>CM065950.1:5124458-6405573 GCA_033459515.1 Theretra japonica
TATTACATATATACTTAAACTTCACGCCTTTTTTTTCCCAGAGGGGGTAGGCAGTGGTGCAACCAAGACATCCACGTTTCGCCTTCCTTCCCATGATGTGACGGGGGGCGAGCCTATCGCCATATCGGGCACAAATTCCTGACTTCGGGCTGATAATAAATAAAAAAATCCAATATCACTTTGCCCGACCCGGGATTGGAACCCGAGACCTCAGTCTTGTAATCATACCGTAGTACAACTACGCTACCGAGGCAGTCATTTTATTTTTTATCACTTTACTAATTGTACTTATATTACATGCAAACCAAGGTTATTAAACTAGTAAAGTACCCCGAGCCACCTGTCGTGTTCGACCGCTATTAAAACTAAAATACAACTGCAAATACTTTAACGTACTAAACACGATTCAAACAACGGTACGAGTAACTCGGTATCTTTAGTTTCAAATATTTTGTATGTGTACGTGTCCTGAAATAACTTAGAACGAAGCTTTCTCTCTCCCTCTCTTTCTCTCTCTTTCTATATGTATGTATCTCTTTCTCTCTTGAGGTACAGTACGTCTACTGCTGAACATAGGCCTGCATCAAATCTCTCTCTCTCTCTTTCTATCTGTATATATCTATTTCTCTCTTGAGGTACAGTACGTCTACTGCTGAATAAAGGCCTTCCCCAAGTCTCTCTTTCTCTCTCTTTCTATGTATATGTATCTCTTTCTCTCTCTTTCTATGTATATGTATCTCTTTCTCTCTTGAGATACAGTACGTCTACTGCTGAACATAGGCCTGCATCAAATCACTCTCTCTCTCTTTCTATCTGTATATATCTATTTCTCTCTTGAGGTACAGTACGTCTACTGCTGAATAAAGGCCTTCCCCAAGTCTCTCTTTCTCTCTCTTTCTATGTATATGTATCTCTTTCTCTCTTGAGATACAGTACGTCTACTGCTGAACATAGGCCTGCATCAAATCTCTCTCTCTCTCTTTGTATCTGTATGTATCTCTTTCTCTCTTGAGGTACAGTACGTCTACTGCTGAACATAGGCCTGCATCAAATCTCTCTCTCTCTCTCTTTCTATATGTATGTATCTCTTTCTCTCTTGGGGTACAGTACGTCTACTGCTGAATAAAGGCCTTCCCAAAGTCTCTCTTTCTCTCTCTTTCTATGTATATGTCTCTCTTACTCTCTTGAGGTACAGTACGTCTACTGCTGAACATAGGCCTGCATCAAATCTCTCTCTCTCTCTCTTTCTATCTGTATGTACTATCTCTTTCTCTCTTGAGGTACAGTACGTCTACTGCTGAACATAGGCTTCCCTCAAGTCTCTCTTTCTATGTGTATGTCTCTCTTTCTCTCTTGAGGTACAGTACGCCTACTGCTGAACATAGGCGTACTCCAAGAATCTCCATATCGACCGCTCGGAAACGGCCTGCATCCAGCGACTTTCTCCAACCTTAGCTACATCGTCTGAACGATTGAAAATATAACTCGTTGGATTAAAATCAAAGAAATTGCTAGAGGCCGAATACGTTTTCATGCTACCGTCCTTTTTCCTTCCCTTTCCCCCCTAAGTTCATCTTTAGAAGCAATTGCTATTGCAATTTCATTCCAATATACAGGGTACATCAAGACTGCGACCGAAAACGAAGCCAGGTGGTAGTTTGAGTGATTACAGACACGATGCAACTAAAAAATTCTCAAAAAGGCGTCAGATTTTTTTGCAATATTTTTTAATATCGTCGTGTTTCGATGAATTTACTACCCAAATACGACAATAAGTAAAAAATTACAACACAAAATTGTTGCTTTTCTTCAGAAATTTTTAGTTGCATTGTATCTGAAGTCAGTAATACTACCACCTGGCTTCGTTTTCGGTCGCAGTCAGTATACCCTGTATATGCATATAAGTAGACACATTATCACCACAATATCTTTAGCCACAAGAAATTTACTACTGAATGTATGCTCTCCCTAAATATGCATACTCTTTCCTTTCTTCTTACGGGTTTATTTAAAGATAGTTTTGAAACCTATTTTAGCTGTCGAGTGTGTTGTCCCTTTCAAACGACTTTTGAATTCAGTTTAAGCGAAAAAGACACTATTCGATTACTAAACCAGGTTTTAAAAATGTCTGTGAATAAGGCCGTTAGTACTTATCAAGTAATTACGGTTAACATTTCTTTAATTATTAACACCAACCGTTCAAAATAAATAATTAATTGTAACTGAACCAAAATAGAGTCTAAATCGATCGCTCTAAGCGATCATACGAGTATTTTTGTGACATCGGAAAGGTTCCAACGCCCTTTTACGAGGCAACAAGGGTAAAATTAATTCAGTGGAAAGTTTTAACATATTAAAATGTAAGGTTTAATAGGTTTATGTACGGTTTAAGAGTTTATAATAAGAAGTTTCTGTCAACTGATATTTTTCACGATAGCAAGAATTTTTTTAAAACAAATGTTTTAGAACTCCTTCACAAAGACAATGTATAAACACATGCATAACATTCACACACACTCGAACTCACACACGCAAACACACACATGCAGAAACATACACATACACACACACACACACACACGAATGCACACATTCTCAATACCTAAATTACTAATTTTATTTTAATTATTTTGTTATTTTTATTACTTATAAAGTTTTTGCTCAACTTTATTTAACGTTTCGACTGCTTATTATACAAGTTATATCTTTAAAATATAAATCCGTTATTGGCCGTAAGATAAATAAACCAGTTTTATTATAATAATATTAAGGGCTGTGGATTTTATGTGAATGTTTGAATAAATAGGTGCTCGTAGGTTAAATAAGATGCATTTCGTAATACCAAGTGAAGGGACGTGGGTTCTAATCTAGGATTAGATGTCACCACTTGTTTAGAACTACGATGCGGTCGGGACGCGGATGCCGAATCAGTGGACGCCGGTGGGACTCCAAGGCCCCTCTCTGACTTTTCAGAGTATGCATTAATAGTCAATCACGACTTGTAAGAATTAAGTATGTTAAAGTCCGCCAACTCGCACTAGGCCAGCGTGGCCTAAATGGCCCAACCACTCTCAATCGTACTCTCGATTGTAGAGGAGGCCTATGCCCTGCAGTGGGACGTATATAGGCTGATACAGATAGCTATAGGATAGTCTCTGCCGCATCTTGGTACAGTCATAACCTCAGTATACTACAAATGGCAATGGGTGTGGCACTTTTGCCATCTCTGCCTACCTCTTAGACGATACCGACTTGGACTCATGTACCTATCCTCTTTTACTAAAATGACGTATGATTGCTCTCAAGTGGAATTCCAGTATTTATGATGACGTACACGCGGAGTTATTTATCGTACTGTCGTAAATATACTGCGTTTGAGTTATTTTTGTACAGAGAATAGATATTTATCTCTGGGTAGGAAATTCAGCATTATTTTACGATGAGATATATGGACATTCGAAAACCTACTCAGGTTTTGCAAAAGTTTGTAGTTAATGCTTTTATTTATAAAGTCACATTGATTTATCCAATAACGTTGGAAAATCTACGCTCTAATTGTCATATATACCAGAAATATTTAATTTATTAATAACAAAAATAAAAAATAAACTTAAAATATATGTAACGTAGCAGTACTTAAATAAATAAATATGTACATTTAGGTTAGATTTTATTATAACATAGACAATGATGTATGTAAAAATTTATAATATGCTATGAACACTATTTTTAATAGTGTAAATGCCTCGGTGGCGCAGTTGTACTACGGTACGATTACGCTGAGGTCTCAGGTTCGCATCCCGAGTTGGGTAAAGTGATATTGGATGTTTCATTATCAGACCGGAGTCAGGAATTTGTGCCCGATATGGCGATAGGCTCGCCCCCTGTCACATCATGGGACGAAACGCAAGGCGAAAAGTGGGTGTCAAGCTACCACCTCTGCTTACGCCTTCTAGGAAAAAGCGTGAGTTTATGTATGTATGGAATATGTTATGACATGCAATGACCTTATTTACACCGACCCCACCTCGTCTCAGCTCGACCATATTCCTTTGAGTTCCTTAACCGTAATTTCTAGGTTTATGCGGTGTCATTGAGTACTAACTAGGACAAGCACTTAAACAAAAGAAAATCAATACTCACCATGCTATACTCGTATGAGATTTATTTCTATGTTTAATAAATGAGTGACATCGTTTCATAGAAAAACATATTGCTGGCGGTTGAGTGTATTTGCTCGTATTATTTATGTATTGTATGACCGAGCCTTTATTTGTCATTTCGCCATATAAAAAAGTGAGCAAATTAAATGTTTAATTTTTTTATATTTTTTGTACACTGCTACGGCATAATGACTGCACTGCACCTGATGGTAAGCACAAATGCGCAGACAGAGTATCGAATGGCATCAGACGGCGGTCCCATGCCATTCGACACAATTATGCCGGCCTGTTGAGATGCTTCTTCACACTACGGTGGAAGTCCGAAGTACCCAGGATTATAGGAAGGAGGGAACATGTGTGACGGCAAACAATTCCACAGCTTGACGGTGCGGCACAAAAAATAATTTGCGAACGTTTTTGTTCGCACCGAGATGGTTTGGACCATCAAGCTATGGCTTCGCAAGCCAGCACGCGTTCTGCTAAGGAAAGGAGAGGAGGGGATCAAACTGAACAATTCCTCAGAACATTCTAGATGTTTTTATAAAATATTCCAGTTGTCTCACATTTACATTCAGTCAAGAACTTACTTAATACATTTTATGTGACGCTTGAAATGTCCGTCCCTAACTCCTAAAATCAATAAATTACATATTCAAACGAGTCCAAATATATGCCTAATATTGCACTTATAACAAAAGCAATTAAAATGATTTATGTACATATTTAATCATGATCCCTGAAATTACCAATTTCCGGTAATAAACACTCGACGAGTCGGTAATGAAACATGAATTTTAATCCAAGCCCAACGAAACCTTCAAAATGTACTGAATTAATTTAATACTCCGAAACCAATACTTTATCGGCCGAAATTAATTGAGTAGCTTTATCCTGTGAATTCGTCTGCGTAGAAATTACAAAGACCGAGAGGTGTTTCGAGGTAAAAAATAAAGTAGGTATTTTTCGATCTGCAATCCATTTCAATGAAAAAAATCATATTTGGTCAGACTTAATATATGAACTAAGTGGCAACTGGCAACGTATATGGAATTTTAATCGTGACGTCTTGGGTTCGATATCTAGGCAAGAATGAAGAAACTGCATTTATATGGCTTTTACACTTTGGAAATTATACAAATTGCCTGGGAGTGGGATTTCTACCTTGGCGATAAATTTTCTTGCTATCGCATGTAGATTCATATTATTGAGGTATTCAAATTAATTTATTATCAATGCACTTACGAAACACCGTGTCTTTAATACTTCAATATTTCCAAAAATATATACTAATAAGTTAAATAACAAATAGAAAAATGCCATGTAAACATTCACAAGATTCCTTCACCACTGAAAATTCTCTCAATATGTTAATACGCACCTGCTCAATCGAGGCTGTGTCGATAACCATTTATCCCAGGTACCCACCTGGGGTTAGGTTACCTGGGCTAGGTAATTGGCAGCTAGATTGGACATTCAACCTTTAAAGGCTAAGTAAATCTATTGTTCTTGGATAAAGCTGAATTTACAATACTATACTGTTTACATCGAAAACATGATGAAACCTGCCTACCATAGCGATTTGTAAGAATTTCTATATATGAAGTTCGTCAACGCACTAGGCCAACGTGGACTTTGGCCTAACCCTTCTCAACCGTACTCTTAAAGAGGATGCCTGTACCCTGCAGTGGGACGTATATGGGTTGATACAGATACAGTATCAGCCCAAAATTGCCCACTACTGGGAGCGGTTATTTTTATTCGATATCTGTTATTCCTACTTAATAAGTGCTTTACATGATTTATAACTGATCAAAACAGCTTATCATCTATTTCAATTAATATTGTCAGCATTAATAAAAATCTGGTATCTAGGAAAATCCAACATTTCGTGAGTTACTCTATTTCGAAATCTTTTAATTCCCCATAATTACTCTGTGCTTTAGCTTAATCCATCACAATAAATATTGCCATGCTTAAAAAGCCGTCTGTTTTTTACTAGAAAGTTCTTGAATAATAAAGTTCGGGAGAATGCGTAAAAAATATATAATATTGAATATATGTTGTAACACCCACCCTGCGCCCATAAAACAGCCGTAAGGCATAAAACCTTCATTTCATTCATGTACGGAACCCAGTTTACGAATCAATAATAAAGGTAGGTACACATTTATGTGCACAGTCATTCTACACACCTTGTGCAGACACACCCTATATACAATTATGTTTTATGCATGCACTCATCAAATTAAGAGATCGGTGATAAAATTTAACAGACCACGACTGTTAAACATATTTCAGAAGAGAAATTCAGCTAACAAAAATAGGAAAAGCTTTTTTAATAAAAATAAAAATCAGGATCACGTCTAATACATACATAACATATATATATACACATGACATATATGTAGAAAACAAAATCACAAGCATTTAAAAATACCGTTAAAGGTACAAGACTTATTTGTAATGTGTGCCCCCGAGATACAATTAGGAAAAAAAAAACAAAAGAAAATTATTACATTGGTGTCCTATAAAGTATAAACCTTTATGAAATTACCAAATCATTGGTAACAATGTCACAAAAATATTATTACGAAGCCACAACGCCCACCTGAGCCAAGACCTATAAAAAGTCTCCATAAAAACCCAGCCGTACCCATAAAAATGTGGCAACACTAAAATATACGACTAATCATCTATTATCTATAACCAGACGCAGACTAAAGCCATTTCCAACATGCGGTCTGGCGCCGGCTGCACCCGATGAATCCTTGCGTCCCTTATCGTAAAATATCCGTCCGATTACACCAGTCCACTCTCATCCTAATAGCTTAATTGCTACATCAAACATTTTTAATCTACATCATTCAAACGGGCCCTGAAAAATCAAGGCTGTACACCCCAATGTCATTGCCAAGTGCAACCGAAAAACGCACGCCGAAACCGACTATATAAACGGCCATTATTAAAATAAAAAATCATGAATTAAACGCGAAGAAATAAATCAATAAAAACTTACAAGGCTGTACGATGTAACGCCAATGTCAGTACAATCCAAAAAAAGTCACACACACTGTAATGGCGGGTGTTAAATTGCAAAAAACACGCACAGATTATGTATTTTTTGTGTCTGGAACGCGCGGGGCGGCGAGAGAGCGCGTGCGGTCACACCGACGGCAGACAGGCGACTGAGATGAACAAGGATGGGGTGCAATCCTTGTGTCTAGCTATATTTTAAATTTTGAATGTCTGACTATGACCAAGTCAATAATAGGCGACTGATGGCCAGACGGTTTTTTCATCTACCAACGCATAGATATAAATAAACCTTTGGAATTGCAGAGTATAAACTTCTTTGTAATGATACTATCCAATAAATAATTTTAAACATTATACTATTGCGATTGCAATTGAATATAATATGAAATGGCATGTTTTTAAGCTATTTATCTGAAGGATAACGACATGTGTGTCGTATGGAAATTTTCTAAACGTTTGTCCTTCAGAAAACACAGAGTATTAATTGATAAGGTATTTTGCATATCATTATTGTTTATGGAGGGAAGAGTGACAGTATATTTTACTTAGTTTAATAGATTAGGTAGTGTGATAAATATGCATCATGATTTCGTTTGTGCAAAGTCATCGGTGGAAAATAGTATTTAATTATTTTGAAAAATGTTTCACAGCCGACTGTTCAACCAAAGTCGCTAAGGAAGTAGTTGAAACAATATGTATGTTGTTATTCTTATTACTGGTGCTTTGATTGTATTTCGTTCTATTTAATTTTTTTTCTTATAATATTTGCTAACTCCCACTGCTGGGCAAAGACATTTTTTATGAAAGAGAGGTGTTAAACTTGACCTTTATATGAGGAAACGCTCTCAAATGTATTGTTTTACTCACGATACTTTCCTTCGCCATTAAAGTAATTGATAATTAAATGCTATTCCATATTTACAAAATTAAGAGGTTTGCCCCTAGAGTTCAAATCTACGACTGTCTAGCCTGTCCAGACTCGTAATAGCTCAGCTGATCATGCCACTTACTTATGATTAATGCGCTTGCCATCCTGAGACATAAGATGTTAAGTCTCATTATATCCAGTAGTTACTCTGACTACAATGTCCTTCAAACCGGAACACCAGCGCATTTACGCTGCTGTTTGACGGGAGCAATAGACATTGCGGTGGTACCTACCCTCTAGGTGTAGGTGGCATCTCACATATAAAAGACCTACCACCAGTAATGTCTACTGAATCATCATCGTCATCAGCCCATTGCAGTCCACTACTGGACATAGGCCTCTCCCAAGATACGCCAAAGAGCCCGGTCTGCTGCTTTATGTTTCCAGTCGCTGCCGGCCCTCTTGTGCAAGTCGTCCACCTATTGAATAATTTCGAATAAATTACGTTCAATAAAGACCGCCCAATATTCAATAAGTCTGTGAAATAATTTCATGTAAATTACTTCCAGTTAATACCCCCCAATAATCAATGGTCTTTTGTGCCCTCAATATGGCGATAAATACATACATTTATATTAACGTTATGAATACAAACGACTGGTTGCTACGTGATTACAATCCGGGATCTAAGCGTTCCTTTAAATACACGTTTACTCATTTTAACGGGAAAATGTCGGGAAAAAGTGATTTTCAGAAATAATTCGCGCGGTGTTTCTGGCGTTATTGGAAATGTTCTATTTTTCCGTTCGTTTTACTTGCAAGTTTCTTTACAATGCTTTGAAAGTAAATGTCGATATGTTTAAGAGTAACATACATAAACTCACGCCTTTTTTTTCCAGAACGGATAGGCAGAGGTGCAACCAGAACACCCAAGCCTCGCTGAGATAGGGGACATGCATATATAATATATAATAATTAGGAAAATCCAATACCACTGCGGAAAGCGCGGCATGGGACGTCCACCCACTAGGTGGCCAGACGACCTGGCAAAGGTCGCGAGACGTCGATGGATGCAGGCTGCCTCCAACAGGTCACTGTGGAAATCATTAGGACAGGCCTATGTTCAGCAGTGGACTTCCTTTGGCTGATGGATGGATGAAAACCACTTTGCCCGACCCGGGATTCGCACCCGAGATCTCAGCTTTGCAATAATACCGTAGTACAACTGCGCCACCAAAGCAATATTCCTAACATGAAAATAAATGTTTGCTCAGTTGGTGGTAATGGCGGCCGTCCATAACAACTACCGTACACGATGATTGAAATCGTTCATACTGATCCACGAAATAACAGTGTTTCGGGAGCAGCCTATGCGAATCTGGTTTCAAGAAGACTCATTTAACTATGCTGGTTAGATATCTATTTGAATTGCGTAACTCCTTTTGCCTAACCAGTAATTTTATCAGGTATAATTCACTAGTTGGACCAGTAAAAAGAACATACAGTCGAATTGAGAACCCCCTTTTTTGAAGTCGGTTAAAAAGAGATACTATAGAATGCATTAAAACCCTATCTCTGTCTTATCTTGAATAATCTTCTATAATGAAGATATTCAGAAAAAAGGAGCAATCATAAAAACGAAAAAATAAAAAGTATAGAACGATCAAAAATGGTATGTGAAGCAGTAGGCAGAGCGTGGTAGACTGGGACCAAAGCTCTATCAATCAAACTCTTTATTGTAGAGAAGTGTTGCTATAAAGTGTGCTTATACTCGTATTACTATTTTTTTATATTCTCTCTCTCTCTTCAGCATCAGGAAGTCCACTGCTGAACATAGGCCTCCCCCATACATAGACCTGTTAGAAGCGGCCTGCATCCGGCGACTTCCTGCGACCGTTTAAGGTCGTCCGTCCACCTTGTGGGAGGGCTTCCGACACTTTGTTTTTTTTATATTATAGGGGACAAGCGCAGCGTTGGACGTCCACACACTAGGTGGTCAGACGACCTGGTAAAGGTCGCGGGACGTCGCTGGATGCAGGCGGCCTCCAACAGGTCACTGTGGAATTCATTAAGAGAAGCCTATGCTTGCCTATGCTATGATTCCTTGTTCAGCAGTGGACTTCCTTTAGCTGATGTATTGGATTGGATTAGAAACGAGCATACGTTTCACCTGATGGTAAGTGATCACGTCCATGAACATCTGCAACACCATAGGGCATGGAGATGCATTGCCACCCTTTGAGATGGGAATACGCTCGTTTTTGAAGGTCGGTAAAATATAAAATATATATTTAATTATATCTATTATAAAACCCAGGACTTATTTTAATAAAGGAAAGGCAAAATCCAGCTAAGTCCTAAAATGTACACCTACTCGCTAACAATACATTCACGTTATCAAAAGCACAGTACAAAAGAAAAATGTACGAGAATTCGTCGGATTTTTGCCATTGAATTATGGAATTTGTGAGAGGTATCTATTTTTAATAATGCCGGGCGCGGGGCGGTATGAAGGTGGCTTGTAAATAATATAAGGTGTTGGGTTTTGGGGTATATGAAATATGTAGTGGTCTGCCCTTATGTGAAAAGGTTAATAATTCCACTATTTTTGAAAAGAAGAAAATTCTAAAAATACTGTGACACTTCGACATTAATTAACCTTTGAAAAAAGAATATCTACGCCGAGTTAAAAAAAAACAAAAATTATTTTATTTCACCTCCTAATCGACTTAAACTGATCTTTTCTCGTTAGTACCAAAATAAACTTGAAATATATTTTATATTTCATTCCGTAGCTTTGGAAAATAATAAACACTTCTCGCTAATCCTTTGCGATCTATTCTATTTGTGTCCCGCCTGTTTTTCTCGAAAGTTCGTTATCGATTTTGGATTTAAGTCTCCCCGCCTACGTGTGCTCCAAGAAATATCAAAGTATTCTTGAATAACCTATTCTATTTTCTTTTAACGGGTTCTCTATTGAAACAGAAAAAAGACTTTGATTTATTTTAGTAAATTTTTTGTGTAGACACTGATACACTGGTTTTGAAAAGAACAATACTTTCTTGCCCGTTCTTCTCTAGTGAAAACTGCTTTCCGAACCGGGTGTTAGATAAAAAAAATTACTGAATCTAAATAATGTTGAATATTTTAATCATCCATCAGCCGAATGAAGTCCACTGCTGAACCTATGTTCAGCAGTGGACTTCATCTTCTATCATTGGGGGAGGCATAGGCCTCCTCCAATGATTTCCACAGTGACCTGAACATTGAACATTTTAATGGATTCAATAAATTATTTTCATTTTCACTGTGCCGCCCTCACATCAGGATCGACAGTACGCATTTTAGTGATACCGAGCATTGAAGCTCAGTGAGACTCTGGGAATGTCTAACTTGTTTTAACCAGCAAACAATTTAATTAAAACAAATATTAGTAAAATAAATCGAAAAAGAATATTTTTTATATTAAAACATGCACACACAAATACACATTGGGGCGATACCTACCCAGGCGGCCTCTCACATATCAGCGACCTACCAGTGAAACATCTTACAGAAAACCGTTGTGACATTATTGATGATGATAATGATGATGTTTCACATACATACATAATGAAGACGCCTTTTTCCCAGAATTGGTAGGCAGAGGTGCTAACAGAACAAACACCCACATTTCGCGTTGTATGTTCCATCCCACATGATACGGGCGCGACTATCGCCATATCGGGCACAAATTTCTGACTGAAGGCTGTTAATTAATAGAAAAATACAGTATAACTTTGCCCAACCCGTGATCTGAACCCAAGACCTCAGCGTTTCAATCAAACCGTAGTACAACTGCGCCACTGAAGCAGTCACAAACTACGTCATAAACATCGCATAGTCTTATCTTTAAATTTAGTGGGTCAACTATAGAATTTTGTGATGAGGGTGAAAGGTACTTAAGGGTTCATTATCATAGTGCCTTTATGGACCCTTCGCGCGTAAGGGGTGTGTCGTTGCGGACAATAGGTGTGTTTGTTTATAGATCACGTTGTGTGTAATAAAGTTGTTCGGTTGAATTATGATTTTAATGGAGTCAAATGTAAATGGGTTATTACAGGATAGTTCTGGTGGTAAAAGGTTTATTGTAAAGGACGAATATAGATTCAAATTAAGAATGGCAAAAAATGTAGTCACGTGTTTGTCTGCCTGCAATGGCAACAAAAAAAATGATAAAGAGGTTAGAATGTAGGTGGCGTTACATGTTAGTTCTACAAATCTGACAGTATTCTAGTCGTGTCAACTTATTAACTATCTATCATTATAACTGCAATATTATACAATCATCTGACTTTAATTAATCAAGCTTGGGCGCCATCATTAGGATTGCTTTGTGGCTTTACAACACCGACAGATATTAAAACAGGTTACATTCTATCTTACATTATTTATATTTTTACCTATTATCTGTATCAGCACATGTCCCTGCTGGGCTCGGGCCTACTCTACAATCAAGAGCACGATTGAGAGTGGTTAGGCCATATAGTCCACCATGCTGGCCTAGTGCGGGTTGACGAACTTGCATACCGTAGAAATTCTTTAAAATCGCTGTCAATTATGCGATTTAGTTATTAAAAATTATATATTTGAAAACATACGAACAGAGTATTTTTTGACCTCATTTTCCAAAAAAATATGAGAATATAAAATTAAACAAGGAACAATTTTAATAAATCCCACTCTATTTAATTTGCATCACGTTGTATTTTATTCGACGAATTAATTTTAATTCCCCATTGAAAAATACCGCTTTGGTCTCGTAAAATAATTCGCCTCAATTCCAAGAACCACCCACATTGCATGTACTAGAGTATTACCAACAAAGCGAGAAGCACTAAATTGAAAATACCTCCTAGTCCGGGAAACGTCCCGGTTTATTTCCCGCTCCAACTAATATTTGTCCATCCCGGGATTTGTCTCGACGTCTTAAAACGCCATTTACACGAGGAGATTTTCTCGCAGCGAGAATCGTATGAGATTATCGCATAGTACACGATAATCTATGGTAGTTTTATCATATATATGTCATATATGTCCGTACGATATATCATACACTTTATAGACTGCCAAAAGCAATAATCAGCAGTCAAAAATACACCGATAACTTCAAAAAGACTATGTATGACTTTCGGATTTTCTTTTTATAATGAATGACGAGACGAGCATGCCATTCGCCCGATGGTAAGCGATACGACCGCTCATGGACAGTAGCAAAACCAAACATCACCATGAATTACAACGCAATGCTTAGTATTCCACAGCGCTCGCCATCCTTAGACATAATGTCTCCTTATACATACATAATCGTCACGCCTGTATCCCATGGGGTAGGCAGAGACTATGGATCGCCACTTTGCTCGATCCTGACATACTACTTTCGCTTCATCCACATTCATCAATCTCTTAATGCATGCCCGTCGGTTCAGGGAACTTTTGACCTGGCCCTTGTTGAGGATATCACCGATTTGGATGGTGTAGGTTCGGTGAGGTCGACCCCTACCGACTCTTCCAGTCACACTCGCCTTGTATATTTGTTTAGTTAGTCTCCTTTCATCCATCCGCTCTACATGACCAAACCATCGTAGCATTCCTTTGTCAATTCTCGTCACTACATCCTCTTTCACTCCACATGTTTTCATCACCTCGCTATTATGCACTCTGTCACGCAAGGTCACGCCACACATTCCCCTTAGTGATCTCATCTCCACTGCCCTAATTTTACTTTCATGTTTCTTTCTGTCTCCTTATGTCCAGTAATTATTCTGTCTACAATGTCCTTCAAACCAGAACACAGCAGTGCATTTACACTGTTATTTTGCGGAAGAAATAGACATTGCGGTAGTACCTACCCAAACGGCCTCTCACATATGAGAGACCTACCACCAATAAAACCTTAAACCCTACAGCTTATTTCGCTCCGAACTAAACTTTCGCTGTCTCATAAAAAAAGGCAACAAAATTAAAAAAAACATTACGCACTCCAGTCTTAAACGCCAATGACTCATTCAAATTAATTGTACCGTGAAAACGGGGAACTGTGACTCACTGCGAGTACTACGTGCTTCGTAGCGTCCGTCTACGCGTCTCGTAGCGCTGAACGTCTACGAACTCTACGGTATTTTAATTATTTTAATATTGTGCATAGTTGTCTTATATTAAAATAGAAGGATGTAGGACTATTCGATTTTAGGATTAATGTGTATAATCATATTGTTATTATTAATTTTATTTTCTCTGTATTTTTTTTTATAAATAAATGTCACATTATGTCGCTTAGGAGACTGCCGCTATAGGATCCGCTCAACATCTTAGGAAGTCAGGAGTGGCTGAAAACCAGCGCTGCTCGATGCTTATATCCCGTTCAGCACAAGCTGAGCCACTTTTGTCTTCAACGTAATTTAAGAACATGAATTTGTACTTGTATAAGGCATATGTAAGAAAGCAATTTTTTTTTATAAATTCAACCCAATTTCAAAATATTAAAACCAATACTATTATAACTATGGCCTAAGCCCTCTCAATCGAACTCTCGATTGCAGCAGTGTCCTTGCTAAGCAATGGGCATATACAAGCTGATATATTATTATTATGTTCACACACGCAAAGTCACAAAGTCGGAGGTCATTGCCCCATACAATTATCGCTCACGAAATTTTATCCATAATATTAAATGAAAACTGTATTACTTTGCTGAACGAAATGAATCCGATTGTTTGAGGCAGATCAAGCTTTAATATCGCAAGTTTATCTGTTCAGCGGCAACAGTGTAATTCACGAGATTAACGCGCGTTCGGCAGTTAATATGAATATACTACTGTATCGTGTCGGCCATTTTGAAATTCGAAATGAACTTTTTAATTATTTTTTTTTATAACTTTTTATCCTCTGGCCAGGTGGCGGGACGACTTGCACAAGAACGCCGGAAGTGACTGGATGCATAAAGCAGCAGACCGGGCTTTGTGGCGTACCTTGAGAAAGGCCTATGCCCAGCAGTGGACTGCAACGGGCTGATTATGATGGTGATAACTTTATTGTTGACTTTAGATTTCGCGATATGAAGCCCAACATTGATGTCTTTACCCATCAATGAGACAAAAGGGGTCCCTTTATTTATTTCAATATAGTGTCACATTGACCTCGGCTGTTAAAATGTTATATTTGTTTAAAATAAATAAATAAAGAATAAAATTTATTTTTATACGAAGTCGACGGCCGACGTAATAAACTTGCAAAAAGTCGCAGGATACAAGATGCTTCCAGCAGATCGTGCGGCAATCTTTGAGGGTTACCTATAAGCAATGGAATTCTTGACACTAGAAATGGTAATGATGATATGAGTACCGTCATTACACAAACACCGTCATCCTGAACATCATTACCACGCCTATAAATATTCGGAGCATGTGTAGGTCGCTGTCACATCTATTTTCCAGTGTGAGATTACTATAAAATAAATATTAAAATAATAACAAAACGAAAATAAATTTCAGAAAATATGCAACCTTGACAGGTTTATTGCTATAGACGATATCTTCAAGACAACCTTCAGAGGTAATGATTTAATAATAAGCAACGCAAGTTTGTTGGATAAAGAGAAAATTTCAGTATATTTTTATAAATTATATTTTTATCGCAGTTAGTAATATTCTAAAGTAAACAAATTATTTTAATATTATCACAATCCCGATATTCTCCCGATATACATATAAAACATTACAAAAAATATCGTCGCGTTTTTTTTTTGCAATTTTTTTTAGTCGCATCGTGCCTGTAGTCACTAAAACTACCCCCTGGCTTCGTTTTCGATAGCAGTATTGATATACCTTGTATTTTCTTTCCATATAACAACTATCTCTTACTAAGGTCTATTTAAAAAAAATAAAATCAATACATTAACTTCTAAGGCACGCAAGCAACACAGACACGTGGTTTATAACCTAAAATATCCAAAGCCGAGTTGCATTACCCTTAATTCCTTACATCCAACGACAACCAGATTTGGCAGCTTAACACCCGTACACGAAAAGTCGGCAGACAGACTCCGAAAGATCGAACACAAGACTAAAAACAAAATAAATAAATCCAAGTCATTAGCGTGAGACGTACATCTGATAATTGCGCTATACATAGCCCGCAATGTACCGCGTTGGAAACGGCGGATTAGTACAAAGCGTTCAATAGACGGCGAACATTTTTTTCTGTGTAAATATCGTTAATGAGATATCGTGGTAAGGGGCTGCCCGGGCGGTGTATTCACGCGTTGGCGACGTCATGTCTGCCGAATATCCAGAGTAGTTTGTTGTACAGAGAAGCCATTTATAGAAGAGGAATGGTAATAATATACCTGCTAAGTAGCTACCTTAAAAAACAGGTATTAAAATGTGAAGCATGGGGAGGCGCTTTGACGTGTTCGTTTTGAGGTCCCGAAGTCCCTCCAAAGTGCACATGGAAATCAATGTGCGATTTTATACCCTAGCTATTGTAGTCGGGGACCCAAACAGGATTTTCTCTATAAATAAAATAAAACAAAAACATAGGGCGTAGAGAGACACTGCCGAACAGGTGTATATAGTATTAATATAAGTTTTTCTTATTGACAGGCATTTCCTAGGTAAAAAACAATCTGTTTAATCTAAAGCGGTCTAGAAACAATCAGAAAAAGTTTACATCCGACAGGTAGCCAAGCAAGTAATAAAATACTTACCTAATTAATCTGAAACATGCATACAAATCATCCGACACCACGTCAGTTATGAATCTACGCTGGAAGAACAAGCCTTGTGAAATAACTAATCATATCTACATTTACCAATTGACAAAAACATATTACCAATTTAGCACAGAATAGCTAATAAGTATGAACCACATACTAAACTCGATTTTGCATTCAGGACGTCCATTAGCATATTCAAATCAATGAAAATCAAATAAGACCTCGTTATACAAATCAAACAGTTGTGGATGCACCGTCATGCTCGCCACGCGTTACTCGCCATAATATGCCGGTAATGATAATCAATGTATAATTGATTATACGTAGTGGTATGTCGGTACATGAGCCGGGAGGGTCATGATTATCAATCTAAGGAAAGATGTCTGGGTGTTAGTCAGACCGAAAAGTCTCTCGTAGTTCCTGATACCCACGAAACAAGATTTAATCTTAGTGTGAGGTCAAGACTATGTATGTGACTGTTGGGTGTATTTATTATTATTTATTTATTTATTCAGAGTTCTGTGTTATGTGTATTGTTAGATACGTGAAACTCGGTTTAATTAAACCTACATACCGTTAAGGATACAAATATCTCTATGGTAGGTGAAGTCCGCCAAACAGCAGTAAGTTTTAAAGTTGTCGAGTGACGCTGCAATAGCAATGGAAAAGCACTTACAATACCTCAGAAATCGACATAAGTTACTAAATCAGTAGCTACGCGTATAAACTACTGTCTCTCTTTCTCTCCTCAGCCACAGGAAGCCCACTGCTGAACATATGCCTCCCCCAAGGATCTCTACATTGTTATGTTGGAACCGGACTACGCTACTAGTCTATGATAATAGAGAAATGAAAATTAGGGTAATAAGTAAAATTTTAATTATATATTTAATTAATCTAAACCATCCAAAGGTTGCCTGGCAGAGGTCGCAGGTAGCGATAGGGCCGCCATTGTAAACATGTCTTTACTGTTAATGTATTTTTATTCTTTTTTTGTTGGTGTACAATAAAGTATATAAATAAATAAATAAAAATATTTTGTGCGACCATCAATGATTACTTGAAAAGTACCCATGGGCGTAACCAGCTTCTTTCTTGGAGACTTCAAAGTTCAGACTGTAAACAAAAATGGGTATGACAGCGTCATAACTACCCTGCCGTTACTCAAGGAACTTATTCATGAACTTACTATTAAACCTTACTCAGCTATAACTACCTAATTTTCATCCTCAGTAAATACGTCATTCGCTATTACTTCACACCGATGTGCTGTATTTATCTGTCCGTGCGGTTGCTCTGTGGCGATTGCCGGGAGACGGTTGCTAGGCAACGGCCGATCGTTCCCCCGACGCGACCTCACGCTCCGATTTCGCGCTGCGTTCCTATTTTGAATTTTTAAATAAACGTACATGTTGCCAGTATTTACTAAACATTGAATTTATTCGAGCCAGTCCAGGAAGTTAGTGAACCGCCTTTGATTGGACTCGTTTGATTGAAATGGATTAAATATGACATCTTCATAATTTCCTTTTTTTATAAAAAGTAATGATTTATGCAATTTACTATAAGATCTATTGCTCGAAACAAATTTACATGTTAAAACTGATTTTAAAATATAATTGAAATGTAACTGAAAAATGTTTTAAATTGTAATGATAAAAAATATTTCTCCGTAGTTAAATAGGGAGTGATTTCAATGTTTTTCCACCCTTTAAATAAATAAAATAGATAGCCTTGATTTAACTTAAAAATTACTAACATACAAAATACTTTTAACTTTTTAAATATCCACAATTCCACATAATACTTTTTCCAACTATTCAAAGGCTTGTATGATTCATCCCAGACAGCCCACTGTATGAAGTGGAACGGCCAAAGCTATTGATCGATCGGTGGTCAATCTGTTACTGCACCGCGATAACGACTCAGGTATCGGCTTCTACAATGAGGCTGTATAGATTTGTGGTAAATATAAGAACTTTACGGATCTCATGACGGAGTTTTTCAAACTGATAATTTATCAGGCAAGGTCTAAAGGTATAATAGTGACTTGTAAAAAAAATACATAATAATATAAATAAACAAAAAAAGGAGCGCCTGATGAATTTCTAATAGCACATGTTTCTAATGCACTTTAAGCTAATCGTCTTACATAAGTAATGATAACACATGATATAAAAATAATTAAAGAATATAAAATTAAGAAAAGAGATGCTGCAACAGAGGCAAATAAGCCAATTTGAATAGTGATCTCAAGTTTATAACTACGTGAACGTAGAAATGAGTTAAAAAATATTTGTTGAAAATTTTACTTTTGAATTAATTTCATATCGTAAAACGCATGTAAAGATGAATAAGGTGTCAAAAAAAATCTCTCAATCCTAGGCAGGACTTGAATATGATATAAAGTGCCTAGGGACAGTAATTATTATGGAAGCAGAACATACAAAAAAGAGTACCGAATGTATTATTTTACCAGTTGATGTTAGACTAGAAGTTCGTAAGAATACATTTAAAAGAAAAAAAATGTGTTTCGAAAAAATCCAATAATAGCAATTGAATTAAAAATTATTAAAAAGTGGAGGAGCTAAACTAAGCTTTCTTTGGAAACGTGTACCGTATATACTCCAGCATCTAGTTATATTCATGATTAGGTACGGAACCTATTAGTTTCCTTTTTTTTTCAATTACGCCATTAATTATACTAACTCCCGCACAAGAACTTGGGAGATAATCATCATCCATCAGTCAAAGGAAGTCCACTGCTGAACATAGGCCTCTCCCAATGATTTCCACAGTGACCCGTTGGAGGCAGCCTGCATCCAGCGACGTCCCGCGACCTTCACCAGGTCGTCTGACCATCTAGCGGGTGGATTTCCCACGCTGCACTTTCTGCAGATAATGGTGACTGAAAACCAGCGCTGATCTAATTTATTTATTAGGAAAATAAACAAGTATACAGATTACAGGTAAAAATATCTTAAGATTACATAACATACATACATAAACACACGCCTTTTTCCCAGAAGGGGAAGGCAGATGTGCTACCAGAACACCCACGTTTCGCCTTGTATTGACCCGGGATTCGAACCCGCGACCTCAGTTTTGCAATCATACCGTAGTACCACTACGCCACCGAGGCAGTCACCTTAAGATTAAGTTAGTGTATACTGCACTACGTTTTCACGTATTACGTAGTAAACGTATATCTTAAATGCAGTTTCAGTCAGCACATGCTGAGTCATTTCTTTATTTATTTCGCTAATATTATGTTTGCTTTTTGTTGTATTCTTTGTTAATATTAAGACAATAAAAACTTTTTTACTTATTTATTTTTTATTCTACATGTATACATATACTCACGCCTTTTTCCCAGTAGGGGTAGGCAGACGTATTTTCCGTCCCAGGATGTTATAGGCGGCGAGCCTATCGCCATATCGAACTCAAATTCCTGACTCAGGCTGATATTGAATAGAAAAATACAGTGTCACTGCCCAACCCAGGTTACAAACCCGAGACCTGAGCGTTGTAATCGTAGTACAACTGCGCCACCGAGGCACTCGCGACATAATCGCTTTGTCGACACGTTAATAAAACTGTAATTAATACATGGATCTCATTACAATACAATTAGCTACAGTATACACGATAATTGTTACGAGTGGGAAATGTGTACAAATTAATGGGTTTTAAGGCACGACTAATGTTAATTATCCTTGAATGATTTATGATAAGGCAAATGCCCCCACGGGCTATGCTCGGAGTTTCCTACGAGATCGAATCAACAATGAGGAGATCCGTAGGAGAACTAAAGTAACCGACATAGCCCAGCGGATTAGCAAGTTGAAGTGGCAATGCGGGGCACATAGCACGGAGAACTGATGGCCGATGGGGCCAAAAAGTTCTCGAATGGAGGCCACGAAGCGGAAAGCGCAGCGTGGGACGTCCACCCACTAGGTGGTCAGACGACCTGGTAAAGGTCGCGGGACGTCGCTGGATGCAGGCTGCCTCCAACAGGTCACTGTGGAAATCATTGGGAGAGGCCTATGTTCAGCAGTAGATTTCCTGTTGCTCTAGAGAACAAGGATAAAGAGGTGACGTCATTGGTGTCTTGGCGCGTCGTATGTTCATTATCCTTGAATGGTTTAGAACAGAGTAGTGACGTCATTGGTGTCTTATTTGCTTGTGGAATGGTAGGTTATGAGTTGAGTTCCCGGGTTAGACAAACATCGTGTGCGAGTTTCTGATTCGCAAGACCTAATATGTCCTGTTAAGAATTATTGATGAAATAGACCATTTTTAACATAAATACTCAGATTTGCATGGCCGAGGGTGTAGGCAGAGAAGACAGTTCCAGTAACACTATTTTATCAAGCATACTGGGGGTCTCTCATTTGTGAGAGGCCACCTGGGTAGGTACCATCGCAATGTCTATTTCTCCCGCCAAACAGTAGTGTAAATGCACTGTTGTGTTCCAGTTCGAACTTTGAAGGACATTGTAGCCAGAGTAACTACTAGACATAATGAGACTTAACATCTTATGTCTCAGGATGGCAAGCGCAGTGGAATGCCAAGCATTGATTTGTAATTCATGGTTTGGTTTGGTTTTGCTACTGTCCATGAGCAGTAGTATCGCTTACCATCAGGCGAATGGCATGCACGTCTCGTAATTTGCAATAAAAAAGCCGTCATAAATAAGTTCTAGATCATTTTAATTA
Organism: Theretra japonica; assembly: GCA_033459515.1. Lineage (NCBI taxonomy): Eukaryota > Metazoa > Arthropoda > Insecta > Lepidoptera > Sphingidae > Theretra > Theretra japonica. Next base: position 5,145,999 of record CM065950.1, read on the forward strand.
TTATTATTTTTACCCAAAATAATAAGAATCACCAGGTCACTGTGGAAATCATTGGGAGCGGCCTATGTTCAGCAGTGGACTTCCTTTGGCTGATGGATTGGATTGCTCAAAATGTCTTCTACTCGACATAGCCCTTCTCTTTCAATGGTATACAGGTTTAACGATGTTTTCTACCACCGTTTAACATAGGTACATCTACAAAGGGAGCGACAGAGTTCTACATTTCTAAACTCCATACAAACCTTACCCATTTAACGTATTAAATTATCTCCAAAGAGATGTACGCCATTCAAATGCGTGACAGAAAAGGGAGTGAGACAGCGCTATATGAAACGTGTAGGAGGAATGAGATAGATATTGGTTTAATATTTGCTCCTCGCTTGGTTGATGTTAAGCGTGTTATAAAAGTAAGGTGGTTTGTCTGTTTGTGTTATTTTATATGTTAGAGGTATACCGTAGCGATTTTCAAGAATTTCTACGGTATGTAAGTCCGCCAACCCGCACTAGGCCAGCGTGGTGGACTATATGGCCTAACCACTCTCAATCGATTCTCCCGATAGTAGTTCCGATTCTCCCGATGAAAGTTATTTAAGTTTGTAGTCTTGGACTAAAACGACATAATGTTACGAATAGTTTTAATGCGTTTTAATATATTTCTCGTAAACACTGGTGGTAGGTCTCTCGTATGTGAGAGGCGTCCTGGGTAGGTACCATCGCAATGCCTATTCTTCCCGACAAACAGCAGTGCAAATGCACTGTTGTGTTCCGGTTTGAAGGACATTGTAGCCATGGTAACTACTGGATATGAGACTTAACATCATAAGTCTCAGGATGAGGACTCAGTGGAATACCAAGCATTGCTTTGTAATTCAAGGTATTGTTTGGTTTTGCTACTATTGCAATAAAAAAAAAACTGGTTTAAACAAGACCCTTATTAATTTTAGAACATAATATAATGGAATACATTCTTCCCGAAAGGTAGAAACCTTAAAGAAAGTCCGTATAAACCAGTAGAGTTCCAATGTCTTAAAATAATGATGATCTAAAAATGTATTGAAGCGAGTAAACCCGCGTGCAAACATGATGTTTGCGTAATCGTTTAATAAGCGCAAATCTCAGAAACCTTGTGAATAATCTCGCTCGAGACTTTATTAGTACATTGACAAGCTTCGTGTCGCTTTGTGTGCGGGAAACCGATTACGACAAAAGAGCGCGCGGGTTCGATGCCCAAGCAAGCAAAACATATTTATATGAGTTATTAGTATTTATTTCGCATACATGTTATTGGATGGTCTAATCTTTAGTAAATTTTGACACTCATGTCGCAATTAACTGAACTTCTTATAAAGTGACCGGGATTATAAATGAAAACTGATATATTATGTAAATTACATTGATAATATTATTTTCCTCCGCCACTATTGCAACGACTAACTATGTTTACATTATCTATATTTTGTCGCAATTTACAGCATCTAATATTGAACAAGGTTCGTCCTGAATCATTGAAGACTTTTATCTTAAGATTTAATCATCACCATCATCAGACTTTTCTTCTGCTGGACATAGTCCTCCTCCAAATTGCGCCATTTCACCCTATTTTCGGCTTGTCGCATCCAGCATCTGCCAACGACCATTCGCAAATCGTCACTCAAGTCAAATCAAGATTTAATCATCCATCCTATAATTGGCTGGCGCATATCAACACAATGAGTTTTAGATATGACTACCTCAGACGGACCACAGTAGATCATTATTGTCGGTTGTTGAAATACGTATGGGAATCCTCAGACAAGTCTTAAGGATCTTGAGTTGAATCACAGAGTGCTTGATCAGGATGTTCTGACTTTTTTATTCTGTGAGTGTTCATAAAAATAAGCACCATAGGTAATGAAAAACTTACTGAAAAACCTGCATTAATATTTCAAAATATTCATGAATGGTTGAATAGCCGTATACACCTTTTTTATTGCAATAAATGGCGAGACGACACTTGGTTGCTGTTGATTGTACGTCTCATACCTACGTGATTCAATCAATTAGACGATGTTCAGAAGTTCTATCTGCATTTTGTTTGCCATCAGTTAAATCCGCGTAAGTAAAAACAAACGAAAGTTAATAAACTAGAAAAAGTAAAAAAAATTTAAACTCGAAATAAAATTCCAAATATTTCCCACCACTTAACCACGAAATAATTTTCAAAACAATTCAATTAACACATACAAAACAATCGACTAATTGTATTTTTAAATTAATCGATAATCTAATTTCACACATTGTGCAAACACGATGTATCGATTAACACCGATTATGCACGCAATAGTGCTGTATATAAGGCGGTACAATCGAGTGTTTGGTCGTCAATAATCGATATGAAGACCATAATAGTACTTTGTATTTGCTTGTCCGTGGTGTACGTTGCGGCTAGGGTAAGTTTAGCCCATATTTTTTTATTATCATAAATATTAATTTACATATTTTTAGCCTACACAGGAGGACGGTGTTAAAATCGCCTGTATATAAGTATTTATATGTATGTTTGTGCATATCTTATTTATTTATTGCATACATACATAAACTCACGCCTTTTCCCAGAAAGGGGTATGCAGAGGTTCTCCTGGTAGTAACCAGGCACCCATGTTTCGCCCTGTCCGTTTCGTCCCAGGATGTGATAGAGGGCGAGCCTGTTGCTATATCGGGCTGATAATGAATAGGAAAATCCAATATCACTTTGCCCGACCCCGGATTCGAACCCAGGACCTCAGTTTTTTAATCATACCTTAGTACAACTACGCCACCGAGGCAGTTTATTTATTGATTTTATTAATTAATTTTACGTGTTGCTCAGTATGTCCAAGTAGGCCCATGTTTTAGAACCCACTCTTTCTAAATCTACCTTTACATCATTGAGTAGTTTCATTTCTCAAAGGCTTTCAACGCAAGTAAATAAATCATTCCTATGTTTGAAAAAACTAATTTGAAGTCATTAGATTCATCTCATATCCGTATGTCTAACGCGATTGCCGCATATGTAAGAAAATCTCTAACTAGCAGAGAATGAATTATCATCACGCGAACTACCATTTATTTTCACAGTCAAACTTCAACTCGTTAAATTCATGTTAAGAAACTTTTACTTTACTTCATTCTAGTGTAGATTTCGGCTTACATCTTTGCCAAAATTGGTTGAAATCAGCCAAGTTGGAACGTAGGAACAAAACGCAAACACATATCTTTAAAATCGTACATACAAACATACAGAAACATCTCGCCTTTTCCCAGAACGGATAGGTAAACGTGCCACTCGGACACCCACGTTTCGCCTTGTGTGTTCCGTCCCATAATGTGATAGGGAGCGAGCCTATCGCCATGTCGGGCTCAAATTCCTGACTGATAATAAACAGAAAATTCCAATATTACTCTGCCCCACCCGGGATCCGAACCCGAAACCTCAGCTTTGTAATCATACCGTAGTACAACTACGCCACCGAGACAGGCAAAATCATGAGATGGCTTTTATCCAACTAGGACACGCCTGATATATCCACTGAAGATAAAACTGTAGACACATTTTTGTATTTGGTCCAGCAAAGATTAATGTACAAATTTTCATCACAATAATAGTCAGACTCCAATTGAGAAATGTCTTCTCACAAGATTGACAGATACTTCATAAAGGCTTCAAAAGTCGCTTAATGTAGATCCCTTTTAAAAAGTGGTAGAGCCGCCCTGTTGTCTGCCATAACTCTACACAAATGGGCAGGCTCGTCCGGGGTGGTACCAGGGGATCGACTTGAAGCTACAGTTTCGCTGTCGCGTTTCGCTTGGTGAGTGAGACTGCCGGACGCCCAATACCCCTTTCTACTTTTTATGCTTTTTCCTTCCCGCTCCCCTCCCGATCTGATAGGTCGGCAACACATCCATGATCAGAGCGTTGTGGATGTTCATGGGTGGCAGTGATCACTAACCATCAGGTGACTTGCTTGCTCGTTGCCCGGACCTATGCTATAAAAAAAATCCTTTCCACAAAGTTGCTATGGAAATCCTTAGAGGTAGCCCCAGTAGACTTTCGGTACCTGAGGATGACAATTTCCACTTAAGACCAACTATTATTAAATTTCACCAACCAAAAGGATCTACCAAAAGTGTTCTCTTAGCCAAAAATAATACAACATTTAACAAATGTACATAAATCTTTATCACCTTCACCCGTCTACTGTTTTCTAAGCTCTGAAAATAATTTGGAATCTCCACATGTGGTGCATAGGCAGCAGTGATCTATCATCATTAATTGATTCGTTTATTCGTATATAAACCTATACAATAATACAATTAACAGCATCCAATCAATAGATAAATAAAATATTCTTTTGTTATAGCCGGAGCAGCAGCAACAGCAGGTAAACTTTCGAGCATTTACTTTTAAAAGTACACCGTGGGAAAGAATTTCGTAACTTTTATTTGTTTCGCAGGAGGACGCCCGCCGTCGCCTGCAGAAGCTGAGTCTACAAGTGAGTTCTTTTGTATTATTGAAAGACTTTGTTAATTGCGAAAGACTTTTATTAGTCCAATATTTTATTCAGACGTGAGATTAAACTACAAACCCATAGCTACGAGTAAAAAATGCTTTATTTTTATCTTTCACCAATCGACACAATTTTGCCGGCCCGATTGTGTCCGAATAAACAGACTGTGTGGGACCCGTTTTACGGTAGTTGCTATCTAAGCGAATGCGAATTTCCTGCTACCAAAAAAGTGTTTAAATTCATTACTGATTTATAATAAATATCGATACGTTACGCAGTAGAATCAGCATCGGCCCATATGATTCCATCTGCAGGGCAGGGCTCTCATCTCCACTCGAGAGTACGATTGAGAGGGGTTACCGACCTTTTTTCATTCACAGTGCAATTTTGCGGATTTTAGATAAATCTGAGAGAAATGAAGCCGCCCGTAAACTTGTAACTGTGCTTTAAACTAAAATAATTTGCAAGTTTTAATAACCTCATTAAAATGCCGCTTTGACTCAGCCGAGGAAAGCGTAAGAGTTGGCCGAAACATTTTCGCTTTGTAACGCAGTTTGGATATAAGTCTGTTTTGTTTTTGTTCAAACAATGTTACTATTTGAGTATTCAGAATGAATACGAATCTCTAAACATATTCGGCCTTATTCATAGACATTTTTAAAACCTATTTTAGTTATCGATTTTTTTTGTCTTCTTCACTCAAACTGTCGTTCGAAAGTTACAAAACATTCGATAAGTAAAATACGTTTTAAAATTGTATATGAATAAGGCTGATATTGTAGTACATACCTATATTATGTATGTCGGAATGAAACTACGTGTATATTTTTATAACACAAACACATGTTGTCATTGTCAAGCTTCAATTTAGCTGAATTTTAGGCACTAAACTGTGAATCCCTTGTTTTTAATCCTAGGTCTTACAATCTTGTAAGAATTATATTTAAGGTTTAATTTTCCAGGAAATTGAGTAAAAACTATGTCTATATACCCATAGAGGCAACGCCGTTAGTTATAATATGTGTGTTTATTCTAAAATTTAATTATATTTCGCTTCTGGTTTCAGCTCGTCGACGACCGAGACGATGATGACGTAAGTTTAATAAACAATCATTTAAAATATACATATTTTTTTATACCATAGGTCTGGTAACCGAGCATACGACCTGATGGTAAAATGATGACTGCCGCCCATGAACATCCACAACCCTGGATCATGGATGTGTTGCCGGCCCATCAAATCGGGAGGCAAAAGCATGGGAAGGGAAAAGGGATATTGGGCAACCGGCAATTTCAAACTCTATCCATTACAACTTAACATACTTGAGCTTGCTATGAACGAAACAGGCATTGAAGTAATTTTATAGTATCTTAAAGTATTACTACAAAATTTCCAAATAAAAATCATTCCATATTTCGTATAAAATTTACAGAGCCGAGGCAAACGCAAAGACAAGGTAAAATAATCAAAATATCACATGACAGTTACATTTTCATATGCCCACTGCTGAACACGAGACTCCTCTACAATCGAGGCTTGATTTAGAGGATATTGATCATCCACCACGCTAAAGGTTGACAAACCATCAAAACATTCACACCTCCAAAACATTTCAATAATTTAATCCTTAGAGTTCACACAACGTAAGACAAGACGACGAGAAACGAGATAGACGAGATCGAAGCGACGACAGACGAGACAGACGCGACAGACGAGATTCGTTAGAACGTGATGACGACAAAGACGACCGTCGTGAAAGGGACGAACGAAGCGACAGGCACGATCAGAAGGACAGGCGTGATCAAGATCGTCGTGACAGACGTGACAGGCGTGATAGGAGTGATAGGCGCGATGACGTAAGTATCACTAGAGTCTCTGACAGATTTACGAGGACATAAATAAGAAAACTCAGGCTTTGAATCCCAGGGCATACCTCTTACTTTTCGGATATGTGCATTGATAATCAATTGCCCTACACTTAAAATGCTTAAGAAAACCGTTAGGGATGCTTACTATAGATATTTCAAGAATTTCTATGATATGTGAAGTCCGCCAACCCGCACTAAGCCAGCGTGGTGATTTCCAAAGCACTCAGTATCGATCTCTTGGTTGTAGAGGTGTCCCATGATCAGTAGTGACTGATCATTTGCTGGTACAGTATGACACAATAAGTCAAAAACACGTTGATGACACCTAATATTGTCTGAAGAACTTAATTATCTATTCATGTAATCTTGTATAGTTGAAGTTTTTTTTAACACTTATATACTTAATAATAATACACTTAAATGTTGTGTCTTATTGTGCATTAACTCCGCAGTAACTTTTTATTGAGCAGCGTTTCCAAATGTCACTCATCGAAATCTGATAACAAAATATTATTTATGCCTTGTTGCCATGTTTGTATATGTTTAGTAATGTTGCCTAACATATTGTGGTAACAATCTATAACATTGCTGCACGATGTTGCTCCGCAAAAGGTAACTGCGGTGTGGATCCACCATTAGCCTTCAAACAGATAAATAAATTTTCTATATTGTCAGAGGCAAGACGATGACCGCGACGATGACGACAACAAATCATTAAGAGTAAGTATTTTTATTCACTTAAATAAATAATAAAAAAAAATATCATATCCAACCGTCATACTTAGTCCTGACCCCACACTAAATCGAGCCTTGTGTCGTGGGTATCAGAAATTACGAGAGACATTTCGATCTCACAAACACCCAGACCAGAATAACCTGTGGATCACACAAACATTTGTCTCAATGCGGAGACCAACCCGTTGCCACTAACTATTTTTTAATGCCAAGACATAAGAACCTCAGACTATAGAAAATATTGAATACTTTTTTGATAAAAAGATATTGAAATGACTTTTCTTTATTTGCAGTCCAGTGCGGGCTATGCGGTGAGTATGATTTATCTAACTTACTCTCTCTCTCTCTCTCTCTTTCCTTCTCTCTCTTCAAAGCTATGGATGAATGCCTCATGGTGATGGGGTCAGCTTTCTTTTTTTCTTTCTCCACTTCGCTCTGGCCCCAATGTCGTCCCTAACTTACTAATGAAGAAAAACATCTGCAATTCCGACTAAGAATAGAACGTTTAAACTAAAAACAGCCATTGTAAAGAGATAGATATTTAAAAATTATAAATTCATTTTTTAAATACTGATATGACTCCTAATGGTAAGTTCAGTCCAAATATTAACCACGAATAAGAAACAATTACCTAACTTTGGTCGACGAAATTATGCCGGCCAACGCTAAACATATTTACGTGGTTCACTAAGACAGATTTTCGACCATCATGCCCGGTGCACGCTATCCAGCCGGATATGACATAAAACATGTCATGACGAAACTAAATAATGTTATTAAACTCCATATTACGTAGAAATGCAGCAACGTTAATTAATTGGCTAAGCCCAGAGGAATATTAGTCATGTTTCCATAATATTAATTTGCTTTGTGGACAGAATAGCTGAATTATTCAATGGTGATTAAATTTTGAAACCCCGTTTAGACGTATTTTGGCGTTTATACTAATTTAATAAAGTTAATGAGTTTGTTTGAACTACAAGTGTGATTTGATAAATTATTTTTGCATTATATAGGCCAAGTTTTGAGAAAGATTTTGGGATACTTAAGATTATGCTGTAGCCTATAATCCTTAATGCTAAAGTTAGTGAGTTTGTTTGTACGCGCTAATCATTGGAACTACAGATCAGATTTGTTAAATTCTTTTTCCATTTGATAGGCCAATTTTTGAGAAACGTTTTGGTACATTTAAGATTATGCTATAACCCTTAAAAACTAAGTAACATTCATATACGCACGGATAGCTATCACCGTGCAGGATGATCAATAACTTTCAATGATCCACACAAGTGAGTTGCATTTTTGGTTCAGCGTGAGTATATTCGTTCTCGCGCAGGCCGGCATAATTATATACATACATACATACATAATCGTCACGCCTGTATCCCAAAGGGGTAGGCAGAAACTATGGATCGCCACTTTGCTCGATCCTGACATACTACTTTCGCTTCATCCATGTTCATCAATCTCTTCATGCATGCTCGTCGGTTCAGGGTACTTTTAACCTGACCCTTCTTGAGGGTATCACCGATTTGGATGGTGTATAATTATATATCCGGCATTAATCAACAGTGGACTTCCTCCAGCGTAGTGTTCCTACATTACACTGCGTAGTGTAGGACGCCCTCCGACAGGGTGGAGCGACGGTATTCATAGAGTGACTGGTAACGATTGGAGACGATGGGCTGAAGATCGAACCCAGTGGCGTGCCATAGGAGAGGCCTATGTCCAGCAGTGGACGCACGCAAAAAGGCTGATGACGATGATGGACTTCCTCTGACTAAAGATGATGATTTTGTTAACAGTATAACTACCCACACTCGTACGGCTACTACCCATACAGCTACAGTTATGGACACGTAAGTACATTGCTACATACATAAACATCACGCCTTTTCCATAAGGGGTAGGCAGAGGTGTATCCAGGACACCAACGTTTCGCCGTATGTGTTTCGTCCCAGTGGTAGGGGGCGAGGCCATCCAGTACATTGCTTTAACCTTAAATATATATCTATTCATAAAATAACCTCGTTTCCAAATGTCCCCAATAAGTATTAGATATTTTAAATTATGCTATAATACAGCATGTGCTTTTTCTTCAAAATCGAGAAATATTGATTTTTCAAAAATCCTACTAGACAATTTTAGCTTTCATCAAAATCGGACTCGTGACTCCTTTGAGTATTTTTCGCTATTCCTTGTATTTGGAAATTGGCTTTCTCAGCCCACTTGAAAATTTCACCCTGTATATGTATCAGCCTATATACGTCCCTCTGCAGGGCACGGGCCTCCTGTACAATCGAGAGTACGCTTGAGAGGGACACCTGTATACTTACGGATACTATATGTCTCATTTTTCCGTTTCAGTACCACCAATACAGGCCGGTAAGTATTTTCAAATAATAAAATCACTTATTATTATTATTTTAATTAACAGTGAAGGAAAACACTGTGAGAAATTCGTTTTTTAATATATTTTATCTACAGTATTTTTTTTATACTGATATTTTCTTATATTTCTTATAATGCGGGGTGAGGAATAAAGGGGTGAAAAGGAACTACTTTGGCCGAATGTTAATTATGAAATACGACATATTTGAATAATAATAATTATATAGAATAGTTTAATTTCTATTTACCGTTCCTTTACAATATAATGCTATTATATCTTTAGGAACTATTTTATTTTTGTATTAATTTATATAAATGTTATTTTTATTTAAATTGAATTTCATTTTCAATTTTCCGCAGTACACTGACTACTATTACGGAAAGGTAAAGTAAAATATATAATAAATACATAACAACTAATCGTATTCTAACAATTAATTAAAATTAAGACTTAAGTACTTACTTTGATGTTATAAAGAGTAATCGGGTCAGTATGTTGATATTAGTCAGTTTGAAAAAATATTTAAAAATATGTCGTACTATAAAAACAATAGTTAGAAAGAATAGATTCTACTTTTAATTTTCTTCCAGTACCCATACAGGCGCAATGGTGATAGCCACAAATACGAACTTGTAAGTTCATGTTTCTAAATAAATAAAAACAACACTCACACATAATCCTCACACTACACTTACCGCCTTATTCATAGACAGATTCAAAACCAATTTTAGAAATGGAATATTTTATCTTCTTCGCTCAAACTGAACTCTAAAGTCGTTCGAAAGAGACAAAAGATTCTACAACGAAAATAGGTTTGAAACCAGTCTATGAATAAGGCGGTAAAATACCAGTCTAGTGTAACGGCTAAACTATTGTGAAATACGCGAGAATTCTCGGTCTCAAAACACAGACAAATACCTTATTTTCTAAGAAATATTTGAGTATCACAAACATTTCCCTCGGCGCGTGAATTAATCCCATATCTTCTAATTTAACAGCTAACGTATTAACCAACTACGCCACGGTACTTGGCAAATCTAAAGTAATTTATCAAATAGCAAATTATACAATAGTCCAATGACATACCGCTAGATGGCACTTTGTCAATGTGTCAAACAATATTGCGGTAATTTTTTACACTACATGTAAAAATTAAATAATATGCCAAAGCCTTATATAACATGTACTAGTATACCTACTTATTTCTGAAGCTAAAATTGCTGTAAATTGTCGTGAAATACATCTTACTTATACAGTTTTAAGAATCGACCAACATTTAACCTCAAATAGCCCTTAGTGTAGGCACTTGAACTCTAAGGCACTTACCGTTGAATGAAAGCGCAAACAACAAACAAGAGGCCTGATTCAATGCAAGGAACGTAGCTCAAGGCATTCTGCAGGGCTGAATGTAAAACGTCTTAGCTTGGAGAGTAAAAAAGTAGGGACCAGTTTCATTTGTCTATGGACTTGTAGATTTTACAGAATTATTATATAATGCGACAATACACAAAAATAAAATAAGCAATGAAAAATATTTCTAATCTGTTAAGATTTTTGCATTTTTTGGACACTGGTCATCATGAGATCGTGACTTTTTAATAACTGACAGTAAAAATAACTATGTAGGTAAGAAATTTATGAAAAAACAAAAGAAATTTAGAGCCTGACACTGAGACGTACAAAAAACACAACAAAACACTTTTAATATTTTTTACATAACACTTTTAATGTTTTAATAAAATCAATTATTAAATTAATATATTGTTTATTTGTTACAGTACAAAATATACGTATGTACAATAGTTACAATTAACGTACATAACGAAAACTTATACGTTTTCATTAAGAACTAAATTTTCCGTTATCGGATGAAGCTAAGTCCTTATATAATTATAGTATACTAGGCATTAAGAGGAGATGATAAATGTACGTGGTTAGCCCAATGAGGGTGGCATAAATATTTATATTTAAAACCTTTTTTTTAAATATTGAGAAAAAAAAACTAAATTTAGACGAAGCAGCATACAGTTTTAAAACATTATGCCTAATGTGTATTGTGTATGCTTAGAATTCGTGAGAATTTATGTAGGGTATATCCAGACTGCGACTGAAACAAAGCCAGGTGGTAGTTTTAGTGACGATGCATTTTAGTCACTTAGGGCCTTATTGATAAGGGCCTTATAGTCCAAGGCTTTAGAATCGACTCGATTATTTTTAATAATGAGGTATTCACGACTTTATTAATAAACACCGAATTGCAAAGAGGGCTACGCAACCATCGTATTGTGGTTACATTATTCAATATTATAGTCAAATTAATAGTCAAAATAATCAAGTCAATTTTAAAGCATTGGACTAAAGTTAATCCTTCGCTCATCCGTGTTTATTAATAAGGATCTAAGTGTCAAACAAAAAACAACTGAGTGATGCGGGTGAATGACCTTGTATGACGATCGTGCCGCCATCTATGTATGGTGCATGATTCAATTGGCTATAACCGATGCGTTGCGTTTTTAAGGGATTATATTATGAAAGTAATGTGCGTGGTGGCCTATTGGTAACGGACCAGACGCGGCTGCCTACATGTTCACGGTGGTCGCGGGATCAAATCCCAGGGCACACCTCTGACTTTTCGGAGTCATGTGTGTATTGATAGTCAATCACCACGCACTATAACGGTGAAGGAAAACATCGAGAGGAAACCTGCATACCATAGCGATGTGTATAAATTTCTATGGTATGTAAAAGTCCGCCAATCCGCACTAGGCCAGCGTGGTGGACTATATGGCCTAACCACTCTCAATCGTGGTATCGATTGTAGAGGAGGCTCGTGCCCTGCAGTGAGACGTATATAGACTGATACAGAATAAGAATTAAGAAAGGAAAATATATATATATATTTTTTAAATACTTTATAAATGTTGTCTGGTGTTACAGAGCTACTCGAACCCACGCTCCTACGACGACTATTATTACAAATATTATGACCAAGTAAGTTAAATTTTATCAGGATCAAATAATTCTATCGGATATTCGAAATGATAATCGTGTGTGATATATAAATTTCAAATAATTTCGAAGTGGAGTTATAAATTGCTTATCAAATTTCTACAAATTATTCCGGAATAATAAATTAAATATATTTATCAGAAATTTTCTTTAAATGCACTTCTACAATCGTGAGTTCGATTGAGCTGCCCTATTCCGTGTAGTGGGACTTCACAAGCTATAAAAATACTAATATCTGTGGTATGCACTACGCAGGTTCACTCAATATGTTTTTACTTTTAATTAAGCAAAAGATACATACATAAACATCACGCATTTATCCTAGAAGGGGTAGGCAGAGGTGCAACCAGGACACCCACGATTCACTTTGTGTATTCCGTCCCACGATGTGACAAGATATGCAATAGTCAGATAGGCACGATTTCGGTGATCCTAAAAAATATATTTAAGCTAACGTTATAAAACAGTATCGAAATTAGATCTTAATTTATTAGATAATGTCAAATTATTAAATATAATAGTGTTTACAATCTATTAAACGTTGTGTTTATATTTCAGTCGTACAATAAATACGGATCGGTTAGTGTGCATTTTTTTATACTAACAATACAAAATACAGTTATTTTATAAAATCGTATACAATATTTGTCTGGTTTTACAGAGCTATTTGAACCCGCGGTCTTACGACGACTATTATTACAAATATTATGACCAAGTAAGTAATTTTTACCACGATATTACTAAGGTCTATTTCAGTGACCCAAAATATCAGGAATAGTAACAAAATCTCAATTTTTTTTACCAGGACCTGGCTTGAAATGGCACACGTTATTGCATTTATGAATCTATTGTATATGTAGTATATTTGTATTACTTTCATAACTTAAAAAATATATTGTTATAAAACATATTGATTAAGGTCGCAGGAAGTCTTGGGATGCAGGCCGCTTCCAACAGGTCTAGTGGCGATCCATGGGGGAGGCCTATGTTCAGCAGTGGACTTCTTGTAGCTGAAGAGAGATAGAGAGACAGAGAGAGAGAGGGAAAATATCGGCAATTATCTTATTTTATTTATATAATTAATACACGCATCTAAGTTACTACAAATTCTCAACAATAATCGAGGGTAAGAGTGAGCTGCCTTATGACGAGATGGCGGACTTACATACCCAAAAAACATTCATAAAGAGCTCTCTGGCGTGCAAATTTCCTCACAATGCTTTCCTTCACCGTTAATAATGAGAAAAAACAGTCAGTCAAGCGAATATGTTAAAGTTATTAGAAATTATACCGTAATTATATCTTTTTTTACACTGGCACGGCATAATGACTGCTCTGCACCTGATGGTAAGCGCAAATGCCGTCCAGACATCGATTGCCATCAGACGGCGGTCCCATGCGGTTCGATACAATTATGCCGGCCTGCTGAGATACTTCTTCGATATCTAAATCAATTAACATTTATTCATCGCTGCATTTATATTCCAGCCATACGGCAAATATGGATCGGTAAGTGTACAATTTTAAAAATTAAATACAAAAATTACATATAACTTAAATACAGTAATTTTTTTTTTATAATCGACAACCTCTGAAAACGAGGGTAACGAACAAAACCAAGTTGAAATATATTTAAAATGGCACCATCCATCCATCAGCTAAAGGAAGTCAACTGATGAACATAGGCCTCTACACTCCCAATGATTTCCACAGTGACCTGTTGGAGGCAGCCTGCATAAAATGGCACCAGGCAATATAATTACTTATCTTTTCCAGGGCGATTATCACCCACGTTCGTACTACAACAGCGATTACAAATCGGATTCGGTGAGTAAAACATCACTCTAATAACTCAGCCAGCTAGTCAGCCTCCGTGGCGCAGTTGGCTAGACGCTGGCTGTGAAACGTGAGACTGCGGGCTCGATCCACGCACCGAAACAAATGTTTGTGTGAACCACGGGTAATTGTTTCGGGTCTGGGTGTTTGTGCGATCGAAAAGTCTCTCGTAGTTCCTGATACCCACGACACAAGACTAGATCTTAGTGTGGGGTCAGGACTGTATGCGACTGTTGGGTGTATTTATTATTTATAAGTAAGGGCTCATACACAAAACTGCAATGTGACGTTGCATCGTAAAAATCTACGAGCACATACGACGCATCGCAAGGACTTACGAATTGATTCGCATCGCGCATTCCTGCCTCTATATTTGTTTTACCTATATCTCTTTACCAATAAACGTTACTGGATTCCGGAATCGTGCAACGAAGAGCCTATGCTGTACGAAATCGTATCTCAGCAAATCGTGTCGCGCTGATTCGTAATTTTGTGTACAAGCCCTAAAGCAATTATATTTTTTTATTGTTGTTCCATTTTTAAACATTATTCTATGTGTTCCAGTATTACAAGTACAAAGTAAGTTCTTTACAATATTTTTTAACTTTAATATTTTTTTATTAGTTCAATAGTTCTATATTCGGCAACGTCCGTGGCGCAGTTAGTTAAACGTACCAATATGAAGTTTGTGTGATTTAGAAGTAATTATTTCGAGTCAGAGTGTGTGTGAGACCGAAAAGTCTCTCGTACTTTCTGATACCCACGACACAAGACTCGGTCTTAGTGTGGGGTTCGGACTATATATGTGACTGTTGGTTGTACTTATTTATTATATATTTATATATTGCAGTACTACAAGGACGATAGTTACTACAATTATGACTCAGTAAGTATTTTTGTTTAATCGTAAATACTTATTTATATATTCAAATCAGGTTTTCACTCAATTATTTCGTGGTTAATGTAAATGCCTATAAAAATAATAAAAATAATACATCACAAAGATTTTAAAACTTTATTGTTGTTTGGAAAAATGCATCGATCTTTTCATAATTATTCTAATTTAAATTATTAACGTGTTTTAGTACTACAAATACAAAGTAAGTACATTATAATATATCTTTTTAAATCTATTTTGACAAATTCTGTGGTTAAATTGCTTATTTGTGGGTCTGGGCGTTTGTGAGACCGAAAGTCCCTCGTAGTTGCTGATACTCACGACACAAGACTTGTATTTTTGTGTTGTGTCATGACTATGTATGTGACTGTTGGGTTTATTTATTTATTATTTCTTGATATTTTATAGTACTCCCCGCAATACAAGGACGACAGCTACTACAATTATGACTCAGTAAGTATTTTTATAATTCCATGAACTTATAAAAGGAACATATACCGTATATAGTATCTATTTATTTATTATTATACTAATCTAAATTATATTATGTGTTTCAGTACTACAAATATAAAGTAAGTCCTATGTATATATTATTTACAGATTTTTCTATCGATTGATTTAATAATTCTATTTATTTGCCAATCGCTGTGGCAAAGTTGGTTATTTGTTTCGAGTCTGAGTGTTTGTGAGGCCGAAAAGGTCTAGTAGTTTCTGATCCCCACAACACAAGACTTGTGGCTTTGTGTGGGGTTAGCCTCCCTTGTAGATTGGAGGCTATTTTTAGAATCCCACCAAGGTACTCCCCTACCTGAGTAAGAGGCGTAAGAGGCGGCTAATAGGGGCGATAGTGGTCTCAGGCACGCAGCGGGAGGCTGCGTAGCGGCCATCAAAAGCTACTACGAGGTACGCGGTAGTATGAGTGTTTGTTCTTATGCTCCCGTTGACACTGAAGGTGCTAATACTCGTATATGCATGGGCTGAACCGTGGCATCGCGCTCGAATGGTTCCGGCCAGGCTATGGCGTTTGCCTCAGAATCCCAGAGTCGTTCTATTGCGCTAAAGAGGACCACTATGAGTTTTTTGGTGGATATATGGGTGTAAGAATTTAGTGCACTCGAATGCGGTCGCCCGGATGGTGACATTTCCCGGGTGGCTCAGCGTTGAGTTGGAAGGTCGGTGAGCCTAACATCACCGCTCCGCCGCCCTCTTAGGCAGTGGAAGCGATAAATCGTTTTTGCTCGCGACAAAAGTGAGGTTAGGACTGTGTATGTGACTGTTGGGTGGATAGATTTATTATTTGTCTATATATTGCAGTATTCACCGCAATCGTACAGGGACGGCAGTTACTACAATAATCATGATAATGTGAGGATTTTTTTATATTATCTGTTTATTTTCATAAGGTTTTCACTCAATTTTTATGTGATTAATATAAATTTATATGGAAAAAAGAAAAAAATACGTCTTGAAACTAATTACTTTTAGTAATGTTGATTTATCATCACAGTGTTTTTAATATGTTTTGTCTCGTTTTCTGTTGAAAATACTGCATTCACCATTCTACTATTTTAATTTTAATGAATATTTATTTTACGTGTTCCAGTATTACAAACAGAAAGTAAGTTATTACTAATATTTTTAACAGATCTCGCCTTTTCATTTGATTTACTGGCTCTACACAGGTTTAGTCATAAAAGGTAAATAAAGTCGAAAGGAGGATGCCACACTTATCATATTGAACAACGTTTACGATGGGGCCAACCTTAAAATATCGAAAAAAAATCAGCTGTTCCATACAAATATAGTCGTTGGAATCTTCAAAATGCATGGAACATCTGATTTTCTTTTCACGGTTTGAGGGTTGGCCTTATAGTAAAATTTTATGACTAACCAATGATATTTGACAACCTTTGTTGTTAAATTCGCTATTTGTTTCGAGTCTGAAGGTTTGTGAGATCGAAAAGTCTCTCGTACTTTCTGTTAACCATGACACAAGACTCGATCTTAGTGTGGGGTCGGGACTATACACATTAATGTCAATTATTTTATATCTTAATTAAAAACATAAATATTATACGAAACAAAAGAAAAAAACCGACGAATTGAGAACTTCCTCCTTTTTTGAACTCGGTTAAAAATAGAATTTTAGTCCCACGGAACAGGGCCTCCGTTTGACCGTAGAGGTGAGATGAGTCTCGTTGTACAAAAAAAACATGAAAATTAAACAAATGACAAAATGTACTTCTAAATGTAAATAAGGTTTATTAGTTATTATTAATTTATATGTTTTATAGTATTCCCCGCAATCATACAAGGAAGACAGCTACTACGGCTATGACAATGTAAGTATTTTTGTTTTTTGCATCAACTTATTCAAGTGCTATCTATTTATTTATTATTATACTAATCTAAATTATTTTATGCGTTTTAGTACTACAAATACAAAGTGAGTTCTTTTTAATATATTTTTTAAATATGCCTTCTCATTGGTTCAATAAATCGATAGAATTTCGCCAAACGGCTAAATTGGTTATTTGTTTCGAGTTTAGGTGTTTGTGAGACCGAAAGTCTCTCGTAGTTTCTGATACCCACGACACAAAATGTTTCTTAGTGTGGGGTTCGGACTATGTATGTGACTGTGATGTATTTATTTATTATTTATATATTGCAGTACAACAAAGACGACAGTTACTACAATTATGACTCAGTAAGTATTTCTAGTTTAATCGTTCCATTTATATTATTTTATCCTGATTAGGGGGTTACTCTATGATCGGAAACGAAACTCGAAACTTCGGACGTCGCACGTATAGTAAAACTCTACGAATGTGCCTAGCTACTCCACAAAATATTCGAATCTTCTATTGTATGTCCTAACTATAGACTCAGTTCAGAGTGAATGGTAAGTATCATAGAGAATAGTTTTGATTATTAGAAGTGGAACTTAAAAACGTACTACAAACGTCGTAAGGCCGAACATTCGAGTTTCGTTTCGGATCAAAGAGTAACCCCCTAGGTTCCACTTAGTTCTTATG
Source organism: Theretra japonica (assembly GCA_033459515.1). Lineage (NCBI taxonomy): Eukaryota > Metazoa > Arthropoda > Insecta > Lepidoptera > Sphingidae > Theretra > Theretra japonica. The sequence continues at coordinate 5,164,299 of CM065950.1, forward strand.
TGGTTAATGTAGTGCCTTTGGGAACAACAAAAAGAAGAACATATCTTGTAAACACTTTTACGGCTTTATTCATAGACAGTTTTAAAACCTATTTTACTTATCGAATGAGTCGTCCCATTCGAACGACTTTTGAATTCAGTTTGAGTGAAGAAGACAAAACAATAGATAACAACAATAGCTTTTAAAACTGTCTATAGATAAGGCCGTTAGTAATTACGATTTATTACCACAAAGATTGGAAACTATTTTTTCTTTTTGTTTTGAATACTGCAGTGATCAGTTCATCATAAATCTAATCAAAATAATTTTACGTGTTTCAGTACTACAAATACAAGGTAAGTCCATTTTAATTATTCCCTATTTGCATTGATTAAAATTTCAATATGAGTTGTTCCATATATTTCACAATATATCTGGCTAATTTGGTTATTTGTTTCGGGTCTGGGTGTTTGTGAGACCGAAAAGTCTCTCGTGGTTCCTGATACCCACGACACAAGACTTAAATCTCAGTACTTAATCTAAAGCCCCATTTACACGGGGAAAGTTTCTCGCGGCGAGAATCGTATGCTATTTTCGCATGACATAACCGTCGTAGATTATTGTGCTCTGACAAACGATTACACGATGCAACTTTTTTTCTAATCTTATCTTTGAAGCGAGAAACTCTCCCCGTGTAAATGGGCCTTTAGTGTGGGGTCATGGTTGTATATTTAACTGTCAGATGTATTTTTTATAATTTATTTACATATTGCAGTATTCTCCATACTCATACAAGAACGATGGTTACTACAATTATGACTCAGTAAGTATTTTCATTTCTTGATTTTTTTATAGTTAACTATGTATTTATTTGTTATTCATTAACGTCATAAGTATTGAGTGAAAACCTGACGAGAATAAGAACGAATTATCCTTTTGAAAGACAATTTGGCTATCATCATTACAAAGTTTTTGAACATTTTTTCTTTATTTTTGTCTGGAATGTTGCATTAATTATTCCATAAACGCCATTTACACGAGGAGTGTTTCACGCCGCGAGATTCGTATGCGATTATCACATGACGTAACCGCCATAGATTATCGTGTTCTGACAAATGTTTACACGATGCGACTTTTTTATATCGTTACGATAATCGTATCTTCGACCAGAAAAACTTTCCCCGTAAATATGGGGCTTTAGTCTAATCTAAATTATTTTATGTTTACAGTACTACAAGTACAAAGTAAGTTTTTTATTTCTCTTTTATTTTTAAAACTATTAAGAAATCTTGTTTAAGAAATCCGTCGATTAATTTAATTGTTCATTATATTTTAGTATGCCCCGAAGTCATATGACGACGGTTACTACAATTACGACTCTGTAAGTATTTTTTGTTATTTACATGAGTTTATTTACAAACCATCTATGTATTTAATTATCAAACATTAACGACATAAGCATTGAGTGAAAATCTGACGAGAATAAGAACAAATTACACACATTACCTAAGGATACAATAGAAATAATATTTCGTGTAATTACTTTCATAAATGATGTTTATCGTCACTAAGTATTTAAATATTGATTTATTTATTTTATTTACACTTTGTACAATTTGAATAGTACAGGCGGACTTAAAGCCTCATGGCATTTTCTCCCAGCCAACCTTAAGGTGGTGCAGTAAGACGGAGGCAGGTGTAAAACAATTCGCCCTGTGGTATGGGGGCGTTTCAAGAATTCCGCCACGGTACCCCCTGCCTGTCGTAAAAGGCGACTAATGGGGATTTGGGGGTCGCGGGCACGCAGTGGGGGACTGTCGTAGTGCCATTTGTATACAAATACAATGCGACCCCGAGATGCTCAGCAGCAGTAAGAGCCGCAAGTTGGCGGCAGTGTGCAGGAACGGTTCCGGTAGAAGCTGAGGCGCTCTTGCTTCGGGTCCCCGGGGCCGTTCCATTTGTGCCGAAGAGGGCCACGCGGGGTTTTGGTTGGTATGCCCTAGACCGGTGAACCCAACATAATCGCTCCACTTTCCCCCAAGGTGGGACGATAGCGGTAACTCGGTTTCCCCGCGTCAACAAAAAAAAAAAAAAAAAAAAGTTGTAAAACAATAGATAAGGAAAAATAAATAAAACGAAGAATATAACATGCATAATATATACTTACACATTTATACAATAACTAACAAGTGCTACATACATATATTGTATAAATAAGTACTTAAAATATATACATAAACAATTACATATATAAATATACCAAATAAATATTACATATATATATAAATATACATATATAATACCTACACTAATGAGGAGAATCTGCTACTTCGGCGAAGAGTAATTGTCGAACTTTCGTTTTATATATTACATACATAAACATACGCCTTTTTCCAAGAAGGGGTAGGCAGAGGTGCTACCAGAACACCCACGTTTCGCCTTGTATATTCCGTCCCACGATGTGATAAGGGGCGAGCCTATCGCCATATCGGGCACAAATCCTGACTCCGGGCTGATAATGAATAGAAAAATCCAATATCACTTTGCCCGACCCGGGATTCGAACCCGCGACCTCAGCTTTGCAATCATACCGTAGTACCACTACGCCACCGAGGCAGTCTATATATATTACGCCTATATATATTATATATCACGCCTCGGTATATTGCAACGATCATTCCATTATTAATTTAATCTAAATTATTTACGTATTTCAGTACTACAAATACAAAGTAAGTTCTCAATGATATTTAGTTTTTGAAACTGATAAGTAATCTGCCTTAAATTAAATCTCCTTTAAATTATTTAATGTTTCTTTAAATTATAGTATTCCCCGAAATCGTACGATGACAGTTACTACAATTATGACCAAGTAAGTATTTTTATATAAATTACATAAGGATTTTATGTAATACATTTTATTAACACGTTTAAATTATGATTTCAGTACAAATACAAATCGGTAAGTACGGAAGAATAAAGAAAAAACTAATATATTTATGAATAATAATACGGGTTTTTGATAGTCTCAAAAATAATACATACATAAACATCACGCCTTTTTCCCAGAAGGGGTAGGCAGAGGTGCAACGAAGCCAGCCGCGATTCGGCTTAAGTGTTCCGTCCCATTACGAGATAGGGAGCGAGCCTATCGCTAAAAAAAACAAGCATTGTCTTTTAATCTTTCTTTGTATGTTAATCATGTTTTCTGTAACTTTAAAACGTAAAGATTATACATTATTGTTTTATTTATTCACTTAGTGTTCTCTTTGATATTTTTCGATTGCGTTCCGTTTTTGTGAAACCTTTCAGATTTTCTTATTATTTTCTTATTCCTCACATTTTAAATAAATAAACAAATACATCCAACAATCACGTACATAGTTAGTTCAGATCGCACTTTTTTTTTTTAATCTTTATTTTTATGGGCCTTAGTCGCTATGTGACTATGCCGGCCCAGATCCCACATTGAAGTCAATTAAGCCTTATATCGTGGGTATTAAAATCTACGGGTATTAAAATGTTTTCGGTCTCACAAACACCCAGACCCGAATCAAATACCTGTAGATCACGCGAAAATTTGTCTCGGTGTGAATAAAACGCGGCCTACCGTTTTACAGCCGACATCTAACCAACTGCGCCACGGATGCTATCTTAAATTATATTAGAAGCTATTTAATATATAAATCTATATATAAAAAACCGTGAACCTAACCTTTATTAACCCTTTAACCGTCCGACTTAATATCAGTTGTCGTGTATTACTCGTATACTGAAAATTATCAGTTAATAATCTGAAATGTGATAAATGAATTTCTTTTAGAAGTAACGTACGCATCCATTTAATATAAAAATATTTTTATAGAATACAGCGTATTACAAAAATAGCATACGACGCAGGCTCAATGGGGGGCTAAAGGGTTAATACATTTACGCTAATATTTTTTACTAGGAGAAGACGTGGACCAAATTGCTGAAAAAACTGTTATTCATTTTGTTTAATAACATTCCTTTTGCTTTCAGTATTCCCCATCGAAGCCTTATTATCGCGACGATAGCTACTACTACAGCTACTATGACCAGGTGAGTTTCTACATTTAACTAGAGAATTCAATGTGGTAGAGCCACGTTGTTGTCAGTCATGACTCAACATGAACGGGCAGGCTCGTCCGGGGCGGTACCACTGTCTCACAGGAAATCGACATGAAGCGACAGGTTCGCTGTCGCATTTCGTTCGGTGAGTGAGATTACCGGATGCCAAATACCCCTTTACCCTTTCCTTCCCGCTCCCCTCCCAATTGGGCCGGCAACACATCTGTGATCCAGCGCTGCGGATGGTCATGGGCGGCAGTGATCACTTACCATCAGGTGACCTGTTTTCCCGTTTGCCGGACCTATGCAATAAAAAAATAACACATTGGTACCGACCACCATACATCGTGGTGGTCAACCCGTCATAGATGCCAACCAAAATCGCATTCAGTTCAGCCTGTACAGAATCAGATATCGAGCGAACAGATATAATTAGACATAAAACGTGTTTTTCTTCATCGTTAAATCTATCGATAGTTATAAATGCTAAAATTCATAAACGATCCTAATCGCGATCGAGGGATTAATGCTGAGAATAGACCACCCGAGTTATCGACTTAAGATTTATCGACACGCCCACATTTGACTTATCCTAATTGTTTTATTTTTGGCATCGATCCTTAGGTCGAGACTACAAGCTACTATTAGGTATTTTCTGTCGCAAAGCGCAATTTACACGGGTAGAGTTTCTCGCGGCGAGAATCGTGAGATTATCGCATGACATAACCGCCATCGATTATCGTGTTCTGACAATGTTTACACGATGCAACATTTTTATATCCTTACGATAATCATATCTACGAAGCGAAAAACTATCTCCGTGTAAATGGAGCTTAAAAATACACAATGAATATTTTTATTATAATTAACTGATATGTAAAAATTTAATTCAGAATGTACAGCTAATACACAATTATGAGAAATACTTTGAAAGCTGATATAGAAGTCAACGCACTCTTATATAGGGTGCGTAAATAAAATATCACAGTATGATGCCAAATGGTGGCTGTTTGGCACGAATTTCCTATGGTTCATGTGTTGAATCTGGGACGTCGACCGCGTAACAGCATCTTTAAGTCATTTATAATCGACTCGCTTTATGTCTAGAGACAGGACGAAATAAATTATAAAGCGATGGCTGCGAAGCGAGGAAACTGCTTTAAAATCGTAAAATTATCTATTACTTTTGTCATCATCATCATCAGCCCGTTGCAGTCCACTGCTGGACATAGGCCTCTTCCGAGATACGCCACAGAGCCCGGTCTGCTTTATGCATCCAGTCGCTGCCAGCGTTATGGGACGTAACAAAATAGATCATTTTGTTTTAAGCTTCAAGCAGACTAAGTGCCGATTTCTCATTGGATCAGAGCGGTGTACTAAGATTCATCTCTGTATAAAAAAAATATAAATTGAAAACATATAAAAAGCGCTACAAACGATTCTTGTCCAGCAGATAGTAGATACGCGCTGATACGTTGTGAAATTGATCCTAAAGAAAAGCAATTAAGAAAAAGATACAATGTAATAAGTAACATTCATTTTTTTGCAGTACAAACCAACCTCAAATGATTACTACCACTACGGCTACAACACCTACAACGCCTACTTGAATAAACCTGTAAGTATTTCGTTAAACATGTACATCATTTATTCTTTAATACCACTTTCTCTTCCCATCCTTTTTCCTTACCGCTCCCCTCCCGAGTTAATGGGCCGACCAGACAAGCGTTGGGGGTGTTCACGGGCAGCAGCGATCACTTACCATCAGGTGACCTGTTTGCTCGTTGCTAGACCTATTGTATAAAAGTTTTAAGGAAGGATTCTGTCACAAAGGGCAAAGGCCCCTCTATCCTCCTTCCATTCTATGTCGTTCAAGGCTCCTGCCAGTCTTTCCGATAAGACTAACTCGTTTCGCCATCTTATTCTGTGCCTACTACGACGTTTTAAGGTCTTCATTTTCATTCTGTGGTTGTTTTCGCCAATAATTAATTAAACATGTGGCATATAACATGCCCTGTTCAATTCGAGTTTTTTGATTGGCCTAAATCCTAAGCGATACATAAGTAACTATTACATACAAACTTATACCTACATTGGATATTTTATTTTAATGATAACACTATTTAATTTATTTATTTCTATTTTTCTAGGGATATCATCTTGTAAGTAATATTTTTATATTTATAAACAAATTTCTTAATAAATCGAATTAATATGAAAAAGGCGTCGTTAATACCTACATATGGGTAGGTATTCTCGAACTGTTCGATGAAATATTACTATTGCTAACCGAATCAGTTCGAATCAACTAAAACACAATCAAATCAAATTCAATTCTTGAAAACATGACTTTAAAGCCCCATTTACACGAGGTGTTTCTCGCCTCGCAGATACGATTATCGTAAGGATATAAAAAAAAATCATCGTGTAAACATTTGTCAGAACACGATAATCTATGGCGGTTATGTGACGCGATAATTGCATACGATTCTCGCCGCGAAAAACTCTCTCGTTGTAAATAGGGCTTAACTTTATTAATATCAAGAGTATACGATAATTGGCATCTCTAATATCTCATTAATTGACATTTTTTTGTTTTTAGAGAAATCAAAAAGATGACGATCGCCAGGATGACAGTGATCAAGACAAGTAAACATAATCGTCTGCAATTTCTCCAATGAATTAAAGATGACCACGGCTAAACGTTTCCCGGACCGAACGAAAATATAATCTTATTTAAAATGAGAATAAAACTAAGCAGCAATTAAACGTTATTTTATTTACCAGTTCATATTTACATGATAAAACAACAAGAATAATAAGAACGTCTCCTAAAATCTTATAATTATTGTAGTAATATATATATTTTTTATAAATATATTGTAAAAGCACCTCTACTCGCCTTAGCGAAGTTTAATGTATCGTGCTACAAAATCAACGACAAAAGTATTAAAGTATTTATTACACTAGTAATACAAATAAATGGGAGTTTGGGAATTGCTTATTCATAAACAAACACTTTTTTGTCTGATACTTTCATAATACAATCATATTTCGTAATAAGCAACCAAACTCAGCCATATATTAATAAGTAAATATGCAACGATCAATATGCTGCATGTAGTGATATGAATTTATGGTGAGCAGTTCTCATGCGGCATTAACAACACATAAGCTGTTTCTTTCTAAATAATTGTTATCTTTATAAGTCTCTACCGTACTCAACCATTATTATTACCTATTTTATTTGTCTAATTTTTAGAGTATTAACGGTACAGTACGGCCGATAATGCATGGCCGCTGTGAATATAGCCACAGAACAATGTTTGGGCACATAAACTCAGAAGAAAATACATAGATACAAAAATTGACGAATAAAAATACACTTGTCTCAAAGAACCAAATATGGTAAATGTTTCCACAAAATACTAAATTATAATAGCGACAACGAAACGAAAGGATATCCATTTGCGCGAACTTCAGGCCGCAGCAACACAGTGCTTGTAGCCAGAAGAGAAAGAAAAAAAAAACTTCAGACCGGCCCACAGACCGGCCATAACTCGTCGGCGGTATTGTGCATGCAACATATTTTATCTCTTTCTAAAAACATACAGTAGAAAAAGATAAATAAATAATGCTTTATAACCTATAAATAACAAGAGTATCTGGAACGCTAACCAAACGTCAACGTCAAAGCGTGTTTGTGTCCAATTTTGTAAATCTTGAACAAAATTCACAATATTAAAATATTAAAATGAGTGCGGCGATGAATCAGAAAGCATACCTACAGAAGTACCTTAGTGGGCCTTCTGGCGACAAAAAGAAGAAGAAGAAAAAGGCTGTGAAAGGCAAAGGGTGAGTGAAAACTGAAAAGTTTAGTTTTGTGACTTACAAAACTTAAATTGTGTATAGATTCTTGTTATATGCCTAGGTTTAATACAGTAATACTTACAGTTGGTCTATTTAGAATGTTATGTTTATATTTGGCACAAAATTCGCTGTACCTTAGATTCCAGAATCAATTTCATTGCAATCTTTATTAACCCTGTGTGGTTAGTTCAACAGGTATGCGTACTATGGAATTACACATTATTTGTGTTGATGTGAAATAGTTACGTCCTTTTGTTGTACTTCTACTCGGTTACTCGTATTTGTACTGCATTGCACATACAATATGATGCATTTTAATTACTTTATTGAGCCAAATTAGAATTTTTAAAACAACTATGCTCAAATTGAATTATTTCTGTGAACCCTGTTCTTTACACCTTGAAAATAAATGATAGTCTATCTACACGACTCATCCATCTCATGGCTTTGTAATTCATGGTGTTGTTTGGTTTTTCTACTGTCCATGAGTGGTCATATAGCTTACCATCAGGTGAATGGCATGCTTGTCTCGCCATTCATTGCACTAAAAAAAACATACATAAACTCACACCCATGTCCATAAATCTCAATGAAGCATAAACTTTTAATAGGACCACAGCAGCAAAATTATTACTCAAAACTTCAAAACAAAATTGTTCATCACTTCCATTAGCTATAAAAAAACAATACAAGAATGCTAATACATTAACTGTATGATTCCAGGTTCAAAATCATTGATGATGACCTAGACCTAACCAAGCTACATCCCCTTGACGGGGATGAGTTGGACATCATGGATGGTGGGGAGGATGCCCCTCAGATCGCTGGCATCATTGACGACAGACCCGAGGAGCTTAAGAAGCAGGACCAGTTCAATATGAGCTCTAAGTGGAGAGTTATAAATCAGGTATGTCAAATTCATAGTGATGTTTTGATCTCGGGTTCGAATCCTAGATTGGGCAAAGTGGTATTGGATTTTTCTATTCATTATCAGCCTGGAGTCAGGAATTTGGGCCAGATATGGCGATAGGCTCACCCCCTATCACTTTGTGGGATGTACCACATAAGGTGAAACGTGGGTGTCCTGGTTGCACCTCTGCCTACCTCTTTTAGGAAAAAGGTGTGATCTTTATGTATGTATATTTTGGTTGGTGAATTTTTATAAGTAAAATGATACTAAAATGTCTCTATGTCTGCAATAGCTATTGTTAAAGTTTTGTAAAATAACTGTGATTATATTGTCATTTTAATCAGGTAAAATTTGAAAACATTTTTAATTATTCTGCTCATGTTTAGTAATTTCATGGTATGTTGGCAAACAAATTGTCATTTCAATTATCCTCCTCCCCACAGTGTATGACTTGGCAATATAGCAAGTTACTAAAAAAGGAATATCCATAATATTGTCGTAACTGCCTTGGGAGGCCTTTGAATGATCATCCATCCAAAGACATATAGAATGTTTTTCATCCAATGGCCACCAGAAATCTTGTCACTTTATTTTCCATGTAGATAAATTTACCCTACATCTAAATATATGTATTTTATATTCAAACCTATTATTTCTATTTAAGGATGACGGATTCAACAGTAAGTTAAAAGTGGAAGAAATCAGAACAGACATAAAAACAAAAAACAAAGAAAATGAGATAATATTTGGCAAAATGTACAGCGACTCGGAAGATGAAAAGCAAGATTCGGATGCATCACCTCCTAGAAAATCAACAGCAAATAACAAAGATAGACATGAGCAAAAGAGTAAGAAACACAATAGCGACAGTGACTTTAGTCCACCAAGAAGAAGAGATGGCAGAGAATCTCCAAAGAAAGATAGCAAGTATGACTCAGACCCCTCCCCTCCCAGAACTAAATCAAAATCCACAGAGAGGGCGAGAAAGCCTAGTCGATGGGGTGAAGCAGAATCATCCACAAAGCGATCACACAGAAGATCAACAAGTCATGACGCATCACCACCAAGAAAATCGCAGAAGAAATACGATTCCGATGCGTCTCCTCCAAGGAAATCAAGGAAAGAATCTTCTAGACACAGACCACTGGAGCATAACAACTCTTCACATAGAACAAAGTCATTGGAGCATTCAAAATATGACCAAAATCATAAGAATGATTCTAGAAAACGGAGAAAATCGAATAGCTCAGATATTTCGCCTCCAAGGAAACCTCAACGGCAGAAATCTCCATCGCCGAACCGCAGAAGAAAACGTTCTCCAGAAAAGAGTAAGAAAAGATATGAGAGTGACTCTGATGCGTCACCGCCTAGGAGGGAGAAAGAGAAAAAAGATAAAAGATATCAGAGAAGTAGTGATAGCCCTCCGCCTACTAATAAAAAGATGGCTAAGACTTTGGAAGGAAAGAAAGCTGGGTTGCAAGATGCTAGGCAGTTGAGAGAGGAGAATGAGTCGTTTAGGAAGAGAGAGGAGGATGCTTATAGCAAAATGACTGATGAAGTGTCAGGTAGAAATGCCCAAGCTGTTTCGAGGAAAGGTGAGTGTTTTTGTACCAAACTTTATTATGTCATTTTCTTTACTACCTTATCTCTATCTGTATCAGCCCATATACGTCCCACTGCAAGACACGGGCCTCCTCTACAATCGAGAGTACGATTGAGAAGGGTTACGACATATAGTCCACCACGCTGGCCTAGTGCGGATTGGCAACTTTAAGTACCGTAGAAATTCTTTAAAATCGCTACGGTATGCAGCAGGTCTCCTCAAGATGTTTTCCTTCATCGTTATAGTGCGTGGTGATTGACTATCAATAAACATTTAACTCCGAAAAGTCAGAGGTGTGCCCTGGGATTTGGACCCGCGACCCACGTGAAGAGTTAGCAGTCGCGTCTGGTTCGTTAACAACAGGCCACCACGCACTTACGTTTGGCCCGTTTATATATTTAAAAACACGTACAATTAACATTCGTTTCAGTTTAAATTGCTATCGGGGCGACATATGATGACATATGCGATCTTGAAACAATCCTAATAATAATAGCGTGTAATTATTTTAACAACAATTTTGTTTATATTGATAATTTCCACATACACCATAACTTATTGCAGTCTTACATTACTTCACATAGACTACACGTCAAGTAGAAAAACAATATTGTGTGTATACATTTCAGGTAAAAGAGACACTTCAGAAGACAGGCAGAAACAGAAAGAAAAAGCAGAGAGGCAGAAAGAGTTGGATGAAAAATACAAAAAGTGGAGTAAAGGGTAAGTTATTTTTACTTATCGTCGTACTTGGGTAGTAAATACATCATTTTCCCACACCATGTTGTTTTAAAAAATACAAGGGTACGCAAGGGTTAAAATTATAAATTTAGCAAAAACTAGGGATTTACCATCCAAACACGATGGTATTAAAAAAATTGGCAAAAAAGAACCTGTCGCTTATTATGTGTTTTTTTTTATCCTGACTGTAATCACTAAAACTACCATCTGTATCGTTTTCGATCGCAGTCTTGATATACCCTGTATTTTTGAATATTTGTCTGTAAACTTTATTAAAATAAATAAATATAAAGCTTCTCTTCTACCTGCAAGTAATTCAAAAATATTTCCTTCACAGAATAAAACAGTTAGAAGAACAAGAGGCCCGGGTTCAAGACTTCATGCATGAAGCCGCCAAGCCGTTAGCAAGGCACAGGGACGACCGCGATCTTGAACATAACCTGAAGCAGATAGAAAGAGAGGGGGATCCCATGCTCAAGTACATTAGAGAGAAAAAGAGGGAGAGAGGAGATTTGGGACCTGGTGAGTTTTAAATTTATTTTTGTATGATATTAACTTGTAGCTAAAATTAATAAGTAATCTTAAAGTCTACGCGGACCAGGACTGAATGGCAAGGGATTTGAATGTTTGCCAAATGGTATTCAATCTTATCTGGTAGGAATACGACATAAATTCCAACGTTTTCCCTTGCCATTCCGTCCCGTACTGCGTAGGCCCTTAATGTTCACTTATGGAATTACCCAAAATTAGACCAATAAGTTTAAAGATTTATCTACACACCCACATTTGACTTCTTCTGATTGGCTTATTTTTAAAATCGATACTTAGATAAAGAACCCAGTGGGGTTACTCTTTGATCCGAAACGAAACTCGAATGTTCGGACGTTCGACATCTGAACTAAGTTATAAGTATTCCACTTCTAAAAATCAACACTATTGTCTATGATACTTATCATTCACTCCGAACTCAGTCTATAGTTAGGACGTACGATAGAGGACTCGAACATTTTGTGGTGTACCTAGGCACATTCGTACAGTTTTATGTGCGACGTCCGAACATTCGAGTTCCGTTTCGGTCTATAGGGTAACCCACCTTCTTTATTTCGACGGATACTAATTGACAGCCTCCGTGGCGCAGTTGGTTAGACGCCGGCTGAATGTTCGTGTACGAGGAACGTAGAAAATACATCCACATCTTGAAGTCTCGTATATTTTTTTATACGACACGAGACTCGATCTTAATGTGGCGTCAGGAAAAGCCCATACGTGGTAGATGCATAGATATGTGACTTTTGGTGTATTTATTTACTAATTTATTATTATCTTTATTTTTGTTATAGCAAAACCAATGTACAAAGGCAATTTCCCACCCAACCGGTTCAATATCCGACCCGGATACCGATGGGACGGCGTGGATCGCTCCAACGGATACGAGAAGAAGTACTTCTCGCAGCAAAGCAAGAAGAAAGCGCAGGAAGAAGAAGCTTACAAGTGGAGCACAGAAGATTTGTAATAAAATAAATAATATTTGTCCAGAAGTAAGAAACAATTTTTGTAAGAATAGCATTGTGTCCAATTTCAATTATTCTTTTTCCCTTGGAAAATCAAAACCATGATTTATGACGTAAAAATTGTAACACAGACCAATACATAAGAAAATAGATTTGTACATGCAAATAAAGGAATAAAAAAGTATAAATATTATCAATTATGCGGAAAGCGCAGCGTGGGACGTCCACGCACTAGGTGGTCAGACGACCTGGTAAAGGTCGCGGGACGTCGCTGGATGCAGGCTGCCTCCAACAGCTCACTGTGGAAATCATTGGGAGAGGCCTGTGTTCAGCAGTGGACTTCCTTTGGCTGATGGATTGGATTGAATTATCAAATGTATTTTGATAGTTCTGGATATGAGTGTATTGAACCATTAGGCAGTGTTCCAACGGCTCTAATGGTACTTTTCAATGTCTACTGTATCAGCCCATATACGTCCCGCTGCAGGGCACGGGCCTCTACAATCGAGAGTACGATTGAAAGTGGTTAGGCCACATAGTCCACCACGCTGGCCTTGGGCGGGTTGGCGAACTTTTACATACCATAGAAATTTATACAAATCGCTATGGTGTACTGTTTCCTCACGATGTTTTCCTTCACCGTTACCCGTGACCTTTCCAATGTCTATATGTCATTTTAATAAGTCGTATTTGTAAATATTAAAAATATGTATTTTAGTATTGTGAATTTTTATTTCCCAATGAACCAAAAAAATAATTTGGTTATCAATTGGACAAATATATTTTTTTGTGTATTAATTTTATTCTTTACTGTTAAATGTGTAATATAGCAAGCAAGATATACATCGTGGGACCTCAAATATTTTTACGAAAATATAACCTGCAATTTGGAGGAGGCCTATGTCCAGCAGTGGACAATATAAGGCTGATTGTCTGCAATTTCAGCCGAATGCTTGGTTAACCTTTTTTTTTCGTTGGTATGTACAAGTTACAACTTAGTCAATGCTTGAAGCACTCGGCTGAAATCTGCATTATTTATGACAATTGACACCACTATCCAGTCTCTTCCAATATGAAGATAATTAATGTTACCAAGTAAAAATTTTGTCTAGGCAAATGTATTGCAATCATTTTTTTGTTGATTAATCAGACACTTATTAAATTATATATAACCCATATGGCCTAACCCCTCTCAATTGTAGAGGAGGCCCGTGTCCTGCAATGGGATCTAAATGGGTTGATGCAGATATCAATTATGTGATATAGTACATAGAAAATAATTTCATGGGCAATATAAAGTGTGTGGAATAAAACACCACATTATTAATCAATCATTTATTAAATAGTAGGAAACATTACGGCATTATAGATAGTCAAACGCAGTATATTTATTTCGTTATTTCTAAGCTACGATATTGTTGTCGGAAAATCTTAAGCGATTCGTTTTCCTAGTTAACATTATTTAACAAATTGTACCTACAATATTAATCATTCTCTTTCATTCTGTATTAAAAAATATAAATCCTTCGGTAACACAGCAACAAAGAAAAAACATGGTAAAAATCAGTGTTGCAAGTTTATGAATTTTCTACTATTTTGTGAGAAAATGGCGAAACTTATTTTAAGATTTCTTATTAAATAAATTCAAGAGACTCAATATATTTAAAATTTCAGTCGAATTCATAGTTAAAGCTAAATCTGGAGAAGACATAGATTAAATGTTGACACTAAGCTACCATACATTTACGGCTCACTTCGACCATATACGTAGAATACCATATACGTATTTCCAATTTCATATATAATTAAATATATTTAACTACAAACACAAGTTCCAGTATAGGAATAATATAAAATGAAGCTACATATAACAATGAAAAATGGGTACATATGACAGATAACAAAGTAAGCTATATAAATTCACACATTTTCAATTGATTATATTGCACTGTATAACGACAATAATGCACAAGGGAAAAATACCATGAACATAATATAATATTAAATCCAATGAAGGTTTTCAATGCTCATATTGCTACCATAAAAACTTTAAACTGCCACACACGTTCAAGTGAGTTTGCGCAAAGGCGAGTTTACACCAGTCTCGAATCTAAAATTGGAACGAATTTTGCGTTAGTTCCCACACATGTTCAAGTATACCAAGTCTAAGGTTGCGTGACATTTCGGAAATACTCGTGGTCGTTTTTTGTTTTCATCAAGTTTGACCCAAAACAAACCCACTGAGTTTTATACGCTGGATATGCTCAGAACTGGGTTGCGCCGCGTAATTCCAGTGATAATGTAACCCACTGAGTTTGTTTCACCTGGTCTTCCCAGGCAGGGCCGCTTTAGATCCGGTGGTAACATTAAATCGCTGCGTGTCGTTTTAGAAATACTCATGGGCCACTCAGACAATGACTAAACACAAATAACGTATTTCCTTGAATAATTTTTTTTCGTAAAAATTAAAAATCATCAGAGTTATAAATAATAGACAAAAAGACTATCGTAAACTAAAAATTTACATAAATATATGTCTTATTAAGAGACTAAGTACTATGTATTGACTTGTCATAAGAGCTATTTAATTACCCGCATGACCAATAAACGAATTTCATTTCATTTCATTGATGCAAACTCAGACTTGCACAGTTTTGTCATGACGTGTATGGCGGCCATAAGAAATCAGGGTTTGAGAAAACCTTAGTAAAATAAAACACGGTTATAACATAAGCCACAAAATGTTGAGCAGTGAAAGTGTTAAATATGAAGTGAACACAATTAATATTTGAGCCAAAACTATATAAAGACAGTAACTAAATGAGGATAATCGATGCGAGCATATAGAACATCTTTATTTCTAGTTTTTTTTTTTTTTTTCATTTTTTTATGTATTTCCCAAATTGGTATAACAAAACCAAATTGTATTGTAATATAGCCTTAAGATATCTAAAAAAAACATTCAATGTATTTATATTATTTTTTAATTACTTATAATGTGTAAAAAGACTAATGACCAACCAACAATATATTCTATTCTATTTTATTGGAGAGAAAATTTATTTTTCGTCTGGCAACTACATCTTTGAGTTTTCAACAAAATGTTTTACTATAATACCACAATTTCTTATTGCTATATTTTAAATACATATTAATTGGCCTGTGTAAATTTATCATCACATACACCGCAGAAAAATTATACAACACTGCATCAAAACTAATTTAGAAAAGATCTAATTTTCTTCACAATGCAGCATATATATAATTCAACTTCAAGATATTAATGTTTATATAGAGTTTAAAATTTGGTTTTGTATATCATAATCAAAAATTTAATTTAAGAGAATATTGGCATTCCAATGGTGATAGGATTAAAGATGTTTTAAATTATTTTCTTAATGCTTATTATAAATATAAAGTTCTTACAAAACAAATCAATTTTTAACCACAAGCAAAAAAATGGATATCCCTAGAAATCTGAATTTTCTTAAAGGTAATTTTTCGTAATTTTTTAAAGTGTAATTTAATACGATTAATGAGTGGTTAGAACCAAATCTAAACAGCATATATAAACATAAATATCTATGGGTAAACAGATTTATTATCACATCTAATCATCTCACTATATAATTTCTTTATTAGTAGTAAATGAGCGTATGTTACAAGGACATGGTTTATATTACTATAAATACATAATATTAAGGTATAGCTTATATACTGGGTGTAATCGCTTAACGTCACGAAAAAAAATCTGTATGGCAAGTACATGACTTAGAAACCTTTGGCATACTTATTTTAATTTTTTTTTGTTTTTTTTTTATGTAGTGTAAAATTAATTTACCGCCACTAGTTATTAATTTATAATTAGTTATTCATAAAGAAACGTTTTTCAGAGAGAGATGAAAATAAATAAAAATATCTCTACAAATACACATCATTGTTACCCTACTTTATACAATTTGAATCCAAGTAGAAATTTCTAAATCTAGGTAATAAAACTGTCCTTTGATGAAGCCGCCCGTAAAAGCGCGCCGCCGCAAGCGCAAGTACAACGCGTCCCGCCGCCCGCAGCCGCTCCCGCGCCGCTGACGCCTTCCAGGGATGTCGCCACTTCCCCAGTCGCGCGAAATTCGCCACTAAGTGACGACGTACGATAGTTTTTTGGTTAGTTTTTGCGGTAAAAATGAGTGATTACACGAACATTGAGTATGTGGCAATGATGAAATGCTATGCCCGATCCAATGAAAACTTGGATCGTGCAAGAAGTATGTATGCAGATCCAGAACATCTGCAGTCTTTGCGCAGGAATGGGATCTTGAATCCACGAGTTCCCAGCGCAAGACTTATTTTAAATACTTATCAGAGGTTGCTCGACCATGGACAGTTCAGACTTCCTAGTCATGCAAGAATCCGTGGCCTTCCACTACGAAACGCACGACGGCTGTCCAACTCATTATGAACGCTCTGTGCGCGAATACTTGGACAGTGAATTCAGTGGTAGGTGGATAGGTCGCGGGGGACCTGTAAATTGGCTAGCGAGGTCACCGGATTTAACGCCATTAGACTTTTATTTGTGGGCTGAACTAAACGTTTGGTGTACACCGAAGAAGCCCAAAATGTGAGGGAGTTGAAGCAACGCATTGTTGATGCTTTTGATATTTTAAAAAGTAACAGAGACACGCTGGGTCGTCTCAGAAACAATTTATTGAAACGTGCAAGGCTGTGCTTGGAAAACAGTGGTGGACACTGAAAATTTACTCCAATATCACTAAAAGGTATTTACTTCCTTTTTTTATAAACATTGATCATTTTAATTTGTAACTTAGTAGATTTAATAAAAACGTCTAGGTTAATGTATTCAAAGGTTTAAATAAAAACAAATCCAGCTTTTTTAAGATAGGTACGTTATGAAAATAATATGTTAAAATGCAAATCTTAACAACTTACCAATAATTACATGTGCTTACATGAATCCAAATGATGTATGGTAACATTAAGAGTAATAATACCGATAAATAGACGCTAAGTAGGTTCAAGGTCACTCCTCGCTAGTCAGCTGTGGCGCGGCATGACTCATAAATGCGCGCCGCCGTGTATTTATCGGTACGTTGCACTTTTATGTGTAGGGTGATTAAAATTAATATGTATTTTGGGGATATCTTGAACCATGGTAAACTAAGTAGTATTCAATGTTTAATCTTGTATATAACGTTAATTTCTCACACACAATACACTATGCAATTTTCAAAACGCTAAGCGATTCCACCCTGTATTTAACCAATGACAATCTGAATACATAGTTCATGCATATGTAAGTAGAAAATATATACGTAACTAACCATTATATAAAAGAGGACAAATTAAAAAGGTTTTTTAAGTCTCACAATATGCCAGCAAATTGATTGACCCTTTTTATATTCTTAAAGCGTTAATTTTTTTTTTAATGAAGCATAAAAGCGACTTACAAGGCACGTTACACTAACGGCCTTATTCATAGACAGTTTTAAAATCTATTTTAGCTATCGAATGTTTTGTCTCCTTCGCTCAAACTGAATTCCAAATTCGTTCGACAGGGACAAAATATTTGACAACTATAACAGGTTTTAAAACTGTCTATGAATAAGGCCTTAAGTATATTACAATTCATACAGTTATTTGACTTTTCCTATTACACAAATCATCACTAAAGTTTAAACATACGAATTAAAACAGCTAATATGTCTATCCACGAGGTGGACTGACGACTTAATGAAGGTTGGACAAAGTCGCATGTGTCATTCACTATTGAAATATTTTGGATAGGCTAATGTTCAGCAGTAACTTTACGATGATAAGAAACATCTATACAGTATTTAACAGAAACTCTTAACTCTATTATTCCTTTTAAGTGACAAAACAATTGTAATAATCTTGCAAAGTTAAAAACAACTGAGTGATGCAACGGGTCATTGACCTTCTCGTACTGGGTATTAAATTATCAATACTTTTTCAAACTATAGCTGCTATCAATGTTTATATGTACAACAGTCCAATTAAAAATAAGAACATAGTTTCTATAAAACCTGTTTCTAAATAGTCTAAAAATTTGCTTATATTATATCAATGCGTATGTATATATAAGAGAGTCCAATTATAAATAACGACACAATTGCTATTGAATACTGCATATGTAGTATGCTTACATATATGGCAGCAACAGTGTCCGCATTTCCCCAGTGTCCCCCAGGGGAGGGCGGGGTATCAACGACGTCCCCTGTAACCCCCACGGCCGCGACGGTCGCGGTCATCATGCTCGTTCTGGTAGCCGCGACCTTGGTAACCCTGGTTGCCTTGGTAACCTTGGTAGCCCTGCTGGTAGTTTTTGTTGTAACCGCCGCCGCCGCCACCTAAAATTAATAAAAATGTCTATTTTTCGATGTTTTTTGGCGTTGGAAATTATCAACTTTTATTCAGCTGTGAACATCATGTGTCAGAAATCTAATAGTGTTAAACACTTAGAAAAAAGAAGTCTATATTATTACGAGTAGATAAAAAATAGTCAAAATTCGATTAATACATATATCCCAAAAAATCGATTAAAACTAAATATGCTATCAAGAAACCGATTTTATAAAATTGAATCCCTAACATAATGAATTTAATTGATTGATTAAAAATCGATTAAAACTGAATATTTGTTGATAAAAAGATATTATAAAAATACGTACAAAATATATCAGTAACTATTAACTAATATTATGCATTTCAATAAAGTTACCTTGATTGTATCCTTGGCTGTAACCACCCATACTATCGTAGTTACTCGGATGTCCTCCTTGATAACCGCCCTGATTGTTATGGCTATTGTAGCTACGATTCTGGTCGTAACCACCCCGATTCTGTTCGTAGCCGCCTCTATTCTGGTCATATCCGCCCCGATTCTGGTCGTATCCACCCCGATTCTGGTCGTAGCCGCCTGGTGGCACTTCGTACGTTTGGTAGTTGCGTGGATTTTGGTTGAATGACGCTGGGCTTGTTTGTGGCCTGAAATTGTGTAATTTTGTACATGTTTCATTAAGTAATTAATAATAACTTACTATACGAATTATAGTAAGTATTGATATTTCTAGCATTAATAAAAATAAATAATATATGACATACTGATGGCAATACTATCATTTCTTTTATTATGATGTCATAATGAATTATGTCACGCAATAAAAAAATAAAAAAAGATTATCGCCAATATTAAAATATAATTTGATTTCTATAAATATGTTATTACATAATTAGAATATAAAAATACAATAATTAAAGACTGATGTGTTATACATTTTACAATTAATACGTTGTTTGTCAATTAAATAAAATCTTAGCATACTTAAATTTCGTAGTAAGGTGCGTGTTTAATAACATGCGTATCAGTTATCACCAACAAAATATTCTCGAGCGTCGTTTAAAAATATTTCGATAAGGCAAAAGTGCCATTATCCTTATCAAGTTATGAGTCAAATAGGGTAAGCACGATATATATTTTTAAATATACGTTAAACGATAAGCTAGTTAGTACCGACATTGGTTTGCGAGTCAATAGTCGTGTTTCTGTATACTGTCACGTCAAAGTGACCGTCTTGTATGTTGAGGTAAGTGCAGGGAAATCCAAATAATTTACCCATCAGTGAGACCGAGTCTGAGTTGTTTAATGTAATAGACTGATCACAGGACACTGTGGAAATCATTGGGAGAGGGCTATGTTCAGCAGTGGACTTCCTTTGGCTGATGGATTGGATTGGATTGAATAGACTGATGTCTATAATACATTTTAAAGCAGTAAACTATAAATCACAAGCATCTACCAAACATTGCATGAGAAATGAGTAAAGCAAGTGTGGGTCGCACATGAAAATGAAGAAATTAAATAAAAAAATCAATATACAAAAATAACATATTGTATTTGATAAACTTATTATGTTATACATGATAACTTTTACAACATTTAATAACATATCATTTTAAACTAACATTATTGTCTTTTTTTTATCGCAAAACAAAATTGTATTTTGTGCTATGCACTCATGCATGATCTTTCACCCGAATACTCAAACGCTATTTAAATATGAAGTTCTACTTAACTACCCGCATCCTACTTACCCAGTGCATTTAAGCGGGACTTGCGTAGTTAAGTACAACATAATATTTAAGTAACGTTTGAGTACTCGGGTGTAACTAAAGCCCCATTTACACGGAGATAGTTTCTCGGAGCGAGAATCGTATGCGATTATCGCACGACATAGCCACCATAGAGAATCGTTTTCTGACAAATGTTTACAGGATGCGACTTAATATCCTAACGATAATCGTGTCTTCAAGGCAAGAAACTCACCCCGTGTAAATGAGACTTTACACAACTTAGTACTTGATACTAGTTCCATAGTAATATTGCACTTGATTGTAAATATGTACTATTAATAGTTATCTAGGTAAAAGCATTCAACTGATCTGGTAGGTTACTCTATGATCTGACACGACGTTCGAATGTTCGAACATCGTACGCAAAACTTTAAGAATGTGCCTAGGTAGTCTACAAAATGTTCGAATCCTCTATCGTACGTCGTAACCATAGACTAAGTTCGGAGTGAATGATAAGTGTCATAGAGAATAGTATTAATTTTTAGAAGTGGAAAACTTAAAACTTGTACGTAGATGTCGAACGTTCGAACAATCGAATTTCGTGTCAAGAGTATAGAGCAACGCCCCAGCATAATTATGTCGGCCTACTTTCTTCTTCACCTTTGGGGTTCACCCGTGTAGGTTTCACCTGGTTTCGAGCAGGCCGGCATAATAATGTCATAAGTACACTACTTTTAGTAACTATTACGTTAATCTATCTACACGACTTACCTTTAAAACATTACTGTTAAATTGTTAAGATTAACATTACACAACAGGCAGAAAGGGCACACTAAGCCCAAAGGGGTATGCTATACTCATAAAAACCTTTTACTACGAACCAACAGTGAAAACGCAAAAAACAATCAGCTGTTCCATTCATTTTGCAGTCAAGACTATTTTTGCATAGACCACCTGATTTTTCGCCATAAATAAATAGATCAGTGCTGACTCCTCAATAAAATTTGTTCATTATGATGGATAAAGCATTCCCCTTCCGGCTTCGTACACCCTGTATATACAATTCTACTCTACTCCCACCATCAAGGCGAGTTTTCTCACCTGCCCTGATCTCCTGACGCCTGCGCGTATCCCCCCTGCACCCTGCCTCCCCTGCCGCGGCCACCCTCGCCCCCTCCCCTGCCGCCCCTGCCGCCTTCGCTCCCTCCCCTGCCTCCCCTACCCTCGCCTCCTCCCCGGCCACCGCGGCCTCCCTCTCCGCCGCGACCGCCTCCGAAGCCCCCGCCGCGACCGCCGCCGCTGCCAGCCTAGTGGAATGGTTGAATGAGTGGAATGCCAGCCTGTTTAAAATGCTAAAACTTTTTTGTGTTGGCAAAAACTATTTTTGCACGCAAAAACTTTTTTATAAACCATTTGCTTTTTTTATGTGGCATGACAAAGCGAGAAGTACTACCACTTGATGGTAAATGCCGTAAAGATAGAATATCGATCAGCGAAAAATTATTATCTTAGATTTTAAACAGGTGTGTAATATGTACTATTCAAGCAGACATGGTTATATAATTATTGTCCTATAGCCAAAGAAAAAACATATATTGCAATGTACAAAAAAACAATAACATTTAATTGCACAACATCAATGGTTAGCTCATGAAATAAATGATACAATAAAAGCTTGAATGTAAACATTTTTGAGGAAAAAATTTTAGAGACATTTCCTACGTATGGACAGACTTACATTCTGAAGCATTGTTAACTGTATTGCAGAGAATAGTAAAAAAATATATAGAAGTAATGATACCAGCAAAACAAAATATTTTGACAATTTTAATATTTACGTATAAAGTATAAAGTTATTGCAACAAAATAAAATGTTACGATATTTAGTTTTGAATAAAAAGATTTTTAATGAAAGAAGCATATTGGACAAATCATGGCAGTGTTGACTCACCGATGACATGCCATCATTGTGCTGTAGTTGAGTAAAAGTAAATATTTATTTAATAACCGACTTCAAAAAGGTAGAGGTATTTCAATAAGCCTCTCGTAGTTTCTGATACCCACGACACAAGACTCGATCTTAGTGTGGGGTCAGAACTATGTATGTGACTGTTGGGTGTATTTATTTATTTATTTATTCTTCATAATCAATACTTATTTTATGAATAGTTACTAACAAATGGGCCGGGTATATTTTTAATATATCATCTTAAAATGTGATTTTAATCTTTTGTTCACAGGACAAATTTTGTAATGGATTATAGATCAAGTAATACATGGCTAAAGAATGATTTTGGGTTAAACTATTAAACAATTAATTAATCAATATATAAATTAATTAATCAATGTTTTATATAAATATAAGTAAAAAAATATTTTAAATTCTGCAAGTGCATTTCAATTTAGGTTTTAATATTATTATTACAATATACATAATCTAATATATGATGAAAAAGAAATAAAAAACATAAAACATTAAGAATAAACCAAAGTACATACCTGTCGTTGTTGCCACGACGGCATCTCAGGCGGGGGAGGTTGGGCCTCGTTGGGACGCCCTCCTCTATCCGGTACCTGATAAATTAAAATAGTTTTCTAAAATCCTTTCTCTGCGCATAGTATTTAATATTTAGATTATGTGGTAAATGGGTCACATGTCCAGTGTAACATATGCGCATTGAGATATCTCCACGTTTTGTCTCGGTGGGGGATTCAAACCCGGGGCTTCTAGTTTCACTGCCGGTTCCTAAAACTTCCCCTTCTTCCCCTTCTTTGGTCCAACTATCCTATTCATTTTTCAGGTATAGGAAAGCTCTACATAGACTTCGCAATGGCTCCGATTATACATTTTTAAATCTCTCAATGAATGATTTAGTCGACATCACTCTGAGTGTTCTACCTGACAATAGTATAACAAGTCTTTCGATTTCCTTAGTTAAACTACAATGTGGCTCTAATATTAATATAGCGCAGTTCTAGTTAGACTACAAAATCGCTCTAATCAGATTGCTGAATAGATTAAAAAGGCTACAGAATTACTTAGCCGTAGTTCTCATTAGACTACAAGACAGAATTACCTTCGCAATAACGATTTTTAGAATCACTTTAGATAGACTTTTAACAATAGACTTTTAGAATATTCTTATTAAAGCGCCATTTACACGGGGAGAGTTTCTCGCGGCGAGAATCGTATGCGATTATCGCATGACATAACCGCCATAGAGAATCGTGTTCTGACAAATGTTTACACGATGCGACTTTTTTATATCCTTACGATAATCGTATCTTCGAGACGAGAAACTCTTCCCGTATAAATGGAAAATTAGACTACAAGTTGGCATCCTAGACTACAACCTCACCTGTCCAATAATAACTTTGGTGACATCACTCTGAGTGTTCTTCCGGACAGTGGCATTGGAAGTCTTCTCGATTTGCAGTAATGCTGTCCGTGCTGCCAGGAAGTCTGACAGCTTGATGTCCGGCTTCACTTTCAACTGTTCTCTCTTCGGTCTGTATGTTGATTGTATGGTGTCCTTCTTGGCTTTTAGGCGGTCGGACCACTAATTTTAAAAGGTTACTTATTTATAGCACTTTATTGTATATGAAAATGGAGAGAAAGTTAAGGTTAAGTTAGTATTATAATTATAATACTGTGAAAAATATATATATGTATAAAATATTTCCGAGAGTCCAAATACATGGACTAAGCATGGACAAAAAAAATCCAAAGTGTTTGATGCGACATTGGCAGCTGGTCGAAATATTATAAGCCAAATAAATCTTCGACTGAAAAATTATGCGAATCGTCATATTGCATCATCCCCATGTAAGCAGGGAGTACTGTATTGAATCAGCCCATATACGTCCCACTGAAGAGTACGGGCCTTCTCTACAATCGAGAGTACGATTCCGAGGGGTAAGGCCATTGTACATGCGAACGGTATATGGGCTAGTAAAAAGAGATAATAATTCGGTCGTCATATTTTTTCGTCCTATTAATCCAACGACAGAATTTGTACGATTGTGAAACATAAAGTCTTAAGTCAGATTTTCCATTCAGTCCATCTGTTTTACGAGTTTTTGGTTCCAAATAGAATGATTCCGGACTTATAATTTCAATAAAAAATTATGACAGGTACCTAATTCTAAAATTAAGATTAATTTGTTCTTCAATATAATTAATTTTACCTCAAAACTCTGTATAGTGCATTCCAATCTGGTGATCAACGTCTCCCGTCTAAGTCTGTACTCTTCAAACAGGTCAGTGAAGGCGGTCTCGAGCTGCTTCCAATCTTTCTCTGTCAGAGCTTTGTTGTACAACGGCTTTCCTACTAAATCCTCACCTAGAACAAACAAGTAAAACATAAAGAACCAATTTATTTATTTAAAAAAAATTGGGAAAGTGACTACTTCTGATCGTAAGTAAAATGGCCTAACGATAGAGTACCAATATGAATTCAAATTATAATTAATTATCGCTTATTATTCATTATTTAAATATTTCTAATTTTGTTTTGACAATATTACGACAAAAAATGCATCTACCAAATTTTTCTATTTAAAATTTTGATTCTAATTTCTAATTCACAAAACAAGGTCTCGTATGGGTTCAGGATTGCGTCACTGCTAACAAAAAAATATATGGCTATATAATTCATATAACAATACCTACCCTCTTTTTGTATAGTATCCTTTAGTTTAGCTTCCAATTTGGAGAACAGCATCTCAGGGGTAATATTAGGGGGTGGTTTATTAAACTTCAGCGATATAAGGATGTCCTTCAAATCTTTGGCTGTAGGAGATTCCCTCTGCAAACAATTTGAGTATATTAGGCAAACAAATAAAAAATGAAAGGTATATTTAATATTTGCAAATTGCATTACAGGCATTTAGAGGGTCTAGGAACAATTATGTTTGAGGGTACTTTAATTTGGGAACAATATGCAAGTCCTTACACAATGGTTTCCTTAGTCGTAAAGCAAATATATACAAATATGAAACACATAACTAATATAAAAAAGGTTTTATAGTGATTTTTACAAAAAAATAAATAATCCAAAATGAAGAAGAGATAAGGTTTACTAGATTAACGGCCGGTTTCAGAATCCTATCTATCTTTAACAAGAAGTTAAAATAGTTATCATTACTATGTCGATACAATTTTACGCTTCAATAAACAAAGATAGGCTAACAATATTTATCTTACCTAGCTACTTATAAATATACACACTATATCTATATGTATATCCTTGTTTACTGAAACATTAAATGCATCGAAATATCTTACGAAATCTCTAGTTACAGATAGATAGGTTATAGAGACCGGACGTATAAGGGGTAAAATATTCTTATGATAAAAATAATTTATGTATATTACTATTTTACTATTTATGTATAACTTACCACCACAATTTCCATGCCGGCCTGTTTGTCCTTAGGACGGTCCACATTAACCATCCGAGCAGCCATGAGCTCTGACACCAGGTAATCAAGGAGTAGCAGACGGTCTTCCTTGGATTGGAGACGGGATGACATGTGACCTGACAAATAAACAATTGGTTTGTTACATTATTCAGTTTCAAAACTCACATGACTCCTGAAAAACAGAAGTGTTGCCCCGGAATTTGAACCTACGCCCGCCATAAACATGTTGACAGTCGCATCCGGTCCGTTAACAAAAGGCCACTATACACTTCACTAATTAATAGTTAATCACAATGCACCATAACGGTGAAGGAGAAACATTGTGAAAATATCTAAATGCCATCTCAATTTGTACGAATTTCCATAAGTTAAGTCCGCACAACCAGCACTAGGTCAGTGTGGTGGAATATATGGCCTAACCCCTCTTAATCTTTCTCTCGTTCTTAGAGGAGTTGTGAGCCCTGCAATGGGACATATATGGACTAATAGGGTCATTTACCTGTTTGTAGTATAGAAAAAAATACTTACCAGTCACAAGCTTCTTATAAGGGCATCCCAACTCCTTTAAGAAAGAACTCAACTCCAGTAGAAACGAGCTGGACTCGTCGGGGTCGTTCATCATGCTGACCGCCTCTTCCAGACCACATAGTGTCTTCAGCTCTTCTGCTAGAATGTGGACCAGCTTGGTATACTCCAAGCTTTTGGGCCCACCTTCCAGAGCCTTGGAGAAAGACGTCTCATCTGACAGTGGGCCTTCATAGCTGGAAAACGTAATAAATTATAATGTATTAACATGAATACAATAATGTGAAACTTATGATAGAAAATAAATCCTATTGAATCTAGAGGAATTCTCTGGTACATCTGCCAAATTAAAGATACAACATCCCATATAAATAAAATAAAAGTACAACTAATTTGAAGTTATATACAACCATATTAAGAATGCAACAATCAACATTTTATCAACCAACAAAAATATGCACAAATATACAATAAAAAAATATGCTGACAAACTGAATAACTTCCTCATTTACAATTGGATAAATGATTTTTTTGGAGACACTGGTAAAAATGTATGCAAAGGAGAATGCCCATTCATAGTTATGGGAATAAAATATTGTTGACCCCGATACCGATACTGCTTAAAATTCATTATGGCATTTTTATGGTTTGCTCTTAAACATTTTCCTGTTTTATCCCGGGCGACAGATTTTTATAAAATAAAGTAATTACCATCACATTTCACAGAGCCAAAGACAAAAAAAAAAATTATTGGACTTCAAGTTCATTACTCTAAGGAGTTGGATACATTTATTCATAGAATTTTACTATAAGAGTTATTATAGTTATTATAGTAAAAATGGCATGGCATGGCATGCATTACAAGAGGCCTACACTCAGCATGGGCTGAAGCACAAAAGGAGAAGTTACCCATTTCTAGTTAGAAATTTGATCCACCAAATCAAAGTGTGTTATACTATTCTAAGCATTTGTACTTATATTATTATGTGTTGTAATATTATGCACACAGTAATGTTGATAAAATTTGTAAACTGTGACTTGTGAGTCTGTAAAATACAGGGATACAAAAACCTGCCATATGTATAATCTAATATATATAAATCTCGTGTCACAATGTTTGTCCTCAATGGACTCCTAAACTACTTAACCGATTATAATAAAATTTGCACACCATGTGCAGTTCGATCCAACTTGAGAGATAGGATAGTTTAAATCTCAAATTATAGTCGCAATTTTAATTTATAGCTAATTATTTGTCTGTTATTATTTGACAGTCACAATCATCTGTTAACTCCAAATGATTCTAACAGATGTCGATACCTTTCGACTGGGTTGAGTAAGTAATCAATAGATGGCGCTGCTATGGTAAATCTACGAACGTGTCATATGAGCTACATTTTAACAGTATAATTACCACGTGTTGTTGACGCTATAAAATTAATTAAATTTATTTTAAAGTTTTAGCAGGAATTTTGCAAAGTATTTGTGTTTGCGTATTTTTTTAATGATATTCGTCGTAGTTTCGTGTTTATATAAGGCCTATCTACAAAATAAAAGCAATTCCAAAAAATTGTCAACATGCCTATTTAGGCATTAAGGGATGAAATGGGATAAAGTGGGACGAACGCGATGAGACCGGTAGATGGGAAATAATGGGACGGGATGTAACAGAAAGAAAAGGAGCCAGATGAGATGGGATGGGATACGATAGGAAAAGGGATAGTAGGTACTTAGGTTGAGTTCAGGAGTACAAAAGTTTGAACGGGAATAAGATATTTCTGGTGTGGAGTGGAGTCTAAACATCTAAGCACCCAGGCGAAGCTGGGCGATGTTCAAGTTTTGTAGGTATAAGTAAACATGAAATGTAAACATATTTCATTGGGAGGTGTACTCCTCCTAAGTCAAACTAAAAATTGTGACTTCCCCACATTGTTCTAAAATCAGATGGCCTGTATTTACATGTTTTTTTTAAACCAAAACCTATACCTACTTAATATAGATGTTTAATTTCTTTTTAAAAACGAAACTGTTTATTTCTGTGGCATCATATTAACATTTCTAAATAGAATTATACAGGAAAAATTTATATTGACATCTGATACAGATTTCATGTTGATGACATCATCATTTCACCATATTTAAACACAAACATTGTTTATGTGTTATATGAAAACTGTTAGGCTAATAAAGTAAATGCTTTTTATATTATAATATATATAAATTAAATATGAAATATATCGATGTAGGTATAAATAATAATTCGATTTAATTTGAATATCGTCATAAAATTATACTACAGGATTTATATATGCTATTATTTGTAGTTTCCTATTTAACTAGAGATAAGTATGAATAATTGTATACTTTTCATAGTTAGTTGCTCATTAGAACGTAAAATTATTTACGACATTGATTTATATTTTTGGTAAATTATATAATACACATGCGATAAATTATAGTGATAAATACAATACCACGCCTACACGAAATTAAATTTTGTAAGCAAAAAATATATTTTAGAAATTTTCTTCGAAATAGAGTTCGTTCAAAAAGATAACCTCTTGTGGCATATTTTTGTTTAAAATACTTACCCCAAATCATTGAGGGAGTCTAGTATGTCGTTTTCCATTTTGTAATTAATTAGTTACACATAAATAAAAATAACTCTTAATAAATATTTTTTTTGCAACCGGCTATTTCTTCTCGTGAAAACTTGCCCAAATTCTTGGCCAGTGGCAGATGCCAGCAATAAGGACGTGTAATAACGATGGTTATTTAAAATTGTCAAATAAATTAGTCGATTGTTATTGTCATCGAGTGTTATTTTAATTGGTATTATTCTAATTAAGTTTCGACAAAATGTGTACTTTTTAAAGCCAGAATGTATAAAATTAATGATAATACCAATAAATTATTAGAAACAATAAAATTCCTCCCTTAATCAATAACTAATTTTGTGTGCATGCAATGAGTAGAGCAAAAATGAAAAAGGCTTCGCATCAATTTCAATTTATCGTTTCAACTTAATTAGAAAATATTTTGCTCGATCCACAAAATCGTTAAAAATTGCACTCTTGGTCGACTTATAAAAAATATGTATAAATAATACTTAAAATTACTTTAGACAAAATTAGCTGGGATTAATATTCGATATTAATATTATTTATTTATACTTTTGGCTCTCTCTAATTTATAAGCGGGGCATTACCCATTTTACCCACATATTGCGCATTTTTATGCTACAACTTCCAACAAATGAAGTATGGAACATAACTTTTAGTTCTGCAATTCGCCAAGAGATGCCGTTACTATAGAATAGCTTAATAACCAACACTAGATGTCGCTATTATACTTTGAAAGTACAATAGTATGCTGAGGTTGCAACTTGAAATTCTTTGCTATGCTAATGCATACCTCATGTTAATTCAAAGTGCACGTACAATGATGTCACACAACCACAACTTTATTGCGTCGGATTAAAAGCAATAACTCACATGTTTATTATGCAAACGAATCATGGAGGTTGTATCGTGCTTGGTAATAAAAATAATATCGTTTTATTGCATATTTATGTAAAACTAGCCATCGTACCGGCTCCTACTGATGTAAATATTACCTAATTAATAAATCTTTTATGGTACCTGACTGCCGTTTCGTTTTACTACTCCGCACTGACATTCGCCGGTCGTAAAATGAACATAAAATAAGATTTCTCTCAAATAGCTGTATTGATATGAATCTTCATGTCATTTTATACACAAGATGGTGGATAAAAACATTTTGTCATGTAAGTACGTAGTTATTAAATAACTTATAGCCTATTTATATACAGACTTACATACGTTTCGTCACAAATTCTTAAGTAATGTTCTATTATTAGATATAGAGAGCAGCAATTTATTTATAAATAACAAAAATAAATCTTCTCTTTTTGTCAGCATAAAAAATAGTTCACATTTCACAAAGCAATGCTCTCGGTATTCGGTGAAGCGACAGCTATGCTGTCGCGTCTCGTTCGGTGAGTGAGACTGCCAGATGTCCAATACTTCTTTCCTCTTCCCACCTTTTTTCTTTCCCACTCCCCTACCGAATTCAAGGGTTGGCAACATATCCGTGATCCAAGCGTTGTGGATGTTCATGGGCGGCAGTGATTACTTACCATCAGGTAACTTGCTTGCTCGTTTGCCGGACCTATATATAAAAAAATCGGTACGGTCTATACATCTTTTCGGTGTTCACATTAAGTATCAAAATACATTTTGTTTCAATCCAAATGTTTTAGAATTCGAACCCGCAACGTCACGATTCGTAATTCACTGACTATACCCACTATACTCCAGGTCAACGGGAAAACCTAAATGAGTCTGCGCATGCGCTTATTCTACACTTAGGTACGTATGTGTGAAACGTGATTTTATGCATGTTGCAAAAATAAACAAAGAAATAAACCCGCCACTCACTCACATGCTCGTAACTCCTGATCCTGCACTGAGATATCAATGTTATATCTTTTTAAGGCCTACGCACACTGGGATGGAATGGCAAGGGACTTTGCCACCCGCTTATATACTGTCATTCCGGTGGCCTAAGAAGACAGCCCGCAAAGCAACATGCCGCGGCACTCGGCAGCACCTACATTTACCACCGCTTGGACTGCCTCGTCCCGCGGCGTGTCACGGCGTCCTCCGGCTTGCCGTGGCATACCGCAGTGCGCCGCGTCATCCCGCCGGGGGATCCCATGCCGTACTCTCCGATGCCGTGTCAAGAAATTCCTTTCGATGCCACGGCATAAATTTAAAACATTGGAATTTATATCGTACTCTTACCAGATAAGTTTGAATACCCTTTGTAAAAAAACAAAATCCCTTGCCATTCCCATGATGTGCGAAGGCCTATAGTTTCAAAACAACCCTACCCGACACAAATTTATTTGGGCCATGCGTACATTTGTGTCCGGGATGAAACCCGTCGCCCATCCTTTCACAGTCAGCTTTCGCTTAACCAACCCAGCTAGGCTGGCGGAGGCAAAAAATATTTCGCTTGGCTTCTTCGCTAAGGGTTTATGTCCTGCTGTGTCGATTTTCGGGATCATTCTGTGTAAATCCGGATTGAAGCCGGCATTATTGTGTGGACTGACGAGACTAACCGTATTTAGCCAATAAATAGATTGATATTTGGAGTCCAATTTGTACTCCATTTATGATTCACCATCATGCGCATAGTTAATTGTAGTCATTTCCATTAAAAGATTCCATCGGCAATGCCTTCGTGTAAACACGAGCAAAAAGTACATTTAATTACTCATAAAATAAACATATCAGTATTTACGTTTCGTGTGAACCGCCATCTTGAAGTTGAGATGTCAAGTTGTTTACTTCGTTTCAAGGTGACGATCGTACCTACTGGATGTATAGAAGTAATAAACCGTGTTTAATATACGAGTAACTACGAAAACATACTTTAACATAGTTGGCACTTAGTTTTATTTATGTCGTAAAGTTAAATGTTATGATCTGATATAAAACCTTTTTATAGTTTTAGCGCGGGAAATAACCAAGTAGCTGAAACATAAGTCTGTATCCCCAGTGGGTAATCAAATGTGGCACTAGTACATGTTTTTTCCGACCCAAGATATAATAGGGGGCGACACTATCGCCACGCCTAGCTTAATAATCTCAGGCCTAGGAATCTCCCATGATTTTTTTTCAAATCAATAAATTCAGACAACTTTCAGTACCCGGCCTGAGACGCGCTATACACGCTGGCCTGCTTTTGCCATCATGATAATATCTACTTATTATCTACTCCTTCGGATCGTTCCGTCCTCGAGGGATGAAGATCTTTTAGCATTTTCTATAAGTTTTTAGTTGTTTTGTGTTACTTGTAGAACCGCTGTCTGCATTTACTTACTCATAATATTTACTGAGAGCTCGCAACAATCTTAATATGTGAGAAGCGACGATTCCTACAGAAAAAAAGATTAAATTCTTGTTTATTCTTCCATATTTCAGTTACTTTGCATATTCAAATTAATGTTGTTAATTATCCGCTCCTTGAGAAATATACTCAAGGTTGTTTACGAAGAATACGCTGAGAATTCAATTTATTTTAAAAACGAAATATTATAGGTAATATTTCATTTAAATATGTTTTATGAGCTTCAAAATCTTCTTGTTAATATAAAGATTATGATATAATATTTACACTTTAGAAGTGCGTGGTGGCCTGTTGGTAACGGATCAGACGCGGCTGCTTACATTGTTCACGGTGGTCGCGGGTTCAAATCCCAGGGCACACCTCTGACTTTTCGGAGTCATGTGTGTATTAATAGTCAATCACCACGCACTTTAACGGTGAAGGAAAACATCGTGAGGAAACCTGCATACCGTAGCGATTTTAAAGAATTTCTACGGTATGTAAGTCCGCCAACCCGCACTAGGCCAGCGTGGTGGACTATATGGCCTAACCACTCTCAATCAATTCTCTTGATTGTAGAGTAGGCCCGTGCCCAGCAGTGGGACGTATATGGACTGATACGATACGATACGATACGATTTACTAGGGAACATACATTTCACTTAGCTAAGAACCTGTTAGACTAACCATTAGAGGATTTGTATAATAAAGGCCTGAATAAATATGTTAATCTTTGTGAAGTTAGTGATCTATCAAATAATTTTAAAAGTCTTCCAAGTACTTGAGACTTTTGAAAAAAACTTGACAGCAATTCACCTACTAAACCATGGACACATCGATGGAAAACTATGTGCGTTGCACACAAGGCTCGGCCTTTGCATATCCAATCGACTAGCCCAACATAACCGGCTATACACCATCCTTCATCGGTGGGTGCTGGATTGCACTGCATTAACCATCAAGCAAATTACATTCACTGTATCAGTACAAAAATTGTTTATCTGTCTATCAGCTCACAAAGTATATACGTCCCACATCAGGGCACGGGCCTCTCCTACAATCAAAAGCACGATTATGAGGTATGCATTATAACAGTGAAGGAAAACATTGTTAGAAAACCTGCATATCATAGCGATTTGTAAGTACTTATATGGTATGATTGCCTCGGTGGCGTAGTGGTACTACGGTATGATTGCAAAGCTGAGGTCTCGGGTTCGAATCCCGGGTCGGGCAAAGTAATAATGGATTTTTCTATTCATATTATCAGCCCGGAGTCAGGAATTTGTGCCCGATATGGCGATAGGCTCGCCCCTATCACATCGTGGGACGGAATATACAAAGCGAAACGTGGGTGTTCTGGTAGCACCTCTGCCTACCCCTTCTGGGAAAAAGGCGTGTGTTTATGTATGTATGTATGTATGTATATGGTATGTAAAGTCTGTCAACCTACACAAGGCTAGCTTGACTATATAGGCAACTATATTGCCAAACCCCTCTCAATCATACTTACGATGATAAAGGAGACCTGTGCCCTGCAGTGGGACGCGTATGGGATATACAGAATAATTTCAATAGCAATGAACTTGAATGGCATACCTCGCACTGGAATCAATTCAAATATCAAACCAAATGATCCAAACCGATCTGAGCTATATTCAAGTGAACGAGAAAAAATACGTGATATCTCGCTAGAATTCCCTACAAATAACACGAAGTTATGAAGTCACAGAGCTACAACATCTGCGTGACCCTCTTAGTAAACGTGGACAATGTAGTGTCAATGTACATACAGAAAATATTTACGTGTTTCGATTGTTATCACAACAAATTGTTGCTGGCATCCTTACAACTGACACAATAGCTTGTAACTGAGTGTGTGTGTGTTAGCGATAGTTTGTGTGACTAGTGCCAAGTTTGTGTGCTGTAGTGGGAATGCTCAACATATACGTGTGAGATAAAAAGGTTGACTTAGTTTTACATTTTGGAAGTAGAGCCACGCTGTTATCAGTCATGACTCAGCATGAATGGGCAGGGTTATCCGTGGCGGCACCACTGTCTCACATGAAATTGAGGTGAAGGGACACCTTGGCTGTCGCGTTTCGTTCAGTGAGTGTGATTGCCGGATGTTCAATACCCTTTTCGTCATGCCATCGTTTTTCTTTCCCGCTCTCCTTCCAATGTGTTTGATCAGCAACACATCTATGATCGAGCGTTGTGGATGTTCATGGGCGGCAGTGATCACTTACCATCAGATGACCTATATGCGCGTTTATCGGACCTACGCAATTAAAAAAATGCAATTTTTTAGTCATGGTAAAGTGCACTGTGATTATAAATTGTAGTGAGAGATGATTGTCTTCAATTCAGTTATGCCACCCTATCTGTAATCAGATGTACATAAAGATGCTGATGGATTCCAGAACGCAACACTCGCTGATAATTATGGAGAGATTTTTGTATTGTTTAGTAGTTCATCTGTACTAATCTATACGGTTGCAGCTTAGAATCGTCCACTGCTAAGCACGGGATCCTTTTTCAACCGAGAGTTGGAGTGAAACGACTTGGTTAGGGCCGGCTATAGCCTTTTCATCAGCCGACGTGGCAGTTTACAGGTACAATTGAGTAACTCTATTCTCCGACACGAATTTCGAATGTTCGAACGATCGACATTCACGTATAAGATAAAAGGTTTCCGCTTTTAAAAATGAACACTTTTCACTATGAAACTGATCATTCACTCCAACTTAGTCTATGGTTACGACGTACTAAAGAAGATTCGATCAATTATAGTTTTTAGGCACATTTGTACAGTTTTACGTACGACGCTCGAACATTTATCGTCGTGTCGTTAAATAGAGTAACCCTGTCAGATCAGGCAGACCTTATATCAACAGGTATAAAGATACCACAAGTCTTTACAGTTCCACGACAAGGTTTTAGGTGAAAAGGGAAGATGTGTTGATATTCACGGTTGTGCTCCTTGGAGACCGTCGTAGAATTGTTGTACGCCGTGGCGTTCACCGTGTTTTAACTATTATCGAAGCTGTTAACCTGTCTAGTGGACCTGCTAAAGAACCAACTACCACTTATCCACACGATACAAATTGAACGATCCCCGCTTTCTAACAAAATTCGGGATTAAGTTGGTGGTTTGTTGGGACGCGGTATAAAATTGGGGCGCTACACTGTCAGGAGAAATAGGTCAGGTAGAATTGAAGGAGTTCACTGTCAACAATCCTTGACCAGATGGGTCAATTAACAGTTACAACAGATTTTGAACATTTTAACAGTTTCCAACTTCTCTTATATAAAATTTAGATACCTGTTGCAGGCCTTGACGACTAATATTTACACGTGAATATTAAAAACAGTTGTGATTTGTGAACGTCCAACGGACAATCGTCAAGGGGTTGTCTAAACACGTTTTTGACACGTTCTCTGTCCCACAATCACAGCCTTTCCACGGAGTTCCGACGCGGCGCGAGCGAGCACGATCGCCGCCCGAGCGCCGCCACAGTCCACCGCGCACCCCGACGCGGCGCACGTCTACACTCGCGCCAATTTTACTTTCAAAACGCATTCCGGATTTGAATTCAAATTTTAGGAATGTGATATGTGACCGACGTACGTTCCAAGTGCCATAAATAAGTGATGGAATAAAATACACAAATCAAAAATGGGTGTTTATTTGAAATTGTTTTTTGTGACCGTTCTCGTGCCGTGTGTTTTTGGTCAAGAGACGGCTTGTTATGGTGCTGGCAGTGTTGCTGGTGCGGCTATCGGTGCTTTCTTGGCTGCACTGTTGTTGGTCGCAGCCGCTTATTATTTGAGGAAACTTTACTGGAAATCGCGCAAAGGTAAGTCACGTACAGCCATGCCTATTAATTAGTTAAATATTTTTTAAATGTTGATGTATAAAGGCAAAATTGAGACAGCCTATTAAAATGTTTTAAATTTAATTGCAATCAACGGTAATTACGTAAAAACATTATTTTAATTACCGTTAAATTCGAAACCTGTTTGAAATCGTAGTTATCGTTTCACTTTTCGAGTTTTTAAAGTAACTAGGCGCTCGTGGTAAATTGCCTTTGCTCAAACGTTTTCATATTCAAGACTCGTTTTATGATTTTCCTGTTATGTTGCCATCTTGGTGTGTTTCTCAGAATAATTTCGAAATAATCAAGTTATCCATTAGTGTGTGGTGTCTTGCATTAACAAAATGATGTTTATAAACTTCTAAAATACTACGCATATAACCACAGACTTCGCATTGCTAAGCTTTCAAGTAACAAACGCCTCAGAAGTGTGAGGGAGAGGGAACGAATGTGCGGCGGATAGGCAAGTCGCATAAACACCGAAGTCTTTTTTCAGAGGGAGGTCAAACTGGTGACGCAATTTGTTAACCCAATGTCCAATTAAGAAATTACTGCTAAGTTATAATGATTTTAGATTCAAGTTGAGTAAAATTTCATGTTATTCTTGAATATTGACAGCTTCCGTGGCGCTGTTGGTAAGACGCCGGCTGTGAAACGAGAGGCCGCGGGTTTGATCCCCGCACAGAGACAATGATTTGTGTGATCCACAGGTATTTGTTTAGGCTCTGGGTGTTTGTGAGACCGAAAAGTCTCGTAGTTTCTGATACCCACGATACAAGGTTCGACCTTAGTGTGGGGTCAGGACTATGTATGTGATTGTTGGGTGTATTTATTTATTTGCTGATAGTAGGATGTTTCGTTATAATTGTTTCCGCCCGGATCACGACAGGCGTATACGAAGGTAACCAGACGTAGTTGACGTAGTGCAAGTGTGTTGCATTTAGGGCTCACACTGCGCACATCATTTCTCTATATTCTCTATATTATAAATACTAAGGTTGTGTCATAGAGATTACATATTAGTGTCATCTTGCCTCAATTTGCTTTGCACTGCATTTACAACAATGCACCCGTCTTTGCAGAGATTTTGTTTTGCCAGTGCAAAAAATCTAAAATATTATTTATGTCGAGAGTTTGTACAATTTGTTGAATTTATAAACAATGCATAGTTAACAATTGTAATAATGTTGTACTAATACATAACTAGTTCATAACTTTATACTGCCTCGATGACGCAGTTGTACTACGGTACTATTACAAAGCTGAGGCTTCGAATCCCGGGTCGAGCAAATCGATATTGGATTTTTCTATTCATAATCAGTCCGGAGTAGGGAATTTGTGCCAGGTATGGCGATAGGCTCGACCCCTATCACACCATGTGACGGAACAAATAAGGTGAAACTTGGGTGTCCTATTGGCACCTCTGCCTACCCCATTCCGCGAAAAAGCCGTAATGTCTATGTATGTACGTAGTTCATACACAAATGTATATTATTAGGCGATCAATATTCCAATGACCCAGGACACATCTTATCAGTTTTCAATTTTATTAATATAACTAGATTTGAAACAAAAACTTAAAAAATTAAAATAACATTTTACAATGTCGACGCATTGACCCGCGACCTTTTTATTTCATCATAATTCGCTAAACCGTGTCATAATCTAAGCTAAGAAACGCCTGTTAGGTACATACGCACTACGCGGCCTATTACAATCTACGCAGCCTAATACGTGACAAAATTACCTTTATCTTTGAATGCATACTCTACACATTGTGAGTTATCGTTTTAGAACATAGACAAAGTGCGATCTAGCACTTTCTTATCAATAAGGTGAAAACTGGCGCGAAAGTAATAAGAGACAGAACAAACGTACGGCTGGCAGTAATTTCGAATTTTAAAAAGATTTTTTTTTGTGTCCTAAAGAGTATTAGATTTATTATGATTGTAAAGAAGTTAGAAAACTATTACATTGAGCAAATTCAACAATGAAATCGAAAATCATGTTTAATCTTTAATTTAAAATTACGCTACAATTAATAAAGGTCAGATTAATTCCTGAAAAACTGCTTTGGTTATAATAAAATCCCCTTTAAATTTCACTTTCAATCAGAAAAGCTGTTATATGATAGAGTTTATCGACTTCTCTTACGGTCTGGGTGTGGTCAGATAAAAGGCTAATGGATTAAAATTGGACAAGATAGTGGGCTCTGTGTTGTAAGTTATCGTTCCAACATAGAAAATGTATAAAGGGATGTTTTGGTTAAAAAAGTTGGCCCGCGCATTTATGTTCTCAAAATTTGAATACCGTGTATTGCGTAATTTTTTTATTAATCTTTTTGCCTGAGATAGCAACCAAGTCTTTTGAGCCAAAAAATAGAAAAATCACATTTACAAAAAGCACAAAATAAGACTTCTTAACAAGAAAAAGGAAATGAAAAAAAAAGATAGCTCGTGTCGTTGATTTGACTATTAGACTTAAAAATAAAAAGATTTTAACTGTTAGTTAAGTATGTAGTTAACTGTCCCACAGATCTCATTGTAAGATTTAAACAGTTAGCAGATCGAGGTCCTCGCGAGACTTTCACTGACAAACCGGGTTATATACTTGCTTTATTTACTGTATTTCCCACGTCACTCGTTCAGCTGCTGAAAATAAATAGTTTACATATTTCACACATAAACTGACTCTAGGTTTGAAAATCATGCGAAAGTTTGTATGTGACTTTATTCTGACAAGAAAAATGAACGCAATGCATTTAATGTTAAGATTGTTAATTGCAGTGTACTATTCAAGCCGAATAAAGTTTTTTTTTTCGATACCAGATTTACGCAAGTTACCCCGAATCGCGGTACCATATTTCAATATTACAACCAATTTTATTCGGCAACCTTACCTAAATAAATATTTGAATAAAAAGAAAAAACTTATATCCCACACAAAGCTAACACCTTTCATCATAATAACATCAATTGTCTCCGAATAGGACAAAATAGGATAAAACATTGAGAATAAAAACAAAACTGATATCACAACGCTTAACTACGACAAATTAAAAAAATGCAAAAATTGTTTAAAGCCACATATTTCCTACAAACTTTGTTTGACTCGACCATTAAAATTCCTTCAGATAAGACAAGCACGGCCCTCCGACACCGTAATCTTGTGTGCACAGATTAGCTCTAATACCTCTTTGTTGTAAACCTATTTTAAAGGTCACGCGATAGCTCTATGGTATGTGCTTTGAGATTTAGGCGGGAAAGCTGATACTCGTGAATTTTTGCTTCTGTATAAATTGGAGAGTAGGTTTAAGTAAAGCTGGATTTGCCAAATATTTCATATTGCTTGGATTTAAAAAAAAAAAACTATTTGTTAAGAAGGAATTATATGATTTAACGGATCGAAAATTATATTTGTTTGGTGTTTTATCCATGTCGGACTTTTGAGATATTTTTTTTGAAAGACAATATTTCGAATCCCCATAAAAACACCACTGTCCGTAATCTATATTCTTTTTCATTAAACCAATGAGGTCAAAGGCAAAAAAATAGATAATAAGACCGTTAAAACACCTCAAATAGAACTGCCTGCAAAGCCATCAGACTGTATTCGTTGATAGATTTAAAACCTATTTTAATTATCGAATTTTTTATCCCTTTCGAACGACTTTTGAATTCAGTTTGAGCGAAGAAGACTATAACTAAAATAGGTTTTAAAACTGTCTATGAATAAAGCCGAGATATCTATAAACTCGTGTAGAAATTATGCTGGAATAAGAATATGTTTCTAAGAAATATGTGCGTTTCATCTGGGACCGGTTTGACTGGCCGAGACAATCACGCTAGTTGTGTTACGTGACTTCTCTCGCTAGGTACGACTGTATCAAGCGTTCAATGTAGTGATGGTGAGGTAAAATGAGAGACCAGGTTCGATTCTGGACTGGGAAAAATAAACGATCAATAAAGTGGATTGAAATTAAATTAATACTTACCTGCACTAGGCCAGTTTGGTGGTCTAATGTCTATATGGCCTAACCCCTCTCAATCGTATTTTAGATTGTAGAGGAGGTTCGTGCCAGGGGACGTTTATGGGCTGATACAGTGCAGTACAAAGTGGATTTGCTTCTAATCTAGGAATAATGGATTTAAACGAGGGACTTATTTTATATGTTAAACACGTGACAAAAGACACGTATT
Source organism: Theretra japonica (assembly GCA_033459515.1). Classification (NCBI taxonomy): domain Eukaryota; kingdom Metazoa; phylum Arthropoda; class Insecta; order Lepidoptera; family Sphingidae; genus Theretra; species Theretra japonica. Next base: position 5,205,053 of record CM065950.1, read on the forward strand.
TAAATGAAGTTGTGACTATGTGTGTGACTGTTTGGTTTATTATAAGTAGTTTTTAGGTATTCATTTTGTTAAAGAATGATGATAAGTTGTTCTTAGAAATTATATTAAACTTAATAGAGTTCCTAATGGCAGTTACTATTATCGGTTTACGGATTAAGAGAGGCTCATGATAGTATACTGACCAAATTCGACGTTTTATTATTAATTCAATTCTAAAATAATTAAAAAAAGAAAAAACATTCAAACAAGCATCATTTTATCAATTTTAAAATAAGAAGATATTTTTAAATTACGTTCGAAAGAGTTCTTACACAGGTAAAAGATTTTTTGAAATTCGAAGGAGTTCCTAAATGTATTTATTTTTTGTTTGTATGACCGCATCATCCAGCCAGTGTTTCATAAGGTCTGTTGTCCCATTTCATATCCGATTGTTTATCTATAAGGACTATCAGTACATTGTTACTAAAACAATCTGCCATTTGCTTTGAAGGTGTGACGTCACCACATTAGAATTTCAATGTGATCACTTGACTTGCAAGGTGTGTTTCTGAAGGATATTTCCTCGTTTGTACCTTTATTATTTTCATTTGATAGAGGAAAAGTGCTTCTTAAAGCGATAATATGCCTACCGAGTAGGTTACGTGAATAAAACTTAAGAAATCATAGTTTACAGTAAAGCTAAAGTCTATCGTTAAATAAGTATTTAAAATAGTATGACAAAAAAAAACATTCAGTAAGATTGAGAACCTCCTCCTGTTTTTGAAGTCGGTTAAAAAACAAAATATCAAATAACACAGTCAACTGTCTATTGAACCTAAAAAAAGTATTAATAAAAATACAAGAAATAGTACAATGTTTACAAAACGATCAAATTTTGCCTATGTATATTTTTAGTCATCGATCTAAGTCCACAACAATAATGTACGTAAATATTTTAATTTTAAAGCGGAATAAATGATTATACCTTGGCTCTTTCTCTGTAGCTACCACAAAAAATGATTTTTTTAAGTCGTCATGCGGTTTTGTTCCTTACACACGTCATGGGGGAAATCCCGAGACTAAAATGCCTTTGAATCAAAAGATGAGTAAAAACGAATACATATTTTGTATTGGTCGATAGGCTTCGTATTTTACTGCGTAACATTTTCTGTACAATAAAGTGGGGTTGAGACAAGATAATTAGTATGTCACAAAAGGCTTATTTAAAATAGAGATCAATTTTTCAACAAAAATCCTGCCTGAATATCTTTAGAAAAACATTGAAATAAACTTTATAACGAAGTGGATTGACTGACACGGGAATCAAACACAGGACTGTGCACTGCTTACGCACCCAGATGGAGTGATAAAAAAACAATTTTATAACGTCACCGTTAACTAGTAATTGAAGTAGACATATCGATTGTTACTAAAACGGTTGTCGTAACACTTGAACCAAACTTATCAAGATAACAATGATATCGACTATTAATATGGCATTACAGCTATGTATGTTCTGAAGTGGTCCTTTATTTTGGATATCAACATGCAGACTCTAAATTGTGTGTACCTACATCTTTATACTTACAATAAACCAGATGTGCGAGGATCAAGACTTAAATAGATACTTGTGTTCTGGGCTGATAATATGACTTTACTGAAACAAAACACTCCAAAAATATTACATTTTAAGGTGTCCAATTTAGCTTATTTTCAACCGCCTGTAAGTACTCTGTTAAAAGATTTCTGAGTGACTATGACATCCATATCTTCATGGGTCGGAAATAAACTTGAAATGATCTTTGAATGATAACAGCACCTTGCCTACCTCTTCAGGGATACAGGCGCGAGTTTTTGTATCTATTAATTATACGTATTCCTCCATATTAATTCGCAAACACAGCATTTTCAACTTTCGCTTCCCATCCGTCTGGGTGCAAAAACATCGAAATAACTTCCTTTGAAAGCATTGACAGTTCTTTCTCTAATTACGAAATGAAAGAGTTTATGCAATCGGTTGCGCAAAGCTTTCTCCTCTGGACATTCTAAATTCCATGTCCACACATTACCAGGTAAATCATCGCGATGACATGTGTTTTCTATTCGCACGAGGTTAAGAACGTATTTGGCGTGAATGTAAAATTTTACATACGACCTTTTGTGTATTGGGGTAAGGTAATTACGTACTGTGAGTGATATTGAATTTAATAACGTAAAATCAATTTTAAATATGTTGGGTTATAAAACATTAAATATTTTTTTTAATTATAGCAAAGGACACAAGAACAAGGCTCCATTTTATTTTTAAGTTATTAAAATTATTGTGCTTATTTGTCAGAATTTATATGTATATGATAAATATCATTAGGTAAATATTTTAAAAAAACATAATATAGGCCGTATGTTACTCTAACCAATGCCATTGTCAATTGTAGAAAAAAAACATATTTGCATTTTGCAAGACGCGTGGGCCGTGGGGCGTGGACAGATAAACCATTAGGTACGTTTCTCTGTCTGTCTCTGTGCGACGCGTGTAAATATCCAAATATGACGTGTAAACATAAAAACTATCTGTTTGCATCTCGTGTGAAAGCTAATTAAGTTACTTTCCCTTGGAAGGTTGCGCCACTACGAGAAGTAGTTAGTACAAGTGCGCGTAAACTTCGGGATACGTTCGAGAAAGTTCTACCGAAATGTATGGGATGTAGTTGGACGTTCGGTTGTAGTTGATGTAAATTATTTAATTTTAGTATTCAATATACATTTTTACTTACATAGATGTATATGTACAAATTGCTTATTAATTAATTAATAAAATAGTAAATAATAAATAAATAAATACACCCAACAGTCACATACATAGTCTTGACCCCACTAAGACCGAGTCTTGTGTCGTGGGCAATAGGAGCTACAAGAGACTTTTCGGTTTCACAAACACCCAGACTCGAAACAAATATTTGTGGTTCACACAAATATTTGTTTTATTTCAATTAATTAATTGGATTAATTGTTTATGCATTAGAAAAATGGATGATAATATTAGTGAGTTTTGTTCATTGAGTATGACTTTATTGTGGTATTCGACGATTATGATAGGAAAAAAAGGGATTAAAAAGTTCCTATTGAATTTAACATTGTGCACAGGCAATTGAAATTCTATTTTATAAAGTTAATTAAAATGCGCAAAACAAAAATACCACACAATGTCTCGGCATTCGCCAAAGTAGTAAATATAAACTAGGCCGCATTACTCGCCCATTGAAATGGATTCATTCATTAATTATTAATAGTTCATGTGCTGTGCAAATTAATTCGCTGGTTTATTATTCAGAGCACTCGTCGATATCGTACGACTGTATTAAATAAACTAGTGTAACAGGTCCACGGTGACGAATAAAAGTAATAATAAAACGTTTTATTCGCTAAAAGTTTGTTAATGAGTTTTAAAATTCTTTGAGGACCGTTGTATTCAAGTGGTTTGACGTTTTTTGCTGTCACACTTGATGTCGGCAGTATGGTAATTTTCCGTTACAATATTTAAACACCGTAGACAAAAAAATAGAATGTGTAAGCCTTAAGAATTGAGCTTTTTGTAGAGAGAGGCAATTCTAAGTTGTTATCAATGCCACAAGGCAATTAAGAGCCAGCCATACTTACACTAGTCTCATTGACACTTTAGCAATCAGCAGTTCATGTTCCATTTTCAAAAGAATAAATTCAAAATTCAATCATTTTTAAAATGAAAGATTTACATTATTTTTTACGCGCTGGCCCAGGATAAAAAGTTGTGTCTAATAACACTGGCCATCTAAACCAAAAACGAGTTTTTATTTATTTTTCTCGTGCCGGCCAAGTTACCGTGTAGGGAGAGGTCCTATTTCACATGGCGATCCGGTTGGCATATACAGTTAGGTGGCCAGTGTCATTTGCGAAACGCTGTGACGACTAAAACAATCCTTTTTTTATTTCGCCTTCACTCACGCCTTGTGCGGGGGAACCTCTCGATGATTTTACGCGATCGTCGATTGGAGGTTGTTGGCCTTTGACCAAATGGCAGGTTGCTTTTGCTGCGACGATATCTAGAGCGTCTGCCGTGTTGTAAATATATCTATTTTATTCTTTACTCTTAACCGACTTAAAAAAAAGGAGTATTGTACTTCTTTGTATTTTTTTTTATAAATCTGCAACTCACATTGTCCACAATTTTTTTGACGGTCATGACATAGAGAAGTCTAAACCCTGTTAAATTATCTCGTTTAAAAAATCGAAATACGGAAAAAAATATTATTTACTTCACGTAATAGCACTATTATTCTAATACGGCAATGTTACAACCGCGCCATGCAGCGTTTGTTTACCAACACCAAGGAATCGACCTCAAAAGATTCTAATTCAAAAATGTACGCGCGATATGATATCTGATAAGGTATGAATAGATAAGCGGATAACGTGGGAACGTGCCATGCCAGTGGCGTTTAAACTTCGAACAAACATTGCCAAGTGGCCATTGTGATACTGGCATGATATAATTTGTGTATTTACCTGTTTGTGTCATGTGCCATGTTGCCGTTCTGTCATTTTCGTCTCAAAAAACGTAAGTACTTTTGTCTATAATTTATTGTTAGCTTGGTATTTTACGTGTATTTTAATTGATAATGTCAGTCAGTGAGTATTGCACTGGAGCGGACATGTCGGACAAAATCAGTGCGCGAGTATCAGGCACTCAGGAAATGAGTGGAGCAAGAGGGAACATATTGTGTCTATGTAGGAGTGAGAGAGATAGAATCATTTTTAATTTAAATATTTTGATAGTGTGTCCCCTTTAGTACAAAATGTTATAATAGATCGTAATGGATGAATCAACCCTTTATCAAGATTTTTATGTTCAAGTTTTGGGTACGATCCCATAGCTAGGCGAGTGGTACACAACTATTTATTCCGAGTTATACTGTTTCCATTCGTTTATTTTATTTTTGACAGTTCACGCCTATAAAGTACGACATTACAGTAGAACAATATTTTGAAATAAAAGTAGATACTTTCTTGACGGGTAACGCCCACTTAGAGTTGTGCCATTCGTAACGAATGACCACAGATAACAAAAACGATTTTGAATAAAATCAATCAATCGGAATCATTTGAAATAAAATTACATTAAAATGCTAATGAAAACAGTTAAACGTAATATAGTACCCAATATTAGGATCGAATGTATTTGCTGTCTGCCCAGTGTTGCCGTTTCACAATTTGTTTTTAACAACATTACTATTGCCGACGGAAGTGATAAGAATATTAACTTAACATGAGTAAATGGTTTATTTTAATATAATTATTAAATCAAGTAACTTAAATATCCCTGAAGTTTTATAAAACAATGCATGGAGCAAAAAATAAAATATGTATTAAATCGATTAAAACTTGTTCAAAAATAAAATCGTTTGTTATAAAAAATTGATTCGATAACGCATCAGGCCATCACTATTTGATTCAGTACTCGATGTGTCAAAAATAAAATAAAGGAATGGAAACAGTATAGTAAATTATTCAATGTATGTTATTCAATTCACAATATAGAGGCAATGTTGAAGAAATAAGACACAACTTAATAGTGGTCATAACACCTCTCTCTACCTTTAACCCTCGAAAAAAGATCTTGGGTTATTCTCTCTCTCTCTCTCTCTCTCTCTCTCTCTCTCTCTCTCTCTCTCTCTCTCTCTCTCTCTCTCTCTCTCTCTCTCTCTCTCTCTCTCTCTCTCTCTCTCTCTCTCTCTCTCTCTCTCTCTCCCGCTCTCGCTCTCTCTCTCTCTCTCGCTCTCGCTCTCTCTCTCTAATATATAATTTGTATTTTTTATCGCACAATATTATCTAAGTCTATCGCAGACATGTCTAACCAAAATTGCATACAAATTTGTAACGCGATGGACTATCCTTTTCGCTTTTCACTGCAATTTCTAAACCAGGATTGATAGCATCCACTGAATATATCTAGTTTCTAGTAATTTCAAAATATTGTAACATCCCTAAGTAGTTTTCCAAAAGAAAAAACCATATCTTCTTTTCCTTTTGACTTTTCTTATATTCATCCAAAGGTTGTCTGTAAGAAATCGCCTGGTACTCTTTATTTTTATTACAAATTTCTCTTAAGTTTATTTATTTATAAATTCTTTATTGTTAACCACAAATTACATTATTGCTAATGAACAACGCTTAAAATTAGGGTACAGTCGGAGTTGTTGTTGTTTACTGCTCTTTTTTTGTGCAAGAATAAATAAATAAAGTTGTATAAAAATATATCCAGTCGTTTTACAAACTGACTTCAGATAAATATCTCTTGGATTCAGGGAGATTATCTTTTAACAGTTGCCTCATTAACTCTCAGTAATAAGTGGAAGTGGACCATGAAGTCTCGGATTTGATCACGAACAGGGGATCCCGTTTGTATAAGTTTCAAGTTGAAAGACGCGATTTGCTTATAGCACCGGATATGTCCCAAAATCTATTGACTTTAGACAGAAATTACAAAAGTAATTTAATGTTTTTGCAACGTGCGCATATCATCATATTTCGCCGTTCCGTGTAGGTGTATCCGTGTAGGGATATGGGCAGGTACAAAACGAAAGTCGACATAATTATGCCGGCCTGCCGAATTACTCCTTCCACTCTCGTACATGTATTCGATAATAAAAATAGAAAAATAAAACAAGAAATCACCAAACACGACCTCTAAAAAACAACAAAAGAATGTTAAAACACGTCAAAAATTCCTTTCGAAAAACAAAAACAAAATGATTGTGTAATTGTTTTGGGAACGTTGGGGGCGCGAAGGCATCCGAAGGGCGGTGACGTCATCACTGCCATGTCTTTGCACAGTATTGGCGCGTGACTATGTTTTTAATTTTCAGTTTAGGCAAAGGACAAACCCGTACAGCCTACGCTTCAATTTGAGGGTGACGTTTTATTTGTACAATTGTTTTGAAGATAAAATTAATTGTCTGTGGTTAATTGTGCAGATGTTTTTAATGTGATCGTGGTGTATTTATTTGGTGACGTATAATAATTCTTTTCAACCTTGGCCCCTCGCAAGGTGCGGAGGCGCCAAGATAGGAAAGTATATGGCTTATATATTCCAATACAAAGAGTAAAGAAATAAAATGTAAATACATACGCGATACAACAATTAATTAAATGCACTATGTTTTGAATAATTAGCATCAGAAAGTAGCTACTAATCTTAGTTGGTACCAGAAAACTCAGACCCGATCGTCGATGATCACATTATGATTTCGAACCCACATCCTCTCGATTAATAGCCATCTTCTAGCTCACTAGACCTATTAGCAGCGGCGTGCACAGGATTATGACACTGGGTATGCGGCGGAGTACTCGGTCACAAAAACTTTTTCTTTTATAGATGTTTAGCATAGCCACAGCCACGCGACAGATCTCTTAAGTCGGAAACCATGCCAACAGAACAAGTCTTAGATGAACTACTATTAATGTACATCTTCTACGGCAACGCAGACAAAACAGCGATCAATCGTCGCAGCGGAAGAAATTCTAATAAGTAAAATTACTACAAATTACACTGTACTAGAATTACTAAACAATATGCAAGGAAAACAATATATAATATAACCGTGTGTACCCAGCCAGTTATACGTTTCATAACTTTTAACATGAAACTTTCGAGTTACATTCCCTTTTTGATAGTTTAATTGTTGTAACTCGGGTACACACCTACCTTTAGACATAATTTGAATCTTTTCACTGAATGACAATTGTGAGAACTTGTTATTTTAAATTTTTAATAAACACACATTTTCAACACAAACCTCACAATCAAATAACATTTAAAAAAAATCAACAAACGCACTAGTAAAAGCAAATCACTACAATTATTATAGAAACTCAGTAATAAACTGTTAAATGTACACACTTTCAAATGTTAAAATGAAAAATCTTTTAAGAAAACTATAAATATACTGGTGCAAACAAAATAGTAAACAATGCTTATCACATGAAAAAAGGCAAAATGGCCCCCGCGAAACACAAAACATTTCTGCTATTTAAACAAATAAAACCTTACTAAACAAAAATGCATAATGCGCATACGTGCTTCATTAGATTTCCGTCTATTATTTTTACTCGGATTATAGGTAACGAACATTTCCGATTACTCCCGACAACTGCCGAACGCCCGTAGCCTACCGCTGGAGACGCGGCTTTCGGATTCATGGGTGTGTGCGTTTACTAACTGTGCACGGACACTAAAATTACTACGCACACGCGAACAAATCTCCTGCGGGACGCGACGGCAGGAGTTGGTTGATTAGGCACATTATTTTTTGTTTGTGCTTGCTAATAATTGCTATTAATAAAATATTAGGCGTTTTTAAGTTATTATATTTTATTTATTCATTTATTTACTATTAATTATAGTCATCTAAAATATACGAACGTTTTATTAAAATATCTGTGAATGGCAAGTAAAGCACTGCATTTCTGCCTATAAGGAGCGCACGCCCCTGCCTATTAGTGTACTGAGACTCTACAGAATAGCCAAGTCAATTAATGTGTGTTTGTGACATGGTTTAAACACTGCATTTGGTAACCCGGACGGACCGCTTACTGTAGTCTTCGAGCCATGAACGGAATCGACATTTTGTCGCTATACGTGGTCTGTTGAAATCCAGTGTCTTTAGCAGACAAAGGAATATGATAAGGAATAAATATTGAATGAAAACGTTATGAGGGAAGCTGCATACCATAGAGATACGAATTTAGACCAGCATGAAAGACAAAGGCGTAGCTGTCGGTAGTAGAACGTTTAGTGAGTCAAGTAACTGCATAATATTTCGGGTTTAATTGTGTATATCTCAGATTCCCTATACAATCACCCGGTATGAAGCCGAGCCCACGATGGCTCCGGGACACGAGCGGTCCTCAGGAGTCAACCGCGCCCCCTACCCGCGTTGCCGCTGCCGTCCCGTTCGCCGCTCGTGTCTAGCTGCCATCGTGGGCTCGGCCTAATTGCGTCCATCGACGAAAGATAACAACATCAAGTCGGAATCTAAACTGCAATGCACTTACTTTTTGAGCGCATCGCAGTCACTTCGTCGGGGTACAAAAACTCATCGGAATGACGAGCGTAGTAAAATATGGCGTTGTTCATGGTGAAAAATAGAAAAGATACTTTTACTACCCGGTCCGGTAAAAGAGCCTTTTACCATCAGGCGAGCAGCTTACCGTCATATCGTCATTCACGGTAATAAATACGTCATTTTCAATAGTGATATCATCCCGGTCCATTCATGCTAGAATGACAATGTTGTGCCTCTATGTAAATACTACACAAATTAAATTACCAGAGAATACTTGAACAATCATGTTTCATTCAAGGCCGAGTATGACAAATAATTTGTAGAACAAACGTAAAGTAATTTACACAGACTGATAACTATGTAGTATCGCTTGCTTTTAAAAGGTAAACAAAACTGGGTTTATGCGGTTGTAACGTCATTCCCGTTTTTTTTGTCTTGTGGCCAGTATTTTTTATTTCGTAATTACTGCAACAGATATAATGATGCCGAAAAGACTTGTAGGAATTATTTCGACTCTATATGGGTTGAAATTGATTTGGGTAGAGATTAATGGCATAAGAGAGTAGAAAGTACAATGCCATTAATTTATTGATTGTGCTGTAAGCACCGTGGGATCATCACTATTGGCATGTTTTGTCTCTGTCTCGCGCCATTTTTTTCTTGACAGATGAACAACATTCGCAGACCAGGCTGACTGTCATAAATTGTAAGCTTCTTGGTTAGTGTTTTTTATTTATGACTGGCCAATAATACTATTATTTATAGGTAATAAAAGAAATAAACCTTTATGAATGAAATTATTTTTGAACGTAGTAAAGCTAAGAGTTGGTTCAACACTTGGTCCCATTGTTTTATAGAAAACTGACATGAATGAACAGATTTACGCCGTGTTCTCATTTTTAGGAAACGCGCAATACAATGTTGGTTGTAAGGAACCGTATTTTTTTGTTCGATTTTTTTTAAGTCATCGTAATGGCCGCCACACACGTAACGATATAACTGTGCAGTAATTGTGCAAGTCGGAGTTTGCGCCAGTCCCGAATCGAAAATTTGTATAAAGTTTGCACAGTTATTTGCTCACACACGTTCCAGTATGCTGGTGCAAACTGAGACTTGCACAGTTATATCGTTACGTGTGTGGCGGCCATAAGCTTCAAGTCAATCTATCGGACGATCAGTTGTCCGATACGTTATTGAAGATTAAAAAATTACAAGAAAAATGCAACACAGTTTGCCGAATTTCTTAATGCCGCAAATATGATAGAGGCGAGTCGTAAACTTGTATTTATGACATGTATATTTATTACCGAAGATTTTATAATATTGGATACATAATAGACCATGATTTTTAAGAAAGGATTCAGCCCATACAAAAAAGCTCTAGACTTTTAAACGTAATCAATAGCGTCTAGACTAATGAAGGTAGAAGCTCGCCTTAACTACCAATAACTACAAATTACTAAATAATACGAAACGTTTTAAATAAATTACGTGTGTAACAAAGAATTGTGTTTGTTTACAGAGCAAGTTTATACAAACGTGTTATGCAAAATAAACAACAATAAACATTACACATTCTTTTGCAGTGAAATATATGGTAATGCAACATTGATTGATACTACTTGACTTCAAATTAATTCACACACAAATATGTTGGCTCGTACAAAAACAACGACGAACTTTTATGAAATCCAATCAATCCAATCCATCAGCCAAAGGAGGACTTCCTTTGGTGCTTCCATCCAGCGACGTCACGCCACCTTTAACAGGTCGTCGTTTTAAGAAAGCGGACAGGTAATTGTTGAGTTAAATTAAATGCTATAATAGTGAAGGAAAACATCGTGAGACGACCAGCATACCATAAGATACGCTTTGTAAGAATTTCTTAGTATATAAAGTGCACCAACCCGCGCTACGCCAGCATGGGGGACTATATGGCCTAACACCTCTCAATCGTATTCTCGATTGTAGAGGAGAGCTGTGCCCTGCAGCGGGATGTATACGGGCTGATAGAGAAATGCACATATGAATCGAGCAGCGGAATATTAGCAATCGTGTTTGGTTTAGTAAGTGAAATTGTAGAAGTTCCAATACCTCTTTCGCTCGTTCATTTTACTTCCGTTCTCCCTTGCATTTAGACGCAACTAAGATCCTATGGTTGTAGATATTAATGAATCTAGTCACAAAGTTTTTTTGCAATATAAATGAAAAATGTATGTATGTTAGTAAAGAAAACTAGAGAGGAAACATATTTTCGACGCCATTTTGAATGATTGAACACGCAATTTATTTATAAAACATTTGGAACAGAGCTTCATTGTTTTCATTTGTTCTATTTGGAATCAAATTAAGCTTTAATGAAAAACAAGTGTAATTAATTCCGTCTCCGTACGAAATCAATTTTAAGACTTGTTAAGAGTTCTTTGATTATTGAAACCAATTGCAATTTAAACGCCTTCAATTAATTATTTGTTTTTCGTTTTACTGTCATTTTTTAGGTTTAGATTGTCGATGGTTCTAATACCGATAGTTTATGGCCATAGACGTAGAACATTAACTGCATACATACATACATAATCGTCACGCCTGTATCCCATAGGGGTAGGCAGAGACTATGGTTCGCCACTTTGCTCGATCCTGACATACTACTTTCGCTTCATCCACATTCATCAATCTCTTCATGCATGCCCGTCGGTATTAACTGCAGTACTTCAAAATTAATAAATCCTTAGAAAGTTAAGTACTTAGATAGTATATACCCGTTTTTAAGTAAGATATAATATAGCCTACCAATATAATCTTGCTTGGTCTGTCCTATGTCTTATAAGGCTTTCTAATATACGACCTTATTCAATAAAAATACTGTCCGTATCACTTGACTACAAAAAAAAAGTTGGGATGACAGTTGGCATGATCAATAACGGGCGCTTCACACAGGCCAGTTCAACGCAGTGTTACTGGAATCGAGTTATGTGGGTCACCCGAGGAATGCCACCGGGCCGGCCGCTCCCACCTGTGCACCGGCGCGACTGTGTGCGTAATCCGAGATGAGCACGGCTATAAAACCTTTTTTGTGTGTGATACTGCCAGGATACATTGAGCGTTCTTTTTTTGAAAATGGAATAGGTTTGGGGATTTGCTTTGGGCTCAAAAGACGTGACGGATGATAGTGAAATAGTATAAGTAGGCATAAGTTTTTAATTTGTTAAAGGCTGTTCTACATGTCACGATTTGGTTGCCAATCAAATGCTAAACCGAGAAAAGTAATTGTACTTAATCTGCCAACAAACTTTTCGAACAATTTAGTGTGAATGTTTAGCAATTTTTATAATTAAAGACAGAATTCAGTTTAATGAAAAGGCATTGCAAAGATGCATTTAACATACAAAACACAAGCAAACATCGTTTGCTAAAAATACATTTTACGTACAAACGACACCAAAGCCTTTATCCCACGTTTATGGCGCAATAAAGATAAGTTTGCGTAAAAGATAATGCAGTATGGTATCTAGGCAATGGCAATACAATATGTAAATACGAATATAAATATCTAATATAATACGCTGACATTGCGCCGAGCGATCCGGCCGTCGTCGTAGCGTCTGCATATATTTGCTAATTTTAGCACTTTATAAACGTGTAAAAAATATAAAATATTTTCAAAGGATACTGTTTTGATGTTTTCTTTCATATCTCTTCTTATTAATGATATATACCTTGTTATTAAAGTGTATTTCTTTACTTTTCGAGAGGCTAGGCTTTTAGACTAATAGATTGGCCTAGTGCAAGTTTTTTGAATAGTTTTCGACATAGTCCTTCCGCCGTAGTGTGAAGAAGCATCTCAGCAGGCCGGCATAATTGTGTCGAATGGCATGGGACCGCCGTCTGATGCCATTCGATACTCTGTCTGGACGGCATTTGCGCTTAACATCAGGTGCAGTGCAGTCATCATGCCGTGCCAGAATAAAAAAAAAATGCTCGTGGTTATGCACTTTTGTTTACTACAACGTCGCAAACAATGACCGTGTTAATAACGTATCGGGTAAAAAACAATGTATGAAATACTATGGAGCGTTGCCTACTAGACCGTTCTCTCCATAGTAATGCATAGCTTTTTTGTCTGATAGAAACTGGACATACTCAGCAGTACATTCCGGCACGGGCGGTGATGTTTTTTATTTAATATAAATAAAAAGATCATTAGATATTTACGCTAAATTGTTGAAGTAAAAGTGTGCTGGCCGATGGGTACATCCAATTCCCGGTTGTTTTGATTTTTTTTAAGTTATAGGTACTTCTTTTGTGACGACCTTTTTAAGTACCAGGGGCACATGAAATTGGCGGAGGTATTTTTGTTCTGAGCAGGAAACTTTCTATGGGCGATATTAGCAAATTCATTATTTTAGATTAAGATACTTAACTTTTTGGCTGGTCTAAAGACTATAGACTATAGACTCAGAAATATATTTCGCCATACATATACATTTTATATATTGTTTATTAAAAATATTCTAATAAAATTAAACCGACGACTTGTAATGGACTTGCCGCCGCGTCTTGTTTTTACATCTCGTCTCATTAACATTGCAGAACTTGTCTAGCCCGCTTTGCTTTATTATAACGCCATTTACATAGGGTGGGCAGGGGCAAAAAATAATGGATGCTATCTTGTCTCTTGACCTTGCGAGTTATGTGGAGACGCAGTGGACATTCCTTATACTGCTGTTGGTTATGGACTGAAAGTGTGAGAGTCAAAATGTATTTTTGTCTCTTGTTAACATCCTGTTTAACCTACGTCATAACATAGTATAGAGCCACCAAGTTATCTGTTTAGTCGGAAGTTCGGAATCGTCGCTAGTGAGGAATTGAGTATTGCCACTTTAAAAAAGTCTTGAATTAGATTAGACTAAATTAGAGAATTATATACACAGTTATGTATCTTATAAAATACGGTAGAAACGACACGGTAATATAACATTACCGTTGGCAGTGTTTTGGTAAAAAAAATAATGTGCATCTGCAGTAATTGGCGTGTATCTGATAACACTGGTTTAGTTCCAATTATGGCCACCTGAACAGATAACTTGGTGGCTCTATAAATAGTTTTCGGTATTTGACATTTAGTTAAATATATAAATTAAATATAGAAAACACGTAGAAGTTGTTCAATAAGCTAGCCATAGCTCAAATTCTCTCAATTGCAGAGGCGGTGCGACTCTAGAACAAGAGTTCTAAGGGCGAATTGTTTGTCTTCTGTCTCAACCCATTTCACTCTTAACTCTCAATTATAATTTTCCTCAAAAATATCTAAATTATATTTTATTTGCGTTAACATTTAATGGTGTAAAAACCAGCGCTAATAATGTATTGTTTGCACTGTGACAATGTATGCATATATTATCTGTGTACACGTTATCAGATAAACACTTGGGGCACAGCGAAACCTGCCGTGATTCATGGAAGCGGTTAAATATTTTTAATGTCAAATTTGAAGGTTGGAACTTAAATACTTACAAGTCGTAGCCTAAAAATGGGCTATATGGCTTATTACCTCTGTGACACAATTGGGTTTGATTTGAATTAAAGCGTACGACCCTCACAGCAATACTAAAATTTGTGTCCTACGGTTTTACTTTCCACCAGAATAGCAAGCATCTGTCATGATCCACGTAAGTATACATACAATCAAGCCGGCATAATTGTGTCGATCAATAAGAGCCATCTCGCGTCGGTACTGCACTTACGTTAACATGCATTGTAGTGTGTCTTGCTGGAATATGATTAAAAAAAATCCACCAAAACAAGGCAGGTCTTGTAAAACTCTCAAGCTCGACCGGTGGCCTCAAATGCACTCGCAAACTCAGTGGTCACGCGCGCCAATCAATTTGATTTTGTTGGCTTTCTCTTATTTTATAACGTGTGGACGTTTTGCAACGGTAGGCTGGTTAGTGTTGCCGTCCACCACACCTACACATGAAACGTGCCTCTTTTGCACTGTCTGTAATCAGTTGACTAGCATCTTTAGTACGCAGTATAGTATTTTAGTTTAAAAAAAAACAAACGTTTATATCGTCTCGAGTTGCGATAAATATGTAATTTTTTCCGTATTTGACTGTGAAATATTTTACTTCAGATGTTTGTAAGTTATCATAAAAAAAACTTTGATTGATTAGTTCATTCATCATTAATCTGGTTCAACAGTTAACTATTATTGGCGCATCTACCCAATCATTTTACGAGTAATGATAAAATTTTAATTGAGATAAAGCTTCAACATTAAAGGCCTCTGAAAGCCTTATGCTTGTTTCCCGTTGAGTATCTCTTATCTATTCAGTGTAGCTTGCGTTGCTATTTGTTAACACGGTCATGTAAGTGGCGCAGTGGGTGGAAATCTTTAAAAATGCACTGAGCGCAAAGAACACACCAAGTTATATAAAATGACATAATCTAGATTTTTCGGATATTCGATTATCGACATAGAAATACCGTGAATGGAAATTCTTGGTAGTTGCTTGATTTTTTATATTTTCACAGCAATCATTAATGTTTATATGGATAAGATTTAATTGTTGAGACGGCTAAAAGGACACAATATGACATTAAGAACAAAATTAAATTCTGGCTTGCTTATAGTTATAATTGTCAAATATACAAGGCTAAATAGTTTTACATTTAGCAACGCAACCACTAATATTAAAAGCGGATGTAATTTGATATCGATGTAATGTCCTATTTCTAAGAACACACTAAATTCTTCGAAAATCTACTTTTTTTATCTGAAGACCAAGGCATAACACCTTCGTCACCTTAGACATGAACCCTTATAAATCACGAGACTGACATCGCCGTAAAAACGCCATAAAAGATTACGTAATAGCCGATAGCTACGCTCCAACGTAATCTCGCTTTGGCAACTTGAAACAATACCCGTAGAATTCCAATGAACTAAACACAACCTTTTAAAGTGATTTTGTATTCGTTTCACATGTTCACCACGACGTGTGTGGATACAAAGATGTCGGGTCAAGGTGATGTTTGCCAATCGTGTGGTAGCACCTTTATGTATTAAATTGTTTTTGTAAAATTATAAAATAAACCATTCTGTAAATAGTGATAAAATGGTGATTCCTCTGATTTCATGTAAAAAGAAATTCATTGGTAATATAAGATAGGAATAAATAAATAAAAAACAATAACAGCAGTTGTTCAAATGTTGCGAGTAAAAAATTGCGACAAATATATCACACATCTATTAACATTTACTCATGCTTATCGGTATTAGAACTAAATCCACAAACAATGCTAGCTTAATTTGTAATTTGTTGATATATTCTTTCCAGTTTTTAGAAAACACCCACAAACCTCATTTAAGTCTTTGCGCTATGTTATACAAAAATGTGCAATTGACTCGCAACACGCTGCATTTATGCGATCATATTACAACCGATTCATAATCGATTAAATCGAGAATCGATTACAGATTATCGCATCGCTTCGCGTTCACCTTCGAAGGCTAATCTGCAAGGGCTAACAACAGCACTAATGGAAACATCTAGAATGTTATAGTAAATGAGTATTACCGAGCACTTGCAGTGATTCTTGCGGGGACAATGCATGTACTTACGCTAATGCATCAATTAGTTGCGTGTTATATCTTCCTATTGTTATGCTAAGCCTTGTTGGCTTCTAGGCTTTTAGGTTATGTTCATGTCTGTGTTTTTACCGAGTACTTCTAAGGTTGTAGTCTTTTCAAAGTTAAAAAACTACAACGTAAAATTCTCGAAGAATAAGCACTTAAATGTCGTCGGTAATTTTGGTTTATTTTTCTTTTACAGAATATGTTGAAAATAATTTTAATTTCAATATAGATATCAAGAAGTATACGTACTTTAAATATTTCAAATAACAACCGTATTCTAAAAGTGTAAATTTATTATTCCGGTTCAAATCTAAACTAATAAAAACAAATTCGACTTCATAACCTAATTTTTTATTTTACGCAACGGAGAACAAGTCACGCGCGCACGATCCAATGAAACCATCGACAAAATATCAGTATTTTCACATAATAAAAATAACAGTCGCTTTATTAATTAAAGAAATCGTTGCAAATACAAAAAATAGAACTCAATATGCTAAGAATAGTATATGTATAAACTTCTCTTAATCTAAACATCAACCGCACTAGGCCAGCGTGGTGGACTATATGGCCTAACCCCTCTCAATCGTACTCTCGATTGTAAAGGAGGCTGATACAGTACAGTACAATCTAAACATATTTTTAAGTACAACTATCCATAACTCCATCCAAAGTTAATACAGAGGCATTCTTACAATGTTGTCAACCGTGAAAATCAATCACAAAAAAGCTTAATTCCTAATATCTATGGAATTACGACAGAATGGCATATTAAAATTGGAAGGGAGCAAATAACCTCCATGGTATTACGATTTTTTTTTACTGTACTGTATTACGTGGAGTTGGCACTGTTCAATCCAATCCGGATTGGATTGGATCAGCCAAAGGAAGTCCACTGCTGAACATAGGCCTCTCCTAATGATTTCCATAGTGGCCTGTTGTAGGCATCCAGCGACGTCCCGCGACCTTTACTAGGTCGTCTGAGCACCTAGTGGGTGGACGTCCCACGCTGCGCTTTCCGCTTCGTTCTAAAATTAAAACAAATTTAGACAATTCCCCACTTGTACTTCAAGCTAAAAAATAAAATAAGGTCGAATAATAAACGATGTATTTCCTTGTATTCTCCGTTCGCAGCCTTGAGCGCGTGGCAAAAACTGTGATGATCGAATGGTTGTTGGTTTTTATTACTGTGTTTTGCTCTGTCATACCTGTGTATTATTTTTTATTTATTTTTATGAACTGACATAGTTTTTGTCGGGCTGAGACGAAGTGTAACTGTCAGGTCAACGTTTATGGATAAAATATTAAATTCAGCTCTTGCGTAGAGTCTTATTCCATCATGACAAAATGACGACATCAACGGGCAAGAAAGAGGAAGAAAAAAATCGACAAGATGGCGGCTGTTCTGGTCCATAACATACATAAACACACGCCTTTTTCCCAAAAGGGGTAGGCAGAGGTGCTACCTGAACACCCACGTTTCGCCTTGTATATTTTGTCCCACGATGTGATAGGAGGCGAGCCTATCGCCATATCGGGCACAAATTCCTGACTCCGGGCTGATAATGAATAGAAAAATCCAATATCACTGCCCGACCCGGGATTTGAACCCGAGACCTCAGCTTTGCAATCATACCGTAGTACCACTACGCCACCGAGGCTGTTCTAGTACAGATACAGTATGAATAAGCAAGTACAGGGTGAACTCTACTTCTTACACTTAATTATAATATTCTGCTCGAAATTATAGTGATCGGAAACGTAACATACTTGTATTGGTCATTACGGTATGTTTTACACCATATAATCATTGGGAGAGGCCTGTGTTCAACAGTGGACTTCCTTTGGCTGATGGATCGGATTGGATGACACCACATTCCTCAAATACGTTGATGGCTATCCAATACATTCCCACGTAAAGGCCGGCAACGCATCTCCATGCTCTATGGTGTTGCAGATGTCCATGGACGGCGGTGATCACTTCCCATCAGTTGACTTGTATGCTTGCTTGCATTTAGGTGCATTTATATGTCAGTAATTGTTTACAAACCTTTTTTTATAATATAGGGGTATTATAAAAAAAGGTTTGTAAACAATTACTGACATATAAATGCACCTAAATGATTGGATGCAAATGGTAACATGCTAAAGATGTGATATCAATCAAGATGATTCCAGATCGTGGAGGTAACCTTGCTTTCAAAATGACTTACATGCTAATGCAAGCACGGGGCGGATGTTTGAAAAACATTTGAATACAATATCATGAGGTGTCGTGTGAATCTTTAAAACGATTTATTTTCGTCGGATGTTGTGGTTTTGTCATTGAATTCTTTGTTATGAGACAAATACGAATAAATTGAGAAGCGTGTCGAAAATATATCTTGGTACGCAAGAGCCTTTAAATATATGTTTTACTCAAATGTTTTCAGTGATTTAAATTTTAATTATGTATTATTTTTGTTATTCTGTTATTCTTAATTCTGGGTGGATAATTAAAACACTTTTTAAAATATTGTAGTGCTAATATTGACCATAAATTGCGGTAAAAACATACTAATATTTTTCAAACGAAAATTTGTAATGATACGAAAGAAGGTACATGATTTATTTTCACGATCCATTTCCAATACAAGCGTAGTGTCGGACGCCCGCCTAAAAGTTGGACGGACGACAGTTAAGCTCGCAGGAAGTCGCTGCAGGCCACTTCCAAAAGTTCAATGTGAAGATCCTTGGGGTAGGCTTATGTTCAGCAGTGAACTTCTTGTGGCTGAATAGAGAGAGAGCTTTCCAAGACCTGTCACGTCAATCAACTTGCTATAAACCAGCAAGGTGGACTAAGGTTTACTGTACTGTACTGTCCCACTGTAGGGCACGGGCCTCCTCTACAATCGAGAGGACGATTGAGAAGGTTTTGGTCTCATTAAACACTAAATCCTACTACCTATATGGGCTTACAAAGATAGATGATACAAACTAGTCTTGAGTCTTGACATTATCGAATAAATCGGCCAAAACATCGCTAATTAATATGAAGAATGTGTCAAAAGAATTTAATCTAAAATTTAGATTAATCGAATACTTCGGAGTGACCTTATGATTTGCGCGATGTCACCAGTTCAATCAATCAAGGCGAAATATTAATATGCTAACTTACGACATCTATATTGACAGGTTTGACCGCATTCCTAAATAAATTATATACAAATGTCATTCTAGCATTAATAAATCAGTTTATTGTATAATAGATATGTGCAATTGTATACTTTTTATCTACTAAACTTCATTCATCATCAGCACGTTGCAGTCCACTGCTGGACATAGGCCTCTCCCAAGGTACACCACAGAGCCCGATCTGCTGCTTTATGCATCCAGTCGTTGCCTTACCTTATCAAACTTGTACCTGCAAAATATGTACTTATAAGTATTACCTGGTGATTTTCATTTGTCAGATTATCCTAGAATAGCCTTTTTGGTTCAGCAGGCAACTTTAAGATAGTTGAAACTCGTAAATGGTACATAAAAATAAAAGAAATTAAAATATGTATATTGTATGTTGTTCTCAAATTTAAGTTGTACAATTTTACTTCTTTGGATTTGAATTTCCGTTAACAGAAAAGACATTGGCCGATAAGGGTACTAAAATGATTATTTAATTCTGCTTGTTTCCACTCTCTACCTAATTTAGTTTTCGAATAAATAGAAAAAATGATAAATCATAAAAATATTTTTTGGCCTATGGCCTTTCTTGACATTGTTTTACTTCTGGAGACTGTCCCGCCCTCACACCCACCACTGCAATTTATTTAAGCCAGGATCAACAGTGGCACGCATTGTAATGACACCGAGCATTGAATCTCAGCGAGTCTCCAAGAATGTCTAAATTGTTTTTAACCCGCAACGAAATCAATCATAAAGTTAAATTAACAGAAGGAGTTGGAAATAAATTATTTCCCACTTCCCTCCGTAAAAACTCTTTTACTTATATGATTTACCACAATATAATATCGTATTATTGCCTTCAAGATTCTAACCTACGAAAAAGAATCTAACTTGCTTCTTGATATTTAAAAAAAAAAACAATTCACATATTACAATTTATAGGTCACGACCGATCTATGCAAAATTTTAGACGATTTTAAATTACCCTATTATATTTTAATTTGCACTTACTTGAATGAGGAAATTCCCGTTTTATAATTGAGTATTCACGAATAAGATATTTTGAAAAGTAACAGTCATAAATGGCAGTGGAAGCAACTTTTTGCACGAATTGCAAATTAAATACCTTTGTACTCATGGAAAACTTTAAAGACAGTAATTAATAATGATTACGATTTTTTTCCGTTTTAAATTTTTATTGAGCCTTGTTCTTTGGCTTGTTTGTAAAAGATATTTTTATGATTCAGTTAAGTGTCTAAACTGCTCCTGATATGTATTATCATCTATATCTATACATATAATAAATTTGTAACCGATCGATGTCTGTACATGGAAGATAAATGAGAAAATGAAGGGGACTATATTAACGTAATGGAATATAATAGAGCCGAAAACAATGATTTTTACAATTCTTGTCTGTTTGTCTATGTGTTTGTCACACGGAAGAGAGAAAAATCAGGTGCGGTTGTGCGTGATGAACTCGGCAACAGCTTTACAGATTTTAATTAAATTTGGTGTGGAGGTACATAGCTGAACGCCTGGATTAACACTTGGACTTTTTATCCCGACAAATTAAGTGATGAGGGAGAAATTCCGATATATTTGTTACATTTATGCACTCAAATGGATGGGATAGGACTGAATTACTTATCTAGAGTGAGAATAAGATGGGACAAGGCGGGATATAAGGGGACGGGGCAGGATGAGATTTTTTTTAATAAAGATAACCACGCAGACGGAGTTGCGGGCAGAAGCTATCCACGATATGTCTTAAACCAATATATCACAATTCATTGTGAATGCAGCTGCAAGATGTACGTTGATGTCATGAATGTCCGACTCCGAAGTTGGATGGAATCCAGTTCCCGTCGTGCATCGAATACGTGACGGTTGATGCAAGGCCACAGAGACCCGCTGCCAGTCTGTGAAAGGACAGATAGGACTAACGCGTTACTACGATGTATGTATCTTAAACAAAATACCTAGGCAGGCAATATTATTGTATTGCGTATTTTATTGCCTACCGTCCGAATAAACAGGGTATATTCAGACTGCGACTGAAAACGAAGCCAGTGGTAGTTATAGTGACAGATACGACGCGACTAAAAATTTCTCAAAAAAAAGCAAAAATTTTTTTTTGTTGTAATTTTTTACTGATCGTCGTATTTGGGTGGTAAATCCATAGTTTTTGCTAGAATTATAATTTAAAGCCTTGCGTACTATAGCGTCCTTAAAAAAAAGAGGGTGTACATTATTTTTTTAGTAAAATGTATGTAGATATACATATATACCACCCAAAATACGACGATAGGAAAAAAATACAAAAAACAACCTTCCCACTGCAGGGCACGGGCCACCTCTACAATCGAGAGTACGATTGAGAGGGGTTAGGCCATGTAGTGTGGACGCGCTGGCCTAGTTAGGATATTTACAACGTTTTATTGTTATTTTGCAGTATATAACTCGGTCTTGGAGCATTCTGGTAATTAGGAAATGTTTGTAGAGGTTGCTGCATAGCAATCATGAATGGATAATAGTCAACGGGTAGGCGTCCTTTGAGACGAATGAGTGAGAGAGATAGAGCGAATATGAGGTATAGGACTGACAGTACATTCGCTTTGTCTCTAAAACAATTGTCAATTTATCGATACTCGCAGTGTTTGTCTATGGTGAATACCAACATTTCGCTCTGTGGTCATAGACACTGTCCATATACGTCCGTCAACAGAATGGCGAGGCCATAAAGCTGGCACACGGCCGGCATAACAATGACGTCGCGACCGCAACGCACCGGCATTATAATGACATTGGTTTGATCGCTCTGACTTTATTGTTGGATTGTTTTTAACATATACTCGGCGGTTTAAGTAAAAATATTGATTTGGAATTTCGCACTTAAGTCATAGAATACAAAGCGTAAAATATTGCAAGGTTGTGTCGTCAATTTTCAATTTTGTTAGCACTTTTGTATTTAGTGGTCATTTACTTTACTACTTTAATCATATTTAGTCTCTACACCACCTTATATTCAACTGTTATATAATGCCTATGATATGAATTTTGTATATTGTACCTTTAAAATGGCATAAACTAAGTCAACAATAGTAAATTTTCGTTTCGAAGCAATCACTGGTCCTTCGAGCCGGATGTCACTACAAAGCATTAATTTTTCATCCAAATTCACTGTGGATATCACTGGGAGAGGCCTATGTTCAGCAGTGGGCCTCCTTTGGCTGATGGATTGGATTGGATTTAAATACCTACCGAAATTTAAATTGTTATTATCCGACGTACTCGTAACATTATGCAAATGAGATGCGGGCTGGGAACACCTGTGCTCGCGATAATGTCTGAAGTAACAATGACCTTATGGTGTCGTTATTAACTTCCATCAGTTTGACCGTGACTTGGTTAGTAATACTTGTAATTTTTAAGAATGAAACGACGTAGTATCCTATTTTCCATAATGTATTGCCGGGTTGATAGTGGTGATGTCATCGAATCAAATACTAGCGTATTTGTTGTTAGGATTTTATTATCCGCTTTGATGGCGACCATACACGAGGGTTAATGCCGACATAATAATGTATCTGACTCCATTTTTTTCTTGTATTTATCAAAAATCTAGCAAACAAAGAATTTTGTAAATCCATTCAGAATTAAACAAGTTAGAAACGTTTTAAATCTTGCAGTTGGAGTAAAAGAAAAGGTACGCAAAACAAAATTAGTGACGTCACTAGTCTTAATATGCATTACAGTGACCGCGTGTGAAAGAGACGATAAGTTTTCCACACTACGCTCCTACTCTTTTTTTATAATACAAATATTTGCCTCATGTTCCAAGCAACTATGATACTGTTTTGATAGAAATGTTATATTTTAATGCTATTTAAGGCATTCTTCATAGACAGTATTAAAACCTATTTTAGTTTTCGAATGTTTTGTCTTCCTACCTCGAACTGAATTCAAAAGTCGTTCGAAAGGGACAAAACATTCGATAACTAAACTAGGTTTTAAAATTATGAATAAGGCCGTTAGTATTTACAATCAACCTATGAAATTGTTGGAGCCACGCTGTTGTCAATCATGGCTCAGCATGAATAGGCAGGCTCGTCCGAGGCACAACTGTCTCACAGGAGATCGACGTGAAGTTACAGTTTTACTGTCTTGTTTCTTTCGGTGAGTGAGATTACGGGATGCCCAGCTCCCTTTTCCTCTTCCCATCCTTTTTCTTTTCCGCTTCTCTCCCAATTTGATGGACCGGCAACATATCTATGAGCCAAGCGTTATGGACGGCATTGATCATCAGGTGCTCGTTCGGACGCATCGAATAAAAAAATCAATCAATCAAAAACTGACATGCAGTAATTATATTTAGAAAGCTATTTTAGTATCAATATTCATTTGTTTGTTAATAGTGTCTAAGGATATTTCGCCAGCGGACTTCTAGTTTCCTGCATTACTATTGCTAAATCGGGCGTAGTAGCCCGGATTGCCGCTGTTCACGTCCATATTTTGTAATTGATAGTCAATTATTCCTTTATTAATATTAATATTTAAGTAGTATAAGCCTTTTCAGGAATGCTGTTAGCGTCAAACATTTCCAATACGTTTTATCATTAATCCTTACTGACAGTTATTTGTATCTATTGAAATATGGAAGACTTACAGCTGTATTAACCTTAAAAAACCTCTAGAATAGCAGACCACTGCCAATCCTTCAACTGTAGTAATAGATTAAATTAGAGATAATTTATTCCTTTATTTTTATCTTTCGTAATACTCTGAGCCTTTTTGGGGTTACCAGTTTATCATCATTTACAAGTATCATTTCGATATACATACATGAGTAGATTTTTAAGTAATAAAATTTTCAGTAAAAATATGAACACTGTAATGGGAAAGCAAATAAAATATTCACTTAGGTATATGCAAATAACGAGGTTCATGCAAAAGCTGGATAATATCTAACATTATAGAACAATTATACAACACCAATGTTTCACCGACTAATCTAAGTTAAACTATAATTATAACTACTAACTAGTATCTACTTATTTAGATTTTTTAACTTCAATTTGTCTTACTCTAAGACTTAAATCGAGTAGAAGGCTTAAAATTATGTAGACCCCAGGATATATTGTTTAGTCTTAGACCTTCGTGGCAATCATTGGCTTAAATCGTTGTCGTTAAAATATTATTGTAAAAAAAATACGACACTAAAATCTATAGCCCCACGGAACCTCAAAGGATTCGATAATTACTTTTTTGTTCAGCTGAACGATACAAAGGCTCTAGTAATATTAATTTACGACTTCTGACGAACTGTCATAGAAAAAAATATGTTGTATTGCGGGAGTTTTTTTTACAATATTTTGTCGATTCGTCATCGCTTTGATGATCCGGGTGACGCCATCAAGGCTGATAGTGATCCACACTGTCATGACGGATCTTTAAATGGGCTTTTAATAGAATTGCTTGTTACTGGTATGACGGTCTGTGCATGACGGTAGCTATCGGAATGATTGATCTTTATTTTATTGAAATGTATTGGCCCATAATCACCCATTACTGAGTACAACACTCCCCTACAAACAAGAGGTTGATTCAGAAGGGCTTGCCAGTCCACGACGTTGGCCTTTGGGGGGTTGGCAGACTTCCAATACAGAGTTATTGAGGTTTACGGGTATGATAATTTGATTAAAAGCAAAATTAACGAGGCCTATAGTAATACCTACCGTAACTTCAGCAGCCGCAAAAGCCGTCTTAAAAATATTTCTGCATAATAATGAAATATGTACTGTGAGACTAAAACCATCTGTCGGAACTTTTTTTTATGCCTCATTAACTGTAGACAGTAAACATAAGAGAAACCTACGTTCCACTATCAATATTCTACCTATTCACCGTCCTAATAACAGCTCCGATTTCCATCACTATTTCTTCTAGATTCGTAAGCGTAAAGGTACTTACTACTAGGTACTACTCGACACTAGTTCAGGCATCAAGAAGCCCACTGCTGATCATAGGTTTTTCCAGTTATTTTCACAGCGGCCTGCATACAGAAGTATTAGTATAAGTTCAAATACTCCCCCTGCAGGGCTGAGGGCAGGGTGTACTCTAAAATCGTGAGTACAAGTAGGAGGGCTAAAGCAATATAGTTTATATTAGCATTCAGACGTAAATTAAACTTTAGAGAATATAACCTGAACTACTTAGGCCGAACATTTTTAATGAGCAAAACATACTGAATGAAACATAATGAATGAACAACTGCAATTCTCATGTTTTGGTCGGTTTTACAAAACCAATTGCATGACATCAGGCGGAAACGCACTGATCTACCGTGTGAAGACGAGCTAAAAGTAAAAACAAACAAAGACTCGCCGTGTGGCAATTGTTTTAATTAGCGCTTGACATTGACAAATCGCGCGCTTTGGACGCCATTTTGAGTTGATGATTTTGTGTAATTCTTCTTTTTTTTTTGGCCAAGACTTGTTTGTTATGCCTTGTGTAATAAAAATTAGGTTCTCCGTCATTGTAGTTGTTTTCTGTTATGGCATATTTTTTAGTTAACGAAATTTTAGGTTATGTAATCTGTTTTTTTATTTGATAACACTAGACTGTCAGTTATTTAATAGGTTGGCAATTGGTTAATCCGAGAATACATAAACAATTTGGCATAATAAGCATACAAAATTACACAATAGTTATTAAAACCTCCTCTAAAATGCATGGCTTTAATAAACAAATCTTTTTTGTGTATAACTTATATACAATAATTGATGAATCTAACGTTATATTTAGGATTAAAATCGTGAGATATTCCCGTTGTAGAAAGATGCACCCTATCAAATCATAGAAACGAAAGGTGTGGTCGTTGGTTTAGTCTATTAAAATCATATACCGAGGTGGAGTGACGATATTCGTAAGTTGGCTGGTAGCGGTTGGAGACGATGAGCCGAAGATCGAGCCTAGTGCCGTGCCATAGGAGAGGTTATGTCCAGCATTGGACACGAAAGGGCTGATGATGATGATGAATCATAAGTTTATTAATAATTATGACTACA
This sequence comes from Theretra japonica, assembly GCA_033459515.1. NCBI lineage: Eukaryota > Metazoa > Arthropoda > Insecta > Lepidoptera > Sphingidae > Theretra > Theretra japonica. The sequence continues at coordinate 5,232,004 of CM065950.1, forward strand.
TTCTTCGTGTACTCCATTACCGCTTTAAATGCTTAAAGACCAATTAATAGTTATCTTATAAGAACACCTCAAGGTTGTCAAGTACTATCGTGCTCGTCTCAATGAATCGACATTCCGAATGACCTAAAAGACCTTGTTTACATTTGTTTATTTGAAAGGTATTGCGAACGTCTCGCGGTAATCGGATTCAAGAGTACCAATGGATCTGTTTGGATACATTTGTAATGACATGCCTGTATTTTGTAGTGTACAAATATATCTGCATGCTCGAAGCTGGGTTTAATTAACTGACAGCCTCTGTGGCGCAGTTGGTTAGACGCCGGCTGTGAAACGAGAGGCCGCGGGTTCGATCCCCGCACCGAGACAAATGTTAGTGAGGCTCACAAGTATTTGTCTCGGGTCTGGGTTTTTGTGAGACCGAAAAGTCTCTCGTAGTATCTGATACCCACGACACAAGACTTAATTGATCTTAATATGGGGTCAGGACTATGTATTTGACTGTTGGGTGTATTTATTTTATATTTATAATTTAAATAAAGGCTGAACCTGCAATGCGACACGGTTTTCGAACGGGCTAAACCAAGGAACGACTCCGTTTTTACTGGTCGCTTGGTTTGGCCACAACTAGGCTTAAGTCATGTTGTCTCCTCTGCTATCACTCGTGTTTGTGATTGCCACGTTGGTAATGTCACACGCTTGCTTCAGTCACTGTTTATGGTTTTCTACCATAATGTACAGAGGGCACTATTAGAAACGAAACAAAATACGAATATACTTCCAACTTTGAGGTTGGTTTACATTCAGCCAGCAACGTAAGTGCAAATGGCCATCCGATATAGATAATAAACACTAAGACCCGTTAAAAATCGAAAGTGAGAACAGTAAATATAAGTCAGATCGTATTGTTTTGTGCGTATTAGTTCTGCCCCGGCTCGGTTAATTGGCGCGAAGTCGATTGTGTCAAGGCTTTTACAAGACCTTTGTAGTAAACAATTAAATGTTAATTTTCAATGGATTCCGTTCAATTATAGCATTTATTTGAATAAGTTTTGAAAGTTATCATTATTTTAATTGTTCTGACTGGGAGGTTATGTAGCGCGTTTTATTTTTGCATATATTTTATTGAATTTTGCGGGGATTATAAAGGTCGTTCGGCTGTTTATATCATTGACTTATGTTACTTTTTGTTTGTATTTAACAGCGTTCGATATTGTAGTAGTTTGAAAAATTCATACAATAAGAGTAATCGCGATTTCCTAAAAGGGCATTATTCATTTAACACCTTTTTTGTCCGAAATCATAAAATACTTAAGTAATTAACATACACAATTACAAAAGTATTATTCATGTACATCTTGTTTCTTATGAATTTTAAGACACAAAACATCCAAACTTGTTTTCCGACTAGCACTACTACTTACAAAAATACTCTGCGACTAATTTAATCTATAAACAATTCCAAGAATGGCGGCCTGTGATTTCCACCTACCAAATACGCAAGACAAATTGACAATTCAAATAATCCAAACATTACTCAACAGTTGCGTTCCCGCCAAACGCCATTACGTGTCGACAAGATGGCGTCCACGCAGTACCGGTTGAATTAAAATGACCACAATGATCGTGTTGCTAAACTAGCCCGATTCAATGGTTAGCTAATTATTATGGAAAACTGGTTGTCGAGATTGCAAATCAACGAGACGAGAAAGTAAAAATATCTTGCTTCTGATAGCGTTTCGCTTCTGTTGATGATAAAATGTGACTTATTCAGTTCAAATTAAATGTTTGCATGGTATATTACGCTCTTATTTCATTAATAAATGAGGAAACACAATCCTTACGGCTTTATCTATCGTAAAAACATTTTACAGAATAAATTATTTTGTTGAATCGTTTAGTATTCCAACACTAAAATGTAGGTAGAGTTTATGAATCAATAAAATATTATTCATAATATCAACACTTATGAATGAAAATAATCATTTTATCAGTCCTATTGCACAAATCATTTAATACATTTTCGATTATGTAATATTGGGGATATTAAATAATTTTTATATATTAACGTGTCGACGATATTCAATTTCGATCTATGTACAACAGCCTTAAACATGTTCATTAAAATCATATTACATATTTCTGCCCTTCATACTTTAACCTTTTGTTGCTTGATAAATGACTCGACAGGGGCGTTCCACTGTCTCAGAGGAACGTAATAGTTTGTCATATTTCGCACGTTCATTACCACTGTTAAACCTTCGAAAATATCTTATTTTCTCTCAATTATCCACTATAGACGCTTAATTTTAGCTAGATTTATGTTGTTATGCTATAAAATATATTTATCGCGTCAGACTTCCGAAAATCGCTTCACAAATACCAGACTTCTTTCTTCATCTTCTAGCATTAAAAACTACAATTTCTTTAATATAATAGATAAGTAACTTGGTTTATTTTTCTAATGCTACAGGTAAGACATTATTTTTCGTGGCTCACGCTTTGCTAGGTCACAAATACCAGTAAGACAGCTCATAGGAAATACAATGCTAATTGAAATTCGCCGCCAAAAAATAATTAACTTCAAGGTATGCGGGATTTATCGAAACGGTATACATACAAAGGCTAAGCCCGAAGCCTGATGTACGTGGATCATTAGGACGGGCTTTTCCATCGTCATGGTGGCCTCTATCCTGGATACCATAATATTGACAGACTGTGGCCCAGTCCTGTTAGCCCGTGGTTAGACGCAAACACTGTTGTTCGCTGTGAAACGAAACGCAGGTCGATCCCCGCACCGAGACAAATACTCCTGTGATTCACATTCACTGTATTTGTATCGGGTTTGTATGTGAGACCAAAAACTCATAGTTTCTGATACCCGCGCCAGTCTCGGTCTTAATGTGGGGTGAGGACTATATGTGTGATGTTGGGTGTTTTTGTTTTTGTAGATGGTAGTATAAATAATACTACCATCTATCCGTGTTTTTAACACGCTTTTTTTCTTCGCCTGTATTTATGTAATGGAATCTATGAAGTCCATTTACGAGGACTTCAAAACGTCGAGTTGACTTGAAATTTTGCATATATCAAGGACCGATGACAATACAATAATTTAAAAAGTACGAGACATTATCTAAACCAAAATAATCGGATTTTGCGCACAAAGCGTGGGGTGCTTACTAACATTACTTACGCTAAAGCACCCTAGCTCTTTAACCATATAATGAATGTATTTCACACCATTTTCTAACCTTAAACTTATTACCAATTATTTTCACTTTCTTAGTTGAGTCTTCTACTAAAGCGTGTTTTTTACTTTTTAAACTATTATTTATTTAAAGTGTTAGGTATCATTAGGTTGTAATTAGGTAAATATAATTCCCAGGTGAGTGTGTGGTACAAAAAGCCAGATTGTTTCCTAATGTATTGCGTTTGTTTTCAAAATACGCGATAGCTCAGTCAAACAGAGCCGTGGGGAATGCAAATATCCACGATGTACAATTGTTTGAAGTCATTAAGTAGCTATTTATAATCGCTGAATAAAATGATACTTAATATCTTAGGTACGAAGTCTTAAAAAACAAGATGAGAATTTGATTCACACTGGCTGGCACGTGATTGTTAACAAAGGACGATTAAAAATGTTTTGTTTTGGAAAAAAAATATTAGTATATTTAGTTAAAGAATGTAAAGTTTGCGAGTGGAGAACACCAATTGGCTAGCAAAGCGTGAGATATCTATCCAGAAAATACATGTTTGATTTGCTAAAAGCCCAGAAGATTGTTGAAATATTTAGAGACAGCCTCAAAACTTCCTATGCCTAATATTGATCATCACAAACAGTAATTCAATTGTCAATTTCAAACGGTGTTAGTTGCAGTGATGGCGCTCACGGGCCTAAAATTGTTAGGTGAAATTTTACATAGAATACACTTTGTATATAAATTATTTCACAAACTTAGGTGTTAGAAAAGCGATTTTATCAATAATTAAGCCTTTATACAACTAAGCTAATAAGCTGTTTCGTTGCCTGCGTGTAGGAGTTTTAAAATTACAAATAAAAACACCTCTAACCTTTTAATGCCTTCAATATTTTATTCTAAGATAATTTATAACGCCTACACTCTATAAATGTATTTGAAATAAATAACTTTCTACATAACGTGTGAATAAAATGGTTTTCCTTGACCAAGATATCCGTGACGAACGCGCCGAGAGTAAGAATTGTATAACTCAACTCATTTTGTGTTGTACAATTGATTCTATTGCCACTCGGTATTACAAACTTCTTGTTTATGTCTTTGCAGAAAAAAAACCGTTTAGTTCTTTTTTTTAAGTTGACAGTAACTTTAGGCGGGAATTTTGACAGTTGAGTTTATTTGTATTTATATACGTTGGGGTTTATGTTTCTTTTTTTAATGATAATAATTGATATCGTGAAAATAGTGTTCAAAATAATGAAAATAAAGGATTTTAGTTTGTATCCATACTTGCACCACCGCTATTGACGGACAACCAAAATTTACATCATCTAAAGATCTAGGAATCTTATCTCACCTATAAACTAACAATTATATACCTTTATAGTTATCGTGTTGTGTTAAATTGCGTATAATGAAACTCAATTATCCTCGATTTGATAATAATTGTTTTGGGATTTCCTCGCGAATGGCTCTTGATACTGACCTTTGCAATTTATCATTTGTGACGTTCTTGTATGACAGACTGACAAAAAATCACATTAAACTGCCATTGAACTTCGTTTTTGGTATCTGGATGTTTTATTTTATCAATTTATTGCCAATAAATTCGTCCTTTGGGAGGACATTCATTTTTTTTTAAATCCAATTTCTTTTTTGTTAGATCATCGTAATATTATTTCATGTATAATATATCCGGAGACTATTATAGATATTATATTATTAGATACACTTAGAGACAATTAAGCAATTATAGATATTAGATTGTCTACGATCTTTTGGTGTCATGCGTTGTTGTAATGCTGTTGTCAAAATATTAGGAACAGTTTTTCTCTCTTCACATTTTATTATATTGGATATGTTAATACTATTAGATTACGAATATAAATGCTTGTTGTTTATATTATGAAAACCTATCTCAAACAATGCGTTAAATAGATATTTTTTTTTTTTATTTTAGTTCCAAATTTCGCCACACGCCAATAGAATTTACATGAATTATAAAGAATGTATCGAAAAGTTTTATATCGATTTGCAATCAAAGGTCTGTTATATTTGAACAATAGAGTTCTAAATTTGAAAATTTGATTATTTTTTTAATTGCGTTCCAGGAATTATGGATCGTCATTTTAAACATAAAATTGTGTGATAGAGACAGCATAATTTCTTACATATCTTCAAGTGAGAGTGAGATAAAAAGATAACGATGTTCTATGTAGTGGGTGCAACAATAGTGAAAGTGTGACCCCGCTAGGGCTGGGTCAATGCCGCGTGCGCCGAGCTGTAAATCATCTGTACGACTTGTTTACGATATAGAAAATAAATTATTTAACAATAGATCTCGCCGGATAAGTGTTTCTACACGTTTTTATTGCTTAACTGTATGTGGAAAGGGGTTTAGTGTTTTTGTATTTGTTGTGGTACTTGCGAAGTAATAAAAAGCTGTGTTAAATGTTTGTTTACATTTTATGATATATTGTGAATTTTAACTTGTCTAGATAACCTGGATGTCTGAATGACTAAAAATAAACACAGTTTATCAATTCTATTACCAAAAATTTTAAATATTTGACAGCCGGAAAAAAATCCACTTTCAGAAAGGTAAATCTTCAGGTTCCATGAAATGAATGTCACTGAGCACGATTGACTTCTCTTATCTATTACCAAATACACAAACTAAATTCACACAAAGCTGGGAATCGAATCTAGAACTCCCCGGTTCAAAACCTATAACAATTGCAAAAAGATAAATAAGACGAGAAATAACTTAATAGAGGCAAATATATGTCATATTTTGACTATATGGCCTAACCACTCTCAATCGTACTCTAGATTGTAGAGGAGGCTCGTGCCCTGCAGAGGGACGTATATGGGCTGATACAGTATATGTAATATTTATTATACATAGACACATAGTGCATACATTATTACAAATCTAAAATGTCTGTTTATCCTTTTCCTATATCCATCCCACGGTTGTCTGTAAGACATTGCCTTTGAGCGATAAGACCGCCAATTGTGCTTTTTTTTAAATGATTTCTGACTGTATTTATTTTATAATTGTGTGCAATACAGTGTATAAATAAATTAATAAATGTTTGAGAATCTTCCGATAGACGTCGTTAACCAACTTGTAACTACATTGTTCCTGATAAGTTCCTCTGCATTCAACATTTAGAAAGTGAATCCAAGTAAGTCGATTTAGATGACACGTCATTTGTAGGTTGTATCACTCGTCTATGGTCATTTGTGTCACTCAAATTGCTATGTACTCCAGGACAAATTAACCTTACCAATTTCTGTTATTTAACCAAATTGGGGTTTTTTCACCTAATGATCTAATATGGGGGCGCCTTATCATCCAAAATCAGTATTCGATGGTAAAAAGTGTTGTCCAGATAGTGTACTTTATATCGGCTAAATAGCCACAATTGAAGAAAACCAACGGGAAGTTACTGCATGCGATTAAAAATCCCACAATTACAGGAATTCTTGTGAAAGTCTTATGGCCTTATTCATAGACAGTTTTAAAACCTATTTTAGTTAACGAATGTTTTGTCTTTTTCGAACGACTTTTGAATTCAGTTTGAGCGAAGAAGACAAAACATTCGATAACTAAAATTGGTTTTAATACTGTCTATGTATATGGCCGTTTTAAGAAACAAAATAATTAGTATAAATACCATTCACCACTATAAAGTAGTTAATCAAAAAAATTCAACAAAGTTACTCAATCACAATAGAAAATATCTTAGTAAACATTAATATGCATGTCATTTTAAATCAGGAATGTGGGAACAGGAAAAGCTTTCTATCATACCAGGGAACGGCGTGATGCTATGATTATTGAATCATCATATCCGCTGACAGGTGGTATGCGCTTCACATCCAACGTATTACGTGGTAATGCTCATATAGTGTACTTCCTAGAAATTGTTTTGGGGCTTCGTTTTTGGGAATGTTAGGGGATTATCAATAAATTATTTAAGATAGTGAAGTTCGGTAGATCCGTAGTATGTTTAAAATAAGAGTTAAATATGTCATACTCCTGGGTGCTTTCAGCTTTGGAATTATCGTTAGTATACTCGCTTTTCAGAATAATTCAGATTTGGTGTAAAAAGGAAAAAAAGCCGCCGTCATACTCGTCGAGTTTGGTCTTTCGGTAGAGTTTTAAATCGCATCAACGTTGATTTTGACTCGTTGTCCTAATTGTAAGTTTGTGGCCAGTATCAGTGCCAGATACATGACTTTTTAAAATGCACAAATAAAAATGTCAAGTCAATAAAAATCATTTCCCTAACACAATAGTCAATTATATAAAAATCACTGATGTATCCATAACAGGGGTGTGGTGCGTCGCATCGCGGCACGTCCCATTTCACAGGTATTGTCTGCGCTTACGCATCGTCGATGACACTTGTCAGACATTACGCAATGACATGGGGAACCGCGATGCCTATGATTATGTTGAGAGTTCTCAGAATGAAAAAATATATGCATCATTACATACGTTCATGGCACAATCAACGTATGCCACATTGTAGAATGTAGAGGCTAGGGAGGTATTTTAAATGCATTAAGGCTGTCATTATGTACCATGACGTTGAAAGATAAAATGTCCCCTATTTAAACTGATATTAAGTTGACATGACATAGACAAACCTCTATAGCGATCGGGACGTTATACTTTTCATAAAATTAAAATAATTTTAGTTCGAATATTAGTAACTGTAATGTTTGGTATTATGTTTAACTTGACTCGACTTCATAAAGGCAAGGAATTTTTAGCGATTAAATGAATAAATAGTGTTAAATTTTTAATTCCCGTCAATTCGTCTATATGTCTCTCGTTGTTCTAATACGGATTAAGAAATAATCCTGCTACTATAGAGCAGTGAACTGCACAAAATGGCGGTTACAAAACGTTCATTGTTGTCTACACTCCTACGCGTTTTTGACGGATGACACTTGTCAAATCGCACGATGTTGAAATCTTATTGCCTTCGTAATTAACAGGTAAGTTATATCTTTATCGTATAAGAATGCTTTATAAAAATATTTATACTTATATTAGTTTTTTTTATTACTAGTAGTAATAATTCAATAGATAATGATTTACTATAGGTAACAAGCCAATTATAATTAATGTAGACGAAAGGTCAAATTATACACTGTCTTTGAAGCGTTTTACTCTATCCTGCACCACGAAGAACAGGTTTTAATCAGCATACATATTTTCCTTCTCATTTAACGTGGAAAAAGCCAAATAAAATCTAGGAACCAGCAAAAGATGCCAATCTTGAAACTCTTAGATATTAAAGCTATTCTACGCAATGTTTATCCGCTATGGATCATTTTCATCACGCGTGCCATTATTTCGTCACGCCTTGCCCAAAGCATATCCAACTAATTATAATTACGATCAATAAAACCTTAAAAGGAAAACACCATTAATGACTGTTCTATTTGTGATTTAAACACACTAATTAAAATGCATATATGTGGTGCCAATTTTTAAATGTCCGCCATTTTGCAATATGGCGCGCTGTCAAAATTCAAATTTGTTCCACGCACTCGCGACTAATATTAATATTTAACAGTGAATTATGAATATATAGGCGACGTATTCGTTTATGTGCAAATTAGGTGCAACACTTTCAACGCTCAGTGCTTGTGAAATAACTTTGAATTGCCATAGAATTGTCTGAGGTCGTTGATACTGATTCAACTAGATTTAAGCATGACGTCGCTCGAATTCATAATCGATGTTCTTATTTCTTTTTTTGAAAATCGATTTATATCTTTTTAATTTCTTTTTTTATTAGCGTTTTAACCAGCCATGATTGTAAGAATGGGTTAGCTCTACCAAAGCGGTAGGTATTACTGTCTTAAAGAAAAATATGTGTTTTGCTGTCGTGTTTTGTTGCATTAGTAAGATTGCTAAAGGTCCCTCACCCTTACCTCTACCAAATCTTTCGTCTCTTATTCTGAAAATATCATAAAATGTCTGTATTGGATCTTTTATCATATCTTTAATCGTTGATATTTCATTTGGATTGCTGTGGATTTACCACCAAGTACACGATAGTCACTTTGTCGTCCTATAAAAAAAAACTTTTCCATCTTATGATTGCTATTCCTTACGTTTACGCAGCGTGACAAAACAGTTAAGTGGGCTGGCATAACTGTGTCAAGTTGCAAGAGATGAATGACCAATCAGCGTCTTTCGAGACAGTGTCGCTCTTATTGTCGGTGCGGCACAGACCACAGTCGTTTTTTATCTATTGTCTGTTTCAGCCTATATATGTACGTCCCACTGTAGGGCACGGGCCTCCTCTACAATCGAAAGTACGATTGAAAGGGCATAGCCCACCACCCTCGTCTAGTGCGGGTTGGCGGACTTACATACCATAGAAAATCTTACAAATCGCTTTGGTATGCAGGTTTCCTCAAGACGTTTTCCTTCTTTGTTGTACTGCGTGGTGATTGACTATCGCTAGTCGCTTGGTCTGTTAAAAATGGTATGATACAAATACGCCACTAATAAGACCAAGTACGAGTCCCACTTATGGGCATAACTAGGGCGTTTGATAAATGAACTAAGCTATTACAGACGTACTTTTGCTTTCGATATTGGCTTGCGACGATCTGGGTCGACACTTTCACAATGTTTTTGTGTTCCCGTCTGTACGTACGGAAAATTACTGTCAGACGGATTGTCACCTTGTTAGTCTGGTAATAAATTGCACTTGTGTTTGTAAATATGTGTTAGTATCTTAATTCGATTGCATACGTACATAAACTCACGCATTTTCCCAGAAAGGGTAGGCAGAGGCACCATCATGACACCCACATTTAGCCTTGTATGTTCTGTCCCACGATGTGCTAGGAGGCGAGCCTATCGCCATGTCCGGTACAAATTCCTGACTCCGGGCTGGTAATGAATTGAAAAATCCATTATCACTTTACCTAACCCGGGATTCGAACCCGAGACCTCGGCGTTGTGATCGTACCGTAGTACATCTACGCAACCGGGGCAGGCAATCAATACGTACATATTGTAAAAAGAAATTTAAAAAACCTGGCGTCGTGCATTATCCACTTAAGTATGTCTTGCTCCGTGATCAGCTGTGTTTTGGAAGCATCCAGTTTTAAAACCCCATCATAATTTTCTTGGCCGATTTTTCTACTTTTGTTGTGCCAATCGCTTACAATCTATGCGATAGTTTCTTTTCCTCCAATTAGCATAATCTCCATTGTATTGTATTGTATCAGCTCATATACGACCCACTGCAGGGCACAGGCCTCCTCTACAATCGAGAGTACGATTGAGAGTGGTTGGGCCATATAGTCCACCACGCTGGCCTAATGCGGGTTGGCGGACATGTACATACCATAGAAATTTATATTTACAAATCGCTATGGTATGCAGGTTTCCTCACGATGTTTTCCTTCGCCGTTATAGTGCGTGGTGATTGACTATCAATACACACATGACTCCGAAAAGTCAGAGGTGTGCCCTGGGATTTGAACCCGCGACTACCGTGAACATGTAGCCGCGTCTGGTCCGTTTACCAACAGGCCACCACGCACTTATAATAATCTCCATAATGCTTTATTATTCTCCTTGGGACGTCCTTATAAATAAATGATTATACAAATATTATGTCATTATAAAGATGTGAATAACGTAGGTAGGACTGGTTGGGGCCTAATGAGGTTGCAATAATTACTACTAGATTTACTATTTATAACCACGCAAATCTTTGTTTTTGAGGAAAATAGTTTGTTTTTCGATAAACATAAAGTGAAACGCAATAACAGAGGCTCTCATTCTTCTTTACTATTGTTCCTATTATAAAGGAATTTGTTTTTTTTTTATTGCATAAGTCCGGCAAACGAGCTAACAAGTCACTTGATGTGTTCACTGCCGCCTATAAACATCCACCACGCTAGATCATGGATGTCATGCTGGCCTAATTGGGAGGGGGGCGGAAAGGAAAAAGGATGGGAAGAGGAATAGGGTATTGGGCAATGGGCATCCGGCAATCTCACTCACCGAACGAATTTCGTCAGCGAAGCTGTCTATTTACCATTTATAGGAGTTAAGCCATAAAGTCCACCATGCTGGCCTAGTGCGGATTGCCGGACTTTACATACTATACAAATTCTCACAAATCGCTATAGTATGCAGGTTTCCACACGATGTTTCCAGTCATCATTATAGTGCGTGGTGATTGACTATCACATATTAATACACAATCCGAAAAGTCAGAGGTGTACCCTGGGATTTGAAACCGCGACCACCGTGAACATGTCGGTAGCCTGGTCCGTTATCAACGTAGCGTGGCACTACCGCCTTGAAATTCTCTTCAGCCTGTTTATCGAGAAAATGTAAGAAGTCCAAAACAAAGCGTAGTGTCTTCCGACCTTGTTCGCGTGCTGTCTGCTCATTACGAGAGCGCGCGCTCCACTGATTTCACTACAACTGGGTTGCTGTTACGTACCACAGGCTTAAGCTTATGATTTAATCGAGTTAGACTGCAGTTGAATACGAAGTTAACGTCTATTTTTATTTGCAAACATCCGCTGATAAATTAGACTTTTGTATGAAAACGAAGGTATTGTTTATTGAAGTGTGATAGTTTTAAAGCATTTAAATCAATTTACACGTGATCACTTCATCAAATATTAATTATTAAATACAAATAAATATAGGTAGAGAACACGAAAAAAAAACATACATACATACATAAACTCACGCCTTTTTCCCAGAAGGGGTAGGCAGAGGTGTAACCAGGACACCCACGTTTCGCCTTGTATTTTCCGTCCCATGATGTGATAGGGGGCGAGCCTACGCCATATCGGGCACAAATTCCTGACTCCGGGCTGATAATGAATAGAAAAATCCAATATCACTGCCCGACCCGGGATTCGAACCCGAAACCTCAGCATTGCAATCATACCGTAGTACAACTACGCCGCCGAGGCAGTCAAAATAAACATGGATATTTGATATCAGATTTTTTTTTTTTTTTTTTTATTTATACTCTTTATTGTACTCTCAAGTTACATAGTAATTAAATATAAGAAAGAAACTTAAAGTAGTACAATGGGCGGACATATCGCATTGAACGATTTCTTCCTGGCAACCTTTGGATAACCAGGAATTGTTTTAAATACTAGTACATCAGAGGTTCACTACATTTACGGTATCACTGGATGTCTTTTATCACGATGGACGACTGGACGACTGGACTTTATCAAGATGTTCACGATGTTTTCCTTCACCGTTCAACCTCGTGGTAATTAATTAACACACGGCTTCTGAAATATCAAAAGTGTATCAACAATTATCATATCCCTAACGATCTGTTTCTTTCTCCCCAGGAAAGCACTTGGTGTTCTCAACCGACCCTGAGTCAGTGAAGGACGAGTTCGCGTTCGACAACCCTGGGTTCCGGCAGGAGGAGCGGCAGGCGTGGCAGCACGAGGCCCCCACGCTCCCCCTGGGGGGCAAGACCCCCGCCCTGCACGCTGAGTTCACCCGCCCCGACCAGAGCAAGGACGACTCGCATTTGCATGTAAGATTTTTTTATGATCTCTCCTTTTTAATAAAATATATACAGGAGCGGATTTGGAAAACAACATTTATTCACATGCTGAGTTACCAGACCCATGTGGCGTGTTCTACTAAACCTATTACTAACCGACTTCATAAAAAAAGCAAGTTCTATGTTTGGCTGCACGTATTTTTTATACATAATATGTTCACCATATTTATTGTCTTTTTATCCTGTTACAAAAAACATTTTTCTAATTTTTTTTGTAACCTTACTAAGTCAGCTAAGGAAGTTTAACCAATCCGCACTAGGCCAGCGTGGCGGACTATACGGCCTAGCTCCTCTCAATCGTACTCTCGATTGTAGTGGAGGCCCGTGCCCTGGAGGTTACTCTATGATCCGAAACGAAACTCGAATGTTCGGACGCCGCACGTAAAACTGCACGAATGTACCTAGGTACTGCACAAAATGTTCGAGTCCTCTATCGTACGTCCTAACTATAGACTTAGTTTTGAGTGAATGAAAGTATCATAGACAATAGTGTTGATTTTTGGAAGTGGAAAACTTATAATTTACTTCAGTCGTCGAACGTCCTGAGTCCGAATATTCGAGCATGTTTCGGATCATAGAGTGACCCACCTGGTCGTTTATGGGTTGATACGGATACAGAAGGAAGTATGGCTATATAGCTATACTATATTGGAATATTCCAACAACAGCAGTAGTGGGTATATTAGATACTGTGTCACTGGATATCGCACGCCGCGTCGGCTCAGCGAATAGCAACGTGAAACCCTACTTAAACAGGATACCCTTGTGACTCAGTTAGCAACGCAATGTATGCGTCTTCAGTAATGTTTTACGGCCTTAATCATAGACAGTTTTAATACCTATTTTAGTTAACTAATGTTTTGTCCCTCTTTAACGACTTTTGAACTTAGTTTGAGCGAAGAACATACAGCAGCAGCGGGCTCTGTGGCGTACCCTGGGGGAGGTCTATGCCCAGCACTCGGCTGCAACGGGCTGATGATGATGATGATGAAGACAAAACATTCGATAACTAAAATAGGTTTTAAAACTGTCTATGAATAAGGCGTTACGTGTTTTGAAACATAATTGTCCCAATTTCTGTTAAATTTTTAAAACGTTTTATAATTCATGTAATTTATGTATATTAACTACAGTAAAATGTGATTTTGTCTCATGTCGTCTAACAACGGCGTGCACAAGATTATGACACTGGGTATGCGGCGGAGTACTCGGTCACAAAAACTTTTTCTTTATAGATGTTTAGCATAGCCACAGCCACGCGACAGATCTCAAGTCGGAAACCATGCCAACAGAACAACTACTATTCATACTACTATTCACTTACATCTTCTACGGCAACGCAGACAAAACAGCGATCGATCGTCGCGGCGGAAGAAATTCTAATAAGTAAAATTACTAGAAATAACACTGTACTAGAATTACTAAACAATATGCAAGGAAAACAATATAATATAATCGTGTGTACACAACCACACAGCCAGTTATACGTTTCATAACTTTTAACATGAAACTTTCGAGTTACATTCCCTTTTTGCTAGTTTAATTGTTGTAACTCGGGTACACACCTACCTTTAGACACAATTTGAATCTTTTCACTGAATGACAATTGTGAGAACTTGTTATTTTAAATTTTTAATAAACACACATTTTCAACACAAACATCACAATCAAATAACATTTTAAAAAAATCAACAAACGCACTAGTAAAAGCAAATTACTACAATTATTATAGAAACTCAGTAATAAGCTGTTAAATGTACACACTTTCAAATGTTAAAATGAAAAACCTTTTAAGAAAACTATAAATATACTGGTGCAAACAAAATAGTAAACAATGCTTATCACATGAAAAAAGGCAAAATGGCCATCGCGAAACACACAACATTTCTGCTATTTAAACAAATAAAACCTTACTAAACAAAAATGCATAATGCGCATACGTGATTCATTAGATTTCCGTCTATTATTTTTACTCGGATTATAGGACCCGAACATTTCCGATTACTCCCGACAACTGCCGAACGTCCGTAGCCTGCCGCTGGAGTCGCGGCTTTCGGATTCATGGGTGTGTGCGTTTACGCACTGTGCACGGACACTAAAATTACTACGCACACGCGAACAAATGTCCTGCGGAACGCGACGGCAGGAATTGGTTGATTGGGCACATTATTTTTTGTTTGTGCTTGCAAATAATTGCTATTAATAAAATATTAGGCGTTTGTAAGTTATTATATTTTGTTTATCCATTTATTTACTATTAATTATAGTCATCTAAAACATACGAACGTGTTATTAAAATATCTGTGAATGGCAAGTAAAGCACTGCATTTCTGCCTACAAGGAGCGCACGCCCCTGTCGTCTAATAGTAAAAGATATTACAACCTAACTACCGAGATATTGAGACCGCGAGCAGGGATGCCAACATAAGATAACATATTTTTATGATTATAGGTTCGTGCTTCAGTTGGTAACACGTTTTTTACAGCGACAGAGTATTCAGAAAACATTTAGCAAATGTAGTGTTTTGCGATTATCGTCTTTAAAGTCGAAAAAACAAGATTCATCCACGAAAAAATTACTATTGAGAAACTTTATCAATTCGTTGGATATCCTGTTTGAATTACAGTGGATTTACCATCAATGTGCATCAAAATCGTGCTAGTATAGTTCGTCTCCCTATTCATCGCAATAAAAAAAAGAACAGAACTACAATTAGAATTAAATTGAAAGGGCCCAGGTATCCACCACGCTGGCCTATTGATTGGCGGACATCACATACCAGAGAAATTCACAAAAAATCTCTGTTATACAAATACACCTAATAGTCACATACATAGTCCTGACACATTAAGATCAATTTAGTTTTGTGTCTTGATCAGAAACTACGAGAGACTTTTCGGTCTCACAAACACCCAGACCCGAGACAAATATATGTGGGACTCACAAACATTTATCTCGTTGCGGGGATCGAAACCGCGGCCTCTCGCTTCACAGCCGGCGTCTAACCAACTGCGCCACGAAGGCTGTCAAATTGCGAAGGCTCGGACCATTATCCACCACGCTGGCCTATTGATTGATGGACTTCACATACCATAAAAAGACGAAACGTGGGTGTTCTGGTAGCACCTCTGCCTACCCCTTCTGGGAAAAAGGCTTGAGTTTATCTATGTATACATAAACATACGCCTTTTTCCCAGAAGGGGTAGCCAGAGGTGCTACCATAACACCCACGTTTCGCCATGTATATTCCGTCCCACGATGTGATAGGGGGCAAGCCTATCGCCATATCGGGCACAAATTCCTAACTCCGGGCTGATAGTGAAGAGAAAAATCAAATATCACTTTGCCCGACCCGGGATTCGAACCCGAGACCTCAGCTTTGCAAGCGTACCATAGTACCACTACACCACCGAGGCAGGTTATCTACGTATGTATGAAAAATACTTTAAAATCGGAGTTATGTAGTCTTTAAGATGTTTTCTTTATTTACTTATTGATGTATATCGCTAACCCTACGCCTCTAACGCGTCCATCTGATCGGCATTCCATCGCGCTTCGGAACCAATTGATTCACCAACAATTTGCCTTTGCATGTGAATGAACTTCGCATCTTGTATGCGTTTTTATGCAACACCCATAACGGATTGCTGCATACTAAATGCTGGTGTCTATGAAGGGTAGGCAGAAGTGTTACCAATGCTTGTTATTTGGCAGGCCATACCTGTTTGAAGATGTGATTAATAGTCAACGCATATACAAATTAAGAAACAAAAAGTTTCTTCTCCAGCCACAGGAAGTTTAAAAAAGGAAGAGCTATATATTTTTGACTCTTTCTCTCTCTCTCTCTTCAACTACAGGAAGTCCACTGCTGAACGTAGGCCTCCCCCAAGGAGCCCCACATTGACTTTTTGGAAGCGGCATGCATCCAGCGGCTTCCTGCAACCCTAAATATATCGTCCGTCCATATTTTTGACTATCTGATGATATTAGAGATTACGCTATACACTGTTAACCGATTCTAATCCCTATTGTCTTAATCCAATCCATCAGCCAAAGGAAGTCCACTGCTGAACATAGGCCTCTCGTCATGATTTTCTAATGTTTTTATATTGTCTTAAACGTTATATGAATTTTGCATAACTTTTCCTAGCAATATTGCTTAGTATTCGGCTGGATTTCAAGAACCGTATTAAAGGTAAACCCATCGTAATGACCCAGGAAATCCAGGTCTTCCGAGTGTCTGGTTACATACTAAGCATCTGTATCTGTCATCATCATCAGCCTATACTGTTGTCCACTGCTAGACATAGGTCTCTTCCAAATTGCGCCATTTCATCCTGTCTTCGGCTTGTCGCATCCAGCATCTGCCAGCCAGTGGCGTGCCTAGGGTTTTGGGGTAGGGCAAGCCCAATATTTTGTTTTATGTTTAATGCATATTGATTTAGAAGGAAAATATACTAAGAACAAAGAAAACGAATGTACGTCAGCAGACTTAACACATAATCTATACAATATTAGGATTAATACAAATATAGATTACTTGTGGAAATGCAACCGTAATTGTTTATTGCAATAACTGCTGAGCACTTCATTTTTAATACCCGACATTCCGCTAGCACAACGATAGCTACTATGGTGCCGTGTTTGACTTCGCAGTTATCCGAAAATGCGGCATAAATTATTATTATTATTAATTCATTAACGTTAAATTTTTAAGAATTACAAGTAATAACATACTTTTTGAAAGAGCCACCTAATTTATTGCAATGTTTATACTTTATCAAACTATTCTAATACACAAATGTCGTTTGAAAAACATAATATGAAACATCATTATTTAATATCCTATACAAAGGGAAACATGTAGAAATCAAATTACGTAGTTTATTTAACTGAACTGATAAAATACCTCTCGTGATTTACCACGAATATAAGAAATACACAAACCCGGCGTTGTTTTCGCTCTAGTTTCTAATTCAATATAATTGAATTAAATTACCTTTATACCGGCAACGAACACTTTCATCATCACACTAAAACCATCACAGGAAACAATACAACTCATTTTAGTATCAAAAAGCTTCAATAACATAAAACAACTAATAATTAACCTATATTAGAACTATTTACAATAATTACACAATGTCAAAATACTTATGAAGTTAGTACGAATTCGTTCAGAATTGCGAAACGAAACGTAAATATAAACATTACTATAAATTACAAACTGCAATTATAATTTATTAAAAAACATTACAGGCACATTTTTAATCATTTAATTAAAAATATTTTTAAATGCGAAACAAGTTAATTTAATAACAATAAATATATTTACTAAACAACAATAACAAATAATAACGTGACAACCGTGAAACGTATGATGTTCACCACGAAGCCGGGCATTTCGTCTCGTACTGAGAGCTATACAAAAATAGCCATACCTATACATTCGTAGCGTCTTGTACACCATTTCACCCATACATGGGCCGCGTTGCCAAAAGCCTCGTAAAAGCACACGAGAGAGAAAAAGATAGATATATGTGCGTTGTGCCGCCTTTTTAAGGGAGCGCGTGGGGCCACCGTTTTTTGAGTTTTAATATCATTGCCTATGGAATGAATTTCGCGCGGCGCTTTGGCGCTCCGTCTCAAGCGCTGTATTTAGACGCGCCGCGACAGGACGCGGTAAATTCAAAAATTGTAGATGTTTTCTAATAAATTAATGTATTGTATTTATTGTAATGGTTTATGTTCAGTATCGAGTATGTACGTATTAAGTAGGGCAAGCCGGGCTTTTGGGCTTGTATGGAAGTACCGCCACTGCTGCCAGCAAACTTTCGCAAATCGTCATTTCGCCTAGCTAGAGGGCGTCCTACACTACGCTTGCCAGACGCGGTCTCCAATTATATTTTTAATTTCCATTTCGCATTATTGTAAAACCCCTGTTTTCTATTGATCTATTTTGTATCAAACTCAACTCCGCAGTTAATTATTGGAATTCATTCAATTATCTATACATATAATAAATTTGTCTTTCGATGTCTGTACATGGAAGATAAATGAGAAAAACTAATATGGGGGGGACTATATTAACGTTATAGAACCCAAAACAATGATTTATAGAATTTTCGTCTGTCTGTTTGTGTGTGCGGCTGTGCGCGATGAACTAACTCAGAAACGGCTTAATGGATTTTGATGAAAGGTATGGAGGTAGCTGACACCCTGGATTAACACTTAGGCTACTTTTTGACCCGAAAAATGTAGTGTTCTCGTGGGATGAGGGAGTAATTCCGATATATTTGTAACTATTTTGTACTCAAATGGATGAGTTGGGACTGGATTACATATCTTGAGTGAGAATGAGACTGGACAAGGCGGGATATAACGGGAGGGGACGGGAATTTTTTATAAAGATAACCACGCAAACGGAGTTGCGGGCAGAAGCTAGTTACAACTATAATTAAACGTGACAGTAAATTATTCGATTACAAGTGTTGTGTGCACGTGGTATATAATTATGAACAATTACTCATAGACATAATGGTCTTGTAAACAGTAAACACGCCAACTATTTACCTATATCATCACACCTGTTAGAAGGGGTAGGCAGACGAGCTCGTGGATTCATTCTTTAAATACCTTAGCCTTGGGTCAGCCATTTGTCATTTGCAGGCATTGTATCAAAGAAACATTATGAGTTAGTTGCGGGTATTACTGCCTTGGTTGCAGGAAAACCATTGATAATATATTTTTTAAATCGTCGAGAATAATACTATGTCAATACTTTGGTTCGGATGACGACTGGTGGTAAAATATTCGTACTTGCCCATATAGAGACCACCGCATACTATGCTGGATAACTTCTCATAGTATTGCTCGTTTCTGATTCGGTGAGTGTATCGTAAGTCAATAGTATGATATACATACTAGCATGGTCGTATTGCCGGATGCCTAATACCCCTAACCTCTTTCCATCGTTTTTCCTCTCCGTTACCCTACTAATTTTTATGGGCCGGCAACACATCTTCCATCCAAGCATTGTGAATGTTCATAAGCGGCGGTGATTGCTTACCATCAGGGGCATCAGGTGACTTGCTCACTCGTTTGCCGGACATATGCAATTAAAAAAACATTGTATAAAAAGACCATTTCTCTGTGGTAGACATTCTAGTTAGTTTGCATTGTACTTGTATTTTGACATGCTAGTAAAGAAACACAAAATTATGTGGACCTACCTTAGGGCGCTCATCTCAATACCTGTTATTTATACACATAATAGTCTGTTATAACGATGTCACATCCCAAATATCTGTTACCTGTACCTCAACACGTTTAATCTACGGAAATTTCCTCGGCGTGAATTACTCAGATGTCTGAGACGAGCTCGTTAGCTAAGCGCCGTTTAATATCTTCATAATTGCATACACTTGGTGTAACACGGTTTTGTGTTGCCGACGATTACTTTCGTTGCTTTTTATTAAGTTAATCAAGAAGGTTGTTAGGTCGTGTTTTATTGTTAATTAGGAACGGTACAGTAACTTCGCTTTGGTTTAGTAATAACTTACACGTATGTTCTGATGAGTTTTAGATTAATTTCATAATTTAAAATTAAAATGTGTATCATAGCATATCATAGTAGACGGTCAGACGACCTGGTAAAGGTCGCGGGACGCCGCTGGATGCAGGCTGCCTCCAACAGGTCGCTGTGGAAATCATTGGAAGATGCCTATGTTCAGCAGTGGACTTCCTTTGGCTGATGGATTGGATTGGATATCATGGTATTGTAAATGTGGTTCGGAGAATTTCTATGGTATGTGAAGTCAGCCAACCCGCACTAGACCAACGCTGGACTATGTTGCCAAACCCTTCTCAATTGTGCTCTCGATTGTAGAGGAAGTTCGTGTCCTGCTTTGGGACGTATATGGGCTGATACAGTGAACTGTATCAGAGTTGTAAAACTAGTGAAAGGCACGATAATGTGACTACAGCCCTCCTAATGGTAAATGCAATGCAATACATTGCTGGATGCTCAATACCACTTTTCTCTTCCTATCCTTTTTCTTTCCCGCTCCCCTCCCGATCTGATAGGCCGGCTATTGCTATTCATAGAGGTATTCATCTATGATCAACCGTGGTGGATATTCATTGGGGGAAGTGATCATTTACTATCAGGTAACCTGCTTGCTCGTTTGCTGGACTTATGCTATAAGTAAGACATTAGTACATTGATAGAAAAAGAAGACTGCCTCGGTGGCGTAGTGGTACTACGGTATGATTGCAAAGCTGAGGTCTCGGGTTCGAATCCCGGGTCGGGCAAAGTGATATTGGATTTTTCTATTCATTATTAGCCCGGAGTCAGGAATTTGTGCCCGATATGGCGATAGGCTCGCCCCCTATCACATCGTGGGACGGAATATACAAGGCGAAACGTGGGTGTTAGTAGCACCTCTGCCTACCCCTTCTGGGAAAAAGGCGTGTGGTTTATGTATGTATGTATGTAGAAAAAGAAGTACGAACTCTCGAAGCCAAGTGGTTGAAACAAGATAAGATTATGCTCAGTCGAGTGTTACGTTTAAAATCTCAGTTTTTGTGATTTCTTATCGTTGGATTTGAGTGTTCTGGAATTAGCGCGTTGTAAAAAATCTTTTGAAAAAGATAAGCGGTAAAGTGCGCGTCGAACTTGCTGTCTTAGGGTTCCGTAAATTTTAATAATGCTCTATCTTTATTACTGACTATATAGGCAGGGCTTTAAAAACAAACATGTTCCAATATTAATGTTTTTTTTTTCGGTTTTAAAGTTTTATTTTTTTTTTATTTGTAAGGCAAGATCATACATAATGTGATATGCATAGCAGTCTCATTCAAATATTAAACTCATACAAAAACGTACCAGAAAACTGTTCCACGTTTTTTCTCCGTCCCAGATAGTCTTCAATCACAAAAGCTATAAAAAATAAACAATAGCAAAAAAAGGAATTAGATTTCAGACAATAACGGCTACAGAGGAAGTGCAGAATGCGTCTCAAGATGCAAAGTTTAATTTAAGATCTTCAAGGTTTTAAACAGGAAGATTTTTTTATATTATAGGGGGCAAACGAGCATACGGTTCACCTGATGGTAAGTGATCACCGCCCATGAACATCTGCAACACCATAGGGCATGGAGATGCGTTGTCGGCCTTTAAGGTGGGAATACGCTCTTTTTTGAAGGTCGCCAAGTCGTGTGTCCGAAAATGCTGCTGTTAGCAATTGGTTCCTCAGATTTGTAGTACTTGGAAGAAAGTGTCGGGAGAAACGAACTATGGTGTATTTCCAACTTCCGAGGTGACGTGGATTGTATTTGGAGGTTTTGAACCGATGAACATAATGGCTATATGTCACAGTTAATGTCTTACTAGGTAACGTGAGGCCGTTGATTCGATTCCCGGACCTGGAATGTTTGTGTAGTTGTTATTTTATTAGCCATGGCAGGCAGACGAGCATGCGGCGTTGATGGTAAGCGGTCACCGCGCATAGACCTTCGCAGTGCCAGGGGCCCAGCACGACATGGACTCTGCCTGCCATAAACCGCACCGTACCGTCCGTTTGTACCCTGGGTGTTTGTGAGACGACAAGGCTCACGTATTTTATGATACCCGCGCCAGACCTGGTCTTAGCATGGGGTCAGAATATGCACGTATTTAGGAAACTATAACCGCATCATAGACAGTTGTAAAAACTATTTTAGTTATCGAACGTTCTGTCTTTTTCGCTCAAATTGAACTTAAAAGTCGTTGGAAAGGGACAAAACATTTTATTACTGAAATAAGTTTTAAAACTGTCTTATGAATAAGGCCGTTATTCTTTTGTTTGTAAGCTATATTTTAAGTCATACACCGAAGGCTTTTAACTGCTATTTTCCTTCAATGACGTCACCATGTAAATCCGCCATTAGCTCAGTTCACACGGTGTGCCAACCTTCAAGTATTAACTGACAGCTGATGTCATTACTGCTTGAGATATGAAATCATGTGTTTATGCCATTAAGGTTAGATATGAACGCATAAATTGTAAATATGCAGGTCATGATTTTATCAGGGTTGAGTTTTATATTTGATAGGCCTTGACAGTTGGCCATTTTTGATAAGATATCTTGTGTAGTGGGTAAGGAACGGCTGGGTAATGTGAGTACGCAGGTTCGAACAACGCATCGAAAAATTTTTGTTAGTGTCAATGACGTTTTACAAATAAACACGTCATACTAGTGTATGACGTCATTGCGACATTTTTGTGCAATTTAGTACTAACTAAATTGGCATTCGATTTCCAAAATACAAATAGTGAGAGAGACGAGTATCCGCGACACTGATTGACTGGGAGGCAATATGACAGACAATTGCCTTGCAATCGTCTTACCATTATAGAGCGCGGACAAGCATCTATGCTATAAAAACATCTTAGGTTAATAGTATTTTTTATTAAACCAATTAATTCTCCTCTTCTCTCAATTCTACTTCACATAGTTTGACGCTAGCTGTAAAAAGAGATATTGATAGTTTTACACCGAAACAAAAGTTCTAGTGCTCTCTATAGACATTATATACTCTAACAGCCTTATTCATAGTCAGTTTATAAACTTATTTTAGTTATCTAATGTTTTGTCTTCTACGCTCTAACTCAATTCAAACGTCGTCCGAAAGGGACAAAACATTCGACAACCAAAATGGGTTTATATGACTCTGAATTGTATGGTATCAGCCCATATACGTCCCACTGCAGGGCACGGGCCCCCTCTACAATCCAGAGAACGATTGAGAGTGGCTAGGACATATAGTCCACCACGCTGGGCTAGTGCGGGTTGGCGGACTTTTACATACCATAGAAATTTATACAAATCGCTATGGATGCAGGTTTCCTCACGATGTTTTCCTTCACCGTTATAGTGCGTGGTGATTGACTATCAACACACATGACTCCGAAAAGTCAGAGGTGTGGGATATGAACCCGCGATCACCGTAAACATGTAGGCAGCCGCGTCTGGTCCGTTACCAACAGGCCACCACGCACTTCACTGACTCCGTTACTTACCGTTTTATTATGACTAATCTTTGTTTATATTGTTTCAGCGCGCAAGAGTCCGTCACGTGAAACTATGGGCTCGCGACTTCACGGGCTTGGGGTTGCGGTGCGGGGGCGGCGCGCGGGACGGCGTGCATGTACACTCGGTGCTCCGCAGCGGGCCCGCCGCCGCTGCCAAGCTGCAACCCGGTTAGTTAAGCTACTAAGCTAAGCTTTACTAAGCTATGGTAAACTTTTTAATTCATTTCGTTGGTCTTCAAATCCTGTCAGACAGGCCAACAGTTTCGTGCTAAGATTTGTAACACTAAAGTAGAAAGGCTTGAAATATAACCAGCAAGTCTTTAACATCAATACAAAAAATATGCATAATATATCATATACATATCCACAATAATATAGTAAGTAATTACTAATTACCTATACTTGTGCGTACTTAAATGTTTATAATTTTTGGTTGTTATCACATTTTAAATTTTATACAAGTATTTATACACCCACTTCAGCTCATATCTGCATCACCCAAAGGTAGACTGGTAGATAATGCCTCCGACAACTACGCCTGGTATACCTAAACTGACCATTTATTTTTTAACTCACAACGGGGCATCATTTTATATTTTTTTTATTTAATTTTTTTATTATTTACTTAGCAGGCTAATCATGAAAATGAACAAACTTTTTAATTTTCTTTATTTAGAAAAAGATGTAGCTAATATCCAAACCATTTAAAGTCGGCGCGTTTGAATTCTTGAAAAAGTTGAACATTGAAGAACTGGAAGCACCGACAGCATTGTCATTTTTATGTTTTTGAGACTTCAATTGCTGTTTGTTTACTATGGAAAATACTAAACTCTGGGAAACGGGACAATTTTGCGTCTCGGCGCTATGTTTGGGGACAACGGGACAAGTGACCAAAAAAAGGGACAGTCCCGTTCAAAACGGGACGTATGGTCCGTTTAGGTATACCATGTATATGAAGCTTAATAAAAAATATATTATTTAGGAGATTTATCAGACATTGTTGTTATAGAGATTTTATTTCCTTTGAAATTTACTTTTGCCATCTGAACATTTAGGAACGTATATTTTGAATGAAATAATTAAGTAATATAAACGAGTAATAAAATTGCAAGAATTTTCCTGACATTTATAATAATGAATACACCAAACAGTCACATACAAAGTCCTGATCCCACATTAAGATCAATTAAGTAATTATCAGAAGCTACGAGAGACTTTTCGGTCTCACAAACACCCAGACCCGAGACAAATACTTGTGGGCCTCACTAACATTTGTCATTTGGGGATCGAACCCGCAGCCTCTCTTTTCACAGCCGGCGTCTAACCAACTGCGCGGTCTGCGCCACGGAGGCTGTCAAATTTACATTACTGACATTATTGACAGTATAAATCTTCTGCCGACCCCACATAATGTGATAAGGTCAATTGCAAAGAAATAGACATTTCCACGACAGTCCGCGACCCATATAGTTAACAAGCCGTGACGTATAGCCTCACGAGGGACAATTCTTTTACCTGATGACATTTCTAAGGGTAAGGGCCATCGTGACTCATTTGTTATTCAGTATTTATATGGTTTTTATTTCGGAGAAATCTAAGAAGTCTTTGTTCAATAAAAAACTAGCTAAAGACATTGTAAATTCACTGTTAAATACAGGGTATATCAAGACTGCTGCCGAAAACGAAGCCAGGTGATAGTTTTAGTGACTACAGACACGATGCAACTAAAATTTTTGCAGAAAAAACGCGACGATTTTTTTTATGTTTTAAATATCATTGTGTTTTGGTGGTAAATCCATATTTTTTCCTAAAATTATAAATTAAAGCCTTGCGTACTATAGCGTCTTTGAAAATAAAAGGGTGTACATTATTTTTTTTGGGAAATGTGTGCATTTACCATCTAAATACGATGATAGGAAAGGAAAACATTACAAAAAAATCGTCGTTTTTTTTTTGTGATTATTTTCAGTTGCATTGTGTCTATAGTCACTAAAACTACCACCTGGCTTCGTTTTCGGTAACAGTCTTGATATACCCTATACAGACTATACTCGAGGATTTTCATAGCAACCTGCAAAAATACTAAATATTAATTGATACAATCCTTAGAATATTTTCAAAAAGCTCCATATGATATATTTAAGAGTTATCCCTATAGATACATACATAAGCTCATGCCTATTTCCCAGAAGGGGTAGGCAGAGGTGTAACCAGGACACCCACGTTTCGCCTTGCATTTTCTGTCCCACGATGTGATAGGGGGCGAGCCTATCTCCATATCGGGCACGTATTACCTCTATAAGTTAACTAATTGTCATTACATTCTTCCAGGTGACAGGATCAAGAGCATAAAGATCGAGTTCGTAGGGACGCCGCTAGAGGACGCCGTCAGCATCCTATCCCTGGCCTCCCCCTACCCCGTGGAGTTGGAGGTGTTGGAAGGGGGGCGAGCGAGCGGCGCGGGGAGGGGGGTGCACCATCCCTTGTTGAAGAGGGCCGGGTCTACTGGAGATGTTAGCACGGTGAGAATCAATTTTACTAGGGTATTTTTAGTCATTTCAATCGTACTCTGGGTTGTAAAGGGGCCCCATGCCCAGCCGTGGGCTCTTATGGGCTGATACGGTACAGTACAGTATTTTGATTTCACATTGATATGGGACCGATGAGGCATGATTTTTGAAAATGTGTGGCGTATTGACTTTTGTAAAATGATATATTCCTAGATATTGCTTATCGATTACAATATCAACAATTTATTACAGCAGTTACCTCGCGCTTTGACGTTGAAGGAAAACATCATGGGGAAACCTACATAAATATTTACAATAATTTCTATCCTATGTGTAGTCCGCCAAACCGCACAGACAGCGTGGTACACTATGGCCTAAGCCCTCTCAATCGAACTCGAATTTATCATAATATAATCGGAGATTATTCTTATTTCACACACGTTGGAGTCAAAACTAAAATTTCTGATCTCCAAATTATCACCCACTTATACCTAACTCAGGCACAATATAATCTAGGTTGTGTAAACAAGCGCTACATCTAATACCTAAGGCTTAGTTGGAAAGCGCGAAAACAACATGAACATTGACTTTCTTTTTGTATTTCACTTTCTCACGTCGCCTGTTGTCAACAGACAATGTTTTTATACTCACTGTTTAGTAGTTAACAATGTGGGACACTTTTCCAAAGATATTACAAAATAATTAGTACACTAAACAACCACATACGTAGTCCTAACCCACACTAAAGCCTCATTTACACGGGGAGAGATTCTCAGCTCGAAGATACGATTATCGTAAGGATATAAAAAATGTTGCATCGTGTAAACTTTTGTCTGAATGAGGGAGACGAATTCAAGGCTTTTTCATTTCAAGTACGTATCATAGTTTTAACCCGCAGTTAAATTAACCAAAGAGAAGCTAAACACTTGGAGTTGTAAAGAATTCTCGGCTGTCTTCTCTAGCGAAATAGTCACAAAGTATCAGATGAAAGGCTTAGTGCCCCACATATAAATAGGTATCCACAACGGGAGAAGTATATTTAAAACACAACGGAACAATATCCTGTGCCTTTTGGGCAGATAAGCTAGCTACTCGAACATCCCGACATTTATTTTAAAACATACCCTATTTATACCTACATTAAGGCTGTCATTACATTGACATTGACAGTTAAATATACCCTTTTTAAACTGACATTAAGTTGACATTACATTGACAAACCTCTATAGAGGTCGGGACGGTCGAAGTAATTTCTGCCTGATTATTCACCAGAAGCATTCCGAAATTCGCTTCAAATATTCTTAAATTTCGTTTAAAAACCACGAAGTTACAGAAATCGATAAGGTACTATTCATAGTTCAAGGAATATAAGGCAGACCGCAGCCGTATCCGCATATTTCAATCATAATTACACATGAGGTACATTCAAGATCTATCATTCATATTCAAAACATTATCCCCGCATACTTACCGACTATTGTTCAACCCCTACATCAATAAAGCATTCCGCCACGTACCTCCATTGTATTCCAAACACGCCTCCCCGCCATAACACCGTAACACAACACTCGCGTCGAATGAAAAACTTCCTTATTTTCTTTCTAGCAACGTTCAATATTTACTGTTTTAGAAATGTGAGTTGTGGTTTGCCTCGACTGCTTGCGACCAATTGTATTGATACCTGTATTGATAAAGTTTGTTTGAAAGAATAGATCAATTTATGTGAGTTGTTTTGCTATTTGAGGATATTTTAAAATTGTAGTTGAAGGGTGGAATGAACCTCAATTCTTAGTCGTATTGTATTGAGGAATGATGTTCAGTCATCAGCATTTTGCAATACAATACATACAATCAAATTACTGCTGCCTTCAAAGAAATATTTTTGATGTTATAATAACTTTTAATAACTATATTGGAAATTTTAGTTAAAAAAATGTTCTTTCATAATCATAAGCGAATACTTGGCACAATATTTTTTTTTTAGTGTAAAATACAATAATTAACATTTACGATATCGTATCTTAGTTGTTAATTGCCTGGTATTGAAACAGAACGTGGTATTCATTCATGAATTTGAGATCGCAATGAGGTCATACATGTGCGATAATAACGCTAATTTTCATTTATAAAACTGGTTTAAAACACATTCAATTTCACTAATAAGAGTATAATATATACGTCATATAAAGAAACTTTTAATAGATTTGCGTTATAACTGCTTTGAATTATTCTGATATATTTAATATGAATAATGTACTTATCATTACCGTACTGTAATGATAAGTACCTTAGCCTTAGCCTTCTCTACAATCGAGATTATGATTGAGAGGGGTTGGGCCACATAGTCCACCACGCTGGCCTAGTGCGGGTTGGCGGACTTTTACATACCATAGAAATATTATCTCTATCAGCCCACATACGCCCCACTGCAGGGCACGGTCCACCTCTACAATCGAGAATACGATTGAGAGTGGTTAGGCCATATAGTCCACCACGCTGGCCTAGTGCGGGTTGGCCATATAGAAATATTATACTTATCATTAATATAATACTTATCATATTCTTCTTTTTATTTCAGCTCGAAAAAGAAGGAAAGCTGCTCCACCCTCCAAAATCGCCAAACACTTCACATTCCAACAACTCTACTTTAGAGACAAAACAAGGCAAGGGCGGCATCAAGAAAATAATATCTGAAAAGATAATAACATCCACACTCGAGAGAAACAAGAAAGAGAAGAAAGACGGGCTTCCTACGACGCTAGAGAGAGAAAACGAAAAGAATAGTAAATTAGTTAAAACGAGACATTCCGACATACCAACGAATTTGAACAAACCTGAAAGGAACAAAAACAGACATTCCACTGGTAGTGATATACAGATTATACAACCAGAGAACGGTGTAGCTGCCGTAACTGCTATCGAACATGCTGAAACACAGAAGAAAGATTACGATCCAAAACGCGCTATGAAATTTGGAATAAGAGTTCTCCCACCAAATGTACCTGATGACGGAGTTTTAAGACAGAAGAGTGTAGAAAACGGTACTGTGGCGGTCGAAAAGAAATCCGTAGATGAAATCGACAAACCTGAACCACCAAAACCAGTGCCGCCGACACAAATTAAGCATGAAAACGAAACGGAGACTAAAAAACCAGTCGTGGCTAAACGAAGAGAGAAAATGGCACCACCAATTCCAAATGCTAGAGTTAAGACAAATGAAACCGAAGTCACTCTTAGTTTGGACACATCGAAAACATCCGAGATTTCCCAAACTAGCTTTACGAGAAACGATCTGAACTCTAGCGGGATAAAGAGGGACGAGAATGGCATACCTCAAGAATTACCTCAACACATGATGGATGCTGCCAAAGCTGCGCGAAGTAACAGGAAGAGTTCCACTGATATTATCCACGAGAAAGAGAAAGTAGAGATTAAGAAAGAAGAAGCGCCGAAACCTACAAAGAAATCTAAGGGCAAAGCGCCTTCGCCTCCTGATCAGGAGAAGAACAAAACTGATGACAGTATATTGGAACAACTGAAACACGTCAACGATTTCTTGAGCAGTGAGAAACAACATTCAAGCTTGTTACACGATTCTTCATATACTTCCAACAAGTCTGTAATTTCACAAATTAACACATCTACGCCAAAAGTGAACAAAGTAAAAAGCTCTACCTCTTTGCGCATGGAAGAATCAATTAACTTCAGTCAAGATGATATCGATGACATTGTTTCTAAGCCTTTCAAAAGAGAAAGTGACTCGCTGAACAATTTCTTCGAAGATTCCAAATCTAATCTGTCTTCCAACCAGGATGGACACTCCGTGGTGTCTTTAAATCAAAGCGATAAGAGTGAGAAAGGATCAACGACAATCGAATTGAACAATAGTGATATTACCATCCACAGTTCTCCTTTGAATGATACAGTCCACTCTGTACATTCTGATGATACTTCCGTCTTAGATGACAATGAAAGGAAAGCAGCGTCTCTAGGTGATTTATCTAGATTTGAGCTGAGAACGCGGACTCACAAACCTTCCACCGGGACTTTAGAAAGAGCCCAAAGTTTGGACATATCTGCTGACGATAACGAAATAGCAGATAACGCGATATCGCCTAAGAAACGCAAAGCGATGTCCGTAGTTGAGTCAACGTTCTTTGAGTCAGGGCAAGAAGATATTCTACCTGATATGATAGACTCCGATAAAGGTATTGTGATCAAACATAAAGAACCTAGACTAAGCTTGAATATAACAAAAACCTCAGCTATGGAAGGTTTGAATACATTCCAAAGAAACAGACTCAAGAAGGCGTCTGAGTTTGGTAATCTAGAAGATGCGATCGTCAAAGGATCAAGCAGTTCTGTAGATTCAGAAAGAATCGATGAGACAGATAGTAAACACGGAAAAGAGTTCGAAATGTACAAGGATGGGGATGA
Source organism: Theretra japonica (assembly GCA_033459515.1). Classification (NCBI taxonomy): domain Eukaryota; kingdom Metazoa; phylum Arthropoda; class Insecta; order Lepidoptera; family Sphingidae; genus Theretra; species Theretra japonica. The sequence goes on from CM065950.1 coordinate 5,262,841, forward strand.
TCATGAAACATCCGATCATCTAGCAAAGAGAATAATGGACGAAAACATGAAAGTTCATTTCAAACTTGTGTCTGAATTCGCTAAATCCACTTCAGATGGCAGCAACATGAGTTCATTAGACAGTACTCAAGACACGCAACCAAGTCCGTCAAAAATAGAGACACCAGTTAAATATGAGGAAAAACTATCAATGACTTACGATACCAACATACCAGATGACTTGAAAATGTCACGTAATTCTTACGTTAACAGTTTGGAAAGACCAAAATCGGACATGATGAAGAAGTTACTCGCCAAGAACCCGATACTTAACGTGCACATCGATCAAACTACACAGAGAAGTGATGCGACTACAAGCAAAGACATGCCGACACCTATGACAGACTCTTTAAAATCAGCACTTCACCAACCCGACATCGTGAACTTTAATCTAAAACAGACAGAAAAGACAAGAGATTATGATGACTTCGTTAGCAATATAAGAATTGGGTCAAATACTAACAGCTTGAAGTCTAACAAGAAAACGCTAGAAACGGTGACCACAGAATGGTCCGAACCTAAAGAGAGTCAAAGCACGCATGTTGTTACAATAACAAATACAGAGAAGAGCCAACCTGTTGAGGAAATCAAGAGGAAAACATATACAAAGTCTATTGAAATTGGTGAACCAACATTGAGGGTAATGCCCCCAGACGTGCTAGAGGGAATAAGAAGGAGGCACGATGAAAGAGAGAACAGAACGTTGTACATGGAACCAGGCAACGTTTCTTTAACAATGACGCAAGAACCGGTACAAAAAACCGTCACTGTCAACGTTGCAGAGGATGAATACGGAAACAAAGTAATCACGCAGAATGTTGAAAAGATCTCAACACAGTACATCACCACTAAAACAGAAGCTCCGTTACAAGTTGAACAATTCAGTTTTGGTATCTTAAGAAATCCCGGGGAAATTGACGAATTGAAATTGGAAGAGGGCGATGTTAAGGAAATTGATAAAAGATATTTAGAGGAGATAAAGAGACAAAATCCTAACATGCACTTTACCACAGACGAACCTTCGTATACAAGAACAGAAACTATCATACTGAACACTACGGAAATGGACGAGGCACAGGCGCAAGCGTTGATGGAGAAACTCAAAAACGATCCAAATTTCATGTCACAGAAATCGCCCGAGGAACTATCGAAAATGGGAATCAGAATCATACACGATCTGGAAGACGTTGAATCTTCAAGCCAAGATGCTGTAGAGCTGACCAAAACAAGATATTCAATAAACCCAACCACGATAACAGATGTCCAAAAACAATATCAGATAGAAACCTCCACAATTGAACCAAAGGACCACGTGACAGAAATACAAGTGGTAACTCCCCGCACGGAGAAGAACCAGAAATCGGAAAGCAAAGACAAAATCTCAAGTCGACAGAGAGCACCTTACGAAGAGCCGCCATTATCCTACGAACTAGACATCGAATTACTGAATGATTTCATTCTCAACGAGCGTCATCATTCAGCCAAGCAGCAAGCAGATGTGAACAAACGAACGAAAACGAATCAAAGCTCAAACGAACCAAAGAAACGTCATTCAGACTACGATCTACCCAGGAACAGTCACATCAAGTTTAGGACAGCGACGTACGAATCTCCAAAAGGCACGATAGTCACCAGCACAGACCTCGAGAACCGCAGGCTTTCACAACTCGATCAGATGCAGTTAAGATCAACCGGAGATCAGGGACAAAAGCCGGTAATATCCGCGAAACCAAGCAACATCCCGGTCAAAGCTGAGAAGCAGAAGACTGTGGCCAACTTCAGTTTTGGGGCTTCATCAAAAATACCGATATCACAAAAGTCGCAAAGTCAAGAGAACTTGACGGACGTGAAGTTCTCACTACCTCGCTCCCCTCCGCCTCAGTTTAGTAGTTCGGGAAATATATCCATCACATCTATTAAGAGTAGTTCTAGGAGCCCGAGCGGTGGCAAATTGTAAAAACCTCTTCTGACTAATAAACAAAGCCAGTAGGGCCAGCGCAGACCGGGATGATATGGCAAGCGATTTATCATCACATCGAAAGGATTTCTCAATTTAAAACATTGGAATATATGTTGTATACCTACCAGATAAGATTGAATATCCTTTAAAAAAATAAATCCTTCGATATGCCGTACCGGTCTGTGCTGGCTAAGTCAAACGTGTACATCTGACTATTAGAGCTTCCATTTAGTATTTAAACGATTAAATTTATCGACATATCGATACGATCGATTTTATTTAAATCGATTGTTATAAAATTATATTACAAAAATGTAAAAAATACTATAAGCAATAATGGATATTGTAAATCCATGGGTATATTAAGCGTAGACATAAAGTTATACTAAATGCATTAAGTGCCAGAAGTAAAATTTAAAATTGAATAGAATTTAAAATTGTTATCGTCTACTTAATATTTCCAATGAATGTAACGAGTGCCTTTCTAATTGTAATGTATTAAATTTTTAATTATTTGTCATATATATAATTGTATTACTGGTATAAGCGTTATTTTTTCGGGTTGTGAAAGTTGAATATAGTCTATTGCAATTTCTGTCACAATTATGAAATATTTACAAAGGATTTATAAGCATACGTGGTTTTTTAAATCGTGTATGAATGAATTTAATTTGTCTTCGCTGTTTGACATTCCGTCCCAAAAGTATTACCATTTTATATAAGTTTAATGTACTTAATCAACCCGATTTACACTTTTTTGTACTATACCAAGACTATTAAACTATTTTAGACATCAATATTTTTATTGACAATAAATTATCATTATTAAATTATTTTATCATTTAAATAATTTTATTACTTAAAAAGTATCAATGTGACGAAATCATTATCAGATATAGTGACTTATAAAGATATTGACATTTTATATACATTTGTCTCAATCGTACTTTAACTTGACTTGCTAAAAGGTAAAAAATACAAGTATTTTTAATGTAAAAAGTGTGAATCGGATTGTCTCATTGGGTGTGCAGAAATATGTTTGTTTCTGGGCCATGTATTTAGCGTAGAATATAATATAGTAGTCATATATTTATTTAACAGTTAACATTGTTACATTTGAGATTTAACAGTTACAACATCAATACGAGACGAATAACAAATAACCACAGCTATACATATTGTATTTTATTGATGTATTATATCATAAAATAAATACAAATAAAATGTTTATAATGGTTTTATTACATAGAATTACCTAATATTATCATCAGTCACAGGAAATCCTCTGGTGAATTGTTATAATAAATACACCAAACAGTTACTTACATACTCCTTAGACCTGAACCCACTCTAAGGTCGAGTTTTGTGTCGTGTATCAGAAACTATGAGAGACTTCGGTCTCACAAAAACCCAGACCCGAAATAAATATTTGTGGATGAAATAAACTTTCGTCTCAGTGCGGGAATCACACCCACGGACTCTCATTTCACAGCCCGCGTCTAACCAACTGCGCCACGAAGGCTGTCAATGCGCTAAAGTATAAGTATAAAAATAATTTTCCATTACACCGACTTCGAAATTGTAATGAAAAGTGAGAAATAAAACTAATATTTTAATCTTTTAAAGAAAAAATAATCAAAATCGGGCCACCCAGTTCAGAGTTATGAGGTAACAAACATAAAAAAAACATACAGTCAAATTGAGAACCTCCTTTTTTTGAAGTCGGTCAAAAATAGTCTATGATATTACAAAATTCTACTAAGAGACAATGGCAAAAAATGCAAAATATTACACTAATGCCCCATTTACACGGAGAGAGTTTGTCGGAACGGGAATCGTATGCGATTATCGCATGACACAACCGCCACAGAGTATCGTGTTCTGACAAACGTTTACACGATGCGACTTTTTTATATCCTTACGATAATCGTATCTTCGAGACGAGAAACTCTCCCGCCTCTCGTCTCTCCCTAAATGAGGCTTTATTTCGAACTTCTTGCGATAAATATTACAAAATAGGATCTTGAATTGTATTGTATTGTATCAGCCCATATACGACCCACTGCAGGGCACGGGCCTCCTCTACAATCGAGAGTACCATTGAGAGTGGTTAGGCCATATAGTCCACCACGCTGGGTTGGCGGACTTTTACATACCATAGAAATTTATACAAGTCGCTATGGTATGCAGGTTTCCTCACGATGTTTTCCTTCACCGTTATAGTGCGTGGTGATTGACACACATGACTCCGAAAAGTCAGAGGTGTGCCCTGGGATTTGAACCCGCGACCACCGGGAACAATCTTGAATAGTTATGTAAATATCGGTAAAACAATACAGCAATGAATGTTTCTCGCCAGTAGTGTGGATTGCACTAAGCTTACCACCAGGCGCATTTTAGTTTCAATGTCCTGTAACATGTAAGTATAAAAAACAACCTTTTTATATAAAATACATTTATATATGTTATACTGTACTTTAGTTTATTAATGAGTAGTTTTCAGTTTTGCACACATTTAAATCTTAACTATAATATGTGTGGTTCGAATTTAATAGACTAGTTTCAAATTAAGATGAACATAATTAAACACGTATGTTGCAGTGAAACATGGGATTGTAGCATTGATTTAAAAACTATTTCAATAGCTTGTATACAGGTAGAAACAAGGCATTTTATTACTACACGGGTCTACGGGTCGATTGTTATCGAATACAAATTAAATGCTAAAACTAAAGCCTCATTTACAGGGAGAGAGTTTCTCGCGGCGAGAATTGTATGCGATTATCGCATGACCATGACATAACCGCCATATATTATCGTGTTCTGACAAATATTTACTCGACGCAACTTTTGATGTGAAACATCTATAGGATCACTTGTAAACCGAATCGTTGGCGTGGCGACGCTTGCCGTGGCGACGGGTCGCCACGCTATACTGAGGTATACATATATATATTTTATGTGTAGTAGTTTATATTTAATTGATTATATTCATATTAATCATATAAGTCATTATATTCATATTAATCATATTAGTAATTATATAAATTATATTAAGATTAATAATTATATAAATTATATTAATATTATCTTCAATCAATTATTTTTTTTATTATTCATGAAGGAATTAATATGGAAAAATTTATCAATAAAATTTATATTTGCAAATCTTTAGTCATATATTGCAATAATTAACTAAGATTTGAGTTCATGAGTATATTGAAGCCACACTCAAAATTTTCTTTTCTTTGTCCATATTTAATTAATTATAGTCATATTAATCATGTTAGTAATTATATAAATTATATTAAGATTAATAATAATATAAAATACATTAATATTATCTTCAATTAATTATTTTTATTTATTATTCATGAAGGAATTAATATGGAAAAATTTATTAATAAAATTTATATTTGCAAATCTTTAGTCATATATTTATATCACATGTAAATAAATGTTTATTAAATAAAGTTACCATTTTCTGTAAGAAATTCGTAATACTTCGTTTTTTCATTAGGCTATATTTAATTCCTGTAATAATATTATTACTTTTATGCATAATCCTTGTACACACACGATGTTTCACATCTGCCAGGCGTCCCATGACGGCTCTCATTTTTTTAATTATCGTTGTATTCGACAGCCTCCGTGGCGCAGTTGGTTAGACGCCGCCTGTGAAACGAGAGGCAGCGGGTTCGATCCCCGCACCGAGACAAATATTTGTGAGGCCGACAAGTATTTGTCTCGGGCCTGGGTGTTTGTGAGACCGAAGAGACTCTCATAGCTTCTGATACCCACGACACAAGACTTAATTGATCTTAATGTGGGGTCAGGATTATGTATGTGATTGTTGGGTGTATTTATTTTTGTAATGTTTCATTATCATTGTGTTTGGATGGTAAATCCATAGTTTTTGCTAAAATTACAATTTAAAGGCATACGTAATATAGCGTCTTTAAAAATAAAAGGATGTACATTGTTTTTTTAGGAAAATGTATGTATTTACCACTCAAATACGAGGATAGGAATATTTATTTTTACAGGCGCTTATTTTTATGCTTTTGCCTCTATATTTCCAATAGGAACATTATCAGGGTTTATATTACGTCATAGAGCAGTGAATTTAGATCATCTATGATCATGATACTGAACTTATTCAAATACCTATATAGTTTATTGAAATTGGACAATTTCGTGATATAGACATGTCTAGTTCAATGACAATATTACTTTATTGGTATCTAGAGTGAACTGCTATTATTTTCCGCAGGCGCATAATTTCATGCTTTGGTTGTTTATTCCCGGTGAAAAGAACACAACATTATATTATAAGGGGAGATTGTAAACGATGTCCGATTTAGGAAATCTGAGAATTGTTCACTGGAACGTTTGCGGTTTGCGGCGCAAGACGAGCCATTTGCGAGCTCTCTTACTCGCCAAACACATCGATATAGCGCTCATTAGCGAGACCAAGTTGCGAGACCGCGTTAGCTTACGGCTGAAGGGTTATTGCGTGTATCGCCAAGACAAACTGTCGGCGAACACAGCGTGCCATGGTTTGTTGGTGGCCGTCAAACGAACCATTCCACACAAACTGCTGCCGCGCCTAAATCTCGCCAGCATAGACGCTCTTGGTATACAATTGGATAGCTTCGACGGCGCGCCTCTGAGAGTTTACGCTGTATACAAGCCGCCGAAAACTCGCTTGACGACGAGCGATATCGACGCTTTGTTGTTGCTCTCCGAATGTCCCACGATCGCCGCAGGCGACATGAACTCCAAACATTCCTCGTGGAACTCTGTTAACGTTAACACATCGGGGCGTACACTGTTTAAGCACAGCGGTCTGCGTCAATTCTCTGTGCAAGGCCCGACAGAATTCACTTACTATCCGCGTAGAACAGATCAACGTAAGAATGTACTCGACATCGTTATATATCGCAGGTTGCCCAGTCGTCGACCCGTGCAGGCTGTGTACGAAGAGAGATTCGGATCCGATCACTGTCCTGTGTTAGTTACATATTGATATTGATTATTGTCCAACGTGATGCAGAATTTTATAAACACTTATATTTGTATTTTTTTTTTGCAGTTTTCGCGAGGCTCGAACCTGCGTACACAGCGAACAACCAAGGAATATACAGTTACCTCGTTACCTCGAAGCCAGCCCCTCCCGTCGGCAGTTTATAAAATTATTCATCGCTAGAAATTATATACGACATTCGATGATTCACTATGACGTAATACAATCCCAGAATGCGCCTGATAGTATATTCTTAGCAAGTCTTTCGATTAACCATTTTTGTACCCACTCCGAAAAAGGATTAACTGTCCAATTTCACATATCGGAATACATAATTAAATAATTCATAATTTTTCTTTGCAATCAATGGTACCTCTCTGTTAGTAATTTTATGGTTTACGATAGTCTTCTTGTTTATTATTTATGATTGTTAATGTTTGATGATTTTTAATTTATAAGAAAATTTTAATTAAATATAACTACATTTATGTCAGGATATGGGATGGCGACCTAGTTATATTTTGCACTGTAAAATACTCCTACTTTGCTATAAAATCAAGAAATTATGAATATGTTTTAAGCTATTAGTTATAAAATATACCCAGAAGTATTTATATGAAGAAGAACATTTTATCTACCACATTCTTATTTTTAAATAAACATTAATATATATCTTATTATATAATATATAAAACACTGAATGAGGAGCAAATTTACTAATGGGAACAAAGATACCTACCCAACGATCTGAACTGTGAAATTATTAGGAGCTTTCCAGAGGCGGATTAAAAGATGACAGCGCCCTAGGCAAGCACATCTCAGATGATGTTTCTCATAATTATAGCATTTGATGGTTTTGCATTAAATGAAGATATCTAGTTTGCGTTAGGAATAATCCGCCTCTGTAGCTTTCCTATTTCGAACTATACTATAGTATTAAATTATTGATACGATTTGCCTTTCTGCTATTATTAATTTTTTATATCCTCACGATAATCATATGTTCGAAGCGAGAAACTCTCTCCGTGTAGATGGGGCTTTACCCTTTTAAAGTGTTTAATAATATTCTCCTTATATTTACATAAATATTATTTGGTGCAGAAACTGCTAGCAAGACTCTTGAACTACTAATTCTATTTACTCTTAACACTAATTAAAAGGAATATTAACATCAAGAAAATCTAGATTTACAAGTCGATTTACACTGTTTCTTGAACATCTTCTTCATCTTTTTACTGCAAGAGTACTCTGAGCAAGTGTTCTTGGTGGCTTCACGACAGGCCTTTCGGCAAACCTTGACTCCGGCCTTCTTACAAGACTTCCAGGCACTGCGAGACGCATCCTTCTTCTCAGAACTGCTGTCAGAATCTGACAAGTCACACCTGGTTGTTAGATGTTCTATTTGTTCGAACGTGTCGGGCATCGTTTCATTTCCATCCTGCAATTGAGAATTATGATCAAATGTTAATGAGTAATTGAAATCCTTAATATCTGCCTACCCCTTCAAAGCCCACCAACATGATGTTCTATAGAATGGTCAAAATAAACAATTTCAATAATTGCGTGCAAAATGCTGTTAGTTTTCGAAGAGTTAAATTGTCTATCCTCAAAGATCTTCATCAGGTCGTAAAACCATTCATGACTTTAAATAAATTTTAATTAAAAAAAAAAACGATCCAAACCGAGTCAGTAGTAATTTTGAAAAAAAAACTTAGTAATTATTATTTTTAATTTTTATTAATGAATATTTTTCCATATAAATCTTGTCATTGAGTTTTATATCACTACATAATAGGTAGTACGGAATACGATTATATAAACCGAATGTGACAACATTCGAGAATGTAATATTTAATTGGCAATTTATAATCGGCCACGTTATATCATGTATTTTTTAAAATAGCAACACTGAACACTGTAAATCGGGGAATACCGTGATTCTACTAAATATTGAAACTCATCGTAAACTATATTTAACTGCCTATTATTATCATCAGCTATTATTATTTTTATAGTCCACCGTTTATCAATCCACATCCCTTTTTAACGACTTTCAGAGGGGGTTATCAATTCGATGGGTTTTCTTATGTATGTAAACCGATTACGCTGAAATGTATGATTCGATTTACGTGGTTCTTCTTTAGTTTGATGGAGAATAGTTGCCCTTTTGTCCCATTAAAAAAATGGCGAAGACTTGATGAATATCTGCGGACCTAGAGAGTAGAACTCCTCAGAATTGAGTGGGTTTCCGATGGATCTTTTTGCAGTAGGTTCAGTATTAAAGTCAAACTATAGTGAGGCAGAGAAGAAGGGGTGGTGAGAAAATTAACGTACATGTAAATCAATCAATCAATCAATCCATCAGCCAAAGGAAGTCCACTGCTGAACATAGGCCTCTCGAGTAAAAATGAGATGGGACAAGGTGGGATATAACGGGATGAGATATTTTTTTATAAAGATAACCATGCAAACGGAGTCGAGGGCAGAAGCTAGTAATGAATATGCGCTTGTAAATGGTGAATACTAAATTGTGATAAATATATTGTGTTTATTAAATACGTTTTAAAACAATGAATTTAAGTCCGGTCTCAAGTACAATATTGTTACACTCTTGAAATTTTGCCATTTTAAGATCTTCGCTATTTAATACCACATTACACGCACGTTTTATTATTCGTTCTAGGATTTATTATTGCGCGATACTCAAATGCGGAAAGTGATTTAATGATATTATAATTACACTTCCATCTTAAACGAATTAAAATATCATAAATGTTCTGACGTAACGCCAACTAAGATTTTAACAGATCCTCGCGTCATACCTTAAGATTCATTTTTAAACTACATACTTCATTGTGTCAAATAAATATAACCAACAACCACCTAACAGTCCTTTATTTGGGTCAAGAGGAAAGCTGTTTAGCCTCCCTTTCGGTACCTCGGAAGGCTGACAGGTGTATGCCAGTGTCACTGGCCTACCAGCTCAGCACGCCGCATTTATAGTCCTGACCCCAATCTAAGATATGAGTCTTGTGTCGTGTATCAGAAATTACGAGAGACTCTTAGGTCTCTACAAACACTCAGACCCCAAACAAATATTTGTGACCCACACAAACATTCGTCTAAGTGCGGGGATCGAACCCGAAGCTTCTCGTTTCGCACCCGGCGTCTAGGAGACAAAGCCACAAAGGGTATTTATAGAACACGCTATTAAAGGCATAAATCAGATTGTAAATATCACCCATAGCTATCAAAATGTTTGTGTTCTAATTAAATAAAAACTATGACAATCGTGAATTCTGATTATATTTATTTTTTAACTATCGTATTACATTATTTATCTCTTAGTTCATCTGGTATTATTAAAATACAGCCATGGACGTATTAATAACAGTTCATGAATAAAACTAATTTAGAATGGACATTATTTTAAAACTGGCAACACCAATATAAAACTGTGGAATACCCTGTTTATGAAGTTGAGTGTTTGGTTGATGACGCGTCATGGAAAGGATCGTATTTAGTTGCCAGTTAATGAAAAAGCTACGATTTGTGTATAATATTCGTAGATTATGTTATTCTATACTTTTGGTAACAACTAAGGACGAAATTGAATAAGAAGTCGTGTTGTTAAGTATGGTTTCACACGTATTGTAAATTCGCTCAACGAGCTACAATTACTTGATTAAAAAATCTTTAAGGCATTAATATAAATAACCTCTACAATCTTATTATAAGTACATTTAATGTTGAAGTAAATTGAATACTTTTGTTGAAAGAGAGTGCATTAAGTGAATTGTGCATTAAAATACGACCAAAAATTTACTGTTTTATTAACGCAAAATAACACAAAACTGTGTAATTATATGGAAACCCATGTATATATTATTCAATACCTAAATTATAACATTTTAAAACATGTATTTTTATTAGAATTTGTATTTAGATGAGATAAATAAATAATATGAAACTAGTAACAAATGAAAAAATAATCTGGCAACATTATTTCGTGTATAGTTCTGTATAGGTATTTAAGTGCTTCTATATTGAGGATTGTTCCGAGTGGCGAGTACTTATTTGTATCACTTTGCCGTTCAGTGCATATGATAATTTGTGAACTAAAATAAAAGTTAGTTTTGTTGTGTGCTACATAATACACAGTTGATGTGAGTATATTATATATTACGGTCTAAACAATATGTACATTCTCAATCACTACAAATCTGAATACTGGAGAGTCCACTGCAAACTTATTTTCTAATTGGTAAGCGGAAAAAAGATATTGAAGGTGTGTGTTTAATAATTTGCTAATTCAAAATGGTTGTAGATGTTTGCGTAGTAATTCATCCCTTTTGAAATACTGTTTTAGTGTTTAAATTTCTCTAGTTAACGTCGATACTTTAACTCGTGGAGTGTTGATAATTTTTGTACTTAGCAAGTAAGCATACACAGTTGATAAACACACTCGAGATTATTTACAAGACCTTTAGTGTATGCATGAAGTAGGTTAATCATTAATTCCAGTTTTCTGGACAATAGTTCTATTAATAACCACCTTTTTGTTTATTAATTTACGAAATACGAGTCAATTGGACATGTTTGATATTTCCTTTCATTCTATAGACTGCCCATGCAATTTATTGTCAGTTTTGTTATTAGAGAAACTTTAAAATGTTGTTACGCAATATACTTACAGTTTTAAGCAGCTTAAAAACCAACGAATAATATAACATTTAGATAAAAACTATAACATTGCCATTTGCAATTTTGATGCTATGTGCACAAGTTAAAATGGCGGCCGGCTCGCAAAGAAAGCTAAGTACTTACATCATATTTTCGTAGATTATTTGATCCATCGTGTTTTGGTTTTGTTCGGCTAAGTACATAACTACATAAATTATATATTTGTATTTGATTACGCTGGATTAGTACCTAATCTATATAAAAAATACTTTGTCACTTCGGATTCATCAACATGGAGCAATGGTCTTATTTATAGTCTTTGTACTTTGTTGTCTAATGTCTTAGAAATGAGAATATGCGCGATCCGTCATGTACTCCGATAGTCAATAAACCCTTGCATTTTTAGCCTATTTCAATAGACGGCAATTATTAACCCCACTTATTGCTTCAGGGTAAAAGCAAACAATGTACTAATCCAATTGGTAAAATTGTACATGACAATTGACAACGTAAACCGTATAATGATATAACTTTCGTTTTTGCTAGTTTATCCTTCCCATGGTTGTCTGGCAGAAATTGATTTGAGCAATAAGACCGCCACTTGTACATTTTTTTCTGTAATATTGTCTACTTTTTATGTATCTGGTTTACAATAAAGTGTTAAATAAATGAAATAAAATTAATAAATTATATCGCCATAAATATTGATTTATAATATTTTAAATCGAAAATATAAATATTATTACGGTTTTGTATAAATATATTTAAAAAATCAGAAACAATTTGTAGATGTTGTGTAATTTGCTAAAAACGAAAAAAAAACAAAACAACCTGATGGTAAGTGCATTGCATTGCAATTTTGCATATAGAGGGTTAGGCCATAGTCCATCACGCTAGCCTGGGGGCTTACTCTACAATCCGAAACGAAACTAGAATGTTCCGACGTCCAACGCTCGCAGTAAGTTATGTTTTCCACTTCTACAAATCAACACTTTTCTCTATGATACTTATCATTTACTCCGAACTAAGTATTCAGTTAGGAAGTTCGATAGATGATTCGAACATTTTGTGGAGTACCTAGGCACATTCTTATAGTTTTACGTGCGACGTTCGAACATTCGAGTTTCGTTAGTGATCGTAGAGTTACCTCCCTGCTGGGGGTTGGCGGACTTCACACACCATAGTAAAATTATAAAATAATACAAATGCAATCTTTGTGATGTGCACGGTTTCACATTGTTTTCAATAATTGACTATCAAGTACTAATATACATATGAGGCAAAACTTTCAAAGTCAAGTGATGATACTTATGAAACTTATCACAACTTGAAAGATTAAATAATGATAAGTTAATTGATACCACTCATCAATTTAATGTAAGTGAAAAAAGTGGTCATCAGACGAGGTCGTCTGTCCACCACTTTACCAGGTGGTAAAGGTCGCGGGAAGTCGCTGGATGCAGGCTGCCTCCAACAGGTCACTGTGGAAATCATTAGGAGAGGCCTATGTTCAGCAGTGGACTTCCTTTGGCTGATGGATGGATGGTGATAGATAAAAGTAAATTAATAAAAAAACCTCGTCCAAAGCTTCCCTGGTCGAACCGTTTGTAAAGCGACTTTTCACTTTAGCTATTTCGTTGCAACTTGTACTGGCAGAACGACAAAACTAATCGTTATGTTACAGGGTATATCGAGACTGCTACCGAAAACGAAGCCAGGTGTGTTTTAGTGACTACAGACACGATGCAACTAAAATTCTTGCAAAAAAACGCGAGTTTATTTGTAATGTTTTAAATATCATTTTGTTTGGGTGGTAAATCCATAGTTTTCGCTGATTATAATTGAAACCCTTGCGTACTATAGCGTCTTTAAAAATAAAAGGGTGTACATTATTTTTAATTTACCACCCAAATGTAAGGAAAAAAATTTCAAAAAAATTGAAAAATCAAAAATTTTAGTTGCATTGTGTCTAAAATCACTAAAACTAGCTTCGTTTTCGGTAGCAGTCTTGATATACCCAGTATGAATCCAAGCGATAGGTATATGGCACAAGTCCGCCAAGCCGAACTAGGTCAGCGTGGTGGACTATGTGGCCTAACCCCGCTCAACCAACTCGGACCTATATGGATTGATACAGAATACATGTATGAAACCAAAAAATTAAAAGGATTAATAGTTGTTTAATATCTACGTTTTGTTTTTCCAGATCGCAGCAAATATGGCCAAAGCGAATGCTAAGTAAGTTTCAAATATATTGTTCTATCAACCCCATATTTCTCCTCTACATCCCTCAAAAAGAATAGTAATAACACAGTAATATGTAAAGTTTTAAAACATTTGCGTGGTTATAATAACTTGTGAGGAAACCGGCATACCATAGCGATTTGTATAAATTTCTATGGTATGCAAAAGTCCGCCAACTCGCACTAGGCCAGCGTGGTGGACTATATGGCGTAACCATTCTCAATCGTACTCGGTTGTAGAGGGAGCCCGTGCCCAGTGGTACGTATATGGGCTGATACAATACAACAAAAAAACTTGTGATTTTAGAAATAGGTAATTTTTAGGCGGCAAATTAAAAATAATATACTTACTAACGGTCTTATTCATACACAGTTTTAAAACTTATTTTAGTTATCGAATAATTTGTCCCTCTCGAACGAGTTTTAAATTCAGCTCGAGCGAACGTGACAAAACATTCGATAGTTATAATAGGTTTTATAGCTGTCTATGAATAAGGCCGTTAGACTTTGACGTCACGTCCGTTCCAATATATCCTTTTGTTATTTCTTTAAAATATTTTTTATCCAAAATGATGCTGTTTTTTTACATGACCTATGCATGCTATGTGAGCTATTGTATAAAAATATCTTCGCTAACTTCATGCGTTCCTGGTACTTAAATTCATCATGTAGGTTCTTTTGCAGTAGGTGTGCGCGCGCATTTTCAAAATTTTACATCATTTAAGTATTATTTTCGCACTTTCACTTTACACTTAAAAAAATCATGCATTTTCCCTATTATAATTTCTTATGTACAAATTACAGGGTTGCGACCGCGGTGGTTCTGCCCGACTGCCCAGTGTGTCAAGATACATTTTCAATACCGATATTTCAATGTCAGTCGGGGCACAGCATTTGTAACAAGTGCACGAGCGCCCTCTGCCCGCCGATATGCCCACTATGTCGCCAGGCCATGACGCAGATGAGAAACTGGCAGCTCGAAGAAATCATCAATGCGGTAAGGTTTCGCTTTCGACATTCGGACCCGCCCTGGTGACTAAACGAGTAAAACTCACCACTGGGATGGTTAGTGTTTCGGGTTCAGCTGGTGATAAAGGACAATCTAGATATTTCAAAGGCTCATTTCTTATAATTGTCACTTAATTTTTTTTATTTAATAGGATTTTTATGTGTGCATTGATAGTCAGTCACCACGCACTTTGACGGTGAGGAAACCTGCATACTGTAGCGACTTTAAAGAATTTCTACGGTATGTAAGTCCGCCAACCCGCACTAGGGCAGCGTGGTGGACTATATGGTCTAACCACTCAATCGATTCTTTCGATTGTAGAGTAGGCCCGTGCCCAGCAGTGGGACGTATATGGGCTGATAAAAAAAAAATAATTGGGTTTTCACGCAGTCATGTGTTTTGTAGTAGTTAATGACGATATAAGACAGCCTCCGTGGCGCAATTGTTTACACGCCTGTGAATCGAGAGGCCGCGGGTTCGAGCTCCGCTTTGAGACAAATATTTGTGCGTTCCACAGGCATTTGTTTCGGGTGTTTGTGAGACCGAAAAGTCTAGTAGTTTCTTATAGCGACGACACGACTCGATTTTAGTGTGGGGTCAGGACTACCTATGTGACTTGTGTGTATATATTTATTTATTTTATCAGGGCAAAGTATCCTGTCCCAACAAGTCGATCGGCTGTGTGTACACGATGCCATCAAGCGACGTGGACGATCATCTGAAGGAGTGCATATTCCGAGACTTAGAGTGTCCCATCGGAACTGTCTTTGGAAAATGCTCGTGGATCGGTGAGTATTTAAGTATATCTAACCGATACATTATTTTACGCAAAGTATTTTATAAGAAAAAGGTTATAAAAACATAGGAAATGTTGTCTAGTATAATTCTGTGCATCATCGTATAGTCGTAAGATTTGTGAATTAAGCCCCATTTACACGGGGAGTTTCTCATCTCGAAGATACGATTATCGGAAGGATATAAAAATGTTGCATCGTGTAAACGTTCTCAGGAGTCAGAACGTCGTTTAGTATCACCATTATCGCACGACATAACTACAAGATTCTCGTAGAGAACGTTGTTTATTATAGTCAGTTTTAGCACTTCTATGGCCCAAGCCGTGATGCTACAACACTCCGGGCATAAACACATGATAATCTGCACTGGTGATAGTCCCTTTTTACCTGGCAGTAAAACTCATGTAGAAATCCCTTTATTTCTGGTCCCCAAGGCAGTTGATCGATTATCGTGCGATAATGGCATACGATTCTCACCGCGAATCATTCTCCCCGCGTAAATGGTGTTAGGAAATGAGGCAATGTCAAAAATTGCTATGAGGCTCGTTTTTATTTTGGAAGCGAGCGGCAAGAGGCGCGGTGGCAAATTTGAAACTCGGCAAACGCACATCGAAATCTATAACATTAATCATTTTCAAAGCTCCAGTCTCAGAACACTTTTCATGCAACTCTGTCAAATTATTATTAATATTAATTATTACTTGACTGCCTCGGTGGCGTAGTTGTACTATGGTATAATTGCAAAGCTGAGGTCTCGAGTCGAATCCCGGGTCGGGCAGTGACATTGAATTTTTCTATTCATTATCAGCCCAGAGTCAGGAATTTGTGCCCGATATGGCGATAGGCTAGCACCCTGTCACACCGTGGGACGGAACGTACAAGGCGAAATGTGGGTGTCTTGGTATCACCTCTGCCTGCCCCTTCTGGGAAAAAGGCGTGAGTTTATGTATGTATGTTAACTTTACATTTACAAGACTGGTATGTGAAGTCCGCCAGCCCGCTCGGCCAGCGGTGCCCTGCAGTATGCCGTAAACTGGCTGGATCATTTACATTATATAATTTTCTCTGCAGGAAAATTAAAGGATATGATGGATCACTTTAAAGAACGCCATCCCAATAACTGCAACGTAAGTTCGGACACTGATGTAAATCTTGAAAATGTTGATCTAAAGCAAGACGAGCGGTATTTGTACATGGTCACCCAGCAGAAACTACTCTTCATTATGACCGTGAAAATTGACACCCTGCAGAAGACAGGATATTGGACAATTCAGCACATCGGCCCCAAATTTGTGGCGAAGCAGCACATATATGAAATTCATATAACCAGCAACTTCGACAACCGAAGGAAGGTTGTTTTCATTGATCACTGCTTCAATGACGCAGTGAAGGCAGACGACGTGTTCCGCATGGGGAGATGCGCCGTTCTCCCATTTGACATGCTAAACCACTTCATAAAAGATAAGAAGTTAACGTTCAGATTCTTTGTGAAGAGACTACCGTCGGCTCCTAAGAAGAAAAATGACGATGACAACAGCAATGGCAAACCTAATGGCCCAAAACCGAAACAGGATGGAAAGCCGCCTGGACCTAAGAAAGGAAATCCCAAACAATCAGGGGGTGCTCAACAACCTGGTCCGGCCAAAGCAAAAAATAAGGCTAATGCCTAATTATATCTTCCCAACTAATTATTTTTATTAAGTATTATAAATATTATTGCTTTGTAACGTTTTTTGATAATGTGATCCGATTTTCTATGCTTCGATACATACCTCCTTCGACTGTATTCGTAATAGCCACTATTGTTTCGTTGTAATGATGTTTGCGTTCAAATAGGGACACAATTTTTACTTTATTTAATTCTAATAATCGTGTTGCAGTTGTCTTTGGCAAGGTCATTTGAAATTATTGTCTTTCGGTAATTTAATTTAAATATCGAAGACGTAAAAGCTTCTCCAGCATTATTTGTTGGTTCTGTTTTAAAGTATAATCGAACGAATCATTAAATCAAAATTGAAGAAGTAATTAGAAATTCACAACACGATGTTAAGATGTCATTTTGATAAGAAAACAAACCTGCGCTAAAATATGTACGCTGATACATAATAAGGGAAAAGTGTTGTCCCTATTATATAACACATCTATTTACAACGAAATTATTAAGGTGCGTGCTGGCCTGGGTAGTATCTGGCCGCGGAAGCCGATATGGTGGTCGCGGCTTCGAATTCCAGGGCACACCTTTGACTTCTCGGAGTCATGTGTGTATTGATAGTCAATCACCACGCACTGTAACGGTGAAGGAAAACATCGTGAAGAAACCTGCATACCATAGAGATTTTCGAGGATTTTTATGGTTTGTGAAGACCGCCAACCCGCATTAGGCCAGCGTGGTGGACTGTGGCCTAACCTCGTAATTGCGGAGGATGTCTGTGCCTTGCATGGGGACAATATATGGGCTGGTCTAGGAATGCATGTTTAAGAGGTAAAGAATGCATATTATTACTGTATAAATATTGTGTAAAATCGGATCATGTTGGTTTTTTATGTCTTTTTTTATATAGATTTTATAAAACCGTATGTTTGCACGAAATAACCGTTTTCTAAGCTTTGCTCGCCATTAGAGTACCCGTATGGCAAATTACTTGTAAAGGCACGGACAAGACAGGGCCCGAATAGGACTCGAAAAGATCCGAGTAGGACTCGAAATTATCCGAGAAGGAACCGAAAGGATCCGAGGAGGAACCGAAAGGAGCCGAGTAGAAACCGAAAGGTTCCGAGTAGGACCCGAAAGGAGCCGAGTAGGAGCCGAAAGAAGCCGAGTAGGACCCGAAAGGAGCCGAGTAGGACCCGAAAGGTTCCAAGTAGGGCCCGAAAGGTGCCGAAAAGACCCGAACAATGTCTTTCGTCTTAATCATGTACCCGTTCCACTACTATTTTAATATGATCAGTACATCCAGACGCCTAGTTCTTCTAGCAAGGCAGATTGTAGACTTTCATATACATGCAATCTGAAGTATCAAATTTAAATTGCGAGTACCTACGACCATACCTGGGTAGTAATATTCGCAATTTTAATGAATTTGTTCTTGGAGATGCGTCGGACTATGCTTGAATTTTCACATTCACATATTAAAATGATAAAAGTGGTGGATACAGGTCTATGTTAGGTGGAAATGCAGTTATAACTTTCTTAAAATACTCATTTTTAATATTCAATATTGTGAATTGTAGCTGTTGCCTTTTCTAGTACAGCCACACACCAATTAAGAACCTTAAAATCTGAAATACATTTCAATTTTTTAGGAAAGTCGTTGCATTTCTATTACACGTGTTTTCGTCAATCGGGCTCTACTGGCAGTAGTCGAAGTTAGAAATTAACCACGACAGCTAAAAGTTAGTTCAATAATGTTATCTACATTGAACAGCTTTTTCTTAATGCCGTGAGTTAAAGGGACAAATAATCAGGTTTTCCTGGTTTCATCATGGCTACGTCCATGATATGGGAACTAATACTTTTCACAAGTAATAATGACTGAATATATTTTATAAATTATATCTGAAGTCAGACGTTAATTGGAGAGTGGGTTTACAGTCAAAGGTAGACCAAAAGTTCCCTGTCCGTCGTGGTTCAATTTCGTGGACATAACTATTATATTGTGCAGTAATTTACGATTGTATTCGTTTTAGTTTTACGCCAGTTTTCTTGCCGTCGGATGAAAGTCTCGGTTAAGCTCCATTTACATGTTGAGAGTATCTCGCATCGAAGATACGATTATCGTAAGGATATGAAAGTTGCATCGTGTAAAAGTTTGTCAAAACACGATAATCAATGGCGGTTATGTTATGCGATAATGTCATACGATACTGGCCGCGAGAAACCCTGTAAATGGCGCTTTGTAAGTACGCATGACTGTAATTGTTTGTATTTCGCAATCGTTTGCAAATCTTCAATGATATTTGGACTTTGCACAAATGTGGCGGCTTGTAGACAAATCCCCGGCAGAAGAACTATTACTTAGATATCGATTATACTTTTTAATTATAATACAAATGGTGAAGGACCTAGTTTTATATTCTTAATGTTTAAAATAAACTACGTATGTGTTGACATTACAATCCTGAGTTTATGTTGGTATGGGTACTTCGGTACGCGAATTTATTATTGTTTTGTTACAAAACCATCACACTGTTGTAATATTCTTTTATGTTAAGAATTAGTTATTAATTATTATTCTGTGTTTTTTCTACAATAAATACTTATATACATTATAGGTTTTTTTATTTACCCAATTGTTATTGGTTATATTTCAATAATTCGATTTTTGGGACTCGATAAAGAAAATAAATATTAATTAAAAAAAAATGACACTGTGACTGACAATAAACTAAGATATCGTACCCAGAATCACACGCTTTTAGTATATTTAATTTTAAATAATTTATTCTCATAACATACAGTTCACTTATAATGAGATTAGTATTTTTAAATCAAGTACTGCTTTGTTTCAAATCTTCTAGTATACATCACTCACTAAAATTTGAATCAATAACTTTACATTTCTATTTGTGCTATGAAACGAAAAATACGTGACGGCATCCTTTTTAGTACTCAAGTGTTTTATGGGCCTCATTCACCACCTTCAAGTAAATCTTCAAGTAGGCTAGTCATCAATTAAACTCAACCGTAACATTACGTGTCGATTTCACGATGTTCCAGTAACACTAATCATACGATTACACTAATCAGTACCTTACTGTTCACATCATCTGCCAATTAGCGTATTTACTCGGTGGTTAAAATAATGTCCAAATCTCAACCTCCTTTTTAATTTTTTAAGAACAAACTAAGTTGGCACTTCTGGGGTGGCGGGTGGGAGACATTTGACCAATGATTAAAGAAATTTAATCATAACATTTAACGTAATATTGAACGAATGATTCGTTAAATTTCCTATGTTCATCCACTTAACCAGCACTTTGTTACTCGATACTTTATTTTCATTTGTGAGTTCGACGAAAGATACTCGGCACTTTTATCAGGAATTAACGTTAATCAAAAAGTAACTAATCAACAGTTTACTCAAAGATGGTGAATAAGGCCCTATGTCTACTAAACTACTTTTAATAGTAAAATCTTCACTTACATTAGGCACGATGATAACCAGTATAGCTTCGAGCTCCTCAGAGGAGTAATTTTGCTTGCCAACCCTCAATGCGTCCAACGCAACGCTCAGGTCTTGTAAACTGTTCAGTTTCTTCATAGTAGCGATGCGTTTCTCATTTATTTTCACAATTGAGTTGAGTAATCGTCCAAAAGTGTTCTTCACTTCGTCATTTCTTGATGTAACATAGTTTTCGTCTTCGCTTATATCTGCGTTCTGAAGGAAGAAATGGATATTGATAGTCAATCACGCACTATAACAGTGAAGGATAACATCGTGAGGAAACCTACATTAGTATTAGCGATTTCTAATAACTTCTATGGTATGTAAAGTCCGCTAACCCGTACTAGGCCAGCGTGGTGGACTATAGGT
Source organism: Theretra japonica (assembly GCA_033459515.1). NCBI lineage: Eukaryota > Metazoa > Arthropoda > Insecta > Lepidoptera > Sphingidae > Theretra > Theretra japonica. The sequence continues at coordinate 5,284,129 of CM065950.1, forward strand.
ACGGCCCCTCTCAATCGTACTCTCGATCTTAGAGATCGAGGATCGATCGTCCCGCAGGAGGGCATTGGTCTCCTCCACAATCGAGAGTACGATTGAGATGGTTTAGGCCATTATAGCCCACGCGGCCTAGTGCGGGTTGACGTACTTTTACATACCATAGAAATTCTTCCCAATCGCTATGATATGCAGGTTAATTATGTTCACAGTCTATTTATACACAAGAAATAAAATCCACAAAATACTCACAATACACAGCAACGATAAAACAAAAATGAAAGCAATTTTTGACATGGCGGCAAAGCAAATGTGCAAGCAATAATAATTCCTCTGTTCAATTTGAATTGTTACAACCGTGACGGTATTGCAATTATGTAACTTTTACAGCTATTTCAGTCATTAACGTGATTTTTGTTTGATGAAAACGTAATGTGGGAGCCACTTTTTATATTTCCTTATTTCCGAACAGAATGTAGCATGGATTGATGTATCATAAGTTTATATATTATGTAGGTTTTATAAAGGTTAATGTACATTAAAGTTTATAGAATCGCATGGTATTGTTTCTTAATATTTTTATTGAGAATTGGCAGAGCATGTCAGTTATTTGGTGAGGGATTTCGAATATTATGCCCACTGTACTGTACTGTATCGTAAATATAGTTACTTGATATTTATATTAACATAACGTATCTATACATTACGGTGCAACCAACTTGACAACGTTAAAAGCAACTCAATGGCCACAAGACAGGCATAGCCTAGTGTGGACATTCACTGATATGTCTTATTGTAATCCTAACAAAGTTTATGTAATAAAGATTTGTTCTTCTATTATATTACAGCAGTAGGTACATAACATTTTCTTCCTTCTACTCGATTTTTGAAGTGCGTGGTGGCCTGTTGGTAAACGGATCGGACGCGGCTGCCTACATGTTCACGGTGGTTAATACAAATCTCATAAAATTGTCAATGTTCATGGACTGAACTCATATTTCCCAATTCCAATCAATGTACAGTTTGCTCATTTGCCACAACATATATGTAGGTACGCTATAAAACGGATACGCAAAGTGCAGAAAGTAAGAAATATATTTTTAAAGAGTTTTTCTAGCAGTGTGTTATAATACTGAACACGAAAAGGAAAACAAATAAATTGTTCCATTTCATCTAAAGATTTCTTTAGATATGGTAACACTGCATGCTATTTTGTACGACTGGCCTCAGCCACAAGAAGTCCGCTGCTGAACATAGGCCTCCCCCAAGTATTGCTACATGGCACTTAATTATGTAAAACCTTGAAAGATGATAAATTATACTTGTTTTATTTGTCGATGCAACGCTAGTGAGCGCTGATCTTTATAGGTACCGGTACAATTGTTGATTTTAAGATGCGTTATAATTAACTGTAAAATCCTAATTGGACACTTATTACGCTAACGCATTTGTCATAAGTTACGTAATGCAACTGGTATCGTTTCTATTCAGAAAATATCGTAATCACAATATCTTCATTTGTCGCGGTACGGGACAAACCCGTGCGTATTGTTTCAAAGACACGCCTACATTCAACATATTCTTAGTGAAAAACTAACGAACAATTATTATTTTGCTTGCTAATCGAATGTAGAACTTAACTTTTTTTTTATCAGCCCATATACGTCCCACTGCTGGGCACGGGCCTACTCTACAATCGAGAGAATCGATTGAGAGTGGTTAGGCCAATAAAGTCCACCACGCTGGCCTAGTGCGGGTTGGCGGACTTACATACCGTAGAAATTCTTTTTAAAATCGCTACGGTATGCAGGTTTCCTCACGATGTTTTCCTTCACCGTTAAAGTGCGTGGTGATTGACTATCAATACACACTTAACTACTTAACTACTGTCAACCAAGTAGGTACGGTAACTAGGTGAATACATCTTCGCTCTGTTGTTGTTGCTGATGACTGTTATATAACGCCACGTTATAATGCTGTAACAGGCGACCCAAAGAAGTTATTAGAGTCGCTGACATTGCTGTAGAGGGGCGTCCTAACAAATGAGACTGCGAGATGGACGGCAGGGCGACCAGGGTCGTGTCGTCATGGACACCAAGGACTGGTAGGCCATACATACCACTTTCAATCCCCTGGCACTATAAAGCCCTATTTACACGGGGAGAGTTTCTCACGTCGAAGATACGATTATCGTAAGGATATAAAAAAATGCGTGGTGTAAATATTTGTCAGAACACGATAATCTATGGCGGTTATTTCATGCGATAATCGCATACGATTCTCGCCGCGAGAAACTCCGTGTAAATGGGGCTTATATTAAGCTTAACCTTGCTTTCCTCTTAGAAAAAATATCTTTCCCAACAAAATCGTGTAAATTAATTACTTACATACATTATGAATAAGACTGCCTCGGTGGCGTAGTGGTGTTACGGTATGATTGCAAAGCTGAGGTCTCGGGTTCGAATACCGGGTCGGGCAAAGTGATATTGGATTTTCAATTCATTATCAGCTCGGAGTCAGGAATTTGTGCCCGATATGGCGACAGGCTAGCCCCCTATCACATCGTGGGACGGAATATACAAGGCGAAACGTGGGTGTTCTGGTAGCACCTCTGCCTACCCCTTCTGGGAATAGGGCGTGTGTTTATGTATGTATGTATGAATTAGGGAAAGGGAAGTAACTTAGCCAAGCAGAATTCAAACAACATTTTAATCAGAATAATCACTATAATATCTGTTTGTCTTAAATTCGGAGTTGCAATTCTTTCGACACTCATTACGGAACAACCGCTTGACTCTGCTGCTACAACGGTACGTCGAACAAACCTCTTTAGCCGAGTTAACGCATGCAGTTCTGCAAACTTTGGCCGCCTTTTTGACGCAAGGCCCCATCCAAGTCCTTCGAAATTCCTCTTTACTGCTGTTGTAGTTTACGTTTGGATAAATTCTTGGCAGGTTGTATTTGTACTGCAAAAGTCGTTTGTCGATCGATATAAGAAATTGACTAAGATAAATTTTAATTCATGGCTGTAAATAATATCTAATCCAAAATGAGGTAGTGTGGTGACAATAACCTTTACGAATATTTCAGAGATTGAGATAGTAAAAAAGTACGATCGGACGCAGTTCGACGTCTACCATCTTGAGATATGCTCCCAAGAAATGAATCGAAAACCAAAAATGAATTGCGCCATTGAGAATGGAACTTTGATATGCTTGTAAAACTAAAGATGCAATAAATAAATTCTACTAATCTATACCGATTCCTGCGGAAGTTATGAGTTATTAATTCCAATACTTTTGATTGTTTCTATAAGGGCGAAGCCAAAGTATGCGGTACCACTGCGGCATCCCACATATAAAATGTCATGTCATGTCAAATTGTCATATACCATGTGAAACGATGCGTTTGTTCGCCGTGCGACGCCGCACGCGCTCCGTACTGCGACTTTAGGAGACGAGGCGGGGAGGGGTGATGCGATGTGCGGATTTTGAGCGTTACGCTGCGGTGCCGCATCGTCCGCGTGGCACCATATACTACGAATGCGTTACGGTGCAGCGCCGCACCCCACTATCTTGTCACCGCTCTGTGTAGCTTCGCTCTAAGCGGACGAGCTAGTAACGCGTCTGATAATCATCGCCGTTTACAATACCATAGTCACATTCAACTACTTTTTTCACTTTTTCACTTACATCAGGTATGACAGGTTCTTCATCCTCAACAGAATCGTCCCTTTCTTCTTCATCTCCAGTGATCAAGCGGCCTTTACTAGCTATGTAGTCTTGTAACTGCATATTTCTTTTTAGAGTGCTCACTCTATTTTCATTCACTTTGACAATATCATTCAGCAGAGACTTAAAGGGATTACCGTCTTCTTTCCTACTTGAATAAATATTAAAATTCGCATCTGAAAATATCTAATGAGAAAAACACAGCTTTTCAAATATGTAATTTATTAACATATTTTAAAACAATATATACACAACACAGGATGTCAGGCAAATAGAATTTTTTTCATAAGTTAAAAAATCGGGCTACAAATATCATCTAGAATTCTAGAATAATCGTGACGTATTTGCATCGACAAACTGAAGGCTTAAAATGCAATGTAACACTACATTACTTTACTTTTATTTTAGATAACAAATGGTAATTGTCGAAGATAACTTTTAACATAAGATCATAACAGTTAAGAATAACAATATGGATTTTGTTTGGCTCATTAATAAAGATTCTAATTAGTAGATGCTTCTGTAAACGTCAAGTCTCTCATAGTTTAATGTTTCTGTATCTCTATACAATACATTTTTGAAATATTATCCTTACCATGAATGATGTAAGAAAAAGTAAAACTAACGATTGATTCATTTCACTTGATTATAAAAAATCATGGCGCAATATAGTTTCACTGTAAAACAAAACATTAAACTTTGCTCTATCAACGTATAATTTGTGTTTCAGCTTTTTCGATATTGTTATCAGCCAATTTAACATTGCAGATTTTAATTAAAAAATTAATTGAGCTTATGGAATAAAATACGTAGGTTTTTGACAGTCTCTGTGCAGTTGGTTAGACGCCTGCTGTGAAACGTCAGGCCGCGGCTTCCATCCCCACACCGAGACAAATGATTGTGAGATCCATAGGTTTGTTTCGGTTCTGTTTGAGACCGATAAGTCTCTTGTAGTTTCTGATACCCACGATACCAGATTCGATTTAATATGGGTACAAGATTGTCTAATTCTGCATATCTGTTACATCTAATTTAAAGTCTTGGTGCACTTAAATTATGTACAATATCTATTTACTATTACAATTAAGGCCAATTTTACAATCTAAAAGTAAAAGTAATCCATCAATTAAGTTATAACTTGACAATGTAAAAAAGGCACTTGGAAAAAATCATTAAAACATCTCTAAATTTTTTTTTTTCATATCTGGCAAATCATTTTTGTTCTACTGAAAAATCAATCCTAAATGTCTTACAAGTAAATAACTACATAAGTAATCTATAACTATTCTAACCAAACAGTATCCTATAATTAAATTGACTGTTTGAGTAGTTTGGGAGTCCTTTTTTAATTTTTTGTTCAACATCTGAACATTGCCTATCATAAATCTCTAATGTTAAAATAGCTGTATTATTGTAATATGTCAATCATTTGTGTGGTAATCAATGCAATATGCATTGCATTTTATAAAAACTGTAACAAAACAAATTTAAAATTTGATTTTTTTATATTGGTTTTGGTGGTCACACTGACACTTGATGGTAAGTATTCAACAGCCTCTGTGGCGCAATTGGTTTGATCCTCTCACCGAGACAAATGTTTGTGGGGCCCACAAGTATTTGTCTCGGGTCTGCATGTTTTTGACACAGGAAAAGTCTCATAGTTCTGATACCCACGACACAAGTCTTAATTGATCTTAATGTGGGGTCACGACTATGTATGTGACTGTTGGGTGTATTTATTTTATTTATTTATTTATTAACATGAAAGTGATATTTAACTAACTGCTATCCGTTTCATCCCTCATTTTTACTATGACACAGATATGTTAACATTGCAGATTTACAAAAAGGAAAAGATGGTCACATAAGGTCTTCAATTCCTCCTCCAATCACATCATAAAATAAAAATAAAATTAACTTAACCTAACTTGTAAAACTAAGTGGAGCTTTGCCTATAGTTCTTGGTGTCGAGTATTTTCTTCCCACACATGGCACATATGCCCTTCTTGTATGCGCACGCTTGGCAGTAGTGTGAGCCAACTTGGTGTACTTTGGTTCTGCATATTCTGTAATGAGAACAAAATCTTTGTGTTTATAAGGCTGTTTATGTTTTTTTGTGATAATGATTTGTTGCAACAAAGGTTAATAAATTATTTTGTTACACTATATATCTTAATAAAACATAGAATACAGTTAGCATACATTCCACTGCAGGGCGTTTGCCTCTTTTACGTTTAGAAGAACTTGATCCATAGTTCATGGTAATAGTGCGGATTGGTTTATCTCTTTATCAATAAGTTCAAAGCTGAAGTGTTGAAAGCAGCTTGCACCCAACTTAGCTGCTTCCTCCAATTAAAACTACACTATGGGAGGGATTTATGACTGTAATCTAGCAAACAGTAAATATAATCTATATGTCCACCTTCAGACTTGGAAAATTCCACTTTGCAGGATGCAAATGTGCAGCACTATACTAGGAAAACAATAACCTGCATTCCTGGAACTTTGATGTGTATGGGTTGAATCGTCCTTTCTTAGCAGTCAACGCCTTATTTTCACCAACTTTACGCCCTCCAGACTCAACAGTGTTCCTCGCGCCTGCTTTCCAAGGGTCCGGCGTTATTACCCGGCCTAGTTTCTTCTCACATTTTTCACAAACCATTTTGTAAAGACTTTTATATTAACCTTACAATATATCGGCGTAGCTCTTCTATTTTTTTGGCCAAATGAAAGTGATTATTGAATAATATTTAATAAGTGACGATAAATCAATCCATAAATTGGTTTTCTGTGTTTATTTCGACGAAATTAAGCAACTGTGCAAAACAAAACAAATATCGATCGAACCACGAATGAACAATTGACAAATGACAAGTGTTGTTGTTGTTTTTTGAATGTATCCCATCGGAAAGGCAAAGGTCTCAGCCATACAGCCAAAAATGACAAGGGTGAAGTAACAACCAAGACTTAAGGCAAAGGAAATGAGAATAAACAGCCATAGAGATTAATTAAAATTAAACATATTTATAGTTAAAAACAACAAAACGTTGGAAAAAACACAACATATTTTTTATATATAACACATTCGTCACGACTCATGCCTGTATGCCTTCGGGTTGGCAAAGAATGTGGGCTAGCATAATTGAATTCTATTTTAGGGTACGAGATCACAAGAAGGTTCCTACTCAAGCGATTTAATCACTATGTGGAACAATTATTATTTTAGCACGTCTTAGGATAATCATGAATTATTAGTGGGAACAAAAATTTGCGCGACATTTACAGCTTAATGTACATAGATATATAGACTTGCACACACATTCTGTTTATTTAAAGATTTATAATAATTTTAAATAGTTGAACTGTGAACAAGAGCTTTATTTATCTAGTACTGAGTACAAACAATAATGAAATATCAGCTATCTCACATCTGGACGCAAAATACTTCATTTTCCTTTCAAGAAAATGAAATATTCTGATGTTAAATTAATTTCACATCAATCGTGTTTATTTAGTAGGTACCTAAGTACCTCAGAAAATGTTTATTAAACCGTACATGTATCGGGAATTGAATTACCAGCCTATCCACTGAATATGTGGGGGTGCCTAACGCCTATTTGTTGTACTAAAATAAATTAATAGTTTAAAATAAAACTCCAATACCCATCTATGATTATTTATTGAGCAATGTATTATCACTCTATATTCTATTAAATATTTATTTTGTGATTTCTATGATTGCCAATGTTGTATATTTATTATATGTATTAATATATTTCTAACATCGAAAGCATTATCTACATTAAAAACATACTTTAAATATGAAGCTAAAATAACGAATATTGCACGACATAAACAAAAACAAAATGATATCTAAGTTGGCTAACTTTGACTAGGTTGTTTTGGCGATTGTTTTTCAACTTCCGATTCTTCAACTTTATGTTCTTCAAGTTGTGTATTTTGATAATCTTGATTCTGATTCTCATGATACGTTTCATTCTGAGAGAGCTCTGGATTGGTATAATTTGGATCGCCCTGGTAATGTTCATCTGCTTGATAATTATACTGTTCCTCATAATGTGCGTTAGGATCAGTGTACTGTTGAGGATACTGTTCATAATTCTCGTATTGCTCTTGATGATACTCAGGTTGTTCTTGAACATACTCAGGTTGTTCTTCGGTATATTCAGGATGTTCTTCCTTATAACCAACTTGTTCTTCACTATAAGCTGGTTGTTCATAATTTTGTTCGTATTGTTCATGATACTCAGGGTTCTCTTGATAATTTTGATCGTAACTTTCTGTGTTTAAGTGTTCTACTTCCACTGGCTGATCTGGCTCATCGTGATATTCTTTTTCAGGCTCTTGTGGTTCATCAGCTATCTTAGTTTCTTCTACATATTGTTTTTTACTATGATCTTCTTGTTCCCCATTAGTAGTATCCGGTACCGTTTTAATTTTAGTTGGTGATTCAGCCTGGATTGTTCTAGAATCTTCTTTGCTTAAAGTTCTTTGTATTTGGCGGTCACCCCGCTGATGTCCGTCTTGTCCGTGGACTCTGTCCGGTCGGTCTGTATGATCGGGGAGTGGGGGGTGTCCGGTAAGTGTAGGGTTTCCGGTAAGTGAGGGGTGTCCGGAGGAGACAGTTCCGGGATGGTCCCGTCCGGAATCGGATGGGACATTGTGTACATTTCTGTTGGTTGTGGGAGGGTGCGTGGTAGGTGCTGGAAGATTAAAATAATTATATATTTTTTATGTTTCAGTCAATCCTTTAAGTAATCCATGCTCTAAATAAATTCGTCTACTAATAGTTTTCGTTTTTATCGCAAAATATGTTTACAATTAATAAGTTTAATGAGGATCTTTGTTTTATTTATTTGGCTATTATCCTGACATTATCTAACGATTCTTTTGATTTTAAAAATTCTATGAAATTCTGCTAACAGTAAATTATTTGAGGTGAAGGCATAAACATTGACCGACCCTACAAAATACAATCTACAAAAGAGGGATTGAAATTGAAATCCAACATACCATCGGGACAATAAACTTATATTAAGCTGTATTAACACCACGTCTATCTATTGCTGGACATTCTGTATCACTTATTTGCTATACATATCAAGAGAAAAATTACAAAATGGAATCAGTAGAAGCAAACCCACGTTACCTTGATAAGTACTAGGTGTGACTTGTGACTGGTGAAGCGACCGCCCCAGCGTGTTTACTTGACGCTGCAGAGTGGCCAGTTCTTCCCTGCACACGCCAAACGTGAGAACACACAAACACACACATGCTACGTGGACTTCAAGTATATCAGTCTCAAACTTTGCATCGAAACATGTGATATTTACAGAATTTGAATGTGTATTTACAGTAGCTTTCATTTCAATCGAATTGTCTGTGATTATGGGAAATGATAATAGTTTCCGAATCATGTTCATTCGTCAATGTTTCAGTTGTCTACTTAAATTCTACCTATAACTCATGCAGCATGCTTTCAACAGTTCTAACCTCATCTACAATACACATTCCATCTACTCTTACCTTCGAAGGATCATCGTCAGAATCTATTCTATCAAGAGATAGATCGCTCAGATTCCTCGTCAAGTTTCCAACGTCATATCTATTCCTAAATCTATTTGTGTACGGGGTAGAAGTATAATATGTGCGATCTAGATCGTAGGACGATCTGCTATGAGCATATCCACTGAGAGGCGTGACGCTTCGTGCGACAGTGGTTGTGCAGTATTTTTTGTGAGAACTCCACAAATGTCTAAGTTTTCGCATGAGCTCAGCGTTCCTGCAAAGCAATTGTGTTTTTTCTGCTCTGAAATGGAAAATGTGGATGATTTTGTGACGTTCTAGGATGCTTTTAGACTATCTACGAATGGACTACTCACTATAGGGTTATGTTTAATAATTCATAAACTTTGATAAATTTAAAATCTGGTGAAATAATTTGAAACCTGATATTATTTAAAGTTTAAATGAGGGTAAGCTAAGAGGAAATGCATAATTTGGGCTATTTTTAGGTGATTAATATACCGAATTAAATCAAAATTATATTTCTTCTTGTTCTGTACGGTTGTAATCCATTTAAAATTTTCCGCATACGATATTCTTTTGAAATCGTAAACATGGCTTGCATACTACGAATTCATTAAGGAATACTTGCTATATGTTTATGTTTAAATCTAATTGAAAGCATAATTGTATAATACAGCGTCCAGAAGTTCATAGATAGTCTAAAGAATTTCTGAAATAACTAAATAATATTTTTTTACTACATTTATTGCACACATAACTTATCATTACCCATTTAAAGCGTTTTAACAATAACAAAGCAACATGAAAATATTTTTAAAGAATTCAAAAGCTTTTAAAAACAAGTATCACAAGTACATTGCACAATAAATATAAAGCTAAATATAACAATAAACAAATATACCAAGTTGTAAAATAATTACATTCAAAACATTGCTTCATAAAAGAAGCTAAACCGCGCATTGTTTTTAACAAAAGCTAATATAATGAAGATATAATAATAGACTGAGGTACTAAGGTCCTTTTAATAAGGTTTTGAAATATTAACTTTTTAAATACCCATGATAATGCAAATGAAGTATTTTTTTGAAAAGTGCCAATATTCGTTAATCTAACTTTCGCATCAATTTAGTGCCTAATTTACTAAGCCGATAATAGCTTAGGTAATTTTATTGTTTATTTATTTATATCGTCCTTCGATAGATCGGTATGTACTTGTTGTTCTTCAACGTGTTGTATTTCGGGGTTTACATCAACTGTGGCATTTATTTCATTCTCTTTTGTACTGTCCGGTTCAGTATTATGTTCAACTTCAGATTTTTCTTGCTCAACTGGGATCGTGCTTTCTTTGTTATGCATTTGATCTGATGCGTCTGGTACGGTTACTTCTTGGACATGTGCTGGTTTCTCATCCCGAATCGAGTCTGGAGTTAATCTGTCAGTTTTAACAGTAGCTTCATCGGCATTCATTTCAGCAACGTCCTTAGATATTTCATCTACCTCTGGATTAATAATCTCTACAGTTTCTTGAAGAACATGGATATCTCCATCCGATACTTCCATACTAATGCTATTTTTAACACCCCTCTCGTCTGGTACTACGATCTCTTCTACGTGTCTCCTCCTCTTATCTTTCTTCCGAGGCTTGGGCACTAATTTCACGCTTATATCAACTTTTATCGGCTCCTTTTTCTCCCGTAAAAAGGGCTGTTGAATCATCAGCGGGAGGTTGTATATCTTTTCGCCCTTGGCATCAGTGAGATCCTGGTTTGTCGTAAGCGGGCCGACGACTATCGGGTAGCTATTCGACAAATCGGACTCTTTTTCGCAGCGGTGCCTGGACCGACGCGACCCTATCGGCCGCTCTCGAGATCTTGATCGGTCGCGCTGTGTTTTGATTGATTCGTCTGCACGGCTGCGACTCTGCGCTCTGCCTGCCGCCAATGAAAACACAGCACGACGTTAGCAACGTTTAAATGGGTAATGATAATCAGCAAAAGGATTGTGAGCTTTGTTATCATGCTATTAAAGTTGAATATCGTACTTGTGCCTACGGTTCGCGTCGTCGAGCTTGTCTGTGAGCAAACGACACTCGCCGGTCAGTTTCTCCATCAGACTGTTTTGTGATTGTATCATGGCCTCCAACTCAGCCACCGTTTTAGCTGTGGAACCAAATGTTCTTGCTTTAAACTACACATCCCTCGCTAGAGGACTGATTAATTAGTGACCACGCCTAGTTTAAATTTTAACCTCAGAAACCAGTTACCCAGTCTTCAGTATCATTATTGAGTGAGTATTCTAAAAAAAACACCAAATTCGAATATCAATCATGATTAATAACCTAACTAAAATTAATTAATTTTGCAATTATAGTGACTTGATCCTCTCTAATAGCAGTTTGTGGTTTAAAAATAATTGTTCGTTTGCGGTCACTATATATATTTTAATAACTATTAAGTAAATATGAAACAATCTGATGAATAAACTATTGAAGGTTTGGAAAGAGAAGCCCTTTCATAAAACTATCGGCGGACATGCAAGCGCATACATGAAAGGGTAAAATATAAATGTTTTGAATCGTAAGGGATATGGCTTTTTTTATATCTTTAATTTAACGACAATAATTTCACTTAAACATGACTCTTACTAGAAGTAACATTAGGTTAATTGCTAATTAAAATTAACTAAGATTGTATATCTGCTTGTCTGCCTTATAATTAGATTGAATTATTTAATCAATAACTTTTCTGATTTGATAGTATTTCTAAAAAACAAATTTAAATAAAAAAAACAATAAAATTAAAAAAACCTTTTTAAATGATTTAATAAAATTATTTAAGTTTTAATTGACTATTTAGTATGTAATCTCTAACTTGGATATTACGGAAAAAATTAACTTCAAAAATACGCCATAACCCTTTATAAAATTTGTGATCATCTTTCAAAACATCAATAGTCTACCCATATGAGTTACAAAGCTTTTAATCCTATGTGCGGTGAGCTGTTACTGCGTACCGTGTTTGTTCTCGATTGTTTCCAACATGGAAGACAGCTCTTTCTCTTTCTTGTTCTTCTCCGGAGACACCGGCGTCAAATTCTTCATGTTCAACTGTGAATTGGTTTTAACTGCGTTATAAGAATTGAATTAGAGACGACAATGCCTGAACGAATGAAATTACATGTTCGAAGTTGATACTATAGTTATTGTTTTCTATCGCGACTGCAACGTGTATGTATAGTTGTAATAAATTACACTCATTCTGTTTGCTTTATCCCATAACTTAGTTTTAAATATTTCTTATATATTTTTTTAAATATATGTTTGCGATTTAAAAAAAGGGAGGAATGATGTAGAGACGACAATGCCTCGGCATGCAACGTTCCATTTATGCAACGTAGCAGTCACGATCTTGTCGGGTCGCGAGTGGGTCACGTCGGTAATTGTAACAATAATCTAATATATTTAAATATTATGTGAACTGAACACTCTTTTCATTTCTAACCCACGTACCGATCATCAACAAGCCCCCACAGAATATTATTACAACTCTTACTGCATTAATAAATACCTACCTACAGTAGGATGTGCAAGTTACGCTTTATTCAAAGAGCTTTCAATTGTAATACTCATATCCTACGAGGATGCGAGGATTTAACCTACTAGCAACGCGAATTAAGCAATTTTAATTCACAGAAAAAAAATAGAGGCCAACTGACAATACCACTAAACAAACGGGACTGAAAAATGCCTCTAAAACATTGAAACTCCGCAGCCGTTGTTGAAAGAACGAATATTTTTTTATTTAATTCTAGGAAACAGACTCACCTCTTTCTCCAAATTAGCAATTTGCTCAGTCAGACGTAAGTTCTCTCTACGCGAGTGCACCAAGTCAGCATCAGCTCGATCTAAACGCTGGCGAAGCGATTGAATCTGTAAAGATGGTACCTTGTTAATGCTGTTCTCGATACCAACATTCCATTGAGAATTTATAATGCCACTATTAACAGTTAGCCTGTAAATTTTCTGAAGGTTTGTACTGTAAAGACAATTTCTCTATATCAATGTACAATCTTGTTTTTTTTCCATATTCATGCCCTTGTTATTAATAAACCATTGGGAAATGGAAATCGTTGGAGAGGTCTATGTTCAGCAGTGGACTTCCTTTGGCTGATGGATTGGACTGGAATGATAATCTTTATTAATATAAAGATGGAACTGTAATACTTCAGAGTTAAGCCGGTTGGTCTCGTGTTTGGCCTGGCGCTGGTGTCGCTCGATGGCGAGACGAGCGCTGGCCAGCTCTTCCTCCAGAGACGCCTTCTCGGCATGGGCTTGAGCGAGATCAGCTTGGAGAGACGCTGCAGAGAAACTTATTTCGTTAACAGTCGCTACAACCTTAATTTATTAGAGTCTCTTTTTGTGGTTGATCATGTCAAGAAAGGATTATATTTGAAATTGGAAGATCAAAGCCTTTTAATTCTATCGGAATTTTCTAATAAATTACTTAAAGCGTCATATTAAGTCCAGCTATAAACACATTAAACAATACAAAATCCAGGACCTATGGGTTTGTGAGCGAGTGTACTCATAGAAATATTGGGAGCAAAGATGATCACACTACAATAGCCCTACCTGTTTTATTCTTGAGTTCCATTTTTAGCTCTTCAATGGCGGAGTTCTTCATGGACAGCTCACGTTTTAGATCGTTTTCTTCGCGACGTTGACGCTCTAAATCCAACTGGAGGAATAAATATAAAACTAAATTATTGGTTTCTTAGTCTAAAGACTGGTAGGAATGTATTATAAAAAATATTTCAATTTCTTATATTGTTTAGAGAAGATACCATACTTTCTACTTCGTCAAAATCATTAATTTTTGTAACGCAATGATTCAATAAAATAAAAAATTATGGGCTAAAAAAAATTTTATCTGACAGTAAAGTTAATCATTACACCTAAGTATTAAATATTAATTTTAATAAACATTTTCATTTATTAGTTGTTCATTTACCTGCAACTTAGAAACATTGTCGTACTGCGCGGCGAGATCGTGTTGCAGTTCGTCGAAGTGCGCATTGTAACGTTGCTCGGCGGCGCTGCGCTCCTGGATCGCGCGGCGAGCGCCCTCGCCAGCCAGCTCGCGAACCTTGCTGCGTTCTTTGGATAGATCGTCCTGGTTGATGTGGAAATGTATTTGCTTAGTTATTTACAATGTTAACGTGTCTAGGTCGTGTCTTAGTCGGTTTTTCTATTAACGTATCTGTTTTGTTAACCTATTTCTCGTAGTTTCGTAGTGTTGGCGTTTAAATGCTGTGAAAGGCGGGATTGTATTTAATTTCGGCATCGACCTGTCCATTATGAGTTCTTCGAAATTTTCTGTTTGCCTACTATGATAGATATCTTACCCATTGTAAATAAGCCTACTCCCAATTTATATCAATATAAACAGAAAGTCTCTACCAAGAACATTTGGTTGAGTAATTTCCTTAGTAACATAAACTGTTTTCCTGCAGTTTCATGTCATAATTTTAATTTAACTTTTCCTAGATGATTTTACTCTTGTTTTTTTTATTACTTAGATCCGACAAACGAGCAAACAGGTCACCTGATGGTAAGTGATCAGTGCCGCCCATGAATATCCACAGCGCTGGATCATGGATGTGTTGCCGGCCCAATTAGAACGGGAGCAGGGCAGAAAAAGGAAGGGAATATTGAGCATCCGGCAATGTCACTCATCCAACGAAGCGCGACAGCGAAGCTGTCGCTTCACGTCGATATCCTGTGAGACAGTGGTACCGCCCCAGATGAGCCTGTCTATTCCTGATGAGTCCCGACGCACAACAGCGTGGCTTTACCACTTTCAAAAATTATTGATTCTAATTACTAGTGTCAAGTGGGTAAATACCTTAAGCCGTCGCACTTCTGCCTCCAAGTTGTTCCTCTCCTCCCGCAGCTGTTGTTCCATGACGTCAGAGCGCTTGTATCTCCCGCTGTCGCCATCTTGTTGGTCCAGACTCAGCTTCAATTTGGTTATCTGAGCCTCCAGCGATGACTTGTCTCTAATGGAATTATGAAGCCTAGATTAGATAGGTTTTGAAGGTGTACTTTGGTATTATAGAATTTATTTAAAATTATTTCGATTCTATTGTTAATATAATCTATTACTAGCATAAATCTTAAGATAAATCCTTTTGAAATATGCAGTCTTAATATGTTGAATCAATCATGCAAAAGTGCGTAATAAAAAAGTACAAGGAGGTAGAATGTATGAATGTCCTTTGTAAGATACAGCTTAATAAAAAGTTGTAACTTTTATACTTACCTTTGCAAGTTGTCGATTTGCCGCTTGAAGCCATCAAGGCAAGTTGAATCAACAAGCCCAGAGGCTAACTTGCGTTTGTTCTCATTGTTTTCATCCTGTGAAAAATAAAAACAGCTACCTATATTATAAATAAGGTTTGTCTTTCTTTCTTAGTTATAAAAAACAAAACCCAACGATTGATGGATAGTGAGGGTTCAATTAGATGGTGACAAATGAACTGAAGATGTCAGAAATCTTAGAGTTGTGCTCCGAAACCGTTCAGATTTGTAACCTTGACGTGGGTAAAAAATAACTAGATGGATCGTACTTCGAGGCAATGTAATATAGTGTGACTATGAAGATAGTTGTTTTCGAAAGAAACTGATAAGAAGAGGCGGTAGGGACATATTTAAAAGCATATACCTGCACTTTCTTAAGGTCGATTTTGGCTTGCGTGAGCTGTGCCTCCAGTTCAGCTATACGAGACTCAAAGACGATGTTAGGCCCTTCCAACTTGGTCGAACGGGACTTGGCGCTCCTACGAGGCTTCGACGGAGACAACTATAAATAATTACTTATAATGAGGTTAGAAATTCAACATACGGTAGCACGTATTTAAGATAATTCCAGCAACCGCCAATTCCACAACTGAAATAAAGATAATCGCCATTACTACACCACAGCTTATATGTTTTTGTATATTCATTTTGTTTATAGTTATATGCAGCATTTGAATAATGAGATAATTGGAGATTCTACAAAATACATGCTTTACTTTTAATCCATAATCATCAAAGGCCGATTACTTATCTATGAATCGGTAGTGTTTTGCGTTAGGGATATCGCCAATCCAGATCCTAAATAGACAAACATTTCGTTGGGTAAAATATGATCACTGCTGTTCATGAAACTTGAAGACTCATAAATATAAAAATTGCCCACATCTCCCAACAGAAACGAAAACAAAGAAATAGTACTATAAGTTCTTCACCAGCAACCATCAACAGTACCTTATGATCAGAGTCGACGCCAGTGCTGTCGGCCGCGTCGTCCAGCTCGTCGGTCTCGGAGCCGCAGGAGTGGAACATGCGCGAGATCAGCTTGTTCTTCTGCGCTTCGTGCAGGTGCTCGTTCTCAGATATCACCTCCTTCACTTTACCGAGCAGGTTGTTTAGCTCATCCTGGATAGCAAGAATAGTTCTGATTACCTTTGAATACCTAGTCGTTAGGGATGTAATGATTCATCTCGTTCTCCTATATCAGCTCTTTCACTTTACCAAGGAGGTTGTTTAACTCATCCTGGATAACAAGAATCGTCCTGATCACCTTTGAATTCTCACGACTTCATTCATAGTCATTGTAAACCTATTTTCGTTATCGGATGTTTTGTCCCTTTCGAGCGACTTTTGATTTCAGTTTGAGCGAAGAAGACAAAACATTCCATAACTAAAATAGGCTTTTACCTGTCTTTGAATAAAGCAGCTAGTCTTTAGGAGTTTGTAATGGTTTATCTCGTTCTCCGATATATCCTCCTTCACTTTGCCAAGGAGGTTGTGTAGCTCATCTTGGTTAGAAATATTGAGATAACTTTGTTTGCCTGACTAGTCTTTAGGTGTTAATACCTATTCCTTTATACCTATTCTCGTCCACGGCTAGACGTAGGTCTCCCAAGTAAACTCCAACCATCCCGGTTTCAGGTGTTTGTAGTTGTTTATTATGTTGTCGGTATCACCTATATATCTGATCAAATGCTTGAGTTATATAAGGGACTTTTGTATACATTTTGTGTAATAAAAATCGATAGTCATCAATAGTTATCAATAGTTAACTGTTGGACCTAAGACCTCAAAAGTACACCAATAGTCATGATCGAGGCTGGTAAAATTTGATAATGTGCTTTACAGTCATTGAACTATTTAAAATATAGTAAATCGGTCCCGTAGTCAAAATGTTGGAGCATAAACTGTAGAATATAGTGCCCGGCTTATTCACCCAACCTTGCCTGTTTTTGCAGTAAATACCTGCAGATGTGTCCAAGCCTTTCCAATACAAGAACATAAATAGCTTGACGTTTTCTAAATAAATCCTAAGTACATACCCGGCAATACTGGCTCTCGCGTTCCAACTGCTCGATATATTCCTCCTGCTTCTGTATGAAGTTGACGACATCAGGGCTGGTACCGCCGGTGACGTCACCCACCGGGGCCGAAGTCACTGGAGTCGACACTGTAAAGGAATAATGAATAAATACGCCCAACACTCAAATACGAGTACTGACCCCATATTAGGATCAATTAAGTCTTGTGCCGGGTATCAGAAATTACGAGAAGCATTGCGGTTCTACAAACACCCAGACCGAAGACAATACTTGTTGTCTCCACAAACATTTGTCTCGATGCGGGAATCAAAGCCACGCCTGCTCAGTTCACAGTCGGCGTCTAACCAGCTGCGTCACGGAGGCTGTCCATATGTCAAATGTCGAAATTATCAATCATCATGATACTCAGCTCAAAATATCCACTGCTGAGCTAATACCTCCTGGAAGATCAACGTTTACTGTTCTGATATATCTGTATCCACGATCGATCCTCCTCCGTGGTGCAGTTGGTTACAAGCTGGCTGTGAAAAGAGAGGTCGCGGGTTCAATTCCCGCATCAATACAAATGTTTGGGCGACACACAAGAGTTTGTTTCGAGTCTGGGTGTTTGAGACTGAAAAGTCTTTACTAGTTTCTGATACACGACACAACTCGAACTTAGTGTGGGGTCAGGACTATGTGACTGTGGGTATTTTATGTCTGCCTGCATCCACGAAAAACGCACCATTATGAGTCTCAGGCGCGTAGTTCTTCAAGCTGTCGGCGTACAGTGTCGCATATTTGGCGGTGAGTCTGGGTCTTGGTTTGTACTCGGCTAGTGCGGTGTACGACGGAGAGTATTTCTTGTCTAAATCCCCGTCAGACTCGTCCAAGTTCTTTATGGAGGCTGAGCCGCCGTAGCTGCGAACCTGGTTTGATCATTTCCATGGAATTTTTAATAAAAATAACGATAACATATTCGAACTAAGTTTTTTCCAATACCAAATTGTTATCATATTTACCCTAATTTATTTTTTAATTTAAATTAAATCGTAACAAATAAAATTGTTTAAAAGGTTGAACGAATAAAAATTGGTGCAATATTACTTTTTATTTTTTTTATCAACAGTATTAGTTAACTAAAAAGATAAAACTTTGGCCATTAACTGTATATGGCTGACTGGCTAGTAACTATTCCTCATGAATAAAAAAGTACTCACGCTCGGCGCATAGTTTCCAGATAAAAAGTATCTCAGCTTAGACACCGCCTCTTTATAAGCCAACTCGGTATAATCAGGAACCCGCTTCAACCCATAATCGTTCATTTTAGTCGGCCGCCTGTATTTACAATAACAGTACATCTCAACTGTACGAATCACATTTTAAAAAGTTAAATTAAGAAACTATTTTAAAAGATAAAATTAAAACTATTTTTCAATTTCGAAAATGGAACTAGTGCGACGCATCGTGACGATGTTGGTGCAATGGTTTCGAAATTCAAACTGTATTGATTACACGAGCGCCGTTGCTATGGTAACAGATGTAAACAGACGCCTAACAACGAGTATCGTCATGCACAAAAGTCGTTTGAAATAGAATCATGACAAGTATAGACGAGCACATAAATGTCTATTTATAATACGGAAATTCTTATAATATTATGTTTATTCGAGTCATAAACTGCTATGATGACCTAGTTCACCAAAAGTAGCATGGTGAGCGAAATTCATTTCACATTTGTTTTTATTAATAGTAAATTGTATATACGTAACTGTGAATACATGATTTTATGAATTTTAAGTTTGTTATTATTAAATACAGTAGAATCCGTTTATTATGACTCCGCTTATATTGACCAACCGCTTAATTTGACGTCATTACACAGTGAAGTTTGGTTTTTATATAAAATTCATTACAAAAATATATGATATAATGACTGCTTAAGTCGGATATAGCGACATGTCGATTATTAGTTATTACTCATTTTTTTTTGTTGATTAATTATGTTCGGATATAGTAATCGATGACACCCTGACATCTTCGGCAGTTTTTGAAATAACCACGTGACGCCCTAAGACTTTCGGCGGATGGTAATTTGACCATGTCGATTTCTTCTTTATACAATAGTATTCGATACTGTCATTACGTAAAGTGCGTGGTGGCCTGTTGGTAACGGACTAGACGCGGCTGCCTACGTGTTCACGGCGGTCGCGGGTTCAAATCCCAGGGCACACCTCTGACTGGTGAATGAAAACATCATGAATAAACCTGCATACCATAGCAATTTGTATAAATTTTTATGGTGTGTAAAAGTCCGCCAACCTGCAATAGACCAGCGTGGTGGACTATATGGCCTAACCACTCTCAATCGTACTCTCGATTATAGAGGAGGCCCGTACCTTGCAGTGGGACGTGTATGGGCTGATACAGTACAGTACAGTTTAAAATATGAAATACCAACATGAAAATTATAATATTCTATCATAATTATTTTGTCTTTATTAAAAAAAAAAATATTAAAAAAACGTATGTAATATACATACATAAATACATAAACTCAGTCCTTTTTCCCAGAAGGGGTAGGCTTAGGTTCCCCTGTTAGCAATCAGGGCGCCCACGTATCGCCTTGTGTGTTCCGCCCCACGATGCGGTGCCAACATATATCCATATTAGGCACATATTCCCAACTCCGGGCTGATAATTAATAGAGAAATCCAGTATCACTTTGCTCTACCCGAGATTCGAACCCGCGACCTCAGCGTTGTAATCGTACTTTAGTACAGCTGCGCCATCGAGGTAATGACGTACAAAATATTCTTTCAGCATTAAAAGGGATGAACATGTGTATGCCTGGTGTTGAATACGTTGGCATAATAGGCATGTTGACTCACGTACCCAATGCGTGTAAATTTATTTTTTACACATTAAAGACAGTATTTTAAAGTTTCACGTTATCCATAGTAACTTATTAAACATTTATTACACTTAGCGAGTATTTAAATACATTAAAAAGAATACAATAATATAAATAGTATTTTTTTTTTGTAAATAGATAGATAATAAGTTGTATGTGTGTTGACTTGTCATAAGAGCTATTTAATTGCCTAGGTGACCAATAAACGACTTTCATTTCATTTCATTTCACTGCAGTAGCTAATATTCATACAAAAAGAGTTACAGATTATTGTGACATTGAACAAAGTTTAAAGTGATGTCAAAATTCCAAAATCAATTTCGTTTAGCACATCTGTCCTATGTTCCAAATTGAAAATTATTAAATTTAAAAAAGCCACAACAGATTTTTTCGTAAAATATATTTAATGTCCAATTTTTTTTAAATATAATATTAACGAATGCTTTTATCCAAGACCTAATTCACTTACTTGATCTTACTCCTCTTAAGTTTCCCATTCATCTCCTTGTCAGATCCCGCGCTGGAGCCGCTTTTAGCTCTATACACCCCCGGCTTAGGCTTGGTAATGTAACTCGTCGACCCCATGGCTCAAAGGACCGATTACTGAGCCTAATCTAATGAAAAAGTACCTGCATCGCGCGCCACGTACGCACGTCGGAAAACGAATGACTTTGTAATGAACATCTTTTTGTATCTTCCTGTTTTTGTCTCTTTCACACGTTTGTTGATTGGTATACCTGTTTCGATTTGAGCGGAAAAGTTTTCATAAGGATATATTAGCTAGGAGATTGACTTGTGAGTGGCTACGTCATCTATGTACAGCGAGTCTACAGCCAGAATCATTATTTATGGGTCTGTTACGTTTTACGGCAGAGCTATTTTTGAGTGAGATATATGACTCGTAAATTATATAAGATGCGTAGCGGTAACACTGTAATATTGGTAAGAAAGTAAGCTCCCAGGGCTTTATTCATAAACAGTTTTAAAACCTATTTTAGTTATCGAATGTTTTGTCCCTTTCGAATTTCGAACGGCTTTTGAACTTAGTTTGAGCGAAGAAGACAAAACATTCAATAACTAAAATAGGTTTCAAAACTGTCTATGAATAAGGCCGCTATAATATAATATAGGAGGTCTTATACAGTTATTTTCTACCTACAATAAAATATAATAGTAATCTTTGGGTTGGACACTTTCCTGATGTTGATGACGTCAAATGCGAAGATTGCAAAATATAAGCTTTTCTGCAACTAAGAAAATAATTTTGCAGATTGCATGGACCCGAACCATTTAAATTTACAGATTCACTTACTAAGTATAATGCATTGCAGTAGTTTTACTGTGCTATCTTGAAAAGTTGAATGGAAGACAGCCTTCGTGGCGCAGTTGGCTAGAACCCGGCTGTGGTGGTAAGTTCCATTATGTCCAGTAGTTACTTTGGCTAGAATGTCCTTCAAACCGGAAGGTTAGTAGTGCTAACCCAACTATGCTTACAACCGTACAATGGGTTAAGTAAAACATTTTAAGCCATTAAACTTTCCTCCTTTATACAGGGTATAAAGACTGCTAACGAAAACGAAGCCGGGTGGTAGTTTTAGTGACTACAGACACGTTGCAAATAATTTTTTTGCAAAAAAACGCGACGATTTTTTTTTGTAATGTTTTAAATATCATTGTATTTGGGTGGTAAATCCATAGTTTTTGCTAAAATTATAATTTAAAGCCTTGCGTACTATATAGTCTTTAAAAGGGTGTGCATTTTTTAGGAAAATGTATGTATTTACTACCCAAATACGATGATAGGAAAAAAAATACAAAAATAATCGTCTGTTTTTTTTGCAAATATTTGATTTGCATTGTGTCTAAACTCACTAAAACTACCACCTGGCTTTGTTTTTGGTAGCAGTTTTGATATACCCTGTATATAATATTTCGGTTATGACGTAGAAAACAACCCTGGCTTTTAGACAGCCAGCCTGGCAGTGTCTTGCGTGCGGAGATTTTCCGAGGGGTGCACCATCACGAACAAATCATACTTCTGATTCATGCCCTGTTATGGAGCATCAAATTTTCTATTGAATATAAACAGTATTGGTATTGCTTTGTCTATAGTAGATTTTATAGCATTTTCATTAAAGTAGTTCTAATAGATTTTATAGTGTTGTTACCTTAGTACATACGGCAGTAGTCATGTTTTTGGACCAAGTTTATTAATTTAAAATATTATAGCTGTTTTGTAAACTTTTCCCATGAGTATTATATTAGATTTTTTTTGTTTGTTTTTTCATTGTTTTATTAGTTCCTTGATTTTCTCTAAGCCAAATGCAATAAATTGAAAATGCAAACTAAGGCCGTAACTATCAACACGATTTTATAAATTCCTTAATAAACAATCTCATATCAAAGGATATGTGTTGGCCTCCGTAGCGCAGTGGGTTAGATGCCGGCCGTAAAACCAGAGGTCGCGGGTTCGATTTCTACATTGAAAGTACTTAGATCGTGCGGCCCACAAAAATTTGTTGCTTGTCTGGGTGTTTGTGAGACCTAAAAGTGTCTCGTAGTTTACGATAACCATAAAAGAAAACTTCATGAATCCAAACGTTGGTTCAAGACTATGTATGCGACTGCTGGGTCATGGCTGTATTTATTTATTTCACAACCTAATTCATTCGTTTGTACGTGTCAGCCAAAGGAAGTCCACTATTGAACATAGGCCTCCTCTTTTAATCTCCACATCGACTTATTGTAAGCGGCCTGCATCCAGCGACTTGCTGCAACCTTAACCAGGTCGTCCGTCCACCTTGTAGGTGGGCGTCCGACACTGCGCTTGCCTATATGTGGCCTCTCCCCCAGAACCTAATTAGTATGACTAATACTTCATTAACAACATCTTTGTTTACCTCGCTAATTAATTAAACAACAAAAAAAAATCGAATATTTTCAAACTTAGAACATAATATACAAGGAACCATAAACATAGTTCATAGAGTTTGACAAGTCGACGGTGCCGGCCCGTGTCAGGGCATCGCGTGACACACCGTCATTACGCGCCCCGCGAAAATGTTCCTTTATTTATAAAAGAAAATCTTCGTACTGCAACGACTATTTTACGGAGAAGTCATTTTGTGGCGGCATCGTTTGTGGATAAATTAGTAATTTTGTAATTTAGATAATCAGTTTTTGTCTATAGTTTTGATGGTTGAATTCAGATTGTTTAAAAAATGACGACTTTTCAGTGCCCATCAGTTGCAAATAAGTTGAACATAGTAGGTACTAGCTTCTGCCCGCAATCTTGTCTGCGTGGTTAACTTTATTTAAAATTTCCCGTCCCGTCCCGTTACATCTCGCCATGTCCCGTCGCATTACATGCCTTGAGAGCATGTAATCCAGTCCCATCCCATCCCTTTGAGTATAAAAAAGTAACAAATATATCGGAATTCCTTCTTCATCCCACGGGAACACTACATTTTTCGGAATAAAAAGTATCCTAAATGTTAACCCAGGGAGTCAGCTACGTCCATACCAAATTTCATCGAAATCCATTAAGACGTTTCTGAGTTCTTTTCTAAAAAAAATTCTAAAAACCATTGTTTCAAGTTCTATTACGTTAATATTGTCCCCCCATATCAGTTTTTCTCATTAATCTACCATGTACAGACATCGATCGGTTACAAAATTATATGTTTAGATTTATTATGACAGAATACAATACATGTTTGTCTAGTATTTACCCAAATGTTATACAATTTCATTATATATATATTTTTTTAAGATATTTTGAGTGTTAGACGTTTTTGTAAAATGTCCGATAACACGTATTTTTTGTTACCTACTCTCCATCCTCCACATTGAAGCATAACAGTACTGCTGCAATAACAATTATCATATTCAGGCTTATTGCCTCAAATATGTGAAATCTAAATTTCAGTATAGCCAATTTTTAGAATAATTTTAGTATTTGTGTAAGTCTATGCAAGCCTAACTAACTTAATATAGGGCTGCATATATCTCAGGAAATAATTATGAAAGTAATTAAACTATTGTACAAAAAAAACAGCAGTTGTTTCAATTAAACGCATTTTACGAATATAACTTTTTAATAACCAAATTTGATAAATATATTCGGTGATCATCTGCAGTGACTCACTAACTCACAATCCACAAGGTAAATTAAAAATAAAATAAAAATAAACAGCAAATATTACATAAATTTATTAGTAAAAAAATAATAATACTAAAACAATCTTCTCTGATTTTTTGGTGTTAGTAGCTACGAAACAAACTTAATCGCTAACGAAAAATAATAAATAATTTTAAGTAAACGTGGCGATGAGACGGGAACAATAATTTTTTTTTCGATAATACACTTCGCGATGGCACTACTCTCGTAAAAACATAGCAAAATAGGAATTCCAACTGAGATATAACATTGAAGTCGACACCGCGGACAAAATATTACTAACAAAAAACTGCGGTACCTCTATATCTATCTCTCTCCCTCTTACGCTAGCACACAATCTCCCTTCTCGCTCTACTGATTTCCCGCCCGTTAGATTAGTTCGAAATGTCTCTTTCAGTGTTATACCTCAATAATTCCAAAGTATCTATATATACATGTATATTTTGTGCGTAATCGTGTTTAACATATTGCCAAAATATAATTATTATACTTTATTCTACTATTTCATTGACGCTTCAAATCTTCAGTGACCCCTAACAATCAACTTGATTCTATGCAGTATTGAGATAACTCTATGTAGTGTCTAAGATAACAAACTTGCCTTAGTAATATTGTTAAAAATTCTTATCAATTTGAGTCATTTTATGATTACATTTTACCCCATTTATTGTTGCATATACTTAAATATTTTTGAGGTTAATGGCAATAGTAGAACGAAGTGGTTTGTCTATGGCACGACATAATCAAAGCTCATGGAGGTTTGATATTCGAAATGAAATTATTTACAAATATTAACATACGCTTACACTAATGAATTACGGTACATGTAGATGTTATGTATTTAAAACACGCGAGTACAAAAACAGACGGAATCATAGTTTGTTAGTGTTTATTAACGTGTCGAAACAATACTTTTAATACATCCAATAGATGGATTAAGTTATTATGAGGCTAAGAAGAAGTATAACTTCAAAAAGTATTTCAATACATATGCTGGAATTGTCATCTACTTGTAAACTACCCAACAGAAAATAATAAAAATATAAATTCAAAAAGTTTATAATATTTTTAAGCTAAAATACATGATTTGCAATTCTATTATAATGTACAATTAAGATACAATAAAGATATTATATTTTCCAATATGTATAAGTTAAGTATACGGTGCACCGATTTAGGATATTTTTCTTAATTTAATTGTATTACCATTATTTATTAATATTTAATACATTGTTTATTGTTTCGACTCGTCAATATTTTACAAAACCGTTATAAATGCAATCGTATCACTCGATAAAGCTCATTGGAATTTATTCACCACCTGTTTCACCCAACTGCCTTTCAGATCGACATTTTCTTCTATATTTTGTTCTACACTGTTCCTATTTGAGGGAATGTTTGCAACACTGGCCTGACTTTTTGTATCTGCTTGACTGATACTTCTTTCGAAATTCGCCATTTTAGTTGTAATTGATTTTGGAGCTATTTGGGGCTTTTTGACGCTTGAGCTTGGTTTTATCTGACTTTTAGTTAGCTGCTCTATCTCCATCCGCCTTTCTAGAACGGATTTTGAGGTAATTTTCGAAGGCTCTATAGCTTTTTTTAGGTCAGTCGTTTTAATTTTTCTCGTTGCTGAATCTAAACTAGCTCTCTCGAAACTCAGTCTTTTGATTTGTATATTGCTACTAGATTGTGTTTTAAATTTATTACTGCTTTCAATATCTTCCTCTTTCACTGTTTTCGTGTCATCCCCTTTGAATTTTTCTTCGATAACTTTTTGATCGCCTGGCGTAGATACAGACCTCTCTATGGTTTGTTTGAAATTCGCGTTTCGCTTAATTGTTTTTGAGTTCATTGGTTCAGTAGAAGTTCCTTCTAAACTCTTAACTAGTAAATTGTTTTTGTTTATAACTCTAGTTGGAAAGTTCGTCGTGGGTAATTGAGATATTTTAGGTTTCACTGGGACTGGTGGAGCAATTTTAGGTTTAACAATTGGTGCCTTTTGTTCACTGTCAGCTACTTTTTCAGTCGTTTTTACTATGGTCGTTGTAGAAACTATAGATTTTTGGAAATTAAACGATGATTTCCTTTTAACACTGGAAGTTTGAATAACTGTTTTATTTATAGTTTTATCCTTAGTAGTTTCTGGTCTGGCGTCATCTTCTTCTTGGTCAGAGTAGACAGCTGAATCTCTAAAGACATCCTCATCCGTCACTTGTTCAATCTTTTCAAACGATTTCTCGTAATAACTCTCATCTGAAATCATCGGGGCGGGCGATTCAATCTTATCCTTTTCAACCGTAGTTTGGTTAACAGTTTTATTTTCCTGATACACTCCTTCACTAGACGTAGTTACGAATGAAGAATTAGAGAATAGACTGTCTGGCCTTACAGAATTTTTGTTAATGAGTACATTGACGTTTTTGAAAGCTGCTTTCTCACTGGACAGTGTCATTGGATCGACGTAGTCTGACTGGGCTATCCTGGCCCCTAGGAGTTTACTGCCTTGCATGTACATGGGCAGTTTGTTTAAGCTTTGGTAGGAACTATTGTTTGATTTCAAAGGTGAAGCGAGGGAGCTTGTTAGACTGGTCACCATACTGATGCTCTTCTCGTATTTTGGACGGATTTTGCCTGCTTTCTTTGTGATATTATCGCAACTGAGAGATAGAGCTTCTAAATTGTTCTTCTCGTTTTGACTGTCCGTCATTGAAGTGTGTTCGCAAACGCTTTTGCTGAGCATGTCGCTGTTTACAGAATATACTATTGTAGATGTCGTAGGACTTGCGTCAGTTGACGTTATGACAACTTTGATGACGTTCTTATTGGTTTCGGTTTCAGTTGTTTGCGTTTTCGATTCAGGTTTGTTTTGATTGTCATCCGGTGTGTCATCGCCAATGATACTCCTAAACCTTTGCAGAAGGTTTTTAGAATAGCTCCTAGGGTTTAAAGCTGATCTCTTTTCATTGGTAGGACTTTTCATATCTGATTTTGTGCTGTCCGGACTGCTTTGATCATTAGCATTAATCTCTCCATCTTCGCTGTTTTTATTAGGAGTTTTATTTTTAAATCGACTCAAAACGTTTTTCAGAGACAGCATGTTGCTCGTAGGCTTATATATTTTATGTTCAGGATGTATGTTTTCGGCTGTTTGTTTGTCATCAATACGGTCTGCAGTTAAGACTTCACACGAAGAAGTAGTTGAGGTATTCAAATTTCCTTGTGACACGTTAATATTTTCGTTTTTATCTTTATCCAAATTAATTTCTTCGAAGTTGTTCTTGTAGCATCTGTCTATTTCCTCCTCCAGTTCTAATGTAGATTGACTTATGTTTTGTGCGTATTCAGACTCGTTGGCTTTTGAATTTTTATTAAATTTGAGTATGTCCCCTTCGCTCATGTAATTTTCTACATCATCATAACTGATTTCGCTTTGATCTGAAGCGATTGTGAACGGCCTGTCTATACTCATCACTTTGCCATCTCTATTCAAATAAGTTTTGCTATTACTATTAGGTTTGCACTTAAACGTACTTAGGTTATTTTCTTCCTGAGTACTCGTAACTACTTGAAAACTACGTGGGAGCGATCCGGATTTTCTGTCACGGGAAACGTTAAAATGTTCCTTTTGCCTACTAAGCCATATTTCTGGAGTGTTTGGACTTTGTTGATCCGAATTCATTGGCAAATAATCTACAGTCAAAGTCGTAGGTACATCCTTTCTACGTTTGCATACCTCTAGAAGTGTATCGTAGATATTTTCATCAGTTGTCGCGGGACTTTGTTGCTCCATTGTGACGTAGTAGTCAGCAGGTATGCGATCTACCCTCTGAGGAGATTTAACAGGGACATCATATATACCATCATCTTGAACTGTTTTCAATTGGTCGAATGTTAAGTACACATAATCAGATTCGGGAGCATTTGCAGTTGTGTCAATATCTTGGGGAGGTTGTGGCGGAGACGGTAATCTTTTTGGCCTATTTAAATGTGAGCTATGTTGTATTATCTTACTTTTACTATTTAGGCTGTGTAGACTCTCATCTACTCTGTCATCAACTCGCAATGTTTCGTAA
The DNA here is from genome assembly GCA_033459515.1 of Theretra japonica. Classification (NCBI taxonomy): domain Eukaryota; kingdom Metazoa; phylum Arthropoda; class Insecta; order Lepidoptera; family Sphingidae; genus Theretra; species Theretra japonica. Next base: position 5,312,950 of record CM065950.1, read on the forward strand.
ATGTGGTCATCGTCTGTAGCATATTTCTCTTCTATATTTTGAACTAATTCCGTTGAATCTATTTCATCGTTTTTGTTCAATTCAAAATTTTCCGAAGTTTGTCGAATATGTTTTGGTTTCAATTTGCCACAATCTGCGTTTTTCGCTAATACAACCGGTTCCGGGTTAGAATGAGATTTCATGAGTCTTTGATGTCTTCTTTGTGCGCTGTTCCTCTGTTGTTGTTTCTTTATTAGTTTCTGGAATTCTCTGTTCTGCATTAGGAGTTGAGATATTATTTGTTCTAATGGTTGTTCCACCTCTTCGCCACTTTCAACCACTTCTTCCTGTTTGATTTCTACGTCACATGTTTTGTCTTCAGCCTCCGAGCCTTCGTTTATCACCTTCTGTTGATTTAAGTACTTCACCTTTTCCAATTCATTCTTTTTGAACGAATCAGTTTTTTCTATTAGCTTCTTATAAGTTTCCTCGTCGATATCTTCATCCTTACTTAACTTTTCAGGTACTGCAGTATTCTCTACGTTATCTTTAGGTTTGTCAACATTTAGACTATCGTTAGATTCAGAGATGTGCAATATGTTTTCAGTGGAAACGTCAGTAGAAAAGTCAGCGTAGAACTTAGCGGTAGTATCTGATCCTAGACGTAAACCTTTAGCTCTATTCTTTTTAATCTTGGATATTTTCTTTGGTATGTTTTTAGTGTTGTACATTCTTATTTCTAGATTAGGTTTCGGTGTGTTGAGTACCCTCTTTCTACCATCTAACTCGGGATCAGATATGATTGTTCCATCACTCGATTTTGTTTTCCTCGTGATTTTATTCGATCCGCAATTTCGACATTCGAATTCGATCTTTTCGCTACCTTTCACTTCGATTTTTTCACTGTCGCTGTCTTGGGACTTCTTTAATAGAATCCCAGTCGAGTTCTGCTGCAAGCCTGGCTCAGATTTCCTTCTCCAAGCGCCTATTTTTGTTAACTTCGATCTCTGTGGATCGTCTTTAGATTTCGACCTTAACGTGTCCGATCTGTGCTTGTCACTATCATTACATCGCGATCGTCTCGGATGCAAAGTAGTGACCGAATCTACAACAATGTTCTCTTTAATTTTGTCGCATTTTAAACACGTTTTTGGAATATTCCTCACGTTTATTAATGAATTGTTTGTTTCTACTAGATCCTCTTTACTTTTACAACTGTCACTGTAGTGGACTATATTGTCCGATGAATGATACCCCCTAGTATTAGTTAGTGATGTTCCAAATTCTTTACCAAAACTCTCTTGCGATGATTTAAAATCTGAGCATTTGCATTCGGTTGGTTTTCTTTCTAGATGTTCTGCGCTACCAGCATCGATGTAATGAAGACATCTGTCGCATTCGGGGCATTTCTCTCCATTTAATTCGCTATCTTCGTGCCTGCATGGACATTTCTCCGCTTTATCTTTGGATAATTCTGTTTCACAGTCCGAGCACAGATCAATATAGCAATTCTCACACGTGTAATCGATGCCCTTGTCAGCAGATACTTGGCTGCAATCGCAATCCTGATTCCTCTCACCTCTTGAATTAGGTATCGTGTACTTCCTATTGGCTTTCTTAAGGCGATTTCTGATGCCGTTTTCGAAGGATTTTCGCCTTTCTCTCTCCAGTTTCCGTTTCTCGAGGTATTCGGGCGCTGATAATTGCTTCCTCATTGACGCTTGAGTTATCAGGTTGTGTGACTTCTCTGCTAACATGTCATCTGAAATATAAAATATAATGTTAGAATATTCAAATCTTATTTAATCTAGCTAACGAAATGACAGCGTCTGCGGTGCAGTTCGTTAGACGCAGGCTGTGAAACGTGAGACCGAAAAGTCTCTCGTAATTTGATACACGACACAAGACTAGATCTTAATGTGGGGTGAGGATTTGAGATAGAAGATATGTTTGTAAAGTTTATAAGATAATGTAAGTATAGATGCGTACCGTCTGTTTTGTTCTGGCCCAGCTCCATGACCAGTTGCCGGGCGTGTGATGGTATGACCGCGTTGTAGTTCTCTAAAATTACCTGCAAAACATTTTATATTTTTAATAATTATTAACATATATGTCAGTGAAAATTGTGAGCTGTTTCATTCCATGCCTGTACCTGTATCAGCCCATGTACGTCCCACTGCAGGTCACGGGCTTCCTCTACAATCGAGAGAACGATTGAGAGTGGTTAGGCCATATAGTCCACCACTCTGGCCTAGTGCGGGCTGGCGGACTTTTGCATACCATAGAAATTTATACAAATTGCTATGGTATCCAGGTTTCATCACGATGTTTTCCTTCACCGTTATAGTATGTGGTGATTGACAATCAATACACACATAACTCCGAAAAGTCAGAGGTATGCCCTGAGATTTGAACCGTGAACATATAGGCCGCGTCTGGTACGTTACCAACAGGACACCACGCACTTCATACTTATTCACTTGTAATTCATAACCTAATTACAATTATATTATTGTAAGTTCCAAATTTAACAATTCCTTTTTCGTAACTAGATGGCGCTATTGATAATTGTCTCAGGAGTCTAATGCTCGCTTTTAGCATACATACTACATACCCGCTTTAGCAGCAGAGTCCACTCCCGCTTATGTCGGTGCGACCTGGCCTGCAACGTCAGCTGGGCCTTGGGCGCCTCCCACGGGATCACGTGGAACGACAGCGGAGCCCCCGCGATCGATTCTACCAGCATCATGTCGTTGCACTGTAAAGAATAGTAGGGATTGTACCTGTTCCATTGCTGGGTTGCTTGTGAAGTGTAGGGTTTGGGGCGGAAGGTAATCCGCAATGGATGTTGAATAAAGGTATTAGTGAATGTGTGTTTCTAGATGCTGAATGCTAGGTTAGTACTACAGGAATAAAGACATTTGTTTCTATAAAGTAGTAGATATATTATTATACCATTAATTGTACGACGCAATAGACTTACGCAATAGATTTAGGTACTTGTTGCATCGATTTATATGTTAGCCGATTCAGGAGGTCATTAGGAATTAGGAAAGCACTTGGATGATGCCTATAGTTAGCAACAGACTTCTTGTGACTAAGAATGATGATGAAACTAAGGATTACATGGTACAGTTCAATAGATGTGAACGTACCATGATATGCGACTTGTAGGCGAGAATGCCGTCCTCCCTGTTCTTGGTGACGAGCAGCATCTTGTCGAAGAGGAACACGTGCCGCATCGCCTTCGCGCCGAATACTCTGCAAACACAAATTACTCCATTATATTCCACTGCTTCACGAAAGTCTATATGGGAACCTGCTTTGAGCACGGCACTCAAACAGAGTTCACTTCAACAGAGTTCAATTAACAGGTCAAAGTCCCAAACGGAGAACTCTTCCCGATTGGGATTCGCTATTCTTGTAAATATCTTCATGGTATCCATGTTTCCTTATCATGACACCTAAGTAACAATACAGGAAGGAAGGGGTATGCTCTGGGATTCCCTGACAACTTTGTCGGATGCTTACGTCAGACTAAATCTTAATAAATAAACAAAAAATAAATACACATAAAAGTCACATACATAGTCCTGACCCCACACTAAGATCGAGTTTTGTGTGGGTATCAGGAACTACGAGAGACTTTTCGGTCTCACAAAAACACAGACCCGAAATAAATACTTGTGGTTCACACAAATATTTGTTTCCATGCGGGGATCGAAGCCGCGGCCTCTCGTTTCACAGCCGGCGTCTAACCAACTGCGCCGCGGAGGCTGTCAAAATCTAACACGCGTTTTTACTATAAGTATCAAGATTGTTTGTTTTTAGTTGTAAATACTGATTGTAGTTAAAAATATAAACTAACCTGAATGTCCCTTCGGCACACAACTCTCCATATGTGGTCAAGTCAGGACCGTTCCAGCCGTACAGAAGCGACTGGATTTCCTGAAATCAAGAAATAGATTAAATACAGTTAGATCGAGTAACAAGGTCAGAAAACCTAGTTAAGATTGCAGAAAGTCCCTGGATGCAGGCTTCCAACACATCGCTATAGACATCGATGAGATAGGTAGGCCTATGTTTAGCTGTGGACTTTCTGTGGTTGAAGAGAGAGTTTGAGAGAGAGAGAGTAAAAGAGAATTGATCACCATACATTATTTATAGACAACGTTGTGATTCTATCTCGTTCATAATATTTAATGTGATACTTTTTTATGGCATATGTTCCAGCAAACGAGCAAACAGGTCACCTGATGGTATGTGATCACGATGAACGTACATAACACTTGGTAAATAGATGTGTTGCTGACTCATTAAATCGAGAGGGGAGCGGGAAGGGAAAAGGATGGAAAGAGGAAATGGGATATTGGTTTATGGAAAAAATTATGTATACGGTTTTTCCATAAAAATAAAATAAAATGAGTAGTGGTGTACTGAATGAATTAATCACCTGGACTCGGACGGCGTGTTCGTGCCTTCGCTTCATGTCGTCGATGTGCTGCGCGATGCCGGTCATCTTGAGGAGCGCGTACTCCGTCTCGCGGGAGGCGCTCTGTTTCACCACATTCTGGGAACAAGTGTGTTAGGTTACTTTCTGTTAATTACTCCTAGTACAGTCTATATTGTAACACTCAAGGGTATTTAATGTGAGAGCTGAGCTGTAACTAGTTTTGATCGAAGTTTGAACAGATGAGCTGGATCAAAATTATACTCAACACCCTCTCATTGAACAGAATTCAGTCATCAATTTTGAAGGAATAATCCAATGCACGCGAAGAATATTACTGATGCCATTGAGTCGGTCTTTTGGTTCCAAAATTATATTCCATTATGTAATCTTTTACAAGATTCCGTTCAACATCTTTAAGAATGATCTCTTTAATTGGATTAGGATTTGGCGCAAGAACTTAACATAACAAAGCACATAACTAATTCAGCCATACCTGCAACAGTAGGTGATACTTCAATATCCTCTGCACAGGCTTCAGCAGATACGAAGCCAGGGGCAGCAGATGTCCCAGCTCGGTCTGCCGATCCCTGAAAGCCTTGGCGCTCTGAGGCTTCGAAGCGAGGGCGGCCAGACGCTCCATAGTGCGAGGGTAGCCGGTACAGTAAGACGTGTAGACAGCGAATCCTGCGGTGTTGTTGACGAAGCAGCGAGCGATGCACGTCGCGTCCAGACGGCAGGAGTTCAGCTCTTCGCAGAGGGATCTGAGGGTCATGGGAAAGAGTATTTAGAAAGAGCAGGTTAGGTGGGTGTAACTGTAGGATTGAAGTGCGTGGTGGCCTGTTGGTAACGGACCAGACTCGGCTGCCTACATGTTCACGGTGGTCGCGGGTTCAAATCCCAGGGCACACCTCTGACTTTTCGGAGTTATGTGTGTATTGATAGTCAATCACCACGCACTTTAACGGTAAAGGAAAACATCGTGAGGAAATCTGCATACCGTAGCGATTTTAAAGAATTTCTACGGTATGTAAGTCCGCCAACCCGCACTAGGCCAGCATGGTGGACTATATGGCCTAACCACTCTCAATCGTACTCTCGATTGTAGAGTAGGCCAGTGCCCAGCAGTGGGACGTATATGGGCTGATAAAAAAAAACTGTAGGATTGTTATCTGCGAAATGAGAGGTTAGCCATAGTTTAATAATAGGATTTACGAACGAATTGGACTTTAACACCAGTTTTTTTCGTAGTTATATTATCTTACAGCCTCCGTGGCGTAGTTGGTTAGACGCCGGCTGCGAATCGAGAGGCCGCGGGTTCGATCCCCGCACCGAGACAAATGATTGAGCCCACAAGTATTTGTATCAGGTCTGGGTTTCTGTGAGACCGAAAAGATTTTTGTAGTTTCTGATATCCACGACACAAGACTTAATTGATCTTAATGTGGGGTCAGGACTATGTATGTGCCTGTTGCGTGTATAAGATGTATGATATAAATGAAAAATTTATCCGATATTATGTTTACTAGTAACTTCTTGGAAAGTTATCGCTCATTTCAATGAAGAAACCTGCGTTATGACTCCTCCACATCTATGTTAAGTCTGCCAGACCTCACTAGGCCACAGTAGTAGACTAAAACCTGACCCTTCTCAATGGTATATGAGGCTCATGTCCATATAATATGTTTATAAACCGCTATAGAAAACGCAAAGGAACAATAAAAATCGGAACGCCATAAAAAGATTTACCGTAAAAAACCTCATACGATCAAAAAATGAAGCAAAAACGACTTCAATAACAAAAAATAAAAGGTAATTTTACCCACAGTGCGTTATTTTTTCGTGTTTCAATGCTCTTTGTTGGTTAAAGACGCATTGTTACGAGGGGCCTGTGGAACGTGACCAATGGTGTAGTACGCATGTTGTTCCGACGGATTCCTAGAAAACTTATGAGCGAGTTAAAATTAGGATGATGGAATGGAAGGATCTTGGTAGTACAGTTACTTAAGTTTTTTTTAACATATATCATCCCACTGCTGGGCAAAAGGTCTCCCCCCTCTCCCTCCATAGTTCGCTCTAAAAAAATTTAAGGCACATGGGGTCGAAAGCATCCAGGTCGTCTCGCCAGCGTTTCTTAAGTCTGCCGCGGCGTAGCTTCTTAAGTTACATTGACTTATTGAAGTAATTATTGTGTAATTTCGTATATGTATCTTTGTATTGTGCAAAAATGTATTATATAAATAAATGAATGTATAATTGGGTTAAATTCTTAGAGAGCAGACTTCAATTTACATGGATGACACCAGTTTCTCCAATATAAAAATTAAGCGTGTCTTTTTTTTGTTATCTACTATGGCATCGGTGGCAACGGCATGGCATGGCATGGCAACGGTGATAAATTAGGTAATGTTCCATCTTTGCGTGAAACCAATACAAAGCTTAACTGTTTTGAAGATCGTTACATTCGCAATCGATAATATGGCAAAAAATTGCAGCCTGGGTAAATGGCACGGTTGAAGTTAGTAAGCTTCGATTAGACAAGTAAAGCGTACGCGGCATGTATTTATTTATTTATTCTTAACTGCACACAGAAAGGAAAAACATACAAATTAAGAAAAAAGTACAGATGGCGGTCTTATCGCTCTAGGGGTTTTGCGATATGTGTGGAAGGGCCATACAAAAGTGATATTTTAATGCATCGTTGGCGCAGCTGTACTACAGTGCAATTATAACGCTGAGGTCTCGGGTTCGAATCCCGGTCGGGCGAAGTGATATTGGATTCTTGAAGTGAAAAACTTCTGTAGCCGCGTTGGGGACTTTTACTCATTATCAGTCCGGAGTGAGATTTTGACAGATATGGCGATAGGCTCGCCCTCTATCACGTCGTGGGACGGAACACACAAGGCGAAAAATAAGTGTCTTGGTAACTTTTTTGTCTAGCAAACCTGGGAAAAAGGCATGAATTCATGTATATAGGGATGTATGTATGTATGTGGGAATAAATGTTGGAATAACTAAACGTAACGAGAGTGAGTGAAAGTCAGAGAGAGTATGATTGAGTGAGAGAGGAGAAGAATGGCGGAAGGATGGTGAAAGGACGCGAGCGGGGAAGACGATTAATATAATTTTAAGACATATTGAGTAGTTATTGAAGAATAAACAAAATTAGGCCAACCCGCACTAGGCCAGCTTGGTGGACAATATGGCCTAACCACTCTCAATCGATTCTCTCGATTATAGAGTAGGCCCGTGCCCAGCAGTGGGACGTATATGGGCTGATAAAAAAAAATTAGAAGGAAAAAGGATTTTTATTGCTCTCCGCTCAACACCACCACGTGTATGTATGTATTATGTATGTATGTAAGTATGTACATATTTTGTTAATCGCTGGGGTAATTAGTTCTCGGTTGCTGACTGTCGTATAACATTTAACGACGCTTATATACAACAACATAAAATATAATGTCGGTCCATAAATACGCCGTAGTAAATCATAAAGCGCAGTAATGTGACTAGTGACTACGATCTTGTATGTTGCTTAATAAACAGTTATAATGTTAAACTGTGTGAACATGACCTAATATGATTAGTGCTGTCTTCATTAATGACAGAAGTGTAAGCTTTAGTGACTGGTGTTATTTTAAAATATCAAAATATGGAAAATTATAATTTTTTGTAAGCAAAATAGTACCTCTTAATAACTTCAAAAAAGATCATACAGGGTATATCAAGACTGCTACCGAAAACGAAGCCTGGTGGTTTAATAGTTTTAGTGACTTTAGAAACAATGCAACTAAATTTTTGCAAAAAAAGCGACGATTTTTAAATAAAAAACTGACGTTTCCCATGCATCTTCTCTTAGCTCATATCCCAGTCTGGAGTCTTTACATCTTAAGGACTCTTAATCCTCCCTGCTTGTCTTATGCATGATAATTTCACATATCTTCGAAATTATAATTCAGAACTCTCATGTATGCATGTTTCCTCGCGCTATTTTCCTTCACCGTTAAATAACGTGATAATTGTCTAACGCACATGTCTCCGAAAACTGCGAGCGATTCCTTAACCAATATAGACACATTACTACTTGATTCCACGATTAATAAATGAGCTACCTACCAAGTACGCGTGTATTACACTGATTAACATAAAATAAAAATTAAAGGAATAATGGGTAAAATGAATGGGTAAATGGAAAACATCGTGAGGAAACCTGCATACCGTAGCGATTTTAAAGAATTTCTACGGTATGTAAGTCCGCCAACCCGCACTAGGCCAGCGTGGTGGACTATATGCCCTAACCACTCTCAATCGATTCTCTCGATTGTAGAGTAGGCCCGTGCCGAGCAGTGGGGCGTATATGGGCTAATAAAAAAAATGGAATAATATTTTAGTACTGTTAAAGGTAACAATATTAAATAGAATAATGTTGCGCTTGCCTAGTTTCTGCTATATCTAGAATAAAGTACTTAATTTAAATTAACCTATTGTCATGCTGTACTGACGTAACCTTTAAATTTATATAACAAGGATAAACCTCAGTGAGTTTAATGCATATACTAACAATTATAAAAAAATATATGCAATAATCGTACATTTTCAGCTTCAAAAGTGTTCTTTACACTGCTTGAGTTGAAAAGTAACTTCAACTCATTAAAGTTTTACGAGTGTCCGAGCTTATGCAAGTGGATCCGGGGCAGTGTAATTCGCTTTTAATTGTTAATTACTTACACACCTTTGTTGCTTTGTTTCGTAATGTGGCTAATTTGAACAATTGTGGAACATAAGAAAGGGACAAGCTATCGACTATTCTCGCTCGAGAAATATATAATAATAATATTTATTTGCATCATATTACAAACGTACAAAACACTTAAAATAAATCGTATGACAATATTTACTTCGGAAAAGTGTTTGATTGAACTCTGATGCCCAAATAAAGATTTAACTTGTGGCATGGGCACCAGTGATTCAAATCGTACATAGCATTTGTTTATAACAATTTATTAAGTTATTTAACAGCATGTTAACAATACAAAAATCTAAATTATTAATTCTCCCGTCATACAACAGTGTATATGCACTTCCAGTGTGAAGGACATTGCAGCCAGAGTAACTACTGGACATAATGAGACTTAACACCTTATGTCTCAGGATGGCGAGCGCAGTGGAATGCCGAGCATTGCTTTGTAATTCATGATGTTTGGTTTTGCTACTGTTCATGAGCGGTCGTATCGCTTAACATCAGATGAATGGCATGCTCGTCTCGTCATTCATAGCAATAAATAAAAATATATATAAAAAAATGTAAACAAATGAACTGCGAGACAATGTGACAGGATGTAGTAATTTGGAGCTCAAAGCGGAGGTATTGTGTTGCTCTGCTTTCGTCAGCGCAGTTGTACACCCCCACCCCTTGGGACATGTGCTATTATTTCAACACCCCTTACAAGACAGGGGCGTACTTGGGGTAATGAAATATTTATGTTTTCCTTTTCGATATGTTATGTGTAAACAATATATGTGACCATATTATTTATGTCCATAGCAATAAAAATATATAAATAATAAATATACCCAACAGTCCCATACATAATCCAGACCCCACACTAAGATCGAGTCTTGTGTCGTAGGTATCGGGAACTACGAGAGACTTTTCGGTCTCACAAACACTCAGAGCCGAGAAAAATACTTATGGGCCTCACAAATATTTGTCTCGGTGCGGGAATCGAACCCGTGGCCTCTCGTTTCACAGCCGTCGTCTAACCGATTGCGCCACTGAGGCTGTCAAGTACACAGTATGTCGCTATTAAAATACATTTATTGTATCATTTTCTAAAGGTACATATAAAATAAATAGCCTTACAGCCTTTACCAATATTTCACTCATACCAAATCAAAACCAATTTACTACCGTCAAAAAACGAATTTCTAACCTAATTTCTCAAATACCACACAGCAATAGGCACGTATAAGCCATTTAGGATTTCCTACAACCGATATAATTACCAATATAATTATACCCTTACGGAAATTTGCAGAATACTTCAAACGGCTAGTTACGCGAAGGTATTTCTTCGGCATTCCGTGTCGGGTACTTTTGCTTTAGCGCCGGTGTGACGTAATCATATGTGGACACTTAAAGAGGTTATTAACTGATTTAAACATTAAGGCGAGAGTATTCGCGATTTGAGGGGATTTTAACATCGGTTTAGACACATCTTTGAGATTTTTTTTCGATGTAGCAAAATTTATGCAATCGTGTATCTGCTACCCGAAACATTTAGATCAAGTGTTGTAGAATAGTGTATATATTTTTCAGAACTCTAATATGGTTAATGCTGAAATGAAATTGATTTGAAAATACCGTTTTTGGGAGTTCTCCGCCTTAACTCAAAGACAAATATACCAAGGAAGACTGTCCCGCCCTCACACCCGCCACTGCAACTCCTGTAAGCCAGGATCGACAGCACGCATTGCATTAAGTTAACACCGAGAACTTAAATCCAGCGAGTCTCTGGGAATGTCTTACTTGTCTCCAACCGCCATTGAATGTATGCGACTGAATGCATAAAGCAGCAGACCGGACTCTGTGGCGTACCTTGGGGTCTCCCAATGTGTGATTGTGCGATGTGATTAGGCAGAGGCCTAAGGCCTCCACAGGAAAAAGGGTGACAAATATGAATTAGAGTTGTCCATCCCCGATTGAGACATTATGCCTAACTGTTCGGATCTAACTGGACCCGAAAAGTGAAACATTTTTGTTGATACTATTATGAGTATTCTGGCCTCGTTAAATAAATAATAAATACACCTAACAGTCACATACATAGTCCTGACTCCACACTAAGATCGAGTCTTTTGTCGTGGGTATCAAGAGCTACGAGAGACTTTTCGCTCTCACAAACACCCAGACTCGAAACAAATACTTGTGGTTCACATAAACATTTGTTTCGGTGCGGGGATCGAACCCACGGCGGCTCGTTTCACAGCCGGTGTCCAACCTACTACTCCATGGAGACTGTCAAACTGACAATAAAAATATATGAACGTTTTAGTCTAACATAGGCATCTCCCAATGATTTCCACAATGACTTGTTGGAGGCAGCCTGCATCCAGCGACGTCCCGCGACCTTTACCAGGTCGTCTGACCACAATTTAATCATCGGGGCAGGCCTATGTTCAGCAGTGGACTTCCTTTGGCTGATGGATTGGATTGGATTTGGTCTAAATCCGTATCTGCGATATAGATTCGGCCAGCTGGTTGGGGCGTAATATCATATGTGACGGAACACACGCCTTCTTCACTCGGCGCAATCGAAATGCTCAGCTTTAACTATTGGACCTGTGTCTAATCACAAGTTTATATTATGAAGCACGTGTAATGTATTTGGTGAGGAAATTAAAAGCTGCATCTATTATTTATGTTTATTTTATATTTTCCCTCTTCTATAATTTTGTGTAGAAAAGGAAGATAAGAACTTGGCAGTGAAATAAATTAGAAATAATAACGTGATTAAACAAATACTCGTATACAGAGTGATATTGACATGTGGTATTTAATTTAAACCACATGGTCCCAGCCACCCCAGGTATCATTGTACTAAGTTTGAAAAAAAAACTGCCTGGTAGCTTCGTCAAAAATCTCGATTTTAATTTGCAAGGCCTTTGATCAAATTGTATAGGTACGATTATTTTTACCGCTCAGGTAAGCTCCCGAACCGAACTGAAGTTCTGCTAAGCGATAAAAATACTCGTATCTATAGGGTAAAGAAAATCGTGAAAACTAAAACCACGATTTTTGACTAAAATAATCTTGGATTTTTTCAAATTTTGTACAATGTCACCTGATGAGAAACATGTGGGTTAAATGAAATAACATAATATGTAAATATCAGCCTGTATATACTCAAATATCAACTAACTCATAGGTCATGAAACAGATCGTATGCCTTGAATACCGATACAATTTTTTGTGATTTTTTACTGACAAAAAGTGTTCGAAAAATTGATGAATTATTGTTATAGACGACGGTATGTCCACTTTCGAAATTAGGGTTCATCAAATTATCGATAAGACTTCTAAAACGATGTTTATATGTTATTACAATACTAGTAGTAGGTTTTTATGATGGGTTTACCTGTTAAAAGCGTAGATATCTTCGATGTTGTTGAACAGTTCTGTGAGCTCGTCCTCTGAGAATGTCGCGTCTCGTCGCCAGATGTGAAGGTAGCCCTGCAAAGATAGAACGTAAATTCAAAAACACTAGAAATTACTAAATTAATGTAATGTTTTTTGTGTGCGATCACTCATTGGTCTAGTGCCAACATTCATGGCAGATCTTAGGGAGTCCTGAGTTTGAATCTTAAGCTAATACACTTTGTGTAAGCTTATCTTGAAAAGAGCAACACTAGAGTTTCTTGCCCGTTCTTGTCTAGTGAAAACCGCTTTCCGAACCGGGTGGTAGAAAAAAATGACTGAATCTAAATAATGTTGAACATTTTAAAGGATTCAATAAATTATTTTCATTTTCATTTCGTTTTCATATCTGTTTGATAAACCTCATATGATTTGCCAAGAACAAAATTTGTGCTCGGCTCGGCTTTAGGATGTTTAAAATCTCGGCAATCTAGGTTTAGGTAGCAGTACTGGCATCTCTCTCCCTTTCGTTTCGCAGATATAAACATCGCCGTGACTTTAACGGTGAAGGAAAACATCGTGAGGAAACCTGCATACCGTAGCGATTTTAAAGAACTTCTACGGTATGTAAGTCCGCCAACCCGCATTAGGCCAGCGTGGTGGACTATATGGCCTAACCACTCTCAATCGTACTCTCGATTGTAGAGGAGGCCCGTGCCCTGCAGTGGGTCGTATATGGGCTGATACAAAAAAAAAAAAAAAACATCGCCGTATACACAGGGTATATCAAGACTGCTACCTAAAACGAAGCTAGGTAGTTTTGGTGACTACAAACATGACGCAATAAAAATTTACAAAAAAACGCGATGTTTTTTTTTGCAATGCTTAAAATATCATTGTGTTTGGGTTGTAAATCCATAGTTTTTGCTAAAATTATAATTTAAAGTGTTGCGTACTATAGCATCTTTAAAAATAAAAGGGTGTATATTATTTTTTTACGAAAATTTATGTATTTACCACCCAAATACCATGATAGAAAAAAAAATTGTTGCTTTTTTTGCAAAAAAAATTGTCATATTGTTTTATAAAGTCACTAAAACTACCACCTGGCCTCGTATTCGGTAGCAGTCTTGATACACCCTGTATGACAATAAATAAATAACAATTACTCAAAACAAAACCCTGCACATTCCATTAACACTAAAACTGAAATAACCCTAGCCAACAGAAACTCCGCAACAATGGTCAATTTGGCCCGGTCGCATTTCAGACCGCAGAACCGCAGGGTTAGTACTCAACAATGGGCCGCGGCGACCGGCGTAATGGGAGACGTGTGAGAATTTCGCATAACGTGTGCCGAACGCGTGTTACTGGAATGCTTGAGGGTTAACTTTTATTACGAACCTGGAGGCTCGAGGTCAAACAAACGCTTGACGATTTCAAAGAATAGTATAAGATTTGTATTACTACCTAGTACCTACTGCGGACATCGATAAGGAATTATTGGAAATTTTTCATTGTTGTTCAAAATGTTTTTTATTGGAATAGTGTTTCAAAGACCTTTTTTTATTTATTCATGTCATTCTTTTTTGATATATTGTAAAACCTTGCTCAATAGCATAAAAAACACTATAAGCAGTGGATTTAGGTAGGCCGATGATAGAAGTAAATTTAGCTGTCGGTCATACAATCTCCTGATACTGCGTAAAGCTATGAAATTTTGAATGTAGAGTAAAGTTTGATTTTATTTTATTTAATATATTACAGCCATATAATTATCACAGCGAACGCAAACTAAATACTGTTAATATATAAATTTAATCATAAACTAAATTCACACGAATCCAAAAATAGCTAAAATAGTGCATAGATAGGGTGCAGGACGCAGCTTCCGCTCCACTTCCAATAGAGGGCGCTTTATCAGATGGCCGACGCGAGTAGAAAGCTGATAAGGTGATAACAGCCGCACGAACGGGCCTTGTTTAGTGTATCACGACCACCTAGCGAGGACGGAGTTGGGCCATTATAGGGGGCTAATTGATATAAGTGCGTGGAGGCCTCTTGGCAACAGTCTAGATGCGGTTAAAAACATGTTAACAGTTGTCGTGGGTTCAAAATGCTCTGAGTTTTCGACGTCATGTGTGTATTGATAGTCAATCACCACGCACCATAACGATGAAGGAAAACATCGTGAGCAAAGGTGCATACCATAGCGATTTGTTAGAAGTTCAATGGTATGTAAAGTCTGCCAACTCGCACTAGGCCAGCGTGGTGTACTATACAACCTTACCCCGCCCAATCGTACTCTCGATTGTAGAGGAGGAACGTGCCTGCAGTGAGACGTATATGGGCTAATATAGAAACAGATTATTGATATTGCAATTGTTGGATAAGTAAAACTATACAGTGGTTTATGATCCGTCATAGTCACGTAAGTGAGTTTTTGGGTTTGTTTTCTGTACATCAGGAGAGACAAGACAGAGGTCGAAATTAATTGTCAGTCGCCTCGGTTATGTCGGTTTGTATACGAATATACATTGGATGAATTAGAAATTGACACACGTGGGCCACTAAAATATGTTCTTAAGGTGGTCCCTGTCCGGTCGAATACGAATATTCTACCATCAGAAGTTTCAGGGCACTGGGCCCCTGCAGACCCCCTCTTAATTCGGCCCACGTAAATGCATACGACGGCATATCCATACATATTCGGCAATGGAAAGTAAAAGTTGTTTACGTGCATTTTTAATGGAAATCATGCATATGCGTGGGCGGCCGTTACATAAGCCTGCATAATATTGCTTAAACAACTCATTAGAAAGGTGGGAAGGTATGATTGGGCATTCCATTCAGTGATCTTAAAAGTAGATCGATAAATTATCGACTGTCGTCATAAATGTCGTTATATTTATGGTATCAATTTTGTAATTAAGAAAATGCATTTTTAAAGTGACGTTCTTTTTATTTCATATTTCATAGCTAAAAAGACAGTTACATTTAGTATTTTAATTAATAATACATTTAATTATCTAAGAATAACATTCATAAACACGATTCCAATTAGGTATTTGAAGCTTGGACTTCGAGCTTCAACTAACAAACCACAGAAGCAAAACATATCGCGGTTTCTTAGATTTACGCAAATGCTACATTGAAATAAAACGAATTCTTACGGATTGAATCGCGAATTTGATTTAATTTTTACATTTTTTAATTTCCCGTGACAACGAAAACTGTAAAAGTGATCGAAACGTAGATTACACATATTTTGAAATTTGGACATATATTTTGAAAAACACAATTATTTGTTTCAAAATAAGTACCGAACCCGTAGATTCTATTCTCTTTAATTCTCTCAACATGCAATAGAAGCTATCAACACACACCAACAACATTAACTGCATTCTTAACATAACAACACCATAAATTATCAACACAAATAAGTTATCAGTAACATGATCGCCGATAGACCAGGAGTCTCATATCGGTATAATAAAATAAAACGCTATGCCATCTTTGCTACTACATTCAGCATATTATTTACCTTCATCGTTAAAATTATTTCACTACGCATGCCCATATAACTTTGTTAAAAATAGACAATTTTCAATTCACTATCGACTATTACAAACTATGGGAACTTTTCGATCCACGAACACGTAAATTCGAAACAAATGTTAAAGATTAAATACACCCAACAGACCTGACCCCACACTAAGAGCGAGTATGGTTTCGTGGGTATCAGATACTATGAGAGTTTTCGATCTCACGAACACCCAGACCTGAGACAAATACCTTTGGATAACAAAGATATTTGTCTCGGTGCGACGATCGAACCCGCGACCTCAAGTTTCAGAGGCGTCTAACCAACTGCGCCACGGAGGCTGTTTTATACAACTTTTGTCACAGAGCAAAAATTAAGGGACCTTTGAATTTACAACTAGCTTTTAACCGTGTTGTTCATCCAATAGGTCCGGCAAACGAGCAAATAGGTCACCTCATGGTAAGTGATCACTGCCTCCCATGAACATCCACAACGCTAGATCATGGATGTGTTGCCGGTTCATCAAATTGGGAGAGGAGCGGAAAGGAAAAAGAATGGGAAGAGGAAAGGGGTATTGGGCATCCGGCAATCTCACTGGCCGAACGAAACGAGATAGCAAAGCTGTCGATCTCCTGTGAGACAGTGCTACCGCCCCGGACGAGCCTGCCCATTCATGCTGAACCATGACTGATTTAGGTGACTATGTGCAACAACAACAGCGTGGCTCTACCGCTTCCAAAGAAGTGACAAAAGTTCTCAAACACGACAGTAAAAGTAACTACATTCCAAAACATAAAAATATTAAAATACCCAAACGGTTATCAAGTAATTTGATCGCTCATCGGCCATAAAACAGGAGCCTCGGAATACAATCTGATACAACACAATGTTAGCTCAGGATTGTTGCATTATAATATCAATAGCTTTATGCGTGGAGCGTTCCGTTTAGGAGAGTTGATTGAGCGAGTAGATCAATGATGTTTTAATAAGAGCCTCATTCACCATCTTTGGGTAATTTGTTGATTAGTTACTTTTGGATTAACGTTAATGCCCGAGTAAAAGTGCCGAGTATCTTTCTTCGATTTCTCAAGTATCGAGTAACATCGTGTTAGTCAAGTAAAAGACATAAGAAATTGAACGAATCATTCGTTAAATATTACGTTAAATGCAATGATTAAATTAAAAAATTACATTTCTTTAAACATTGGTCAAATGTCTCCAGCCCTACCTCACGCTAAAGTGTCAACTTATTTATTTTTCTTAAAAAAACAAAAAGGAGGTTGAGATTTAAACATTAATTTAACCACCAAGTAAATACGCTAATTGGCAGATGATGTGGCCAGTAAGGTACTGATTAGTGTAATCACAGGATTAGTGTTACTGGAACGTCGTGAAATCGACACGTGATGTTACTGGTGACTTTAATTGATGACTAGACTACTTGAAGATTTACTTGAGGGTGGTGAATGAGGCCCTAAATATGACGCATATCCACATTGCCCGACGTTTAAAAATTGTCCTACTATGCATATAGTTTATTATTTGTCAATATTCCATGACAATAACAGTGAATGAAACAGATCATACAGTACGAGACGGTAAGAGATAGCGTTGCGCTGTTGCTATGCTTAAGTGCGTGGTGGTCTGTTGGTAACAGACCAGACTCGGCTGCCTACATGTTCACGCTGGTCGCGAGTTCAAATTCCAGGGCACACCTCTGACTTTTTTCTCTGAGTCATGTGTGTGTTGATAGTCAATCACCACGCACTATAACGGTGAAGGAAAACATCGTGAGGAAACCTGCATACCATAGCGATTTGTATAAATTTCTATGGTATGTAAAAGTCCGCCAACCCGCATTAGGCCAGCGTGGTGGACTATATGGCCTAACTACTCTAAATCGTACTCTCGATTGTAGAGGAGGCCTGTGCCCTGCAGTGGGTCGTATATGGGCTGATACAATACAAAAAATATGCGACTAGATGAAATTACACCAATTGTTGTATTTGAACGCCTCAGTTTAGACGCGCTAGTGCGATATCTACCTCATTCTGTATATTTAAATCATTGGTTGTAGTATTATAATAGGCTTGATATCTTTATGCATGGAGCGTTGAGCTTAAGACAGCTGGTTGAGCAAGTAGATGGTTAAACAGAGGTAACAAAATAATGTGACATGTTCATTTGTTCGACAGGCTCCGTGGCGTACTTGGTTAGATGCCGGCTATGAAACGTGAGGACGTGGGTTTGTTCCGGGCCGCGATAGAAATGTTTGTGTGATTCACAGGTACTTGTATCAGGTCTGGGTGTTTGTGAGACTCAAAAGTCTGTCGTACTTTCTGATCCACGACACAAAACTAAATGTTAGTGGGGTCAGGACCATATATGTGACTGTTGGGTGAATTTCGTGCATCTCCACCAACTTGCCTACCCACTGTCCCGAGTACCATCCAGCACGCACCGGATGTAAAGACACCACGTAGAACAATGGCGGCGCGTCCGGTTGCGTCGCAACCCGCGCCACCGGTTTAGCCACGTTCATTGTCAGTGTCGCACGTGGCTCGACCGTCACGCACCAATGTTTTACTTCCAGATGAATCTTTTACTATTCTAATTACTACATACATAAACATCACGCCTTTATCCCAGAAGGGGTAGGCAGAGGTGTTACCAAGACACCCGCGTTTCGCCTTGTGTTCCTACGATGTGGGGCGAGCCTATCGCCATATCGGGCACTAATTTTCGACTCCGAGCTGATAATTAATAGAAAAGTCCAATATTACGTAAAGTCCGCCAACCCGCACTAGGCCAGCGTGGTGTACTATACAGCCTTACCCCGCCCAATCGTACTCTCGATTGTAGAGGAGGCTCGTGCCCTGCAGTGGGTCGTGTATGGGCTGATAGAGTAATATTACTTTGCCAGACCCGGGATACGAACCCGAGACATCAGCGTTGTAATCGTATCGTACAACTGCGTCACCGAGGCAGTGTAATTACTAGATGGAAGGATAATATTGAGGAAACCTATCATACAGATTATTGCAAGAATTCATATGGTATGTTAAGTCCGGCTACCTGCGGTAGACCTGTGAAGTATCGACCTGCCTTTATCGATCGAACTTTCGTTTGTATAGGTTCAGTTGAATGTATTTATTTATTTGTACCCTGTATTGTACTCTCAAGTTACATAATAAGTAAATATAAGAAATAACCTTAAATTAGTACAATGGGCGGACATATCGCACTGAGCGATTTCTTTCTGGCAACCTTTGGATGAACAGGAATTGTTGGATTAATGATAATGTACTGGGCTAGATAATTATTAAAATTCTGACAAAAAAAAATATAAGATATTGATTTTCTGTGTTGGAGTTTGCGAGTTCTGTACACGTTTTGAAAATAATGATAAATGAAACTTTTGCATGACGATGTTTTAGATTATTTGATAAAGAATCAATACTAACGGTCTTATGCATAGACAGTTTTAAAACCTGTTGTAGTTGTCCAATGTTTTGTCTTCTTATTTATTAATTATAAAAGCGTTACACCATCGGTGCGCCACCGATCAAATTAAACATACGTACACATATTTTATATCAGAATTGTACAAGGTGACGAGCCTTTACAGGTGTATACAGCATTATCTGTCTTTTTCGCTCAAACTGAATTCAAAAGTCATTCGAAAGGAACAAAACATTAAATAACTACAATAGGTTTTAAATCTGTCTATGAACAAGTATGCTTTAATTTTCGCAATATAAGACAAATCAGAGACAAAAAAATCTGGATCTTCACAACATCATTCGTCCTTCAATGTTCAGTAAGATCTCGGGTCTAGTCTGTTCATAAAATATGAATAAGAGGTTATTCACATACAAGATACGTCAAGACGAATGTAATGATTTGTACGCGAGACGCCGGGCTGCAGTAACTCCATTGATACAGCCTAGTACATGTTTATAGCAGCTGACATAACTGTACTCCGCCCACTAATGTTACTGAATCAACGGTATCGATATTTTA
This sequence comes from Theretra japonica, assembly GCA_033459515.1. Classification (NCBI taxonomy): domain Eukaryota; kingdom Metazoa; phylum Arthropoda; class Insecta; order Lepidoptera; family Sphingidae; genus Theretra; species Theretra japonica. Next base: position 5,333,086 of record CM065950.1, read on the forward strand.
TATATAAAAATATTTGTAGGGGCACCACCATTTCTTAGTTTTAGAGGACTGAATTCCTTGAAGATTTTGGTATATTGGAATGGTGATATGAGTAGGTAAATTGATAAGTAAATGCAGTACAGATAGAGACTACCGTCAGCTGATTTTGGTGGATTCAACCCAGCAGGAAATAAAAAAGCAATAAATAACAACATATATTTTTTATTTTTATTTTTTTTTCATTGAAAGATAACTACATCTGATGTTGCCTAAGTACAAAGCAAATCAAATAGAGTATCTCTTTAGGCCAGCGTGGTCAAGGGCTCTCGATTCTAGGGAAGGTTCTATATTACGTCCCACTGCAAGGAACGGTCCCTGCAGTGAGACGTATATGGGCTGATACAGATACAAATCCCATAGGGGTAGGCAGAGACTATAGAACTTTATCTATATTATATCTGTATTTAAATGCATCACCATCAGTATATAAAAAAAATCTCTAAACAAAGTCCTGTACTTTAATATCAGTCCGAAATATACCCAAAACGATGGCGACCCCAGTACTTGACGTGGGAACCGGTTTCCCAGACGTGGCGTATCGTGCGCAGGCGACGCCGCGCCGCACCATAAAAACATCATTCAATTACACACTATGTTAATTCCAGCCAAATGCATTTAGAGGTGATCGGAATGAGGATTCAATGCGGTTTTTAATGCGTAAAGAGCTTAAAGAGAGTATGATGTTGTTGCGGTGTAAAAAGCGTCTTAACGAAAAAGTAAAAGCTATGAAGTGATCAATATTTTTCAATTCATATTTTCATTTATTTACGCCTAATTGTACACCAAGGACAGAAGAACAATACAAGAAAGAACCTTAAAAAATATTTCTCCAGATAGGAATCTTTGCATGAGGACATAAAAAAATATGAAAGACAAGGGTTTATTGGTTTTGTAGCAATTGTGTTATCTTCCCGACTGAATACGAGTATATTCTATTCTCTATGAAACTTATCATTCACTCTAATTTAATCTTGGTTACGATGTACGATAAAGAATTCGAATCTTGTAGAGTATTTAGGCACATTCGTACAGTTTTTTGATGGCCGCTGGGGTCGAAAGGTTCTAGAGTGGAAGCCACGTACAAACAAGCGAAGTGTCGGACGTCCACCCACAAGGTGGACGCACGACCTGTTTAAGGTCGCAGGAAGTCGCTGGATGCAGGCCGCTTCTAACAGGTCTATGTGGCGATCCATGGGGGAGGTCTATGTTCAGTAGTGGACTACCTGTGGCTGAAGAGAGAGAGAGTACAGTTTTACGTACGACGTTCGAACGTTCGTCGTCGTGTTGAAGAATAATAAATAAATAAATACATCCAACAGTCACACACATAGTCCTGACCCCACATTAAGATCCACTAAGTCTTGTGTCGTGGGTATCAGAAACTACGAGAGATTTTTCGGTCTCACAAACACCCAGACATTTGTGCTGGTGTGGGGATCGAACCCGCGGCCTCTCGTTTTGCAGTCAGCATTTATCCAACTACGCCATAGAGGCTGTCAAATAAAGTAAACCCCCAGGTGTGAACATATGCATATCGATTATTCCATATTGTACAATTTCCCACGACATAAATCCTCATATGAGACAACATTAAAAATAATATTCCCATAACGGAATGAAATTTACACAAGAGGAAGCACTTAATGAATGGAAGGTTCCAAAGTTAGTTAACAAAGCTAACATAACACTTCTCAAATGCTAATTAAAATAACGGGTACTTTGTACCGCGAACGGTGCTTGAGGGTTTGGGTCCATGTGACCGATGTTGCAGTATGCTAGCAGAGACGGGTTAATTACTATATTCATGAAAATCTTGAAATATAAAGTTGTATTATTATTTCATTGAACCAGTGGCAGCGTCAACAAAAAGAGTAACTTTAAGACACTTTTTCCGTTTTAATATTTTGTAAACTTATTTCCACAGCGACCTGTTGGAGGCAGCCTGCATCCAGAAATCCATGTCACTGTGGAAATCATTAGGAGAGGCATATGTTCAGCAGTGGACTTCCTTTGGCTGATGGATGGATGATGGATGAAAACTTATTTACAAAAGAGACGAAATTTATTAGCCATAAAATATATGCCAAGTTTTTTTGTCAATACCACATAAGTGATTACCTCAACCGCTCGATGATTAAAGCGCCGCGTTAATTCATAATGCCGATCTCCTTTACTTCCCATAAACATTAATTTTACAATAATAGAAAACTATATTTCCATAATAGGTTTTACATGAACAATTATCGACAATAATTACTTCCTATCAGACAATATCTTGATTTACCGCTTCTATTACAAAAAACAATTATGTATAATAAAGGACCACACACACTACCAAATTATTCGTCCCTAAATATAATCATTATTCATACACACACCTATACATCGATGTAAACATAATATAACTACGCATAATCGCAGCCTGTTATTAACATCCACTACTTATGACTTTATGACACATTGTATGGATATTTAAAGTAGCTTACACACTTGAGACGTGGACGCGCGTTTTGTGTAGACAAGACAAGGGTGAATGGTTTTGGACATGTTGGTGAATTTTGATCAAGACATGAGTAAGTTCTTTCCTTGATTATAATATGTTGTTTATATCGTGCCATAGAGAAAATTCTTTGAAACTTTGCAAACTAATAGAAGGGACACTGCTTATCTAAACACGATGAGCGTACTATGTACGACTAGTTGAGTGACAGCTTGGTTGGCTCAGGGGGCGTCAAGCAAAATCGACTGTGAATCTCTAAACCGTGACCCATGTTTACGCAATTTTTATATTTAAAGAATTATATTTAAAGAAGAATACAATTAATATTCGTTTGAGTTAAAATGCTCTCGGGGCGACAACTCTGTTTTAGTTTCTGATATCCGCAACACAAGACATGTGACGCTTGCACTGTGAATCTGCTACGACAAAGCAACGAGTCTGGTCATATGTTTCGCAAACTCAGAGGCATGTGATACTGGCGTACCGCTTTTGAACACCCTTATAGCGCTAGAGAGGGAGCTTAATAACTAATCTCAAAAAAACGCTTTGTGTCTTACACAGGGGTCAATGTTCAATCCTGTCTTAAGCATGGTTAGCTTCGCGAATTTATGTACCCCGCGCGTGCTAAAAAACGCAGCGTTTCTCCCCCTAGTGTGGAGTACCCACTAAGGCAACAATAGAGCTGTCGAAGGTATTTTTGTCCGGCGGCCCACACGTCGCCATCACGTTTAAATAACCGATGCTCACGTACTGGTATTTAAATATAATGCTCTGCCATTGTAGCCAGGTTATGAATGAATACGCGCGTTACTTTTAACTTTTGAATGGGTAGTAAGGGCTCGTGGCTTAGTAAATGGTAAGTCACACACAAAGTCCCAACTTAGACATGAATATGTTTTCGAAAACAAAATTAAGTGTCGATAGCGGTAATGTGAAAGAAAAATAATAAAAAAAAATTATACATAAATACATAAACATCACGCCTTTATCCCAGAGAGGATAGGCAGAGATATTTAAAACATTACAAAAAACATCGTCGCGTTTTTTTGCAAAATTTTAGTTACGTCGTATCGGTAGTCACTAAAACTACCACCTGGCTTCGTTTTCGGTTGCAGTCTTGATGTACCCTGTGTGTTAACATCAAATCTGGTTCCTCTGTGCCACCACCTGATTTTCGCTTCTTGTGTCACAAAGACTCAACATAACAGTAAAAAAATATGTCTAATAAAGCTGATATTTCCGGAGATGAATTTTTCAATGGGGTCGTAATAATAATGTAAAGATATGGGACAAACATACGCATTGCAAGACGGACGGCGTTGTGTGAGTAAATGTGCGCTCAGTTAGGACACCGCCTTTTAAAATGGACGGCTAGGGTGACCATATTAAATACCTGATTCTTTAAATTTTATTGTGGTTATTTATCATCAGGTTGTTGATATTGGAACAACAAACAGGTCACTGCGGAAATCATTAGGAGGCCTATGTTCAGCAGTGGACTTCCTTTGGCTGATGGATTGGATTGGATTGTCGATATTGTAATTTTTATTTAGTTCAATGTATTTGACGTCATAAATAAGTTTTATAGCCTTTACAACATTACTTCTTTAATAGTTACTACATTGTTGCTATGTAAAAAATTACATATAAAAATAATTGCAAAATTATTTCGCTAATGCTTCTGTAAACTAGCAAAAGGTTCATCAGTAGGCCTAATTTCGTTCCGTGCTTTTCAAAACGATAATATAAGAAAGAAATCAGTGAGAATGTATAAAACGAATCAAAACAAGTTAACACTGTTTCTCTACATAAGTTGTACAAATGTAATATTCCATAATCGCCCCAATAGATCATGAAAAAGCTGAAAAAGGCAGAATGGGTCCAAGTAAATTCTATTTATTATTCCCATTCCATAAAACCTCTTTAAACACTGGAATCTACATCAACATTGTAAAGGAAATAAAATAGCCAAGCCTATATCAATTTCCTACTTTGTTTCACCTTCTATGTATTACAAAGTTATTAAAGTCCCGATCCAAACATGTCTAAGTAAACAGTTATTTCTTACTACACATTAATAATACGCAATTTACGACGATTCCTAAGATCCAGTATTTTAATGGTCACCCTATAATCAACCCCCATATTAGGGTGTCCCGTTAGTGCAAAGTATTAGAGCATTAGAACACCCATCGCAAATCGATGAACCTTATTATTAATATATTAAAGACTAAATTGCTATATCCAAATCCACTTCCCTGTTAGTTAAGGGCAAATTATGGAAGACCTGTGACTCCCTCGTGTTGTTAAGAGATGTTCTTATTAAAAAAAGTCTTGGGTGGGTCAGCAGAGGTCTTGCTAAATTGGTGTGCAAGTAGGATCGATCAGACAGTACAGTGGTTCAAGATAGTGAACCCGTTTTCGCTTTTTATGGAAATGTACGATTTAAACATAGTTTGTACGGTTTTTGTGACGGTTCTAAGATTTATTGCGATTGCTTCGGGCCCTATTTTTTGTCCTGATTTGTATCATGTTTGAGATAGTAAACTACGAGTTAGACATATTTCAATATTTTTTTAACAAGAAGTGTGCAGGAACTTAGCATACGTAACAAAATTCCCCGTGATATTTTTTTTCAAAAATTACATAAACATACACCAAAACCTATATGTATATACAATAGAATTACGTATTTATCCATACAAAAAACGATCCTTCAATTTCTACCACATAGAGCCGTCTCAACTATTACACCAATTCTCCTCAGATTAAGATTAAAGTAAAAAATATCAACACTTCAACTTTTACTTTACGAATGCCTTAAAACCATTCGCGGCGCGTCCGCGCTTGTCGGCTAATTACCGTTGACGGGTGACACTTGACGGGTGACAGTTGACAGTTTGACAGCTGTCAGTGACACCCGCCGGGCGCGATCCACGCGGGGCATTAATTCGGTAGCATTACGACGTGTCCAGGGTAGATAGAGCAGATTTGATAAGTAGATTGTGATTTGGGTTAAATTGAGAAAATTGATTTTTATTATAAAAGCTAGAGAAAGATAAGGAAATCTGTCGCTTGATGATAAAAATCCTTCCCTAAACCGGACCAACACTGCCGAGAAGTTTTTGAAGGTATTTAATGCACAAATATAACAGCAATATTATATCTGCAATTACAAATGCTACAATCCCAGAATGTTACTCAGAGATCTTCTTTACAAAACGATTTTCTAATAAAGATCTTGGAATACCTTGGCATACCATTATTAGGTCGTGATATTAACGGGTTCAAAGATATTCTTAAGCCTTATATTGGTATTACACCATAGTTAATTCACTGCCTTCTGCTAAGTCCGCCAACCCACACTAGGCCAGCGTGGTGGACTATACTGTCTAACCCCTCTCAATCGTACTCTCAATTGTAGAAGAGGTCTGTAGCCTGCAGTGTGACGTATATAGACTGATATAGATACAGGTACCCATACAGATATTCCATTTATCGAGGAAGGTCATTAAGTATTTTTTATCCCGGGAAAATATATAAGAGAACTTTTGATCCGAAATCACTATTTCACATGTGCGTAGCTGCAAGCAATACTAGAAGTATTATAAACAAAAATCAATATCTACCTGTGGTAATAATCATTTACGGCCTTATTCATTGATAGTTTTAAAACCTTTATTAATTATCAAATGTTTTGTTGACTTCGAACGACTTTTGAATTCAGTTCGAGCGAAGATGACAAGGTTAAGGTTGCAGGAAGTCGCTGGATGCAGGCCGCTTCCAACAGGTCAATGTGGAGATCCTTGGGGGAGGCCTGAGTTCAGCAGTGGACCTTCTGTGGCTGAAGAGAGAGAGACAGACATAGAAGACGACAAACGATTCGATAACTAAAATAGGTTTTAAAACTGTCTATGAATAAGGCCGTTAGTATTAACCAAACTAGTTTATTTGTCGGCCCTCGGAAATACAAAAATAACCTTAAACCAATTTAGTCCGGTCGAGATTTGCATAAAATCAATACAAGTGCTGAAGAAGTGCTAAATCAAGTTTATATACGTTCGCCTATTCAGGTCACCGGGGCGCACGCGATCTTTTACTACTGTAGTATTGTTTATACTATAGTAGTAGTAGTTATTTTTAGCCCGTGGGTTCTATTTACCAAGGATTGGAGATAGAAGCCAATAAAAACACTTCGACTGTCGAAATTTCGGGTTCGAATCCAGGGTCGGGCGAAGTGACATTGGATTTTTCTATTCATTATCAGTCCGTAGTCAGGATTATTGTGCGCGATACGGCGATAGGGCCGCCCCCTATCACATCGTGGGTCGGAATACATAAGGCGAAACGTGGGTGTCCTGGTTGCACCTCTGCCTACCGCTTCTGGGAAAAAGGCGTGATGTTTATGTATATACATATGTATGTAAAAATACGTATTGCCATCAGCAGCATTTCCGGACAAATACGACGTGGTGACATTCACAAAAAGAACGTATTACCACCTTAAAAGCCGGCAACGAATCTCCATGCCCTAGCCCCTATGGTGTCAGATGGTCATGGGCGGTGATCACTTACCATCAGGTGAACTGTATGCTCGTTTGCCCCCTGTACTATTAAAAACAACTATATCTGTCATAGGTTGAGGAGTTGCTCCAAATAACTTAGACACGAAATAAAGAAAGACCCCGGAATATTAATATTTTCACACATTATAAGTTCAAGATTTCAGCACCAATATTCACAAACTAAAGCATTTTCTAAGAACCTAAATTGTAGCGTCGTCATTATACTGCGACTTGTAACAAGTGTAATGAAAGGGAATTGAAGACGCGTCAGAAACTATTTAAGGGACAGAAATATCTGACTCTATACTGCATAATGTCATCGAATTAAGATCCTGTAACCTTACTAGACGTCAAAAAGACAGGCGATGATATTTATTACCTCAGCTATCATATTACCATATTAGTAAAGCGCTAAAGGCGTCTTTTATTTATAAATTTATTTATTTAATTCTTTATTGCACTTTAAAGAAACAATTGCAATAAAGAAAGGGCATCATAATAACAGTACAAGAGGCGGCCTTATCACACTAGGCAATTTCTTACAGGCAACCTTTGGGGGGATATATAAATAGGGAAAATGAGAGGGCAGTCGAAGGTGGTAATTGGTATGAAATAATAGTAAAATGTCCTTGTGAATTCCTCTAGAGATCTCGGACCCTCAGAGTCACTTACGCCATATCCTTATCTTTTTTTTCTATCTCCTTTTCACTTTGTACTTATTTATTTATTTTTCTGTTCACTGTGTGTAAAAATCATTAATGTAAGCTTGTTACAAAGAATAAAACTTTTCTTTCAAAACTTTTTCTTTCTTTCTTTCGTATAATCTTAAACCAAGAGCAATCTGGTAGGGTATACGACCCCTAAGGTAAACAGGGGTACGAGAATTTTTATCCTTACTTGAATTGGAGAAGATTGTAGACGTACTTGTATGTACTAGATGGCCGTGATTTTATAACAGGTAACTGCTGCCTACCTCCTTAATATTTTTTTATTGCCGTTATAGGCCCGTAGCGGCCCGTTTGTTGGAAAGCGGCTACCGCTGGCCATAGACCTTCGCATTACCTGGGGTCCAGCACAACAAAGTCGCTGCCTTAAGGTGAGTACTCTCTTTGAGCCTCGTTTGAAGAAGGACAGATCATAGCGCTCAGGAAACACCGATGCAAGGAGTTCATTCGAGAGCTTGCAATACTAGTACGAAAGACAGAGCGAAATGGCAAACATTGAGCAGGATAAGGACCGTGGAATCGGCCAGTATAAAGCTAAAATGAATTATAAGGCAAAATTAACTTTTGCTTCACAATCAGAGAAAATAGCGTTCCTATTATTAGTACGATAAAGCAGAGTATTATGGAAACTGGACCGGCTCTCTGTTTATTATTGGCATAAATAACACCATGGTGCGTAACAAAGGGCGATGTACTCGATAATTTATTAGCGTCGAAGTGGGTCGACTCGTTCTGCCAGGTCGACTGGCAATACGACCTGTCATAGCTCTGCATAAAAGATAACTTTAATGAAGAATCTTTTTTATGTCATTTTTATCTTAACTTTCACTTTTTGAGTGATTTTGTTTCCTTTCTGTGTGTTAAAGATAAAGCTTATTTTGTCTATCTTCTTGAATTGTGAAAAGATGGGTTTACGTAAGAACAAAATTTCGTGTATTTTAAGGTTTTATTTTACAATACATCTGACCATTTTGGAATCATAGTGTTTCTGATTCTAAATTTTGCCCCGGTTAAAAGGCAATAATATTGTTAACGTGTCTTTTGAAGCATAAACATATTTAAATTACAAAACTGTACACTAAAATTATGATGTAGAAATATTTAAGCACAAGAACAGTCCATCTGAAAAATCTCCCGTTTAATCTCAATCCACGAACGAAAGGAAGTTAAATAAATAAAGAGAAATCATGGCATACCGGAGACGCGAATTAGAGCACATCTGATGTTTCAAAGGGTTTAGGAAATGGTGTTGTGGGCAAACAAACTTGTGGCCCGTAATATATTTATAATTAGTTCCCTTTTACAGAAAGGGAAATGGATGTAGCAAAGTGTAGTTCCATGAATATTATATTTAGATACAGTGGAGAATGACGCACTGATTGATAACTCAGGGCTGGAGTTGAGGAATTTGATCTTTATGTTAAGACAAGTATCGTCGACAAATATTTCAGATGTATGTTGACTACATTTTGAATGAATCAGTTTGACTGTGGTTATATTTTTTCGGGCTGCCTACGTCATAATGCCTATGTAATATCCGTCTGTTAATTTCAGCCTACGTATATTAATTGATCCGTAGGTCTCGTTTTTTTATCCACACCTTCGAGGAAAACAGTTATGAATCAAATATTTTACAAGTACTTGACTGCCTCGGTGGCGCAGTTGTACTACGGTATCATAGCAAATCTGAGGTCTCGGTTTTGAATCCCGGGTGGGGCGAAGTGGTTTTCGATTTTTCTATTCATTGTCAACCCGGAGTCACGAATTTGTGCCCGATATGGTGACAGGTTCGCTAACACATCGTGGGACGGAAAATGCAAGGCGAAACGTAGGTGTCCTAATCCCATCTCAGAAAAAGGCGTGAGTTTATGTGTGTTTGTATGTATATTTTACAGGTTCTATGTTGTCAATTTAACATTGGTACGCCTTCTTACCCAATCCATTTTACTGTTTCAAAGGCCAGCCACATACATAACTTGTCATCAAGATACTTTTGATTGGTGGAAAGATATACAGCAATCCAAGATATGTGTCGATCTGAGACAGCTGATTGGTAATTAATATCGTAGACATTGTGGGTACGAACGGTACCAAATTTAGCTTCATTACTTACTTTATTTATAGCTTATAGTTAAAAAACAGCACTCACCTCAGCCACTTGTCTAAGATCTTCGACGTAGACATTCTCAGTCTGGATAATCTCAGCACACACCCGTTCTAACTGCGAGAGACCAGACATCTCATCTACCAGTTGTTGCTCTGAAAGCATTTCAATTAATTAGTAATAAATAAACATAGTAATATAGATGACGCTACGGTAATTTATTATGGCTTGCCGTGAACATTCAAAATCGCGATGGATTTTACGATGTCTGATGAAAACTGAGATACGAAATAAATATTTGTAGATCAATCAAACATTTGTATTGGTGCGGGGATCGGACCCGCAGCCTGTCGTTTTACAGCCGGTTTAATTACCAACTGAACCACGAAGGCTATAAATAATATATTGTACTTTTATACTATCTATTTATTAATGTAACTAATGACTATATTAAGCAACTCTGAAAGAGTATACTATGTTAAATACAACAGAGAAAATATGATGTAACTTTAAAATTCACTTACGCGGCGTATCCTCAGAGTTCCTTTCCTCCGACACACTCGCATTCAAAATGCCAGTGTCGACGAAATTGTTACTGCCATTAGCAGACGTCATATCAGCGTCGCTGTGGTCGTCCAAGCTCTCGATAGAAGCCAGGTACGCAGAATTAACTCCCTTGTTCTGCACACCACTACTTGACGTCGAACTTGATGAAGCAATGGAACTCATCGAAAGAGGTCGACACACTTCGACCGGCGGAGGGTTTAACCTCATCTCCTTATCTTGCACGCACGTCTTCAAATTCCCGGTGGACCCTATCGCTTCGGGATAAGGTCCAGTTTTCCGCAACTGCTTTGCCAAAATTTCCTTCTTTACGAAGTCTTTCCGATGTAAGCTGTTCGTACTTCGCAAGGATGTTTTAGGGAATTTCGCCGGCGGTGCCTCTGGAGGACTGTTTGGCGCAACTTTCTGGTCTCTTGGTGATAATTTCGGATCGAATTCTCTATCGTTTGATGTTATAGATAACTCGATTGATTGGTCGATGTAGGGTAATGATAGCGAATCGAATGCAGTCTTGTTGTTTGATGGAACGTCGTATATCGCTGGTCTGTTGTTTGTTGGCACGTCATAAGTCTGAGCGTCATCAATTTTGAATTCTGGCTTTACTGGTACAGTTTTAGGTGGTTCCTCTTCAACATTTAATCTTGTCACTGGTATAGCCACACTAGGCTTGTCATATATCTCAACTGATGGCAAAATTTCTAAGCCCGATTGTGATATCTTTGATGTCGCCCCAACTAGAGGAATATTAGATTTCTGCCGAGTCGATGTTCTACTAGCATTCAAAGTTTTCTTCTGAAGTTTTAGCGTGGTAGTTTCCCCAGCACTAGATATCATTCTTTTCACGTTCGGCGATAAATTATCGAACGTCGTCGCTTCGGAAACATTTTTAGTCTCTTTGAAAGTCCTTTGCGTTTTTTGTTCTTTAATTATAACAGATATATCACTAACTTTAACGTCACATTCACCCTCATCACTAGCACCATTCCTATCACTTTTAGTTCGAATTGTGTATAAAGAACTTTTGTTTACTGTCGCTATGGGCAGTTTCACGCTTCCAGCTATCATAGTGGGATCTTTTGTATCTTTATCTTCCGTGATATCTTTTTGTTCTACTGGCGGATCATTTCTTGCATCTTTTGCTGTTTCGAAACGGCTGTCTTCAGGCCTGAGGCTCTTCGGTTCGAGCAATGAATCGTATATACCAATTAGCGTGGGCGCGAGGTCCGTTGTACTACCTGTAACCAAATGAAATAATGCTTTTAACAAAATGCTGGCTTACTTTCTACACATAGCACTGTAAAGTTAACTTTATTAGTGGTAGAATAGAGTGTATTTTTGAATGAAAGATATAAAGTATGTGGCGACAATCAATTAGGCGTTAACAGCAACTTAATGAGTCTGCATTCTCGATGGTAATTTTAAAGTTTTAAAGCAAAAATATGAAGACTTTTTTATTGAAATTTTATTTTCCAGTTTGGAAGGTTGCATTAATCCGGGAAATATATCTGTTTATAGTTTTTTTTACTGTTATTTAAGAATATTTTTCTAATCGAGATGCAGATTAGGAAAACGAGATATCAGCTGTGCGATAAAACTTTATAGCTACGTTTTACGGGACATTTTTTTTCCTATGATATTCTATATTCAAAAACAATTACTTTATACTAAAAAGAGAAATTACATTCCCAGCGCCTAGTTCAAAATGAATTGCTCTAATTAAAAAAAAACACGTCAAAAAGGGTACAAAAGATAGATTTGACAGCTACCGCAGCGCAGTTGGTTAGACGCGGGCTGTGAAACGAGAGGCCACAGGTTCGACCCTCGCACCGAGACAAATATTTGTATGGACCACGGGTATTTGTTTCGGGTCTGGGTAATAGGTGTATGTGAGACTAAAGACTCTCGTAGTAACTGATACCCACGACATAAGACTCGATCTTAGTGTGGGGTCAGAACTATGTATGTGACTGTTGGATGTATTTATTAATTTATAAAAATCCGTATTTCAAAGCAATCCTCACAACACAAATATAACAAAACAGATAATAAATGACGCAAAGGCTCAATGGGACCCAATTAGCCATAAACATTCAACAAAAAAGCTTTTAGAGTTATTATACAGGTTTCCGTGGTGACACGCGCCGATGCCCCGGTTTTTGCTTTTTTTTTTTTTTTTTTATAAATGGAAACTGTATGGTCATGGTGACGTAAAGATTTTTTTTTTTTTTTTTCTCTTTATTTAAAAAAAGGGTTTTAAATATAAATATTTATGCCACCCTCATTGGGCTAACCACGTACATTTATCATCTCCTCTTAATGCCTAGTATACTATAATTATATAAGGACTTAGCTTCATCCGATAACGGATGGGACAAAGTTGAATTAAGACAACCTATTGAACATAAATTAATATTAAATTTTTTATAAAAAGAACTTCTTTCAGCTTCGTTCCGAACACATTCCTTTAATACATGTACCACATCCTCAACTATTCCACATTCGTCACAATTTGGCGAATTTCTTTTTCCCATCAAATAACCGAAACTATTTAAAGGAATATGACCAGAACGAAGCCGAAATGCAGTGACTAAATAATCTCTGTTCAAGGAAGAATTTACAAACCAAGGCTTACAGGTGAGACTAGGCTGGATGGTCCTATACCATATTCCTTTATGTAGCGATCTCTCGTCAAAAAACTCTTTCCACATGTTTTTACATTGTTTTCTAACTATGTTATTTAATAGATCACTACTACAAGGTAAACAATTAAAAACATCTCCATCGTTGATTGCCTCCCTTGCGAGACGATCTACCTCTTCATTACCCCATAAACCAATATGAGACGGTATCCACTGTAATACTAAAGTAAAGTCATTTCTACGTAATTTTCTAATGGAATCTAAGATGTTATAGGCTATCGGTACTCCTCGAAAATTCGAGGTGCATCGAACTAAATGTTGTAATGCACTCTTAGAGTCCGTCAGAATTACAAAATTACCGGGATTAAGTGACTCGATGTATGCAAGCGCCTTTGCAATTGCTATTAACTCTACATACATAATGGACACGTTAACATTCATTTTGCACCTTATGACTGAATCCGTCTGAGGATCAAACACAGCCAAACCAGATTTATCACCTTCTTTTGAACCATCTGTGTAAATAACATAAAAACTTGAATAATTTACAGCTAGGTACTCATCACATAATAATTTTAAACTACCGCGGTCGTAATTACTTTTCGATTTATCTAGAAATGTAATAGAAGGTTTCACTACATTGTATAAATCCACATTGCCAACCCAAGTGTCCAGGGAAAATAGCTCTAATTGAGAAGATGAATGAATTATATTCCCTTTAAGTGACTGGTTAACCAAAACCATCGAGGGTTTTCTTTTAAGCCTCCAGTATGAACTTTGACACGAATCAGATAATTTATCAATAATGTCGATAATACCGTTATCTGTAAAGGATTTAACTTTTAGCCAATATTTACCAGCTAAATATTGCCGCCGGATATGAAGGGGTTGGAGGTATAACTCGCACTCCATTATATGAACAGCAGTGCTTTTAATAAATCCCCCTATGACTCGCATACACTGATTTTGCAATCTATCTAACTTCACTAAACTGCTTTTATGACCATTATCATAAAGGAAGCTGGCATAATCTAATCTGCTACGAATAAGAGAAATGTATAGTCGTCTTAAATGTGAAGGATGCATTCCCCAGCCCGGCCCTGCTAATACCTTAAATTGATTTAACAATTTGGAACATTTAAGTATCAACTCTCCTATATGTTTTGTCCACTTTAAGGAATGATCCAACCAAACCCCCAAATAAATAATGTTATCAACAACTTGTAATGGAACGCCTTCAACACTAAGATTAATTTGCATACTTTTGTTACCTCTTCGAAATACACATACCTTACTTTTTAATGCAGATATTTTTAATCCAATTTCAAAAAGGAGACGAACAAATATATTAAGTATAGTTTGTAACTTTTCTTCACCCTTTTTGATACAATTCGTCATTGTATATATAACGAAGTCATCGGCGTATTGTGATATAAAGATTTCTGGAAACATGCTAACACTCCTACAAATACTAATAGTGGCTATATTAAAAAGTAAAGGCGAAAATGGGTCCCCTTGAGCTAAACCTTGACCAGTACGTCTGCATATGTAACTATTATTGACCAATGTTTTTAAATTTCTGTCTGACAAGAAATTCCAAATATAACGACACATCTTTAATCCTACTCCAATTCTATCCATAGTTTCTATCAACGAATTAATGTTTACATTATTGTAAGCGTTATCTAGATCTAGAAAACATCCTATAGTAAAATAATTATTAGAAAAACTGGACTGAATATGTGATACCAAACTTACAAGATTATCTAATGTAGATCGAAATTTCCTGAAACCAGTCGTGTGGGGGGAAAATAATTTTTCACTCTCTACAAACCACTCCAACCGCCTACATAATATATTATGGAAAACTTTACACAAACACGACATCATTGAAATTGGTCTAAGAGCAGAGGATGACTGTGGGTCACGCCCTGGTTTTGGAATTGGAACTACTGTGATGTCACGCCACTGATTTGGTATTACACCGGATGCAAAGATATTATTGTATAACAAAAGCAGACTTGATTTGGCGTTATCAGGAAGATGTTTGATCATTGAGTATGATATGTTGTCGCAACTAGGGGAAGTGTCTTTATTAGGAATACTTAAATGAAGTTCCTGCATTGTTATAGGTACTTCCAATTTTAAATTAATTGACGTAATACTCGGATCTCTAGTAGCTACGTAATCAGGAGTTAAATTTCGAAGAAAACAATTAATTTTCTCAGCATCTATGTGCTTTCTAGGGCTTCTGTATCCTTTGAACCACTTCATCCTATGCCATAGTTCTTTTTGAGAGGTTGTTTCATCGATAGAAGTACAAAATTTCTGCCAGCCTATGCTTTTAGCTTTTCGAATCATTTTTTGAGACTCAGTAATTTGATTACGGAGAATATCCCAATTATGAGGTGTAGGGTTACGTCTAAATTTTGACAAAGCTAATCTTCGTTTAGCTACGGCATGAGAAAGCTCGACAGTCCAGTAAGGCTTAGGATGAAACGAGTTTTCAGGATTTGAGTTTAATTTAATATATGGAATATAAATATCTGCCGCTTTATTTATATATTCGATAAATGTATTGTACTGAATTTGTATATCAACATTACAGTTATTAAAATTTGAAAAAGAAGACTTTAACAACTGATTATAACTAACCCAATCAGCCTTTTTGAAATTTCTTCTTAAAATTAAACCCGGTAATATAGGAAGACGTGTAGAAATTTTAATCATGAGGTGATCACTTCCCAATGATTCATTTAATACATCCCAGTTAAAATTCAAAGCCACATCAGATGACACTATTGATACGTCTGGAGAGGATTGTTGTAAGACACCATTAACAAGACGAATGCGAGTAGCTTTACCATTATTTAGGGTTATAAAATTATTTTCTAAAATAGCATCAAATAATTGAGTACCTCTACGATCAATTTTATGCGACCAATT
The DNA here is from genome assembly GCA_033459515.1 of Theretra japonica. NCBI lineage: Eukaryota > Metazoa > Arthropoda > Insecta > Lepidoptera > Sphingidae > Theretra > Theretra japonica. The sequence continues at coordinate 5,349,168 of CM065950.1, forward strand.
TGTATGGTGACAATTGAAGTCACCCAAAATTAAGGTGTTACTTTTGAATTCAGACAGGAGTGAATCCCAATCATTTGTACAAGTGCGAACTGCTGGAGCACAATATAGGACAACAACATTTCTAATCTGATTACAATTTTGAACCTTTATACTTAAAAATTCTATGCCTGTATTTTTAAGGCTCATATCATGAGAATTTGATTGCAGGGATTTGTGAACAAACAAAGCTACCCCTCCATATCCATCAGCCCTATCTTTACGATAAATATTATAATGTGTTACCTTGAGGTTAGTACTAGGATCTAACCACGTTTCAGTAATAGCAGCAATGTGGATTCGTTCCTGATGTAATAAATTTTCAAACTCAAGTACCTTATGCCTAATACTTTGGGCGTTCCATTGTACTATATTTAATTCAATATATTTTTTTATACTAGCCATTGTTTAGAAAAAAGTTCAGAATTTTATTGAGTATAGGCCAATCCGACAAATTATCTGCTACCATTAACACTAACCATTCTAAACAACACTTAAAAATACTTTTCACTTTTGAATTAATGGAAGCGTGTTTCATAAAAATGATCTCCTTTAACCTACTGAAAAGTTCGCCGAAACTTACTTCTTTGTCCGGTTTTGTGTTAGCCGTAATTTCCTCATAATGTATATTTTTTGCTTCTGCTTGTAAATTCAAGTTTAACGGTTGTTCTTTACGACGACTAGATGGTTTTGAAGGCCATGTTGGTTGTTTCACAGGCTCTTCTTGATGAATGACAGCCTGCACCTGACTTCTATTTACATTACATTCCTCGTATTGATTGGACGACTTATTATGTAAAGGTGGAAAATAATCAGATTTCAGCGAATAAGAATGGTCTGTCCTATTATTTGCACGAAGTTCTGATGTTCTAATATTTGGCGAAACATAAAGCGTAAGCGCTTTCCTGTACGTACAGTTAAATTCGGCCATTATTTCTCTAATCTTCTTTTCTCTAATAAAAGCTGGGCAGATCCTGGCCAGAGCCATATGCTTACCATGACAATTGACGCAGTTAAACAATATTGTTTCGCAATTGGAATGGTGTCCACCGCACTTTGGGCATATTATTTTAGCAGAAGGGCACCTCTTGGTTATATGACCGAACTTCCAACAACGGGAACATTGAGATACAGGAAAAACATAAGGTTCTATTTTGATTCTCAGTCCTTCCACATATATATAACTCGGTAAGGAGGAGCCTCTGAAACAAAGACGGATAGACTCACTTCGTACCCAACCATCCGTTTCACTTCGTCTATTTAAACGAAATATTGAAATTAATTCAAAGGGCTCCGGACACGATATTTGCTTCAATATATCTTCATCACTTATATCCAAATCCACATTTTTCATAACACCGTAGGAAAGATTTTTTTCCAATGCTCGTTGAATTCTCCAACCTTTCTCTGAAAATAGTTTACTATTCTCCAGTATCTGCGCACTCTCCTCAGTTTGTAAATCTAGCCGAACTTTGTAAGGGTTAATATACTTCACCCGTTCTATGTCCGTAATCCCATTTTCCTTGAATAGTCTGGCCAGTGCGAACTGTTTCGGCATTGGATCACTACATGAAATGTAAATTTCAATTTTTACAGTCGCTGGTTTTAATTTCTTCCCTTTGCCTTTGACTAAATTCCACTCACTTTCATCGTCTGACCTCGTCCTCTTCTCTGACCTTATAATATCATCATAGGCACCTTCAGATTGTATAGTAACTTCAGTATCCATTACATTGTTAGTCTCCATTTCAAGTTCAATCATCTCTTGCTCACTCAAAGAACTACTTCTCGTAGATATGTAATTCGAACCATTGTTATCGTCACCCATTATTGTAGTTGTTCAAAGGAAAAGTCATATTATTTTAATTATTAGGTCCACTGATAAGTAAATGCCTAATAATAACCAAATTTTAGACTAATAATTGCGTGGGACCAATTAAACGATTTATTATCAACAATAATTATTATTGAAAAATTAATCGACCACACTGTCAAAATTCCCGCCAAAAGTCTAGACACGTAAAGATTTATTTTGATATAATTTATATTTGTTTTATGTATTATAGTGTATTTAAAATTTTATGTTTTGAGCTTTCTAACGGCATAATCTAGAAAATATTTTTTCAACGTTTTAACTTTAGTAAAAGTTTTCGCAAATTTGTTTTCTAATTCGGAGTAATCAAAATACACATTTCTGTATTTGGAATTTCTTTCATTTGTACTAAAATTTTCCGTATTTGCTTATAGTATTATGTCAATAGCCCCTAATGTTAACCGACCAATTCTAACTCCCCTTTAGCTTTAAGGATACAGGCATGATTACCTACATTTATGTTTACATATATATAACAAGGGGCAAGAGTCTATCATAATTCAGCACTCTTATGGCCTTATTAATAAACTCGGATGAGCGTAGGATTAACTTTAGACCAAGACTATAGAATTGAGTCGATTATTTTCACTATTAATCTGACTAATATAGAAATATCGAATAATGTCAACTCTCAATCGTACTCTCGATTGTAGAGGACACCCGTGCCCTACAGTGGGACGTATATGGGCTGATACAATTTAATAATGTAACCACAATACGATGGTTGTCTAGCCCTCTATGCAATTCAGTGTTAATAAAGTCGTAATTACCTCTCTATTCAAAATAATCGAGTCAATTCTAAAGCCTTCGACTAAAGTTAATCCCTCGCTCATCCGAGTTTATTAATAAAGCGCTTATTGCATCTATCCTTAATCTTAGACTGTAGATACATAGGTATATTTACATATGTAGTAAGGGGCAAGTCTCACCAGGCTGGCACGTCTGTCGGACAAGGGTCCCGTGCTCGCCTCAAGCTTGTATGTATGTTAATGATCGCGCAAATTTCACCGTCACGATCCGCGCTCCCTGTTTGTTTTGAGATTTCCGTCGCTCGCTCTTACAATCTATCTTTATATAGATTTAACGTTATTTATAGAGCATGGAAGTGGTCTCTGGTTGGAGAGTTGAAGCTGCTTATAGATATTATTAAACAGGCAACATTTGAATATGATTCTTTGAGTGGCTTTGTATCAATTAGGTACGGTTTTATGTTGTTAAAAATAATTTGTCAGTGTGTATCTCCTGAGATTTATATATCGATATCCGTCCTTTTTTAATCTGTAAAAAAGGAAGACGAAAGAATTTTTAGATTTCCGAATATCTCTCATATTTTACTGCCAACTTCAATTCGAATCCCGGTTCGGGCAAAGTGATATTGGATTTTTCTATTCATTATTAGTCCAGAGTCAGGAATTTGTGCCCAATATGGCGATAGGCTCGCCCCCTGCCACATCGTGGGACGGAACATACAAGACGAAACGTGGGTGGCTTGGTTGCACCTCTACCTACCCCTATTGGGAAAAAGGCGTGATGTTTGTGTATGAATATATGCGAACTTCAGGGTCTCTGTCAATCTCACTCACCGAAAGAAACGCAACAGGAAAACTATTACTTTAGATCGTCTTTTTGTAAGACATAGGTAGTACGGACTACCCCGGTCGAACCGACCCATTTGTACTACAGCTTTAACGACCCACAAAAGGACTTTACCACTTACATTTCCCATTATAGGAACCTTTTTATAGGCACAAAACTCAACCCTCATTCGATCACAATGACATTAAAGGACAACATCGATCTGGGTAATAAAAATCAATTTACAAGATAGTAACGAGCTATAACCGAACTCTTGGGAAATCGTAAAATTCAAGTTTTGTATGTAGATTAGAAAGTTTATATGGGAAGTCAAAATTTAATATTTTTTTGAAAATGTTCCAGTTGTGATAGTCAAGCAATGCTTATAATACTATATCAGCCCATATACGTCCCACTGCAAGGCACGATCCTCCCCTACAATCGAAAGTACGATTGAGAGGGGTTAGGCTATATAGTCCACCACGCTGGCCTAGTGCGGGTCGGCTGACTTTTCTACATACCATAAAAATTTATACAAATCGCTATGGTATGCAGGTTTCCTCACGATTTTGTCCTTCACCGTTACAGTGCGTAATGATTGATTATCAATATATACATGACCCCAAAAATTGAAAGGTGTGCCCTGGGATTTGAACCCGCGACCACCGTGAACATACTGGCAGCCGCGTCTGGTCCGTTTACCAACAGGCCACCACGCACTGAGGTATTTTGGGTATAGGTTATAAGGGGTATTGGAATCCAGCAATTTCACTCACCGAACGAAACGCGACGGGAACGCTGTCGCTTCCCGTTAATCTACTGTGAGACAGTGGTACCGCTCCGGACCTGTCCATTCATGCTGAGCCATGACTGACAACAGCGTGGCACTACCACTTTGGATATTTATATTTTTATTATCTAACACGTGTAGTAGTAAAGGAAGTTACAAGCGTCGACAAGCAATATGTCTTGTAGACGGAAGTGACCCATCGCGGGCAGAGTTCACTAGCACAGGAAAATATATAGAGTTGTTCATAGCAAGCTCTTGTAACTGTGTTTGTAAGTATCGCTTACGACATTAACCGTTCAAAAATGACGTGAAGTGACAGACTTGTTGTGGGTTTTTGTAGAGCTTGGCAAATCCTCGATTTATAAGTCATCCTTTATTTTTAATGGTCCAGAATACATACGAATGTATACGATTACCGGTGATGAATATCAATCAAGAGCTCTATATGTTGATTTGATACTTCTGTAGTTTTAAAAAGTGTTGTTAGATCAACAAAACAAGACGAGGTATTGGAAAAATGGTGAAAAAATCTTTACACCTCAAAGTTATCTACGCCCACGGTAACATAGTATTTGGATCCAAAACATTAGCAATAAACTTAGATCCATACAAGTCCAACGTGATAAACTACAGCCAAACTCTCTTACACTCTGATATAAATAAATACACCCAACAGTCACGTACATGAATTAAGTCTTGTGTCGTTAGCATCGAAAACTACGAGAGACTTTTCTGTCTCACAAGCACCCAGACCCCAGACAAATACATCAGGGCCTCACAAACATTAATCTCGGAGCGGGCATCGAACTCGCGGTCTCTCCTTTCACAGCCGGCGCTAACCAACTACGCAGGCTGTATTTTTTTTTTATTACACAAAACAGGTTACAATCTTGCAGCCGCTACAATAGTTACAAATAAGGTTTTTATCTTAAGTATAACCCAAAACATGTGTTTCACGAAGAATACTAAAATACGAGGCGAAAACACAACTGACTGCTTCGGTGGCGTAGTTATACTACGGTAAGATTACAAAGCAGAAGTTTTGGGTTCGAACCACGGGTCGGGCAAGTGATATTGGAATATTCTATTCATTACTCGTTTCAGCTTGCAGTCAGGAATTTGAGCCCGATATAGCGATAGGCTCGCCCCCTTCACTTTTTGGGACGGAACATACAAGGAGAAATGTGGTTGCCCAGGTAGCACCTCTTCCTACCCCTTATTTGAAAAAGGCGTGAGGTTATGTATGTATTATAAAAATGCAACAAATTTGAGCCGATATAAACACACTTGTATCACGCAGTCATAGTTAACATCTCCATAGATGTCCGTAAGTAGCGCAACCCATTTACAATGCAATGAGTCAGTATTTTGGTGCACTTTGGTACGTACGAAGTAGCTCAGCTGATATAATTACTTTCAACTCGAGCAGCCCTTCTATTTAGGTCATTGTACATCTCTTACGGTGTCCTTTATTGGAGATTTAGTTTTAGTTACCTTTTATAATATGGTTGAGATATGGTCGGATGATAGGCTAGTCTTTTATATATTGGGATGAAAATTAACTTGCCAAATGTTGGTGTTAATGACATATCTGTTTGTCTTGAAGACACAGGCGTAAACGTATTTATGAATGTTGGACTTTTGAGTATATTTATCAATAATTCCTTATACCACGATTCCATAGGTAAAGAATGCACTCAGCGAACTGTAGAAACGATTGGTTCATAACTAAAAATGGAAAAGCGTTTCCTGAGTCAGCAAGCGAACCTGGGACGTCACTAAAAACATGTCAGTCGCATCCAGGTTCGACCTGCGACTTCAACAATGTCGTCGACCCATCTTGCCGCCAGACGGCCGACAAAATATAACAATTAATTCCTATTATGTATTTTAAGACAGCCTCCGTGGCGCAGTTGGTAAGACGCCGCCTGTGAAACGAGAGGCCGCGGGTTCGATCCCCCCACCGAGACAAATATTTGTAAGGCCCACGAGTATTTGCCTCGGGTCCGGGTGTTTGTGAGACCGAAAAGTCTCTTGTAGCTTCTGATACCCACGGCACAAGACTTAATTGATCTTAATGTGGGGTCAGGACTACGTATGTGACTGTTGGGTGTATTTATTAATTATTATTATGTATTTTGATAAAAGCACTGGAATAACTCAGGACCACAATTCTACGCTAATTTAAGTTCTGTTGAAACGGAGTCAAGGTGATCGATTGTGCAATACGGTACGATCAATAAATGTCCGCTAACTACGAAGTTTCAATGCACAATACTTGCGATGGAATTTGTCAGCTATCAGTATACGAGTAACAATATGGGTGTGACGGGGGAGTAGCGGAGAACAGTATTGGAAGGACTAAATAATCGTTATATCAGAGCATAGTACTGACGAATGCAATTGCATAGTCCTAACGAAGATACATAAGTAAACTCGCGCCTTTTCCCTAGAAGGGGCAGGCAGAGGTGCTACACAACATGCAATTTATGACTATACTAGTAGCCCTGCCCAGTTCCGCCCTCTACCTATTCAACAATAATAATAAATAAATAAGAAAAAATTAATCCTACATACATAAAACACACGCCTTTTTCCCAGAAGGGGTAGGCAGAGGTGTTACCAGAACACCCACGTTTCGCCTTTTATACTCCGTCCCACGATGTGATAGGGGGCGAGCCTATCGCCATATCGGGCACAAATTCCTGACCCCGGGCTGATAATTAATAGAAAAAAGAATCCTCTTCGATTAAATGGTAAAACTTCCTACTGTATCATCCTGCTTATAAAACCATCAAAGCTTTCATAGGGCCGCGGAAAGCGACTTTATTTTATACTTTAATATAGATAACAATTGCCAAATACTGCCTTACTGTTTCGACCTACATAGCGCCTACAGAAGTATGTAGGGCGTGAAAGGTTATCAGTTCAAGGGTGGATTACATATTACGATTATATTGTCTCCGCAGATAGCATTTAGTGTCGCCATATATTAATGCCGACAAAACAATTGCAATTTGAAATTTCTGTTAAACAATCGTCTTTCATGACAGCCTTCGTGGAGCAGTTGGATTGACGCCGGCTGTAAAATTGCCGCGGGTTCGATGCCCGCACTGAGCAAATAGTTTGAGGATAAGAAATCATTGTGGGTGTGATCTGTGAAACCGAAAAGTCTCTCGTAGTTTCTAATACCCACGATACAAGACACATCTTTGCGTGAAGTCCGAACTATTTATCACTTAGATAACAATTTTCATACATTTATTTACTTTACATCTATTATTCTTTTCTTTTTATCCTTTATATTACCCCATAATTCGATATTACTATAAGTCAGTCCATCCTAAGGTTGCCTGGAAGAGATCGCAGCTCGCAGATAGCAGTATTAGTTTTTAAGTGTTTTCATTGGTTTTGTAAGTTTTTTATTTTTGTGTATTTTTGAATAAAGCGTATATAAATATAAATAAATACTTTACATATCTTTCCCGCGTCCTCAGGTATAGTCATTAGTCAAGAAAAAGCTTATAAAAACATACAAGCGTTCTGTCATCGAGATGTCGTCAGATTATTGGCTTTTAGTCGCTAACGAGGTGCTACAAATAGACGCACGCGGAAGAATTTCACAGCTCGTTTTATTGTTGACAAATCGCGCCTGAAATGTTCAAAGATTAAAGTGTTTGATTTGTTGCAATGGTGTGTAAAATTAAATAGATATGGAGACTACATCTGTTAAAATAGCCGTTTGAAAATGTCCTTTTAAAGTTAGTTTTCTGCATTGGAGAGATAGTCATGAGTCAAGTATGACGTGACAGCCTCCGTGGCGTAGTTGTGGCGTCGACTGTGAAAAGACAGGCCGGCAGTGGCGAAGGCTCCATATAACTCGATTCCCTGCGGCTTACCTTTTGTAATTTATCATTACACTACAAACAAGCAAATTTTTCAAAATTATTAATGTAATATCTAAACTCATTTTATTCAACGACATCTGTCGGCCACATAGGTAAATATTACTGCGGAGGCGCATAGCAAACTCGTAATAAGATTGCGCCGCGTTGCGACCTCTGGCGAATTACTGCCAAAATTGTTCGGCTTATTGAATAACAATGGCGCGGCCCGTGCGCCGACCGTCCGCGTCGGCTGCATGTTACGCATTGGTGTGACATGGTTGTGTATTTTGCAACAAATCACGCAAAATTGTACCTTAAACTTATAATGATTTAAGGTTCAATTTCCGTTAAAAAAGCAGGAGGCATGCTGCGAATCTTCAGCATTTTGTGTGTTTATGTGTGTATTTGTGTAGATATCACTGCATTTGTAAGTGTTGTATTAACATTTTGACAGTATACGACTATTAGCTGGTTCACGCATTTCGTTTTTAATGTTTTAAATTACAAAAAGTACATAAATATTAATAGTATTATTATGTTGTAATGGAAATTAATAATCGTGAGGGACGTACATGTTTAGATTGTCAATTTCGGAAATAACGTTACTGTTTAGATTTTAGGAAGTGCTCGACTACTAATAATACAACTAATAAAAGCGCGGCTAACGTACTTGTTAACATTGTATCTAGATCATTAATTTTTCTTTATTAATCTTATATTCACGTGCGGTTTAAAAATATACTTTTTTACTTTTCTCATGATGACATTGCAACTTTTGTATATTGGAAATATTAAAATATAATTGACGACCGCAGTACGTAGATGCCATCATACGAAACGCAATCGTTTCGTTTGGTGAGTGAGATTGTCGGAGGAATAATTTGCTGGCGGTTGGATATTCGCAAACGTCCGGATATAAGGATACACGTACAAATTATGTAAATGTGTCGCGTTTCGGGCTAATTCTGTGAAGCATCTCACGATAAGTTGATCTACTCAATGTGGACTGCACTATGTTTACTATCAAGTATCAGTCGCATTGTCTTCCCTATGTAGGACAAGTAGGTATAAACAAAATAAACACACTTATTTCGCGCATTGAGCTTCGGCTTCCCTTTTTAAAAAAATCACCCTTCGCCACTGCAGGCCGGGGGTCGATCCCCGCACCAACACAAATGTTTGTGTGGCCCACAAATATTTGTGTTGGGTCTGGGTGTTTGTGAGACTGAAAAGTCTTTCGTAGATTCTGATACCCACAACACAAGAATTGATCTTAGTGTGGGGTCGGAACTATGTATGTGACTGTTGGGTGTATTTATTATTATTTATTAAGTGTGTTAATGGTTTAAGATATTTTGTCTGAATCTAGTTGGGTGTAAAAGTGCAATTTGTTTTTGTAAAAGGCGTGTACGATATAGAATATCCTAGGGTAGAACTTAGATTTTAAAACTAAATAAGTCTTCACGGAGTGATGTTTTGTTTTTTGTAAGGTTTACAAGCAATTAGTCTTACAATTGAAAATACTAAATATATATCTTTTAAAAAAATACGAATCAGACGAATTGACAACCTCCTCCTTTTTTGAAGTCGGTTAATGAAGGGGGGAGCAGCGTGGGACGTCCACCCACTAGGTGTTCAGTATTGTATTGTATTGTATCAGCCCATATACGACCCACTGCAGGGCACGGGCCTCCTCTACAATCGAGAGTACGATTGAGAGTGGTTAGGCCATATAGTCCACCACGCTGGCCTAGTGCGGGTTGGCGGACTTACACACCGTAGTTTTTTTTTTAAATCGCTACGATATGCAGGTTTCCTCACGATGTTTTCCTTCACCGTTAAAGTGCGTGGTGATTGACTATCAATACACACATAACTCCGAAAAGTCAGAGGTGTGCCCTGGGATTTGAACCCGCGACCACCGTGAACATGTAGGCAGCCGAGTCTGGTCCGATACCACGAGGCCACCACGCACTTGTAGGTGGTGTTCAGACGACCTGGTAAAGGTCGCGGGACGTCGCTGGATGCAAGCTGCCTCTATCAGGCCACTGTGGAAATCATTAGGAGAGGCCTATGTTCAGCAGTGAACTTCCTTTGGCTGATGGATTGGATTGGATTGGATAATGAAGGGGGCCAAAGAACAATATGAATTCTGACTTCGACATGTTTTACGACCATATCAATCTGTTCTGTGTTTTAAGCCAGGTAGATAAAAATCATATCTTGTATGTACATAATTGTTATTTAATGACAAAAATGACGGATGTACCAATGAGTCAGCGGCGGTAGTCATTAGCGAAATTATTTTCCGCATATTGCATTTTTTAAAGTCATATATAGTCGTAAATATTAAATTACAAAATGAGTAATACACTACGTAGGTGGTTTTACACTGTTAAGAACCAGAAGTCTGTGTTATTTATCTAAAGTGTTGTGTACCTTTAAGTGGTATATACTATATACATCAGAATGTATCTGTAGAAAAATAAGTAATCTGTATTAATGTACATACAGGGTATATCAAGACTGCTACCGAAAACGAAGCTAGGTGGTAGTTTAGCGACTTTAGACACAATGCAACTAATTTTTTTGCAAAAATAGCGACGATATTTGTCCCATTATCGTATTTGGGTGCTAAATATATACATTGTCCTAAAAAGATAATGTACACCCTTTTATTTTTAAAGAAGCTATAGTACGCAAGGCTTTCAAATATAATTTTAGCAAAATCTATCGATTTACACCCAAACACAATGATATTTAAAGCATTACAAAAAAAAAACGTCGCTTTCTTTGCAAAATTTTTAGTTGCATCGTGTGTATAGTCACTAAAACTACCACCTGGCTTCGTTTTCGGTAGCAGTCTTGATATACGCTATATAAATAAATTTTGTTGACCTGTTCGGTCCACCATACTTACATTATCTCACATTTATTTTAATACCCATACACCGGCAATAAATTAAGCCATCCAAAACAGTTTAAAGTGGTGCCCGAGATTCCAGTGGCACTCGAACCGACTGCGTCGGGTAAAAAACACACGCTTTGGACTATGAAGGCATTGCTAAGCGGAGAAATATTTGAAACATTCCTCAGTCGTGGGTACTGAGAAAAACAATAAGGTTACGTTTGTTATGTGTTTTTATGAGTCATGTGACTTCTTGGTTCAGGGTTCATTTCCTTGTCTTCAACATTGTAGTTTTATTAAAATAATAAAATGAAAATGAAGCATCTTAGCAGGCCGGTATAATTGTGTCGAATGGCATGGGACCGCGTCTGATGTTATTCGATATTCTGTCTCGACGGCGAAAAAACCAATTTCACTTTGCCCGACGCGGGATTCGAACCCGACACCTAAGCTTTGCAATCGTACTGTAGTACAACTGCGCTACCAAGACAGTCTAAGAGTCTACAGTCGATCCATTACGATCTAATACCTTCAAAATGATACTACAAGCGCAATTACCACAAAATCTTTTACAATCATAACATTATGAAAGACAATCACCTCAATCTTAACTCAAAACTCAAAATAAACTTTAATCTCAAATATACCGTAAATAAACCGTTTGATGTAAGGGTACAGAATGGCTACAGTAACAAGCACTTCACAGATCAAAGTGAATAGCAATACCAATACATCGACATTACATCTCAAAATGCAATCTGTTTTGGGTATGTTCATTGTATTTGCTAGCTTTTGTCTGCGACTTCGCTTGTGTTATTTATTTATTGAAGTAAGATTAGTATAGATTTCGTCCATTTACACTGATACTAGCAATGTTAATGTAAAAAAGAAATTATATATTGTTCTGTGGTTCTATCCCTGTGCATTACTTTTTTACTGAATAAAATGTATCCTTTATTAATTTGTGTACACCCGAATACGTGTATGAAAAATTTCATCATGATAGGTTGTGTGGGTAAGGCGTTAAACCGAAGCTAAATTCAATTTCAAAGATTTCAATATCTTGTTTTTTAATACGAACCATACGTCCTACATCCGTGGCGGTAGTAAAATTTCAAAGCATTAAATAAATATTAATAATTTATTATTTTTATTTTATTTATTATTAATTTAAATATTCTTTCTGATTCTAGCTTCAATTACTAGATGGAGACTATGGTTTGTGTAAGTTTCCAGGGCATTGTTACGGACCCAGTTCGGCCACAACATCCGCATTGTGGCGGGCTGGAAGGCCAGAGACACTGACACACTCCTTTCTACCTCCCCCGGCGTAACAAAAGTGGAGTTAATTGCTTTTCTCTTGAAGAAAAAAAGGATTACATTTTTTTTATATGAGTTGTTCGGGACTACCAAATGTTGCGGCATAAATAGAGTAAGTAGTACCAAAAATTTACTTGAAAGGGCCCTCGAACTTAAGCCCTACTGTTTTCGATCCTACATTGCCACTACACCAATAAGCTGATGTTACACTACACAATACAACCCATTCATCTGCAAGTTGCAACTCATTCATAATACAAGAATACGAAAATAATTAGCGAGTTCCCACTGAACGAGGTTCATCAGAACTGTGCGACTTTCAACATTCAATACAAGACTTGTGAAGAAACATCGTGCCTTCGCAATTTCCCTTCACAGAGGTAATTGAATGGCTACTTATTGTAGTACCACAAGATGGCTATATTTCACCTACCGTTACCTTAAAACAATGTTTTATTACCGAAAGTGCCCGCTACTCGTTTCATTATCAAATTCTCGTCTCTCTCTCTCTTCAATCGTTCCCTCACTGATGAGGATCGTAACTCCGTTTGATTCCGTCATTCAGTTGTCTCCATCAGTTCCGTTCTGTACCTTGGTAGGGTGCGTCACTGACAGGTGTTTTAGTTCCTCCGATATTTGGACCGACCATCGTTTGGAAACTCCACCTCTAGATCTTTCCCTTCGATTTTTCCAGTCACCTCGATTTTACCAATCTCCTAAAAAACATTACTAAAATTCCTGAATAGGTACTGTGAAACCCATCCACCGACAACAGCGTCTCCTGTGAGCCAGAATCAACAGTGGTACCAACAAAATCACACCCAACACCGAAATTCAACGAACATATGGATACTAGATAAGGAAGTTAATTAGAAAAGAAATAAATAGGAAAGTTCGAAGCCATCAATTTTCCACTTCTCTCCATAGAAAAAGTAACAAAAAAAAGTTTGGATAGCCACAACAAAAATACACCACACAGTTTCAATTTCAGTGCGTATCCGAAACAAAAGAGCTAGATGGAAGCCCTGGGCTATCTCCATCCCTCATTAAAAGCCACACGTCTCCACGCGACCCTAAAGATAAACATCATAATAAGACGATCAAGCTAAGCACACAAATCATTAGTGAAAGCGACAGACAATGCTGGGCGGATCATAGCTCGTCAGGGGAGCACGGGGAAAGTTGTCACGAGATGCCTTTGCTAAGGATTATCTACGTGACCTCTGTGACGTAAGTGATGGAAGAGAGGTTATTAATGGATTTTTAAAGCTAGGGATGCATGCATAAATATGGTTTTTAATTAGCAATTATGTTGTGAAGTATTCTGAGCTTGGCATGATTGATGTTAAAGATGACTATAGATTTGATGATACCGCTATCTTATAGAATTCGTAGCTGGATTGGAATTTTAGAAAGTAAATAATTAAATACACCCCACAGTCACATACATATTCCTGACCCCACACTAAGGTCCAAAGCTTGTGTTGTGGGTATCAGGAACCACGAGAGACTTTTCGGTCTCAAAAGCACCTAGACCTGTGGGTTACACAAACATTTGTGCGGTGCGGGGAACATACCCGCGGCCTTTCATTTCACAGACGGTGTCTAACTAACTACGCCTCAGAAGTTGTCAAAAAAATATTTGCTGGTGTTACCTATACGCTAGAGTTTCTTCAGGTTCATTCCAGAAAGGACGTCAAAAGGCTTAAAATAATTTTTGGCTGATTAAAATTCTTATAGAAACCCCTTAAGTAGGTATACATGCACCTTCATTATGATTGTCTTCGCCGATAAACTTATCGATAGTGTACTAGGAGTACACTCGCAACTTCGAAGTTGAAAGTATGTGCCTTGGGCTCAAAACATATGCAACCGATGTATAGTGAGTATTGACTCCGGCCATTGAGTCTATCGCTCACTTTACATGTAATATATAACGTCGTAAACGAGGAATAAATGAAGATTACTAAGTGTTTTGCGCTGTCACAGTTCCCGCCAAGCGCACTTACGCTCATTAAAGATGGCTCAAATGAATCCAGTTCCATCACCGTTTATACCATAGATAAATAAGTTAGCCATTCATCAGGGAACGCAATAAATATCCATTAAAACTAAAACGTGCGTATTTCTAAAGACGGTTGCCCATTACGCCGTATTATGATGGTACTATGAACGTGCCACGCACGGCACAAATGGCTGATACTTGCTTTGAGATATTACCTATGATACTAGAAGAGACACACTAATATCATAATAATTCACAGAAAGCCGTCGGAAAGTAAAAGTTTTGTCCGGTAAGATTGCTGAAAACCCAAAATCTTTTGGTACGATACACATAATATACTGTACAGTGTACAAGCCCCTAATCAACCACTGTTATGAGACGCCTCTACAACCAACAGTCTGATTGCAAGGATACTTATATCCACACGGATAACGGCCATCATCCACGGTGATGCAAATCCATCATGACACACGAAAATATTACATCCCGAGTTCAGCCTGATCACATCCGATTTAGAACCATCTTTCGGTACAAGTACTTGATAGGTACCTACCCTATTTGTCTTGCTCTACACTTACAGATGCTTGTCGCAGTCGTGCCCTTATAAAAACTTGATACTATGCAGTCGTGTGGTATAGTGGGCAGACGCCTTAAGCGTAAGAACTGGTAGCGTATGTGAGATTTCCCGCGTCGCGTCGGCGCCTGCGCACGCCCTACGATGCATACTACTGGCTTAACGGAACGCCCGCTTACATTACATATGAGTTAGGATTCCCAACGTGCTTCTAAGGCTCTAAATATCTATTGTTTTTTTTCTGTTATGGCTTTGCACGGTTCGTGCATATAGCCAGTCCTCAAGTAATATTTTTTGTTAAATTTGCCCAATTTGGGCGAAAGTGGTCAAATAAAGCCCATCGTCTGTGATTGTCCGTCAGTTGGTAAATAGTCATGCTGTAGTAAGGCGAATGCACCCTTACCAAAACGTTTAATAGAGCTCAGCGAAAAATATAATTAATCACACACAACACTCTTGCTTAACCTCCACTTCACTTGTGCACCTTTATAGAACTATATTGAATAAAATGCCTTCTACTTTATGCAATAAAACTCTAAAATACAGCAAATGAATGAAAATAAAACGAGAGCTATAAGTCATTTCTACGATTTTCCCGCCAAACCCATATCTATTGTTGCTATCAAGAATCAATAATTAACATTTTTTTTTTTTAAATCCTTCTCCCATTTGTTGGGAAGGCAAAGGGTTCTTGCCCATACAGCCTCGTCATTTGTACGTTTATATGGTATGTTTGTAATTCAATAAGGCCTAAGCCATCAATAATTAACAAATGTATAAGTTCGTTTCCTTTTATGTATGGAGAGGCAAAAGAAGCATAGGTTGTACGGCCTAGGTAAAAGGCTGTAATTACAGAGATATATTTTGAATGATTTTGACAATCAAAACGAATCTGTACAATTTTAAGATAGGTAATGTTCTGTTCACGGAAATTAGTAAGCAAATACAGTTAACTAATATTAAAACCAATTAGAATTAGTTTTCAGATGCACCGAAATTACAACAAAATTGCTCTAGTTTCAGTTTATTGCATAAGCGAGTGAGTTAAGGAAATGATTTTCAACAGCCATTCATAAACGGAAATCTTATAATCTTAATATATATAAATCTCGTGTCACAATGTTTGTCCTCAATGGACTCCTAAACTACTTAACCGATTATAATAAAATTTGCACACCATGTGCAGTTCGATCCAACTTGAGAGATAGGATAGTTTAAATCTCAAATTATAGTCGCAATTTTAATTTATTGCTAATTATTTGTCTGTTATTATTTGACAGTCACAATCATCTGTTAACTCCAAATGATTCTAACAGATGTCGATACCTTTCGACTGGGTTGAGTAAGTAATCAATAGATGGCGCTGCTATGGTAAATCTACGAACGTGTCATATAAGCTACATTTTAACAGTATAATTACCACGTGTTGTTGACGCTATAAAATTAATTAAATTTAAAATAAATAGTTCATTATACTTTAAAAAATCAATTTCGTAGTCAGAATTTTGGCTGAGCGGAAAGTTTTAGCAGGCATTTTGCAAAGTATTTGTGTTTGCGTATTTTTTAAATGATATTCGTCGTATTTTCGTGTTTATATAAGGCCTATCTACAAAATAAAAGCAATTACAAAAAATTTACAACTTGTCTATTTAGGCATTAAGGGATGAAATGGGATAAAGTGGGACGAACGCGATGAAACCGGTCGGATCCGGATTGCATTCGATGGGAAATAATGGGACGGGATGTAACAGAAAGAAAAGGAGCCAGATGAGATGGGATGGGATACGATAGGAAAAGGGATAGTAGGTACTTAGGTTGAGTTCAGGAGTACAAAAGTTTGAACGGGAATAAGATATTTCTGGTGTGGAGTGGAGTCTAAACATCTTAGCACCCAGGCGAAGCTGGGCCGGGCCGCTAGTCATATATATAATTTAAAATTCGTTCGATTCACTTAACGTTATCCTTAACTTTAACAGCTCTTTAATATCCCGAATTAAAGTATGTTAAACCATTAATGACAACAAGCCAACGCTTTCTCGGCACATCTTTAGGCTTGTATGCAGGGTTAACCGACCTGTCATGACGGTATCCCAATACTTCACAAGTTCATATTAAGTATCATACAACAATCATGAATGCAGATTTCTCCACGCCGTTTCTCTTCACATATGCTAGTACACTTATCGACAAAGTCAAAGGCAGCAAACCGTACAGCCTACGAGTGATGTTCGAATGTGCAAACGGCATTGCGGCGCCGACGCGAGGCGGGAATCTCTCAATGTGATCGATAATGAATATTCATCCAGTTGCTTTTACTGTTACGCTGCTCGGAGTTGATCACGACGCGCCTGACGTGCAGTGTTGCCACGCTATCGTGAATTACTTGATTAAAGAGCAGAAACATTAATTTATTAATTTTTATTTAGGCAATGGTATAAAGAGAGAAATACAGGAGTCAGGAGTGTTACAAAATTGGATTTAGAAATAGTGAAAACTAGGGTATTGATACGGAAAGTTGTAGATTCATCATAAAATATGTAAATTATTAAGTATTTTATACAAAACATTTTAACTGAGCAAGATACATAAAAAATTAATTCAAAAACTCTCAATTTTCACATTTCGCAACAAAATAACAATTCCACCCGCATTGCCAAAATAAACATTACTTACCGTGCATCGACCTTTTCTTTGTAGGCTCTATAATAGCGAATATTGTAAATTAGCTAATTTGAATTCGCGGCAGGCAACACTGGCTACTAATGAGTAAAGGCTCACTCACACGGCGATGTCGCGATTAGCTAACGACGCCATCGTACGGTAGTTAAATGAAGGATATACGCTGATTAGACTGCATTCGTGACATAAACATCGTATCGGATGCTCCTAGGTGCTATTTTTTTTCAAGACCAGGTATGAAGCATGTAGAAATGGCGAGGGAAAATTGTTTTAAGTCGATAGTGTATCTACACGGCCCTACATTATTAGGTTTAGTATATAATTTTGCTTTAGTTACGTGTTTAGGTCTCAAAGTCTTTTACCTTAATATCAAATAGATTCGGCATTTGGTAAGTATAAAATAATTGATGCATTGCACATTTTTTGTACTTTTTCCAAAATCCTTCACCAACCATAAGTAAAAGAGTATTCTCTTTTTATAAAAACAAAAAAAACTCTTTTTTATTTTCATTTAAAATAGATTCATAAATGTGTTTGGAAAAGACACTTATATAACTGTAAAACCTTTTTAGTTTTTACATGTGCGATCAAATGACAAATAGCAAACAATGTGATTGAACCTTTACACGGTGACAGCTCCCGCCAAATCCCACGGCGACAACTGACACATTGCGACGCCGCGCGGAATCCAAATGCGATTCCGGAAATTCCAGTTTAGTTAGTTGAAATTTTGAAATGTTTAATCCGACGTAGATTGACTAGGGAAAGTTTTGGAGGCAATATTCATGAGTTGTTTAAATATTTGTCGCTGGAAACTATTATTTCTACATCCTCGAGAAAATTTAAGAATATTTCAGTACTCTGCAAATATTATTTTACTTTTGGAAGACCAAATCTGAGTCAAATTAATATTTTCGTAAATCTTTGACATAAAAATGTTAATCATTTAATATTTAGGCTGCAATATTTAGTGAATGTAATCAATGTATCAAATAATATCTGTTTCAATTAATTGTAGCTGCTTGATTTCTTGCTACATTTTCGAAGCTTAAGAGAATAACTAAAAGTTTATTCTAATTCCAGCACCCAGGTCTCAAATTCCAAGTTCTTAGTCACCTACAGTTGCCCTTGATGTCAATGTGACCTAACTGTTCGCACACCTGTCCCGTGACGTCATTGCAAAGGTCCTAACCTAAGTCGATTTGTAAATTGAAATAAAGTGACTGATCATAACTTATTGGGTTATTTTAGAATATGTCTCAGCCGATTTATCATCATCAGCCCGTTGTACTTCACTGCTGGACATAGGGCTCTCCCAAGGTACACCACAGAGCCCGGTCTGCTGCTTTATGCATCCAGTCGCTGCCGGCCCTATTGTGCAAGTCGACCTACCATCTGACCAGATTAGCCGATTAATTTTCTATAAATGTTGACTTCAACTTCGAAGCACAGAACGACTTCGATTTCTTATGGTAGGTATTCTTGAAACATTCCGTACCGGACCAAATAATCTGCTGTCATAATTCGCAGCTTCGATCATCGGAGTTTATTAATATCTGTGTCAATCGATAGCATTTATTTCGAATCTGAGTGTTGTTAAACTGAAAAATCTTTCAAAAGCTTGTCATGCCCACAACACAAGACATCGTACTGTGAGGTCGGAGCTGTTATTGTTATGTTCTTAAATCCACTCGCGAAAACAAACACATGGTAACGAAGTAGAAAGCGTTTTTATCCCGCGCCGCGTGCTCGATCGCAGCGTCCCGCCGCCCACGAAGCTTACAGTACTGTTACGCTGCTTTACCGTTGTCACACTTGCAAAAAACCCTAATATTGAGGTGTTATGAGAGCAGAAATCGGTATTATAATCTGCGCGCGTGTAAACGAGGGAAACTGGTGGAGTGAGAGGAAATATAACTGATGGACGACTTGTTTAAGGATGCAGGAAGTGGCTGGATGCAGACCGCTTCCAACAGGTCGATGTAGGGATCCTTGGGAGAGGCCTATGTTCAGCAGTGAACTTCTTGTGGCTGATGAGAAGAAAAAGAAGAAGCAGAGTAGAGATGAGCTTCAGATGATCTCATTTATCGAATGAAACAAGACAACAAGAGCGTCGCTTCACATCGGTTATGAGATTGTGGTTTTACCCCAGTCGAAATTATTCCTGCAGTAGTTCAAGATAAATTGAATGTGACCCTAACATTCATTTCGTTTACAACTTCTCCCATATTTTTTTTTTATAATTAATTTCGAAACTGTTAAAGACAAGCTGGATAAGTCCCTAAGAGAGTTACCGAGATCCGAGGCTCGGTGCGAATTCTGATCTGTTGTCCCTGGCAGACAGGCGTTGCAGTGGCGGGTGTGTGGGCGCGAAAGTCTCTATGATTTTTACTTTAGTCCCTACTGGCTTAATAGAAACTAAATTGTCAAAAAATTATGCATAGTTAAGTGAGGATTCTTGTACGTGTCAAAAGGGCACATTTCAATATAATTTGAATAATATATTCCGGTGACACGGTTTTTTAAATTCCACACATAGATACATAATATATTTATTTACTGTAAACAACTATTTGTCGCGCCGTGTGCTTATCTGCTTATCTAAATATCTGTATCGGAATGATTACTTATCTCGTAGGTTCGGTGGCAGCGTAAATGGGTTGTGAGTTACTCAGTTCGATTTTCAGGTTAGGTAATTTTGAACGGTTATGTTTCAAAAGACATATTTTTTTCGGTACGACGAAATGGCTAAATGCTTCTAATGGCTAGTGCAGTGAATAACAAAATCTCCGGCAAGTGATCACCATATTTTTCTGATTGACGCTTTCTTTAACAGTTATTATAACTCCGAGGCCATATAATATACATGTCATCGTTCATACAAAAAAACCGAAAGGATTTTCGGTCCACAATACCTAGACTCACTACTAAGTGCGTGGTGGCCTGTTGGTAAACGGACCAGACGCGGCTGCCATCATATTCACGGTGGTCGCGGGTTCAAATCCCAGGACACACCTCTGGCTTTTCGGAGTCATGTGTATATTGATAGTCAATAACCACGCACTAGAACGGTGAAGGAAAACATCGTGAGGAAATCTGCATATCATAGCGGTTTGCAAGAATTTGTATGGTATGTAAATCCGCCAACCCGCACTTGGCCAGCGTTGTGGGCTATATGGCCTAACCCCTCTCAATCATACTCTCGATTGTAGAGGAGGCTCGTGCCCTGCAGTAGGACGTATCTGGGCTGATATAGTACAGTAATACCTAGACCTAAACCAAATGTTTCTTGATCGCAAAACTTTTGTCTCTATGCGGAATTTTATTACGTAATCAACCATTTCACAGCTGCTTTTTATGAGGTATCTTAATAAATTATAAAATATAATACTGTAAATAATGATAAAAATGTAAATATTGTTCCCACTGCGTCATTAAATAGTCGTAAATAGTTCTTTAACTTAGATAAGCCCCGAAACGGACACTTTAAGTATTTACTATGTATGCTTCGTATTTATGTCATAATATTTATTTACGTTTATTCTCGTAAATCGCTATTTAATTTATACCCCAAAATATACAGACGCATATTTGTGTATTTTAGATGAGTATAAATTACATGCTAACTGCTAAGTTTTCGAAATCCCATCAAACGCGTATGATAATACGTTAAAATTTTACGTTATGTTTACAGTTCAACAACTATACATATAAACGTTAATAAAACACCTTTTATAGTCGTTTTGAACCCATAGTTATGAAGGGTCCACTAAGCACAGTTCTTAAACAAGAGACATAAAAAAGGGAATAATTAATCCTGTCTAACCCAATTCTATAGGGACATTTTCGGATTCTGAGACAAATCTTTTATTTTTCAGTAATAAACACATATTTAACAAATCTTTTCTCTTTTTTTCTTTCTTAATAAGGTAGGTGGTCTGAGTTATGATAATTCATTTCTATATCACTGATTACAACAACCAAAGAATATGCTCAGTCTGTTACCCCTGGCGAGGTAGGCAGAGGCCAATAGTACCAATCACAGTTCGTCAAGCCTATTTCCGTTACAAGATGTGATAGATTATAGAACAAAGACAACTTAAAATATGACTACAGACCCGATGCAACTAAAATTTTGAGAAAAAACGCGACGATTTTTTTTGTAATGTTTTGAATATAATAGTGTTTGGATGGTAAAACCATAGTTTAGCTAAAATTAAAATTTGAAGCCTTTCGTACTATAGCGTCTTTAAAAATAGAAGGGTGTACATTATTATTTTAAGGAAAATTTATGTATTTACCACCCAAATACGATGATAGGAAAAAAAATCAAAAAGAAATCGTCGCTTTTTTGTAAATATTTTAGTTGCACTGTGTCTCTAAAGTCACTAAAACTACGGTAGCAGTCTTGATAAACCCTGTATGTATTCTAAGTGTATGGCGTCCTTGAGCCCTACAGAAATTAATTATCTTCTAGTATAATTATTTCGCCCTAGGAGCAACTTGTCATTGCTTACAGACATCCAGTCTACTCACACTGTTTGAAAACAAAGGTCGTAACTCACCAACGTGGTCTACTGAATATAGACCTTACATCAAAGCCATAAGGTGTATGTTTAAGTAATTGTGGAATAGATGATACGTCATTTAAGTTCTGTTATGTAAAGTCATTGTACGATAGCCGATAATTGCTTGTCGATGCAAATGTATCACTCTGTGACAAGTTGTAATGAGTTGTTTTGATTTCAACTGAGCGCGTAAATGAGCTCCTTTGTCTAGTAACGTATGAAATGAATTCGCGAGTTCGACTCCCAGCTCGGTTATTTAATTTACATAAGTTAGTTTATTAAACAATTTCAAACAATAACAATCAAAGATAGTTGACCCAAAATAAAATGTCGAATTCAAAATTAATCACCCAACCAATCGCAAGTTTTTAACGCAGAATCTTGTATTAAGGCTGTAATATTAAAAATGTATTGCTAATCACGGCCCTCCTCTACAAAAGTTTGACTGTGAGGGGACTTTAGATCATCATCATATCAGCCTGAATTTATCCACTGCTGGACATGTCTCATCCACAATTTATTTAAAGCTTAGTGACGTCATCCATCTGGCGGGCGGTCTGCCTACCTTCCTCTTGGCCTCTAGGCCACCATTCTATAACCGCTTTGGTCCACCTGCAGTCCTTTAGTCTGGCCAAGTGTTGCATGTCTGTTCATTTTCATACCATAGATATCTTTTTTTTTTCTAATCTTGTTGAGATCTCTATGGTACCCAGGTCAAAATGTTGACATACAAACATTTCCCTCATCAATAAACGGACATTGTCATAACATTACGCAAGAACTAGGAAGCTATAACGGCTGTGATGGCGACCATTGTTCAGTGATGCAACCGCCCTCGAGGGATACTTGGGTGGCGGAAGCTTGTTAGGTTGGTAGCATTGCGAACCTTGTAGTTTATTATAATTATGTGGATAATTTAAGGAAAAAAAAACTTAAAGATTCGGCAATGCAGCGACAGATGAAAAAAGTGTTTTTTATATGTGTAACATTATTTAATAATTTGTTATTAAGCAGCGATTTTGTAAACAGTTTTCTTATGAATTAAGCAGAACGCAAAATGTCTCTAAGGTGACAAAAATGATTATCTTTAGAAAGTTATAGTTGAATTCCTATAGCATAGATATGACAATTATCAAGTTACTGCATCATTTATTTTAGCTTGATATAACATTGGTACTTTAATAACAATGAATTACTAATTAACATTGCGCTTGCCAATATGTGAAGTAGTAAACTTAATGAAAAATACTCAAAGCAAACTAAAATGTAAAGTTTATTTCGCACGGTTCATTGTTAAGTGTTTTTGAACGCTGCAATTCCTGATAACTGTTTGCAATAACCAAACAACGCAGTAAACGTAAACGTTCGCCTCTGTCCTGCATAATACTTGAAGTATTAATTATAATAAAAAATTAAATATAAATAAATACACCCAACAGCTTCACATGCTGCTGACCCCACATACGAGTCTCGTGCCGTGGGTATAAGAAACTACGGGACTTTTCAGTCTCAATAGCAATCGGACTCGAAAGTAATACTTATGTACTGTATCAGCCCATACACGACCCACTGCAGGGCACGAGCCTCCTCTGCAATCGAGAGTACGATTGAGAGTGGTTAGGCCATATTGTCCACCACGCTGGCCCAGTGCGGGTTGGCGGACTTTTACATACCATAGAAATTTATACAAATCGCTATGGTATGCAGGTTTCCTCACGATGTGTTCCTTCACCGTTATAATAACACTTATGAATCCCACATTTTTTTCGGGGCGAAAATCGAACTCCTTTTAAATCGCATTCGTTTTAACCAACTGTACCACCAAGGTTGCCGGAACAAATTAATAGACGATGAATGAACATAATTCATTAAAGATGCATCTGATAAATCTATGAGTACACTAATAAAATTGTAACCTTTAAAAGAGTCAATATTAAAACCGCAGTACCAACATCACAACATCTAAGATTGTAGATAAGGCGGTTTATCTGATGGCTAGCAGGTTTCGCGCCAGTTTCGCAATAGAGCTCGACTAAATAATATTTCCCACTGAAATCGACTACAACCTGCTTAGACATCCGGCGCAGCGGCCGTTACATAACTTTTATATGTAATGGAATGTTGATATAGATTGGCATTACGCTCGCGCTGCCTTTGTGTAAAAAAATCAAATTAAAAGTTATACGTGGATGCGCTATGACAAGTTTAATATAGGAATTATGCACTGCCTTTGGGTATTTTTTTTAATAAAGACTTAATTTTAACTTATGTAGTAAACCCACATTGTAGCCCGTTTAGAGTAGTAATTGTGGGGATGTTACCATTATCTGGCTAAAAATAAACATAAGGAACACTTTTACTTTGTATCTCGCTGAGTTAGTGAGGCTTTTGCAAAACCCGTCGTCTTCTCTTTTCGTTTATCTTTTCTTTATCACTTTGCAGACTATCAACTATGCTAAGAGGTTGCTGAAGATTTGCAAGTTTTTAGAGATACCGGCAAATTATAATAATTTACTGTTGGTAACATCGATTGTTCACATAAAATACCAATTTAAATAACTATTTAATTAATTTACTGTTCTTTAAATTAAGTCACAATTTTCGTATCTATTTTAATAATTTGCTTGGCCGCCAACATAATTTATACCAATGTTACGCCAATGCTAGTTTTAATCTGTGTCAGAATTTACATACAAATAGAATAATAATAACAGAATGAAAAAACTGATTATTTTTACGACTAAGAACTATTACAAGAGTACTCGCAGATATCTTATTTATCTATCGTATCTATCTTTGAATGGTTATTAAATCCATTGTTCGAAATAATTTTATACGCTTGTTGGCTCTCTGAATAACATTATAATTAAGTATTTAGTGAAGAAGTTAATTAAAGGCACAGAAAATTGTTTTAATTGCCCATCGCCTAATTCGTAGAAGTGTTTTATGGACTTGCAAACGGCTATTTAGAATTACAGACTAAAATTAAACCTTTGCCAACATCGAAAATAAGAAGGGTCAAGTTTTGTACCAGCTACCACAACATCATTTTCATCATCATCATTCACAGCCTGTAGGGTCCCACTGCTGGGTATAGGCCTCCCTAATACTATGCCACTTTAATTTGTCTTTTGTCAGTCGCATCCAGGTTCGGCCTGCGACTTTGAAAATGTCGTCGACCCATCTTGCCGCCGGACGGCCGACGCTGCGCTACCACAACACCTA
Source organism: Theretra japonica (assembly GCA_033459515.1). Taxonomy (NCBI): domain Eukaryota; kingdom Metazoa; phylum Arthropoda; class Insecta; order Lepidoptera; family Sphingidae; genus Theretra; species Theretra japonica. The sequence goes on from CM065950.1 coordinate 5,374,608, forward strand.
GGCAATAGGCATAATTATATCGAATATGGGAATATTATTATCTGTCACTCGCTTGTACCCTGTCTGGACACACTATACAAGGTGTAGTAATTATACCGAGTCAGAATTATAACCTTTAATGATATTAACAGCCCCCGTGGCGCAGTTGGTTAACGCCGTCTGGGAAGCGAGAGGCTGCGGGTTCGATCCCCACACCGAAACAAATGTTTGTGTGATCCCCAGGTATTGTTCTCGGGTCTGGGTGTTTGTGAGACCGAAAAGTTTCTCGTGGTTTCTGATACCCACAACATAAAATTTTACTGTACTGTATCAGCCCATACACGACCCACTGCAGGGCACGAGCCTCCTCTACAATCGAGAGTACAATTGAGAGTGGTTAGGCCATATAGTCCACCACGCTGGCCCAGTGCGGGTTGGCAGACTTTTACATACCATAGAAATTTATACAAATCGCTATGGTATGCAGGTTTCCTCACGATGTTTTCCTTCACCGTTATAGTGCGTGGTGATTGACTATCAATACACACATGACTCCGAAAAGTCAGAGGTGTGCCCTGGGATTTGAACCCGTGACCACCGTGAACATGTAGGCAGCCACGTCTGACCAGTCAGCCACCAACAGACCACCACGCACATAAAATTTAATTGATCTTAATTTGGGGTCAGGACTATGTATGTAACAGTTAGGTATATTTATTTATTTAAATTAAATATTATTTAAAGTAAAGAGTAATATGCCAGCTTTGTGATGTGTAAAATAAATATGAAAGTAAATTACTTAATAATCGGTTGGCAATCAATGAGTGGAGCGTACACACGATGATTGTCATCAATGAAGTAACGTGCCCTCTACACGATGCGCATTAGAATATCAACACGGTCGGTTGAAGGCGATGTTGCCCAACCAAATGGCACGCGATGACATTACAACCTTCTCAATTACTCACAAATGTTAAATGTTAAACTATGATTAATTTATTAACTAAACAGAATATCGCGAATTAATATTCAGTGATTAAATTGACATTTATAGTGGAATAGCTGATTAATCGCAGATATTTGAAATGTAATTAATTCCTTCGGAGTCTCATTTTTTGCAATAAGCAACACTGACAAATTTCATAAATGGTAACACAAATTTTCATTGTGGTTTCCTAGATTTACGCGTATGTTACGCATTGAAATAAAACGAATTCTCACGTATTTTATCGTTAATTTGATTTAGTTTTTAACTTCCCTACGTTTCGATCACTTCACAGTTTTCGTGGTCACGGAGAGTCCGCCGCAACATTCCATTTCAACAAATGTTCATCCTTGATCATATACAATGAGGTAACAAAATTACAGATTTAGAAAGAGACGAAATGATTAGAATGTCCAAGCATTAGAGACATTCATAGACGGTAATTACTTACTACCTACCGTATGAGTCGTATGCTCGTTTACAAGACTTATGCAATAAAAACAAAAAGGAATGCGATTCACTGTACGCGTGTGTGTGGACATACCCACACATTTATGTGTGTGTACGACATAAACAAAGAAAAAAACCTTTGTATTTAACAAGCTTACCACGTAATCGGGTCCCAATACTTCCGAGATAAAATGACATCATGAGAAACATGAACGACCTTAGAAAACGTATTTGCTTTAATTGCCGTGTTTGAGTGACGTAAATACTCGAACACATCACCGCCATTTGGAATCAGGTAATTAAAAAACAATAACATTGACAGAAGGGAAGTAACGAAAATTAGACATGTAAATGGGAAAAATAAATATGTTTTTTTTTTACTGGCTCTGTAAAATGGCTGCAGTGCACCAAATGTGGCATGATGTAAACAATTAAATCTAGCTAGACATTTGACATATCTGGGAATGTATGCCTAAGTATGCAGTAATTCTGAGATCTTAAAATGTTGCATATAGTGTGTAGTAAAATAATATTAATTGTTACAAAAAATCTTGCGAACGGTATTTTAATATTGAACATTTTCTTTATATTTTTTTTTGTTACCTTGGACAAATAATGTTCCAATTCCTTCTTATTGTGTTTTAAACATAAAAGTAACACAACAAATCATGGTTTGAAACAATAAAAAGCACCACATCAAGGTAAAAATAACAATACAAGGAAATTCATTTCCTATGTCGCAAAATGATTATGGGACAGGACAAATGGCAATTATGTTTGGTTGTAAATAAGCGGAAATTATATTAGGTAGTCATAATTGTTTACTACGAGTGATAGACGTATGCTTGTTCTTATGACATTTAAACTCAGTTCTAGGTTTTGATTACAAAGGTAGGTAGAGACAAGAAATTACTAGGCCGAAACCATAGAGCACCACATTCTACGATCCAAACCAAAGTCCTTCCCTTTTTAATTATAAATTACCATAATGCTAGTATTTTTATTTTTAATTCTTTTAATTATGTCATCGAATTTAGTTATTTGGTTGTTATGAGCACGTCTAAAACGTCGTCCACAGATACCGCCACCCAATTTCACTCTATAAATATACTTCCTCAACCATAGCACATTTTTAGCCGACTTTTAAAATGAGAAAGTTCTCTATTCGGTGGTATTTTTTTACAATATGAATTAAAAGGAAGGCGAGGAATCTACATATATTTTCTTACGCCTGAGAATCTTTGTGGAATTATTCTCCATCGATTTATAAAATTCGCATCGGAATAAATTTAGCAGTTGTAAAAGTTGTCGCAAACAAACGTTCTGGCAGAAAAAATAATTCTACGTCTATTAATTTTACTGTTTGCTTAACTTCGTTCCAATTTAAAGACAAGTTAGACATTCCCAGAGACTGGCTGAGCTTCAATGCTCGGTTTCAAAATGCGTGCTGTCGATCCTGGCTTACAGGAGTTGCAGTGGTCTGTGTTAGAGCGGGACAGTCTCCTAATGGTTAGTGCATTGTAATTCACATATATTTAATTAATTATATGTATGTATTATGCTTTTAGGTGCCTCAAGCGTAATTCACTTGAGTGGGCTCAGTAATTGTTATTCTTGGTGAAGCGCCGCATTGCGCCAGCTATAAGTCCGTGACCCCAACGAGAATGGAAGCCTGTCCTTTACGTATTCGAGCCATCTTAATTACCACATCGCTGGGTCATACGGTCGATATCTATGGAAAATTGTTAATTGAAATACTAATTTTAAAACGCAATTTTTTTGGCGCACGTGTCGTATTTGCAACAGTATTTTTCTCAGCTTTAGAGTTTATATGAATGCGAAGATTTACTATCGCTACGCATAACATATTAATTTGTTGCTTTGTTAAAATAAACGAACTCTTTTTAAAATGCTTATAGGTATCTATTTAATTCATATTTTCCTTTTATTCAAAGTCTTAATTACAATAAATCCTAAAATCTCACAAAATACCATATGATTTATATGCGTCTTTTAATATCTATTAGCCCGTCTAAGTAACATCTAAGATTATAAAAAGACAAGGAAATAGCTGTTTAAAATCTAAAACACACTTCCATAAAAAGAATGTAAATAAACAACTTGTTAGTTTATCCACACGTCTGTGATTTTTGAATCTGTGTCAGGTTTATATCACGTTTAGCAACCTTATTCGTCACTTAACTGTTAATAAAACGTTACTTCTGACTAGAATACTCTCAAAAACTTTAAGCACAACAACAGTATATTTATTGACAAAAATCACACTATCTTTAAGAATCTCTTGGCACTTCAATTAGTACAAGTAAATTTACGAGCTATTGTCTTCTCCCAAGTGTAGGTACTTAAAAATACGCGAAAAATAAAAACCAACACAGATTTTTATTTTCAAGTTAATGAAAAACCTCAAAATAAAATATTACCTTATTGTCTATTCCGTTCAGTACATCCAACTCACAAACATTTGCCAAACACACACCAACACAAAAATACACATTTGTCACACGCGGCGTTCGAGAAATAAAACTCGCGAGGCGAGCACCTCTCGTCCTTTTAGCCGCGCTACTGCCGATGAATCACGAATGATAGCGGGCAAAATAATACCAATTAAAACTACAATAGTTATACTTGATTTGTATTCGCAAACTATTCGCTACTTTGTTACGTGCGCACAAGATCGAATTTCGATCACGCAAAATATGGCGCGTGTAAAAACGCCAGATATACTTGATTGGAAAATCTCACAACCGAATTACAACTTTATTAGGACAATGTTAAAATATAATTTGGATTGCTAATTTTGTTTTGTAAGAAAAATGTTGATACTTGATTTGATTAATTGGCAGTGGATTTGCAACCCTATTACAGAGGCATAATATCGAGTTTCCTCTATACTTTATATTTAGAAAAACTATGTCTTCATAGTGGGAGTTTATGAATGAAATCGACTCGTGTTGGCTTTATTAACTGTGTCATGAAAATTTTGCTACCACACGGTAACATTATAATTAATATTGTCAGGTGTTTAATGAACGATAATAAAAAAAACTTTAATTTCATATACAACTATTTATTTACGAAATGCAAGAGCCATGAAATTTAAAAAGTTTACATAAGAAATTAAACACAGCCTTTTTGCACGTTTTAATTAGGCACAGAGCGATAATCAAGTCATTTCATATGAATCACTGTTTTCCCAGCATTATTTCTCATTAAGGACAGAAAATTACAATTTAGATAAAGCTGTACACATTATTACTTTTTTCTTTTCTTTTTTTAAATATTTATGTTCACAAACTAGGCTGTATGCCCATGAGTTCCTTTATCTATATCTCCTCATTTATTTGCATCCTTATTATGGATTAAAGCTGTTGTCCTAATACCCTCTTTAAGAATTCTCTCTCTCTTCAGCCACAGTGCACTGCTGAACACAGGCCTCTTCTATAGAGCTCCTCATATACCTTCAAGCATTAAATTATTTATATTTTGGTCATTATTAATGAATTAAACTGCGTAAGTATATGAAATGTATTGAGGCAACTGCGCCCTATATTGTGACACGTTAGCGGTTACTCAGTTACAGCATGTCGAAATACTGAAATAGAATACACCTATCGAATTATTTGCAATTGTTACACGAGGTAAATAAGTCATAGTTTATATACCATTCAATGTGTGATTATGTGGGGAAGGCCCATGTTCAGATGGACATTCTGATGGTAATGTTTAGGTACTTATGTATTATGAATTATTGTTTTATTTCAACCACCAAATTGATACATTTGCTACAAAAAGACTACAATTTTAACTTTTGTTTTTTAACATTTAACAACTTCATACTTTGAGAAGGTCGTAAGTGCCCTCGCATCGATGGGAATAACAGGTAAATGTAATGACTCAACAGTAACGTCATCACATAGAAGGTATGTTGTAGAAATGTTAAAGGATATTTCCATTTATAACTAAAATAAATTGCAATGAAATATAAATCTTAATCGCTTTATGTTAGAGTTTGATACAGAGCAACAACGGATTTTTACTATCCTGACTGCGTAAAATTTAATGATGTATCAAAATTCAAATCTAAGACAGAATAACTTATGTATTCTAAACTTGGTGACAAGCAGCCTCCTCTATAATAGAGAGTACAATTAACAAGGGTTAGGCCATATAGTCCACTAAGCTGGCATGGCCTGGCGGACTCTACATACAATAAAAACTCTTACAAATCGCTATGGTACATACTAGGAAGGTTTCCAAAGAACACACATGGCTTCGAAAAGCCAGAGGTGCGCCACAGTACCACGTATCAAATATTCAAGAGCAAAATAATAAATAAAATAAATATATTCTAGGCTAGAGCCTGACTAGAGCTTTAGAGTAATAAAGAGATTTATAATAAAGAGGGAGCGCTGGTACTTAAAAACCGTAGATAAAATTGGTGGCGCCACCTGTTCCTCTGCTCTCCTATTGGCTAGCCTTTGACAGGTTGTTCAACGCACGAATTATTTGAAAAAGAAAAATTACAAAACACAGTTTATGGTATTGAATGTCACTCAAACTCTGTTTAGCGGACGATAACTAAAGATAATTATATCAACCGAGTTTAGTTATAATAAACCTGTTGTTAAATAATTAGCTCAATTGCGAACAAGAAAATCGGTCCCTCTAATTTGTACTGTATCAGCCCATATACGTCCCACTGCAGGGCACGGGCCTCCTCTACAATCGAGAGTACGATTGAGAGCGGTTAGGCCATATAGTTCACCACGCTGTTCTAATGCGGGTTGGCGGACTTTTACATACCATAGAAATTTATAAAAATCGGTATGGTATGCAGGTTTCCTCACGATGTTTTTCTTCACCGTTATAGTGCATGGTGATTGTTAATACACACATGACTACGAAAAGTCAGAGGTGTGCCCTGGGATTTGAACCCGCGACCACCGCAAACATTTAGTCAGCCGCGTCTGGCCCGTTACCAACAGGTGGCCTGTTGGTACGCACTTCTCTTCCTCTATATTTGAAATACTCTAAAGAGCTAGCATATAAAAAATTCGTCATCTGCGCAGGTGCATCGTTGTACTTATATGTACATATTATATCTACATACTGTATTTGCATCCTTGCGGGAGTCGTATATTAGACAGTCAACAGCTGATGACGGTAAGGCCATGACTCACTATATTCAACATTCCACGAAATACGATGACGAACCACCAACGGTAAGACGTAAAGTTGACCTTGTGTGACAATGTATCAAACATTTGAATCGCTCCATCGGTTTAGTCGTGAAATTATGTCATAAGTGGAATTCGAGGTTCAATTCCCACGTTGGGCAATTTCACAATCTAAAATTTAAGAAACGTATTTTTGATTGTACCTAAAATAATGTGAAATTGTATTTATTAATGCCCAAGTATGGCGCAAAACAGTTGAAGCTTGAATGTATCTGTAAGTACTAATATCTAAGCGTTTTTTTTAATGTGTCCCTACTGCACACATTATACATACATAAATAAATACACCCAACAATCACATACATAGTTCTGACCCCACATTAAGATCAATTAAATCTTGTGTCGTGGGTATTAGAAACTACGAGAGACTTTTCGGTCTCACAAACACCCAGACCCGACACAAATATTTGTGAGCCACACGAACATTTGTGTTGGTGCGGGGATCGAATCCGCGGCCTCTCGATTCACAATCAGCGTCTAACCAACTACGCCACGGAGGCTGTCTACTATGCCACTATTTAGTTTTTTAAGAAAATTTTACACTCTCCCAAACTTAACTTAAAAGTTACAACGCGTCTAAACTTCATACGTTGTGACTAGCAATAAAGGAGCTATATAGTCGGCAGCTAGGTCGTCTTCAAGGCCAGGTCGACGCCCACACGCTCTTGATTTATATACTTTATACCAAGGTCGCACCATGTGTAAGCTCTGTTATACATACATACATAAACTCACGCCTTCTTCCCAGAAGGGGAAGGCAGATGTGCAACCAGGACACCCACGTTTCGCCTTGTATGTTCCGTCCCACGATGTGATAGGGGGCGAGCCTATCGCCATATCGGGACAAATTCCTGACTCCGGGCTGATAATGAATTGAAAAATCAATTATCTTTTGCCCGACCCGGGATTCGAACCCGAGACCTCAGCTTTGCTTTCGTACCATAGTACAACTTCGCCACCGAGGTGAGCTCTGTATTGCACTAAACATATAACTACAAACTTATAATAAATAACCAAAAAATATTAGAAATAAAGACATTTTAAAGCTCCTTTAATATTGCGTTCACGTCCATGGCCTTTTGATAACAGATTGGATGCGATTGTCCAGACAGTGGTCCCGGATTCAAATCCTTGGCTACACCCCTGACGTTTCCAAATCATATGTATTGTTAGTCAATTACCGTGCACTTAAACGGTGACGGAAAACATCCTAAGAAAATGTTCTAATTTGCAAGAATGTCTATGGTGTGTAAAGTTCGTCAACTCGCACTAGACCAGTGTGGTGTACTATGACGTATCTGCTCTCTACCGAAATCATGATTGTAGAGAAGTGCCGTGCCGTGCAGTGGGACGAATATGAGCTGATAAAATAAAGTTATATGTACTTACAAAGTCAGGTGTCAAACGTTGATATTGCGCTTATAATAATCGAGAGTTCTATCAAATTTTACACTTGCTTAAAATCACGCCTATATCCCTGAAAGGTTTGGCAGACGTTAGAAGACGTATTTCCATTTTCCATCGTGGTCCCGGCGCGTTCTGTAAACGGTATCCCGAGGCCGTCTCTGAGGTGCACCGATGGAGGTCAACGCGGGGTTTTAAGTCGGTATTTGGGCGCGTAAAAAAACTAAATACGTTTGTTTTTTTTCTACCATCCTAACATGAGATAGGTGGCAAACTGATCGCGGTACGATTACTACATCGTGCCAGTACACAATTCGAAATTTAAATCTCGAACATACAATGTGGACCCCTCAAACGCCATCTCGACCCACATGTAAAACGATCCCATTCATGAAATAAAAACACAGTTGTTTATCGCGCACTGCACTGCGGGGTCGACGACCTACCATATCGCACAGGGCTGCGCCCGCGCACTCTATAAATCAGATTATCGATATATCACACTATCGATAAATCAGATAATCGATAAATCTCAGGTTTATCGATATGGTTTGACGAGACGTTTGATTTATCGCCTCGTTTAGGTAATATTGCGATCTGTGTGGTCTGTAACTTGAAATTGTATTTAAATTAAACGCAATTGAAACGGTGTAAGGAAATCGTCAATATGTGAATTATTTACATCGAATGTTTTGTCACTTTTTATGTTTATTATTATTAGAATTCAGGCAGTTATATTTCGTGAAAGTATTATATATTTGCGTCAAATATTCAATCCTTTAAAAGTTAACAGTTATCTTAACTACAACTAACGCTTTCCTATAGTGATTTAGAAGTGACATAATTATTATTGCATCACATTAGAAGTATTTATATGTTACGATCAATGCTATAAAAATATGTATCAATTTGAAAAACAAAACAAAGTATCGGTAGTCAGTACTGACGCAATGTGCATTCAGATAATATATCTTATCACAATGTGTTTTACAGCAATCAATTTCGATAAACTAAAATAAATTACAATGTTAAAAGGTACATACATAAGTACATACTTTACAATGTCTTTGATTAGAAATTATATGATGTCCTGACAACCACTAAGTTATTAATTTATATTTGAGGCTGTATGTTCTGTTGCTCCTTTGCCTAGTTATAAAATAACATTTTTTTATACAATAGGTAGATCCGGCTAACTAGTAAACAGGACAACTGTTGGTAAGTGATCACTGCCACCTATGAACATCCACAACGCTTAGATCATAACTATGATCCAACACATCAGTGTTGCCTGCCTATCAAATCGTGAAGGGAGCGGGAAGGTAAAAGTATGCGGAGAGGAAAGGGATATTGGACATCCGGCAATCTCACTCATCGAACAAAACAGTAAAGCCACATACCGTAGATCTTCTGTGAGACAGAACCATCCCGAACGTCCCTGCCATTCATGCCGAGTCATGACTGACAACAGCGTGACTCTACCACATAGAAACCCTTTTTACTGCAACGACCAAGCCATTCTCCTGTTTAGTAATAACCGCTGCCCATAAACACCCACGATTCTAAAGAAGTAATTACGCACTTCCTTTATCATAATGACATAAACAAATATTACTTCATTAAAATTGCATATTACACTCGAGTGATAATATTATGCAAATCTACATCCTGCAACGAGGTCCATTATATGAAAACGATTTAAAAGCAATTTTCAGCGCACGCACGATTCAAATTAGTTATCGTTTGCAGAAGACTCGATAATTAATCCTTGTAAATTGTTTTAATTAAGAACCTCAGCTTGATAGTGATGATCATATTTCTTAAAAATGTTGAACCGATTTAAATTCAATACAATAAAATCGATGGTTGGTAAGAATGATCGATTTTTAATTAATCGATTTTTGATATCTTAAACATTCCTTTACTTGAATCAGAAAATATACATCAGTATTTAATATACATATCTACGTTATTTGCTTCTTATTAAGAAGGAAATTTAGTTAAAAATACTTGTTTAAATAATTCGTATCTACTCGTATATCCATGCTTATATTCACGTCGCAAAGCTAGAATCTCAATAGCATCGATAAACAAGTACTAATGTGTGTTATGTCACGTAGTTGTAACACGAACCGATTCAATTACGGTTTTAAGATCGATTCACTGAATCGATTTCCATAACGCATGCCTTTCTCGTGAGTTGCGTGAGGTAAATATTTATTCAAAATAGAAAACTTGTAACGTCATTACTTTATTGCCTTAAAGATATGATTAACTTTACTTAATGATTAACATTGAATGTAGTTTAAGAGGTTTTAAAGTTAATAATTTCACTTTCGGAGAGTTTTAAAGAGAGCTGTGTAAATCATGTTGATTTTATGATTCTGGGACGACGTTATCGAAAAGAAAGCTAATTCATCGGAAACCCTATAAACTGAACACTTTAACATAAAAGGTTTGCTTAAATTAATTTGTTATAATTTTCGAAGAAAGGTGATTAAGCGTTAAATGGTATATTTTCACAAATTTGAAATTTACAATAATTATATCGAGTTACTTTTACTTTCCATTCCGTACTGATTTTTAGAGTGTTAGATTAACTACTAATAATTTCCAATTTAAAGTATTTTACGACTTTAACTAAATAACCGCAACTTATAAATACCAGCTCTATACTTTGCCACAAAATTGTGGTACACATAATTATTTAACATTTAATCGATAAAATAAATAATCGATTCTAACAATCGATATACCCCGGCATCCCTACCTCAAGTAGTAGATGTCTAAAGCCCGACCGTGATATCCGGTGCGTGGCGCACGACACGTGTGTTACACATACAGCTTGAAGCTTGAACTGAGCTTTATAACTGTCAGTTAAAACTGACATGTGAGCCGTGAGGAGTATACAGTGAATTCGCGGCTATTAGTTGTCATAACATGTAATGTATTAATGTATTATTGGTAACATAAAGTTTCCGACAGGCTCGCCCGCTATCACATGGGACGGAAAATACGAAGCGAAACGGGGGTGTCCTGGTTGCACCTCTATCTACCCATTCTGGGAAAAAGGCGTGAGTTTATGTATGTAAGTGTGTAATGTTTACAATCTGAACGTTTTGTGTCAGAAATGATCCCATCACACCCAATATACATATTATAGTTGTTCATATTTTATGAACAAATTCATGTAATCGTCTATAGTCAAAAGCCTGCCACCATAATTAGCTGACATAAGAAAGATATGATATTTCTTTATTTTTTGTGAGAGACACCTACAATAAAAGTAGGTATTTGTATTGTATCAGCCCATATACGACCCACTGCAGGGCACAGGCCTCCTCTACAATTAATAGTACGATTGAGAGTGGTTAGGCCATATATTCCACCACGCTGGCCTAATGCGGGTTGGCGAACTTTTTACATACCATAGAAATTTATACAAATCGCTATGGTATGCAGGTTTCCTCACGATGTTTTCCTTCACCTTTATAGTGCGTGGTGATTGACTATCAATACACACATTACTCCGAAAAGTCAGTGGTGTGCCCTGGGATTTGAACCCGCGACCACCGTGAACATGTAGGCAGCCGCGTCTGGTCCGTTACCAACAGGTCACCACGCACTTCAAAAGTAGGTAGTCTGCCACAAAAAGCTTATTTTTCATCATAACAAAGTGACATTCTGTGGTGACTATTTTACAATGCACATGGCTAAAAACCTCGGTGGTCGTCGCGATTTCGAGCGACACTGGATACCCCAGGGCGAGAAGCGCCCCGATTCCTTCAATTATAAAATGCACCTTATAGTAGTTTCAGTCTACATATTTATTATGTATTTAATACTTTTTTTCACAATACAGAGATACACATACGAAATTACATAATAAAAATAATAGTACAACTTACAAATGGCGGCCTTATCACACTAGGTAATTTCTTACAGGCAACCATGGGATAATATAGAATAATTATCTCTAGAGTTTTGTTATGAAATAAATATAATTCTTTCTTTGGAGATCTATTAGTTGCTTCTCTAAGCCAGCACAGTAAAAAGCAAAGCATAATATCCTGCGCAAGCGCTGCACGTGTGTACACTGCTACATTTAGACATAATTGTACGCATAGCCAGTCCACTCAACGCTATCAATGGCTATAAATATTACACGTTTGTAGCTGAATGATGGAGTCATGAATTTACTGAAACCACATATAAGGTCACACCTCTCGCGTCAGCTGTCCGTCGTCAAAAAATATTAAGTGATATTCAACGGCGTTGCTATAGAATATTCTGATAGGACCTACTACTCGTATTGTCTTATTTAGTTTGTGGGAAAATATGTTTTTAATTCTTATGTGTCACATAACTTAGCATTTTTATTGTTTTGAAAAGAGTAATGCTAGAGTTTCTTGCCCGTTCTCCTCTGGCGGAAAAAACTTTGTGAAACCGGTGGTAGAGGAAAAAAGTGACTGAATCTAAATAATGCATAACATTTTAAATATTGAAAAAAGTATTTTCATTTTATTGTTGTAAACTACCTTTTACGCCAGTGTCCACGGTTCCCTTAGATTCCAAGGTTGTATGAACACATCTTGACGGTACTGAAATATTGTAATCAAATAAAATCACAGTGAGATGATGTTTCACAAACGGATGTGCAGTAATCCCTCGTGGACGTCACGACGAACATGTGTCAGTAGTATGTAGGGCAGATAACGCACACATCTTGAAACGAACTATTAATACACTCACACACCCAGATTCTACGAAAAAGTTCTTTGGGCTTTAGAACCTTCTAGAATTCGTTATATTGGGATCCTGCTAATGCGAGAAATATTCAAGTACATATGTAAAAATTGTGTGTATGTTACTTTAACAATACACCAGTCGTAGTTTCCTTCTGCGCTACATTTTTGAACTTTTGTTTTGTTTTTTTATTAGTCATAAGTACGTAGTTGATTTACTGAACGCTGCGTCTGCTTTAGTATAATCGTGTGTACTTTTTTAAAATGTTTTCTTTTATATTTTGATGTTTTGGTATGTGTTTGGTAGTAGACCTGATAAATAAAATAAAATGTACTGCCTCGATGTTAGTTCATAGTTCTCATCACCATCGTCATTCATAGGAAGTCTAGTGTTGAACAAAGACATCCCTTAAGGCTTTCGAAAGACACAGCGACATGTCGTAAGCAGCTTGCATCAAGAAACTATATCTCCTCGTTCCTTAATTGACTTTTGCTTCCAGTTCATAATTCTGTTATAAACTAAATCCATAATTAATTAATACCAATGTTATTTATTCATTATATAACTTACAACATCATCCGAAATAATGGCTCGTGTTTTTCCATTCATTGAATTTCGACATGTACACGTCTTGTATTTCCCAATTTCGAAAAGGACATCTGTCAGTAAATACTAGGGTACATAAAACTTAATATTTTACTGCAAACAAAACAAGTATTTTATTTCACAAATGTATGCAATACAATACCGAAAGATCCAATATCGCCAACGCAAATAACATCGGCTATATTTGAAACCTTAAGGCTTAATGTATGGAAATATCCCAAAAATTGTGCCATATAACCTACACCCACGTAATGTCATGTGCATATTTTGGGCCTTGGTGAGGTCTTTGAAGGGACAACATGGCAGACGGTTGAAAAGTGAGATATCACAAGTTTTATGGTCATTGCTAATTTTCCAAACTTTAAATGACACGAAAAATTTTAAACACCAAAACAAAATTAATTAACGAAAAAATAAATTATGCTGAATGTACATATAAAAATTAAAAAAGGTCTTATTTGCCAAATATTGATGCAAGGCATTTTATATTGAAATCTACATTACGGTAATAATTAAAAGTACAGATAAACACTGACTGCCTTAATCATAGACAGTTTTAAAACCTATTTTAGTTATCGAATGTTTTGTCCCTTTCGAACGACTCATGAATTCTGTTTGAGCGAAGAAGACAAAACATTCGGAAACTAAAATAGGTTTTAAATATGTCTATGAATAAGGCCATGAAACTATTCCGACACTGAGAAATCCCTTACAAAGTAAAACTAATTCTTATTGCGTGTTAAACGCTCCTCAACCAAACATTCTAAATTCAAAACAAAAAGGACAATAAAAAATGAAGTCCACGTGCTCGAGTTGCTAGACGCGAAATAAAAATTCCTTACAGGATATAGATAGAAACTGCCGCCCGCGAGGTGCGCTTCCCAAATTACACCGAACCCGTTGGTCCGGACACCTCGACACGGTATTTTCGGTAATTACTACCAATTATAGCTGTGTTGCCAGGTTTCGGGGATTATTACGCTTTTACGGAATTATAAGGAGGTTTTTTGTTTTAATGATGTGGAACTGTTTTTGACTAGTTTTGGTTTGGTAGTGACGTTTTACATAGAAAAGCAAGTCAACTTCTTTCGGCTTCATTTAATTCAAATTCAATATACTTTATTCAGGCACTTTAGTTTTAAATCCTATTTTACGATAATTTTAAAATTAGTATTTATTCCTTATCGTATCATCTTTGCTCATATTAATACTTTAGTGACTAATGATAGAGACAGGAAATACGGGATATTGTTTTTTAAAATACAATATTTAATTTACCTAGCAAATTAAACATAAACTGTTTATTAATACATTTTTTGCAATTACGAATAATATTAAAAATTAAAAAACTGAATAACATTACACTATGTTTAAACTATTTTCTACTTAATTTGATTTATTTCTTAAATGTACGTGGTACGCAGAATTAATAACAAAGTGCAACGAAAAGTTTTGTAGCAGAAACTACGTATCAGCAAGCGCAGTCTATGACGCTTGTCCTCAGTATAAAAAGACAATCGGATAAAAATGTAGAAGGATACTATAACAACTCAATTCCAAAACGTCACTAAATAAATCATTGTGATAATGCTACGTTCAGCACAATGTGTTTATGAAAAATATTCGTCGCTTAAACTCATCCCACTGACATTAATAATTTTACCAATAAAATTATTTGTTTTTTATTTGTACTTTTCGATCTGGCAATACTGAATTATTGACGCACAGTCGCGCCCAGCCATTTATTAATTTCCAAGGGTTTTTATTAGCATCCAAGATTTATGGTCATGTAGAGTGAAAATAGTGTGGGAGGATTAACGGCTTTGTCCCCGCGCCATTAAAATTATCAATTTATTACCTAAATGAAATAGAATTTAACGTGTTTCATTTATAGTGAATTGTGTTCATTTATTCCTATTAATTTCATTTATTTTATTGCGACATTGAGTGTGTTTGAAGATCATTATAGTTTATTGGACAATTTTAATAATATCTTCATGTTCTTATTTTTATTAACAACTTTATGGCCGCAATTTTTTTCGAAAAATTTGTTGCGCTGCAAATTAACATCACTGTTTTTGCTAGGACTAAGAAACACACTATGTTTGTACCTATAAATCAAGTAAAGTTTGAGCATAACGCGCTAACTATTTTGTAGCACCTAAAATTAAGTGGAATGCAATAAAAACAGAATATCCAATTAAACAGGCCCCATCAAAACCACATGCAGAAATTACTAATTAAACTTTTTATGGGACATACAATACCAACCTGGAAATGTGACATGGTCGACCGCACTGTCACATTTCCCGCCAAAACCTCAGCGTGAGTGTTGCCAGTTCAATGCCTGCATTAAATCAATAATCACGTGTGTATAACACTTCCGGCGGAGGTGTCAATTGCTCTTGTCAACACGTTTAGAAAGTTATGCTTTACAAATAAGTTTTAAGACATGTTTTGGTACTAGAACATTGTAGCCTAGATTTTTTGTGACCTAGACTACAAAGTAACGCGATGTTACCGTTAATTCAAATATTTGAATTGTGTTTCATCTTGTTTATGTTTGTTTATGGTCGTCACGATTACTCGGAATATTTTATTCGTTATTTTTTTAACACTGATATCGCTATGACGTAAAATAATTACTGAACAAGAGCTTATCACCTAATTTTTCTAGCTTTTAATTTCAAACCATAAATGCACAAGCAAGTTTAAATCAAACGAAACATTGAAACAAAATGTTATATGTATCGAAAAAGGCCTCACATACATACATACTAAACAGAGGAGGTTGGCATGCTCCATTCATCTAAAAAATCAAATCTAGCGTACTCAAAAGAACTTTACGTACAATATTGGCATCTAAAAAGGCGGCCCTTGGCGCCAACGCAACCGTCTATTATCACAATGAGCCTCCAACAACTCTAATTAGGAACGCATTGCGATGAACTCACTGTGTAACGCATGTGTTATAAAACGGCAGAAGAAGTACCTTTTGTTTTCTTAAAATTATTGGAAACGTTTCGTTGCACGCAGAATTTTAATTGTTTATTTTACGTTTTGTTTATTTCCGCAACGTTCTGTTTCGTGCAGTTTTTTTGCGTGTTTTGTATATTGTTTGTTATATGTTCTTTTTCATGACAGCCTCTGTGGTACAGTGGTTGGGTAGCCGACTATAAACCGTGAGGCCCCGGTGTCAACCCCGCAACGAGACAAATCTTTATGCAATCACAAATGATCGTTGCTAGTCCGGGCGTATTTTGTGTAACAAACTCTAACTTAATAGATTCAGTGTACTGAATTCAATATCCAAAGAAATACGAGTATTTAAAATTAAATAATTATTTTGAGAAGTCTTAAACACACCTTACCTTCCCAGCGAAATAATTCATTAAAATAATATATTTATTCATCATTTTAAATATTATGTATGAATTGGAACGCCACTTTCATAACCACTGTCTTTATCATTGCAATGATGCATCAATTACTACAGTTCAAGTCTGGAATCGCTTTGATTCCATAGTCCCGTGACGTCATAGCCGCGTCCTGAGCGCTATAAATTAATAACGCACAATGATTGTGAACAGAGCGCCTTGTAACATGTACCTCCTTACTTCATTAACGGTTCTTTTTACACGGTTTATTGACCTGGCCTGGGCTTCCTTAATAAAAAAAGTTAATTCAGTTTTTTAAATTTAGAACGTATATTCCCGGTGATGTTATGTTTTAATGTTAGTAATAAACTTATCTGGAATACTTTTGTTAACATCGTACCTGCGAACAAAAAAGGATATAATTAAACATTATTTTTTTCATAAGACAATTAAAATACATACACGTTACACACATAAAAAATGCTGATATCCCGAAGAATCTTACTATCCGCCAATAGAGACTAAAGCGATAGTAGACTGTCAAAGGCACAAGTAAGTTTGTTTCGTATCGGGTTTAGCCTGAGTACATTTGATTACAACTTACCATCAGGTGCAATATATTAAATAAAAACACCCTACAGCCACATACATAGTCCTGATCTCACACTAAGATCTAGTCTTGTGTCGTGGGTATCAGGAACTACGAGAGACTTTTCACCCTCACAAACACTTAGATCCAAATGAAATACTTGTGGAGCACACAAACATTTGTCTCCGTGCGGGGATCGAACCCGCGAGCTCTCGTTTCACAACCAACGTCTAACCAACTGCGCCATGAAGGTTATTAATTTACCTTTCACTGTCCAAACATAAAAGAAAACAATGTAAACATTTTATCTTTAGTATAACTACATAAAACATCGGTGGCGTAGTTGTACTACGGTACGATTACAAAGCTAAGGTCTCGGGTTCGAATCCCCGGTCGGGCAAAGTGATATTGGATTTTTCTATTCATTATCAGCCGGAGTCAGGAATTTGTGCCCGATATGGCGATAGGCTCTTCCTATCCCATCGTGGGACAGAACACACAAGGCGAAACATGGGTGTCCTGGTTGCACCTGTGCCTACCCCTTATGGAATAAAGGCGTGATCTTTATGTACCATCATCATCAGCCCGTTGCAGTCCACTGCTGGACAAAGGCCTCTCCTAAAGTACGCCACAGGTACACGATCTTTATGTATGTAACTACATAACAAATATGTATAGAATTATACAACTAGTAATTACAAAACTTAGTATGTACTACGTAGTAATGATTACCATACCAAACGCATAATACTCCATATAAGTAAAAGCATGAGACGTTGAGACTCGTTCCGCGGGAATGCAATACTTCATTCCTTTGTTCAACGTTCCGGCTCTTTGTCTTAATACTCTATTGTACAGCACGTGTTATACAATTCGCGGTTATTTTCGTGCATAATTACTTAATTCCGCGTAATGTTGATGCTTTTGGAGTTCAAGGTTACTTTTTAGCGTGCCGAGTCTTAAAAGACTTCACGACATCTGGGGGGTTGCTCTATGATCCGAAACGAAACTCGAATGTTCGACGTTGCACGTAAAACTGTACGAATGTGCCTAAGTTAACCACAAATTGTGCGAATCCTCTATCGCACGTCCTTACTATACACTTAGTTCGGAGTGAACGATAAGTATCATAAAGAATAGTGTTGATTTTAAAGGTGGTGGTCAATCGAAGTGGACGCAGCGAAGGTGACATCAAAATCGAGCAAAGTAGAACAGTCTCCGCCTACCCTTACAAGTGACAGGCCTGACGATAGTGTACGCATGTATGTAGAGCAATTCTAATTAAATACAGATCTTTTGGTTGGAGAATAACAATATTAATTTATTTCGTCTTATAATTTGCTACTTTAAACAGCTATTCATGTGTCCTTTCGTCTTTCATTCTCCATTCTCGCTCATTCCTCTCGCATGCAAACATTTTGATAATTTATTCTCTATCTCTCTTCCTTCTAAGTATTTTCATGCGTCATCTCTTTCACATAACTACGTACTACAATCATTCGTTTTACGTTCCATTCTACTCATCTTTTACTAAACTCAGATCCTAGAAAGAAAGAAAGAAAGAAAGAAAAACTATTTATTGATACACAGACGCAACGTACATAAAACACACAGTATTACAGACTTAATAATAAAAAAATGGCTGATCGCGTCTGTGACCGGTAGGTGGCCACTCAGCTTTATGTTATGAAGTGGTGCAAACCACATCACAACGCTGATTTTCAGTGGCCACCTTAAGTGACGTACGGACGTCAAACCAATTACTTAAATTTTTATACAAAATAAAAAAAAGAAACGAAAATAACAGAATTAAAAAAAAAACAAAAATAATAATAAAATGCACAATATTATAAAAATCCTACTTGTAAAGTCAGGTGCAACAAACTCTCCCTGACCATACACACCATCTCAAAGGACACTAAGCATGCCTGAGTGCACATAAGTCCAGCGACATTCACTTTCATACAGTGAAATCTTCTCATCCTCCCTGATTATCATTCAACGCACGTCGCCTTGGGACGCGCCTACGGAACTGCAATGCATGCTAAGCTAACATTCGTTAATAATTTATCCTTTAATAATGTATAAGGTTGATGTATACAAAACAGCATTTTACACACACACATCACGCCTTTTTTCCAGAAGGGGTAGGCAGAGGTACTACCAGGACATCCATGTTTCGCTTTGTGCGTTCCTTCCTACGTTATGATAGGGAGCAAGCCTATCGCCATATCAGACGCAAATTTCTGACTACTGACTGATAATGAATAGAAAAATTCAATATCATTTTGCCCGAATCGGAATTCGAACCCGAGACCTCAGCGTTGTAGTCATATTGTAGTAGTCACCAAAGCAATTGACATAGCACAGCATTTTGCCTGGTATTATGATGTCAGATGACGACAAACATTTTCGTAAATCGATAGATACTCTATCTTGTTAGCGCTGCATTTACGCACACTTTGTAGTCAATATTAAAAATGTAATTCGTTGACAATATTCGGTAAAACATTCTTAAAATTACTTCGGTTAGGTAAACTGTTAATGTAGGTTTATTAAAGTAATTGCAACATGTGATGATGATACAACAAATATTATGTCATAATTGTCTATAGAATTATATTACAACAAAATTAAGAACTGATTAGAATTAATTTTGACCAATAATTGTATTGGAATAAAACGATTTTTTTAAGGATTTTATCGCGAATTAAATTAAAATAAATTAAATTCGCGATAAAATCCGTAAGAATTCGTTTTATTTCAATGTGTAACATTCGCGTTAATCCAAGAAAACATTATCCAATAATTGTATTTTGAGTCAAACAATGTATCTACTTAAAATCAGTAGGTACCTGCTATTTAACAGTAATCATAATCAAATAATTACCAATTAATTTATTACCAGTATTTTTCATATAATTCGTTGGGAAATCATTGAAGTACTAGCCGTCACGACATGGCCCGCGGCAGCCGTAATTATTGATTTCTACTCAGATATTTAATTATATAAAATTATATGTAAAGTGCTACATTGAAGTAGGCTGTATTAAATTATTATTTACAAATAACCTTCGCGAATTATCCTTGGCACTATAAAGGGAAAATCATGTGAAGCAGTGAGATGGAGACTGATATGAAAATGAAAATAATTTATTGAATCCATCAAAACGTTCAACATTATTTAGATTCATTTTTTTTTCTACCACCCGGTTCGGAAAGCGGTTTTCACTAGAGAAGAACGGGCAAGAAACTCTAGTGTTGCTCTTTTCAAAACCAGTTTACAATATCGTGATAATTACAAAAGTTACAAGTTTGTCTAAATCAGAGCAGTTCATTGATAATTTGTTATAATTTGCAAGTGACATATATTTTTAATACAAATATGTTTACATTCTGTTTAATAAAATACAGATATAGATAGAGGGTGATTAAATAAGACTGATTTCATCATTATCATCATCATCTGCTCGTTGCAGTCCACTGCTGGACATAGGCCTCTCCCAAGATACGCCACAGAGCCCGGTCTGCTGCTTTATGCATCCAGTCGCTGCCGGCCCTCTTGTGCAAGTCGTCCCGCCATCTGGCCAAAGGATGTCCCACGACCGTGTTTTCGACCGTTTTTCGGGACGTCGCTGGATGCAGGCTGCCTCCAACAGGTCACTGTGGAAATCATTGGGAGAGGCCTATGTTCAGCAGTGGACTTCCTTTGGCTGATGGATTAGATTGGATTGGTTTTTCGACCCAATTATGCTCTCTGAATAAAAATGATTTGCACTAAATCGATGTCAGTGAAACAAAACGGCGCGGCTATCTGGACGATGACAAAATCTTGCAAACACGATAATGATAAGAGAATGAGGGCATCAGCGCAATGCACACACACACACACACACACACACACAAACATAAACACACACAATATGTACACAAGAATTGCAATCAGGTATTTTTCTGTCGCTCACATACCATTGGCTATGGAAAAACGTGTGTTATATTATTGATCTGGTTTAGTAAATAATTGTTGAGGTGATTAAAAAATATCTTTACATTCAATTGGTAAAATAAATACGGTTTCATTAAAGTATATATTTGCGATTACTTTAGGAGTAAAGTCTACACATAATACAATCTTTTGTATTTGTTTGTTGTTATCTTTGTTTACTTCAGTGACATTATCACAATTTACAAGAGTCATTATCGTGACACAAAATAGTGAATCTAAGTGACATACAGCCTTATTCATAGACAATTTTAAAACCTGTTTTAGTTATCAAATGTTTAGTCGAAGAAGACAAACATTCGATGACTAAAATAGATTTTAAAACTGTCTATAAATAAGGCCGTTTATGTTATTCGTGTAATTTAAAAAACTTCGCTCGTTATAACGGTGAAGGAAAACATCATAAAGAAACCTGCTTAGCGATTTGTAAGAATTTCTATGGTATATAAAGTCCGACAACCCGCACTAGGCCAGCATGGTGGACTAAATGGCATATCTTAATCCCTATACCCCTCTCAATCGTACTCAATTGTAAAGGAGGCCCAAGCCTTGTAGTAGGACGTATATGTATTGATACAGTACAGTATTTTCTATATTTTCATACTAGTAATGACATATGCATACATTCATACAAGTTGAATGTATTTATCATACATACACTTTCGCCTACAACGTACGAGCGTGGATAATCTGACAAAAAACTAATCGTTACGGATATTCGCTGAGGTGAAAGGTGTAATGGCGGCGTGATTGACGTGTGATACTGACGGCTACCGCTCTTACGCGCGGGTAAACTCACTGAGCGGGCAAACGCTGCGTTTTGTAACGCCAAACGCTACAACAAGCGTTTTTGTTTCAAGAGAAAAGTGCAGTTTTTTTTAAACGAAACGATGCAATCTTGCAATCGTTATTTTCGAATATGAATCTAATACAAACATCATTAAATAGTATTTTTTGGTCTGTTATCCTGCTTATATTTAAAGTATGAGGTTACATGGGTGTTACATAGGTATTTACATCAAGATGTTTAATTTCCCCAACTAACGATAACAATAATAAATAAATAATACACAGACACAATTTTTTTTTTATGTCAAGGGGAAAGCTGTCAAGCTCCCCTTTCGATACCCCGGAGGAGGCCGAAAGGGGTATTAGTGTCCTTCCAAGCAAGCCTGCTGCGGATAATGCGGCCGAGTCGGGTCACACCATCAATCTTGACCAAACAGTAAAATACCCAATCTTGTTTCATGGATATATAAAACTATTGTAAATATTTTTCTCTGTCAAAACCTACAATGCATGAATCGTGTGTTTTACCTTAATCCTGCAAACTTTTCAGACGTCAGTTAAAGTCCAAAAATTCCAATCTGAATTTTCATGTTTCCTGTACGTAGACAAAAAAATGTTTTTGCGAAAATAAGCCTTACGTCAAGACTGCAAGCTGTAAATTAGCAACTATAAAACCGCCCGTTTTTGAGCAAAAAAAGCCGCAGAACGCTCCGCGCGTCGCCGTCCTTACGTCTAATGAGGCGTACAAATGAGCTGCTTTTATTTTCTTTTTGTCGTCGCGACAGTATTTGCACGCCTCTGTACTCTACACAATGTTTGTTCCGCTGTAGTTTGTACATGAACGAAGCTACCGCTCTTACCAGTCAACTAGATTTTTTAAACTGTGAGTTTGACAAAATGCCCGCCAACTATAAATAAATAATAAAATAAATACACCCACAGTCACATACATAGTCCTGACCCCACACTAAGATCAAGTCTTGTGTTGTGGGTATCAGAAGCTACGAGATACTTTTCGGTCTTACAAACACCCAGACCCGACACAAATATTTGTGGGCCACACAAACATTTGTGTTGGTGCGGGGATCGAACCCGCGGCCCTTCGTTTCACAATCGGCGTATTACTAACTAAGCCACGAGGGCTGTCAAAACTGACACTAGGTCAGTGATGGTTCGTGTTCCATGGTGAACTATATGGCCTAACCCCTCTTACTGGTATTTTCAATTGTAGAGGAGGCCCGTGCCACTGCCGGGATATTAATCCAGATACAGTTTGACAAAATAGTGTACTATGACTGTGTGTAAGAAGGTTCAGAAAAAAACTTGGTATGAAGTACTATAGTACCCTACGTCATCGGCCACGCCACGTTGTAGCGGATAGAATTGCAAAAAGATCTTCGAAAATTCGGAGATTGTATCTTGGTCTACAATTTGCATTTTATAATTCCGGTCGCACTCAAGTAAGCTTTTATCAGTGAAGTTTTTTTTTTAAATAAGCTTGGCCACATTCACAGACAGTTTTAAAACCTATTTTAGTTATCAAATTGTTTTGTCCCTTTCGAACTACTTTTGAAATCAGTTTGAGCGAAGAAGACAAAACATATGATTACTAAAACAGGTTTTAAAACTATCTATGTATAAAGCCAAGTGTCTTTTAAAGTTACAACACAAAGGATAAAGATCAACTATCTACGAGCAATCGTTTAGAGTCGTCTACAAGACACAAACATTTATTCTTCTTACGACTTAGCCTGTACTACATAGACTTGTAGTAACAGCGTAACAAGTGCAATGATGGCGGCTTTATACCGAGCAGCGACTGCATCTCCAATAAAACAAATCCAATCCATCAGCCAAAAGAAGTCCACTGCTGAACATAGGCCTCTCCTGATTTCCACAGTGACCTGTTGGAGGCAGCCTGCATCCAGCGACGTCCCGCGACCTTTACCAGGTCGTCTGACCACCTAGTGGGTGGACGTCCCACGCTGCGCTTTCCGCTTCGTGGCCATATACGAACTGTATTTTCCTTTATTATAATAAAGGCTCTTTTACAAAACAAAACACAAAGCTTCTGATTAATCGCGATGATTGGCCACCACGAGTGTGAAGGAAAAACAACAGCCCCACTAATTACTGTAACTCGAGACAGGAATTAAGAGTTTTATATCGTGAGTCCTGTCTTTGTTGTGAGACAGACTCGTGTTGCCTTGGGACTTTTATGACGTTGGTCCATTTGTATTTGGAATAATTGTCGTGAGTCGAGATTCAAGTGAATTTGTAAACTAAATATTAATTTATTGAAATTATACGTTAACCACTCTCAATCGTACTCTCGATTGTAGAGGAGGCCCGTGCCCTGCAGTGGGACGTATATGGGCTGATACAATACAATACAATACAATACGTTTAATTTTTCACTCCACGTGTATCTATACGTATATTCGTAATATAATCAAGGGGGTTATTCTATGATCCGAAACGAAACTCGAATATTCGGACGTTCGACGTCTGTAGTAAGTTATATATAAATAAATAAATACACCTAACAGTCACATACATAGTCTTGACCCCACACTAAGATCGAGTCTTGTGTTGTGGGTATCAGAAGCTACGAGAGACTTTTCGGTCTCAAACACCCAGAACCGACACAAATACTTGTGTGCCGCACAAACAATTGTGTTGGTGCGGGGATCGAACCCGCGGCCCCTCGTTTCACAGCCGGCGTCTAACCAACTGCGCCACGGAGGCTGTCAATAACTGATCTTAATGTGGGGCCAGGACTATGTATGTGTTGAAAGTATTTATTTGTTATCAATACCTATAGGTAAGTATGAAGTATGTACGTATGTTTGCGGTCCATCAATCAATCTCAGGACACATTGCGTCACGTTGAACTTGAGTGAAAGTAATAAAATAATGTAGGCCGCGCCGGAGCAACGAAAGTCGCTCCCAAATGGATACATCTCGTCTCGGCAGCTTCAATAACAGATATTTTGCGCAACAACTCACACCTTTCGTGTATTCATAGTAATATATATATAAATATATACACAATATGATGCACTTCTGCGCAAAATAAAATTCCTAATGAGGAAATCAACAAAAAAAAGTTCAGATATAAATTTGAACCAGTCAAAAGTTAGAGTTCATCAAATTATAGACAATATAGCAAGACATAAACGATTCCGAGGTCTTGGGTTCGAATCCCGGGTCTGGCAAAGTGATATTGGATTTGCTATTCATCATCAGCCCGGAGTCAGGAATTTGTGCCCGATATGGCAATAGGCTCTCACCCTTTCACATCATGGGACGGAACATGTCAGGCGAAACGTGAGTGTCCTGGTTCCACCTCTGCCTACCCCTTCTGGTAAAAAGTCTTGAAGTTTACGTATGTATGTAGAAATATAAACATACAAAAAAAAACAAATAACAGTCACATACATAGTCCAGACCTCACAAGTTTTGAGTCTTGTGTCGTGGGTATCAGAAACTACATGAGATATTTTCGTCTAACATACACCCAGACCCTTAACAAGTACCTGTGGATCACACAAATGCGACAGTTGCAATAAATTACACAACCAGACACAATATAAATATAAGCATGTGTGCATGTGCGACAGCTGTCGAGATGCAGGCCTTATCTTGATAAACGAGCTGTATCTTATCAGTGAGAACTGTAAGTTGTTATAAACACGACGGAGTCTCCATCCTTCCTTATTATAAGTATTAAATAACAATAGCAACTGATATACATTGATACCCCTAGAATCTAGGGCCTAGTGATTTTTTTATTGCGATGAATGGCGATACGAGCATGTCACTCGCTTATTGGTAAGCGATACGACCGCTCATGAACAGTAGCAAAAGAACACCATGATTACAAAACAATGCTTGGCATTCCACTGCGCTCACCATCCTGCGACATAAGATGTTAAGTCTCGTTATGTCCAGTAGTTACTCTGACTACAAAGTCCTTCAAACTGGAACACAACAGTGCATTTACACTGCTGTTTGGCGAAAGAAATAGACATTACAGTGGTATCTAACCAGGCGGTCTCTCACATACGAGTATAAGAAACCTACCACCAGTAAAATTGTTTAGATTGTCGTGATACTCTAGTAGTTAGTGGACTACCAAGGCGGTAATCGAGTTTATTGCGCACACGATATCTTTAACAGACTGCCTTGGTGGCGCAGTTGTACTACAGTATGATTGCAATGCTGAGGTCTCGGGTTCGAATCCCGGGTCGGGCAAAGTGGTATTGGATTTTTCTATTCATTATCAGCCTGGAGATATAAAAAAGTTGCATCGTGTATCTGTAAAGATAGGCAGAACACGGTAACCTTATGGCGGTTATGTCATGCTATAATGGCAAGCGATTCTCGCTTCGAACACTCTCCTCGTGTAAATGGCGCTTAGGCCTATGAGCTATGTCAAACAAATGTTCCTCTCCTAGAGATGTCTTCAGTCCAGAATCTCAAGTATGAAGTTGGAGTTGTTTGTTATAAAGAAGAGCGGATCCTGGCACCGACCGGGGTAAGTTTAGGTACAAAGAAAGAATGCATTGTGCCAAAATAACAAATCAATTTTTAATTCATTTGTTTTTATAGTTACAACTCTACGATAATTTATTGTACTAACACCTTTGTAATCTATCTAGATGACCACGTGACAGGCATAGCCTAGTGTGGGCATCACAGTTGTTCCTATTTTGTAACTAAGAAAGTTTTTTTTTTGTATCAGCCCATATACGACCCACTGCAGGGCACGAGCCTCCTCTACAATCGAGAGTACGATTGAGAGTGGTTAGGCCATAGTCCACCACGCTGGCCTAGTGCGGATTGGCGGACTTTCACATACCATAGAAATTTGTACAAATCGCTATGGTATGCAGGTTTCTTCACGATGTTTTCCTTCACCGTTATAGAAAGAAAGAAAGTATAATAAAGATTTATTTATTTTTTAGTCTGAAAGTTGCTTCAATCCAAACAATGGTTCTGAAATAAGGCGTCTCACAGCAGGAGAAAGTGACATGACAGAATGGAAGGTGAATCGATGCTAATGCGACTCTTTGTGTACTAACGATCTTGACTACGACCATACTTGAGCAATTAAACGCATTAATAGCAACACTCGCCCGTATGGTTTCTTTTGTGAGTGTAGTTTATTGAAGCAACACTAATGCAGCACAAAGACTGGGATTAAAAAGTAAAACATGTTCTATTTTTTGTGGAGTAAATAAATATTCTTTGGAGCTGTTTTATCTTCGCGAAACACTATCGCCATTATTTATTTATTTTTGACACTATTCAAATCGTGTATAGGTAGACTTAATGCCTGAGGCCTTCTCTCAGTCGAATCTAGAGGATTATTAACATTGAAAAATAGTGCAGTCGTTTTGAAGATTAGTTTTGATTTTAACGAAATTTTTAATTTCAGTTTGATATGCCATTTTTGTTGCTTAAAAAAGAAATTAAAATCTTTTTTTCTTTTTTTCCAAATAAATAATTTGTCGTCTTTCAACACATGTTTGTAGTTTTAAAGCACGGATATAATTCACAACATCTGTTGAACTCATTATTCGTTATGATAAAAAGATTATGTAATGTTCCAATAACCCTTTTAAGGTATAAATATACAAATAATTTGATGCTATCCCGTCCGTTTAAAGTAGGAAAATATTGTATCCTATAGACGGACTAAACGATCTCTAATGTCAAAACCCAGATATTGGAAACCTGATCAAAACTAACAATTTCCAATCAATAAATAAAAAGTCTTTGACATAAGTATCCCACACACCGGAAGTAGACTCGACTAATCCACTGGTTCTGTGGGCGGGAGTGGGCGCCACTGGTACTGATCCAATTTTCACATCATAACAAAAATGGCGACGAGGTACCTTAAACAATTTTCGGTTGAGCCGAAATTTTGTTATTCTGAATTTTAATGAGATCTTTTGAATTATGAACGGCTCGTTTTTGAAACTATAGTAAAGTTGCGTTCAATTGGTCACTATGGCAGTTTTTGGAGAACCCTACTTCAGCAGTGGGCTTTCTGTTCTAGATAAAGGTGATGATGACGATGAAAAAACATAATGATACATCTTTCCAGAACAACACAGTGAAATAAAGTGGTACTACAAAAGTGCATTATATAAACCGGGCTATGAGCTCTTAAGATAGCATGATAAACGTAATTAAAATTAGCAATTATGAAATTATGATTTTATCTATGTGTCGAGTGTTATAAAATTACTCACTGCATTATTGTATTCGATTCATGAATGAATGCTTAAAAATCCTGGATTTAATTGGCTACTAAATATGAAGTTACAATTGTAATTTAACTAATAGAAAACAAGCAGCAATCCACATCTTGATCATTCCAAGTAAACTTTTAGGAGATTTTTTTTTCCTTAACCTAGATAATGAGGACTACATCACTACATTCCTGAGGGTTTCAGGACGGATGGTCAGTAATTCCGACCAAAAAGCTCGAAATAAATAAACTCTGAAAGATATAGTAACAAAACTTACATACCTAATATTAAAATACAACCAAATCATAAGAAAACCAAAACGAGCAAGCATTCTGTTTCTACCAATGACTACCACAATCAATTTAAGTCCGATAATAAAAAGAGCTTTCATAACCTAGCACAATTAAATAATACCATAAACAAGCCGCATGAGAATAAGGTAAAACCTGTAGTATACGGGATGCCGGAGCACAAATACTCGCAACAAGTGGCATTTTCTCCAGCCTTCATACTAGCCGAGTTTTATACCGCCTTCTACAGTCTTTGTCATTTCACCATTTACTAGTATTTTGCTTTGTATCTCTAATCTTCTTATTTGTACTTGAGAACGGTTAATTATTGTGGAGTCCTTTTTATGGCATCTGATTCTTGGCAGTAATTCTACTAATATTATAGAAAAATAAAGAAACAATATTTATTCTTGTATGGCCAACACAATAAATATAACCACACAAAACAATATGCCTATATGTGTATGGCCAGACAACAATGATCCCCCATTCAGCTATATGCTGCAATTCGACATAGCTGTACAGAAACGCTGATTTTTAATTGGGAGTCAGTGTGACATACGGATGCTCATTATAGATGGAAAAGTTTGTGTGTTTGTTCTTCTTCACACTTAAACAGCTGGTATGGAGGTAGCTGACACCCTTATTCCTTTCCTATTCACCCTTATATCCCAAAAAAAATTAGTTTTTCCCGTGGGATGTGCAAGGAATTGAAATAAATTCGATATTCTTTCAAGCCCAAAGGAATGAGATGGGAAGTCAGTAACGTAGAGTTAAAATATTTGACAGTTATTACGCGAAATAGTTCCTATGCTTCTAAAATTGATTGGACTCAAAAAGTATCTGCACTCAGGCGAAGCCGGGCCGGACCTCTAGTTGTTGATAAATGGCGGATCCTGGGTAAGCAAGAGACTATTTAAGTAGGTTCACTTTGTTTACCGACAAGCTGTTTATAACCAAATAGTAGTGGTACCGGGGTCAAGCTGGTCCGTAACTACAGTTTGACTCTACCTCTCCTTTCTATATTTAATCGACGGCAATAACTTATTTTACCTTACTCTTTGATATACCAAATAATAGATGGCTAAAGCGCTTGAATATAATTATGAAAAAATACATAATTTTACCTTTAATCCGATCAAGTAAACGACCTTAATCCTTGCATCAATAATTCTACTTGAACAGTAGGTGGTCAAACCCTAGTTTGGCCATTCAGAAACCGAATCGCCTATGTAAGATCCAACTCCGATGTATAATGTATGAAACACGACGCTGTAATGATCGAGCTAATTGCATGGACGTCGATGTCCTGCGTACAGAACTGGACGCTGTATCTAGCTTCTATCTAGTTCACTTCACTGCAACTCGAGTTTCTTGTACGTTCGCCGGGATTCAATGAATCATTAGGGGATATTTCTTTAAGTAATCTTTAGAAATAAAGCATTAAAATATTTTTAAAAAGTGTTTACACTAGTGATCCTATAAGTCGTTGTGGAAATCCTTGGAGGAAGTCTGTGTTCAACGGTACACTCCTTGCGGCTCAAGTTGATACCAATAATACCCCAATTAGAGTAGAGTTCTACTTTATTAAGATAAGGCTCAAACTACAAATATAGCTATAAGTTTTCAATCAAATACGATTTAATTATAATATTTAAATAACCAACAAGGATATAAAGCGTTCGAAACGTAAAGAAGTAAAAATTAACGAAAACTTCGGCAAACTCCGTAAAAGTACTTTTAATTCTATCTGTATTCGCATAGACATATACAAATTTAAACACTACTGAATGCAAACTATGTATATCTATGCCTATGTTCAGCAGTCGACTTCCTGTGGCTGAAGAGAGAGACAGAGGGAGAGACAGAGAGAGAGAAGGAATGGAAACTGGTACAAAATCCTCTTAATGAAGATATTTAAGACAAGTCTACAAACTAAAGAACTAGTTTAGTAAAAACCATAAACACCCACGTATAATAAACAAAATCAGATTTCGTCAAGATTTGAGTACAAAAATGTGAATATAAATTACCCCACCCACTTTAGCTCAACAGCACAAAGGTTTATGTTCGGGAGCCGGCGCCTGGTATCGACAGCCAGGCCTAGTGACGTACTCAACATAGAACTGTAGTCGGAATTTCCTTAAAGATAGGTATGTACGTAAATAATTCATCAGTTATAATACTAAACTGTTTTCTCACGTAAAGGCACGACAACGTGGCTGCAGTGCATCTAATGATAAATTCAATGCAATCGAAATTGAATATGACTACCACACCTCACCAGTCGACAAGTATTTTTATATCCTACCACAAGCTTTTGAGCTTTTGAGTCTCCATTAATCCCACTCAACAAACAAAACGCAACAGAAAAACTATTATTACACTGTTTACTGTAAATAAGCAGTAACTTAGGCCCAGTTGCATAAACTTACTTTGATGATAACTTTAATTTTAACAATGTCATCGATGGCGATGACGATTAAATCCATCGATGGCGATGAAATGCATAAACATTTATGACGTATTTCACATTGCTAATTTATAGGATGGACATTTGCAAAGTCAAAGTAATATGCAAACTTAATTGTGCGATTGGCCCTTAGAATAACAAAGCTCTAACATCACCTCTGTCGTTCTAATCAATGAAGTAACTAAAACCCATATCACAATTCCTGTGCCTTCAATCTCACGCAGTTACATCATCTTCCACGTGCACGTGTTTTCCTGCTCCACGTGTTTTCCTTCGTGCCTGATGACGTGCTATCTCCTGTCTACAGCACCTAGTTGTAATAAAATAAAACAGAAGTCTGAAGTTGTCAGTTCCCGACACTAGCTGTCTCGCAACCTCACAAGCACGGTGCAGGGCGCGATGTGGGCGGACCTGTACGGCACAATTTTACACGAGTTGTTACGTCAATGGACTGATACTGTCGCGTACACTTCTACAGGCTTAGTAGTGATAGGGTGTTGTGACGTATTTTCTGGGATATTTATAAGTATTTAAAGGTCATGTAATAAAGGATGTCACAGTCACAATAGTAATACTATTTTCGCGGTAAGATTCCAAGTTTTTGGTCGTGCGTAATAGAAATTCTGCAGTTATTTTACTTTTAAGTTTGTGATTGTTATGTTGGATTATTTTATTGTATATTAATTTCTATTATGAATGTTATTTCACGTCTACCGTTGGTAAGTAGACCAGGTCTAAAATTGTATACGTTTAATTTTGCATGTTTTGTCTATTTACTGTTGGTGTGACATAAAATGATAAATAAATAAACTGCATGAGATTTTGTATGGTCATTGACACTTTTATTTTTGTATTAACTTTTTAACCTTTTTAACCAAGGTGTTGGAGTGATTCTGTGACGCCGAGCATTGAAAAATATTTCTAACGTGACACTTTATTTATTGACAGCCTCCGCGGTCCAGTTGGACAGGCTGTGAAACGAGACACCGTAGGGTCTCAGTAAAATGGAGCTCGTAGCTTAAATTACTGAATTAATTGTTCTTCTACAACCAAACCTTATAAGTTATGACGTAAGCAGCGGATTAATCGCTCGCCAGATATTCCTGACAGCTTTTCTCTACGCAACGTAGGTACTTTGCTTTTAACTATAAATGGAAGTATAAGCATTTAAACAAAAAAATAATCTTCCTAATTGGTTCAAGCGTCTTCGAGTAATCGGTGAATATACATTACAAAAAAGATTGCGACGAATTGAGAACCTCTTCCTTTTTTTAAATCGGTTAATGATATAGATATATGATTAGATTATAAAATCTAGGCTATAAAAAAACAAATGACATATTTCGAATAAAGTATTTAGTTATACACAAAGGGCCTTATGAATAAACTCGGATGAGCGAAGGATTAATTTTAATCCAAGGCTTTAGAATTGACTCGATTATTTTCAATAGCGAGGTATACCCGACTATATTAATAAACACGGAATTGCATAGAGGGCTAGACAACCAACGTATTGTAGTTACATTATTCAATATTATAGTCAAATTAATAATCAAAATAATTGAGCCAATTCTGATTGTATTGTATCAGTCCATATACGACCCACTGCAGGACACGGGCCTCCTCTACAATCGAGAGTACGATTGAGAGTGGTTAGACCATATAGTCCACCACGCTAGCCTAGTGCGGGTTGGCGGACTTTACATGCCGTAGAAATTCTTTAAAATCGCTATAAACTGCAGGTGTCCTCACGATGTTATCCTTCACCGTTATAGTGCGTGGTGATTGACTATCAATACACACCAATTCTTATGCCTTGGATTAAAGTTAATATTTCGCTCATCCGAGTTTATTATTAGTAAACTTCTAACCTTTCTAAAATACAATCCCATCGCGCAAATAGCCGTAAATAACCGATGTAACCTTTTAATACACCCTTCACATATCAAATACAAAACTAATCAAATAATTAGTTTGAGATGAGTTACTCGAGTTATCTGCAACTGCCATCTTAATTGAACCGACTCTATGCCGCTTTGTAATTTACTAAATGTTTGTATTAACCGTTTATATATTAACCCTTTTAAGTTAAGGCTGTCTGCCTATTACAATGTAACGTGACCGTGCTATGAACGTATCGGGCAAAAATATATTTTAGGTTTTTTATTTTATTGCATAGTTCCGACAAACGAGCAAACAGGTCACCTGATAAGTGACCACTGCCGCCCGTGAACATCCACAACGCTGGATCATGGATGTGTTGCCGGCCCAATTGGGAGCGGAGCGGGAAGGAAAAAGGATGGGAAGAGGAAAGGGGTATTGGGCATCCGGCGTGTGAACTATCTCACACTAAAAGATTTTTTCAATTCGCACCAATAATTGCTGAGATTTGCGCTTTCAAACAAACAAACTCTTCTTGATAAATAACAAAAACATTAAACAAATAAAATACATATAAAGTGCAAATCCATTACTACCAAGGCCTCACGATACATTAATTTAAACACTGGAATTATACTGGTTCGTTGATGCTATTTCTTCCGTGAGAAGTGATGCAAGTTCCTGCTTTGTACGAAAACTGTTGTTATAAATTATTAATTTATAATTTAAAATCCCTTTCGAAAGACTTTTGAATTCATATGACCGAAATTATCCGAACTTATAAACTATTAAGTTTCTCTAAAAAAATAGATCTTGACACCATAAAACAAACAGGACATATTACATAAAAATATAAACACAAATTAAAAACGAAATTGATAAATTAAAGAAAATTTAAAATTATACTCCGGTGCCCTAATGAGACACAAGAGATGTGCGACATTCATTTTGTTATTAAATTATTGAATAAAGGTGTAATCGAGCAAACTTTTCACTTAATAAAAAGCACTGCTAAGGAAATTAATGTGTTTTAAACTGTGGGATAGAAGAAAAGACACATTCCAGTTTCTCTCATAGATTTCTGTGACACAGTGCTACCAGTCCAACACGATATGTATATGTGTTTGTTCGTTCTATAAAGCTGCCTCGCATCTCTACCAATTTTTGCTATTCTCCTTTAATTTACGTCAGCCTTCGTGGCGCACTTGGTTAGACGCCGGATGAAAATCGTGAGGGTGCGGGGTAGATCCGATCGCGATAATTGTGTGATCCACAGGTATTTGTCTCGGGTCTGGGTGTTTGTGAGACCGAAAAGTCCCTCGTAGTTTCTGATACACAACACAAGCCTCGATGTTAGTGTGGGGTCACGACTATGTAAGTGACTGCTGGGTGTACTTTTATTTAAAAAAATATGACGCCTCTTAGATAAAGGTCCTGCGAGTACACCGAACTCTGTTGCAAACTGTCTTGAAAGCCTCCGTTACGCAGTTCGTTAGACGCCGGATGTGAAACGTGAAAGTACGGGTTCTATCCCCGCACCAAGACAAACATTACTTTGATCCACAGGTATTTGTTTCGGGTCTGGCTGTTTGTGACCGAAAAGTCATGACTACGTATGTGACTATTAGATGTATTTACTTATTTAAACCTCAAAAATTCCCAAAATAAATTTCCAAGCTCTAGTATCTTGGATATCGAATCTAGGACCTATAGTTAACCACCTGTATACTACTACGACACGTGGACTTTGACACATAACTCAGATATGAGTAAAACGATAAAATAAAAACAAAAGACATTACCGCAAACTGATCGTTTATGGTAGTCCGTGATTCACACACGCTTAGTTGGTAAGAGAATGTTGTTTTGTATTGTTGGTTCGAATTCCGAACGCGTGAGTAAGTTTAGTATGGTAACCCAAAGTGTTATTTATTTAGGCCAAGTTATATAAGTTTCAACAGTTGGCACCAATTACTACTATTGATATTTATGTCAATTGTTTAATTAACCGTCTTATTTTCGTGTTTACATCGTAGTAGAAACAAAGTGAGAAAAAAGGAGAGTCAAATTTATCAATAAAAACAATACAATATTCTTTATTGCACACACATTTACATGGACAGTATAAACTTAAACTTATAACTAAAAAGAAATTAGGTACAATGGACTATTCTCCTTTTCTAAAAAACTTGGGATGCTCTATTCCGACAATATCACGGAAATACACCCTACTAAGGCCCTAAACATATCTTATATGTAATGTAATTTAGTAACAAAATGTACTTTTTGAAAATAATTTGACAGACACAATTCACACAGATGCATGGGTTGGCTTTTATCCAACCTCTGGAACAAGTATTATAGCCTTTTATTACCGCTGTCTATGGCCGTTTTGTTGCTAAACCAGATTTGATTATTTGCTTGGACTCGTAAAGGCATAGGTACTATGTTATTTTTTTTTATAAACATTGGAAATAAAAAAGAAAACCTATTTGGGTTTTTTATTCGACGTTAAATTTTTATTTCTTGAGTTGCTTTGTTAAATCGCCGTTTATTATACAGAATATATTATAAATGATCTTAATCTATATGCCTAATATTTAGTTGTATTTGTGCATGTTAAATCATTTTTAATAGCAATCAAGCAGTTTATTAATAAAGGGTTTATTAGACCAAAAGTATCTAATCACTAACCAAATATATCAAGAGAAACAGGCGCTATCTTTTAAATATAGATTTCAAACTTTTTCCTTTTATTTTGTCCTAAAATCGCCCGCTTAATCTACCAAGGCTTCCAAGGATACAATATACAAATCAAAGAGAATTTAATACGAAATAATCCATTCTCCGTTCTACTTCAAATCGCAGAAAGTGTTAATCACTGCATTAAACTATTACTCGGATCTACAGCACATGTTCTGCCTATCCAGCAGGATGGTTGAAAGTCGTGAATATTATATGGCGTCGTTTTTGCCGCACCACGCGAGCAAACAGTCGTGGAATATCAATTCATATTGAATAATGGTCCCATCCTGTAACGTACGACATTTACTTTCGATATATCTCGAGCTTTCGATATTCAATATGTTGGACAGATAAGTTTATTAGTCTAATAGTGTAGCCTAATTGATCTAATGAATGGGAGCTGAAAACTCCTGGTGATTTATTCCCCGATGTACTCTTTGTGATTTTTCTCTGATGTTGTATTAATTGGCACCAAGGCTTGCTGGATGCAGACCGCTTCCAACAGGTCAATGTGGAGATCCTTGGGGAAGGCCTATGTCCAGCAGTGGACTTCCTGTGGCTGAAGAGAGAGACAGAGAGAGAGAGAGAGAAGGCCCGCTTGCATACTCTTATTGTTGCAAATTATGAACAGCAAATCTACCAAATCATAAACTATTCTCAATTGCGTAAATAGTCCTATTTTACCTGCGTAGTTCCGTATCTGTTTGTAAGTTTTCCAATTTATATATGTAAATACATTTTCACAGTCCCAATGAAATATGTCGACTGTTATCACCTTCCATTGCATAGTTCTTACTTACGTATGACGTACGTACTACACGTCACCATATAATTTTCACGCATGTTTTGCCCCCTGAGTGACAAGAGCCTATTCGGGAATAGGAAAGTTAATCTACCACGCGTAACGCGTGTTGATAGATTTCACAAGCCTTTAAAATACTTGTCGGGAAATCTTAGGTAAATACGGGAACCGGTGATATATTTCACTTCAAATCTAAGACAAAGAATTAATACTGATGACTTAAAAAAAATCTAATGCCCAGAAATCGAATACGCCACCCCCGTTAACGAAACCAATAAAAAATCTTGACGGCTATCTTATAATTGATCCTAAAAATAGACCAATCGGGTACAAGATTTATCGAGGCGCCCAAAGACGTATGTTGATTGGTCTATTTTGGGATCAATCCTCAGATAGCGATCACTTATTAATTTTGACCGTTAATCGGCAATCTGTAACAACCACAATAACTTCAATATTATTAGATTTATTAAAGCATAAAAACAACTCATAAAAGTGTTAATAGCCTCTGTATTTGTTAGAATGTGAATGTCCTTGAGCCAGTTGGAGCGATCGATGTTTGACATTCGAAAGCCATCGCCACCTGACGGCGATTATAAACCAGAATATACCCCTAATTGCTACGTTCATTGCTCTGCGTTTATTAATATTTTCGTTGTACTCTTCCGATATTGTTGATCCATGATTAAAAGTTCAGATTTAACGGTTTGATGTCAAGAAAACATAAATATTAAACACACTTAAACTCACGCCATCTTTTCCACAAGGGGTAGACAGAGGTGGAACTAGGAAACCCACGTCTCGCCTTGTGTTCCGTCCCACGATGTGATAGGAGGCGAGCCCATCGCCATATCGGACACAAAATTCCCGAATGAAATGAAAAATCCAATATCACTTTGCCCGACCCCTGCGAACCCGAGACCTCAATTTTATAATCATACCGTGTACAACTACGGTACCAAAGCAATCGGTGGTGTAGTTGTAGTGTATTATTTATATTTCTAGTCATATTTAAACCTGATGCTGTGGGTACAGTGAGATCAGTAGGCAAAGCCGGGCCAAAAACTAATGTACATACTAAATATAACTTATAAAGAATAAAGAATACAAATAAAGAATGGGATTGAAAATTACGGCATTTAAATCGACCTCTCGTTCGTACGTTATAGCGTATGACAGCCTCCGTGACGCAGTTGATTGAACGCCGGCTGTGAAACGTGAAGCCGCGGGTTCGATCCCCGCACTGAGGCAAATGTTTGTGTGAACCACAAGTATTTGTTTCAGGTTTGGGTGTTTGTGAGACCGAAAAGTCTCTCGTAGTTCCTGATACACAAGACTCGATCTTAGTGTGGGGTCAGGACTATGTATGTGACTATTGGGTGTATTTATTATTATTTATTTATTAGTACAAGTTATATACATCCACAATACCATGACATTTCCTTGCATTAATTTCTGTTATTAATACGAGTCATAAAGACAAAGTTACACGACGCTGTAAATTCAGAGCTCATTCGAGACTTGGCGTGCAAACCCCGCCATTTATTACTTAATGCGTTACTGTAACGTGCAATTTCATTAGCAACCACAGGAAACTTTTATTTAGTATACCTTCCACGAAAGAATACAAGTTGTATATGTTTCTATTTTATTATATGTAGTAGAGCCTTGGTAGGTCAGTTTAGGCCTTAAAAATATTGCCAGCGTCTGGGCTTACCATCAGAGGTATAGTTGTGACTAAACCGAAAAGATTTGCAAGAAACTAGTTAGCGTGACGTTGATATGCATTTTATTAGCCTTATTCATAGACAGATTTAAAACCTATGTTATTTATTGAATGTTTTGTCCCTTTCAAACTACTTTAGAATTCAGTTTGAGCGAAAAAGATAATACATTTGATAACTAAAATACGTTTTAAATTTGTCTATGAATAAGGCCTTTAATATTTTATCCCATATTACAGACTGCAATCTTCATGCACAACGCTACTCCAGAACTAAGATAATTAAATACATCCAATTAATAACACATTAATCGAACCTTACACCTCACAGTGCGATCCTGCAACCACCAAACCAGTAGATAGCATCACAACTCGTTACGGCTATTAGGGCCACCCAGATGGAACAGCGGTGCATCACTCATCATTATGTCATTGAACTTGGGCATGCAATTAGGTTGCTCCTATCTCGACGGCCTTATGGTCTACGGAATACGAGCTAAATTCCCGATGCAATATAAATTGATATCAAATTTATGTAGACAAAGGTGGTCTTTTGAGGGTATAATTCCTGAATCTTACAATTTGTAAGGTTTGCATCCAATTGCAATGAGCTGTGGCGTAAAGAATTTTGCCATGTTTCCGTTAATCAATGATAAAGTACATACATAATATGTACTTTATTATTTACCATAAAGGCAGTTTCTTTTTATTCTGAGATATAGGACAGTGAATAATACTCTTAGCGCGTTAAATATATTTTACTTGCAAACGTTAAATTAGCATTTATATTTACTTGATTTTTTTTATATTGAAACAATCATACTTAAAAATTTATCTAGTCTTCGGTAGCGTAGCCAATCCAATCCATCAGCCAAAGGAAGTCCACTGCTGAACATAGGCCTCTCCCAATGATTTCCACAGCGACCTGTTGGAGGCAGCCTGCATCCAGCGACGTCCCGCGACCTTTACCAGGTCGTCTGACCAACCTGGTGGGTGGATATCCCACGCAGCGCTTTCCGCTTCGTGGCCTCCATTCGAGAACTCTTGAACTTTGAGAAGCCACCGGTGGTTAGAAATCCAAGGTAAGGAATCTTCTCACTATGCGTGCCGTAGGAACACCACCTTCTGAATCTGGCTCTTGACCCGACGGCCAATGGAGAGCCTCTGCAAACGTTGCTTAAGGCTTTTGGTATCAACCATGTGCAGAAACAACAATTGGATCAATAACTTTTTTTTATTGCTATGAATGGCGAGATGAGATTGACATTCGCCTGATATTAAGCGATACGATCGCTCATGGACAGTAGTAAAACCAAAATAATCTATATTTTACAAAGCAATGCTTGGCATTCCTCTGCGCTTGGCATCCTGAGACATTAGTTTTTAAGTCTCATTATGTCCAGTAGTTGCACTGGCTACAATGCTCTGCAAACCGGAACACAACAGTGCATATACACAGCTGTTTGGCGAGAGAAATAGATTGCGGTGGTACAACCCAGGCTGTCTCTTACACGAGAGACCTCCCACCACCAGTAACTGTTGAATCCTGGACCCACGATAAGTTATTGAATTATTTATTAGTTTTTTATTTGTTTATTTACTATTCGATGGAAACTCGGCTAGCGCAGCCATGTCCAAGGTTTCTAATGTACGAAAGTAATCGAATGTATCATTATATTGGAGTACTAATCACGCTAGCATTAGAAAACTTACAGAGCACGTAAATACTGTGATTTAACGTATACTATTTTCACCCCCGTCTGTTGGGCTTAATTCTTACATTTGTTTGACAGCCCTCTTTGGTGGAGTGACAAGGAGATATCAAGGTGGTGCGAAAGATACGATAAATGGCTCAATGCGATATGGCCGCCCATTGTACTAGTTTAATATTATTTCTTTATTTTTTTTTTATGTAACTTGAGAGTACAATAAAGAGTATAAATAAATAAATAAATGCGCAATCGTTTTATCTCTTTCTAGAGAATAATTTTGTGAAATTAACCTAATATTTTAAATGAATTTCTACGGTATGTAAGTCCGCCAACCCGCACTAGGCCAGCGTGGTGGACTATATGGTCTAACCACTCTCAATCGATTATCTCGATTGTAGAGTAGGCCCGTGCCCAGCAGAGGGACGTACATATATGGGCTGATAAAAAAAAATGTTTCAGAAATATCTTTTTATACTATCAGTTTTCAACGTTGTCTAAAATGCAAAGCTGGAGTGGCAGATACCCTTATTTTTATTTTTAAACACAAAGTTTTTTTATATCCCAATCAAGGTTATTTCTTGATAGATTATAACCAAAACCGCTTTCAATCATACAGACCCGCAAATATATCGGTTGTTTTTATGGTTGTTTCCCCACTAGTCCAATTCCCAACCTCCATACTCCCTATTTAGTGTCCCCGTTTATAGCAACAGTAGTAAAAAGTAACCCTAAATGAAATTGAAATACATTTAGAAAATCTCGATGACTATAAAACATAAATGCATCCAACAGTCACAAACATAGTTTCTGATTCCACACTACGATCATGTCTTGTGTCGTGGGTATAATATTTCTCCTTTTATAGTAACAGTATTAAAACCAGAGTGCGTGGTGGCCTCGTGGTATCGGACCAGACTCGGCTGCCTACATGTTCACGGTGGTCGCGGGTTCAAATCCCACACCTCTGACTTTTCGGAGTTATGTGTGTATTGATAGTCAATCACCACACACTTTAACGGTGAAGGAAAACATCGTGAGGAAACCTGCATACCGTAGCGATTTTAAATAATTTCTACGGTATGTAAGTCCGCCAACCCGCACTAGGCCAGCGTGGTTGACTATATGGCCTAACCAC
Source organism: Theretra japonica (assembly GCA_033459515.1). Lineage (NCBI taxonomy): Eukaryota > Metazoa > Arthropoda > Insecta > Lepidoptera > Sphingidae > Theretra > Theretra japonica. The sequence goes on from CM065950.1 coordinate 5,415,821, forward strand.
TCTCAATCGTACTCGCGATTGTAGAGGAGGCCCGTGCCCTGCAGTGGGTCGTATATGGGCTGATACAATACAATACAATACAAATTAAAACCAAAATATGAAAAATCATCACTCAATATGCTTATGTGTAATCGGTAGTAATGAAGGCGTCAGATGCGTACGGCAAACAGCGCGTACCGTAGATACGCAAATTAACTCAAGTTTAATGTTTAGATAACACCGCAAATAGCCGCCGTTTCGGACGCGCCATGACTGCCCGGTAGGGCTGCCACACGTTTTATATTTTTAGACTATAACAGCAATGGTCATCTGGTCTATATTGACAAAAGTGGCTAGTTTGATATAGTAACATAAACTCACGCCCTTTTTCCCAAAAAGGGTAGGCAGAGACGCCACTTTGACACCCATATTTCGCCTTGTACGTTCCATTCCGTCCCATTACGGGATAGGGGGCGAGCCTATCGCCATATCGGGCACAAATTCCTGACTCCGGGCTAATAATGAATTGAAAAATCCATTATCACTTTGCCCGACTCGGGATTCGAACTCGAGAACTCAATTTTGCAATCATACCATAGTACAACTGCGCCACTGAGGCAGTCCGACAAATTTGACCCTAGACTAATTGGGTAATCTCTCACTTAATGAAGGTTTGTTTTTGCGACGAAGGAAAGCATGAGGAAACTTGCATATTTGAGAGATCCTCACCACAATTGGAAAGGTGAATTCCGCCTATTCGTACTACGCAGGGTGATGCACGAAATCCCTCTTATTTGAAGCGAAGGGCCAAGTATCACACTGTCGCCACTACAAATCCTGTAAGTCATGATCGACAGGTGTGATCACCACCAGAACAGATCGAACAGATCACCAAGATGTCTCTAGAACCGAAGCTCGCGTCTTTTGGGAATACTTGATAATGAATCAGATCACACTCAGAGTCCAAACTTCAAGAGAGACTTTTTCGATCTCACAACACCCTGACCGAAAATTAATATTCACTTAATCAGGCACTAGTCTCAGTGTCAAAATACAACCCACAACGTCGTGCTTTCCAATTCGTATCTTATCTTAATCACAAAATAATAAATATAACTAATAAAATCTACTTTTTTAAATTTCGAATCGTATTACGAGTTACGTCCTTGAAACGTAACTTCAAATATAATTATTCCGTATGTCAAGAAGAATCAATTTAGTAGGTATATTAAGTGGGTATAATAACCTTTTCGATATTCAAAATTGATTCGATAATCCGATTATACAATGACGGTAGTGCCAACCTTACGAAAGTTAAACCCAACTGAAATCCGGAGGTCTTTGCCCGGAGGAATAAATAGAACGGTACAGTATTGTGCCATACATGCCATATACGGGCCACGCGCGGCGTGTTAGAAAGCGACGGCTTTCAACAGGCGAATCTTCAGCGACCTGGGATCATTGCTGTATCGGAGAAATCGAGACAAATGTTGTTTTTATTTGTTAAGGATGTGCAAAGGAATTTATGGACATACAGCCAAGTCTGCGTAATTATTTTGTTAGGTGGAGTTTTGGTAGAGGCGAAGGAAGAGAGTGTAGAGGGAGCAAAAAAATATCATATTATTATTATTATTTTGTCGGAGTAACACGCTAATCATTTAATTTATTATGTATATCCATGTGCTTACCTTGTCTCCTAAACTTATTTTTCCGAAGACAGACTTCTGTTTCACATTTCACTGGACAGCCATAACAAAACTCTATGCTCTATGGCTATATTTTTTTTAAAAACTGTTATTAAGACAAAGGAAATAAAAACCTAATGCCAGATTGTTCCAATTATTTTTATGATTGAGAGGGGTTCGCATAACACACCATTGTTGTAATGTAGTTAGTAACCCCGGATGGGGCGCGTGAGGGGCAATATGTAAAGCGTCCCGGACGTTAAGCCGTCAATCCCGTTTAAACCTGAAGAACATAATTAAACTAGTCTAGAACAGGTTTGAGAATCAGGTTTCAGGCTCCTAGTAGTCTTCTGACAATGATCTTGAAAGCGAGAAAGGCAATGCGCTTAGACGAGGTGTCTTGAGGTAATTGATGATACATGTAGAGTGCTAAACATAGTAATTAAATACACATGAAATAGTTCGACATTAAATAAAATTAACGACGATAAATAAAAAAAAATTAAAATAAAAAATAAAAAATAAATTATCGATATCGTCACAATAATTGTGCTAGAATTGTATATATATTATTTTGCTTTCTTCTCAAAATCTTGTGCCACCTAGGACTAATACACTATGATTTTGGAATCATGACAATGTTATGCTTTGTAGCTGCGTTGGACAAGGACAAACTAGCTCCTTTTTCTTATTAATATATTTAAACCTTTCCAACAATTCTCCCAATGGACCGTACAACACGATTTATCAGAAATCGCAACAATTTTCATAATATCCCCAACTAAACCTCTTTACCAAATTACTTTTACCATCGAATAAAGCAATGTCTGCTCCCGAAAAGGTGTACAACAGTAATAAATCGTGTTATAGTTCATTTTAGCACACGCAAAAATAAAATTGTTTTCGACGCACTTTCATCCCTCACTAATAGCGTGGGGTTGTCAGGGTATAAATCAAATACACTGCGAAATTAAACCATGGCGTGGGTGTTTTTATTCCTGCGCGTGGTTTTCATATTGTCTTAGCGGCTTGAATATACTGACTAGTGGATTTTCAAGCGTTTTCCCAACTTACAGCTTCCACGGAACCAATGAAGTGACTTTTACGCTCTGAAAGTTAGCTTTCCATCCATCAGCCAAAGAAAGTCCACTGCTGAACATAGGCCTCCTTCAATGATTTCCACAGTGACCCGTTGGAGGCAGCCTACATCCTGCGACGTCCCACGACCTTCAACAGGACGTCTGACCACCGAGTGGCTGGACGTTCGTGGAGTTGGTTAATACTAACAGGAGCTACATCTCAAAATACCTTTTGAAAACCTCATAAAATAACTAATAAAAATTCTTATTCATCCAATCTATTCCTACATATACATAGTATATTACCATCAACACGAAATCCGTGAACATCGGAATATTCTAATGTATTCCACGACGGTTCTCGATTTATACCGGCATCCAAAATAAGATGAAACGTATCAACTATCTGTAATGCACGCGGGTTGGTTTATTTTTACATTGGTTACTAATGTGTTATTTTAGACATGGCGAATACGAGCATTAGCGAATTCCCAAAAGCGAATGCGAAAACTGCGCATCTATAAGGAGTTGAGTGCGATAGCCTTGCGCGGAGCGGAACGAACTGAGGTATTGAACATGTTTAGATGTTAAAGTATGTACCTCTGTCAATTGTACGTCACTTTTTCATGCATCATCTATTGGCGTGTGGCGAAATTTGGAACTACAAATATCTAAGTAATGCACTGTTTATATTTTTTTTTTAATAATATAAACAAGAAGCAATTATACTCGTAATATTAGTATTAACATGTCCAATGTAATTAAATGTGAAGGGAGAAAACTATTCTTATGATTTTGAAAACAGCGCTTACAGCGACAGTAGATTAACGACGACCTTTATGTGTTCAATAATTCGTGAATATTGTATTGAAGAAAGCGGAAACCTGGTGGGTAAATCTAGTACATTCTTTTAACCCGTATACATAGAACACATCACCAATTTTTAAATTACTTTAAAATATCTCTAAATCGCATTAAAATGTCAACTAACACAACCATTACACTAACACTGCTTTAGCAATCTATTCCGACCATAAAATAAGTGTAAAGCAACAATTACGGCGTGTGTAAAATGTTTCGAGTTATTGCGGGCTTAGAATAGGGGTGGCGCTATCGACCGCGCGCGGCGCCGACCTATCCCAAAATGTAGACAAAGCCGAAGGTAGGGCTGCTAAGTGCATAATAGTGTGTTTTATTTTTTTAAACAGCAAGGCATTACGGTCGCACTTCCTTTGCCTTTTTATGTGAGATAAGTATAAATGAATAGTGTTCGATGTTATTTTCGAATAATTGCTGTATTTTGCGTAATAAGCATTTATTCCTTTATAGTTTTAATTTATTTTATATCATTATTTTTGTAATAATTTCTACGGTATGTAAAGTCCGCCAACCCACGCTAGGCGTGGTGGACTATATGGCCTAACCACTCTTAATCGTACTCTCAATTATAGAGGAGGCTCGTGACCTGCAGTGGAACGTATATGGACTGATACAGTACAGTACAGTTGTAATTACATTACAGATGAATGTTAAAACTACAGCATTAATAGAAGCCGGAACAGGAATGTAAGAATAAAAATGAAATACCAACTACATAGTAACAAAAATACTACGATCATAAAAGCCAACTTTTAAAACATTGGAAGGCAGTCTTAGTGTGGGCGCTAACTCGCGGCTGATTAAGTGCTCTTAATGTTACGGTTGACTGTTGAGTAATTAAAAACCTTACAGCAGTTGAAGTTTTAATCAAAACCGTCTCGCCTTAAATGTATGACAGACATTCCTCGCCGCATAATTCAAATTTAACAGAGGCGGCGAGATAATAAGTCAACTTAAAAAACAAAACAAAAAAACTATCAAGAGCGACGACATCTCTTTCGAAGAATGTCTCGACGCTTAAGCGATCGACCAGCATTGCTGGAATGCAACTTCCTTGTAAAGCATATTGAGCCTTAACCTCTTTGGTATAAAACCTCCGTACGTCAAAATGACAGTTGACAGATTAATATTGTTTTGGCGGGAATTTAACTTTAAATTTCCAATGGCAATTAAATTCTTGACAAACGATAGCGACGTGAATTTAATATTTTGTGATCATAATTTAAATACTAAAAGCTTCAATAAACTTTTTGCGCGTATTAAGCGAATTTCAATTACTAATCATGTCGTACTGTTTTTATGATATGTTTCCTCTTTCGCTTGTCAATTAGTATTAACGCTAATTGAATTTTTTATACATAAATAATTTAACTAGTTATTCATGTATAAATCCAAACGAGCAATAACAATTTATTATAACGTACACAAAGAACTAAACAAAATAGAGTATCATAAAAATGTATGGGCAATAGAGTCTTATCTTTGAAATAGATCGATTCCAGACGAAGAGAAAGTAATGTATACCACGATGTTGTTCTATAAACAGTACAGGATGACAATGAATAGCCTTAATGAAACAGCCATAAAATATAAAAATGACAACTGACAAATCTTTTTCATTAGGAACATGGCATTACATTCCCGCTTCCTTTGCCTAAAAAAGTAAAATATATTCCATCCCTATTGTACCCACACCCCAGATAATAAAGCCACCCCCGTATCGCAAGACGTCTGTTACTCCTACAGCACCACGGTGCAGTGTTATCAGAACGCCCGCATTTTGTTGCTGACGTATTGCAGGCTTCCGACTGTCCCGAAAGATAAAAAGACAGATTATCTTCGTAGTTTTTTATTTTTTAAAGTTTGTTTGTGTTGCGTTTGACGACCTCCACGGAGCGGGACTTGAATCGTAATCGAGAAGTTGAAAAGAAAACAAACTGACACATACAAATACTTGTGCGTATTGTGATACGCTTTAAACAACACAGTTTTGCCTAAACTATATCATATTGAAGACTATTTTTTGAACGAAAAACACTTATCCATGTATTCATTGTATTCAACCTACGTTCACTATTTCTTTGTAATTTATGAATAAAAAATCTAATTGTCTGTTCCACAAATCTTATTTAAATATCGAACTTCCACAAAACACTAGCTAGCCTGGTATCACTAAATATGTATTTCGAATAAATTTTTATCTTTCAAAAAGCAAAGCATATAATATGTAAACACACTCTTTTAGCTCGTCAACTAAATACATTTATTAATCCGTAGACCTTGTAAGTAAATACACAAGTTTAGTACGTTATTAAATGAATAATTATTATAGTACCGGCGTGTCGACTGCAGGGTAAACGCACCCATAGCTGTCATTCACCTTGGCGATAATTAGGGACGATCTGAGCGGCTAGCGGCTCCCGAACAACCATACTCAAATGTTCTCTTTATTTGAAACGGCCATTTGTGTAAAATAAAAAAGAAAATGCTTGTAATATACAAAGATGTTATTTTAATTTACGAAAGCTTTACGGGCTTGTTCATAGATAGATTTAAAACCTATTTGAGTAATCGAATGTTTTGTCTTCTTTGCTCAAATTGAATTCTTCAGTATTTCGAAAGGAACAAAACATTCAATAACTAAAATAGGTTTCTAATCTGTCTATGAATAACACCGTTCTTTAATTGGTTTGTTTTACAAAATAAATTTAAATTAAGAAACATAATATGCTCTTTTTTCTAAAAAAAGGACATCATTATCTCTGTTTATTATTATCTCTTTGTCTATCTATGTGATATATGTCCCTTACCGCAAAGACTATTCCAAAATCTAAAAATTTACAAGCAGTAAAATCAGTATTGTAAATTGCGGGTCATATAATTACCTCTCTTTCAACCAATCCTTCATAAGAAGTTTTTTAGTATTTGAAACTGCAAATAATATTATACATACATACATACAACTGTTTTAGGTAAAACCCGCCAAAATCGGATGACATTCGCACTGACATTGCCATACCGTAAAATGCCAGGGAACAAGACTTCACTAATTCCTTTCAACCCTAATAAAAATTCAACTCGCCCAGGATAATGTTATTAACCAAAACGATATTATTCTAAGACCCTGGACACACGCCAAGCTGGGCGAAATCTTTACTTCGACATTTTGGTACAACCGCCCATTTTATGGTGACCTTTAAAAAACTGGCGATCAGTTGATTTTCAATGGATTTGTGATGTGGGGAAGGTCACGTTAATCTGGCCGGTCAGGTTCGGATAGCCTCCCTGTCTAGACGGTGTCTGCGGTACCGCGCATGCGTAGTGGAAGCAAAAAGTTTTTAATTTTTAAATGGTCAATGTTGAATTAGTTTGAATTTGGAACAATTTTGTTAAGTGGCAATGTGTAAATAACGTCATTCTTAGGTTTTATAGACAGTAGAAGTCTGAGATATTACAGAGCTTCAACCGTTTAATATGCAATAAATAGTTTCCGGGGTTTAAAAATGATGATTAAGTTACACCACAAAATTATTTTTATTTTACAGTGAAATATTACTTTGATGTTTAAAATAAGACATTATATTCATATTAAAACGGGTAATTTGTCACTATAATAACTTTTTTATACATAACCACACGCCTTTTTCCCAGAAGGGGTAGGCAGAGGTGCTACTAGAACACCCACGTTTCGCCTTGTATATTTCGTCCCACGATGTGATAGGGGGCGACCCTATCTATAACTTTTTTATATCCGAACTTAATTTGTTTTTTTTTTTAAACAATGTGATCAAATTTGTATGTGGTCAGCTGGCAGCTGCAATGACCTACATACAGGTTATGTCTTAACGAATTTCGTATGTAAATGTTTTTTTTTTTGACAAAAAGAATTCATACCTTTGTTATGATTTTTTTTTTAGCTCTAGGCACATTTAAAATTTTGCACACGTACCTAGTGTCAATCTCGAGACCCTTTATGCCTCGGAGCGCACTTCAAAACTTTCTATTTCGACTGTTCAAAAACCGGAGAGTCTGGCACTGTGGTTGAGTGCTAATTTCTCGGAAAAAACGAAGAAACAAATAAAAGAGATGGTTGTAAATTTATTTTGATCATCTATCCTTCGGTTTCACTTCATTTTTAAACTCAACTTATTTAATATTAATCTACTACTAATCCCGTAATTAAATTAGAATATTGAACTTTCTACAAAAACTTCACTTAGCAAAAAACCACAGGTGGTCCTTTCAAAAGATGATTACACTCAATTACGTCATAAAAGCTTGTACTCAAGCTACTAAACAGCGGTCCTCATCACTTGTGACGTCATAGCGTGCGAACAACATATTACTCCTGTCTGTCATCAATTAAAAAAATAAAAACCATCTTCATACGATTACACAGTACACTAAGCAGGATAAATAGATGTAAATTAAACCTTATATTAATTCAGTAAGGTATAAATTAGTAAATCAGTTCCTGATGCAATGCTGTTGGAAGCCCGCCGCAGTCTGTGACCGACGTTGCGTAAAAAACTACGATTACACAGCCCGTTGAACGTGTAAAGTACCTCTGATGATATTTGTATTAATTTATCTATTTTAAAAGTTAAATTATTGTTTGTTCAGTTGGTAACACGAATTTGGAATGCCATTAATTCAAATTTCGAACTACTGCAATTGACAGCAAAGTTCTCGAAACTTCGGAACTCCGAACATTTTATTGCTAGCGAATCTAACTCTTTCTCAAAGATTTTTACCAAAAACATACCATACGAAGACTATTATTATCGAAAACCATCCATAAATCAATTTACACTACATACACACACTTCCATAACCTGTCTTGTCGACATTAGTTATGGTCACCAACAGGAATATCCGACGCAACGTAGTTAATAACACTAATCTTGACGTCACTGAAAAGAATATTACAAGGAGAACACAACGGCTCGCAATTTTTATCACTTTGCCTTTACTTACTGCGAAATATTCTGAGTTATGAATTACTTTTAATTAAATAAATAATTAATACTACGTTCTAATTATTTATTTAAAACACTAGAATACTGATGAATCTTTAAATTATAATCACACATTTAGATCACGTTCTTAAAAAAAGTCGTGAAGAAATTCGAATTCCATTACATTTCATAATGGCTTGGTAATTTACCTCGCTTTGTTCATACCTTGGCGTGAGCAGAATTTTTTAAAAGCACAATAATATCACTTACATATATGTGATTTTATTCAATTACTCGGATAACATCTTCTCTTACATCATCATCATCATTCCGTTGCAGTCCACTGTTGGACATAGGCCTCTCCCAAGGTACGCCACAGAGCCCGGTCTGCTGCCTTATGCATCCAGCCCTTGCCGGCACTTTTGTGCAAGTCGTCCCGCCATATGGCCAGAGGACGTCCCACGCTACGTTTGCCAAGACGCGGTCTCCACTCCAGAACACGTTTACTCGAACGGTTATCTGTTCTGCGACATATGTAGCCAGTCCATTGCCAAATTCTCTTACGTGGTCAGAATTATTCAGTTGCAAGTAATAACTACAGCCTGTTTCAAAATAGCGTATGTACGTCTAACTGTAAAGTTTCATCAAAATCAGCTCAGTAGTTTTTGCAGTACGCTCGTAGTATTACACAAGGATTTAAAGTTTAAAATAATTATTTACATATCTAGAATAATTTTAAATTAAACAAATTAATTCGTTTCAACATCACCCTTGGCTTTTAAATCGACCAGATTTATAAATCTGTTGCAGCAATCATGCGGTCATCTTTACGAATCAAATCAAGCATGGCGACAGCGTTGTCCTTGCCGCCATTTTGAAGAAAAACAACTAAAGTAGACGGTTAACCTCGAGTCGCTGCGTGTAGAAAACTTCAAGATTCGTTCTTGTTCAGTGCACTCACGTATTAAGGTTTAGGTCAGCCATCACAGATAATGTGGGTATTATAAGATCAGAAGAAGTAATAAAAGTTACAAACATGTGTAAACCATGTATCAAAAGATAATTAAAAATAACTATATTTTTAGTCCATACCTATGTGCGATGAACAAGGTACAGTAAAAAATTGCCTAAAAATATGGTCGAGCCGCGTTATAACTTTCGTAGTTATAACTACGAAAGATTACTACTACAATATATTAATAAGGACTTTATGATAAAGTAAAAGCGTATAGAGAATTGTGCACTACCTACTGTAAAGTAATCAAACGGAAAATTGACTTTTCCTGCTATAAGCATGTCTAATATATTTGCATCTTTGTAGAGAGTAATCAATTTTTAACCGACTTCAGAAAACGAGGGAGGTCCTCAATTCGACTGTATGTTTTTTTACTGTTTTGTTATGTTTGTTATCTCATAAATCTGAACTAGGTGGCCCTATTTTGATTATTCCTTGATTGAAAGGTGGTGCTTGGCATGTGGTCCTATAAAATGGTGATGATTTGATGAATTTCTTCTGACCTGGAGAGTAGAACTCCTCAAAATTGAATGGGATTCCAATGGTTCTTTTGTGTTTATCTATATGTAATAATCCACTCTTTGTCATTTAAATCTCATAACATAAAAGGATGGCTTAAACCCATCAATGGCTTTCGCATCATTATAACATAAAAATGCATAGAAAATTGGATGAAAGAAGCTAAATATAAATCGCTAATAAAGTCATTGCTTTGCAGCGAAACTACTTAATTCCGCTGTTTTTATAAAGAAAACATACAAGAAGTAATTATTGTGCAATGTCCAACACCGGTTCTTCGAGCCCGAACATTGTGAACAACGAAAGTGTACAAATTATGGCGCTTCGTTCACATTTTTTCCAGTTATTACATTGCGCAAACGTGTTATTTTAGGTGTACAGTTTAATTATGTATGAAGCTGTGTTTAAACCGCTGTAGGTGCCATTTTACTGCAACAAGCTGCTTGAATGATATTTTTAGTGGGTACAATCTAATTAATGATAAGTACAGTGTGAACCAAATAGAAATATTTTTCAATGTATATTTTATATAAATAAGGGTTAAACGGTCTTATTCATATACAGTTTAAAACCTATTTTAGTCATCCAATGTTTTGTCTTACTCGCTCAAACAGAATTCTAAAGGGACAAAACATTCGATAACTAAAATAGGTTTTAAAACTGTTTATTTATAAAGCCGAAAGTATATAACGAAATGGAGCTAGTATGTGGTCTGTATACAACTATAAGTCCGTGATTGCATGCGCCATTAATGATCGAAAACATAGACAATCAACAGACAAATCATAGAGAACAATAAATTTTGTCATAGAGCATGTCAAATCACATAACGTTATTAAACGTGATAAGCCGTGTTGCATTGTAATGTTGTACGTAATAGTGCCGTGTCGTTTACGAAATCGTCGATTGCTATCAACCGACTCTCGTTGACCTATGACTGAGCTAATTCGTATTAGGTTAAGGGTCGCAGCACAGTTTTTTGAATTAGAAATTAGCTTTTGTCACAGTGGCTTTAATAAAATTATTAGTTGAGAACTATATGAGTTATAGGCCTCTCCCAATGATTTCCACAGTGACCTGCTGGAGGCAGCCTGCATCCAGCGACATCCCGCGACCTTTACCAGGTCGTCTGACCACCTAGTGGGAGGACGTCCCACGCTGCGCTTTCCGCTTCGTGGCCTCCATTCTATGTTCAGCAGTGGACTTCCTTTGGCTGATGGATGGATGATGGATATGGGTTATAAAATATTTCAGTTGCGCATGCGCATATGAAAAAATGCAGCGAGTGGCTTCGACTTATTATGAGATTTATAATACAAATGAGCATAGTGTGTAAATGCATGTAATCTAGCCAAAATAGTATGTTTATATCCGAACCGTGAAAAAAATTGTGTAGTTTTTTTTATCATTTTATGTTTCATAGATTGGACGTTGATTTTTATATTGACCTAAAAGGAAAATAGGATAAAAATGTAATTGTGAAGCACGAAGAATTACCCTAGATACCGGCCGTTTCCACCTGTCAGTGTAGAAAACTTAGCGAGCCTGTATTCACAGTTAAACACCCGTAGCTGATGGTGATGACACCACCGATCCTAAATACACTGAGACTATTTTAAATTAGTCTTCCGATAACAATTTCAAGATATTGAATAAGTATTCGATATCTTATAACTTATATCAGCAGTGCACGGGGATAGGGTAAGTACCCTATCCCCGTGCACTGCTGAACGTAGGCCTTCTCAAGTAAACGACATGGTTAGCGTATATTTGTATACAATTCATAGAAAAAATATTTTATGTTATGTTGCTAAATGCAAATGCTAAACAGTAAACAGTCAGACTTAACGTTCTAAGCACGCGTGTTATTTTTCACAACAACCTACTAAATCTTGTTGCTAACCAAACTTCACCTGGCAAACGTATTGTTGCAATGAAATCTTCTTAAAAGTGTTTTATACAATTTACATTCTACATACGTACATAAACGCACGCCTTTTCCCAAAAGGAGTAGGCAGAGTTGCTACCAGGACACCGACATTTCGCGTTGTATGTTCCGTCCCACGATGTGATAGGGGGCGAGTCTATTGCCATATCGGGCACAAAGACCTGACTCCGGGCTCATAATGAATAGAAAAACCCAATACCACTCTGCTCGACCCGAGATAGATGATACGTATTACAACAGCGCCACCAAGACAGTTGAATTATTTAATTACACAATGTAAAACAAAAATATAAGTTGAATTTTATACTGGTCGTCCCCGGAAATATTTTAATACGGGTCTCTCATGTTTCAATGTCTCGCAACTTTCTTATGTCATTGAATTTTTTTTTTGGTTAGATTTAAATTGTACGTAGAGTTAGGACTGCACGTGATCGTGTAGCGAACCTTAGTTGTACCAATACCATACCTCCGGGCTTTCCACATATTTTATATTACGACAGACACAATAATCATCATGGAAACATACTTATCAATGATGATTCAAACTTTAAACATACAATTACACGCCCTCTTCCGGCAAACCGTGTTACTACATCAGCTATCTTGCAAAATACCCTATGCAAAATATCAAAACCCCACACAATGAGATAGACCCAAACTCAACACATCCTACGTACAATAAGGCATATAATTACCTCTCTAATTACTAGATACCTATCCTATACGGCCTAACACGTGACGATAGCGATCGGGTATGTATGCCAGCCCATCCGTAATTGGTAACGGTGACACCGAATCAATCGGCTCATCACTCATAAAATGAGCACGGAGACTGTATGTAGGGCATCGATGTGGTTTATCGATAAATCTATCGATGAATAACGTTTTTGAAGGTTTCGCCAGTATTTGCAACTTGGTATGTTAGTAGTCATTTTCTTAATCTGCGCTGAGCACGCAGGCAAGCGACCATCGTTAATGGTCTTTGGTCATGTCAATAGCACAGATAAAATACAGCCAACTGTGTTTTAAAGACCCTTTTTAGGACTTACTTCAACTTTTAAAAGAGGCTTGAAGACACCGTCACATCTAAGTCCACTACATTAATATCGAAAGGAATATTTCTAACTCGTATTATTTATTGGCCCAATAAAAGCGCATACCTAGCATTTGTCCAATCTACAGTGCCAACATAATTAATATTGTTAATTAAATTCAATCGACACGCGCATTTCGCGGCACTAAAGCGGCGATTAACTTGATCTGTCGGATTGCGCCACGCTTGCGGTGGAGGCTGGTTCTGTATCGCAACCCGACGCGACGCGCCGATATCGCCTCGGAAACCACTGGCGCCACGCGCTACCGCCGCCACTTTGTCTATGCGGGTCAAGAGTTTCATTTTGAAAAAGGAACCATTCGGTCAAAGGACTGTTTTTGACTGAAGGTTGCATTTTATTTAAAAAGTTTTGTGGTGAACAGAGGTTGGTTCTAAAAAATTACAATAATTAGACTAATGAGGTTGCAACGACAGGATGTCTACTGCACATGTGAATCTTCTTTTCCAATTTACGAGGCGACCTTTTAGAAATGACCTTTGGCGCCAGTTGGCGTCCTGTCCTCCAGTAACCTTTATCAGTTCGTCTCGTGCCATCTTTATGGATGAACGTCCAAGGCTGCGCTTGCCGGTCCATAGCCTCCACTCGAGAACTTGTCAGTCCATTCGCCCGCAAATTGTATCTATTATTAATTTATTGTAACAGTATGACATAAACAGCTTGCAGACTATCCAATATTTTAGATATGCCTTTATAACTTGGAAGGATATTCCGATAAGTCCATATAGTAACAATATACGGTGGTTAAGAACCCCTCACGGCGACCCATGTAAATGTGTTCTGTTTCGGATTTACATACCTACACAATGTAGTATCTGTATGTTTGTGTACAGAGGTATATCTGAATACAATCATGCTAGGATTGCCGTGTCTACCGACGAGAGATAATTTCACTTAAATGAATACTTTAACTAAATTACATTACACATACACATCATACGCGTTGTTGTGCCAGTATAACAAAAAAAACTTCCATTACCTCTATTTAAAAGCATCTAGAGTCTAAGCTAGACCGCTCGCTGGGCAAAATTGGAAACCATTTTGACGTCTTAGAATGTTGCCGACTTAATGGAATTTACCCATAGATTTACCATTAAAGACTATTTTTTCAATCTTCAATTCACTAGTGTTGGAAAAATAACTTTGATATGTTGGCAGCTTATACAATTCCACGTTTGTACTGATTTAATTTGATTGAAAAATAATTAAAACCGGGTGAATGCCTTATTATAACATATTAACTTATAACATATTTTATCAAGCCTATAATAAGACAATATAATTTCAAGCATTAAAATTGTAGGTGCGCGCGCACCATTCTAGAAAACCTATGTCATTGTCATTGTAAATTCTCTTCAAGTCGCTCATACATTGTATTCTAATTTTTATTATTTTTATGATTTATTAAAGTAAGTGTATATAATAAACTATTTAATATTGACGTGGTATTACTGACGCCCATACACTTACATTGGTGACCCCGATTGGAGCAAAAATTTTATTTTTAATTTTTACGCCCATACACTTACAAAATTAAATCAGATAAAAGAGCTACTCCAATTGCTATAGCTACTACAATTCCCATTTTTTGTGGAGTGTATAATTTCCATAGCTTGCAACATTAAAAGCGCCCTCCGCCCCGCGCACACTTGTCTGGCGAGGAGTCTAATGCACATGGAAAACACAGAGGCTAATCGCGCAGACTGTACAAAAGAACCACCCGGGCATGCAGGCGACCCCAATGCTCCTCTCATTTCACTACCCTTTCCTTTAAGCCATATTCCGCGTTTATTAGCCTCCCTCGTACAACCTAGATAAACGTGAATTTAATCAAGGAATATTTCGATCCATAAAATCAGTTTGTATCATTATTGAGCATAAGGGCTCTAGGCCTTACAGTCAGCGAACTGAAAATTTAGACCCATAGTGTCAGCTTGTACCAATCTTGAATATAAGGGCTCTGGACCCCGCAAGCCCCTACGCCATTTTTGTACGCAGCTTGTGACAGTTGTAAGCTTTGTGATATGTTAGAAATTCTCGAGGGAAACGTGTGTGGTAGACTTTGGGTAGCTGAAGATTATGATAGTAAATATGGACTGAACATTCCTGTCTAGACGTTGCTTAAATACAGACTAGAAAATATAAGAGAGCTCGATTATACGGCTAAGAGTCGCCGCAGTGTATTAAACCGCATCAATGTTTTGTTTTCCTAATATTTTTTTTATTTAGAACCAAATTCTTTAGCTCATGCTCTGTACCTACCCCAAAATCCTCTATATTTCTACATACTTATATATATAAACAAAATCAATCTTTTATCGTCACTGCAGTAATTCCAAAGTACTATTTACCCAAATCAATATTTTGTAAAGTAAATATTTGAGCTTTCCATGTGTGTTGAGATAATTGTTAAGTAAATACACATAATAAAACACACCGAAAATATAACGTTGGAAGAACAATATTTACAAACATTATCATACTTGTTTAATATAAATCAACAGGGAACGGTTTAACCTCTGGAGCTAAGTTCAAAGGAATTTTATAATACCAAAATACATTTTTAGAAGACAAAATGTATTTGATGAGCGTGTTTTTATGAGCCTTTATATTATGTTACAGTAGGATTATCTTCCTATTCTTAATTCTAGTATGAAGTATCATAAAAAGCTATAAATTCGCTACGCTTTTTTCGAAAAAAAGTACTTTACTTCACTCTGCAGCACAAACCAACTGAATATAAAAATCTTGTCCATCTATTGCTCGATAAACAAAGGATAAATCTACGAACACACTTTCATTGTTGTTATCGTAGTTAATATTATTTGTTGCCAACCCGCACTAGGCCAGCGTGGACGACTATATGGCCTAAGCACTCTCAATCGATTCTCTCGATTGTAGAGTAGGCCCGTGCCCAGCAGTGGGACGTATGTATATGGGCTGATACAGATACAGATTATATGTTGAGCCAATTAGTTCTTTCGTATGATCGTCAATTTTAGCCACAGTAAATCTAGAGTTGGATTCCGCAAATACAAACATAAAATTAGCTTTTAAAATAATCAATGGACCTACTCACAGAACTACCAAGCAAAAACATGACCTTATAAATTATTACAAACGCATTAATCTTTCAAATTACGCTTGAAGCGACTTTAATCGCGATTTATATCATTAATAAACAACACGAAACCAATATGAATCTAAAGTAATATTTCTAACAACGAGATTGTAACATTGTGGTCTTTACGTTTCATTCTACGTCTATTAATGGTTCTTTTAATATATTTACGATCATTTCAAATAGCCGCGGGGTGTCTTTATTGTTGTACAACTGTAATAACAGTTACTCTCGATTATTCTCTTCATGCTTGAGGCATCTTTTACTTTACATTGAACAGGAATATTAATGCGTGAATGTGTATCACATGAACGGAAGAATGGGATTGTGAATGAATGACGGAATGAATGAGTGAAGTACGGGTTTATCCGCTTTAAAATACAGTCCGAGTTATAATAAAAACTTTAGATGAATCGAGAAACCCACACAAGTTTGACAAGAAATCCTAATTATCGCATTTCTGACAATGCAATAACTTACTCTGAATGTTTTGCTACATTTTTAAATCTCTATCAATATTGATTTGTAATCAATATTTTTAATAAGCTTATTCATACAATTTCATTGCGAGAAGTAAAGTTTCCATAAGCGTCACTCTTCTGGCCAGTCCTCTAAGATTGCGGAACACCTTACAATTACATAATCTTTGAAATGATCAAACTAGATCAGTCTAGAAAAGAATTCTAACGAAGCACACGTCCTTATCGGAGTAAGATCTGCAGATAGCGGCTCTCAATTTGCGCGCCAAATCGTGGGTGACATAAACAGTTTCGCAAAAGCAAAATGTGATTTGTTTTCCAAAACACAAAAGCACAATAGATTGCGCAAGAATGACTAACGACAGTTCACAACGCGGTTGGAACTTTGTTCGTATTGATTCATCAACTGCAATAGCCAATCCTCGGGGCTCGGTGCCTGTTAGGGAACATTAAATGGTGATTTTTATTGGTCCCGGGAATTGAAAACGTTTACAGCGGTGTTTCTTGTTTCTCGGATTCACGATTGTTGGACGGAATGGTAATTTAATACTTGGGAAATGTTGGCAGACGGAGAAACACTTGATTGAAATTTAAATTGGAATTTATAATTAGAAAGTTTTAAAATAAATATATTTTGAAATTACTGACTGCCTCAGAATATTTATTATTATTACTCGACCCGGGATTTGAATCCCTGGTCGGGCAGTGATATTGGATTTTTCTATTCATTATCAGCCCGGAGTCAGGAATTTGTGCCTGATATGACGATAGGCTCGCCCCCTATCACATTGTGGGACGGAACTCACAAGGCGAAAGGTGGCTGTCCTGGTTGCAACTCTGCCTACTCCTTCTGGGAAAAAGGCATGATTTTTATGGATGTATGTATGTATTTTAAAATTAGACCTACAAGTATTGCTTTACTCGTTTTATCTAACATGAATTTATTCATATTTCATATCCCTAATATTCCTAACGCTCATCATACTTATGAATTCCTACTAAATAAGTTGTCACAATCCACATGTAGGCTTTCAACAATACAACTCAATTTTAAATACCACAATTTTATAATAGAACCAAAGAGTTTGATATCTGCTCTATGGAAAATATGTAGTACGTAAGATTAATATGGATTCTTATTTTTGGTGAGTTGTGTAAGTGAAAAGTCCTTTTTGCCGAAACTCGACACGAGGCCTGGATTTCATTGGGACAGAACTATGTGAGTGCGAGCTGCGAGCTGGGTACATTAATTTACAGTTACGAGCCCAAACCAATTCTCATCTTAATATATTACAAGATCACAGACATCTTTCGCAATACTCCAAGCAACATAGATTGTAACTTTCCAATCTGCAACATGCTCAAATAACGATTTTGCTACAGTAATCTCAATCATTGTACACATTATTGCTCTTCCAATTTCATATAATGTATTTTGAATGGCCACCGATATTTATTGTGGCGATGGGGACACTCCAATACATTAGCCTTACCATGCCCTATCAAATATATTACATGAACAATTTCTTCATTCTAATTTTGATGCTGCTGTTGCAGAAACTAATTATATTGTCACAATAATTTGACAGCTAATTATAACACCTTTGTACATACATAAACTCACGCCTTTTCTCCAAAAGAGGTAGGCAGAGGTGTGACCAGAACACCAACGTTTCTCCTTGTATTTTTCGTCCCATGATGTGATAGGGGGCGAGCCTTTGGCCATATCGGGCACAAATCCTGACTCCAGGCTGATAATGAATAGAAAAGTCCAATATCCCCTCGCCCGACCCGGGACACCTTTGTATTGGGGCAATAACAGCGAAAGACTATGTAGGAATTTATTATGCATGAGCAAAGAGCCCTCCTGGTAATAAGTGATTACCAACACTTACGATTTACTGGTCTCTCATATGTAAGAGGCCGCCTGGGTAGGTACCACTGCAATGTCTATTTCTCCCGCGAAACAGCAGTGTAAATGCACTGTTGTGGTTCGGTTTAAAGGACATTGTAGCGAGAGTAAATACTGGACATAATGAAACCTAACATCTTATGTCGCAGGATGTCGAGCGCAATGGAATACCAAACATTGCTTTGTAATTCATGTGTTGTTTGGTTTTGCTACTGTCCATGAGCGGTCCTATGGCTTACCATCAGGCGAATAGCATGCTCGCCATTCAACGCAATAAAAAAACTCATGAACATACTCCATATTTAGGAAGAAGCTAGTCCTTAACAATTTGAAGGGAAAATGACGATGGAGGAAAGCGATACAGGGCACCCAGTAATGTCATTCACGGAACGTAACACAGCACCAAAGCTCTCAGTCACGTCGGTGTTCTGTGAGAGTGGCGAATAAGTAAATCTGTTGCGGAATTGTGAGACTGGAATAACAAAATCTGTGCCTAGTAGTTATTTTGCGATGTAGAGAGGACAATTCTATAGAAGTTGAATTGTTAAAATAGTGAACTGGCTTCAACAGATCACGAAGGCCATGACATTCGTTATTTAAGCGATTTCAAAGGAGCCTTTATAATAATAAAGGAAAGCGGAAAGCGCAGCGTGGGATGTCCACCCACTAGGTGGTCAGACGACTTGGTAAAGGTCATTGGGGGAGGCCTATGTTCAGCAGTGGACTTCCTTTGGCTGATGGATTGGATTTATAATAATAATATAGCGAAAAGTGTTGGGAAGAGCTGGAGATATCATGCAGCCCAAGACCGTGCGAGATGGAGCCACTGTGGAAGCCCTCTGCCCTTTCTAGAGGTCGTACGAACTGAATGATTGCCGTGCAGATCAAGTACCCACTGACAAAAGATATATTTATGTGCTTGAATTCATTCTCAAGGATACAAAACTGCCTCGAAATAAACACACGTTGCAGCTGCAGGCAAAAAGCGAGACATAACTTGTATTACATATGAATACAAATGATGTTACTGGATACAAATATAAACAAATGTTAGTCATCAAACACAATATCGGATGTCAACTCGATTACGTGTTAGCCTCAAATCTCAGCTAGGGCATGAAAATGTTAATACGACATTTAATTTGTGATAGATTTTCTCTATTCTTTTTGTCACTTATTTGCGGAAACATGTAATTACAGTTTTTACTCTGTTATGTTTTTGCTATACTGTATGTAATATCTTTCCTTAAAATAAATAAAATATAATAAACGTATTTATAGAAGCCTATCTCATTTTGCAAGTTGAATGACGACACGATTTTTTTGTTTATAGGCCCTCCCCCGAGAATTTCAAAGGACTTGATCAAAGCTAAGTCTGAATGTATCGACTTTGTGCATCAACGGCTTAGGTCTCCTGTACCTTTACCAAATTTACATAGATGTAATTCTAAATAATATATACATTAAAACTGGTGCATTTATATCTATTTACTTTTATGGTAGGCTCAATCATCCCACATGGTCGTAATGTCTCATATTTAGCATCAAGTATGTAATAGCTTTCATAGTTTCTATTCCTGGCCGTCCGTTTATGGGTAGAATTTTTCTATAATTTGAATCGAAGGAGGTCTACACCGTTATTAGTTGTCTATGATAAGATCCAGTCTGCGTGTTGTAAGGTGTTATTTTTACACATGCAATTGTTTCGGTTGTGAAACAATTGTGTTGACTAAACAAAGATAGAGAAAGGCTCGCGGCTAGGTGTCGCCGACTGTCGAATTGTACACTACTATAAGTGTAGTTTAGAGGCCTTATTCATAGACAGTTTATAAACCTATTTTATTGACGAATGTATTGTCTCTTTCCGTTTTCGCTCAAACCATTCAAAAGTCGTTCGAAAGGGACAAAACTTTCGTTATCAGAAAATATTGTAATTAAAAATCCAACCTGTAGAGTTCTCTGCAAGAATTCTCAAAATATGTAAAGTCAACGAAACTGCGTACGTTCTGGCGGGCTAAGACGTGAGAACTAACCCTTTCTTGTTGAGAGCAGAGCGCAATGAAATGCCATGCATTACTATGTAATGCATGGTGTTGTTTGGTTTTTCTAGTGTTTATGAGCGGTCGTATCGCTTAGCATCAGGTGAATGGCATGTTCGTCTCGCCATTCATCGCAAAACAATCATAACGGATTTGTGCAATAAATAAGTCTATAGTTGGCTGCTTTTAAAACTTTGATACTTAGACAAATATGAACGGTTCAAAAATAAATGTACGATCTAAATTCTACAGGAACATGGCTATTGTTTAAGCTTACAACACAATCCCAAACTAACAGACCTTTTATTTTTACCAAAATGAAGGCGTTAAACACGGGTCTCATCGGAGCACATGGGCAGACGCAAAATAAAAGGTTGGTAATCATAAGTCGCCGAAACAAAACAACAGCGTCCCAGACGGGTTCACGAACTGTCCCGACTCCCGACTCTCAAATATACGAGGCTGCAAGCTCACGACGTATTCATTTCGGATAATTAAAATACAACTCTTTGATGGTAATATATTTCATTTTCTACTCTGGATATAATGTCAAACGACATAAATAGGAACATTTGAAGTTTGAGTATTATGAAAAAATTGTAAAAAGCATTTTTTTTTATTCCAGCATCCAGACTACACTTTGAGAATTTTTTACGTATTATCGCAATTGCATTGACTCTTTTGTTACTGTATTTTAATTTTGAAATAGAAATCATATTGACATATGCCAATGCTTAATTGATTCAATTTTACAATAATTTTTTGTCCGGAGGAAGTCACGTATACGAAGATTGCCGATGTGATTTATTGAAATTGTTACATCATTTAAAATTCGAAAATACATACCTAATATGGTCAGCCATTTTTAAGTTAATAAATCCTACTTGTCTGTCATTAGAATTGAGCAGTGCTCCAAATTCAAATGGTAATTTTAAACTCATCGAAAAACAGTACAAAAAGTCAATTTGTAATTTAATCGATTGTTTTCATTATCGATCGTTAGTATAAAATCGATTAAACACCGATGATTAGTAATTCCATCGCCAACATTGTTGACCTTGTGAATTTCATTAACTCGCGGCCTTGAAACGTATGTGCCACATTGTTATTGAAACAATAGAACATAGGTAAAAAATCGATATTGGTGTAGTCAGGCTGCATGACCTTTTTGTGAATATTAATAGAACTAGTTTAAAGATTATATGTTTTTTTAGTTCATCTGACAGATTTTGGTGATATAGAAGACCTGATAACTGAATTTGATAATTATGAAAATAAATCCATATACACAAGTGAGCTAGGAACCCTACCTCTTACTTAGTCCTAACTCCTACAGCCACACATTATGTCCCAATAAATTGTCAGCTATGCTATTTAGTGACTTGACGAAACAAAACATGGATAGAAAGATTTGTTTTTTACTAAGATCAAAACTTCATCCAGCCTGTCAAAACTAACGCCAAACAATAAAACAAATTTGGTACGTAATTCGTAAACAAATTTAATTATAATTTCGAACCATAAATAAACATAAGGGTGACGATTAAAGAAACCATTATGGATTATTGGATAGCTGGGATGGCACAACGCGCCAACTGTCGGCTCAGCCAACATCCGGTGTGAGGCGAAGGAAGCACACTTCATTAATTCGCTTTTCGTACAATGCGAGTACAGACACAATCGTTTTAACTGGTAGTTGGGATTTTTTTCTTTATGTTTAGAACGGCCAGTCATTGTGAAATGTAATGAGGTCCGTTATAATTTGACACTCCATGGTTATGTTGGCAATAAATTATTTGTTTTTTGCTTATTCTTTTTTATTTAACTATTAAAATTATATTTTGTATATGATTTCACTTTCAGGTGGATAAATCTATGAACTTCATCAGAATCACCGGCTATAGAAATTAGGTAGACGGTAATTCATTACGGTTCATTTAATTCGTAATCATGAATATTTTTAAATTAAGATGTTATCTAAAAACCCGATACCTATACGTGCTTGTTTTCGAAGATACCACTGTATCAAATAAAATAATTATTATTTAACGGCCTTATTCATAGACAGTTTTAAAACCAATTTTAGTTATCAAATCATTTGTCTTCTTCACTCAAACTGAATTCAAAAGTCGTTCAAAAGGGACAAATCATTCGATAACTAAAATAGGTTTTAAACTGTCTATGAATAAGGCCGTAAGTGTTTATCATCATACCACGATTGAGTTCTATACGCCTGAATCAAAAACTACAAGACCCAAAGCTGTATAACAAAAAATGAAATCTTATCATTCCCCGAACAAACTACGGAACTAACTACTAAACTATATTTCTCTAAAGCTACCTATCTATAAACTAGAATATCAATACAAAACCACTTGTTCCAGTACATCTTACGCAGTCCGCTTACAAACATGCACAACGAGTCTTTGTCACAGTTTTTATCTAAAACACATTCTTAGCACAGATAATGACGATATTTACCATGACTTATGACGCAATGATGTAACGTACGTTTTGTTATTACTTTCTTATGCTTTCCTATTTATTTGACAGCCTTCGTGGCGCAGTTGGTTAGATACTGGCTGTGAAACGAGAGGCCGCGGGTTCGATCCCCGCACCGAGACAAATGTTTGTGAGGTCCACAAGTATTTGTCTCGGGTCTGGGTGTTTGTGAGACCGAAAAGTCTCTCGTAGTGTCTGATACCCACGACACAAGACTTAATTGATCTTAATGTGGTATCAGGACTATGTATGTGACTGTTGTGCGACAATTACGCACAATTTCAATAACATGTATGTTTCAATCCATAATCACTTAATATTGACTGGAAGACTGTAATAAACAATCATCAGTTCGATTAAGAGTTTAAGACAAAAGTCTTTTTTTAACAATTCATGAATTGATTTTTAAATACATACATAATCGTCACGCCTGTATCCCATAGGGGTAGGCAGAGACTATGGATCGCCACTTTGCTCGATCCTGACATACTACTACTTTCGCTTCATGCATGCATCATTCTCTTCTTGATTTTTAAAAATGATAATAATTCCTGCCAATCGTAGAGGAGGCCCTTGGTCACCATTGAAACTAGTGTTACTTCTATCAGTGTGTCATCCATCGCAAGACAAGCCTTTTCAAGATAACCATAACTTTTAATTACTTTGAAACTTTTACTGCTATTCATTGCTTTGGAACAATTTATACCTACCGATTCTGCTTTCTAGGTGACTTTAATTAACTCAACCAATTATGAAATTTACTATTATAATCATTTCATTTTGAAACCCTCCGTTGCGCAGTTGGTTAGACGCCGGCTGTGAAACGAGAAGCCGCGGGTTCGATCCCCGCACCAAAACAAATGTTTGTGAGGCTCATAAGTATTTGTCTCGGGTCTGGGTGTTTGTAAGATCGAAAAGTCTCTCGTAGTTCCTGATACCCACGATACAAGACTTCCATCCATCCATCCGCCAAAGGAAGTCCACTGCTGAACATCGGCCTCTCCCAATGATTTCCACAGTGACCTGTTGGAGGCAGCCTGCATCCAGCGACGTCCCGCGACCTTTACCAGGTCGTCTGACCACCTAGTGGGTGGACGTCCCACGAAAAACCCTCACGATACAAGACTTAATTGATCTCAATGTCTTGTATTTATTTATGAAATAGTTTGAATTAAACTAAGCTACGACCTGTATAATCTGTATAACTGTATTATAAACTGGTTTTCAACAGAGCAACGCTAAAGTTTCTTGCCCGTTCTTCTCTCACGAAAACTGCCCTGTGAACCGGGTGGTTGAGAAAAAGTGACTGAATGTAAATAATGTGTAAATCTAACATTTTCAAGATGCAATAAAGTATTTTCATGTCATATCTTATCGATCCCAAGCTTGGTATTTTGCCTGGTACGTGGTAACGACTTTTGTAAATATCATTGTTTTGCCGTTTGTAGGATGACTAGGGAGGTTTGCGGGTAAGATGTCACCTTCATATCTTAATCCGGCGTCAGCTGTACCATCGCAAGAGTGTGGATTTAGAGATTTTCGCTAAGATTATGGTGTAACTTTATTACTAATGTTATCCAACAAATCAGTACAAAACCTATTACGTAAAATTGGTTGTCTGCTCAGTGATATAATTACAAATTACAATCACTCGATACGTAAACATTTTTTTTTTGTTTCTATCTCCTATTTTTTTTTCAATTCAACGAGTGTCGAAGAATTACATCGTTTCCGAATTAGATAATAATCTAGAATTATGTTTTGCAAGAAATGCCTAGCATGTTGGGAAGGGAATCATATGGTCTATCGCAAGTAGTAAGTTCCCAACTTGGAACAAAGATTATGTTAATGTTATCTATGTACCTACTTGAAATTGTGTTGATGATCTATTAATAACAACGGAAGCAAACCACTACCAATGATTTCCTGCTTGTTTGTGATTGAACGTTTTAAATTCAAAAATCGAATAAGAAAAAAACCTATAAAACGTTCGAAGATGTGTAAAAGCTCCTTGATTAAACAAATAGTAGAATCGTGTACCGTTCCACTGACTCATCAATCGTGACCTTTTTATGAACTAACGTGTGTTAGGCATCCAACACACCTGCCAGTTCAAACTTTAATATTTAAAGATCGTTAAAGGAGGTTAGTGCGTCGAAAACTTTTTGCTGAATAATAAAAGGTTTTGATAGCTTTTAACCACTATGTTGATAAAGCACGATACAGTATTTACTAGCGTTTAAAATATTAACTAGAGATCGTTTTTAAATGTATTTATGAATTGTAATAGATTTTTAAGAAGATTATTTTAAGGATTTTGTAGCACAGTACAAAAGAAGGAAGCTTCCGATATCCGCTACCGACGAATTTATATTCTATCGCACAATTAGATATGCATGTATAGTTAATAATAATCGGTGTACAAATACAACCATGTTTTAGGTTTAAAGTTATAGATTAACTGTTAGTAATGCATGTTTTGTTAACAAAACACGTAAAGTTATACGTAATTATATAAAAATAAATGAATGAAATAAAAAGACACATTAAAGTTAACTCAGACAAGGTAAAAAAACATCTTTACGTCCACGATTGGAAATCGCTAATAACTTATACCATTTATGAAAAAAAAGCTCTGTGTGCACGGTCCTAAAGAAGTGCAGGCAATGAACACATATACGATAATGCATACTTACCTTATGTGAAAATGCTGCTCAAACCAGCCCGTATCACAGCGCCGAGGGAAAAATCACGTTCCGTACCCATTTTTAATACTTACATGAAGTTAATACAAACTTTTTTACAATAACTTCAATATTAACGGATTTAAAAGAAAAGTAGTCTGTTTCTTTATCTTAATACAACCGATGGGCAATGACAAGACAACACGATCCTAGCATTTAACGTTAACAAAATTAAGTTACATACCGAAAAAGTCTTCCCAAGTCATAGAATGATCTGAGTCAGCGCTCGCACCGTCCATCTTCTTTCACGTTTCACATTAACGTACTATTCAGTACTGAGAGTAAACAATACAACAGAACAGCGTTTGTTTCACAGAACACA
Source organism: Theretra japonica (assembly GCA_033459515.1). Taxonomy (NCBI): domain Eukaryota; kingdom Metazoa; phylum Arthropoda; class Insecta; order Lepidoptera; family Sphingidae; genus Theretra; species Theretra japonica. The sequence continues at coordinate 5,442,114 of CM065950.1, forward strand.
TCTCGTTTTGTTTATTTGTTGACAAACATGAAGACATCGCGGTGCCGCGCGGTGCAACGAAACGCACACCCGCACTCCAAGCTTTCCGCTCGCGAATGAATGAAATCCGTGGGCCGGAGTGTGTATCGACGCCGGTGCACCAACTTGCCGTCACTTCAAAGTTTATCGTAAGTATTTACACCCAGCATAATCTCCGGATTGGAAGTTTCCTGCCTTCATAGTGTTGTAAAATTGTTTGGCATTCAAAATTCACATTGCAATGTTTATTTGAAAATACAAAACGCACTTATAAAACTTTACTTATATAAATATAAATACAGTCACATACATAGTCCTGACCCCACACTAAAATCGAGTCTTGTGTCGTGGGTATCAGGAACGACGAGACTTTTCGGTCTCACAAACAATAAACAACCAGAGCCAAAACAAATACCTGTGGTTCACTCAAACATTTGTCTCGGTGCAGGAATCGAACCAGCGGTCTCTCGTTTCTCAGCCGACGTCTAACCAACTGCACCACGGAGGCTGGCAATTTATTATTGATTTATAGTTGGTGGAGTTAAATGTCGATCCAATTATGTACCTACATTTGATTGTTGAATATTTTGTATCAGTAATCAGTAATTGGACTAAATTCATTGATTTACTATGTCAATGGCTCAATGGTATTTTTAAAAGGTGCTTTTAATTATACAATCACCCTCTTAAAAACATCCAGATACCCATAAAAAGTTTATTTTAGTACAGAGCTTCGCAATATTTAGTTTTTTTAGTGGCCTGTCTCTGTGACGTAAACAGATTATCTAGCGCGGACAAAATTGGAAACAATGTTGACCTCATAGAATGTTCCCGACTTAATAGATTTACCCATAAATTTGCCGTTAAAGGCATTTTTTCGATCTTCAATTAAGTGTTGATGGTAAAATATTTTTGATATATTGACAGCTTATACAATTCCACATATGTACTAATTTAATGTAATAAAATTTAATTAAAACTAGGTAAATACCTTATAATTCTAACATATTTTATCAATCCTTTAATAAGACAATTTATTTCCAAGCATTAAAATTATATCACAGACTGCCGACTCCGAGATAAAAGAGTTACTACAATTGCCATAGGTATCACAATTCTCATTTTCGTGGGGTTTATAATTTCCACATAGCTTGCAACATTATAAGCGCTCTCCGTCGCGCGGACATTCATTTGGCGAAGTGTCTAATCAAAGAGTAAATTATGTAAAAGGAGAGTCTAGTTTAAAACTCCGAAGTTCCGAAGTCCGAACCCTGATTGTGAAATGCGGAATGCCAATTTCACAGTGATTTCAATAAAAAGTCGATATGTAAAAGTATCGATATAAAGCTAAACGAATTATCGATACTTCATTACAATTACTGCAAAAGGTAGATCTACTTTTGCGAACCATGAAATAAAAAAAAACAATTATTTAAATCTTTAATCTCGTAATGTTTATTAATAACTAAAATAATATTAAGCAATATTTATTTGTCAGTTAATGTCCTGAAGCCAACAAATTAAATATTGTAATACAAGCCTTATTATAGATTAACATGTGACTTTTTAAATACATTGATTTTTGTATTGAAACAATTTATCTATGCTATTAATTAATTTTCATATTACGTACTTGTATTTCAATATCATACTTGAGTATTGTATTTATTTAATTTTGTAGTCTAAAATTCGATTACGATAGAACGAAAATATTATCTTTTTTATTTCATACGCGAAATACCTTATATCTGTAACCAGATATTTCCAAACTACTAACCACTATGTACAAAATTATAAAATTCTCATCATCTTTTACTATTATGTAAATGCACTTATAGTTTATTTTGCATAATCGACTATTTGAAAATAAAAATGCTATTGATTCGACTGCTAATAGTAATCAATCGGTATGTGTTACAACTCTAAAGACACAAACAACATGGCTGACTTGTGATCAGTTGTTAAGTTAAACATAATTTCGTTTCAAAATCCGTAATATCAAGATAATTGACTCATAGGTAGTGTTTACCTTGCATATAGTTGATAAGTAAGTACTTTTAGCTAAAATTTGTTCGCCAAACACAAACATTCCGCCACAAATTGCATTATTATTATGTGTTGGGTAACCGATAATAATAATATTTTTGAGTCACATTGGAACGCACGTTGTTTTTTATTAGATTACATTTCCTAAGATCCTGAAGCCTTATGTTTTATTTCAGATCTATTGCGTTCTATTATTTGAAAGGTGGTTTGAAATCCCCGATGTTATTGCGCTATGCCGCGTCGTGGAACTGAAGTAGTGCAGCTGCCTTTGCCACCGAAAAAGAAAATAAAGGCAGTGGAGGAAGCCCCAAGTCTCGATGTAAGTTTCTGCGACGATGAAGCCTTGCCGCCCGGGATAGTTTTTACTGATGTGCTTCAAAAGAAATGGCGGATTGGAAAACCCATAGGTAAGTGAAAATATTGATTTTATTGTGCATAGATAATATTGCACTACAAAAGGGTGTTGTGGGGTGGAAATCGATGCTGTGTGGGGAAGTGAAAAGTATATTGAGATTTTCGCATCTAAGGAGAGAAGTCCAAAGAAGATAAATTATTTAATAAAGAATACAATTGTGGACAAAAATGTTTTCATATCATCCAAGTTATCCACATGCATGTAAAGGTGAAATTAAGCACATTTGTTACAATTAAAAAAAATAAAACAAAAAAATTAATTAAGCAAGATGTATCTTGGTAGAACCGTAAAATATTTTGTATAATATATTAAAGAAACAGGAGTGATCTGTATTAGTACACTTATATTTTCTATGTAAATTAAGACTGATCAATTTCCTTTTGATACAAGTTAATGGTTGTCTAGTGTCTATACTTGACTTTTACTAAAGTACCTGATTGTCATTACTCATGAATGAATCAGTATATGAAGTGAAAATACCCAATTGTTTATTAAATTCTGGTATATTAATCTTAATTTCATAGAAATCCCATTCATTTTAATGAATATTATTAATTCCACTTGACTCATTTAGTTTTTATGAATTTGCAATATTTCAAGAACACATAAAATGAAAATTTACATGCTTACTGTAGCACTAAAACAATCGAAAAAGCACCATTTAAACAAATTATGTATTGAAATATCCAAACAACACAATGTTCTATACATATGTGTTGCACTCAAAAATACTCAGTATGTTTAAAAAAAAATCAATGCATTTGTAAATCACAGTTAACATGGTAGAGAAAAGTAAAAAAAATTTAAACCTGGTTAGGTTGAAATATTATATGCTTTTCGTATATCAATATAACATGTTGACTGCAACTTCCAAATTTATCACATTTTTTTTCTTTTATCAAGGATTCCTGTTTATCAAAGAGGTGGTCTCACACAAAACTAGGACGTATGAGCTAATAAATAAAATATTTAGACACTGCAATCATATACTCCAGTTTGTTTATCAATTTGGTAGTAAGCAAACATGTTTTGAAAACCAGTTACACCAGCCTAAAGCTGCCGTCTTGATGACATGTAATTTATACCTACATAGCAAACTTATGTTGGATTATGGTTAAATATTCTACTGAAGAACATTTTCTCACTTGTCTATACTCTACCTGCATCCAAGTGTGTCTCTTACACTAGTGCGTGGTGGCCTGTTGGTAAATGGAGCAAATGGGGCAACCAACATCTTTATGGTGGTCATGGGTTTAAATATTAGGGCACACCTCTGAATTATCAGAATCATGTGTGTGTTACTAGTCAATCACAACACACTATAGCAATGAAGGAAAATATTGTGAGAAAACCTGCATACCTGCTTTATCTATATAATGCAGGAGATATTTATCAACATTTTAAATTTTGTATATTTGTAAAATAAAAACATTAAATATTGCAATAAAAATTGTTTCATAAAGTATTGCATGTTTCTCAACATTGTTCATTTAAAATTTTCATAATTTTGGCTGAACTGTCACCACACTGTGATAAAATTATAATCTAAATATTGCATTTTACCCTGTAATTAGTACTTTCATATACGAAAAAAGTCCCTTTTATGAGGTCCAATCCATCAGCCAAAGGAAGTCCACTGCTGAGCATAGACCTCTCCCAATGATTTCCACATATATGAGATATGTGAGCAATACTTAGTGTAAGTACATTTTTACAAACAAATTTTCCCAATCTTTCAAAAGAACCAAATGAAATTATTTTAACTTGTCTCTTTTGTATTATTTAATCAATTTACAAATCCCAGGGCACACCTCTAAGTTTTCGGAGTCATGTGTGTAGTGATAGTCAATCACTACGCACTGTAACAGTGAAGGATAACATTGTGAGGAAACCTGCACACCATAGCGATTTGTATAAATTTCTGTGGTATGTAAAAGTTCGCTAACCCGAACTAGGCCAGCATGGTGGACTATATGGTCTAACCACTTTCAATCGTACTCTCAGTTGTAGAGGAGAACCGTGCCCTGCAGTGGGACGTAATTGAGCTGATACAGAATCAATTTACTGCATTAATATATTTTAATTAAAAATATAGAGTGGCTATATTATTCCTTTGCATTTCACTTTTTTAATTTACTTCTAAGACTAAAAATGCTCAGAATTATTATTCTTAATATAATTATATTAATTTGTGATTCTATGAAAAGTAGAAGAATAATCGATTTTTTTAGAAATTTTCTTAAAGTTACTATAAATTCCACAAAAATCATCCAAACTATTATAGAGTCCATTCAAAAAAATCCTTGGCATTGACAATATCACAAAGAAAGATAATAAGTGAAACCACTTATGATGTCTGGTGCATGTGTACATAGTTAACATTATATCAAGATATGTGCTAATAAAATTTGCACTGCAAATGACACAATAATGAGCTCACCACCTATTTAAGTCCAGAATAACTATTACTCATGGAAGTTAGGTAATGTTATTGATAAAACCCAAGTTTGTTTATTCAGTATGATTGTAGATAAAAACAAGTTGCATTTATGTCATACTGCTTACATAATCTTTTCTAGCAACTGCATTGGTTGATTAATAACATAAATTAGTTGTGATTGGAGATTGACTGATCAAACAATTCACTTTCTGCGAGTTTGAAAAATAAGGTTTGAATAATTTTCCAAATTTTAAGTTTACCAAATCTTTATGCAGCATGCATGAAAATTTTGGCACTTAACCCATGATAATATAGGATAAGTGTCATAAACAAAATGTCACAACGTTCACAGACCAACTAATATAGGTTCTACTGAAGCACTGGATTTAACCTGTTTCCATTATGGCAACATGGAAATCCTTAGGGGAAACCTATGTTCGATAATGAACTTCCTGTGGTTGAATATAATAATTATTACACCTTGGTTTACAAATTAAAATAATTACACATAGTTGTTTTTATAAGTATAGTAGTAGCCTATGTAGATGGATTTTATTCCTTCTTTGAGTGTAGTTGTAGAAATATATAAAATAGTGAGAAAAACAATTTTCGTGCCTTTTTGTGTTACCACATGCTCGTATTTACACAATACTCATTATCATGTATATAATGAGATTGCTGATAATAATTGTCTATTTTGATATTTACAGGTAGAGGCAGTTTTGGGAGGATATATTTAGCGTCAGATGATGTTGCTAATGAAGTGACGAAACTGAATGCAAGTTATGTGGTCAAAATAGAGCCGCATACAAATGGACCACTGTTTGTCGAGGTCCATTGTCTGATTAGAACTGCACAAGCAGTGCAAGGTAAGTTCATATATTGAATCATTTTAAAAACTATTATCAATGACTGATGGATTCCACGCAATCCAAGTCACTATTTGTCATAAATTCATGTGATTAAACAAGAATAAGCCTTCTTCTCAGATCAAGAGGCATTCCATAAATATTAGGAAGACGAATAAAATAAGTTTATTATTATGTTTTTTGTATATGTTGGTGCTGATTTTTATCTTCTATTTTGTTTATAGTCAAAGAATGGCGTCTGCAAAACAAACTCAAGCGTCTCGGCATGCCCATTTACATAGCCAGCGGGTCATTTACCGACGAAAATACTGGCGTAAAATACAGATTCCTAGTTTTACCACGTTACGACGTCGACCTGCAAAAGATCATCGCCAGAACGAGAGTACTAGATCTGAAAAATGTTCTCATCCTAGCCATACAGATTCTAGACGTCCTAGAATATCTACACAGCCAAGGATACACGCATTCGGATATAAAAAGCTCTAACCTCATGCTAGGATTTGATGGCTGTAGGTCGGTGAAAATGCCAGGTATAAAATATCCACCATCATTCCAGAAAGAGACTAAGGAAGTAGGTGTCTTATCAGGAAAGCACAGAAGGGCAAAACCTGGCAAGTCTAGATCGTCAAATTACTACGATGATGAAGATTTCGTTGTGAAAGACTATAAAAGCCCTGATGCTGACGAGGAAGACAGTGATAAAAAGTTAGCGAACGTTAAGAATAAACTACGTAAGATATTGTCTGACAGGGACAGCAGAACATTACATCGACACCACGCGTTCAACCTCCGACAAATCTCAAACTACGTTAATTATGAAGATTTCAATAGCTCTGTTTGTTCTGATCAATCATACCAGAAACTATTAGATGATTTTGGGAATAAAAATCTCATTCGCACCACAAAGGAGTTCCAGGATAAAAAGCGTAATGCAAGAATTAATGAAGAATCTGAGACGGATTTGGACGTTTTGAAAAAGGAGGCAATAGTGGGTCAGTCGAACGGACAAATCTATCTTCTTGATTATGGCTTGGCATCGAAATTTCTAGATTCTGATGGAAAACATAAAGACTTTGCTATGGACTTGCGTAAAGCACACGACGGTACATTAGAATATAGCTCAAGAGATTCACATATTGGAGCCCACTCTCGCCGTTCAGATTTAGAAGTACTTGGGTACAATTTATTAGACTGGTTAACAGGGACGTTGCCATGGAAAACCACCGAAGTTCTAGCAGAACCAGATTTAGTTCACGCTTTGAAGAAGAATTTTATGAGCGACATAAAGTTACTACTCAAAACTTGCTTCAAAACAGAGTTCTACCCTAAATTTATTGAGAAATATTTTGAATACATCACTAGTTTAGATTTCACTGAGAACCCTGACTATGATTACTGCAGAAGTCTGTTCAAAAGTGAGTTGCTGAAGAATGGACATGTTGAGAAAGAATTGTTTTTGAATTTCGCTGAACCGCCAATGTCACCGATGAGCAGGAAATTAAGTTACGCAAAAAGATTTGGCCGTAAGAACACTCCCCCAAACTTCTTAGCTAGGAATGGTATTAAAAAAGCATATGAGAGAGAAAATGTTTGCTCTTTAGAGAATGATCTGAAGTTGGAGTTGTTGAAACAGACTTTGAACGCGTCCAGCGATGGAGTCAGAAAACCATGCGCGTCAAGGAATTTCTTCATTTCCGACGCAGATTTAGTGGCTCGCCTTAAAAAGTCACTGATGCCCCACGACATTTTCGGCAAAAAGTTGTCGCCGAAAAATTTAAGATCAAAAAAGAAAACGGTACAGAAACGTCGAGGTGTGAGGCACAGGAATAGTATCGGCAAATTCGGCAACTTCATGGGGTCTGCAAGACAGTTCACTTGGGCAGAGATACTGGCTGGAAACCCTGAAGATATTATTCGCGCTAAAGAAAAAAACGCTAATGCTCCCAATGAAGAATTTGATGACGACAGCACATGCAAATACAGAATAAGAAAACTGTCCAATGCGTCATCAGAAAGCAATGATTCCTCGCAATCACCACTACTACAAAAAGACTACTTGAAAAATATGAATCCTACTTATGCAATGAAAGAAGTCCTAGCAAATTTCAAGAAAAAACTTACAGGGAAAGCTACAAAAGACTCTAAGGAATCTGAAGAGATTGATGCTAGTTTAGAAGGTTACACTCCGGCAATGATCCGAATACACAAATTAAAAGAAAAAAGGGAGGCAAAGGAAAAATTAGAAGCCGCTAAACAGAATGCTGCTAAGAAAGAAATTCAGGTCCAACCCAGATGTACGCGTTCTATGCGGAGTAAAGTCGCCGCTCCAGAATCAACGGTGAGGGCGACGCGAAATAAAAAGAGTGTAGATGATAGTAAAGAAGTAATTTCTAAAAGTAATGAGAGATCAAAGTCTAAGGTTAAGAAAAACGCTGCTAGTAAGAAAGATGAGAAACAAGTGAAAATCGAGGAGCCTGTGAAATCTCCACCTAAGACAAGTAAGTAAATAATATAACGCATTTTATGTTTAGGCATTTTAGGCCACGAAGCGGAAAGCGCAGCGTGGGACGTCCACCCACTAGGTGGTCAGACGACCTGGTAAAGGTCGCGGGACGTCGCTGGATGCAGGCTGCCTCCAACAGGTCACTGTGGAAATCATTAGGAGAGGCCTATGTTCAGCAGTGGACTTCGTTTGGCTGATGGATGGATGGATGATGATTTTATGTTTGCAAGTTTCCTCTTGGGTTGGGGGATATTTGTAAAAATCTAAAGCAAAAATTGTGAAGCTGATTATGTGAAGTTCTTTGGACATTATTAGTTTACATTTGTACTGACACACTTTTATTAAATAATTAAAAATTTACCTACCTCTCTTATCAACTTTTAGAGCTATAAAACATACATAAACTCATGACTTTACCCAGGCGAGGTAGGTAGAGGCTCTCCTGGTAGCAACCAGATACCAACGTTTCGCCTTGTGTGTCCATCCCACAATGTGATGGGGGGCGAGCCTATCGCCATATCGGGCTAAAATTCCCGCCTTTGGGCTAATAATGAATAGAAAAAATCAGAATCACTGCCCAACCCGGGATTCGAACCCAAGACCTGTGTTGTATCCGTGCCGTTGTACGCCACCAATTGCAAAAAAAAATCAGAAGGAACATTATAACAAACCACCCCATATACATCCCACTGTGGGACATGGATTTCCTTAACAATCACCTCAGTGTTAATTTTCGTTTATATAAAATCGCCTAAGATCTAACCTGTATGCTGTAAAAATATTTAGAAAGACTATTGAAAAAATCTTTTTTCTTCTAGAAACACCCAGAAGATCAGCAACTGTTCCAATGAACAGACGGAGACTACGAAGCAGCCGTCGCAAGAAGTAACTTTAACTATTCCTCTACATATGATTCATATTGAAACTGTGTGTTGATTACAAAATCGATTAGCATAAGTATTATTGTAGGTACCTGCCGCCTTCAAACAAATGAACTTCTGATATTATTTACTACTGTTAGACTGTGGCTAGGTGGATATTATGCAGGGTGATATTGACATATATTACGTAATTTAATCCACGTGTTTCTCATCACCCCAGGTGACAATGTACAAAATTTGAAAAAATTGGAGAAGATTTTTGTCAAAATCGTGATTTTAGTTTCACGATTTTTGGCCACCTGTATTCGAGTATTTTTACCGATTAGCTGAACTCTAGTCCGGTTCGGGATCAAAGGACTTGAAAACGAAAATTGCGATTGTTTTTATTAAACTACCAGGCAGTTGTTTTTTTTTTTTCAAATTTGGTACAATGTCACCTAGGGTGGCTAGGAACATGTGATTTAAATTAAAAATCACATGTCAATATCAATTTTGTAAGTTGCAAGTACATAACATAATTTATCTTGTCCAATATTCTCTATGTAAATGTTTGTGCGTCTATAAAAGAAGTAGTCTCAAATATACAAAGGAATTTTCACTCAAGGTACAAATAATTCTACACATATTATATTGAACCATGATTTAACAGACATATTGTGCTTGTAGTTATACAAGAATAAAAATAAATAATTATTATAATATCCATCTGGCCTAAGGTAAGCACCCCCTGTTACTGATGCAGTTCTATGTAAAAAAAATGTTTTAGTACACAATATACTGTGGAATAATATTTTAACACGACCCTTATCATAAATGTATTAAATATCTATTAAGTCATATGTAATGATAAACTGTGACAGGAAAGTTTACTTAAAAAAACTGTGTGATTGTAATGAAGACCCACCATTTTCTAAATATTAATGATTGTGCGAAAGCAACTGAACTGTGATTTGAGTTAAATGTGTTTGTGAAAATGTTTATATAAGGCATTGATTTGTCAAATGCATAATTTAAATTATTATTTGTATTCATTGCTGGAGTTTATGTAGAGCTGTCTAGAGTAATGCAAATGATGCACTAGACATAATATTAGCCTAAGTATAAAATTATATGAAGGCAAATATTCATCTGATTTGTATCAAATAATTATTACTATTGTAAAAGAAATGTAAATGTGCACTGGAAAAATGCCGAAATTAAATCTTATATTTACCTTAGACATAAAACCATAGTGCACTTAAATCCAGCTGTCAAGTAAAAGCTTGCGGGAAAAATTAACAGAGAAAGTGATCGTGATGCTTTTTCTTTTTAAAAACATCACAATCGCTTTATCTCCTTCTCTCTTTCATTGGAAAATATTGCGTAAATCCTTTGTTTTTCCACGTAAGCTCACACTTAGGAGACGGCAAATTGTATTGTTTTATAATATTTTGTGATGGCCCGCTATTTTCATAGTGCAAATCTCGCACTATTTTATGAACATGATCAAATCCTTAGTCAATAAATCAGAAGTTTTATATTTGATATCACTGCAATGTTATAATCAATCGATTTAATCTGACCAGTGTCGATGTCGCATTAGTAATGTTATGGCTATTCGAATTTTATTTGCATTTAGTAACATTTTCGCTGAGCTAAAGTACCGTAGATCGTATTTCCATTTTATTTTGACTGTTTCTTATGTAAGTTCTTTAGGCTAAATAAATAAATGAATTTGTTTTTCATACGGATTTTTTCATTTTAGATCCACATATTAAAATATTGTAAAATTATATTTGACGGTTTACATTGGCTTCATATATTTGTACAGGTGTTAGTGAAAATGCGCAAGTATGAGTTGTGACTTTCATTTTAATATTCAAGATATCCCAATTTTTATGTAATTTGCAACGACATAAGTTCAGTTCAAATGTAAGTTTAATGTAATTTTAAAATACTTGTTTAAACCACGAAATGTGTACAAACAGTAAACACAAGTTTCTTCTATATTTTGAATCTTAGTTAATCGATATAGCAAAATTGTAGTATAATGATTTTGCACTCTTCCACGCGAGCTTAAATATAGCGAATTTTATAATGTATGCCATAAACTGTATTGATTAGTCTTTTCTCGTCTATACAACATAATAGATACAATATATTTTAATTATTTTTTCTTAGAATCCAACAAATCCAATAATCGGCTTCTACATAATAAACGAATACCGATGATGCCGATGGACCACGTGACTTATGATTAGTGCCACTAAGGCCGATTGCGGTCTAATCGCAACACTTTATTAGTCTGACAGTTGACATTTACCGTCTCACAATGTTTTTGTAAATATATGAATATTTAATAAATTATTTTAAATTAATAAAAACTTGTCCACTACAGTGTTAGTGACAAGTTAACAGTATAGCACACGTTGTACAATTTTTATTTTAATGTAAAGTGAAATAACCTCAAAAATTACAAACTTAGTTATATAAAGTTATTTCCTTGAATTAAAAATGGAAAGTGACTCGAATAATACGATCCGCGTCGGTTCAAGAAAGAGCGAGGTATGTATTAATTGATTTATGCCGATATCTGTTTGTGTAAATGTTTAAATTCAATGCTTCAGCATATTTACGATCCCGTTTCTTATCTCTAAGAATGTGTCTGCTAAAGGGCATCTACCTATGTCATTAGTCACAGTCAATAGGTTTCGATCAAGTACACAAAGTAATTATATGTTTACTTACATTATAAGGATAACCTTCGAATGTAGAAATCGGTTTGCAGGCGCGTTATAAATTCGCTTTAGAATGCATAAACTTCTTACGAAACTTGTTTGGTCGCTATGTTAATTAATTACAAATGTATATATAGCGACGGCCTAGGCCAAAACAAATATATAAAAAAATATAATTAATATTTATAAGTTGATGATGCTGTCCTTGTTTAAATCAAGTCAATTTATTATACATGTAAAATATCGCAAATATATTATCAAATTTATTGAATTAATTTAGGAAATTCGGTGTTTTTACAACCAATAGTCTCAGTAGCATTCAACATACTTCCTAGTTTTAAGTTTCAAATCTTATTTAGAAAATTGTAGTACCTACATTGTGAAATTACTTAGTAATTAAATTTTACAATTTACTAGAAAAGAGTATAAAACAATAGAATCTATTATTTAATATAATATTGTACAATTTCAGCTGGCTCTCATACAAACAAACTTTGTGATTGATTGTTTGAAAAATGCAAACCCAGATAAGAAATTTGATATTGGTAAGATACATGATTTGCAATTCTTACATTCACAACTTTTTATCATAGTCGAAGGATAAAAAAAAAAACAATGACTTTAACAAAAGGAATTTAGATATAAGTAAAATGCAAATAAGAATGTTTTAGAATTCTTATTAATTTATCTGAAGTATGTTTTATGACTTCTTTCTTTCTTTGACCTAATAAACTGTTCTATTTTTTGTTAGTTTTAAGCTGAAGAAAGAATATAATCCTTTCATGAAAGGCAAAAATAATAAAACTATATTGAATTCCTACTATAAAAAAATTTAGTCATTTTACCAGTATAATCAATCATACTCTCGATTGCAGAGAAGGCACAGCTCTGCAGTGGAACGTATATGAATTGATACAGATACTAATATAAAAGATACTGTTCAACTTGATAATTGATTTATAAACACACAATGGGACCATATCTCAGGAAAGTCCTGTATTAATATGTTCTTCATTATACTTATAGTAACCATGACAACTCTCGGAGACCGTGTGTTGGACCAGCCATTGCCTAAAATAGGGGAGAAGTCCCTCTTCACCAAAGACCTTGAGGATGCCCTGATGAGCAACAGGGTCGACTTTGTGGTGCATTCGCTGAAAGACATGCCCACTACCTTACCTGATGGCCTGGCTATTGGAGCAGTTTTTGAAAGGTTTGGAACATGTATAAAGATATTATAGTTGTAATATATTTTTATTATGAAGTTGTATAATTTTGGCTTGATAATTACAATAAAGAGTAATAATAAATAAATAAATACACTCAACAGTCACATACATAGTTCAGACTCCAGACTAAGATCAAGTCTTGTGTTGTCACAAACACCCAAACACAATAAAAATACCTGCGATTCACACAAATATTTGTTTTGGTACGGGGATCGAACCCGCGGCCTCTCGTTTCACAACTGACGTCTAACCAACGGCCCCACGGGGTCTGTCCTGAGTTTCCATTTTATGGCAGTTTATGTGAACAAAACACGATAATAACTGAATTAACAATATCATTATATTATACATAAAAATTTTGATTTGCTTGCTCATGCAAAGATAAAAATGTTTATCAGACTAAGGACTACCAGAATTTTCATATTAGAAGGCATATATTTTCTGTTTATGTTCAGTAGCATTACTAACTCGAAATTATTGTCAGTAGCATTACTATCTACTTATATACTCCAACATAATATATAAAAAATAAGTATAAGAGAGCCAATGCATAATAGAGTGTATATTGCATAATGTGATTTGTAACATTTTTCATTTCATTTCTTTCCAAATCCATTTTTCATTTAGAATTACAACTCATAAGTTAGAACAACAAGTCAGGAAAATAAAAAATATTATGTATATTGTATAGTACAATAAACTACAAAATCTTTTAATTATCATAAAGTATATCAATATTTTATATTTCAGAGAGGACCCTCGGGATGTATTAATACTTAAAGATGAATTCAAAGGGCATTCATTGTCGTCACTACCTGCCGGTTCTGTTATAGGTAACTATCCATTATATTATATTACAAAATAATATTGTATTGAACATAGGCCTCTCCTAACAAATTCCACAGTGACCTGTTGGAGGCAGCCTGCATCCAGCGACGTCCCACGACCTTTACCAGGTCGTATGTCCACGTTGTGGGTGATCATTGGTCATCATCAATCATTGGGGAGGCCTATGTTCAGCCGTGGACTTCCTTTCGCTGATGGATGGATATGTATTGATTGCCTTAAGAGCCAAAGTGTGCAATCTGATTTCCAGAAAACATTGTAGTTTTTGTTTAATAAAATTCTGAAGAAGGTTTGGTTAAAGTCTAGTTGTTTTTTTTTTTATAATACAATTCCACTTGTGAAATATAAATACAAAGCAATTTTAATTTAAAATTAATTAATCCCGCAATATATGAGAATTGTATGCCCCTCAAGCACGCACTATAACGGTGAAGGAAAACATAGTGAGGAAACCTGTATACCGTAGCGATTTTATTGAATTATGGTATGTAAAGTCCGCCAACCAGCATTAGGCCAGCGTGGTGGACTAAATGGCCTAACCCCCTCTCAATCGTACTCTCGATTGAGGAGGCCCGTGCCGTGCAGTGGGACTTATGTATGTGGACTGATACAGTGCTCCTAAAACACTAGGTTAAAAATGTTAAGTCGTATTATGAATACCAACTTTATACAAGGATAAGATCGCCATTGATGTCTACCATTTTGATGTTTGTTTATTATTTTGTTACTTTTTTTCTATAGTTTGTTCTCCGTCTTCTCACTTCCGCTAATCCTATTATATCCCAGTTCAGGTCTTTTAGTGCATTGTCTAGTTCAGAGCCCATGCGGCCTGAAATTTCTTTAGAGCGCGAACTATGGAGAGAGGAGGGAGAGGGGAGGGACCTTTTCCCAGATGTGAGATGATATAGGTTAAATAAAAAAAAACTTATTTTTACGTGTCTTTAACCTTCCCTCCCAGGAACATCGTCCCTCCGTCGCACGGCCCAGTTGCGCGGCTCCTACTCCCAGCTGAAGGTGGTGGATGTTCGCGGGAACCTCAACACCAGGCTGCGGAAACTGGACGATCCCGAGGGACAGTACGCTGCCTTGATACTGGCGCACGCCGGGATTGAGAGGATGGGGTGGGGGGATAGAGTCTCCGAGGTAATAAATAAATAGGCTAAACATTCACACAAATTCTCCCTTCATAGTAGATGAGTATTATACGTCGTCGATATTGGCAACTGGGAAACATTATGGTATTTTTAATATCAAAGCCAAAAGTCCACTGCTGAACTTAGGCCAAATGATTCCACAGTGACCTGTTGGAGGCAGCCTGCATCCAGCGACCACCTTGTGGGTGGACGTCCTACACTTGATAATATATTGAACGTCAATAAACCGTACCAGTGTTCGTTCGTTTGTTTAGTGGTATTGTACCAACTTCACGTGCAACCAAAACTAATAAACGATGTTCATTGTAAACTCAGCACCGATTATAAACGACCTTAATTCTATCTCAAAATTTGATACAGGACTGCCACCCTTCAATACACATATGTTTTAATCCCGGGCCGTTCATATAACATTTTGCCAATTGGTGAACAAACAAGTGCCCAACAATCACATATCATTGCCTACCAAAAGACATTTGTTTAAAATACATTATACCCTTCAAAGGTGCTGCCCTGTGCCAAGATGTTGTACGCGGTGGGTCAAGGAGCCCTAGCCGTGGAGTGCAGGTCTGACAACGAGCCCATCCTGAACATGCTGGCCGCATTCAACCACCCCGACACCTACTGCAGGGTGCTGGCTGAACGGAGCTTCCTGAAGACATTGGGTAAGTGAGGGTGTGGGGTTTCTATCCTGGTGGAAAAAATCAAGATGTTTGATAAAAAATAATATGTGGTAAAGTTTGCTGAATGGACATAATATGACGAAAATTTTAATAAGAATACTAATAAAATAATATTTTGTAATATTTTGAAGTATTATATTTGTATCCATAAAACGATGTTGTATTATAAAACCATTTCTGACAGGATTACATTACTCCTATTAGTAAAGTTTTTAAAGTATAAAATTATCGCAGGTGTAACGTTAAAATCAGCTGTTAGTAAGGGTCAATGACATATTCTACCATATTGATGCAATCTGCATAGTTTGACCATGTATCTCCCACAGGTGGAGGTTGCAGCGCGCCAGTGGGCGTGTCAACGAGACTCAAACAAACCGACGGCCAGTACAAACTGTCCATCACTGGCGCCGTGTGGAGCATGGACGGCGCCACCAAGCTCGACCACACGCTGACACAAACGTTTGCCCAAATCAAGAAATGCCACAAACACAAACTCAGCCCCACTGATGAAACCGACTGCAAGAAAATCAAAATCGACGCCAACAATGGCTCCAACGACTTGAACCCAATCGAAGTACTTAATCAAAGGATAACGGAGAAGGCTGGCAACTTGAACTGTGAAGATTTGTCAAGTAGTGCAGAGGTTAGGCCGATATTCTGCGGGCTTACTGAGAATTCTAATATGCCTGTTGATGTAATAGAGAGGTGTGATGCTGTTGGCCGGGAGTTGGCGAACGCTCTCATAGATAAAGGTGCTTTGGAGGTTATGAAAGTAACTCAGGATTTAATTAGGAGTTCTATTGCTAAAAAGTCATAGTGTTAGTGATCCGTGGAGCCGCGCGTGCCTTCGAATATTGGGATTTGAAAAACTGTTTCGGATAATTTTGGGGAATAAATGAATCAGTAGCAAAAAAATATGCAAAAATCATTTTGCATTTTTACGCGGAGATAAATTCAACAAATGTTTATTAGTAATTTATGAATGAGGTAATGTATACTATCATTTAAATGTACAAAGATGTATTTGCGCACATTTTTTTTAGTACGCGGGATAATATTTCAATTATAAATGATTGTCGTCATTTACGCGCAAACTTCTTAACGTATTTGTGTTTCGTTAGTTTCACAGCTTATTAATTGATGGTTTCTCCAAAAGGTAAGTGATTAAAATCATATATTATATGCTAAATCATGTTGTGGTGATCCACCATTAGGACATAGTGAAATAAAAAAATAGTAGCTCAATTATCCGGAACAACTTTTTTCAAGTTGCTACATGCGCTAAAATATACAGGGTGGTGGAAATATGATCATCACTTTAAATTATTATAGTGAACCGCGACAAAAGTGCGTACGTCAAAATTATATTAGACAAATGTAAATACATATATAAATCGTTATTTTATCATACATCTCCATCCCATTTAGGTTGTTTGACAATATATTAATTTTAAAAATTTGATGTCATACATAATTGTAATTTATTTTGATTCACTTATGGAAATCGTGTGGGAGTTTAACATCATGTTTTCACCATCCTGCATAGTAGTTAGGTTTGTGGATGTGGTGCTAATATTATTCTGTTGAAATAACTCGCTATTTCGAGGTATATCAAATTAATATTAGATGTCGTTTATGTTAAATTTTATTATTGTGTTATTCAGTTACTTTATAGTACGAATTTATATGACAAAGTTTATTTTAAAAGGTGTTTAGTAGTGCGAGTATATATAATGGAGAATAAAAATGCATTTAGGGTTACCAGATATTAGAAATTTCCTGACAATTCAGGTAATACTCTGAGGTTGGGAAATTTTCAGGAAATCTCATTTATTAATCTGGTAACCCTAAAACTCAATCATCTTCACCCCTGTCCTAACGTAAGCCCTTTTTACTCTCAAAGTTTATCTCCAAACCCACTTCTCTTCCGATCTAAAACAGGCCGTACTTACCATTATTAGGGTTATTCTATTCTAAGACACGAAGTCCGAATGTCTGGACGTTCGACTTTCACGTATAAGACACAAGTTTTCCACTTCTAAAATCAATAACTTATCATTCACTCCGAACTTACTATATGCTTATATAGATTATTTACGTATGACGATCAACCATTCGTCGTGTTTGTCGGAGAATAGAGCAACTCTCCCCAAGTACAGTAACTTGGTATTGCCAATATAAAATATACTCCACTAATATATTTTACACTATTAACACCTAAGCTTAGATTTTAGTATAAAACTTTATATGTTTATTTAAATCCTATTTGTGTTTATTCCTTGAATGTATATAAAATATGTACATAGTTATATTTCATGTCGAGTCTTTTCAGAAAAAAAGATCGTAACCCTTTGATCGAACTGTTTGCATTTCACAAGAGTGTTTTCCTATTCCCAATAAAAATTATTTACATATTCTAAAAAGATTATGACTCAAAGGTTGTATTAATCGGAAATAACACTTCAGAGTGACTTTAATAAGGTTGAAAATTGACTGGTGGGTTACGATCAACATATTTGAAGTTTTCGGCGCTTACGACGTTTTTCTTGAAAAGACTCGATATGTTCGAGTCTTTGGGACTACAGCTTGGTCACTAACCAAGACGGAATGGTATGGCGATAAAGATAATTTGAAGAGACTATACATATTATAATCTCGAAGGCACATTTTTGTCCAAAATATTTTCTTTATATCTACTTTGCTCAGTCGTCTTTTCCGGCAATGTACCTACATACCTTGCGGATTGTGAGTTCACAGGTTCATTTCTTGTCAAATAATCATTTAAATTTGGTTTATTAAATGAAACTTTTCCCATGACCAAATTACCCGCAATCGTGTTAAGTCCGCTTCATCATATGCCATAATTAATGGTCGAACATAGCTTTTTAAAACATTTTTTTAAAAAGCTAAAGCTGAAAATTATAAAAAGATTTTTTTTTAATTTGTATAAAATATGTAGATCTACTTAAATACACATTTCTGCCTATATTCGTTTTTATCAAACCTTTATCAGATAGAACAATTGACGACATTAGTTTGCCTTAGATTTACCAACGGACAAAACGTAGTGCCAGACTGATTGTGGAATGAAACGGCCATATAAATTATAAATTGTAATGAAAATATTCCATATTCGTGTATTGTATTGGGTGCATTGGTTTATCAAATATTTTATTTGTTGTATACCTGAAATCCGAAAGTCTTATAAATTATTACATACATACATACATAGATAAACACACGCCTTTTTTCCCAGAAGGGGTAGGCAGAGGTGCTACCAGAACACCCACGTTTCGCCTTGTATATTCCGTCCCACGATGTGATAGGGGGCGAGCCTATCGCCATATCGGGCACAAATTCCTGACTCCGGGCTGATAATGGACAGGAAAATCCAATATCACTAATAAAATATATTTGACTTTCGGATTTATGGTATACAAAATCCCTGTGTATTTAACAATAAGACTACGCGTTAAATATGAACTGTCAGATCTTATGTTTGGTGTAGTGGGGTGTTCTGTTATGTATTTATGACAATTGTTTGTTGACCTATTGTTTATGAATAAAATGGGCTGATTGGGAACAGTGACTATTATTTGCTTCTTGTATTTTGCATAAAGACCGAATTAAATAAGCGACATGAATCCCTATTTAATGATCGAACACGACCAATGAAAATAAGTCAAATGTGGGCGGTATTATCTTTCGACTTAATTGATCTATTTTTGGAACTAGCCTCTGGACAGGTATTAAGTCAAGATCGTTTAATTTCCGCCCAATACATGTTCATAATGTGTGTGTTCGTGAGACGTCCACCCACAAGGTGGTCAGACGACCTGGTAAAAAGGTAAAGGTCGCGGGACGTCGCTGGATGCAGGCTGCCTCCAACAGGTCACTGTGGAAATCATTGGGAGAGGCCTATGTTCAGCAGTGGACTTCCTTTGGCTGATGGATTGGGTAATGTGTTCTGAAATTCTAAAATGCGTATAAAATAAGTAGAATACAGGTGAAATTCATATTTTTCATTATTGTGAAAGTCTTTGTCTTCATTTGCCATATGTCTACATGTTGCAAAATTAAACGCGGATATAAAAATATTTGCTCAAGAACAGTTGAATTAATTCATAATGAAACACGTTGTTTTATATGAACAGGTTTTCATTCATTTGCATAAATTATGAAACATGTCTGCCTTGCTTACATTTTGCGCTGTTCTTATGAACTGAAATATAAAAACGATATGTATAAGTACCAAATAAAAAAATATATAACATACAAAATGTTCACGGTGGTCGCTGGTTCAAATTCCAGGGGACATCTGACTTTTGGGAGTCATGTGTGTATTGACAGTCAATCGCCACGCGTTATAACGGTGAAGGAAAGCATCGTGAGGAAACCTGCATGACACAGTGATTTGTAAGAATTTCCATGGTATGTGAAGTCCGCGAACTCGCACTCGGCCAGCGTGGTGGATTATGGCCTAACCTGTCCGAATCGTACTGTCGATTGTAGGAGGATCGTGATCTGTAGCGGGATGTATATGGGCCGATACAAACAAAGGAGGATGCAGTTGTGAGACACCGGCTTAGAAACGTGAG
This sequence comes from Theretra japonica, assembly GCA_033459515.1. Taxonomy (NCBI): domain Eukaryota; kingdom Metazoa; phylum Arthropoda; class Insecta; order Lepidoptera; family Sphingidae; genus Theretra; species Theretra japonica. The sequence goes on from CM065950.1 coordinate 5,462,513, forward strand.
GCTGCGGGTTCGATCCCCGCGCCGACACTATTTTTTGTGATCCACAGGTATTTGTTTCGGGATTGGCCTCTGGGTGTTTGTGAGACCGAAAAGTACAATTTCAGATGCCCACGACCCAAGTCTCGATTTTAGTGCGAGGTCAGGACTATATGTGACTGTTGGGTGTATTTATTTATGAATGACAATAATACACAAATAATTGTACAATACTTTATTCCACAATAAAATCTCAATCAAAACTCACAAGCATACTTAACCAGTTGTGAACACAAAACAAAACCTAAAATACGCTAACAAGTTACCTACATTACTCAACTAACGACGCCTCAGTATTATGCATCTACAATGGCGGACGTCGAGCACATCTTCGTATCACAGCCCAATGCACTTCGGGAAATTGGTAGGCCAGATATGAAAATAAATTATAATTTGGTATTAATATTCCTCGAATATTTTCAAGTTATACGCATTGGTGCGTATGTAGGAAGAATTCAGAGCTAGTGAGGGTCTAAGGCATAATTGGCTGCGGCGCCAAAACATTCCACAATGCGGCCCGGTTAAATGTACTGGATATTGACATTACATTAATTTTAACCTCACTAATCACCCCAGGTAACATTGCACAACATTTGAAAAATTATCACCAAGTAGGTTATCAAAAATCACTAAAAAGCTGTCTTATTGAGTGGTAAAAATACCCTTATACTTTGTAACAAAAAATCTAGACGAAACCACCATTCTTTTTACAAATACCTAGCTCGATTATATGTGGATTAAGTTGGATTTTCTTTAAATTTTGTACAGCTACCCGGGGTGATTAGAAACACAAACTCAATCAACAAATGTCAATATGACAGCACACACGGGTTGTTTTCCGCAGTATAGGCCGGTCAAACCAGCAGTGAAGATGTGTGGTGTGGTTATTCAACGTCCTCCTCCTGCATGATGTTGCCGCTGGCCTTCATGGAGGCTCGCAGGCGCTCCGACACCTCGGGCAGCTTCTTCAGCAGCAGGTGGAAGATCGGCGCCGGCATCGTCTGCTGCAGCACCTGAATACAACACACATTCATAACTATGAGCTGTAGTGAATTTGGAATAGCGTGGTAATGGAACTTTGTGGAGTCAAAAAGAACGTCATATCAAGAAATGAGAAAGGATTGTTAAGGTGGATTGGTAATCTGTACATGTACAGATGATATAAAAATAAAATAAGGCTAACTAAACAGGTATTTAGGGCGAGGGAGGATATAAGATTAGGACTCAACCTTAGACTCAACCTTATTGAACCTACACACGTGGGAATTAGAATCCACAATGGACTTTTCGGTATCACCCAGACAAGAAAAATATATTTACATGGCGCATAAATATTAGTCTCGAATCGAACCCGTGGCCTCACGTTCCACAACCGGTTCTCAACCGACTGAGCCCAATGAGCCTATTAAGTCTTAATTCTGTGTACAATGGCTAGCATAAAACATTTTTAATGCGAGCATCGCATGCTTGAACGAATCGATCCTAGCGGGTCATGGTTATGAAGGTCAAATAAATTAATGACAACATTAGATTAGAAATTCTTATATTAGAAAAATAATAGGCAAGAAATTACGCCTAGTTTAACCCTTCAATTCCTTTAACAAAACTGGAATAATAATTTCTTTATTTCAATTTTTTTTACCATCACATAACAAGGATTTAATGTTTGTACTGTACTGTACTATATCAGCCCATATACGTCCCACTGCAGGGCACGGGCCTCCTCTACAATCTAAAGTACGATTGAGAGTGGTTAGGCCATATGGCCTAACACTGGCCTAGTGCGTATAATGTTTAGTCCACAATAATGTTTTACCGATTAAACTCGCGAATCAGGTGTTACATCGTATTTCTGATGCAAGTGAAAACAAAACTTGTGTAATACTTTATCCTCGCGTGTTTCGAAGCGATAAACAACCAACTGTATTTGACTGAACTCCGAACAAATTGCTGTGAAATGTTATGAAATTGTGATTTATTATTATGACGGATTTGGCTGGGAAACGCACTGTTATTAAGCATTTATAGTGCAGTTACTTAGTAAAAAAAATTGTGATGCGAGAATTTTCACTTGTACACTAAATTCAGTTACGCTACGACGTACATACATATCGACATTCCAATACAGTAGATCTCCGGTAATCTAGCCTCCGCCTGAACTGGCGCCCCGTGTAGTCCGACATGCCTATAGCCCCTAACGCCACTCGAAACTATACATTTTGTGTCAGCGTTATTTTTTTTTTTATCAGCCCATATACGTCCCACTGCTGGGCACGGGCCTACTCTACAATCGAGAGAATCGATTGAGAGTGGTTAGGCCATATAGTCCACCACGCTGGCCTAGTGCGGGTTGGCAGACTTACATACTGTAGAAATTCCATTAATTATTTTTCAGATAAAATCTTACAGTTTTTGTATGTAGTTTGTTGGATTACACGGTGCTCTAACAATAAATTGTCCAGACTATAGGGAATCTGTATAATCGCCCTGCAAAAGGTTTGTTGGATAACCAAGAGCTCACTGTACTTGGGTCTAGCCAATGTCTATTCCATTTCTAGCAGACTGGCACTACTTTATTCACTGTCAAGGGTTATTATATGCATTTTATTCCAGGGAATACTCCCATCAAACACACTGTAGTCTCTTTGTCAAGCTCATATAAAATTTCTACTCACACTTAGCAACTGTTGTGTTTGTCCGCAGACAGCCACGGCCTGGCCCAAGTGCTCCACACCAGCTTCCAGGTCCCCGGCAGCCAATAGCTCCTCACCGAGCTGTATCTGGAAATTTAAAACAATGATATTGTTAATATGATTGTGAAAATGCTTCATACATTTCCAAGGAAAACTACTCAACTGATTTAGATAAAAAAAATTACAGCTTACACATTAGAACACCACATAGACTATAATTTAATAATATATTGAGTAAATTGTAAAGTTTAAAGGATCTATATTTTTAAGGTTACAGGACATTAATTGTACCTGGCCAGGTCTGACTGCTATTAACTGGTACTGGTCTGTTTTATGACCTACAGTGTAGGTTTTTTAGAAAAACTTATATAGTTTTAGTTGTGCTCAAAAATACATCTATGTTTACACAGAAAGATGAGCTCATGCCTGTACAACAGAAGAGAAGAAAAAATTACATTAGAGTCACCCACAGTTTGCACAATGTACTACCATTTTAAGATATGAAAAAGGCTGTTGATCTTGTATAATTGATCATAATATATCTTACCAATAATTGGATAATTCAAATATGAATATATTCATTGGTTAGAACAAAAAATGAAAATTTCTGCAATACATGTTATACAAAAATAAAACTGCATCTCATTGTGTTGCTGCAACTAAACAAACACCAACATGTTAATTACCCAGACAGCAACATGCATTTGTTAATTACTTGTCACTACTGTTTTAAGGTCACAGTTGAACCATGTTTAATATGTATACATTATGACAATTACATATGTATGTTATAGCCACCAATGTACATGGAATAAATGAAAAAATCATAGAAAACATGGTGAAATAGAAATGTTGTATAAAACCAAATAGAATCCCAAGTAATGCAGTAAAGTTGGAAATCATAATATCAGATGGAGAGAAAACTCTCTGTACAAAAAAAGTTTAGCACTTTTTTTCAATGTATAATCTTAGATCTGTTAAACTGCTAGCCAGTTTTTTGAACAATATTCTTACCAAACTATAATATATAATACTAACACTAATTGCATTGCAATTAGCAGTGACAAATTAAGCCAGCATGGGGCCTTGTTTGACTATCGAGCAATGGAAACAACACTACACTGTATTGTATTTTGCACCATGCAAAATCAGAGACCCAATACAACCGCATAAGGTACCAGCACAATCATATTTTTTATTTGTAAATCAATTTATAAAAAATTATGGTTATTTACCTGTTGCAGGAAGAATCTCTGCATGGCTTCATGATCGCTCATATCTGGCAGAGGGCCTCCCAGTGTGCGTGATCGAGATGCATTCTGTTGTGCCTTCTGTCTACCTGAAATTACAATCTACATCAACAATGTAATCCTGGGTCCTTTCGCTGTAGCGTGAAGAGGCATCTCAGTGAGCGGGCATGATTATATCGAAAGGTATGAGACTGCCATCTGATACCATTCGAAACTGTCTGGACAGCATTAGCACTTACCATTAGGTGCAATAGAGTCACTGTGCTGTGCCAGAATAAAAAAATGTGTCCGACGTTCCAAAAGTACTTACACCAGTACACTTTGGGCACATAAAGTAAAACACAAAGCATGTGATATGCAGATATGTATTGCTTCAGATATAAACACAATCTTTGTGTGGAACCAGTCAATGTGTCAAATATTTTCTGAGATCATGTTTACTGCCGAACTTAGGCTTCCTCTGAATTTTTTCAGGTAACAATTGCCCGTTCATGCTACTGTAACGGTAGCAATGGATACTACTTTACAACATGATCATTATTATTATAGCTACATTGTCGTAACAATGCAATGTGAGAACACAATTGTTGATGTTAGTCTCACATGTCATAATTTTATGTATTATACAGCTGTTTCCAGTTAGTTGATTCATTATCATGGTTGTTTTACACTAGTAATGATAAATTACCATCTCATCAAAACCATACTCAACTAGCTCAACTTTCTTTCATTATTTGGACATCCTACAAGTTTCATAAAGTACTGTATACCAATTTTTCCTATATATTGTTATACTCTTTGACCCATTATTAATGTAGGAGTGAGAGCTGGTTAGCTTTACTACAGGCGATATTTATCCATTTCAAGGAACCGGTGCTCACTTAATAACACATTATTATTCGATTTTATTAAATTACATGCGCAAGTTTTGCAAGGAAAATACAGCTTATTGTTATTTACTTTTTGCGGTATCATTGCTGCACGTATTTATAAACCGTTCGTGTATTGTCTTCTACGCTGCGTTTGATGGACGTTGACAAGTGTAAATAACAGGAGGACATCTGGCACCACAGTCCAATGTCGTATTAGCTATAATTGCTCAGTAAATTGCTCCGCAGTTATACAACACCAACTTGCGGTTTTCTACGATTGATTCACGTGCATTATGCACCAATGAAGACATCCTCCTGGCTGTCCAAGCGCAAATATGTTACCTCGTAATCGAAAACAGAGTTATGAAATCTTTAAGGTTATAGAAGTGCGTGCTGTGCGCATACACCATAAATGATGCTAAAAACATTAATTTAAGCATGTGTATCCTTTAAATGGGAAATTCTTATTCACGAATTAAGTAATAATAGAAGTTTTCTTACGTTCCCTCAACTTCTTTTTGAACAGAGGATCCTTGCGTCGTTGCTGGTCGAAGTACACACAGTATCCCAAAAATAATGTTCCTGCTATTCCAACAGCGATCCCTAATGTAGTACGTGTGATTTCCATCATATTATTTGCACTATTAACGTTTTTAATACAAAAAATATCAGTACGCTTTTGTTACAGAATTTTGAGATCCGCCATTTATTGAAAAAGAATTTATGTTGGCAGCACTGCGTGTTTTGTTTTTTCTTTTGTAGGATTCACAAGCATCTTGGTCTGTGGCAACAATTATTTGAGAATTATAAGTGTTTTTTTATGTAGGTACGTTTTAAATATATATTTTTATTTATAATATTAATTTTTTCACATAATTATTACATTATATTGATACCTGCTTCAAAGAAAACCTGCAAAATACTGTTTTATATACGTTACGGTATAAATACGGAAACATATTATATATCTTTATTATTTTGGATTATCATTTAGTTCCATGAAGTAGAATGATAATGGTAAATTATTTATTTTCCTTCGGGTTTAATGTACAAAAGCTAGTTTTTACATATGTATATTTACATTTAAACGATAAAATGTAGACGGAATGTTCAATGTTACGTAATTGTTTTTTTTTTTAATAAAATATCGGAATGGATGTAAACATTCCCCATCTGCGATAACTATTGGCAAAACATAAAAGATTAATTTAAGCGGTTTTTTGTAATAAAACAGCTTTAATTTAAAATGCGTTAAAGACCTGAAAAATAATTATCGTTTTTAATTTTTATTTTTATTTCATTAGGTATGTATAAATGGGGTTGCCATTAGTAAATACAAACTGTACATACACATGATGTAAAATTCAGTTTTGTGAATGTTTTTGTAACAAAAATAGTTGAAAATTGTATTTATGTCGAAGGACCCATGCAAAAGACTCGCTTGTGAGATCCAGAAATGCCTTGTTGGTGAGTTTTTATAATTTAATTTTAATTATAAACCTATTCGACGACAGCCGACATTAATTCAGTCGCCATCTTTGCTTCAACCTCTCAATCGGGCCACGGATTCGCGGGCGTTTCATCGCCGTTTTTCAATGTTTTGCTCAAATAGATCATTATTAATCTTTACTAAAGCCACGTAAATTTTTCCCGGTGTCGCGAGTAACAGTTCGGTGTGAAAATGAGCTTTTTCGGGTTCGGACAAACTGCGGATATCGAAATCATTTTTGATGATGCTGACAAACGGAAGGTTGCCGAAGTGAAAACGGACGATGGCAAAAAAGAAAAGTTGTTGCTCTATTACGACGGTGAAACCGTCTCCGGAAGAGTGAATGTGACGTTGCGGAAACCGGGATCGAAACTTGAACACCAAGGCATCAAGGTCGAGCTAATAGGTCAGATCGAATTATTTTACGACAGAGGTAATCATCACGAGTTTATATCGTTGGTGAAGGAGTTGGCGCGGCCCGGTGACCTCCTGCAGCACACGTCGTACCCGTTCGAGTTTGCTAATGTCGAAAAACCTTACGAAGTGTACACGGGCGCTAATGTCAGATTGCGATACTTCCTACGCGCGACGATCGTCCGCCGCATCACAGACATCGTGAAGGAGGTCGACATCGCCGTGCACACACTATGCAGCTACCCTGACGTGCTCAACTCCATCAAAATGGAGGTGGGCATCGAGGACTGCCTCCACATTGAGTTTGAGTACAACAAATCCAAATATCACCTCAAAGACGTGATTGTTGGCAAAATATACTTCTTACTCGTACGTATTAAGATAAAACACATGGAAATATCGATTATCAAGAGGGAAACCACTGGTTCTGGTCCCAATACATTCACAGAAAATGAAACTGTTGCGAAGTATGAAATTATGGACGGTGCACCAGTGAGAGGAGAGAGCATTCCTATTAGAGTTTTCTTAGCTGGTTACGACTTAACACCAACTATGAGAGATATAAATAATAAATTCTCTGTAAGATACTACCTCAATCTTGTATTGATGGACACTGAGGACCGTCGTTATTTCAAACAGCAGGAAGTTACATTATGGAGGAAGAGTGACAAGTCTAGACTACCATTACACAACGCACACCATCCACAAACTCTCTCTCACCCAGTCAATCCAGTACTCAGGCAGCCTAGTGCCTCTAGTGAAGATAATTCAACTAGGGCCGTGTCCCCAATGAATCCTGAAAACATTATGCAACGGTCCATCTCACCAGCCATGCCTGATGGGGACAAACAAAATGGTCCTTTACAAATGGAGCAAGAGAAACCTGAGGAGATAACACAAAAGCTGTCCAACACACACATAGACAGCAAGCAAGATAATGTTAGACCCCAAGAACCTCCTCAAGTTATTGAAAAGCCACCAATTGCAGAGAAACCGGTTGTGGCAGAGAAGCCACAGATATCTGAGAAGCCCGTATTAATCCGACCTGACAGTGAAACAAGTCAAAGTCAATAGCCGATATGCACCTGCGCAGTCAAATTGACGAGCGCTGATGAAATGAACTGTATGTTTTCGTATTTGAAGACAATTGTTTGAGAGGTGCAGCACCTTTCTATGTACAGAGATTTATCAATTCTTTTCAGCATTAAGGGCAAATGCATACAGAGCCTGTGTTGCTTAATTTGTACCGTACCGTAAAGTGATTGCATGTATGTGCCTAGTATACATCGAAACTGCACATTGTAGTGATAACACAAATAAACCTGACCCATTAGCACCATCATTTTTATGGAGTTTGCTTACTGCACGAAATTAAATGAGGTAGTCATTGGCGATACAATTAGAAATATATTGTAACCATGTAACATGATGTCACACCATGTAGATAAATTCAATTGCAATGTAAATGAGTAAACCGACTGTCAATCGATCCATTGTACTGCTCTGTATGTAGGGAAAGTAACATCATGCTGTGTAGCATTTGTGTTTTTTTCATAATATGTTTTCTACAATATCTATTGAAGACTGCGGTCATTGTTTTATTATAGCACCATATCAGTTGTAAGATTTTTATTCACCATTGTAAACACTGTGAAGCAATTGTTGACCCAATTAATGTGTATAATTTTGCCATTATTAAGGAAATAATTTATTAAACACTTCATTAGGGCAGTAATACTAACAGAAAAACACAAGTATTGACTAATAACCATTTGTTAGGGATTTGATTTAGTAAATGTTGATATGATTTCGGCTATGACTAAACAAAAACTGACTTTCAAATAGAAACTGTTGAGATCCGGTATAACTGACGCCCATGCACCACACTCAAAGATAATGATTTTAAACAAACATTTCGTTGATATAACGGCTGTACTCTACACTTATCACTTCAATGTTATCATGTAACACATTTTTTTTAATGATTCATTAGTTTAATACATGGGATAGAGTTAAAAGTTAATTATGAAATTGTAAGTATGTAATATTGTCAACAGGTGATCGTTTTTAATTATGTTTTCTTTTAATTATCCTGGTTTGCAAAATTTTATAGATCACAGATGCTTATATCAAATTTATGCTGTTGTACACAACGTATAATCAAATTACATTATCTGGTGTATGAGTCAACAGGATATGTGCAAAGAATGTGTCAATGGCATTGCTCATTCCTAGTTTTGTACAAGTTGATAGTTTGAATCCTCAACATATTGAAACCGTTAATAGTTCTCTGTTCTATCATAAAAAATATGGGAAGTTAAAAACCATATCTGAATAATTTGCAGAAAATATTGTGAAGAAACTTGAGGAATGTGTAAAGGACTCAAAGCAATAAAGAAAAATATGAGTCATTTATGCATGTAATTAATCTTTATTTTATATTTTTTTAGTATGAATACAACATTTTACAAATCTGCTAGTGTTACATCAATTTGACAGAAAATATATTATTTTTTTATCCTGTTCCCTTTTTTTGCAATTTTTTTGTGAATGTTATTCGATATTGAGAATTTAAAGTAACAACTTGTGAATTTTTTTTATTGTAATGACCCAAAACGTATTATTGCCTGTAAATTTTTATTGTCAATCCTCATGATTGGTGATGGTTTTTCAAGACATCATAACCCATATATTATTAAGAATGTTGAATCCTGAGCTGTACTGTTGCTGTCACACATAAATTTAAAAATTGGATTAACCAATTTTTATACTTTATGCTATGAATGTAAAAGAAAAAATCATAAGTAGTTGTTTAACGGTTTGTGGTGTTACATTTAGATGTGATATTTGATTTTAAAAAGTGTGTAATTTAAATAAAAATAAACCATGCGGAAAATGTTCGTTGTTCAGACTTCCGAATTCGTGTAGCGCCTGTTTGAGCTTAAAATGTTCGATTTTCAAATCTTACCATTATTTGCTTAATTTCTTTGGGATTCCCCCGATAATCTACTGGGTTGCCAGTTTATCGAAGTTTCCGGTTTTGTAGACGAAAATGCAATGTAATAATTGAAAAAATATTTGGCATAGTCGTTTTTTTGTGTAGTGTATAGTCTTATATTGCGTTATTATCAAGATATCAGCCACGACAAACATTGAACTAATTCAATAAGTTTAATATGAATAAAAAATATTTATACATATTAGTTGAAAATCGGAGTGTAGCGAATATTATTACTGCATTAAACTGTCATGTTATAGAGAGGTTATTAGAATTGATGGATGGCTGCAAAAAAAAGTAATTGTAAATTAGTTTTTATTTTTTCTGTCGTTATAATTTTTAAATGAATGGACCGCAAATTAAAAACATAATTTAGATAAACATCTAATTTCCATTTCGTATAAACGTTTGTATAAATATATCTCGCTAAACACGAATATGACGTTAAAAAGTTCAACCATAAATAATTGTGTGCCATTGTTTTGGAAAATACAATAATAGAATGACTGTGAAGACTTGATATTTATAAAATCGAAAATAAATACCTCCACGGGTGTTACTCGTATATAATTGTTATCCAGTGTGAAGATTGTAAAAAAGTGGATTTTATTTAAAGGTATTTCGTTTGTTGTAGTTTGAGTATAATCGATTTAAACGACAATATAGTAAATAATTATGTAATTACGTTTCATTTGTTATATTCGACAGATTTAAAGACAAAAATGTAAACTGCCCAATGCGAGAAATAAATAAAATTAAATGTAAACTCCAAAATAAAATGAATCTATGACTATAGTCTGTAAAAAGTATATAACTAAAATATGTATATGTAGTTTAAGTTTTAAAGAACACTGGCTGTGGATTTGCACCGCATTTTAAAATAAAAAGAGATCGTTTTATTTGTCTATTGTCGGAGATATGCGGTCCACATCCAGCCGCGTAATAATATATAGTTATTAAACATTTTTTTTATGTAAATTAGAATGTCCATGTTCTGTGTAACATTATTCTGTTATTAACTATGTACCGTAAAATTGTTTGATTTTAGTATCTTATTGTATAAAAGATATCCTTTTTTTGTAATGAGATTAAGAGCGCATGCTGATTATATCATATTGTTAATAAAATATATGTATAAATCGCTGAAACACGTATTTTTATTTCAATACATCATCGTGTAAAAAACGCCGTATTGTCGCAAATACTCTCTTGCCATAACTGCCAATAACAATAATATGAAAACCTCCAAAATTGTGCCAAAAAACTTGAAATCTGTTGGCTAGACGTTGTCAGTGTAATTTTCCACTCCAATATATTTTTTGCAGTATTTTTGGCTCGACTATTTTCCATTTTTGTTACAGTAGAATTTTGTATATGATAGGATTAATACGGAGGAATGGTTTGTGATGACGTATTTTGTACTACAAACTATTCCTATAGGCACTAAACCAAATTAACGAGTTCTGATTATGTTCGAGAAGAAAAAACCGATCTTACTACTTCCTAGTAAACTTGTATATTTAGGGTATTTAGGATTAGAGGTAAAATATCCCTTTGAAATATTCACTATCAAACAATTATATGACTTATACTGATATGAAAACCAGCTAAAATGAGGACATCGCATGAGTTTCATGTTACATCCACCGCAAAATATGTGTTACCTTCTATATTAGTCGTGTTTCGTACTGCACTGGTGTCTGGTCATAAAGACTTATGGCATTATTCATAGACATTTTTAAAACCTATTTTAGTTATCGAATGTTTTATCTTTTTCGCTCAAACTGAATTCAAAAGTCGTTCGAAAGGGACAAAACGTTTGATAACTAAAATAGGTTTTGAACCTGTTTATGAACAACGCCGTTAAACTCGTACAACTACATACATACATAAACACACGCCTTTTTTCCCAGAAGGGGTAGGCAGAGGTGCTACTAGAACACCCACGTTTCGCCTTGTATATTCCGTCCCACGATGTGATAGGGGGCAAGCCTATCGCCATATCGGGCACAAATTCCTGACTCCGGGCTAATAATGAATAGAAAAATCCAATATCACTTTGACCCGGGATTCGAACCCGAGACCTCAGCTTTGCAATCATACTGTAGTACCACTACGCCACCGAGGCAGTCAACAACTACATATAAACTTTTATGCTATTTTAAACACCGGCGGTATTTTTAACCTTAATGTAAAATATAAATAAGTAGGCTGCTATATAATCGATTACTTGGCCGTTTGGTAATGGAATTTTCTAGCATGCCTATAGGTTTATTTTCTACCAATGGCACTTCACAAATCAATAAAAAGGCCCTGTAACATTAGGTATATTTATTATTCAGCCGTTGGTTTGTTAACCGATAGCGATTGTTTATCATACCATTAAAAACATGATACATAGTGGTAAATCAATTGATGCCTTTTTTTTTATTGTATACGTCCCATTGATATCGAGAGTTCGAATGAGAGTGGTTAGACCATATGGTCCACCACGCTGCCCTAGTGCGGGTTGGCGGACTTTACATAGCGTAGAAATTATTTGAATTCACTACGGTATGCAGATTTCCTCACGATGTTTCCCTTTACCGTTATAGTGCGTATATAAATACACACATGTCTCCGAAAAGTCAGAGGTGTGCCCTGGGATTTGAACCCACGACCACCGTGAACATGTAGGCAGCCGCGTCTGGTCTGTTACCAACAGGCCACCACGCACTTAACACTTATTGATGACGTAGAGGGAGCCTGTGTTCAGTAATGGAGTTACAGTAGCTCGAACTACTGTTAACTTCAATATTTGATTAGTTTCGTTGCGAGTAAAATACAACTTGGACACTTCCAGATACTTGCCCAACTTCAGTGCTCGGTTTAAATAAATTGCGCACTGTCGATCTTGGCTTACAGAAATAGTAGTGGCTTAGTTGTTAAACTAAGGTCTCTTGCCTGACTGAGACTGCCTCGGTGGCGTAGTTGTACTACGGTACGATAGCCAAGCTGAGGTTCGAATCCCGGGTCCGGCAGACCGATATTGGATTTTCCAATTCATTATCGGCCCGGAGTCAGGAATTTTTGCCCGATACGGCGATTGGCTCGCCCCTTATCACATCGTGGGTCGGAACATATGTACAAGGCGAAATGTGGGTGTCATTATTGTGCCTCTGCCTACACCTTCTGGGAAAAAGGCGTGAGTTTATTTATGTATGTATGTTAGTCGTTAAACCATACGTTCAAAACTCACGACTTTTCTGGGCACAGGTGCTTCCAACACATCTATGTTTCACCTCGCGTGTTCGGTTCCACGATGTGATCGTAGTCAATCTTCATATCGGGCACAAATTCCAGACTCCAGGCTGATATAATGAATTGAAAAAATCAATACCACTTTGGCTGACCCGGGAGTCGAACCCAAGACCTCAACGTTGTTGTGGTACCGTAGTTCAACTGCGCCACCGAGGTTGTTTGTGAAAGAATGTCTGAAAGGAAATTTGGGAGACAAAAGTAGATCATTGGTACTCTCCTTTCGTTTTCACCAGTGCTGCGCGTGGGTTGTAGTTCATTGGCGCCACGTGTCAGCCGCGCCCACGCTTGCATCACTGCATTATTGATTGTTATTTAAATAGCTAGGGGACAATTCAATCGACCACATAAATATCTATTGAATCAGCCGTGCTGTGTGGTTTGTACCGTCTGTTGAGCTATGCATCAGTTGCTTTACTGCACTGCAACTGATCACTGCTCTTTATCTTATGAATTATAATAAATTAATAGTTAAAAATCATTGGGAAATATGAATCTGAATTGAATCTGTGGAAATCATTTGGAGAGGCCTATGTTCAGCAGTGGACTTCCTTTGGCTGATGGATTGGATTGGAATAGTTGAAAATATTTCTTCCTCTCATTGGTTATATGGCAGCCTATATGGGGGTGAAACGTAAGGCCGTGGATTCTTTTTTCGGGTGAAACAATTCACTAAGTTTACGGCGTAAAAATCTTCATATTTGTTCAACATTTTACTTGAAATCTAAAGACGGCAGTACGCTAGGCGAATTTTGTACACTATTGGAAACTCTACTTACCCATCGGGGATTCTAATAGGCGTGAGCTCATTTGTTTGGCTATCTTATCAAATTTTTATTTTAATTCAAGTAACATTACATAAAAACAAATAGCATTACAAAAGGTAGCCAAACTAGGCAACGCCTGTAACTTGGGATACCAACATAATCTTATATATTAAGGGAGCTTGTGCAATAGTATCTGGCACTTTGCCAATATTGTAACATTTATTAACTTGCATGCAGTAATATTTAGTACCAACCACCAACCGCCCCAGATTCACTCACTACAATATTTATCGGGTACAAAGTAGGCTACTACCTATGACCTAACCAGTTCTACCTGTGGAAAAATCACCAGATGTTATCTCTCCGAATATGGATTCAATTTATTGGCCGGTAAAGTTTGCTAGCCTTGAGCCTCCTCCATATTTAATGAGTAGGTTAATGACGTGTTGATGAACTGGTTTTTATATTGACTAGTCATCGGTGTCAGAAATCATAGCTTTTTCGTCACGCTTGTATAGCAAAATGACTATAATTCATGTGATAAGTACATGTTGTCATCGAGATAGACTATAAGAAAATATAAATGGTGAGGCTATGTCAGCCTAGTCACAACCTAATATATCTTCATAAGATGAATCGGAAACGACAAACATTGCATGGTGTTTCCTCACCATATTCGCTGGTGGTATCCGAGCAAATCCGGATATTTTTCCTTACTTTACATGCATAAGCTAGGTGTGAACCTATATCCACGACGCGATAGACAAGGCTGTTTAGTTTCCACGCACAATTTTCCGACCTTAGTTAAGTCTCAAGTCAAGGCAGAAGGCGAGCCTATCACCATGGCGGGTACAAACTCCACTCCCAAGCATCTCATGATATTTTCCACTAGTCTTGCATACGTCACAGTTCTTGATTGAATCAATGTAACGTGGACAGGGGCTGACGTCACAGCTCAATTAGCCGGCCACGCCCCTTGGAGTGATGTAGTGATTAAACTTGTTACAAGGCTACACTGATTACGGCCTACATATAACACATATATAAATTTCATTGACAGTAATAATTTGAGTTATGGACTAGTATAATTGCTCTGGAAGTACTGAGATCCTGGGGTTTGATGCCCAAAACGAACAATTCTCATTGTGAATATGTAGGTCATTTTACAGATTAAATATAATGCAGCAGTAAATTGGTTGAAAGCGTGGTGGACTATATGGCCTTATCCCTCTCAATCGTATCTACTCTCGATTGTAGAGGAGGCCGGTGCCCTGCAGTGGGACGTATATGGGCCCATACAGATACAGTAAATTGGTTACTTTAAGGTATTTTAATCTAAATTTTAAGGCTAAACGTGGAGCCAAGTCAATACAGATATTTTATTATCTATGTTGACTTACCTAGCAACAGCGTATCCCAAAATGCGAATAAATGATTACATTTCATAAAATAACTGCAGAAATAGACAACTACGTGCTGACATGATGATGATAAAATTATTTACCCATTTTATCGTCACTTCACACTTCACACTTCACAGCCAATGATTTGGCATATTTTTACACACCAATTTAATGCCAATCGTTGCGAAGGAAGATAGCGAGTTATATGAAAAAACATTTCATATGATTTGAACTTCTGAAAACCTACTTGGCTCAAACTCCAGCCATAATAGGATACTAAACATTTACGGCTATATCCATAGACAGTTTTAAAACCTATTTTAGTTATCGAATGTTTTGTCTCTTTCGGACGACTTTTGAATTCAGTTTGAGCGAAGAAGACAAAACATTCGATAAGTAATATAGTTTTTAAAACTGTCTATGAATGTCGTTAGACTACGAGATTATACATTATGATTTATTTATCGGCCTATCGTGGCCCAGTTTGTTCCAATTGGTCACCATGCTCTGCCGAAATAGCCTTATTAGTTATGTGTACGCTACGCTCGGCAGAACTCGTTCTATTATGCATAACATTTCATCGACTTGGTGGAATTTTAAAACGAGCGCTAATGAGCCAATCGATTCTTGATATGTTTTAACATACATACATACATAAACTCACGCTTTTCTCCAGAAGGGGTAGCCAGAGGCGCTACCAGGACACCCACATTTCGCCTTATATGTTCCGTCCCACAATGTAATAGCGGTCGAGCCCGTCGCTATATCGGGCACAAATTCCTGACTTCGAGCTGATAATAAATAGGAAAATCCAATATCACTTTAATGTTTTTACCAAGTATCATAAACATTATTTATTTAAACTCATGCTATACGCATTATTACTTATCCTGTTAGACATCGAGAATTGTACCTGTAATTTTTAGTGTAGAATTCCAATTTTATGTTCGCCGCACCAAAAGGTTGTAAAATATGATAATGAAACGAAAGTGTGTTTGTTAGCTTAGCCTTCATGTATGTTTTCAGCTACGAAGCATTGATGTTATAATTTTTTGCACTGCTGTAAGACCTAGGACTCACGTCATAGTTACAGATCCTAACTCGTGTCCGATCTTCTGGCGCCAGAATGCATTGTTGTCAAAAAAAATCTCTCTTCAAATTTTATTACATTGGAAATGTTAATATTGTTAAACTACGAGTATAATTGCTTGTAGTTTTAAAAAACATATCTCAAAAAATTCTTTAAATATATATTCTTTTAAATTTTGTTTGTAGTTCCAAATTACGCCACACGCCAGTAGAATTTTGATGAAATTATAGGTACTGCTCGTGTCTTCGTCATATGTCTGATGTCTACTCTTTCTAAAAACATTATTTCATTAGTTTAGATTGAGTGGGACAAGTTAAATGCTGAATTTTGTGATTTACTTCACCATAAGATATCTTCCTTTATTCACCCACAGGATGTCCACTATTGAACACAGCCCCATGCCCAATTATTTTCATAGCATTCCAATACCTATTTCGTGGTGGCGTGTGGCAAGTGCGTGGTGGCCTGTTGGTAACGGAACACACGCGGCTGCCTACATGTTCACGGTGGTCGCGGGTTCAAATCCCAGGGCACACCTCTGACTTTTCGGAGTCATGTGTGTATTGATAGTCAATTGAAGTAAGGAAAAGTAGTGAAGGAAAACATCGTGAGGAAACCTGCATACCATAGCGATTTGTATAAATTTCTATGGTATATAAAAGTTCGCCAACCCGCAACTAGGCCAGCGTGGTGGACTATATGGCCCAAGCACTCTCAATCATACTCTCGATTGTAGAGGAGGTCCGTGCCCTGCAGTGGGTCGTATATGGGCTGACACAATACAATAAAAGTGTCGTTTTGTCCGCAGAGAACAGTTTCCAAGAGGTGCGTTGCGAGCGAGTGTTCGAAGCTATGCGCCAGTGCTGCTTGAAGCACAAGCCCAGGTCTCTAGTCTGCGAGGGTTACGACCTGGAACCGAGACAGTTTGCGCCCGTCACTGACAGGCCTGCTAAGTGAAAAGGTAAACGTATCAGTAACTTATAAACCTGGCAATCGACGTAGAAACTCAATTTGTAGTAAGTCAACACTGTCGCTGATAAAAAACCTAGAGAACTTGAGGATTTTAGATGTATTTCCCGCCAGGACATGAGGTATGTACAGAGCCACCAACTTATCTGTTCAGGTGGCCATAATTGGAACTAAACCAGTGTTATCAGATAATATATGGTAATTACTGCAGATGCACATTTATTTTTTGCCAAAACACTGCCAACGGTAGTGTTATATTACCGTGTCGTTTCTACCGTATTTTATAAGATACATAACTGTGTATATAATTTTCTAATTTACTCTAATCTAATTCAAGATTTTTTTAAAGTGGCAATACTCAATTCCTCACTAGCGACGATTCCGAAATTTCCGACTGAACAGATAACTTGGTCGCTCTATACATAGATCTATTTCCCGCCAGAACATGAGGAGTGTAGACGTATTTCCCGCGTTTAAAAAATTATGAAAAGAAGGACAAATAGGTTAGAGGTAAGTATAGTTAGATTAAGAAAATTGTCACTCAGCAAACAAAACTCGACCTTTATTTCGAAATGATTTTTGTGAGATTGTCGTTAGTAATTGTCATCAACTAATAACGATCTAATTGGTAGAACCATATTATTGCAAACGCAGTGTGGGACGCCCGCCTACACGATGGACAGACGATCTAGTTAAGGTTGCAGGAAGTCGCTGCATGCAGGCCACTTCCAACAGGTCAATGTGGAGATCCTTTGGGGTAGGCCTATGTTCAGCAGTGGGCTTCCTGTGACTGACAAGAGAAAGAGAAGAGAGAGTAGCACTCTGATTAGGAATATTATTCTGGGTTTTATTGCTTGGAACAAAGTTCCCCATCGACCCCATTGGCCTATGTTTTTATTCCCTTAGTATATATTTTTTTATCATCTAGTAAAGTCGCCCTGGTTCTCTCGGCCTCATTAGTGTCCAGTTTGTGTGTCACATGACAATAATAAACGTATAGTAATCAGATAGTTTGACACCGCGTAGGGCTTCTAATTATCCACTGGTGTCACTTCGCACCGAGCTGCGGTCACTACTAAACACGAGGTGGGGGTTAACGGACTTATAAGTCTATCCTTCCAAATAAATGAAGATACATACATAAACTCACGCCTTTTTTCCAGAAAGGTAGGCAGAGGTGCTAACAAGACATCCACGTTTCGCCTTGTATTTTCTGTCCCATGCGATCCATGGCAAGCCTACCGGCTACCGCCATATCGGGCACAAATTCCGGACTCCGGGCGGACAATGAATAAAAAAATCCAAGATCACTTTGCCGACCCGGGATTCGAACCCGAGACCCCAGCTTGCAATCATACCGTAGTACAACTGCGCCACCAAGGCACAGTCAGATGAAGATATATTCACAAAAAATAGTGGACCATAGAAAAAAATGCAGCCTCAAAATAGATGATGCAAGTTGGTTGACCAATCTTATCATGGCGCGTATCAACGACCTTTTAATTTACAAGTGCTGGGTTTCTATAAATGATAATCTTAAAACATGAGAACAAAAACTTTTTAATTCTAATGTAGTTTTGGTATTTTATGTGATGCTGTAATCGGTCGAAATTGTGAAGGATTGAGTAGGAAGATTGACTCTTGTTCGATTTTATACAAACTTAAATTTTAAATTCATTTCAATGTCGTACTTATCTGAAGGTAGTCTTAGAAAGTTGTAAGGCCGGCTGTATTCCTATCAGATAGTTGGAATATCCTTTGGTAAAAAAATAAATCCCTTGCTATGCTGTCTTGGTCTGCGCTGGCCCGTAGTTATTGTCTTTAGAACGATTTTTCATTACAAGATCTTATCAATCTAATTACCGATAAAGTAACAATTGCGATTAATTAATTAATTCCACTGCTACACCTTTCACCGCTGATTTCAATCTTGTGACCTTAAAGGTTATTACAATCGTTTATAAATAAAGAAAGTAAAGTGAAAAATAATTTCGAAGTATTTTTCCATTTTGTTTTAAGTATATTGATATATTTACTAGAACCGTTTTGACTATGTTGTTAAAGTATTACGAGTACTTCTATGCGCCTCACAGATTCACCGCAAGCTTCTCTCATGTGCAATGATTTTGATATCTGTTCTGTAATGCCTTATTCATTAATCGTTAAAACTTACATATTCACATCCAAATTTATTTCGAGAGAGTAACATCATGATTTCTTGCTACGTGTAATTATATTACAGTTTCAGTACTTTAAAACATATGCCTTAAGCCCCATTTACACGGGGAGAGGGTCTCACTTCGAAGATGCGATTATCGTAAGGATATGAAAAACGTTACATCGTGTGAACATTGACTGCCTCGGTGGCGTAGTGGTACTACGGTATGATTGCAAAGCTGAGGTCTCGGGTTCGAATCCCGGGTCGGGCAAAGTGATATTGGATTTTTCTATTCATTATTAGCCCGGAGTCAGGAATTTGTGCCCGATATGGCGATAGGCTCGCCTCCTATCACATCGTGGGACGGAATATACAAGGCGAAACGTGGGTGTTCTAGCAGCACCTCTGCCTACCCCTTCTGGGAAAAAGGCGTGTGGTTATGTATGTATGTATGTGTGAACATTGTCAGAACACGATTATCTTGTGGCGGTTATGTCATGCGATAATGGCATACGATTTTCGCCACGAGAAACTTTGCCCGGGTAAACGGCGCTTTAGCTTTGGGGATACTATCTTCTTAAAACCCTCGTAAATCCTTGGAATGTTGCCAGACATTTATATGATGTACAAGACAATGGTACCACACGATGTCATAAAATGTTGAGACAGAGCGTCTCAAATAGAAAATTTGTAAAATATTACGAATTTTCTCATGTATGTATAGTGAAATGTTACAAAATGAAAGTGCGTATTCCTTCTATTTTCATGATTATGTATTTGATTTTGTAATGTATGCAATGAAACACAGACTATCGCGAACTGTCATTTATTGGCCAAGTAGGAAACATGTACAATAGGCGGGTACTTATAAATAACTTATTATTTATGTACCCTATACATATCATTTTTCCCTCCTTATAAATAACAAAAACATCATCTTATATTTAATATAAACTAAATATCAGTGAGCTCATTGTTACATAATCAACTATTTAGGTGGAATGGTCTTATCTTTACGTGGTCGCAATGTCATTGAATGAGGAGCATGGAAAATATGGCGACGTTGTTTACGAATTTGTATCGGCTGATTTGTAACTTCGTCGCCCGGTCGCTCACTATCGCCCGAATGTTCTACCGATGTGGGCATGTTGTGACTCGGTGACATAGACCGTAAGGGTGACCTACTCTCACCCTCCCCACCTGACGACTCTTCGGTCTCGCTGGCGTTGCCCTCGTCCTCAGGACTCGTGCCTAGCTCAATCCTCGATAGAGAATGACGTGATCTAGATGTCGGTGTAGTGATTAATTGGTCTATGTGTCGCCTTTGCATATTACGATCATCGTCTGGCTTAATGATGTAAGACACAGGACCCGTCCGCTTGGTCACTACTCCCCCTGTCCACTTATTATTATTCCCTAATCTATAGTCGCGTATATACACTTGGTCCCCGACATTTGCCTCACGGGGCGTCCCTCCGTATCGCGACGTTTGTTTATCTTGCGCTTCTTTTACCATAAGGCTAGTTTGCGGCCGTATAAGATCCAAACGTCCCCGTAACCTGCGACCTATCATAGCAACCGCCGGCTCCTTCCGTGTAGTACAATGTTCGGTATTACGGTAAGAAAATAAAAATCTACAAAGTGCTATTTCGAGATCGTCGTTTTCAGTAGTCGCCTTTTTCAGCACTTGTTTGACACTCCGAACTGCGTTTTCTGCCGCACCATTACTCGATGGATGATACGGGGACACTAAAATTTGCTTAATGCCATTCCTACTCAGATATTCTCTAATATCTATTGAGGAAAAAGGTGGGCCATTATCACTTACTATACATTTTGGAAAGCCAAAACGAGCAAATATCTTTCTGAAAAAGGAAATAACCACAGCCGCTGAGGTGCTCGGTATAGCCTCAGCTTCTAGCCACTTTGAATGTGCGTCAACTAATACAATATAATATTTATTACGATACGGACCTAAAAAATCTACATTAAGTCGAGACCACGGCTCCTCCGGCCAGGCCCACGTGTGCAGCGGCGCGTGCGGCGGGCTCGGCCGGTGCGCGGTGCATGCGCTACACTCGCGGCACACCTGTTCGATGTCCGCGTCGAGGTGATCCCACCATACGTAATTTCGTGCTAACTGTTTCATTTTAACAACGCCTATGTGTCCACTGTGCAATTCGTCTAACATTTTGACACGTAATGATTCCGGTATAATAACTCGATATCCCCAAACTAGACACCCGTGTTCTGAAAAAAGATTATCCTTTTTTAAAAATAAGGACTTCTCATTGTCATTCGCACACTGCTGAGGCCAACCGAACTTTATGTAACCTAATACTTTATTTAATAACGGATCTTTTTGAGTCTCGGATTTAATCTCTCGAAACGTTATAGGTAATTTATCTTCTATGTAATTAAGATAGCTTTTCTCACAAATGGATAATTTATGCAACGACTTTGTTGGTAATCGAGATAAGAAATCTGCGAAACAGTTTCTTGTGGAAGGGACGAATTCAATATCAAAATTATAACCGGCAAGTTTAATAGCATAACGCTGAATACGACTAGCCGCGGTTTGCGGAATACCTTTATTTTTGCCGAATATATAACTTAAAGCCTTGTGATCACTACGTAATACAAATTTTCTGCCATATAGGTACTGATGGTGTTTAGTCACCCCGAAAACAATGGCAAGCGCTTCTTTATCTAATTGTGAATAATTTTGTTCGGCATCGTTTAAAGTTCGGGAAGCGCTGCTGATCAACCGTTCCGTTCCGTCCGGGTACCGGTGCGACAACACCGCGCCGAGTCCGTACGCGCTGCTGTCTACAGACAATACCAACGGCAACGTCGGGTCATAGTGAGCTAGCATCGGCGCGCGCGTTAATTTACGTTTAATATTTTTAAATGCCGCATCACACTCCTCACTCCAATGCCATTTTACATTATTTTTAAGCAAATTATACAACGGTTTTAAAATTTCAGATATGTTAACACAAAACTTAGCATAAAAGTTGACTAGTCCTAAAAAACTTTTTAATTGACTAACATCTGTTGGAGTGGGGGCAGCAACAATAGCCTCCACTTTCTTATCGTCCGTATGCAGACCGTTTTTATCGATACGGTATCCTAGGTATGTCACACTATTTTTAAAAAAATCACATTTTTTCCAATTAACTCGTAGTCCTACTTCATTGAGTCTTGACAATACTAATTTTAAATTTCTCAAGTGTGTGGCTTTGTCTTTTCCCGTGACACAGATGTCGTCGATCCACACAACCGTTGAAGGCAATCCACTAAGTGTTTCCTCGATTATTTTTTGGAAATGTTCGGGAATACATTTTATACCAAAGGGAACACGTTTATAAACATATGTACCGACGTGGGTCGTGATTGCTGTCATCGGCTGTGAATCCTGAGTTAGTAAGAGTTGCTGATAAGCATGAGACAAATCGAGCTTCGAGAATTGTTGACCCCCTGACAGCGTTGCAAATATGTCTTCAATACGCGGTAAAGGGTAATGAAAGTCTTTAATACGCGGATTAATGGTGATCTTGTAATCACCGCAAATGCGGATTTCGCCATTTTTTTTTATCACCGGGACTATAGGAGTCCCATAGTCTGAACTATCTACTTTATAAATTACATCATCACGCTGCAATCTTTCTAACTCGCGCTCAACTGGCTCGCGTAAGGCGAGTGGCAACGGACGCGCTTTGACATAGACAGGCGTCGGGTCCGCCAAATGTAACCGTAACGGCGTTTTAAAAGTCCCAAGCCCATCAGCAAACACTTCCGGGAATTCTTTTCTTAAAGTGACTATTTCATCATCGAAACCTTTAGCTATATTGTGACAATTCGAGACATCTAACCGTAAACATCGTATCCACGTTCGGCCCATTAATGGTGGGCCTCCTTTTTCGACTACATATAACTCGAGCATCTCGGTTAAAGATTTGTATACGACATTCACAATAATACAACCCAAAGGTTCTATGATAGTACCCGTGTAAGACTTTAAGCGTAAACATTTCTTTTGAATAGGAATATGAGATAACAATTTATCATAAAAATTCTTAGAAATAACAGATATTTTACTGCCGGTATCCAATTCAAAAGTAATGTACCGATTTTCCACTTTCAACTGAATATAATACGGGGCATCACCGTCACCGCACACGATATTATAAAAGTTTAAGTCACCGTCACTAGAATCATCCAAGAAAAACTGACCTCTAGGATTCTTGGGTCCGCCGGACGTTCCACTGACACTTTCACTACATACCACTTTGAGGTGCCCTTTCTTGCCGCACCGGTCGCACGAGTAATTTTTGAATCGGCACCTGGCTGCTGCGTGGCCCTCCTTCCCGCACCGCGTGCACCCGCGTCGCGCCCCGGAGCTGCCACTGAAGTCCTGCGACACGGCCCACGGCTCAGCCCGTGACAAGGGTGCGCGGCGAGCTCCGCGCGATGACGCCACGCGGTGAAGGGGCTCGGCCGCCTCCGCCGAGGCGCCGCCGCCGCTGTTGCCGCTGCTGCTCGACGACGCGATCATCGCGTGTCTAGTTGCCGCCTCCAGCGCGAGTGCCAACTCCACTGCTCGGTTGTAGTCCAAATTCTTTTCAGCAAAAAGCCGAGATCGCATATCTTCGTTGTGAAGGCCGGAGACGAATTGGTCCCTCAAGTTAATCTCCAATGGATTGGATGTTACGTTGGTAAAATTGCAAGTCTTGCCCAGATGTTTCAGACTTTGCAAATATTCGCTCACGGTCTCCCCCTGCGTCTGCTTTCTTTGCCGAAATATATGCCGTTCCGCGATCTCCGATCGTTGAGGTTCGAGATGTATTTTGATGATTTGTTCTAACTGATTGAACGTTTTACTTTCCGGTAAGTCGGGCGCGCACAGGTCACACATAAGATCATAACATTTTTCACCCACGTGTGTCACTAAGGTAGCCACGTGCAAATTGTCTGGTATTTGATTAAGTGAAATAAACTGTTTCCCCCGGCGGCAATACGCCGTCCAATTATTAGAACCGATATCAAACGTCTCGATCTTTCCAATAGGCATGGCGAGCAAAACAAATCACCGAAACTGAATAAATAACCGACTGCGCCAATGTAATGTATGCAATGAAACACAGACTATCGCGAACTGTCATTTATTGGCCAAGTAGGAAACATGTACAATAGGCGGGTACTTATAAATAACTTATTATTTATGTACCCTATACATATCAGATTTGTGAACACATTGTACATAGAAACTTTTAGTACGAATACAAGGTTAAAAAGCTTGCCAATAATATTTCAGTTCAAATAAAAGACCATCTCAATAGGATTGCGCAATGCGCAGTCTATGCATTAACTAATTTAATCCATGCACTTCAGTGGTTCCTACAACTCCCCCATCCAAATCAATTGCAATAATAAAACGCGCTATCGCCGTGAGTGCATGAACATCAGAAAAGCAAATCATTTTTAATCGACATTTTATTATATTACTGTATACATAATTGGTAAAGGTACGACATGGTAAAGGTCGCGGGACGTCGCTGGATGCAGGTTGCCTCCAACAGGTCACTGTGGAAATCATTAGGAGAGGCCTATGTTCAGCAGTGGACTTCCTTTGGCTGATGATTTGATTAATACATAATTGTCACGCTTGTGTCCCATAAGAGCAGCTAAAGTACTATAAATTTCCTCAAGAATACTATGAATTTCCAATTTGCCCCATTCTGACATATCCATTTTACTTCATCCATTTTCATCAATCTACTCATGCGTTCTTGGCGGTTCGTAATACCTTGAATAGACATTGCCAATTTAATTAATGGATCAATGTATGAACAACTAAGCTAACATAATTGAGCAATTTCACATGTACCATTTCCTCAGACTATTGTGACGACTTTTGTAAAATAGGTATCACTATGACTGCCTGGCGTAGTTGTACTACGGTGCGATTACAACTCGTAAGGTCTTCCGAGAGGGTTCGAATCCCGGGTCGGCCAAAGTGATATTGGATTTTTCTATTAATTATCAGCCCGTAGTCAGAAATTTGTGCCCGATATGGCGATAGGCTCGCCCTCTATCACATCGTAGGACAGAACATACAAGGCGAAATGTGGATTTCCTGGTTCCACGGTCCACCTTTGCCTACTCCTTCTGGGAAAAGGCGTGAGTTTATGAATTTATTTATCACCAGCTTAAACTACATTCGTGTCAGTGTCAACCATCTCACTGATTACTACATACATACATACACAATCGTCACGCCTGTATCCCATACATAGGGTAGGCAGAGACTATGGATCGCCACTTTGCTCGATCCTGACATACTACTTTCACTTCATCCATGTTCATCAATCTCTTCATGCATGCTCGTCGGTTCAGAGTACTTTTAACCTGACCCTTCTTGAGGGTATCACCGATTTGGATGGTGTAGGTTCGGTGAGGTCGACCCCTACCGACCCTTCCATTCACCCTCGCCTTGTATATGTGCTTGGTTAGTCTCCTTTCATCCATCCTCTCTACATGACCAAACCATCGTAGCATTCCTTTGTCACTTTTACTTACTACAAGTAAAGTAATATTTTATTTGTTTCAGCGAATTATGGAAGAGACTCGTCGGCGTCCAATCAAACCGTTAGGTAAAAGGAGTTGGATCTACAAATACCCGAGAACTTTTCAAATTACCTTCACCACTTTGGCTGCGGGGATATTGTTCTCAAAACCAATTTACGACATATTCTTCAGGGAACGTGAGCAGTTCGACTTTTCTGAACCCCCCACTACTTTCGTCTACAAACCAATTGAGGATAAGGTGGAGGGGTAAATTATGGAATCGGTCGTCAAAGCCAGGGAGAGATTCGCGAAATACCCCTTAATCTACGCAAAGTGCTCTAAACAAGGCGCCCTTTACGCCAAGTGTGTGTTAGTCAAAGAAGATACGGTGAAAAAGGACGATTGTCTCAAAGAATTTCAAGAGTTCAAAATCTGTTTGCAATCGGCTGCGAAGGGAATGAAAACGAGGATCTAAAATGAATAAGATAATTGAGTTACTCAATCTGCCATTGCGGTGGCATTTACTGGCAGGGTTGTTGATACGGCTGGTGCTGATCGTGTATGGAAACGTCCACGACAAGCACTACGATGTGCCATATACTGACGTGGATTATAAGGTGTTCACTGACGCTGCCAGACACGTCGTCGATGGCAACTCTCCTTACAAACGCCATACGTACCGTTACAGCCCGCTCATAGCGTACCTTATGATACCGAACATACTGATCGGAAAAGAATTTGGCAAATTGCTCTTTTCGGCCTTTGATATATTGGTAACCATTGCTGTGAAAGTTCTAGTCGAGCACCAGTTGGGTAAAACGAATTATGCTTCGAAAATCGCAAAGCTCTGTTCATTGTTTTGGCTCTATAACCCTTTGAGTATAGGAATATCTACACGAGGCAATGCTGACTCCGTGGCGTGCTTTTTAATAATCCTTTCTCTGCTGTTCTTGCAAACGGATATCGTTGAGAATTTATCCACGTTCGTTTTGTCCGGGATATTGTTGGGAGTCTCCATACATCTTAGATTGTATCCTCTGGCTTTTAGCTTCCCAATGTATTTATCTTTAGGTGACTACCAGTTTCAGAGGGACACTAGTTTAGGCGCCTTTATTTATTCATTGTTACCAAATAAAAAGCAGATCCTTTTGATGCTAAGTTGCGTGGGAACCTTATATTTATTGACGCACATCATGTATTTGCTTTACGGTTATGAATTTCTATTCGAGACGTACATCTACCATCTATTTAGGAAAGACACGAGACACAACTTTTCGGTACTCTTTTACTACTCATATCTGACTATGGATCAGCTCTCCATAGATCTTGTTAAGATGGTCATGCAGATATTTCAGTGCATAATTTTGTTCGTGTTAAGTTTGACGTTTGGTTGTGACTCCAAATCGTTGCCTTTCGCTTTATTCTCGCAGGCAGTTGTCTTAGTGACGTTCAACAGTGTTATGACGTCACAGTACTTCGTTTGGTTTCTGTCGTTGTTGCCTTTAGTAATGCATAGTTTTAAAATGTTGCCGAATAGGGCGTTAGTTTTGACCATTATATGGACTTCGGCCCAAGGAGCTTGGCTTTTTTACGCGTATCTCCTCGAATTCAAGTCTAGAGAGGTGTTTATATTAATTTGGCTGAAAAGCGTAGTGTTCTTTTGCGCAAATATTTATGTCCTCGGACAGCTCATAAAGAGCTACTGTCCGGGGTACGCCTTTGGCCACAGTAATGTTAGTCGTTCAATAAAAAACAAGTAGATGTTGTCAATGTAGATAGAAATGAAATAAAATGTAGAATTTGACAACTTGTTTTATTTCTATAAATATCTATCTCTAATGCTAAATAAACATAACATGAAATGCGTGCACAATTGTCTCTTCACACATGTTTCTGTAACCCATAATCCACACATTCAAATATCTTATAGTGATCCATAAACTTTGAAAATAAAATTTGTCGATAAATTTTATTAATTTACATTTATGGCAGTAAAAATATACTATATCCTGAAAGTAACTAAAATTGACAAACATGTTAGATACCCGTATCTTATTCATGTTTATGACCCACTACAAGATACGTTTTAGAGATAAGGCGAGGTAACTGGACTGTTAACAGATGTAGGTGTTGTGATAAATAATGCATTAGGCATATATGCAGGAATATCGAGTTATATCCAAAAATGTAAAATTTTGGAGCAATTTAACATGTTTTCACTATCAGTCAGGTAATTTTATTATTGCCAATTGAATAATCAATCAAGAAACAAAACATTAAATTTTAGGCTTTTCTAATTAGTTTTACAAAATCTGGCTTATCTTTACCTCTTGTAAATATATTTGCCCAATAAAAATCAACACAGGCTGGATGCAATATTAAATATACCACAGCTTTATATATTAACAACACAATTATTAGATGAACAATTTATATTCAACATCAACAGTCTGCAGTCACCCTACATGACAGTTATTTCTTGGTCTCCGGTAAGTTGACTTTGGTGAGGTCATCAGTTTCTCCTGTGGACATGTTTGACAGTTTCTTGCCAATGCGCTCGTGGACGTCCAGGTATTTAGCTACACATCTGTCTAGGCACACTGACTCGCCTTTGCCTGAAAGACAAATAACAATTTATTATTAAAATGCCTGTAACTCCAACACGACACTGTGGAAATCATTGAGTGAGGCCTATGTTCAGCAGTGGAGTTCCTTTGGCTGATGGAGGCACTGCAGGGCAAAGGCCTCTCGTGCTGCTTTCCGAAGTCTTCCCGAGGGGGGAATAACATAATAAATACACACTTATACATATACATAGTCTTTAACTCTACACCAAAATTACATCTTGTGTCGTGCGTATTCTGCAGAAGCCACGAGAGACATTTCGCTCCCCCAAGCACCCAAACCCGAAAGAAAAATATGTGGATCACACGAACATTGGTCTCGGTGCAGGAATCGGACCCGCATCCTCTCGTTTCACAGCCGGCGTCTAACCAACTGCGCCACGAAGGCCATCAAATGATCAAATCTCATTTTAATTGAAGGGTATACAAAATCACGTCGCGGAAAGCGCAGCGTAGGACGTCCGCACACAAGGTGGTCAGACGACCTAGTAAAGGTCGCCGGACGTCGCTGGATACAGGCTGCCTCCAACAGGTCACAGTGGAAATCATTGGTGGAGGTCTATGTCCAGCAGTGCACTTCCTTTGGCTGATGGATGGATGGATGGATATAAAATTATTCAACTTGCAGCCGCGAATTTAGATTCAAAATCATATTCATCTATCGTATAACTACAGTGTCAATATAATTTTCGTAGTTTTGATATTAGTTAATATTATAACGTTAATATAATCTAGTGGAGGGTAGTTAGTCGTTTGCCTATCGCTGGGTACGTGACTTTGTAACATCTCGCGGCGCGTGCTCGGGTATCGAGCTGGATAATCGCATAATTCGTTCGTGTATCGTGTGTTGTGGACTATTTGGTGCTTAGTGTTAGCTGGGTACTTTGCTACCACCGTCGTCGGCGTTGACCATCCAACTTTGGGAACGGGACTCCGGTGAGTTAAATAAATAAATACACCCAACTGTCACATACATTGTCTTGACCCTACAGTAAGATCGAGTCTTATATTTTGGGTATCAGGAATTAAGAGAGTTTTCGGTCTCACAAACACCCAGACCCGCAACAAATACTTGTGGTTCACACATATATTTGTTTCGGAGCAAGGATCGAACCCGCGGCCTCTTGTGTCACAACCGGTGAGTTTGATTTAATATTGCCTCTTTATGCGTATTTCGATTCGGGAAGTTTATTAAAACACTACGACTTTCAAAATTACGGGGCGTTAATACTGCCTCTAACAAAATATACAAGTTTCATAATCAGCCTATAGCTGACCACTGCTGGACATAGGCCTTCAATGTCCGCCATTTTACCCGATCTTCGATTCGTCGTTTAGAATCCCGAAGAAAACATAAGTTCGTGGAGAGGTCGCAAGTAGATTTTCTTTCATGACACAATTATGACGTAGCTTCTAAGCTGTATCGCACTCTCGCCGGTTTATTATATTAAATATTGCAAAAGTATCAATTGAATATTATCGACTCGATAAGTGGTATGCAGCCAAGTTTGATATCCTATGGGATATCCTCAAGCTCTCACTATTTATAGCCGACACGTATTAGAACAATCGAATATGTATAATAAAATACATCCAACAATTACACATAGTCCTAACCACACACTTAGGTCCAGTCTTGTGTAGTCCATCAGAAACTACAAGACATTTAGGTCACAAACACGCAGACCCGAAACAAATACCTCTGAATCACACAAACATTGAGATCGAACCCGCGACATCTCGTTTCATATCCGGCATCTAAGCAACAGCGCTATGGACGCTACCATAAAATATTTTACATGTTCTATTAAAAACTAATCATCATACCAAGTTCCGCCTCGTGGTACTTGATAGGTATACACTTCCGGTGACACGCTCCAACCAAGCGGTTGTACATGTCCGACATCATCTCTATCTCCAGCTCCTGAACCAACTGCAGCTTCGCGGGGTCCAGCTGCGGCACCGCCATCTTGCACTACGCGTCTTTGGTCTTTGGGGCACTGAAACATTGTAAATTGACATAAAATTCATGCCTTTTTCCCAGAAAGTGTAGGCAGAGAAGGTCAGGACCCCCACATTTCGGTGTGCGTTTAGTCTCACGATGTGATAGCGTGGGAGCCCATTCGTCATATCGAGCACAAATTCCTGACTCAGGACTAGTGAGTAGAAAAATTCGATGTCACTTTTCCCGACCCGGGATTTAAACTCGAGACCTTCGGCGTTGTAACTGTTCTGTAATAAAACTGCGCCACTGATCATTACTTAGAAAATACCCGTAGCTAAAAATTTTTTTTACTAGCCTATACTGTCCCACTGCAGGGCAAAGGCCTCCCTTTCCTTCTTCCACCCTTCTCTATCCAAGGCTTTCTTCCACCAGTGGTTAACTGGTGGAAGAAAGCAGCTAGATATGCTACCCCAAAAATGCTATAGTGGGTTTAAGGTAAGGTGCGGTTGGGTGAATGCCCGGAACAGAGATTTAAGGGCACCACAAGCCTTGCTTATGACTGGCTGACAGTGATAGTTTCTGCAATATCAAAGTGACTGCTATATACTACGCTCCCTCAGGAAGCTTGTAATGTAAATCAGTAGAACAAAGAATTCATATCACCGCTGCTAGATATTGATATGAATACTTACAAATAAAAATATGGCTCAGAATTTGCGGTACAAGTCAGGATACTCTCCTTCGTTGGACCGGCGCATGCGTTCACGCGCTTTCATATTCTCCAGGCGACGAGCATTTATGTAGTTCTTTGCCACCACAAATAGGGACAAACTAGTCACTGTTATTCCCAACCTGAAAATAAGTTGCATACATTATTTTAAAAATATTTAACTCACATCTGTATATTATATGTTAAGATAATGGGTAAGCAGATAAGGTAAAAAATACTGGATAATATACATTTAAGACCACAAATATAGTTTAAAAAAATACAATACAGGATAGACTAGGAAATGTTTATTTTACAGATATTATGCTATTATGGTTTCTTACAAATATAATGTAAAAAATGTGAAAACTTTATAAATATTATGTGGAATTTACTGACAGTTCTCATATTGTTTACATTTTTTCAAAGGTGGAAATAGAAAATTGTACAATTTAATTTGTAGAATGCAGGTAATATTTATCTAAACTAGGACTAGCATTTTTATGGAACGTACTTGGAAAACATGAGGAAAATTCAATGAATATGGATGAACACATACATACAGTGATTGAAAAACAGACTAAATTTCCAATACAGAATTTTATAATTGATATCGGCAGTGTAGCTTGTTAATTTTACCCCAATACTTTACGTAAAATGTGTAATAAATAGATAGGTTGAGAAGTAATCTGGTACGAGGATACATAAAAAAGATTGAATAATAACTTGCAGCTCACCACCTCGATAACTTGACCAAATTCGAAACTGGATATGAATATATTTATTTTATTGAAGAAATTACCACGATATTGTTATTTTTCCAAACTTTCCAAGCGGCATACTATTATCTCGTGAAAAATTTGAAGACTTTAAAATAAGGTTACGTTTTCAGTACCAAAATCTGTCACGTTACGTCACGCCCGGATGTCGCCTCTGTAGCTAAAATCAGTGATGTGCTTTGACCTATCTAGTCATAAATCGACTTATTAAAGAAAATCGGATGACGTTTCATACTATAGTTACGGTTTTTGTAAATTAAAAATAAACGCCTCATCTCTATTAAAGATGTCAAACCTCAAACTTCAGTCATCTTTATAATTCAAAACAAAGTAAAGAACGTGGGATTATATTGTGAAATTATTATACAATTAAAACATGCCAAAACCAACCAAACTCCATTCAAAAGGCAAATCTAATTCCATCCAGAAGCCTTGTAAAATAGAAAAAAACGTTTCAGACGATGTAGATCCGGAAGAGTCTAGGCGACAATTTCAGTTGGAGTTGTGTTGGTGTATTCAACAACTAGAACGAACATTGAGTGAGAAAAAAGGAAATGAAAAACAATGTAAGTATCCCCGCATATTTATTGTTGAACTTTTTAATTCTTGCATTAATTATTTTTCATAACCAATATTTTTTGTTCCAATTATATTTTTTTCCAATGTAGTTTTCATTGTAAACATTTCACACATTTAACACGCCGTTATTATACATACTATTGCAACACAAAGTGAAACCCATTTTTGTAACCCTGCAGGTAAGTTTGTCGCTTTCAAATTGGTTTCCATGTGCAACTTGAATGTATCTCTCTATAAAAGTATTGTTTAAATGGAAAAATAGTCTGTGAGCCATAGTATAGTATTTATTTATTTATTCACACTAAATTCACAGTCTTTAATTCTACTTTAACACAACTGGTTTACTTATCTTACGGCCAATAACGGATTTACATTTTAAAGATATAACTTACATAATCGGCAGTTGAATCATTAAATAAATTTGACTAAAATGTAATAAGGGACGTAAAATTATGAAAATGTATAGAATTGTTGTGATTTTGCAAAACAAGATAAAAAATACTAAAGGAGATGCCCACTATGCCTTAACATTAACAATGCGTCTTTATTTCAATTTTAGCTGTTTTTTTTTATAGCAAAACAAAAATTTTAATTTGTATTTAACATTATATAATTAAAAACTATCAATAGAATTAAAAACTTTATTTTTGTTTACAGTGCAAGAAACATGGAAAGTGTTGACAGTATTAAAAAATAACAACCAACCGATGATAAGAAAGAGACAGTTAATGAGAACACATTTCGGTGACTACAGAGCTAAAATGGCTGCTGAAGAAAAGAAACTCGCCAAGTGTAACTATCAACCCTACTAATATGTAATATTATCTTAATACACTACATTTTTTTTTTATTTAAATTAAAATAATAAAATTAAGTAGTCAATTTATGAACAGGCAATTTTTTTATGCTATATCCATAAAATTGCCAAAAAATTGGCAGTGATTCATTGCCAATTCATGTTGGCACAATTTATACATCAACGGTGAATCTGTTGAGGCGACTTAAGTTTAGCAACAAGAAAAGTGAGCAAGGGAGAGAATTATTTATACTCATTATGTCTATGCATTGTGTTGAAACTTGGGAGTATATTTTATTATTATCTTGAGATCTTGAGTGGAACATATTGGAATTAGTAGTACATTACTCTTATATACTAGTAGGTATTTGTAAAGTCTAAGCTCTTGCAACATTGGCTTTGTCATTTAATTATATTTCACAACATTAGCAATGTGAAACAATAAAGTAAATAATACATATTTTTCATAATTATTGGTTTTGTATTAACAATAATTAAAAAAATAATTACTTACCTGATAAATTGATAACTGCTATTTTCTTAATTGCAGTAGCAAGCAAAATCAAGATATCGGAAGTACAGGAGAAGCCTAAAGCCACATTTCTAAGAAAATCCGCTTTTTTAACCACAGGCAACAGTTCCTTTAGATTCAATTTCGACTTAACTCCAGAACAGGCAGATAATAATAAAAACGTAAATCCTACCAAAACCGATGACGCAAGCAGTAGCAACACTGCGGTAACTAGTGATGGCAACATTAAAAGAAATATTAATGAGCTTAATCTAGAAAAGAGCAATGAAGAGACTCCAAAGAAATTTAAATTTGCATTCTCTGGCTCTGAATTTAAATTTAATTTCCAAACGAATGATCCATAATTTACTAATTATTTTTCAAAACTTATTGCAACCTTCTAAGTATAGTGACACAATGTTTTTTGTTGTATAAAAATTGCTCCTATAATTAACTGACATTTCTGACTCAAAAGGCTGAATGACTTTTTCATCTCAAGTTTAAAACGAATTAAGTATTGTTAGCCGTTCGGCTAATCTTGCCATTTTGTGGTAGATTATATTTGTATGAATCTAACTATTGCCAAGTTAAATTATATGATCTAAGGTTGTGTTACTATATTGTGTAAGTGAGCTAATTTTAATAAGCTAAATATTTTACTCAAGGCGCCAAAATGTGTCCTCCATATATTTCGTGTATTGACAGAAAAGTGTTACTCAGTTAAAATTAATTTTCAGATATGTATGTGTAACTTAATTACTGTTTAGATAATTTGGCCTATGTACTTCGTATGGGATGAGTAGATATAAAAGTTTCGTACAATGCATTTTATAAGTTCCTTAGGTTAAGAAAAAATAAAATAAAATATAAGTCTTTAAAAGCAATTTAGTTTTTCATTTTTGCATGTTTTTTCGGCCAAACACTCACTCAAAACAAAAGACCGCTGGAGACAAATTAAGGATATTAAAAGTAATTGCCTACAAAAATAGCTTCTGTGGCGCAGTTGGTTAGACGCCGACCGTGAAACTAGACTGCGGGTAGATCCCTGCAACAAGATTAATGTTTGTTTGTATGTTCCATAAGTATTCGTTTCGAGTGTTCGTTATGGTCTAAGGAGCATCCAAAGTTAGTCCGCAGTTACTTATTGTTAATTTTGTAGGGACTCTACTCTACGGTCGCCCGGGTGGCTCCAAGTTGAGTCGTAAGACCGCTGAACCCAACATCACTCCGCTTCCCCCCAGAGAGCGGTGGCAATAAACCGTGTTTCCCCGCAATAAAAAGCGATATTTATAATTGTTTGTCAGCAAATAGCAACATCTGATAACAACGTTTTATTCATATTTAGTACATGTTGCCGTGTTAGTATATGTTGCTTAACAAGTGGTAACAACCCATAAGATTGTTATTTATTGCACAATGTTGTTTCACACAAGGTAACTGCGGCGTGGGTGCATTATTAGAACGAAAAGTCTCTCGTCGTTTCTGATACCCGCGAGACAAGACTAGCATCTTAGGGCGGGGTCACGACTATGTGTCACTGGTGGGTGTATTTAATTATTTATAAAAATTATTAATACAATCCGGTTTAATCTAAGAACATTAGTTATAAAATTAAAAATACCTTGTTATTATAATATTTATTTAGTATCGCATAAACTCTGAAAATATCCAGTCGTCACCAACAACCCGCTGTCATCCCTTATCCGTTTCGCACAAGTGTAATCATTGAAGAAATTTTCCGAATTCACAACTGAATACCCCACAGGAAGTTCGTATTTCCTAAAATAAGCACCCCACGTCGCCACCCCTATTAATTTATTAGTTCTCACGTCGATAACGGCTGCTCCTTCCACCCCATGGTAGTTGCTGCATTTAGCATCCCTTGCGTTGAACTCTTGTAGTGTGCAGGAGTGGTAGCAGGGCACTCGAAACCCTTTGATTTGGTCATGAAATGTCATAATGTTGCTGCACATGTTAAGGTCGGAATGCACATCTAAATCGGTCAGGTTGAATTGTCTGTCTGCTGATTTTATTCGGTGGATGCCCTGAAAATAGTCTTCTTATAAAAAGCGCGTAACACCCTGGACGAGATTGCTACATCACCCCTTAGCTGCTATCTAAGTCCATTCTAAAAATGTACGTACCTATATGCTATACAGGCTTTAGCTAGCCATTGGCAATGGGAGAAGGAAGAAGGGATGTGTAGAAAATTTTGAGCTCAGAGTCCATAATTGCTTGTTGGCTAAAATTGGTCATGTCAGACTATTTATCCATTGATGATTGATGGACTTCATCCCATATCATCGAATCATTACGATCCAGAATTAAAAAAAAAACTGAAAATATTTGTAAGAACGTTATTCTACCTTCTGTGTCGCGTATCCAACGACCTTATACTCGATAAACCCATCCACGTCCATATCAGCGAACCAGTCGAAGTTGTTGTCAGTTCTGTTGACGAAGTTGAACAGCTCGATGGTTGGCCACGGCCCGGCGTACTCCGACATCTCCACCACTATGAACCCGATGTCGTCGAACGATTGTTTGGTGCGAACAGACGGAACCACGAATACTAATGCTGGGAGTTGTTGCGTCATGTAGATTATTGATGTGTAGCTTACCTTTAAGCTGGAAGAGTATTTTTTTTTCATCTGCCCATATACGTCCCACTGCTGGGCACGGGCCTACTCTACAATCGAGAGAATCGATTGAGAGTGGTTACGCCATATAGTCCACCACGCTGGCCTAGTGCCGGTTGGCGGACTTACATACCGTAAAATTATGCAGGTTTCCTCACGATGTTTTCCTTCACCGTTAAATTGCGTGGTGATTGACTATCAATACACACATAACTCCGAAAAGTCAGAGGTGTGCCCTGGGATTTGAACCCGCGACCACCGTGAACATGTAGGCAGCCGAGTCTGGTCCGTTACCAACAGGCCACCACGCACTTGAATTGATAGAAAGAGTATCAGAAGAGTATTAGTAAATATTTATAAGCTATGCTGAGGATTAATTACTAGTACATCCGCGAGCGGTATGGTACTGCCCAATTCGCGACCCTGATCTCATATAGGAGGATCAAAATTGGGAGTTATGGAAGCTTTCGGTATATACCTAGTTGCAATCCCGCTTTGAATTAAAAGTGAAAAGGCCACAGGTGAGGTCATTGATCGAATATAAATTTATTATCACAATGTTATGGCTCTTGACTCTGCACAGAACCTGTTAAAATTAGGCATATTTCGTAATATACATACGTATAAATACATCTGGCAGCAGTAATGAATATCCGTTCTGAAATGCAGACAGCAGTGCATGCGTATGGCTTGTTGCTAGTTGAAGAGTGAACCACGCGAGCTATCCAAGGATATACGGCCTCTGTCGCCGGCGCTGCGTTCACTTGGTAATTCTCCAGGGACATAAAAACTGTTGTAAATAATAAATGTATACAATGTTAAGTTAAAAGGTGGTAGGACCGCCCTGTAGTTATTTTAGATTACTGTAAGGTCGAATCAGCTGAGGTAGTTTCACTCTCACAGGACACCGACGTGAAATGACGTCTTTGCTGTCCCATTTTCACTTGATGAGTGAAGTGGATGGAGGCCTACACTTTCCTTCTCTCGACCTTGCTCTTATTTCTTCTTATTATGTTTAGATATTAGCGATGCATATGTAATAATATGCGTAAAGATAATCCGTGTGTTTGGGCGGTAGAAATCACTCACATCAAACAGAGTCGTTTGCTCGTATGCAAATTAGGTATGTAGTTTTTAAACGGTAAAACTATTTGGATCTGTATTCACATTTTTTAAATGTTTGGCTGATGGCTCCATCATTGTTGGATCAGGCAAACATACTTTCATCGAAATATGATGTTGGAAAAATGTTATCACGGTTTCCATTTTTCGGTTTTAAAAGTTTTAGACTAAAACATGTCGTAAGCTCTCATAGATTTTCTGTTGACAATTATTAATAAGCTGAGTTTCTGACCTAACTTTATCTAGATTTTTATACAGTCCTAATGGTATTAGGCATAATGACTTACTAACAAGTCTCATTGTAGTTGGGTTCCGTTATATTTTTCTTCGTCCTAGACGATAACATTGTTTTTATGTTATCATAAAACTGATCGGCAATGCAACACGACAGAAACAAAATAATAAAAACCTTACTCATTTTATATCCAATAAATAAAACAACATTTTATAGTATTTTTTATTTCTCCATAAATTATAGAATATTACGACAAATAAACTAGCAAATGTAATAAGGATTTCACTAACAATAAGTGTTTAAATTTTACACATTTATTAGTTTAAATTTCGTTTAATTATATTTAAATGGCATACGCCCGAATACTCAAACGCTACTTAAATATAATGTTGTACTTTACTACGCAAGTCCTCTCTAATTCCTCTCCGCTTAAATGTACTGGCTAAGTAGGACGCGGGTAGTTAAGCGTAACTCAATATTTAAATGGGGTTTGAGTATTCAGGCGATAATCATACAATTGTAAATAAAGGTAATGTAAGGTACTTAAAGTTTTTTTACATATATT
The DNA here is from genome assembly GCA_033459515.1 of Theretra japonica. Taxonomy (NCBI): domain Eukaryota; kingdom Metazoa; phylum Arthropoda; class Insecta; order Lepidoptera; family Sphingidae; genus Theretra; species Theretra japonica. The sequence goes on from CM065950.1 coordinate 5,501,023, forward strand.
TTGCTAGTAGCCTGTAACGTCTTAGGAATGTGATAGCGAAGATTTTGCAATATAACATTACTTTATAGTAAATAATCTATTTTATTGCTTTTGATGCCATTCCCCTGCCTATTTCACTGTCACCTGACAGGAATTTTAAGGATAAATCTCGACAATACAACTAAGAGAAATAAAATATAAAGCCACGTATTACTTTATTGTTCTAAGTGTTACTACTATACAGGGTATATCAAGACTGCTACCGAAAAGGAAGCCAGGTGGTAGTTTTAGTGACTTAAGAAACAATGCAACAATTTTTTTTGAAAAAAAAGCGACTATTATTTTTTTTGTAATTATTTTACTATCGTATTTGGGTGGTAAATACATTTTCCTAAAAAGATAATGTACCCCCTTTTATTTTTAAAGACGCTATAGTAAGCAAGGCATTAAATAATAATTTTAGCGAAAACTATGGATTTACCACCCAAACACATTGATATTTAAAAAAGTACAAAATATAATTATCGAGTTTTTTTTTTCAAAGTTTTGAGTTGCCTCGTGTCTGCAGTCACTAAAATATCACCTAGCTTCGTTTTCGGTAGCAGTCTTGATATACCCTGTATAATTATAATATATAGACACACAAGCCCATATTAGGACCGCTTAGTTGTTTTGTAACACTATTAAACTGTATGACGAAATGAAATGCTACCAAAATCTCATTAGAAAATCAAGTAAATAAGGGATTCGATATACCTATAAATAATTAAAATTTTAATATTTTTATTAAAAGAAAAATACAAGTAAGGCAAACTTAAAATATATTTTAAGAATAACATATTTGCAGTAACACTATTTTGGTTTTTAAAATCATTGGTGTCTCTAGTAGATTGAAAGGCACTCCTCATGAAGAGGCTATGTTTACATGGATAAATGTATGAATATAGTTGTACAATGATATTTGAATTATATTATTCAAGGTTTCAGTTATTTTGGACAATCAGATAATTGATTTTAGAAGGATTCTAAAGAGATATAACAAATACACTTCAAAAATAATTTACAAATCATAATTTGTCTCAACAAACCGCTTCTATCTGAATTATTTAAGGCCATGATACAATTGTTATAATTGTATCTATAACATTCATACTAATCGAAATGGTTCCAGATATCCGATAGTACCGATTTCATTGACAGATCTCGATACATCCCTACTACTAGTCCGAACCCTGGCTCCAACCTTTGATCCAACTATCAACACCAATGAATTTATCACATTACACAATTTCATATTTATCCGGGTGGAAGCTGATTTCCTGGGAGAAGTCTACATTAGATCCGTCCTCCACTTGTGTGACCTTGGTGGCTGTGAGCAGCGCTAGGGATGTGTCAGATGTCCACGAGACCGTTAGTGGGAAGAAGTCGTTGGGTATAGCCGGTGTTACCCTGTGATAAAATATTTATTACCTCAAATTACTATGTGAAGATTATTAGTTTCCAAAAATTTCCATTCCAAGTAAAAAAATTATCAATATTAATTTATATTTATACAGTACTATGAACTTGGAATCACAGTACGCATTTCTAACAAATCTTTATTTATTTTAGTGGAAATGTTTTTATAGATACTTCAAATATATTATTACACTTTAAACTTCCAATTTGTATCTTAGCATGCAAGTTTACGATTTTTGACATAATTCATTAATATAGTAAAATTTAGGAAAAAAAGAATACATACATTTTGTGACAATTAAATCAACAACTTTGCCCTTCAGTCAACAATACCGATTCACAATCGATTATAATCGACTAAAACAAAAAAAGGAAACAAAACCATAGACAACTCACGTGAACTCGAGGCTGCCAGTCTTCTGCTGCTTGCTGACGAGCGGTATGCTCCACAGTAACGTGCGACCCTTCTGCGAGTAACTGCCCTCCCACTGGTGCACTACGACTGACGTGTTACCCGAACTGCGGGGAGGGAAATAAATAGGGTGTTTTTTTTTAATTACGAGTACCGGAGATATGCTAGTCAAATTGGTACCTTAAATAATAGATCAAAAAAATAGTCTGGTGATAAGGCTTGTTGTATCGATGGAATTGAACAAAATGTTTATCAGGTGACATGTTTGCTCGTCTGTCGGACCTATTGAATAAAAAAAACCAAGCATACAACCATTATCATTACAGACGTGTGACGTCACAGTTGATGGCGTCACTCTTCTGAAATTGAACTACGAAGGGCTCGGTTTAACGACAAGTCTTCAGCTCATAACAGCGAATATATGAAGATAACTAAAACAATTTGCAACTCACGGCAACGGTATATGTATTTGCACATCAGTGAGTGTAAGATGGTCTTGTTCCAGTTCGTACTCGATGTTCACGTCACAGCCGCCGTTAGCGCCCTCTGACGGCCAGCAGTTCACTAACAAAGGATAAATAAAAATATATACAACCAGCTCTACTTGACTACTACTTGACCTCACACTAACAAGTCTTGTGTTATGTATCAGTAACAACGAGACTTTCAGCCTCAAAACACGCACAATTGAAACAAATAGTTGTGGACAACACAAACATTTGACATCTCTGTCCATTTTGCACTTTCACATTTATCTACCGAAATTAATAAAACATCTTAGAACTCTGAAAGGATCGATCCCGAAAATAGACCAATCGGGTTAAAAATTCATCGACACGCCCACATTTAACATATGCTGATTGGTGGATTTTTTGCATCTATCCTAGATCGATTAGGATAGCTTATAGATTTTGGCCGTTGACTGACTGTTCGTACCTGACAATGGAGCTAGTTTGTCGTCGTTGGTAGCTGCCAGTCTCCATTTGAGTACGCCGACATCGCTGTGCATGGGGAAGGGTCGTTGCGCCTGCTTGAGACCGATCACGCCGCCGGAACGGAACGCCTCCTTGTCCACGTTCGGGTGCGTCTACACACAAACATACATACAAACGTTAAATACATACATACGTTATTACATGTAAATATTATATGGTGATTAGACGAGGAAGAACCAGCCAAGTATTAGATTCGCGCACCTAGAGTTGCGTACCATACAGTATGGTTCTATATAATACAAACTTAGATTTGAAATTGTCATTATAAGCTTAAAATTTTGGATAACTAAATATCGAAGTTAATTATTGCTAAATTACAAGATTCTAAATCATTAAGAACCACAAAAATGTTATCAAAATCACTCCAACCGTTGCCCGTTTCAAATTGAAGAAATAGGCCATAATTATATATATGTACATATGTACTGACCTGCAGCTGCAGCGGCCTGGTGTCCTTGTTGTCGACGTGCACGTGGATGCGGCCGAACTGCTCGTTCGATATCCGCAGCGTCAACAAACCTGACGATAAACGTATATAAATATGTAAAAAGTAACTTTTATTAAAAGTTTACATACATACATTCATAAACACACCTTTTTCCCAGAAGGGGTAGGCAGAGGTGCTACCAGAACACCCACGTTTCGCCTTATATTATATTCCGTCCCACGATGTGATAGGGGGCGGGCCTATCGCCATATCGGGCACAAATTCCTGACTCCGGGCTGATAATGAATAGAAAAATCCAATATCACTTTGTCCGACCCGGGATTCGAACCCGAGACCTCAGCTTTGCAATCGTACATTGCATTTGCAGTCGTTATTAAAAGTTTGTAACACATAAGTGACGTAATATAATATACTTTTTACATCAATTTTTTATAGTAATTTAGGTGCAGTGACTAATTTGCCTATGGCCACATTTATTATCCATATAAGTACCTGACGTAAGATACAATATCGTATTGTTTTTTTTTGGATATTTCAATTTAAATGGCTTGTTTGATTAACTTTTTAGTTTATAAGTTATTTAAGCAGAAGGTGTTACTTACCGGACAACTCAAAGCTCTGTATGTCACCATCTCTGCCGGCGACCAAGTTCAGACGCTCTTCGAAACGCAGATGCACACTGCAAACAAAAATTACAACACAATGTCATAATCGATATGATTTCCAAGTGATTTTAAATTACAACATATCGGTCACTATTGAAAAATCAATTTCTTTCAAGGGTAGGTGAAGATAACACGGGATCAGAGGTTTTCACGGATATTTATTAAATACAATTTCTTCATATCGGACCGAGTTTTTATGCTAAATTATTTTTTATTTGCATGATTGTCTATTAATGTTTTCTAACTTTTATTTTTTATTTGAAAAGTATCATAAATCATTTTTTTAACCGGCTTCAAAACAAGGAGTAGGTTCTCAATTTATTGGAATCTTTTTTTATATTTACCCCTGACAAGAGTCTGTGTAAAATTCCTTATGATCTGTTAAAGAGATAAATTTAATTTGGATGTTCGGGGTACTCTCCAGTTCTACTGATACGATATAAAAAAAAATCACAGTCAAAAAGGTTTACTGTCCTGTGTAGTGTAAAATAATAATATATTAGTGTTATCATGGTTTCTTGGATTTATTTCAATGTTACTTATTGAAATAAAACGAATTCGCAGAAACCATTATGCGAATGAGCACGAACTGAACGTTGCAAACAAAATACGCCGGTAAAAAAAAAACCGAAACGTCGGGAAATTAAAAAATGTAAAAATTTAATCAAACTCGCGATAAAATCCGTAAGAATTAGTTTTATATCAATATTAGTGGTACTCACTCCTTGTGGTCCGGGGAGGTGGGTTTGTCGACCCTGGCCGTGGGGGCGGCCGCGGCGCCCGGGTCTCCCTCGCTGCGCAACTTGGACACGAAGGACTCCGCGTCCGTCCCGCGAGACCCCAGCTTCATCGCAGACCTGCCAGCCGGACGACTACGCAGGCAACAAATATATTACTATACTAAATGAAAAGGTCATATAAGTAAATATATGGTGAAGGTCGCGGGACGTCGCTGCATGCAGGCTGCCTCCAACAGGTCACTGTGGAAATCATTGGGAGAGGCCTATGTTCAGCAGTGGACTTCCTTTAGCTGATGGATTGGATTGGATTGACACTGAGTGATGCTGTCAAACTTGCTCACAATAATAAGTAATGAAAATTGTGACAGAACTAATCTATTAATATAAATTGCAATTTTTATTATTTTGGTAGTAACTGATATTTATTTTCGTAGAGATAGGTGCAAGCGGAGATACAATTTATTGGATTGAAAGAATATTTTCTGATCGAACTGAAACATTTCTTTATGTTTCCAACACTTATGAAACAATACTTTCCCAAATTAAGAATTTGAAATAAGGGTCATTTCTAGAGTGTATCATGATAATATGCTATTGTATTATATTGTAATAAAATTATTTCTACATGGGTAAATAATTGAAGTGTAACAAGCACATACATGTCTCTAGCCGGGGTGCTCATGATCTTCTCAGCGATGGGCTCGGTCGGGGTGGATGATGACATAGACGAACTGCCAAAACCACCGCTACCTAAAATTATAAAGCCATTTTACTTGGTAATCATTATTACACATAAAGATAACAATCAATTCTAGATTATCAATAGTAGATAAGTTACATATAATGTGGTTTTACCATTTATAATTAGTATTTATCTGTCTATATGTCCCACTGCAGGGCATGTGCCTCCTCTACAACCGAAAGTCCGACTGAGACTAGTTAGGCCATTATCCACCACGCTAGCCAAACGCAGTTGGCATTACTAAGTAAATTTTATAAAAGTTTACAATTATTGACAAATTAAAAATCATTTCTGCACATTTTTATCCAAATCAGCATTTTTGTTTTCACTTTGAGTTCTTGCCCAGTCTGTAGCATTTAGGTTGTCACTGGCATAAGCTATACAAGGTATATCAAGACTGCTACCAAAAACGAAGCCAGGTGGTAGTTTTAGTGACTTTAGACACAATGCAACTAAATGTTTTGCAAAAAAACGGCTATAATTTTTTTTTCCTATCATCTTATTTGGGTGGTAAATACCTACATTTTCCTAAAAAAAATCACCCTTTTATTTTTAAAAACGTTACAATACGCAAGGATTTAAATTCTAATTTTAGCAAACACTATGGATTTACCACCCAAACACAATGATATTTAAAACATAAGAAAAAACGTGTTTCTTTGCAAAAGTTTTAGGTGTATCCGCAGTATTGATATGCCCTGTATAATGTATACAGTATAAGAGTATTACCGAAGGACATCTGCGAGCGCGGCGGTTGTCCTCGCTTGGCGGCCTCCAGCCTCTCCCGCTGCAGCTCCTTGGCTCTCTCGCGCATGCGGTTCGCTGCCTCGCGCTCTTGAGTCTGCATACATACATACATACATATATTGACAACAATAATAACACTCTTAACTATTCATCCATTAAGTGTGTTGAGTTCATTTTAAAAAAAGAATGATGTAATTGTTTTTTTGTCAAATACTGTTTTATTTCGTGACAAAATCTACAATCTAGTAATTTGTATTGTATTGTTTGCGTCTGTTTCATTTATGTAAAGTATTGTGTACTCCTTTAAGTGGTATATTTATCAAAATGTAACTGTAGTAAAATAATTAATCTGTTTTTTAATGTATATACTGTTGGGGAACCTCAATTCAATAAATAAATAAATAAATTGTGCCGGAACAGAGTAAAATATATATTTTTATCATAAAAAATACCTGTCTGACAGCTTGATAAATCTTCTCTTCATGAGAGTCCATCTCAACGAATGAGCGAACCTGTAAATAAAATTTTAAAACAAAAGTATATCAGCCCTTATACACTACAGGGTGTAAACCTCTCCTACAATTGAAAGTCTCTAGGCCTTGGTCTACCATGCTGGATTAAACTCCAAACACTTTCCTAATGATAGTGCAAAACTTAGTGAAAAAACATGGTAATTAAATAAATAAATACACCCAACAGTCACATACATAGTCCTGACCCCACACTAAGATCGAGTCTTGTGTTGTGGATATCAAGAACTACGACAGACTTTTCGGTCTCATAAACACACAGACCCGAGACAAATACCAGTGACTCACACAAATATTTGTCTCAGTGCGAGGATCGAACCCGTACCTTCACTTTTCACAGCCAGCATCTAACAGACTGCACCACGGATCCAATCAATTACCAAAAAGGCTTTTTTAAATGAATTTAATGACACATGTGTTACCTGTGCCAAGTTCACACTCTCCCTGTAGCCGAGCGCCACAATCTCATCAAAAGCAAACAGCAGGTTGAAGGCTTGGTTGATCACCTCCGCCTCCGTCAGCTGAGTGCAGTACTCTGGCACCTGTGGCATATTCATTCATTTATTTGGTGTTGAAGTATTAATGCCTATACATATGTATATTTTTATTTCTATTTGTTCGTATATTTTAGGCTGCCTCCAACAGGTCACTGTGGAAATCATTGGGGGAGGCCTATGTTCACCAGTGGATTTCCTTTGGCTGATGGATGATGATGATATTTTTGGTGAAAGGATGGAAGTCGCTAGATGCAGGATACTTCCAAATGTTGAAGAAACCTGATGTTATAATTATAACAACATTCACTACATAGTAATTAGTATATACATAATGTACTTGTACTCGTACAACAGAATACAGGACAAGGCATGTGTATAAACGAAACGCACGGTTTCAAATTACTGCTTTAGAACATTGATTGTAGCACACATCATTTTTTTTGTGCAGTGAACACATTCTGGTTACAGCAAGCATAGTTTATCACTGCCATACCTGATATGTCTGACCTCTACTTGTCGACATTTCATTGATAAACTAAATAATAAATGTTATTATAGTTTAAAAGATTTTCTTTGTGATAAGTGTATTAAACAATAGTTTTGTTTGTTATAGTGTTTGTATAGTTTTTTTAAGTTAGATTTTTTTTATTAGATTCAAGTCAAATTATTGTATGCCAACACAGCGGGTCTTAGCTGCTCAAAAAAATTCTTTGTAACACCATTTTGTACCTATGTCCACAATAAAATGTTTTTGAATTTGAATTTTTGTTTCTACAGAGTCAATATGTTAACTCACCACTCTGCTGAACAGGCGCAATGTTTCCAAGTCCTCTAGGATATTACTTGCTTTGGTAGTTATCAGCAGCATGTATAACTTGTCCAGAGGTTGGTAGACATATCTGCAAATACAGACAACTAATTTGCGACTCATACAGATAATAGGTACTCAATCAAAAGGAGTTTACACTAGTGGGCTCCTTTATTTCATCATTGTCAGCTGAATGAAAAAAAAAGTTATTGTATTTATTTTTAAATAGAATCATTACAATTATGCTAATACCTGAAAAGCCTTGGTATATTTACTTACACTTTTCCAAGTATCTAGCATGTATTATTCTGCATTACTGTACTATGTAATTGTTTATTTTTCAACTTAAATCAAATAAAACAAACCTATATACTACACTACTCCCTTCTTATGATGTAAACATTAGGGATATAGTACGACAAAATCAAATATTGTTACACAAGAATAAAACAGTATTACATTATAACAGGGATTCCTTTGATCTGATAAGACTGTAGAATTACCTTACAGACTCCGTCTCCACGAATGTATGCTGCCGTCCAGCGGTCATAAGCTTGGGGAAGGCGGCTAACAAGCCTTCTATACGAGCCTTCGTCATCTCCACAAACTGACGAGACACCAAAGCTAAAATAATATAGCATATTTAAACATGTTTTTTAATGCTGTTTTGGTGTTTATAGTGATATTTGGTTTGAAATATTAAAATAGATTACCTTTTCCTGATTTCGTGCATACTGTAGCGGCTATTAGCACCTGAAATACGACGAAAATTGATAAAATACACAAAATATAAACCGGAACGTAAAGGTTACAAAAATACACTGATTCACTAGAAAATAAGATAAATTTTATATACGTATGTATGGTTCTAGTGTTTTAATTGTTAAATTCCATTTACCATTTTGATAAACACTTTATTTTCTAAAATAACATCAAAAACTTTATTTTCTAAAGTAAATTGACAACACACCGAGGTGACGTGTTGAAGTTATTTTTTAAATAGTGATGTATTTGTAAATAATAATCGATATAAAATCGATTGTCCGAACAGAGTGTGTATCCGAACGCAACCAAAAAATCGGTATTTGAAAAAGAAAGTAAGTTTTGGTGAGATTGTTGTATCTCTACAAGTATACGTAAACTTGAAAAAAAAAACCGAATTTACAATGGTCGCATAAATGTCAAATTTGTCAAAACTAATCAAAGCACATTGGGGTTATTGTTAATTTTATTTGTGATTTTCAGCATTTCTATCACAATCACACCCGCAATTCGAATTATCAATAAGGGCTACGTTGACACTATTCGAAAAATGGAGCTGAACATTTGATTCGGCGGCAAAATTCTATGGAATTCATCTGCATATCGCGGAAGCCAAATAATAGAAGTAAGTGGATATTTTTATTATTTTCTTACAGTGGTATAGCAATAGGTCACATGGCGTCGCATTATTCATACGTTGTTACGTGTTATCGTTATTATTTTCGCTAATGGTCAAGTGGTTTCATTTGCATACAATGGTACTCTTGCCCGATTGGCAGTTAATCTTTTAGTACAATATTGTTATGAGCTCGTGCCGTACTCGATTATCTCTTTAACTGACGTAGACAACTTTATTAGTTTACTGTGTGTTGGTGTTTCAAAGTTTTTAGTTAGTGATTTGTTGAATTTTATTCTATGGAACAAACCTCTTTGATAGATAGTGACAATGAGGTATCTATTCACTGTTCACTTAGTCTATGGACGTAGTTATAAAGTTAATTTGATATATTGCATCCATATGTTTGTTACATTCTACGTAGATTGTACTTCAGTTTTTAATCTAAAAGCACAAAATAGGACGTAGGGATTTTCATAAAAGTTCTTTCACGCTACCCTCAAAGTATAAATGCAGACCTTCTCCAAAAATGGAGTGTACAAATTCAAAATTGGATCATATCACTCAACTTTATTTTTTTAATCCAAAAGGCTATGAACTTTTTCTTTCCAATATTGTGTGTTATCAATGATTACGTTAATAAATCACAGCAAAGCCAGTATACACAAATAATTTGACTGACAGTCCGTCTAAATTTAATCTTATCAACCCTTACATATCTAAAAAATTACTCGTTACATGTTTTTTTAATTATGATAAGATGGTTATAAGATATAAAGTCGTTATTAATGGATTTATTTGTAAAAGATAAAGAAATTGGTGTTTTGTAAAGTTCAAACAAATATAACAACAGATATGTACAGTAAAATTGAATCCCTGCCTACATGATTCATTTTGAATGGGATTTACAAACATAATTCAGCAAGTTTAGCATTGTTCTAAATATAGGTTAATGACAGAGTTAGCCACAAAATTGTCCATGGATTCTTTATGCCATCAAGTCATTGTTCATTTTATGATATGTAAGAATATAGGTCCATAGACTAAATTGTTAATTAGAAATTTAATTCAGGTAATTTTTGGTCATTGTGGACCTGGTAAACACTGAAGGCCTTATGCATAGATGCTTTTAAAACCTCTTTTAGTTATCTAATGTTTGTACCTTTGAAAAATTCTTGAATTCAGTTTAAGCGAAGAAGACAAAACATTTGATAACAAAAATAGGTTTTATAACTGTCTACGAATAACAACATGAATATTTAAGTTATGAAAGAAAAAATATGATTGTTATTTCATACAATGGTTTCATACAATAGTAGATTTATATCATTTTATTGATGTAAAGTTACAAAAATTTTGATATTATCCTTATGAATTATTTGTGTATATTGGCTTTACATGAACATATGATCATACAAGATGATATAATTATAGTTTTATAAATATGTTCTGTAATAGCTGCTTGTTTATTTCATTAATATAAATACGAATTGGCCATAAATTTTTCAACTCCTCATATAAACAATAATTATGAAATTAAGATTAGTAATAATATAAAAACTGTAGGACTTTGTTGACAGTCCGCAGTGACAAGTATGTGTAGAAATGAGGAGATGTGATGCGTGCGGTGTACGTACACTTCGTACAGAACGGAGGGCGTCCGTGAGCCGAGCGGAGGACACGGGTGACTGTGACCCTCTCATACACTCCCCCACTGTTGCTCAGGAGGAGCCCTACGATAACCGTAACTTAGTAAGAACTGTGTACTGTAGTTAGCACCTCTGATGCACCCATTCTGGTACATGTTGTGCGAGTACGGCTAGCACTTCTCTGTTGCATGTTGCATTTGTATCTATGCATGTTATTAATGTTGAGTATAAATGTTTTGTCTAGTATTTTTTTAATTTTAGTATACGTACATCTCTAGGTATTAGTTTTGCATTGACCACATTAAAAGTTAATTTTAAGGCTAGATAGGTATGTAGTTTAACTTTTCATTTATACAATAATTAACATATTGATATTTATGGCATACTTATAAATATTTTACAGCTTATTTAATGATCAATTATTATTAAAACCATATTTACATTGTTGTTTAAAATATTTATTATCATTTAACACCTTTTTATATGTTTTTTTTTTCAACAAAACCATGACAACTATTTTCATTGATATGAGAATGAATGTACTGAATCTAACAAATCCTCGCATACCATGTACTGGATGTCGCTCTGTGTCGTTATCTGGATGTCAACGCACCTTATTGTGTATGTTCACAGGCCGTAAATAGTATTGTCATGTATTAATAGATGCACAAAGGGCGCGGACCATTGCTATGTACTGAGGAGAGAGCTCCTATATTCGTCCACATGTAATGCTTTAAATTTTTTTTTCGGCACTTTTAGCGCTATTTCATGTTTATGTAAGTTAAGATTTTGTAAATTAGTAATTTATCACTCTGCTAAAGTTTTGTGCAGACGTAAAGTTACTACATATGTTAAGATTAATTTTTTTCTGGTGTTATTACTGATAGTAAAACGTAAGTAATTAAGTATTATGTGTTTTGCTTTTATAGCTGCGTACTTATTGCGAAATTCGAACACGTTCTGTACCACACCTGTATTTTTTTTTAAATTATTTTCGATTTCCCTACCGCAGACGTTGCGTTTCATCTAATTATACATCTATTATAGCTCAATCGACAAGGGTGTTTGCATCTAAAATATCGTTTTCCATGTTGGGAAAATAATATTTTGCTTTTAAAATTATTTTTAGAATATCTTATGTTTATCGTGTTCTAATTACACACGATATAAAATCGTCCGTGTCGCGACAACTCTATTACTATTCCCACGCGACACGATATTATTAATTAACAACTCGGTGTTAATTCATATGGCATTTATATAAGTAAAAAGCGCAACTCAACAGTAATTCTGATAAGGAATTCTTTATTTTATTTTTATTTATGTAACGTCAATGATTGTGACACCTTGCCCACAAAAATAAGCCGTAAATATATCAACATCCTTCAGACGTCAGACGCGTTTTAATCTCCCTGCGAAATGTAAACAAAGAATATATTGGTTGGTCATTAACAGCGCGTGATAAGGTGCTTTTTGGTAGATTAAAAACGGATTATTGTGTGCGTCAAGTGTGAGTTGGTTGAAGCACTTGTTGCCTTCGCCGATGTATGTATCAGCCCATGTAAGTCTCACTGCAAAGTATGGACTCCCTCGACAATCGACAGTACGATTGAGTGGGTTTTTTACGGACCATCCCGCCCACACACCCGCCACTGCTCAACTCCTGTCAGCTAGGGTCAACAGGGGCACGCAAAGTGTTGGCACCGAGCTCCGGAGCTCGGCGTGTCTCTTATGGACACTAGCTTGTCTGTAACCCGAATCGGAATTAATCAGAAAAAATGTCTTAGGAGTAGCTGGAAACAAAAACAAAGGTGAGATGGATTAGGTCATATAGTCCGTCGCGATGCCGATTTTTTTTTTCAAGGCAAGACTTCAATGCACCTATTGTTAAGTGTAATGGAGTCGAAATACAATATCTTCTGGTGAGATACTCTCTTATCAGCCATGACAATTATGTTGGCTTGCTCAATCTAAAGGTTCTTACCCCACGGCACACTTGTATGCACATCTTTGTGAACGAATGACGCTGTACAGATTCGAATGTTAACAGGAAAATAACACATCACTTACTAATGAGGATTTATAGCTCAGTTGGCAGAAAGGATATTTGCGACAACGATAAGTCGGAGATTTTTATATTTCGTATCAAGATGCAATGCTTTGAAGGACATAATTATTAAAGCGTTGTTTACGGTTATTGCCAAAATCTATTCGTCCCGTTATGTTTAATGAATGCGTTTGGAGAGACCTCTACAAGTGTAATTAAATTGGGTATCTGCGTACTATTACGTAGCATACTATGACCGTAACAGTACAAATAAAATTTTCTGTATGAATTACTATGAAACACTGTTCTCTCGTCAGTTCCCTTAGCGGGCTATGCAGTTTCATCTTGATAAATAAATGTTTTCACCTGATACGTTCCTATCATGGTCATGTTATGCTACGCTGTAGAAGCCAAGGTCCTTAAATTCCAATCTAAGAAACAGTAATTAGAACAGTCGTTATTACAAAGGAACTAACTTTTCAACAATATGTGCTGTTGTTATCGATCTGGCAATAAATACTAAATATTTCAATGGTAGTGGACATTGTACAAAACTGATATAATTCAAAACTTCGGTTCCAAACTAATTACTACGTATGAAAACTGTTATTTGAATATTTTAGTGTGTTCTACATGTGGCTTTGTTCACAACGTTTCAATATAAGTACCTACTGATACTGAATTATGTATTTGTGATTTGACACCTTTGACTTTTTTTTCTCTTTATTTATTTGGGGCTTTTGACGTTAATTATGCATGCCAGCCCCATCATATTTCTAACACTGGTAACGTTATACAATTACATACGTTTAATTTTGCACTTTAGATACAATTAAATGTCTAACCTTTGACATTTAGTTACACGTTTATTGTTGGTCCACAATTATTCTACCACGTGCTTTAACGTTAGAGGAAAACGTCGTTTGAAAATCTGCGTATCATAGAGACATACATACATACATAAACTCACGCCTTTTTCCCAGACGGGGTAGGCAGACGTACTCCTGGCATTAACCAGGCACCCACGTTTCCTTGTCTGTTCCGTCCCAGGATGTGATAGGGGGCGAGTCTATCGCCATATCGGGCACAAATTCCTGACTTCGACCTGATAATGAATAGAAAAATCCAATATCACTTTGCCCGACCCGGGATTCGAACTCAGGACCTAAGTGTTGTAATCATACCTTAGTACAACTACGCCACCGAGGCAGTCATAGAAACCTTAGCAATAATTTTGATGGCATAATATGAAGTCCGGCAAATCGCGTGAGGCCGACACGGCGTGATAGAATAAAAGGCCTTCTCCCAAGAGTTCGTTTCAGGCTGCCAGTCGGTTGTAAAATTATCAACTGGTGGTAGGTCTTTCATATATGAGAGGCCGCCTGGGTACGTACCACTGCTATGTTTATTTTATTCCGCCAAACAGCAGTGTAAACGCATTGTTGTGCTCAGGTTTGGAAGACATTGTAGCCAGCGTAACAATTGGACATAATGCGACTTAACACCTTATGTCTTAGGATAGCGAGCGTAGTGTAATGCCAAGCATTGCTTTGTGATTCATGGTGTTGTTTGGTTTTGCTACTGTCCATGCGCGAATCCAGGCGAATGGTATGCTCGTCTTGCCATTCATAGCAATAGAAAAAATATCAGACTGCAAAATGGTTGAAAGGCATGATGCACCAACACCATATACATGAGAGTAATCACAATAACAATTATAATGATATATATTACGCATATGAAACATATGAATCCATACATATTTGATCGTTATGAGCAATCGTTCCCGAAGTTTTGTGAATTTGGTCATTCACCCGTCGCGTTGTTTCGAAATTTAAACGGTGAATGTTGTAAAACATTTCCAAACAATATTTGAATCGAGAAGAAAAGAGTCTAAAATTCTGTTCGTCAATTAAAAGTTTTAAAAACCAACCATAATAATATAAGAATTGAGTCCAATTTTGGTGTCGCTGTTGACAATTAAAAGGTTAATTGTTTGCCCACATCAGGGGTCTGCGTGTGATGGTCGTTGTCTGGAGTATTAACAAGCCAGTCTACGAGAGGAGTTGACGCGATGCGGTAGTGTCACAGCTTTGTATTTGCCACTTGTGTGATCTTTACGCTTTGGCCCCGTTAAGGTAAAGTGACTCTTATTTGGCATCAATAAAGTTGAAGTTGTGTTAAAGTTTGTAAAACATCCGTGGATTGATTATGTGAAGTCGAAATATGAAGAAGAAATTGAATATATCATTTACGAACAAAAAGGTAATATTTTTTTGTAAGTTATCTAATAATTAATTAGAGCATTGCTAAAGCTCACTAAGCTATGTCTTATTCATAGACAGTTTTAAAACCTATTTTAGTTATCGAATCCTTTGTCCTTTTCGAACGATTTTTGAATTCAGCTTGAGAGAAGAAGACAAAACATTCGATATTAAAATAGGTTTTAAAACTCTCTATGGATAAGGCCGTTAAGCTGCAGTAAGTAGGCTCGAAATTGTCTCATAGAAAACCGACAGGAAATTTGTCTATTGCGTTTCGTTCGGTGAGTCACATAACACATCATTACCAGGGATGCAAATGATGGTCGGCCATTCATATCCCCTCTTATAGTGAACACCATACACGGTGGTGTAAAGCTTCTAATACAAACAAGTGCGTCGTGTTTGGGTTCAGTTTGTTTAAGTAAAAACTATTTTAAACACACTTAGATGTTGAAGATGATTCTGGGGTTTAAGTTGCCTTTTGCCTATCTTCTCAGTTTGGTTGTATATTCGATGTCTGACTAACAATAAACATTGCACATGATGCAAAACTCATTTTAAAAATAATGACTAAAGTATTTTATTGCATTGTGCGTGAGAAGGTGGTTCTCTGGCTTGGACCTGACTAGCTCGATTGTGTCGACTGTCAACGATAGATACTCAATTTGATCTTCATGAGACTTGCCATGAGAAGCAAAGTATGTAGTTACTTTTAAGCCGGGATATAAAGGTTTTATGTATGTTTCCTAGTCTAGAGGCTTGCTAAGCGTTGGTGCTTATTCGGTTTAAGTAAACGCTATTTTGGATTATTAATTAAAAGAATAACTCTTTCAAATGAAAGCGGGAAAATAAACAAAAACTATAGATTATCACAACAAATGTTGACTATTCTATTTAAGTTATTTTATGACCCAAACAACAATAGTGTCTTGTCTATTTGTCTCGTAAAAAGCTGTATGTTATCTATGGACTCGGACAGATAATCTGTAGTAATTAAAGAGTTTGAAACAAAGGATGTGTCTATGGCCGGCATAGACATTATATTTACGATTTTAATCTTTCTGCACGCGCAGGATGTCGTAAATGTTTTACAAGATGTTTTAAACAGTTGTTTGGTTGATAACCTACAAAGAGAAGCATTGACAGCCTTCGTGGCGTAATGGTACAGAACCTGACTGTGAAATAAGGGAACGCAGGTTCGATCTCGACATGAATTAAAAGTCACAAAGAAATATTTGTTTCGGATCGTTTTTGTAATATCGAAATGCCTTTCGTAGTTTTTGAAAGCCACGGTATAAGACACGCATCTTAATGATGTCCGGATTCTTGTGAATAAGGTCTAGTTTGCTTCTAATCGCGTGTGTAATTTAAAAATTACAAATGTTTTGTAGTATGGACTATACACACAAAAAAAAATACAATTAATATATTTCGGATACAAGTTTCTGATCGCTATGATTCATTGTTACAGGAAGGTTTTCGATCTATTTCCGAAATTGGTCCAAATATTTGCAAACCCCATTTACTTCATGAACTCCCAACGATTTATTTCCATAGTTCTAGGAATAGAAATTGGATCAAATCTGTACTGTCTCCAGACAAAGTATCCGGGACGAGTTCTTTAGCACTAGCCTAGTTCAGCCATTTCAGCATACATAAAAGCCTTAATTCATAAAGACATCATCGTCACCAGCCTTTTATTGACCACTGCTGGTCATAGGTCTTCTCTAGATTGCGCCATATCAACCTGTCTTCAGCTAAGATTATTATTTCTTCTTAAAGACATAGCACTTGATTATTTAGGGATGTCTACATTATTTTCGTCACGGAAAGACCTGTTTTTTTACTGTCTTGGCTACACTTATCACTGTAACTCCTGGCTTCCAGGATCAACGGTGGCAATAAAGCTCGGGGATTTTTTTAAAGACTAATTTGTCTTCAAACCGAAACGAAAGGTCAACTGGATACTTTGCCAAATTTAATTACGATACAACCACACACACTCACACAATATTTGTACATTTTAATCCCGTGATGTTGGATTTTCCTGTTCATTATCAGCGCGGAGTCAGGAATTTGTGTCTGATATGGCGATAGGCTCGCCCCCTATCACATAGTGTTACGGAACACATAAAGCGAAACGTGTTTGTCTTGGTAGCATTTCTGTCTACCCCTTCAAGGATAAAGGCGTGATGTGTACGTATGTATATATGTATTTTGTACGAATTAATGAAATATTACAACTGGAATCCTTACCACTCCTTAATCGGCCGATGCACGGCAAGCAAAGCTTTTCTGCCTGATACGGTCATGGTGTGTTACATTCTAAGAGAGACATTTAAGGAAAAAACATGAAGTATTAATTGTATGATCTAAATCATGAATGTGTAATACATGTGTTTCATAAATAAATTATTTATTATACAAGGGCTCAGTCGTGATAAAGTTACCAACAATTTCTTTCGCATTAGTAATTTTCACTGTGTATAATTTGCTTTGATGTTTATGTCAGATTTTTGTTAAGTTTATGTTCTTGTTGAGTCTAATTTTCATTCTCTCTCAATCGTAATTTAGGCATAAACCACATTAATATTGGAGACTCAAAATAAAATACCAAATCTTGTGTTTTTGGTATCCAAAGATCAAAGTACGAAAAACTTAAGCTCTCACTATTTGTGGGCTCTACATATTTTTCTTGAATCTCGGTGCGCGGATCGAACCTATAGCCTCTCGTTTCATAGCCTGCTTCACCAACCTCGTCACAAAACCTGACAAAATTACCTACTCATTTCATACAAATTGATGCCCCATATTACCATGCAATTATAGAAATTCCTGGCACCACAAAAGCTGTTAAAATTACCCACTCATTTGACACAAATTTTACAAAATATTGTAGCATACATCCACAGAGATTATTGCTGATAATTATGAATCTTAAAATTATTAATTACAGTAAAGAATTAATGTACGTGCACATATCGTGTAGAGGTAATTTATTCCCTTGCATGGCTCGAGGGCCGCAGCGTAAGCCTCGTGTTTATGTCCCGCTTGAAATATTGTGTTAATGCTTTGTATTGTGCAGGGTAAAACTGAGGTTATAAAGGGTAATAGGATTGGTTTCATGTCAACTGTAAATACATTCGTTTTAAGAATAAACAGTAATCTGTAGCTAGAACCCATGATTATGTCTTGTGTCGTAGGTATCGAATTTTCGGACGTTCGACACTTGCAGTACGTTTTTAATTTCCCACTTTTAAAAATCAACACTATTCTCTATGATACTTATCTTTCACTCTGAACTAAGTATATAGTTAGGGCGTACAATACAGGATTCGAACATTTTATGGAGTACCTAGGCACATTCGTACAGTTTTACATACGACGTCCGAAGTTTCGTGTTTCGTTTTGGATCATAGAGTAACCTCCCAGAAGCTATGGGAAACTTAAGTCTACAACACCCGGAGACTGAAAAAAATACTTTTCTCTGTGCTAAGATTCAGGAAAGAGATTTTTGTTTCATAGATCGCATCATGTACGACCAGTAAAAAGTGTGGGGGTCCAAATTGCTTCCAGCAAGATGCCATAGAAGTCTGTAGTGAGACGTAACTTCGATTACTTAGTAACTTGATTTGTGCTCGGGTTTCGAACCTCGATCTCCTAGTTTAGCAGTATTCCAACTAGGCTCTTAACTGCATCGTATTAGTAAAATGCTAGAAATAAATTACACAGCACACCCACTCTTTGACCACATAAAGGTCACTGCTGAAAACAAGCTAAAATATTGAAAAAACCCTTTAAATCATGGTCTATTATTTGCCTTGTTAAAGAACGATATTGATCAATAACGTCGCTCGTATGGTTGAATTGTGTCGAGTCATCTACTGTCATTTGACTCCGGTGTTATTGATTGAATTTAATATCAGTATCGGGTTAAGGTTACGAATTCGTTGGAAAATTGTAATTGCAACGCAAATACATATTTTATATGTTATCGTTAGCCAGGAATCAATATCAAAGTGGATGCAAAACTTTAAAAAGTCTCGATTTTCTATTCAAAAATATAGTTCTACGTCAGTTTGTAAAGGTTAATGAATGTTAAAACTTATATTAACAGGCAGGACCCACCGGTTGCCATTAGTCATAGAATAAACCCTGTAATTTGAATTTGGAAAAGGGTTGTGTCGACTGATTCTTGTGGGATTTTTTTTAAAGCATGATGTTTTTTTGCATTTCCATTTGCATGACTTCACATGAGTCTTTACTTCTCCAAGAGGGTCTTATTTCAATTTTCTTGTTATTTTCTGTCTTGGGGATAAAAGACACACGACGGAGCATTTCAAAATGACATAAAACACTTGCTTCCATCTCTTTGCACCTTAAGGTGAACTGATATAAAATGCCACTAGGCATTAGGTCCGCCTGTACTATTCAAATTATACTAAGTGTAAATAAAAAAATATATTTTTTGCGTTATCATAATATTTGCAGAATAAAAGTATCAAAGTTCAAGGTACTCGTAAGTTGATTATAGTTTTGACAGCCTCCGTGGCGCAGTTGGTTAGACGCCGGCTATAAAACGAGAGGCCGCGGGTTCTGTCTCCCCCGAGACAAATGTTTGTGAGGTCCACAAGTAATTGAGACCGAAAAGTCTCTCGTAGTGTCTGATACCCACGACACAAAACTTAATTGATCTTAATGTGGGGTCAGGGCTATGAGACTGTTGGGTGTATTTATATCTATGTAATTATAGTTGGTTTTATAATGCTTAGCGATTATTACGCCGGCCTCCGCCGCCACGGTCGGCGGGTTCGGGTCGTGGCATGTGTCATTTCACAGATAGTGTTACACATTGTCCGCCATGTAGGACATGAAACATCTAGTTCTCGAAGGTAAATCAGTGAGTGGGTAGCGGCCACGAGGACGGTCGCAATACATTATGCAAGCCCTGTTTAAATAAACATACGAACGAGGCAGCGGTGGTATCGTGTTTGGAGGTTTTGGTCATAATGACTTGCGCAAATGTTTGGGCCAATGTCCTCCCATAGGCAGGGTATTGTTACGGTGCAATTTTGTACAATATGTATGTTTTCTTTTCTGTAGTTGATTGAAATGTCTCTTAGGTCGTATGATCCCTTACTCTTTATTGTTATACTTTCTGTGTACTTGGTGTTCTCAGCTGAATGCTGCGATAACTTGAGACTGCTCTTTGAAAGCAGATTACGAACCAACTACCCTAAAGTTAATAGGCGGCGAAGATCACTAAGCATCAGGAGAGCCGCATGTTAGGCTGTCAAACCAATGCCACAATAACAGCTTAATTATAAAAAGAAAATTTCATTTCCCATAGAACATGCAAATAAGGCAAGATTAGCGTACGTGTATAAAACTGAAAAGTCTTACCGAACACAGGAATTCATACCTCACGCGAATAAATATAAGGTACATTTTCCTGTGTGTATCTATGTAAATAAATTTTATAAATAGGAACAAAAGACGTCGCATAATTTGACGGAAGTTTAAGTTGAAACAAAAAGTAATAGGTTGTGTTTGACCTTCTGCGTCACAGTGTGGCACGCGAAATGTAGACAACATTCTTGAAGGTAAAAATAAAGGTAATTTAGAAACGTTTTATGCAGAAAACTTGGTTTAACGTGTGTCACTTGTCCATCAAATACTTCATATTTACGTGTATTTAGCTATTTACATGAGGTTAAGACGCAAAGCAACTTTTTCATCAACAAATTTAATGAATATTTGAGTCTTCATGACACTGTTAATGCCGGCTGTAAAACGAGAGGTTAGGATCTATTCCCGCATCGAGATAAGTGATTTCCACAAATATTTGTGTCGGGTCTAGTCATTTGTCGGACCGAGAAGTCGTAGCGACTACTGCTGATATCTCCGACACGAGATTTGTCTTAGTGTGGAATCCGACCCATACTTGTGTATTTGACTACTAGCTTTTTACCGCAAACTTCGTGTGCACAAACAGACAAAAAATCGGAAAATAATTGTTTTGGGTTAATAATCTTATAGACTTACAAAATGATATGTATAGATTGGGTATAGTTATTTATTTAAAGTACTAAAACTTACAAATAGAGTCACTATGTTCAAGCAACATTTCAAAATTATATGTAAATCATAGAAACGACCAGTCGCTATTGTTACAACAGAATGCTATAAGTTACTCGAATGCAGATCAACACAATACACTTAAACCTATGTCTTGTAGTTACATATGTACGTGTGGTATTTACTCTTATCATAATTTATGCATTTCGCTAAAAGAATTAATTTATTCTTATCGGTTTTACGATCAGCTATGAAACCTAACAAAAGAGTTTTCACAAAATAACGTATCTTGAGATTATTTTTTTTGTATTGAGAAATTCGTGTCAAGATTATGCTAACAATCAAATCGAATCTAGGACCTCACAGTTTTCACTCAATAATACAATTCAAGCTGGTTGTGGTACCAAACGAAAAAAATAACTACAATATTTTTAATATACCGTCAAAGAAATATTTGCATCAAAATACATTTTAGCTAACGTATATTTTTCCTTACAATGTTATTTTATAAGTTATGTAAGACGATACTCGTTTGTGCGTAGTTAGTACGTAACTTCCTGCGTTAAACCGTTTTTACGACATAGTAATCAATAATAATACTACACTTCAACACATTCATGGCAATATGGCTGTGAAACAAGGTGTGGATTCGATTCTCGCAAGACAAATGTTTGTATGAAGAACAAATAACATACGTACATACATAAACTCACGCCTTTTTCCCCGAAGGGGTAAGCAAAGGTGTATCCATGACACCCACGTTTCGCATTGTATGTTCCGTCCCACGATGTGATAGGGGGCAAGCCTATCGCCATATCGGGTACAAATTCCTGACTCCGTGCTGATAATGAATAGAAAAATCCAATATGACTTTGCCTGACCCGGGATTCGAACTCGAGACCTCAGCTTCGCAATCACCGTAGTACAACTATGCCACCGAGGCAGTCCAACCACAAATAATGAGGCTGAAAATCCTCGTAGTTTATATCTACGACACCCCCGAGTCCCGACCTGTTGGTTTAGAGTCTCTGCCGCCCCTAGACCGGTCAATGGTCCAAGACGTTCCTTAGTAATTTGTTTATTTATTTATTAAAGGATTTACCACAAGGAATACACGTAAAATTAATGTACTATATCACAAATTAAACAATCAGCGTGTTTCCTCAGTTATAGGAAATAACAACAAGCTTAACGAATGCTCAACACAAATTAAAATAAATTTAATCAAATTAACAAGCTAAATTAAAATTGAAATCTAAATAAGTACATAATATTTTTTTGCCTGAATCCCTGATACGGTAAAAGTACGGCAATCACTAATATTTACAAAAAAAAATCTTTATCATGTGCATTTTGGTATTTATTTTTACCGACTTCAAAAGAAGAGGTCGAGTGAATTTTCGTAATTATTAAAAAAATACCATCCGATTAAAAGCGTTCGAACGCTTTAAATCGACTTGTAGTACTTAATTTTTGGCCGTAACACTGTATTCTTGAGTCCACCTGGCTAGTAACACAAGAATCGGTCCCTGACCTCCATTGGGAATGAGCCAAGTTGAGCTTCAGCACGTTCGTGGACTCAAGAGAGACATCTGTGCTGCTCGGCAAATTTTTAATTATTTATTACGAATATTAAGACACTTAATTGTTCGACCCCTTAATTTGATAGTTGATTTTTACATGCAAGTTTAACTGCTTTCGTGTCGCGGTTGGTTAAGAGACGGCTGTGAAATGAAAAGCCGCAGGTTCGATTCCCAACCCAGGACAAAAAAAGTCTCGTTGTTTCTAATATCCATAATATTGTACCTTATTGTGGAGTCAGGACAATTTTTGCCCATTTCGAGTTTCTTTGCATGAATCCAACCGTACATGAAAATTGGGCCCTTTCACGCAAATAGAAAGTAAAAAGTACGTAAAAGTCTCGTTAATCTATTGATTGGTAATCGGAAAGTTAATTTGCGCGCTGCCGATCCGCGGCTAAGCCCGGCATTAGGTC
The DNA here is from genome assembly GCA_033459515.1 of Theretra japonica. Classification (NCBI taxonomy): domain Eukaryota; kingdom Metazoa; phylum Arthropoda; class Insecta; order Lepidoptera; family Sphingidae; genus Theretra; species Theretra japonica. The sequence continues at coordinate 5,524,456 of CM065950.1, forward strand.
GCCGGCTTTCAGTAGATAAGGCGCTATGCAGACAGAGTAACTGTAGTCAAAGAAATTGTCACCATTTTACAACTTAAGGGATGAAATTTGCCAGTTGCAGCAACTAAAAGGCCCACACAATCACAGCAATTGCAAATCCATGGTCAACAGTCATGACTAACGACCGGTTTCCTTAATCTATCTATCTTTAACAAGAGATTTCATTAGATATTTCGGCGCATTTTATGCTTCAGTTAACAAAGATAGATATTGGTATGTTGCATATATTTAAAGATACCTAGCCAATATGAATGTATATTTATGTATTTGTTTATTGAAGCATAGAATTGTATTTACATAGTAATGTTAGCTATATTAAGCTATTGGTAAAGACAGATAGGATAATTATAGTCTATAGAGACCGGCCGTTAATACGTCATGGTCAAGGGGCGGGGGGGAGGAAGTAAAATCGCTCAACGTGTTGTGATTGCCGGTTGGAAAAACTAGTACTTTGACATTTGCCTACGTCAATTTAAATTTATTTTTTTGTCGAGAACAGCAACTGAAAACTGACGTCGATGTTCAAACTCATAACTAGAGTTGCTATAGGTGTTCGTTTATTTCGGTTATATACGAGTATGAGCAGCTGGTTGCAAGTTACCTGTTGCCGCAATATGGTATTTGACTCCGTTTTTTTGTTGTATTTATCTAAATGTATCCATATCCATTCCGATTTCAACAAGTTAGAATTTTTTAAATCTTGTAGTAGGAGTAAAAGAAAAGGGACGCAAAACAAAACTTGTGACGTCACTAGTCTTAATTATCCATTACAATGTGCGCGTGTGAAAGAGACGGTAAGATGTCCGCACTACGCTCCCACTTTTTTAAATACTATTATTTGCGTTGTGTTATGCTACTTTATTACTGTTCACCGAAAAGTTTTACTTTAATCTATTTGGGTTTGTACGCAAAAAATATGAAAAATCGACCATGGTCAAATACCCTGTTCGCAGATCAAAGTTGCTCTATGTGTACAGCGTCTATACTCGTGTGTACTATGTAGTTGTATGTTGTATGCGTTTTGTACCAGTGCTTACTGCTTATCGTTAAAAGCATTACATTATTGCGTCGCGTTTCTAATGAGCTTTGATATCGCATCGGTTGGATGGCTTTGTTTTGACACTGATTTGTTTTATATGGTCTGATGTTCGTAGTGGTCTTGTGGCAATGTACATTGATCGTCCTGGATTCGATTCCCAGATCTAATGCGACTTGATGAATGATGACAACACTTGATTTATCTGAGATGGTTTAATTTCTCGAATTTGTCCAATTGGATCGTAAAAATAGAACACCAATTTTTGTATAACATATTAAGTTATGTAGTATTAATGTTATAATATATACATACTATTATTACAGACATACTATTGTTATAACATACAGGGTATATCCAAACTGCGACCGAAAACGAAGCCAGGTGCAATGCACAATGCAACTAAAATATCGCAAAAAAAAGAGAATTTTTTTTTGTGGTAATTTTTTACTTATCGTCGTATTTTGGTAGTAAAAACATCGTTTTCCTAAAATAATAATGTACACCTTTTTATTTTTAGAGACACAATGGTACGTAATGGCTTAAATTATAATTTTAGCAAAATCACACACGATGACGATATTTAAAAAAAAGCAAAAAATACCTGTCGCCATTTTGGGAATTTTTTAGTTGCATAGTGTCAGTAATCACTAAAACTTCCATTTGGCGTCGTTTTCGGTCGCAGTCTTGATATCCCGTGTATGTTGAAACCATGTTTGTTATTGCTTATTTATAATATACAAACTATTATTGTAGTTGCATCATGCATTAAATAATAATCCTAAACTAATATAGCGTCAGAAAAGTGTTGTTTGAAATTAACACCAATCTTAAATCTAACTATTGACAGTTTCGCCCCAGCTAGAGTACAAGAATATTACAAATTAAAAACACGAATTAATTAGAACTAAATGTGGGACAACTGGCCTTAAAGCCATAGCGCCCATCTCCGATGAGGCCTTTTTAAATCAAGCAATGAACTACGACCAATATATCTTGAACTCCGATACTTTAATTGCCGTGGGATCCCATACCAGGACGAAAATAGCCGTTGTGACCCTGTATGCGTTCCATTGTCCGATTAAAGGACGATTTGATCCGTCGGGAGGGGAGGTAGGGGAAATGTTGGATATAAATAAATAGGGCATATTATTGCCTGACGTTAGGCCTTGCAATGCATATGATGAATCGTAGTGAGTAGTGAGTAATCTTTGATAACTTCGAGTGTGTTTATCTGGAACTTCAGTAGCATTAAAGTGGTATTTTAATTATGTTTTTTTTTATAACGGTCTATATTAAATAAGTAGAAGCAGTGTATGTTTGAAGATACAATTGCTATGTTTGTAATATGCATTATTTCGCTGCCCGCTGGTGTCAGAATCTACGAAGGGTTTCACAGATTTATATATGTACTTTTAGATGTACTCGGTACTTACTCCAGCGCGCAGTGCGAAAATAATAAGCAATAAAAATGTATTTCATGCAATTTTGTTAGTAAAAGCAACTTTATTAAAGAGGCACATAATTAATATTTTTTTGTAATGTATGCACTTATTAACAACTTAGTATATGGCCACACGTAAAATTTCTAAAGGTGTTGTTTTATAACGTAATATTCCGTCGCCTTAGTGTTGTGACGTGTTTCGTCGTCTATTAGGCCATGCAAGTAGTGCATGACATTTCGTAATGGCTGTATGTATGGCTTAAAGTCAAGTGCTGTTAAAAGGTTAATAAGTGATAGTATGGAGAATGCGGTCGTAATTTGAATTAATTCAGCAAGTTAGAAAGTGGATCAATTGTTGGCTCGTTGGTTTGAGTGTATTTGTATGGGGTTGGTGATGTGTGTCCAATGATGATCACTTGAAATATTCAACGGACTGCCTCGGTGGCGTAGTGGTACGACGATACGATTGCAAAGCTGAGGTCTCAGGTTCGAATCCCGGGTCGGGCAGTGATATTGGATTTTTCTATTCATTATCAGCCCGCAGTCAGGAATTTGTGCCCGATATGTCGATAGGCTCGCCCCCTATCACATCGTGGGACGGAATATACAAGGCGAAACGTGGGTGTTAGCACCGTAGCAAACGTGGTAGCACCACTGCCTACCCCTTCTGGGAAAAAGGCGTGTGTTTATGTATGTATACATTTTCAAATATGTATGCAATATGATCGTACAGTTGTCATTGCCAATTTATAACGAAGTTATTTGAAAATATGTCAACGAATAATGCAATATTTTAGATTGACTTACTTCAGGACAGTAAGCTTCATATGGTACACTTATATACTCATATATAATCGTATATTTAGGTACCTAATAAATACGGTTTGGTTGTTGCTATTTTATATGAGGGAGTCTTTGTTTAACAATAAATTATCGCTCAACTATTATTCAGATCTTGGCCACATTGGATTGAAATTGCTGCAGTAAAATTTGTTAAAAATTACTAACTGTAAATTAAAATTACGTTTCTTGCAAAACCTTCACAGTCGAAAAGGTCTAAACAGTAATAATTATGTGTTTGTTAATTTGAGCCATTTTTAATAGCCAGGGTCATAGAGGCTTAAACACAGGATTGCATGCTCAAACTACACCAAGGTCGAATGCACGGTAATGAAGTTAGTACAATTACAATGAGCATAGCATAAACTAACGCCTTTTTCCTACAAGGGGTACGCAGAGGTGCAACCAGGACACCCACGTTTCGCTTTGTATATTCCGTCCCACGGTGTGATAGGGGGCGAGCCCATCGCCATATCGGGCACAAATTCCTGACTGCGGGCTGATAGTGAGTAGAAAGATCCAATATCACTTTGCCCGACCCGGGATTCGAACCCGAGGCTTGACCTTGGCAATCATACCGTAGTACAAGTTACAACTACGTCACCGAGGTAGTCTAAAGATAATGAGCAGTTTAGTTACAATAAGCGATGTACATTAATCTTTGGCTGAAGGAAGCTGGCTGAAGCTTGGAATATTTCAATAGGTGTATCTGTATTAGCTCAAATATTTCCCACTGCAGGGCACGGACCTCATGTACAATCCAAAGTACGATTGAAAGGAATTAGGTTATAATATAGTCAACCAAGCTGGGTTAGTGCGGGTTGGTACTCATGATGTTTTCCTTCACCGTTATAGTGAGTATATTATATAAAAATTGCAATTTTTAATAGTTGGTGGTATGTTTGTACTGATGGCCGATGGGGCCAAAAAGTTCTCGAATGGAGGCCACGAAGCGGAAAGCGCAGCGTGGGACGTCCACCCACTAGGTGGTCAGACGACCTGGTAAAGGTCGCGGGACGTCGCTGGATGCAGGCTGCCTCCAACAGGTCACTGTGGAAATCATTAGGAGAGGCCTATGTTCAGCAGTGGACTTCCTTTGGCTGATGGATGGATGGATGATGGTATGTTTGTATCCGCCCGGTTAGCAACCACCGTACACAGGGGTTAAGGACCGGTCATATAACGCGTCATATCGCGTTTCGGGTACCGCTATGTATATCTAGATGCAATGTCTCTCTGCCTTCAGCCACAGAAAGTTCACTGCTGATTATAGGCCTCCTCTAAGGATCTCCACAGCGACCTGTTACAATCAGGGGTAGATCCAATCCTGTTGACATACTATCAGGCCTGCATTACTGTGTCAACTGGCTATCGCGTCGGTGGTGTATCTGGACTAAACTGCGCTTACCATCAGGCGCAGTCACATTGTCGTGTTAGAATATCCCTCTCTGCCTCTCAAAATCAAAATATTCTTTATTCCAATAGTCTCTCACAAGATCTTTTGAATGGTTAGTAACTGCTACCACCGCTTCGGGACGTGTTGGCTGTGAACGTGAAACTGCGCAAGAAACTCCCTCAGCAACACGCCTGTATTCCTTTTGTTTTTTTTTTTAAGCCGTTTATGCCTGCCTCTCTTATCCACAAGAGGACTTCTTGAACATAGGTCTCCGCCAAGTAAAAAAACAATTTCGCTCGGCCGCAAATGCGACAAATTGCGAAGAGATTGGCGGTGATGTTATTTGCGCCTTACCGCTTTGCAATTACCTGCTACCTCGGGATTATTAAGTTTATTTGCACTTTCAGCAAGAACGTGCTTGTATAAGTCATCTACCTTAAGTTGGCTTGTGATGAAATTTGCGACTACTAACAAAAATTATAAATATCGTGTTTAACGTACGTTTGAGATATCTCATGAGCTTTCATAATAGCAACAAGCATTTATTGTCCTAATCTAATGTTTAATAGAATTAACATATCCAATGTAATAAAATCTATTCTAATTACATCGCACAACAGCGCTTTCGTCGGAATTTCGTAGATGATCTCTACTTTCTATATTTCTGTTTCAACAGGTTTGGTATAATTGTGTAGACCAGAAAGGAAATCTTTCGCGAGATCTTTTGCCGATCGATAGTGTATCTCAGACTGTACCATACCATATTAATAGGGATGTGTCCAAGGTCTGATTTTGAGCAGTATTTAAAAGTTCCGAAAAATATAGCTTATAAAAAACATCAATTCAAAAACAGAATTAAAATTGGTTGTAAAATGACTGAGATTCATAATTTTAATAGTGCGGTGGAGACACTCGTTTTCTCTTTCGCACGCATGCACCTTATGGAGGTTGACGTCACGTCTTGCATGTTGCATCCTTTTCTATTATTCCTACCACCAACTTTTATATATTTGTAACTTGCTTATTACTAAACGGATTTTAAGATTTCTTCTTAATTATGATTATGAATAACGTAACCTTTCGATATAAACAATAATAAAAATTGAGGACACTAGCCTATTGTATTTAGGTCTTTGTGATGCAAGTATAAGAAACCTCGTGAGATTCGTTTCAATGAGTTTTGTAGCAAGATGTAAGTTATCGGCCCCAAGAGACTCGCCGAGCTTCGTGCTTGTCTTTCTGTCAGTGGTCTTGAATCTAGCTTACACCTGTTAAATTGTTAGATATACGGATGGAACTATGTATGGACAAATCATGTATCTTTAGATTCGCATTACATTCTAAATATACAATCGAAATGTCAACGGCCTAATAAGCATCCTATACCTTATCCATTTTTATATTGGTGTGAAATGTGGAAGTTGTTTCCTGTCTCACATTTGAAATTATTGTATGTATCTATTGACACAATAAAAAAGCCATAAACAACCACACGATTAACTACAAGATTCAAATAATTTACAGCATTTATCAGTTCCTCGTTTTTGCTGCCTATACTGTCAGCTTCTTCATCAATCGAAGCATCTTCATCTTCGGAGTTGTAAGCAAGTGTCGCAGGTTTAGATACGTGGCGTACTCTTTGAGATGGTGGCTGATAACTGATAAGGCTCCAGCGTCCTTGAGGGCATACTCTCCGCCACTTCACACCGCCACCGCAGTCGCCTTATTGACCTTATTCTTATATTATGAATAATTTACCGGTGCCTTCGCTTTTATTAGGAACACAACCGTTTTTGCAACACTTTTCATTAATGCTCTGCTCCTACTATCCTATTATCCAGCCTATAGCTATCCTCGATAAATAGGCTCCAACTCAAAAAAAAATAATTAACCATTGATTCCTGAGATTAGAGCGCTCAATAAAACAAACTCTTCAGCTTTATACATTAGTAAATATATTTATTATTAAACAAACATTTTAATCACACGTTAAATATTTTAATCGCAATTAAATCATATCAATCAAAAATTATCTAAATGCGGACTCCAGACGTTGAAATTGATCGTGTATTTGATATCAGAATTGTTTGTTGATGAGTTTCAAGATAAGTCGTATACAATTAATTAATAACGGAGTGTCAATGGTTTGCCTGAGTAAGTTTTCCACGTGTTTGATTCCTCGTCTGTGAGGGACAGTCGTAGATACGGCCTACTGCTTTGTATATTTCTATAGCGAATCAACAGAGTGGAATTATTTGTGTTCCGGTTCGAACGACATTGCTAGTGATTACTGGGTGTTAAGAAACTTAATACCTAATGACTCAGACTATCGAGTGAAGTACCATGCAATGCTTAGTAATTAAAAGTTCTATATGCTGTAGTTTCTAAGGACATGCGTCACGATTACAACCAAGCAAGCGACTTTTTCGTCTCGTCTTACTGACTAAAAAAACTACTGATTAATTGATAACGTTCAGCCTAAACCAATAGTTTTGTAAAAGACTCTAGGTTTGAAAAGGTTCTCTATGTAACATTCATAAGTATCAAGAAAGCATGTTTAAATATGCATCTCCTAAGAATCATAAATTAGCTATTTAAGCTTTTCTGAGAAGACTTAATTTGGAATACTTCATTTAGATGTTCATCATTTTAATCAAACATTATGGTGGGTTTCTAGCTTGTAATGTCGATAGATTACATTAAGCATTCTGTTATTTCACTATATTGCAAACATCTCATAATATTTACAAAAATAAATCACTTTATTATTTCTAAAGCTTGAAATTCAATTTTACATGCGATTATGAATTGGCTACGTGCACGTTAGTTGCGCTAAACGTATTGTTCACGCCGCGTTTTGTTCCGAAATCAGGTCATATTATGCACAACAGACAGTCAATTATACTAAATTATAATTAGATTAATTAGAGTTTAGACGAAGGCGAAAACGCGAATATCAAGGGGATTCCAGATCATTGTTTGTTTATACAGGGTATATCAAGACTGCTACCGAAAACGAAGCCAAGTGGTAGTATTAGTGACTTTAGACACAAGGCAGCTAAAATTTTTGCAATAAAACTTGACGATTTTTTTTGTAACTTTTTCTCTTTTTTATTAACGTCTTTAAAAATAAATAGTGTACATTATGTTTTAGGAAATGTATGTATTTACCACCCAAACACAATTATATTTTTTAAAACATTACAAAAAAAATCCTCGCGTTCGTTTTCGGTAGCAGTCTTGATATACCCTGTATAATTCATGAACGATCAATTTATAATCGTGTAAAACATCGTGTACAAAACGTACGAAGGTAAACATCTATTAAAGAATAATAAGTGCACGTTATCCCTTTTTGCAGTACAGAAGTAATATGTATTTTTCTAGAATAAGCCCACAATTCCATACACACATAAATATCAATGCAAGCAATAAGGACTACAAAATGCCTCGTTACTGCATTTTTTATTGTTGTCATATATTTTTTGCCCTTATGATAATATTTGGTATCAAGCTAGCAAGTATCTAACATATTATTGACTGAATATTTTGTTCTTTTCTAACTTATGGCGAATTCTGTAAGTATGATAAAGAAAGAAAATCTTTTAACGATTATGAATAGAGAAATAAAACTATATGTCAATATAATATGTACGTCGCTTTATTATTAAAATATTATTTTTCAAAAACATCGTACGTACACCATTTAATTAATAAACGATGCTTATGTCTATCTAAGGATCGAATCCTAACGTAAGCCAATGAATACAAATTAAATTTGGGCGTGTCTAAAAATCTTTGCCTCTATTGGTCTATTTTCGGGATCTATCCTTAGATAAGGATTAAGATCATATATTAATTTCCGCTGTAAGTGTCAGAGTTTACAATCACAGTCTATGATACTGAGGACATTGTTGTTGACTGTTTTATTGTGTAACGCCATTAAGGTAATATGACAAAGTGTAAATCGCAAAGAGAATTTGGGCTTTCATTTCATATTCATCTCCGCACTCACCAGCGTGTAAGAACTGTCTTAGTTGGTACCCAAAGACTGCACCAAGTAGTAGATATTATGTTATTGTATAATGTATGTTGCCTTATAACTTCGCCCCTACTCAACCAAATCTTGGCCTGATGCCACTTCTCCGCTCCACCTGTTTCTGCGCCCTGTCCTTTGGCACCGCTCGCACCGTCACAGACACCAAGTTATTGTCGTGTTGTTGTTAATTGTGTGTGGTGTGTTGTAGTCGTGCGGCATCTGCGCCATGTTTCCGTCGTGCATGTCGCTGCTGTCGCGCCGGCCGGACAGCCAGCCGCCGCGGCCGGGCCAGGCGCCCGTCGTGCTCAATGTCTACGACATGTATTGGACCAACTGGTGAGTTACCTTCAGATATAGATGGTGTTTCGAGTGTTATAGTGGATTATTGTGGGATTAAAGTCATAGAAATACTGAGAGGTGGTTCAAGGAAGAATAGAAACTATTGTTTTCCTCTAGGTCAAGATTCCGGGTTATTTAATTATTTTAAATTCGAGTAAAGAAATAGTGCCATTTTTGTACATACCTGTACTAGAAGGTGAATACAAAATACATGATAGTCCACAGCAGTCCAAATAAACTATCAACGAATAAATTATAGAAATAGTCTTGATAGTCTTGGTTTGATTCTATTATCCAAAATCGACACTGGAAAGAAACCAAACAAAAAACAACAAAATTTATATGCGGTATAGTTTGTGGTTTTCATCACACCCCTAAACGTCATTTAGTCTTAACTTGATTAATTCCATGTAACTCAAGTTTGAGTCCCTTCATCATGGTCCTTCGAGCCGGATCGTTGACCCAGCTACATGTGCACGCAGGTACACGGCGGGCGCGGGGGTGGGCGTGTTCCACAGCGGCGTGCAGGTGCACGGCTCGGAGTGGGCGTACGGCGGACACCCCTACGCCTTCACCGGCGTCTTCGAGATCTCGCCTCGGGACGAGCGCGAACTGGGAGAACAGTTCCGGTTCAGGTTAGTATCAAATGTTTCAAAACTATTTGCGTAGTGTATGGTTATTAACTAGGTTACAAGGCGATTGGCGTGGTGCATGATTATTGAGTTGGTTGTCTGTGCATGTTTAGAAAAATATTTCTCTAAAGATGTTGTACACTGATTTATCTTTTTGTCGGTCTAGTTTGTAATTGTAAATGCTTTCACTATACAAGAATATACCTATTCGAAAACTTTTGATAACTGAGGCTAATCTCTAAAGGATACAATTTTAGCAGTGAAAGTATGTTTGTGTGTTCGTTCGCCATCCCAAATGTGTGTGTAATCAATACAGATGTGTTATATATATCAATGAATGTTTGTTTGATTGCAGACAGAGCGTGCACATAGGTTACACGGACTTCAGCGAGGAGGAGGTGCGGCGCCTCGTCACCGAGCTGGGCAAGCAGTTCCGAGGTGACAGGTATGTATTATGTTCACACACTGATCATTGTAATTGCATAGATATATTCCATCTTTCTCAATATGAAAAAAAAATTGCACTGTTTTTTTTAATGCATAGATCCGACAAACGAGCAAACAGGTCCCCTGATGGTAAGTGATCACTGCCACCGATGAACATCCACAATGCTTGGATTATAGCCGTGTTGCCGGTCAATCAAATTTGGAGGGGAGCGGGAAGGAAAAAAGATGGGAACAGGAAAGGGGTAATAGGCATCTGGCAATCTCACTCACCGAATGAAACGCGAAGCTGTCGCTACACGTCGATTTCCTGTGAGACAGTGGTACCGCCCCGGATGAGCTTGCCCATTCATGCTGACTCATGACTGAGAACCAAGTGGCTTTACCATTTCCAGATTTTACACTTCACTTTTACATTTTTCCACTTTCGTCTTTATTGAACTTGTGTGTGAAGTGTTTTGTCTTCTTCGCTCAAACTGATTTCAAAAGTCGTTCGAAAGGGACAAAACATTCGATAACTTAAATAGGTTTTCAAAGTGTCTATGAATAAGTCCGTAAGTATTTATTATATTTTATAGTGTGTAATATTTTTTCCACTGTATTTATACAGTACTGAAGACTGCATTTTAACTTTAATTTTAATATTAGTCAAAAAAAAATAACATAGGCTTCGACATCTCCTTGTTTTATCATTAACTTAAGGTCTGCTTTAAGATAATTCTTCAGGCATTAAGTCCATCTATAAACCTAGTCACTTGAAATTTGACGTTAGCAAAAATAATAATTATCGCTTTTATCATTTTTCTAGATACCACCTCATGAACAACAACTGCAACCATTTCACATCAGCCTTCTGTCAAGTGAGTAACATAATTGTAAACAATTATGCCGGCCTGCGTAAAACTGCATATACATTGACAGATCCTGAAAATTGTATGAATCACCATGTTGATTGCTAACCTGCCATTCATTATAATGGAGTGTGATTTTACAATTTACTGACTGACTGCCTCGGTGGCGTAGTTGTACTATGGTATGATTACAAAACTGAGGTCTCGGGTTCGAATCCCGGGTCAGGGAAAGTGATATTGGATTTTTCTATTCATTATCAGCCCGGAGTCAGGCATTTGTGCCCGATATGGCGATAGATCATGGGACGAAACATACTATAAGGCGAAACGTGGGTGTCCTGGTTGCACCTCTGCCTACCCCTTCAGGGAATAAGACATAATATTTATGTATGTATGTAATTTTCAATTTAAAGCGTGTAGGCCAAATAATGATGCATTCTGATTTTCGCCAGTTGACTTAAATTCAAAATATCATTAGTGTTGACCCGTTCCTTTGTATCATCGGAAAGTCTCTTTTCATTATTATAAGCAGTGTAATAAAATCTATTTACTTTCGTAACATCTTTGTTGGTTGACGGAAATTATTTTTTTGCTGATTCACGAAGACAATGGCTTTTAATTGCAAGTAATTATTATTGTTCTTCAATGTATCTCTTTGTTTAGAAATTGCAAAACGTGTTCCATTAAATTAATTACTGTGTAAATATAGTTGTTGTTCAAAATGATAATGTTATGATCAACATGTCACATAGTCGTAGAGTAGGTGTGTCTCCGGTGAGTCATGAGTCATGTGGTTGTTCGCAGGCGCTATGTTCGCGCGACATCCCTGCGTGGGTCAACCGGCTCGCGTACGTGAGCTCCTGTGTTCCTTTCCTGCAACGGTGTCTACCCAAGTACGTACTACTTTTATTTCATATTTATTATATACAGTGTATATCAAGACTGCTACCGAAAACGAAGTCAGGTGGCAGTTTTAATGGCTTTAGACACAATGCAATTAAATCATTACAAAAAAAATCGTCGGGTTTTTTTTTTTTTCGTTCTATCGTGTCTGTAGTCATTAAAATTACCACCTGGCTTCGTTTTCGGTAGCAGTCTTGATATACCCTGTGTTTCGTAACCGTTTTTATTTAATCATAATATTCTTGTAATGCGTGATGGTGGCATATATGTGAAACGGCGAAGATCTTCAAATTCGCGCACATTGCCGCCAATGAGTCAAACCGCCAATGCCGTTGCAGCATTCGGCATTTCGTTCCGCCAATCACACATCGCGCACATAGCGCCCTCACGCGGATGACGCGCGAACCTTCTCCGCGGACCGCGAGCGCAGCACTAAGTTAACAACAACGAAAAACCGATCAACCGACGCGCACGCGGTCGCCATCTAAATAATACCTGTGGCGTTCTAAATCGTTAAATAACAGGCAAAGGACACAGACAGGACAACATCGTAGTGTATCGTGTTTTGGAACGGACTAATCAGGCGGATCATCAGCGGCAAATGTGAGTACTTTCATAATTTGTCTCCATCACGCATCGTGTGCTTATTCCCTATGAACCATCCCGGTACACCCTGTATAAACAACGTTTATTATTAGTTGATTAGTATTCCTAGTGTCAATGTGTACATTGTATATGAGTACATTGGGCTTCGCTAGCAGATTAGCGACTCCTCAACCACCCCCAGGATACCAGGAGATTAATTCTTTGCTCTTTCCCCTAAAGAACAAAGTAATATGTGTTTGTGTATAATGAAGTGTGTGTGTGTGTGTGTGTGCTCAGAGAGTGGTTGACGCCGGCGGCGCTGCAGCAGTCGCTGGCGGCGCACTCGCGCTCGTCGTCCCCGCACACGCACACGCACACGCCCTCGCCGCACGAGCCGCACCAATAGCGACGTGAGTACTTATATATATATATATATATACACAAATATTCATGCTGTCGATATTATATCTGTCTAGAAATAATGAACTCAGAAGAGAAATCCCACTAAATTTACTACAGTTTCAAAAGGCATTTTTTTTTGTCTGATGCCATTGAATACTCTGTCTAGACGGCTTTTGCGCTTACCATCATGCCGTGCCAGTATAAAAAAAGACACAAAACGACTGGCGGCCTTATTCATAGACAATTTCAAAACCTATTTTAGTTAGTACCTATGTATTGTCTTCTTCGCTCAAATTGGAATCAAAAGTCGTTGAAAAGGACAAAACATTAAATAACTAAAATAGGGTTTAAAATTGTCTATGCAGAGGGCTGTAAGCAATTTGTGGTAAATGACAATTTACACAACAATTTTTCCTATAATTTCAATTAATTTATTACATTACATTTTTGTACATCATTTTTGAAAATACATGTAAGTACTTGTATATTACATTTAGTTATTATTTTGTCCCACAGAGGATGCACTGCGTACGTGCAGATGCGGAGTCAGAAGTGTTGTGCGAACTAATACCTAGATCTAACGTTAGATGATAGTCGGTTTGGCGCATTGTCAACTAGCGGCGCGGGCGGGGGACGTAGCGACTCTTCTGTCCCTTTCTAACATACAGGTTAGAAAGAGACAAACGATCAAGGCATCAGAATGAACGAGACATTTCAGTCTACATTCAAATCAAATAATGAATTAATGATGGAATCTCAACTCGGAATTACTAAATCTGATTAATATTTTTTTTTGTAATGTCAAAAATCATTATTTTAAAGCCTCAAAACGAAATCGAAACGTAAAAAATGGAAAGCCGGTAGGAATCGGGTTATAAGAACATTTCCCCGCTGAATTAAAATTTTAAAATCTTGAGATACCTTCACTAATAGTGTCTCAAGTTTGAAAGCAATAAGGCGTAAAATCAAATAATTTAAAAATCATATAATAATGTAGACATGTCCACGAATGAAACGGAAGTCCCCCGTCCCACGAAGAAAGCCTGTTAATGTTATTCGAAACGACCTTGAGTTGATATGATGAAGTGTGCGTGACGTGTGATGTACCTACTGCTGTATAAATAATGAAGCGTGTATGTTCCTTCATGTCATTTTGGACGGATTTTAAAAGATGGCTGAGCGAGAAGGTAAAGAAAGAAATAATAAAAGTTAGAAGCAAAAGATGCCGAATGTTGGTCAAAGTAAATGGGTTTTGTTGTCGATTTTAAATAATGGTCGGGAATTGTTCAGATCAAAAGTTGTTGTTGACTAAATTGTTTGAAACAAAGATTTCGACGAAATCCATCTCCTTTTTTGAAGTCGATTAATTAAATTGTGTAAAATGTGATTTATTACTATTAAATTCGACAAGACAGTTACAATTTATAAAAAGTTGTCAAGCAATAATTTTCACAAACGTTTTAAGATACATTAAATACTACTTTATAAAGTTCTGTGTCTTCAATTCATACGAACAGGGAAATAAATTGTGGTCACAATAATTAACCCCAAGGCAAAACGTAAGTATACCACTTCCGTAATGAAATGACCACATACAGGGTATATCAAGACTGCTACCGAAAACGAAGCCAGGTGATAGTTTTAGTGACTTTAGACACAATGCAGCTAAAAAATTTGCACAACACGCGACGTTTTTTTTGTACATACATAACCACATACATAACCACACGCCTTTTTCCCAGAAGGGGTAGGCAGAGGTGCTACTAGAACACCCACGTTTCGCCTTGTATATTCCGTCCCACGATGTGATAGGGGGCGAGCCTATCGCCATATCGGGCACAAATTCCTGACTCCGGGCTAATAATGAATAGAAAAATCCAATATCACTTTGCCCGACCCGGGATTCGAACCCGAGACCTCAGCTTTGCAATCATACCGTAGTACCACTACGCCACCGAGGCAGTCAAGTTTTTTTTTGTAATGTTCTAAATATCAATGTGTTTGGGTGGTAAATCTATAGTTTTTGCTAAAATTATTATTTAAAGCCTTGCGTACTTTAGCGTCTTTAAAAATAAAAGGTGTACATATTTTTTTGTAAAATTGTATGTATTTACCAGCCAAATACGACAGGAAAAAAAATATAAAAAAAACCGTCGCTTTTTTTTGCAAACACTTTAGTTGCATTGTGTCTAAAGTCACTAAAACTACCACCTGGCTTCGTTTTCGGTAGCAGTCTTGATATACCCTGTATATAAAGGAAAAGGATTTCATTTAAAACAACGTTTAAGTAAAAAAATAACTATGTGATATAACTTTGGTCTGTGTTTTAGTACAAGTCAGTGAATGTATTGGTACAGTACTGGCGTGTTTGTTCCATATTGTGTAGTCATAGTAGTCCGTCCGTCGTGGTTCTCTCATTAAGATAATGTTGTTGCGGCGCGCTGGATTCTAATTAAAAATATATATTTTATTTATAGGTTTTTTTTTATGGAATTTTGAATGTTCTCGATTTTTAAGTCTAATTTCCTATCCGGTGAAAGATTTAGTTGCTAATTTTATTTATGAGAATTTTAATATTATGTAATTTATAAAAACAAAACACAATAGGTTTCTTTTTTTAGAGCAAACCAAAAATAATTAATTAAAGTAGTATTATTTTTTTAATGAATGAATTGCACTGATCAGCGCGCGCTAAATTATTGAGCGTAAACTTTAAGATGTATATTAAGAGTTGTTTGAAAGTAATTGTAAGCTGTTGAGAAAATATTTAAACGTGTGTTTATAACAACGCCTCAATTATTTTATCGCCACGCATCTGTACATTCGACATTGTAAACGTAGAAATTACGGTCTCGTCATTAAATTAAACATTTTATTGGGGTCTTTTTTGACCCCATAAAAATGTTATTTAAATGCCAATGACCTATATTAAATTCACACATTTTTAGTCTTTCGATTAATACAGGCTATTTATATTTTAGTGTTTTCATCACTAATCAACTTGACAATGCGCCAACATTTTTAGGGGAATATTTCAAATAGGAACACTGTATAATAATTTCTCATGAAATGCAACAAGAAATAGGACTGTGTATTTTTTAATAACATCCACTTGTTTTCAATTGAAACAGTCAAAAGAATGCGTACACAAACTAAACATGACCCTTATTTTTACATAAATATAATTTTATCCCATGTCATAAAATGTTAGTTTTTTCATCTCAAGTACAAAGCAGTCAATTATTTATAGGCAAAATAATATTCTGTGAAGTGGTCGACAAAAGGGGGTGAATGTTTAGGAAAAGTTACGCTTAATTAATAATTAATTAATAACAAATTGTAATGGAGTCTTCTGTGACGCCATTTCACAACTGGCAAAGATCTTTGTAAAAATCAAAAGAATTAGTGTTGTCTATTTGAAATACGCCCGTACATGAATAAGTATCGGTTTATTCACAACAATGTGCCACTCTTCACCTCAGTGTTTCAAGTTATGACATTTTTACAAGTAAACGAATAGTTTAGAAATATATTTATCAAATTTTATACTGTTGTTATGTGTTGGTGTAACTAATAATTCGAATTTATTTACATTAACTTAGCATTATTATTATTTTTAATACTAAACCAATTGAAATTATTTCTTAAAAAGTATTTTTGAAATTAAGTTCGGTAATAAGTTTGAGATTGAACGCAAATATATTTACATTTTTCACATAACAACAGTATAACAATATTGTAGTTTTTTGAATAAATTACATAAAGAAGAGTTAAACTGTTGAATAGCACTACTAAATATTACTGTTTTTAAACGTAGATACGTATTTAGAATTTAAATTTATTGAAAATTTACGCATGCAGCGTGTAACGGAACGTTTAGTCAAAAAAAAATCAAGGCTTTTTGTTAAAAAGTTTGTAGGTTATTAAATATACCCAACAGTCACATACATAGTCCTTATATTAAGATCAATTAAGTCTTGTGTCGTAGATATCAGGTCTACTGTCTATGTCTATGATATCTGTCAACGGAGGTTTGCATGATAAGTCTTCTCGTAATTGCTATAAAAGAAGGCACAAAATTTATCTTGTTTTTTAATTAGAATATTGATATGATAACAGTTAACTCCCATACTGCGAATTCTGGTAATAACTAAAACACTATTGCAATACCAATATCTTGCGTTAACATAAACGTTTCTACTTTTCTGTAATGCCCGTTACACGTTGTGTGCTAGAAAATATTATTTGAAATATGTAGAGGTTGGTATGTTTATGGATTGTCAACGATTGGGTCATATTGAAACCAAAGAATCTGCCATGTTAGTGATTTGTAAACGGAGTTATATGAAAAATATTAACCTACTTGCCTATTGAGAGATTTCGTGCAAAATTCATTTTTGAATGTGAGAAAATAATTGGTTTAAATGATTTTATTTTAAAAGATAGAATAAAATGGGAGAAGGAGTTTTATGAAAGTGAAGAGTGATGATCTTGACCCTAAGGCTAAATTCATATGACCGGTGCGGTACAAGATCTAAATTCTAACTAAACAATGTGTTTAGCGCCACCGCCACACGCGGTTATGTGAACTTAGCCTAAAACTGACTTTTTTTAAATTTATTAGTGTTCATTTTATTTATCAACAATGTTGCACGATTCTACGATAGGTCAGTAAATGAAATGATTTGTTAAAATAAGCATGAATTGTAGTTACGCCTTATTTAACGCTTCATCGTTCAGTGAATCGGTTTCAGTGAGACTGGACCTAAACACCATACTGTGTTGGTAAATATATATTACATATATATTTCTATTGTATTCTTAGGTTTAGAATTGTTTAATCGGAAAATTTAGTACAAGTTAACAGTTGGTTGTTTGAAATGTCAAAAGTTAGGTTTCATGTTCACAAAATTAAAGATGAAATTACCTATATATTTTGATATGCGTTATCTTTCTGCTGTGTAATTTTTGTTAATAATTTCGTGTCATTGAGTACTCTTGTCACACTCTCTCGCTCTAACATGACAATAATCGATATTTTCAGTGCATTCCTACCATGGTATATGTAAGTTCACCATCGTATCATCAATTCGTTGCATTTCACGCATTTATCATTTACAGAAAAACTAATATTTTAAAAAATTGTGCTACAGTTCTGTTAGCAACTTGTGCGTATTTGAGAGGAAAATCTTTTATTGACATGATTGAAGAATAACCAGATCTACCCGATTTTGTAAAGTTAAGATCTATACATATCTACGAATGATATGTCGGGTATGCAAAGGTTAACAATTAACATCATACGCTATAATATTTTATTTTGACCATGTAAATACCCATTGTGTCCAAATTAATGTACTTACAATAAAAACTATTGTTCTGTCGGCCATATTTGTTTAGTGTCCATTACCAAAGCAAGTGCGTTGTACCTACATCAGAAGCATTGTTTGCATTTATTTTATAAACATAGACTAATCGCGTGTTAGATTAATTTTTAAGGGTTTTTTTCTTATATTTATGTATAGGGTTATTGAACCAGTGTATACTTTGTAACGTTCGTACAATTCGTTTTAGATTCTCATTTTGATGTGAAATCATGCGCGTGAGTGGTAAATCTCTATTTTTACTAAGACATGGTAATAAAACGAACTAATTTAGAATATAAAGTGTATAACTATGTTACTATGTCTCGCGTTCGTTGAGAGTGTTTATTAATTTTCTCTCACCGAACGGCGATGCAGTGGGTTTTCACTATATTGTGAAATATTTGGCAATAGAATAATTTTTGAAGGAATGATTAAACATATATAAAAAGTTTGCAAATGGTTATTTTATTTCCATCAATCCCCATATCCTCATGCTATGCAATAACATCTAATATCCTTCGTAAGGTGCTTGGTGTATGGAGACCTGTCGCCAAAGAATGGACGCGGTTGCAGAGAGCGACCATGTAAATTTGAAAAAAATAAAACATGAATGTGAATAGGTTTACAGGAATTTGTATGTATGGTATATACTATATAAGGTATGTGAAGTCCGTCGACCCGCAGTAGGCCAGACTATGGCCCAAGCCCTCTTAGCTATAGAGAAGGTACGAGGCTTGCAGTGCGACGCGGCGTCTGCTTTAGTTTATCTCAACATACACGGCCTGTTAATTTACAATAGCACTAAACAGGCACCAACAAAATCCACACTACGCAAGGGTTCAAAGTAAAATATTCTATAATCTTCGAATAAGGACATGATAACTTCAGGTTACACAAAATCAGATCGAAAGTTAAAATAAACAATTGACTTCTGATAGTGGGTAGTTACCAATTGTAATAGTGTTTTGACGGAAATATTTTATGAAATAAAATATAAGAATTAATAGGGTGGATTTATAAATGATCTCCTCGATTCTATGCCGCCCTGGTACTTTTCAGTCGAAAACAAACGTTTTAAAACCTTTGTTTTTTCATAACTACCCTCGTATGCACAGTAAATTATAAATATCAAAAATAAAAAAAAATATGTGGGTAGATTAAAATGTGATTTCCTTGATTCTATGCTGTCCTAGTACTTTTTGTGTAAACGACGAATATTTCCAACCCAACCTTCATTCATTTTGACACAACTGCAAATCTACACAAAAAGTACTAGGGCGACAGAAAATGTAAAGAGGTTTTGTTAAACCTATGTTCAGCAATAGCGAAATGTTGGAACAAAAAGTACTAGGGCAACAGAAATAGGAAGGAGGTATCGTTAAACCTATGTCATCAATATGTTCTACCCACAGTTCAGCCGGAATTATACAACTACCCGCAGCTACATATTCCTCATTAAGAACATTGTCTTTAATTCAGTTTATACAGGCGATTCCGACCCTCACAAAAACTCACTTTTTTTTATTTTCAGTGTTTTTGTGTGTAATATGCAATCATGAACCATTGTATGTTCAAATAACTCATTCAACCTTACAGGTTGTGTATTTAAGTTTCGCAATGTTCAAATACATGACTTTGAATTCACGTAGCCTGCAAGTGTAGTAAGGGGTTAGGTATAATAAAATGCATTAATAATATCTCGCATCTTTTTATTACAATTAATTACCCATAATGACATTCACCACAGTTCTTATCTAACGTTTGTACAGACAGAAGAAGCCTCGCTCACTCACACATTCGTGTCACTTAGTCATTAAAAACTTATTTAAGTCCTATACCTATGGGTTTAATCTACGCGGAACGCAAGTTCCTAAAAAAAAATTGCCACAGTCCATTTGACGCTTAAACCGAGAAAAACAAGACTTTGGTCACCCGAGTCTCACAGACAGGCGTCACAAACTGAAAACTTAAAACTAATCGTCTTAATAAGGTCCTCTAAGTGGTAATCGACGATGTCCCCATACAAAAATATATATTAGCGTGGCGCGGGGCGCGGCGGGTGTCACTTCTTGTCCACGGCGCCCGCGTTGCCGGTGTTAGTCGCGTTGTTGCCGCAGTTCTGTGAATCAAAACTCAAGTCAGCTACTTTCAACATGTAGGCAACCAATTTGGAAACTGTTCTGATTTAGGGCCTTTTTACCAAGGAACATTTTTACTGAACATAGGTGGCACTCAAGAATTGCAAAAACGACCTGTTCGAAACAGTGTCCACTGTCCATACAGTGAATCATCATAATTTTCAATTATCAGAAGTCTATTTCCATGAGTAGTGGCGCGTAGAAACGGTCTGCATATAACAAGTAGTTACATAGTTTTCGGCTTATTCGTTCATCTTATTGGTGGATATCATTGCAATTTCCATTTTCCACTCAATAACTGCCACCCAAATTGGTTTTATTAAATTACAGAGAATATTTACCTGATAATAGTGAGCCCACGCTTGCGCATCGGCAGTATTCCCTGCTTGCTGGTTGCCTTGTTGATACTGAAACACAAAAAGTTACATTAATATATAAAATGTTGCCTTGAATTATCTGCATGCTTGATTTTAATAACTTCTGAGTTACTATGGACCATGTGGGTTTGTTTTCAGATGTTATTACAAGTTATTAGATCTGACTGCCAAATTGGTGGTGGCGAGTGAAAACCTTGGACACACGCACCTAACTTTTAATTTTTCATACTAAACGATAAAATGTTTACAATGATCAACAGTGGCACACATTGTAATGACACTGAGCTTTGAAGCTCAGTCTCCGGGAATGTCTAACTTGTCTTTAACCCGTAATTAAAACAATCATGTAGTTAATTATTAAGAGTCTGAAATATTTGTTGTCCTTTTCCTTCCGTAGCAAAACGAGTGACAAAACAATGAACTAAAGAGGTACATAACCTCAGATTAAAAGACTTGTACAACAGCCAGAGAAGCCAGCTGTAAAGCACCACGGATCAAATGCTTATATTGAACGGTAAATATAGGTTAGATGTGGCTAGTAGATATGTTGGCACGACGCCTGACCCCGGGCCACGCCTGTTGTTGTTGTTGCCACTGCTGCCACTGGTACCACTGCTGCGCGGAGTAGTTGGCGGGCCACTGCTGCGGCGCCGACTTGCCCCCCGCGCCGCCGCCCTGCTGCGTGGGCGCGCCCCCCGCACCCCCGGCCCCGCCCGCGCCTCCCGCGCCGCCGCCGGGGTTGCCCCAGTTGCCCCAGTTACCCCAGTTGCCCCAGCCGGCTGTCATTGAAAACAGTACATAAATATTAATCAACAACATACATGAGTACGTACTTAGTATTTAGAATTAACAAAATTGAGTTAATTGGTGATAATTTCATTGATAACCATTGATGTAGCTGTTAACCACTCAAAACGATTTCAAAAACTACATTTTTAATTTTCAAATAATTCGTGCATATTCTAGCACTGCCAAATGCCAGCCAAGAGGACAGAAAAAGGTGGCTTCAGCTCCATTATTTTTACCCATGTTTTTTAAAAGTTCGACCACTCCCTCTAGTCATTACGATATTATACTCTAAGATCGTAGGTCCATTTTACTCTTAATTTACTCCTATTTTTCAGTTTTCCCAAGTGCTGCACCATATTATTTTTCGACCTAATATTGAAAAAATACACCATCTACAAAAGCCTCAGAAGGTTAATTTTCAGCTTTATGAAGGCTTCTCGTGTATAGTGCCTACGTTTCCTCCCCAAAATAGTGGAAAAAGAAAGTTTGCAAGCAAGTAAAGTGATACTTCCACAAATAAAATGTAAACGCGTTACCTTGATTCTGGTTCCAGTTGCCCCAGCCGCCCCACCCGCCGGCCCACTGGTTCCATCCCTGCTGGTTCTGTTGGTTTTGTTGCTGGTTCTGGTTGGGTCCATCCTGAAACGAAATGTTTAGTATTCACAATTTATCGACATTAAATTATTAAATTCGCGATAAAATCCGTAAGAATTTGTTGTATTTCAATGAATGTGGTACTGCATTACTTTATACTTGTTGTATGGTGTCAGTAATTTTCGATTTAATATTCATTTTAACGATGTGACTTTCTGAAAAATCCATAACTTACATGAATATAAATAGGTAATATACCAAACAGCAGTGTAAATGCACTTTTGTATTCCGGTATGAAGGACATTGTAGCCAGTGTATTTACTTGACATAATGAGGCTCAACACCTTATGTCTCAGGACGGCGAGCGCAGTGGAATGCTAAGCATTGCTTTGCAATTCATGGTGTTGTTAGGTTTTGCTACTGTCCAAGAGCGGTCGTATAGTTTACCATCAAGCAAATAGGATGCTCGTCTGGCCATATCTGCCGGGATACCGGCCATTAAAGTGAAATATCTAACAGCGTAACAAGCGTGCTGCTGGGCACATCAACAAAAAAAAATAAAAATAAAAAACAAATTGTATACATCTTGTAAAGAGTACGATGGTCCACTACACTAATAACTTCATAGAAACGACTCTACTGAATAAGGAGAGATTCTATGGAATATGTTGGGAATAACAAGAAAATTATGATAGGTCCTCTATCTCGTGTTTATCATCATCATCACCAGCTCGTTGCAGTTTACTGCTGGACACAGGCCTCTCCCGCGGTACGCCACAAAGCCTGGTCTGCTGCTTGATGCATGCAGTCGCTGCCGGCCCTCTTGAGCAAGTCGTTCCACCATCTCGCCAGAGGGCGTCCCACGCTACGTTTGGCCGTGGTGGAGCAGTAGTATTAGAATGTTCTGAGACGGTGTACCTTCTGGTTGGGCCCGGGTCGCTGCGGGTTGGGCTGGTTGTTGCGCGCGGGCAGCATGGCGCCGCCGCGGTTGTTCTGCTGCACCTGGCCGCCGCGCTGCCACGACCCCGCGCCGCCAGAGTTGCCGCCACCTGCACACCACCCTCATTAATATACATAAATATATACACCCAACAGTTACATGCATAGTAACTCCTATGTCCTGACCACACACTAACATACGATGGTGGGTATCAGAAACTACGTGAGACTTTTGTCTCACAAGCAACCTGAGTTGAGATAAATACTTGTAGAGCACACAAACATTTGTCTCGGTGCGGGGACCGAAACCGCGGCCTTACGTTGTTACAGCCGGCGTCAAAACAACTGCCAAAATGATGCTGTTTGAATATTATCAAGAAGTCCACAGAACATGGGATTTAGGCCTCCTGGTTGTTCAACATTACTGTTATAAGTAAAAAAAAAACAAAATCTATTTTATAATTATGAATGTTTTGTACATGATGTTCTATGTCAGAACACTTTTTTTTGTGACTTTCAACACACACACAAATACATAATATGCAACTTAATATTTTTTAAATTGAAATTGTGTTGTTGACATCAAATTTATAGTAGTGCTGCTTTGTTTTATATTAAATAGTATCTAGTATTGATTATTATTTACAGACAAAACATTGATCCCTTGATTATTATTAATAACTTTTGAGGAATTACATAAAGCCCACTGAGGGTATCAATGTATTTAGTAAAAATGTGAAGTTGAAGAAATGTAAAGTTAAGAAGTGTGTACCTGGCGCGTGCGGGGGTCGCTTGTCGTTGTTGCGGTCGTGGGGTCGTGGGTTGCGGTCCCGCACGAAGCGGTCGGCGGAGGGTCTGTCGGTGCGGTCGCTGCGCGGGGCCGCGCCGCCTCGCGCGCCGCCGCCGCGCCCGCCGCGGAAGCCCTCGCGCTCGCGACCGAAGTCGCCGCTGCACACCAACATCAACTCACTAACTAATCATGCCAATATCTACATATGTACATTGCCTACTCTACGACTCTACTCTAGCGACACGATTGAAAAACTTCCAGATATAGAGCACTACATTTTAGTAGTACGTTTTTCTAGATGCATCATACAATTACACACTATATTATTGTTTCTTGAACACTTGCAACATATTTTCTTATTGTAATTCTTCATAATACCCTATGATTTTCAATCCCAAAATACATACATACATTCTACCATATTTTTGTAATCAACCATTAAGCCATAAATAAACTTTACCATTAAACCTGACTACATTATTTTCAGTCTAACATTATTGCTTACTTTTATTTTCTGTGTGCCATTACTTCTTACATTTATATTGCAGCAAAAATCATCACAATATAAAACGAATCTTGTAAACCTTTTACTTTGCACTTGGTTGTAAACACTAAACTACGTCATTGATTAATTTTATAACTTTATGACAATATTAACTTAAAAACTTCGTTTGTTAGTTTATTAGTCTCCTTTGCTATGAATAATTTGACTCACCGTGACGGTTGCGGTCCCCATCCTCTGTCGAACCTGGTGGGCGGTGGTCCAGGCCTATCTCGCGGTCCCCAGCGGTTGCCTCCTCGGCCTCCGCCCCCGCCGCCTACGTTGGGTCCCCAGCGCCCGCCGCCACCGCCGCCGCCGCCACCACCCCAGCGATCCTCTGTAAATAGATGCACGTATTATTTTGCTGCTTATGTTTATTTAGCAAAAACGAACAACTTGGTCAGTGTAACTTTATCAAATGATGTAATTAATCTTTTCAACATTAGCTTTACTGCAAATTGGTAGATTTTACATATCTGTACAATTGCTCGTAAAGTTTGTAATAGTGAGTATGAGTGTAGTGTGTACCCGTGTATCCGGCGTGTCGGTCGCGGGGCCTGCGGTCGTGGTGGGGCCTGCGGTCGTCCCGCACGCGCTTGCTGGGCGGCGGCGGGTGCGCGGGGCTGCGGTCCCGCTTGTCTCGCAGCACGCCCTGCGCCTTGGCCTCGCGGTGGTAGGCCTCCACGGCCGCGCGCGCCGCCTCCGCGTCCAGCTCGGGGTAGCGCACCTCGTCCAGCCACGAGCACGCCTCGGGGAGCGTGAAGTTGGCTGCGGGCAGTGCGGGGGTGAGTGGGGGTGTTGCGACACAGAGGGCGCGGGGCGAGTGTGGCGCGCCGCTACCAACCTTTCATGTCCACGACCGCCCCGTCGGGCACCTCCTTGCCGTCCGCCTCCTGCCGGCGCTTGTGGCGCGAGCGGTAGGTGTCGTCGTCGGGGACGATGGCGACGGCCACGCGCCGGTAACCGTCGAATTCCCTCAACTTGCGCCTCTGGGCCGACGGATATACGTTGGTCTGTTTAAACCCCCGCGAGCGATATCGAAATCGCGATACGATCGTTGCCGCGTCCGTCGTCGAGTCCAGCGCAGATGTTGATGTGAAGCAAAACAGTCTCATTATAGGCATTGAATGGTGCGTCGCGCTGGTGTTGGTTCGTTGGGTGGCAGTGCGACACCTAGAACAAGCTCAATAGAGATCCCATCGCGTTAGAGTGGCGCAGGGCCGGGCGCCTGGCACGTACCTTGCCTGCGGTCGATCTCGATTGGTCCTGCATTAAGTGCGGCCGCCGGCGAGAGTGGTATGAAGGGTACGCACCTGGTCCAGTATAAAATTCCTCCTGCGGCCCCTCGCGATTTCCAACAACTTTAGCACGCATTTAGCGCACTTGGAGAGCATTGCGTCCCACCTGCCCTCGTACGCCGTTCGGAACGGTTTACAGTCCACCTGGATCGACGTACACACGCATACAGAAACGGAAACTGTTAACCACGCTTATCGCTAACTTAACGCTACGAGTGAAAAATGTAGTGATACCAGGGACTGCTTGCCTCACCCACTCGCTCGGGACCGCGAGGCGCGTCCTCTTCGTCGCGCTGGTATCATTTTATACTACGCCGGACCGCTAAAGGTCGGATATTGCTTATTTGTTTGCCATTGCTAGAAGATTTTTTTTGTGTAAAATTGTTTTATTATTGTGGTTCATATTTGCACCCTGTTGAAAATACAGACGATCATTAGTATCAGTTTTTATTTATTGGCTTTTCCTTTGCCTTTCAAACCTCATAGCTGCAAGAGAATATTTCATTAGTCGTTGTGTGGTGCGGTGTCAATGTGTTGGTGTGTGACAACTTAAACAAAAAATAAAATAAAAATGTTGCAATGTCCGTGCATTTGGGGGATATTATCTCATTCGTTCATATATTTTCATAAACAATTTCTTATAAAATCTCCTTTCGTATTATAAAAGAATTAAAGGCTAGGCGCGTATGTATGTTCAATTTATTGTTTTTTGATTTCTTACCATCATTAGCACAACTCAAAACGGATCACATAATCGTATCTTCTTTGTGTTGGTATTAAATTTAGTTTTAGCACTTGATAGAGGTTAAATTCGCGTACTTTAATTGAATATCAACATTTTAAATACTCTAGTAGTACTTCGAGACAACGGAAGACAAAAACGACCAACCGAGAAAGACATTAGTTTTACCAAAATGGGACGGGGTATTTAATTTAGACAAGCACAAAATTATCTATATTTATAACGCGCGAACAAAACTCAACATAATTACTATCCCACTACTGACAACTCACATATTTTTTTGTGATTAACCCAAACTGTTTTAATTTGGTTTCCTATTTTTTTTTTCACCGAGAAAAATATTAGAGACATAATGTTATGGCTAATTTAGTTTAAAAAATTGTTTTATTATAAAAACGGACAGTGTAAATATGCAACTGTGCTGGCCTATAAAAAAGATAATAGAAAAAAACTGTCTTTTTTTTCGGAATAAAAAAAAGTCGATATTATTACGAGGACAAGAGGTTACGATTAGACAGGTAAATCATGCGCGCCTATCCTGAATCATTTCTGATATAAAATCATTGTATTACGGCCACTGCAACATATAAAACATTTCAATTGCATAATTTGTCGCGTTTAGCGTTATTGTATCATAAACGTGCCTTTGGTAGGGGGCTATAGAGGGGGGCGGGGGGTTATGATCATTTAATTTTATTTTCTTTTTATTCGAAAAAGTTATACGTGAAATGGACAGCTTGTGAAAAAGCTAAATCAACAAAACATCTCATAAAGAGTTACCAGAAATTTAAAACTGTTTTAGAAGATGTTTAAAGAATGTATAAAATATACAATATTTTCATTGGAATAATTTCATCCACATTGGACATTTTCAAAATATATATTTTGCACGTATGTGACAATAACGCGTGTGTTCCCGATGGTGCGTGTGCGTGTGCGTGCGTGCGTGCGTGCGTGCGTGCGTGCGTGCGTACCTGCATGTGTTGCACGAGCGCGGCGGTGGAGAGGATGTTGTAGCGGCGCTGCGGGTGCTGCGCCGCGTGCTGCCGCGCCCAGAACGACTTGCCCGCGCCCGGCAGACCCACCATGAGGATCACCTGCACCACACCTACTTATAGCTCCCACTCACAAACCCTGCTTGCGTTACATCACATTACTTGCTTTTATATTTACTAATCCAGTGTCATTTAGGACACTGACTATGACGCCAAAATAATAAAAATCTATGTATACGCCGCGGACATATTATGTAAGAGAATAAACAAATTTCACCGTGTATTAAAGGCACACGCATTGGACACAAAATAAACGTTGTATAAATTTTAAACTTCAAGAGACATTTACATGCTTCAGAATCTCCCACATTTACGCTATGTATATGAATATACAAAAGTGTAATGATATAATTTACCTCACAGTCTGCCTTGGACGCTGGTCGTCTGGGTCCGGGCACGAGGTTCTCTGCACGGGCCAGGAACACGTAACCCTCTAGCAGAGTCGCTTCTTCACCTTCCAACTCTTCCTCTACCGTATACCTAGCGAATAAAAATACAATAAGATTGACGATATCCTGAACAAATTGTGTAGTACGAAAGGCATATGTCCAACAGGAGATGCATATGAAGAAGTTATGATGATGAATATCACAAATTAAGACAGCCTAGTTGTACAAAACAGGCTGTTTCGACCTTAAAAGCAAAAACATAGCAATTTGAAGTTGTGTGTATTGGTTATTGTTCACTATGGCAGTGAAGGAAAACACCGTGGCTAACCCTGTTTAATAGATCTTCAGAATTATTTCATAAGTATGCGGATTTTACAAGGTAGTTTGTAACTTCTAAACCGCTCATACGCTATAGTTGTTTTTTTGAATACAGATGCTTATAAAACAATCTCAATATAATAGACGAAAACTAGAATATCACAATGTTTTGATAAAAACTTAATGGTGTTGCGATGTTTACACTTACCGGATAACGAATTTGATTTTGGGGTCGAGAACTAGTCCCTTGTGGACTTGCTCTTCTGTGACCTCGCCCTCTTGCGCGCCGGGCTCGCCTACGATCACATAAAAATAAATACACCCAACAGTCACATACATAGTTCTGACCCCACACTAAGATCAAGTCTTGTGTCGTGGGTATCAAGAGCTACGAGACTTATCGGTCTCATAAACACCTAGACCCGAAACAAATACTTGTGGTTCACACAAACATTCGTTTCGATGCGGGGATCGAACCCGCGGCCTCTCGTTTCACAGCCGGCATCCAACATTCCGAAGTGATTGAGGTATTTACTTACGATTTAGTTTTTGTATTAAAGTACTTGTTTTTACAATATTATTTTGATTGTATATCCATGTGTAAATTAAAATAATTAGAAAAAAAGATGCTTTATTTCAATTTATTGGAGCAGGCAAATACGCACCAAAGGGCATTTTTTATTAACAATATATTTTACTGCAATCAATCACAAGTCATTGTAATGTGGACTTTATTTACCGGACAACATATTATTGACGTCTGGCATTATTCATAGGAAGTTTTAAAACCTATTTTAGTTATTGAACGGTTTTGTCCCTTTCAAACGACCTTTTAATGCAGTTTGAGGGAAAAAGACAAAACATTTGATAACTAAAACAGGTTTTTAAAACTGTCTTTCAATAAGGCAGATCGTTATTAAGTCCAAATTATTTTCAATTTAAAGTATACTAACCAATTTGTGTAAAATTCTCACATCCATGTTATATTGTCATGTGTAAGTGTATATTTACCTGAGTCTGTCCTGTTCTCGTCTTTAACTTTTACATCGGCAGGTGCTTCAGTGTCCATCACTTCTGATTTGGGCTCGATAGAATTCTGGCTGTCTTCAGTCTTCTCGCCGTTCTCTGATAGCTGCAAATACCAAGTTTATTTACTCTTCTGTAAACCTATCCCACTTTGCATATTATTTGATTGTTTCATTGTACTTTTTTTCATGTTGAATTGTATATTGCAATAAGATAGACCGCATATCTTGCGGTATATTATTTGCTCATATAGCATCGGATACAAAATTATATTTAGTTTAATGGTTTCTTAGATTTACGCGAATGTTACGCATTGAAATAAAACGAATTGTTACGGATTTAATCGCGAATTTCATTTAATATTTACATTTGTCCGCCCCGTGACTACTAAGCTGTAAAGTGATCGAAACGTCGGGAAGTTAAAAAAAAAACCCACGATTTCTGATACAGACGACACAAGACTCGACCTTAGTGTGGGGTCAGGACTATGTGGCTGTCGAATATATATATATATTTATTCTTTATGTGGTGTGACAATAAAAAGTTTTAATTTTTTATAACGCACCTTGACATCTTTCTCCTCTTTTTCATCAGCGTCGTCGGCGCTCTCTTCCTTCTCTTTCTCTCTGTCGTCCTTGTCAGTAGCGTCCATTGATTCGTCATCCCTTTCCCTCTTCATCTGGTCGTCGCTGTCTTTCCTCTCACGGTCTTGCCTCTCGCGATCCTGATGAAAATGGTTTTGTTATTATTGTTTTTTTTTTTAATATTTTTGTTTGAAATAAATAAATTAAATATAAATTTGGGCTTCTCATGTAATACGTGCGGAAACACACAAATACGAAAAAAAATATATACGAGTGTTGATTTCTATATTTTTAACTATATCTAAAGGCAACGTTAAGGCCTAAAGACAAGCTTTTTTTGGCATCTGTAGTAATAGATAAAACTAAAAATACTCCCAACACCATTGTAATTTAAGTCATTTTTGCAATCCTGCAGATTGAATAGAGGATAATTTTGACACTAGTATAGGCACACACACATCGACTTATCAAACATTAGCCCCACATATCACATCATTTTACCCAACAACGGGGAACAGAGGACTCGTAAACACCATCTAACCTCTCTCTTCTTCCGTTGCCTCTCCTCTCTGTCGTTGCGTTCCTTCTCCTTCCTCTCCCGCTCCCGCGCCGCCGCCTCGTCCTTGCAGCGCTGCACCTCGGCCTCCCTGGCTCGCTTCTCTTCCAGAACCTGATCCACGGGGATCTCCAAACGCTTGCGCACTATCTTCGTCTTTGTTAACATGTTGTATCTGTTGGAATAATATGTATTTTTTTAGTTATTTTGATTGTAACTTGATTTACTTTTTCATATTATTGAAGGGCATTTTCCTTACATACGTTTTCGACACATCTTCATAATACACTTATAAAATTGTAAAATCTTTACAACATATTATATATATGATAAAGGTATTGAGTATTGAAAAAAATACAGAAATTCGGTTTACATGTAAAAAAAATATTTATCATGATTTTTTGCTTTTCCTTTTGTACTCAGATTCAATTACACAAAACCATAATACAAAGTTAAAAAAAAAAAAACAATTATAAAACAAAAAAAGTATTTCTCGAAAGTATAAAAAGTGGGGAGGGGGGTGTA
Source organism: Theretra japonica (assembly GCA_033459515.1). Lineage (NCBI taxonomy): Eukaryota > Metazoa > Arthropoda > Insecta > Lepidoptera > Sphingidae > Theretra > Theretra japonica. The sequence goes on from CM065950.1 coordinate 5,555,433, forward strand.
TAATTAAGTTTAAAGATGTATAGAAAAAAAAAATGTAATTCCGCTTGCGATCTCAAACACTACAGAATGCCTGAGAGTAAATACGAAATATTTATATACCTGCCGAGCGAGTCACCACACAATTTACTATGTAATGAACAACAAACACGACAGGTTGTCGCGGGATTTGAACCTGCGACATGACAGACAATCTTAATCGCTAAAGTAACCACAGAGCCAATATAACATTTACTCGTTAAGTCGAAAATATGGATGTAATTAAATACATCAAAGTTTTTCATTTCATACAATTATATTGTCTTTTTATTTGCATTTGGTTGTTTTAGTAGATTAAGCAATTTTTGCATAAAATGCCTCAGCAAAACTTATCACAGAGTTGTAACCTATATGGACGACTTATCTTCAGCCACAGGAAGTCCACTACTGAACATATACCATCCTCATATAGATATCTGTTATCATTGATTATATTTTGTATTCTCTATATTCATGTGACAGAATTTAATATTAAAATAAACTAATAATGGGTACCAGTTGACGTTTCATACTTTTCAACTTTGTACAGGCCTAACTCAGACAATCTCAATAATATTTCCATAATTTCATGGTTTTACGGAAAATGTTATTTTAATTGTAGTAGTTTAAACATAAAAGTATGAAAAGTCAAATGGTACCTTTTGAGCTAAGCATAAAGTGTGGGTACAGACCGGTCGTCTCCGAAGTTGGCCTTGTAGCAGGTGTTCTTGGTGAGCACGTGCGGGAACAGCGCCTTGTCGGCGAGCTGGTCCTTGTCGATCTGGAACGCCACGCCCAGCTCCGCGCCGTTCAGCGTGTACGACAACGTGCCCGGGCTCGACTCCAAGTCCTGGGGACATTGTCACCATCTTTACATACATACATACATACATACATACATACATACATACATACATACATACATACATACACTTCACGCCTGTGTGCCATAGGGGTAACAATCTCCATGCTTAATCCTGACGTAATACTCTCGCTTCGTCGACTTTCATCAATATTTTTATGCATTCTCGTCGGTTCAAGGTGCTTTTGACCTGACCCTTTGTAAAATGTAATTCATCAGTATCAAAACAATCCAACGTAAATAAATAGCAGTCTCAATACATGGTCCTGACTCCACACTAAGATCAAGCCTTGTGTCTTGTATCAAAAATTACGAGAGATTTCGGTCTTGCAATATTCAGGCCCAAAACAAATGCTTGTGCAAATGCGACGCCATGTAAAAAGTGTGAAGATTTGCAATTTGCACAGACCACTACGAAAGTTATGTTAAGCTGCCCAAAACAATAATGGTGATTTAATCAATCCGTCCTTCCCGCTGTAGCGGATGAGTGTACTTGTTCGAGGAGAAATGTACCACAAAATTCAATCATCAATTAACAATTCTGTGGATATATTTAATTTGACGATCAAAATTACCGGCCTTATTCGTAAACAACTTTAAAACCTGTTTTAGTTAACGATTATTTTGCCTCCTTCGCTCAAACTGAATGAAAGGTAATGTAATGGTGTGCAAGTCTGACAAAGAAGTTCACTTTGAACAGACCTTCTTTGTAAGACTTATAAATTATATCTGAATTCAAAAGTCATTCGAAAGAGACAGAACAATCGAGACCTAAAATAGGTTTTAAAACTGTCTATAGCTAAGGCCGTCGATGTTTATGAGCAGCACTTACACCATCCAATGGTCGCCTACCTTATGTCTCATGTTTATGCTTAATAATTATATAAATAATTTACCAAGTAAACTCCAATAACGTCCTTCTCATTAAAGGGTTGTCCGTATTCCTTGAACTCTGCGTTGTGTACGGCGCGGCCCGTGCTCTCGTACCCCCAGCTGAACTCCCCTTCACCTGTCACACAAACATTACATTCAACCAGCTGTCTATTGAGACCAAAAGTCCACAGAATCATCGCAATCATAACCTTAAATAATAATAATCCAAGCTCCAGAGACCAGACCTATTGACATTCTGTTCAATTGGCTATTTTAATTCTATCTCATATGGTAATAAGCATGATGACAGGTATTAAAATCACTTAAATCATGCATTTATTAATAGAAACTTGAGTTATGGAATTAGGCAACAAAAACACGGCATTTAACTTTTTTTATTAAGAGCGAGATTTTTTAATATATTGATAAAATAAATCTACAAAATTTGAAAGTCTGTTTAAAAACTTTTTACTTAATAAAAACTGGTTTTTATTTCTGCGGTTTTATTTACAATGAAGTTGTGTTTGTCTCTTTCTATAAAACCCCCTTGTCTAAGGAACCTTTAGTGTCGACATTATATTTACTCAAACGTCACGTCACTAGCATGGCCATGGCACTGACATGAAAAGTTAAAATGTAAATTTTTCTTACTAAACCTTAATTGTATGCAGAAATTGTAAATTTTGGAAACATACTTTTTCCAAACATTATAGAAGTTCTTCTAAAACTGTCATTACGCCTATTAAAAAGGTGCGCGTGCGCATGTAAACATGACACGCACATGCAATAGTGGAATTATTAATATATTGATTGATACTCACCCAGATGTAGGGAGGAATCATCAGTGGACCATCCAATCCTGAGTCCGTTGGTGATGACGTCTTTATCCTTGTCCAGTACCACCTCGTTGGTGGACTGCACTGCACCCACGCGCACCTATCATAAAACGATATTTATTTACTCATGCCATTACATATTACTTTCCAGGGTGTATCATTATACAGTATATACATATCAGATTTTGCAAACCAGCCTTTTGGGTGTAGCCTTGCATTCAGATATGCACTCAAAAAGCTGGTTTCGTATCACAGAAGTGTAGCGAGAGTTAGACATACTAAGTTTTAGTTTCTTAGTGGTCAAAATTCTTAAAACTGGGTCCAGAACATTGGTATAGATTGTCTACGATCTTTTGGCGTCCGAAGCGTTATTGTCATGCTGTTGTCAAAATATTGGAACATGTTAATACTATTAGATTACAAGTTGGAAACAATGCGTTATATTTTTTAAATTTTAATTGTTATTATTATTATTATCATCTGCCGTTAATTTCCCACTGCTGGGCAAAGGCCTCCTCCTTTTCCTTCCAGATTTGGCGGTCTTGTGCGATTTGGGGCCAATCCTGAAGAAATCTGTCGATTTCGTCTCTCCACCTACGCCTAGGTCTACCGCGTCGTCTTTTGCGCTTGCGCTCACAAACTCAAATCGTAGATGTAGAGCTTCGAGAGCCGCTAAATTGAAGTGGCAGTGGGCTGGTCATGTTTGCCGCATGCACACACGGCAGTGGGCTAAAATCTCCACTGAATGGCGTACCGATCACCCAAATTTTAATTGTAGTTCCAAATTTTGCCACGCGCCAACAGTATTTAGACGAATTTCACAGTCAGTTATTGCTTTTGACAGCAATTGTATTAAAAAGTAGTAATGAGCGTTAGTGTACCTCGTAGACGACTTTCCCTTGAGTAACTCCGTGTGTGGCTCGGGCTCCGGCCCACGCGTGCGCGAAGGCTCCCTCCGTGAGCGGGATCACTGCGCACAGCCCCGGGACTTCCAAGTACTGGTTCAGGTCGCTGTCGTCTGCAACACCACATTACATCAGACACACATCCACTGCTCAACACACCATACCTAGGCTTTCCACGGCTTGGTGAAGCGGCTTGCACAGACTGCACTGTGGCAGGGTTTCCATGATCTGAGGGTTCAGGTTTTAACAGGAGGTCCAGAATCATGAATATAGTCCATTAGTGAAATAAAATGAAATATTTTTTTCAAATTATGATAGTAGTGATCACCAGCCACGTAATAATACTTTACCATATATACAAAAACTCACGCCAATATGCAAGGGGTCAGCAGAGTTGTAGCACTATCATCAATCCAAAGATGTAATAAGAAATGGCACGATTGTTATACTAAGCTAGAACAAGCCCAACAGTAACATACTACTAGGTTGTGTGTCGACCCAAGATGGTCGGTCATTTATCATTATCTGAAACTTTGAAAAACTTTAGAAATTTGTCTCATTGCGGGAATCGAACCCATGGTCCCTCTTTCACAACTCTCTACCAACCGGCACCATGGAAGCTGTCACACAAACCACATACGAACCCTTGCATAAATAAAGCTAGATTATAACTTACACCAAGACAGTGTGACCTGGTTGTCATTGATCTCCGGCTCCAACACCTTGGGCTCGCTCGACTGCTGCGACTTCTTGGACTTGCCCTGCGACTCCGCCTGGAAACAACACACCACGACTTTCATCAATATTCAAAATCGCAGCAACTATTATCTAATGACACTTGACAATCACACATCCTCACTTAGATGACCAGAAACTTAAGAAACAAACTCTTGTTCAGATCAATAAATATATTTTTCAACAGATATTTATCAGGGTGGAGGTGTTGAACCTGCTCGCTTTTATTTCACAGCCAGGTTGTATTTACTTAATTATCTAATCTATCAGACCCACTTTTGAATTTAATTACCTATTAAAAATGACATTACAAGTGATCAAATATATTTCCTATTATATAGGTACTAAGGAATGAAGTTGTGTGTTTGCATTGTTCACTGTATGGAAATAAAATGCAGTCAACCACTTTAAATGAACAGTAATGAAATTGGCTTCCACATACCTATTCCAATATAAATTATACCATGACTAATTACTTTTCAGTACTTCAATAAGCACAATGCAGCTGGATACAATTTATAATCAAAAATATATATGTATCTGTGACAATGTGGTGAAACATGTGGCAATATTGTCATATTAATATACGCCATATCATTACCACTGGTCTAGATAATCTATTTGATAACTTTGTAGCCATCATATACCTTCGGGCTTTGGGTTAATTTGTAACTGAAGCTATTGTCAAAAATCTTACTTCTTTAAAACCATAGATAACTTGGTAGATATTTTGGGTTTACATGATTTTTCAACTAAATAACCTATAACAGACATAAAAACGCTTGACAAACATCTATCTATTGCTACACAAGATAGTCTACAGTGATCAATGTAAATAATCACCTCGGTGGGTGGCGTCAAGATCTCATTGGTTGCCTCAATGCTTCTGTAGAAGTTGCGCCATCTCGCCTTTTTCTCGTGCTTCTTCTTCAGGCGGAGCAACTTTATCGGATCCTTAAAACGCAATACCACCATGTCAACTATATGCATTAATGTGCCTCCACAGATCGCACGGACAACCTACTCTATGGGACTTCGATATTTTTATGTTTTATTCCTATTAGGGACAGATAATTAACCCAGTATATAATATATTTTAATGATTGATAAATAAGTGTTATATCTCCAACAAAACTATACATACAATAATATAAACATAGGTATAAATACAGGTGTTCTTACATCGCTGAGCTCCTCATATTTCTTGGCATCTTCCTCGGCTTGCTGTCTCTCACGTTCTAGTCTCTCCTGTTCCTTGATTTTAAGTCTCTCGTTCAGTTCGGCCCATTCTTCCTCTTCGGTTAATGGCCTTTTCTGTACAAACAAAATTTAATTGATGTTAGTTACGATACGGATACAAATCAAGCCAAGCGTTCTGTCAACCAACTGCTTTATTCACACACCAAGAGGCGCACAGCCACGTACTGCCTACCTAAGTAGGTTGTATAGCCTATGCATTACATACATAACAATTGATGAGACGCTGTTTAAATTGTTCATTAATTAAGAGTCGCTGCCACCAAGTTACTTTGTTAATAACAAACTTCAAAATAGTTGTCAAAGCCATATATTTGACAGCCGTATTGACATTTGTTATTTGTTGTAAAAGTTGCTGGGTGCAATTGAATCCCAATGACTAAGAAGATAACTTTCTGCACTGTTTGAACATATAAGAAATAAACAAAAGAAAGGGAAGAAATCCAAGTTATTTAATCTACAACAAATATGTCGACGCTAGATGCTGACTGTTCACGGACTAAAAAATCTCGTAATTAATTGGGCCACCTAGGATTCAAAGAATTTTAGTTATCTAGGAGCTAAGCCAACAAAACAAAATAATAATATATTAATAATACAAACCCTGTCCTCCCTGTCATCAGTATCTTCAATCCTCTCTATATCTTTCTTATCATCATCCCCATCCATGTCCACGTCCTTATATTCCTTAGATGACTCGTCCTCTCTCCCCACGTCCCCTGAAGACTCCTGGCTCGGTGGTTGGTGAGACTCCTCACTTTCCTGAGTATCCATAGGTTCTGTAAATAAAATCAGCATTATAAATAGGGCCGCAAATTGCACTAGGCCAGCATGACTATGTGGCCATGTGGCCGAAGCCCTCTCGATTGTAAAGGAGGCCCGTGCCCTGCAGCGGGACGTGTATGGGCTGATACATATTATAAATAGGCAACAATGGTGGACTATAGCTTCGTATCTCGGTAGAGGAGACCCATGCAGTGGGGAATATACACACTGAATCAATACTTTAAGAATACCCAACAGGCACACACATAGTCCCGACCTCACGTAGAATTAAGAGCCTTTTAGTTTTAGATTTTAAAAACACCCAGTCCAGACTTGTTTTATTAAACACATAAACTGTTATTTACCTCCTACACGCCGCACGGTATTTTTCAAGTTTTTCGTGAATATAACTTTACCCTTACAAGAGGACCGCCAGTAACATATGTCACGACAAAAATAAGAGACTATGCGCTTTTTTCAGGTGGGCTGATGTTAGTTGATAATAAATTTCATTAAACAGCGTGGCGTTTTAATTACATTACTTTCCCATTTTGTTCGACATTTTATTTTTATATCGTGTGCAATGTAACAATTTTGATTGACTCGGTAATTATTATGTTGTTGTTCAATATTGTATCCACCACTGGTATACTACGTGTAAACCTTGAGCTGAAATAATTTCCCATCGGCGACATAACATCATAAGCCTGTATACGAGTGTGCATTGGTCTAACTTAAAAAAAAGCGCTCTACCAAACAAAACTCCGTCTTCCATTAAACTTAATTTGGAGAGGATTTTTCACTTATCTCTATTTTCTTACTTACACAGAACAATTATGGTCATAAGAACATTAGGCCCTAGGGTTTTAGGTTTCAAATTCATCAAATTTATCCGTTACCTGGTTTTTCTTCCGGGGCTTGTTTCGTTTCCACATGGAATCTGAAATAGAAACATAAGCGTTGTTAAAAAAAAATCATACTAGCTTCTGCCCGCAATTCCGTTTCGTGTTTATCTTTATAAAAAAAATCCCAATCCGTCCCGTCCCGTTATAGGTATCCTTGTCCTATCATTCTCACTCCAGATAATGTAATGCCATCCCATCCATTTCAGTAAAAAAAGTAACAACTATATCGGAATTACCTCACCCCCCCCCCCTCCCCCCATTTATCTTCCATGTACAGACATCGATCGGTTACAAATGCATGATATGTATATATTAAACATTTATTTATAGGTTGTATAACAAATAACATTTAGAACTCTGTAAATACTCTGTAAATCATCGATTTTTCTATACAATGAACGCCACAAACAAACAACCTATGGTTTACATAGTCAATAATCAATACACAACACAAACAACGCTCACTTAATTGACTTCCAGACCCAACATAATAAAAACATCAACACAATAAACTTAAATAACGGGGACTAACTTGACTTCCGGCGGGCTGGGTGTCTCCACAGGTTCGCTTTTCGGAAGCTGATCCATAGGCGGCTCGGTCTTTTCGATTTTGGACTCTGCGAGGTTGAACTCCGATATGGGCTCTGGTTTGAGCTCTGGTTTGATCTCAGGTTTGGGCTCCGGTTCCTCCTCTTTCTTGGGGGGTTCAGGGTCCGAGTCTAAGGTGGGAGAGTACCGCTCGCCACCATCGCTCTTTATTTCTTCTTGAATTGGCTCGGGATCTTCACGCACAACCTGTTGAACAAAAATAAACTTTATGACACTTTTTCTACTGACACGAAAAAGGACTTTAAGGCAATACGAATAAAATTATTCGATCGATATCCACAAAGTGCACACAGGGTGGATGCCAAACGCAACACTATATCTCACTATTATGGATTTTCGTTGGTGCTCGCTATCCGGTACACAAATATCCTACGATTAGATTTTGTCTCTCCGAGAAACACATTCACAAACTAGAATTGTTGTAAACCATTCTTTAAAATCAACTCACTCGGTTTATGAATAATATAAACACGATAGTTCTTTTAAGATCACATTATTCATAAAAATATGTGTGATATTCTTCAGTGTTACAACTTACAAGTGATATTACGAAGTTATGGCGGTCAGTGCGCGCTGTTTTGTAACAGCGCCATCTTGTAATCAATAACTGAACTAAATGTGAGCGGGGAGAGGTTGCAACGCGCGTAATGAAAATATATCGCTATATCGCTAAACAATGAATGTTTTCGCTTTGCCCAAAAGCTACAATACCATTAATGATAAAATCGCATTTACTTTGCTAATTAAACTTAATGGATCTAAAGGATTCGAATAAAACACCAATAAAAGTTGATTTTCGTTTGATGGAAATTTTCTAATTTTTCACTGTGTGATTTCACAGGTACAGTAAACGCACACAGGCGATGTTTGATCATGCGCAGTGCCCTTATCTCACTATTATGGTTTCTAGTTTCTACTAGCCGCGACATTGCTGTTTCACCCTGTAACCAATCACAGTGATTGTGCAACTCGTAAAAAAACCAAAAGTGATATCTGAAAATGTATTTTGTGTGACCTTTCACTCGTTAAATGTGATATTTACATAAAATAATTATCTTCTGTATGCAAGTGGAGTGAAACAAAACCGTTCAGTACTATTTTTTTCTGGCTAGAAACGATTTTCTTCAATACCTAATGGCTTTAATTTATTTGTCAGATAGCTTTCAAACTACTATTATTTAATTATTTTCGGGATAAAGGAAATCATTGGGAGAAAATTTCAATAAGATTCTCTATGGAACGTGAATTCCGAGTACGGTCGGCCAGCGTCGTGGACTATGGCCTAAGCCGTCTCAATAGAACTATCGTTGTAGAGGAGTTCCGTGCCCAGCAATAGGCGATTTTGGGCTTATAGATACAAATAATGGTAAAGAATTTTAGTCGAATTGTAACCGTTGAGAAACCACGTTTAAATGAATATAGAAAACAATAAATGTTTGAAAAGCGATAAAATCAACTGCACGCAGTACCATGTAGCAATCACACGCTCGGTACATTATTTTTAATGACCAACTCGTTGTTTCCTCGTATATTTTCCAATATCTAAATATAAATTGTGGTATTGTTTCCTCTTTTGACCTGATTTTAGATGTATCATGTATGTAGATGGCGCGCAATATAAATCTCTCTCTCTTCAGCCACAGGAAGACCACTGCTGAACATACGCCTCTCCCATCCCTCGCCTATCCCCACATAGACCTGTTGGAACCGGCCTGCATCCAGCGACTTCCTGCCACCTTAACCAGGTCGTCCGACCACCATGTATGTGGGCGTTGGACACTTCGCTTGCTTGTACGTGGCATCCACTACAGAACCTTTCGGCCTATGTGCCCGGTCCACTGCCACTTCCACTTGCCTAAGGGCTGTGTAAACCTTTGCTCTTCGGATCTCCTCATTCATGATTCGATCACGTAGGGAACAATATAAATTATGTTTTAATGACGTATGTTTTATTGTGGCACTGCTGGTCAACACAACGTCTGTAAGCCGTGCGGTACTTCGGTCGATTAGTAAACGATTTTTTCTTTAAAAAAAATCATGTCAGTTGTGTGACTGGAATTTGTGCTATATATATTATATTATATATATTATATTCGAATGGAGGCCACGAAGCGGAAAGCGCAGCGTAGGACGTCCACCCACTAGGTGGTCAGACGACCTGGTAAAGGTCGCGGGACGTCCCTGGATGCAGGCTGCCTCCAACAGCCCACTGTGGAAATCATTGGGAGAGGCCTATGTTCAGCAGTGGATTTCCTTTGGCTGATGGATGGATGGATTATATTATGTTGACAATAGTGACTAAACCAGTAACTCGACCTAGGGTAGGCTGTAACATATTCATTAATATTTACGGGCATTGATTTAACATCTTTGAAACGATGCAATGATTGGGTAAATCACCGATAAATTACTGTTTCAACATAGACGTATCGATATAAAGACCATAGTCCTGACTCAAAAGTAAGATACCAAGATTTGTGTTATGAAAAACTACAAGAGAATTTTCCCTCTCAAAACAACCAGAACAGCAACAAATATGTATTTGTAAACTACATTAATTTTTGTTTCGGTTCAGGGGTCCGACCCGCGGCCTCTAGTTTCCCAGTCGGCTTTCAACTAACTGCACCATAGTCCTTGGAGGTTGTGTCATAACACAAATACATATGAGCCAAACACTTGTCCCTACTGCGGGAATCGAACCCGCGGCCACTATTCACAGCTTCCTAACCAACCGCGCCACGAAGTCATTTGAAATACACCATCCGTCTATACAAATATAAATAATTCGCGACAGCTAATATCTTTACATCCGGAGACAACGACGGGGCATTTTTATCGCCATTTTATAACACTCCGTTCCGGCGTCATAATTATTGCCTTTTCGAATTAACTGGCGCATATTTTTACTTTGTAATACGTCTAGATTTAAACTCCGAGGCCTTATTAATAAACTCGGATGAGCGAAATATTCTTAGTCTAATGCTTTAGAATCGGCTCGATTATTTTGAATAGCGAAGTATTCACGACTTTATTAATAAACACGGAATCGCATAGAGGGCTAGGCAACCATCGTATTGTAGTTACATTATTCAATATTATAGTCAAATTAATAGTCAAAATAATCAAGACAATTTTAAAGTCTTGGACTAAAGTTAATCCTTCGCTCATCCGAGTTTATTAATAAGGCCCCGAGAGTAATTTTAAATGCCTTTTGCATTGGATGACAACCAGAGCGGTATAATTGTATTCACCGGGTAAAGATAACCATCTCGCCCCATTAGATAAATCATCAGGGCTGCTCAGTATCTGGTGTCTACCATCAGGTCCATTAGAGTCAGTTTGTCGGGACTGTAAAGACTGTATGAACTCTCCTACACAAGCTAGATTACATTATATACTTTTGGAACACCTCTTAGTCAGGAGCAATTTTGGAGTAGTAATAAAATCTAAACATTGGCACTGTAAGACCAAATTTGTGTCACTTGGTAGGACCGGAGAACAGTATGTTTTAGCCTCGAGTCTCAGAACTGTGATCCAAGACCAAAGCTTTATGGAGCGAAACCTCAATGTAATATTTACATTTTACACCCTAAGTATGTTGGGTCCATGTACAATTATAGCACTTTTGTATGTGTTGTTTCCGGATGCGATTTCAGCACATTGACTGCGGCGACAGAAGTGTTTATAAATACGCCCCGGGAGTATGATGAATGAAAATAACATTCATATTGTGTGTTTAACCCGTAGTTAAGTGATTAGCATCTAAGAAAATGTTATTTTTACGCCTAATTTTATATTTATGATCTTCAGACAGTAAACTTAAGGAAAAACCGTTTTATATGAAAAATAACTACTTTTTGACACCCAACAGCGACATACATGACTCCACACTAAGATCGTGTCTTGTGTCGTGGGTATCAGGAGCTACGAGAGACTTTTCGGTCTCACAAAAACCCAGACCCGAGACAAATACTTGCGGTTCACACAAATATTTGTCTCGGTGCGGGGATCGAACCCGCTGCCTCAAGTTTCACAGCCGGCGTTCAACCAACTGAGCCACGGAGGCTGGATTATTGACATTGAAATGACATTTCAATGTCAATAATCTCTAGATTAATATAGTAAGTTAGTAAAGTAGTAAATGACCACATAAACAAAGCTCGAAGCATCACGCTGTATTTACCTTGACGGGTGTGGAAGCGACCCTGGTGGAGGACGAGCGTCTAGTGATCCTCGCGGCAGGCTTCCGCGGGGTAGCAGGTTCCTCCTCCGTGGTCGTGTCCAGGATCGACGTGTCGGGGAGATCTGTGTCATACACAATATTTCACTTTTACTCGCTGTTCGTTATTCTTATGTGAGAACCGTACCTTTCGATACGAATATCTGAATATCTGGTTTAACAAAACATAGTGGGAGACGCGTCAAATTACTAATAAAATAAAAAAAAACAGTAAGATTTGTCATTTTTAAGTGTTTATTGAATCGTCTTGTATGACGGAAAAGCCATATTATGAGGTACAAAGTCGACATATTAAAAAAAAAGGAAGCTTTATTACTGCAGTAACCCTACAGACATTTCTTTTGTTATTAATATTACGGTATAGGGTTAAAATTACTATAACAGTTAAAAATCATATTAACTAAAAATATTTATTACGTGTTTTTCAAAATGCACTAGTCTCCAACAAGCACTGAAACTTTATGTATATAGGAGCAGTTACTTTGAAATTAATTTATTGGCGTCAGCACAACTGTATTTGTGAATAGTTGAAAGTGACTTACACAGCAAATTATGCTAATGAAAATGAATATATAATTAATATAAATGCAAATGATGATGAGGTACCTTATTTATTTATTAAAAGCAATTAACAAATGAGAATTTAGGTTAATATCACCTATGTAATTTTAATACTGTTTCATTTTTAAGTATGGGATTTCTTAAAAGGCACTTATTTATTGCCACTCTTCTTAATTAGTAGTATCATTGAAGATACTCAATCTTTCTAAGTAATTTACGATATTGTTTAAAGAGAAAAATGTGTCTAATACCTAATGTTATATTCTGTAATCTGTAAAATATAAACTTTTGTGGATTGTGTATTTCCTGTTGCTTTAATTTTATATAAATTTGTATCCATTCTTGTTATTTGGGAATAAATAAAATTGAAAATTTGCAAGTGGCAATAAAGTTTGGTAGTGTAACATTGCTTAGTTGCAATTTTGACCGATTTATTCATTAAAAATAATAGATTTTTTTTATCCTTGATACAAGGATAAAACCCTTGAAATACATTGCACAATTGTGTTGGGAAAACCTATGAGTTCTCTTTAAAATTATGTATATAGCCAAAAAGACTCAAATGAATATCACAGCCTAACCTAAATACTTTATTCATAGACAGTTTTAAAACCTATTTTAGCAATTGAATGTTTTGTCATGTCATCACAATATATCAATACTCTGTGAACATTGTTTTTATAAAAGCTGTTGCCAGTTAGACTCCCACGTGGGTCTGCTCTACCATAAATTATAGATATTAAAATATCAAGGTAAAGAAATGGCACAAATGTCTTGCTACTTCCATGCATTCTCGAGAAAAAGTCTCAACATACACAGACAAGAAAGTAATTCTTGTTTAAGGGTTCCTTTTTCTTCTTGAGGTATAGAATATTCTGGAGGTATATAAATAATCAATCATAAATAACTAATAATATATAAATAACTGGTGCTTTTAAAATCAATTTTGCTTGTTTATTTAGACACTAAAGCCCCATTCACACGGGGAGAGTTTCTCGCCTCGAAGATATAGTAAGGATATAAAAAAATTGCATAGTGTAAACATTTGTCAGAACACAATAATCTATGGCAGTTAAGTCATGCGATAATCGCATACGATTCTCGCCGTGAGAAACTCTCCCCATGTAAATGGTGTTTACAGTCATAAGATTACTCCCTTGTTTAAAAGCAATGAAGAATAATTGCTCAGATGGCATTAAGATAAGGATCACAGTATGTCTAACTCGTTTGACTCACTTTGTGTTCAGTAAGTTCAATATAAAGTATGTGTTATGACAAGTGTCTTTTCCAAGAACAATGTGCTTGAACATATGATACTAATAGAATCAATTGATAATCCACATTGCTCAGTTTATCAGGACTTTTCCAGTGTCTCAAGTAGTTGTAGAACTAATTACAGTATGACAATAAAATTGAAACTTCAAATAGACAATAAGACAATCCTGTAAAATTAATGTAGGTACATTCAATTTCTTCAGTTTAGTAATTTTAGCCTAAATATGCTATATGCATGTACTAATGCTTTGTAATTTTAGCTTGTCGATTTTTTTAAACTATATCTCATATTAACACATTAATTGCAGCACACACATTTTTTAATGCTTTATTTACCTACATAATGTGGCTTAAGCCATACTCATGAATTTTATTCTGACAATATATTTTCATTACTTTTTAATATGTTAACATACTAATATAAAGTGCAAAATATCATTGTGTATTACCATAATACCAACACTTGCAGAATTCATAATTTGGACAGCTTTTAATTCTCAATTGACTTATGAATAATAATTAACTCTGTAATGGGATTCACATAATTTTCAATGAGTTATGAATAATTTCAGTAGTCTATATAATTAATGGAGAAAATTGTGAAATGTTCCAAACTAAAATTTTAATTTTCACATTTATTTCATGTACATTGACAGTCTCTGTGGTGCAGTTGCTTAGAAGCCAGCTGTAAAACGAGAGGCCGTGGGTTCAATCCCTGCACCCAGGAAATGTTTGTGAGGACCACAAGTATTTGTTGTCTCAGGTCTAGGTGTTCGTGAGACCAAAAAGTCTCTTATAGTGTCTGATGCCCAGGACACAAGACTTAATTGATCTTAATGTGTGGTCAGGACTGTGTATGTGACTATAGGTTGTATTTATTTATTGTGTATGTAGTTGCATATCTTCACACACACACCAATGAATGAAACAGAAAGTTGCCGAGGCATGCTGCTTCCAACAGGTCCCGGTGTAAATGTTTAGAGGGCTGGGTTTGACAGTGCAAATCTTATAGCTGAAGATGATGGTGATTGATGCATTAAATCTAACACTAAGGATTTTTTAAATAACCAAAATTCTCCATAACAAAAAATTTTAGTTTACATTCCCACACCAAAAAATTTGATGGATTTAATATTTTTGTTAAATCTCTGGGCGTTGTTTAAGCTGAAAAGACATTTATATTTGTGACAATTATGCCAGCCCAGTTATTTCTCCATAGGGATGATAAAAATTGTGCTTACGAATGCTTCTTTGTTTCTATGAAATTAAATCTAAACCTTGCTTTACAAATACAACTGACCCACACTGTAAACAGGGGATTTTGCTGGTTTTATTATAAGTGTACAAACAGTCTTTGTTCATCCACATAGCAGTACTCACCATGCATCATACTTAAGTATATTCATTTGAGTATCATATTGTTTCATTAACTTTGTTGTTTTTGTTTATATACATGTACGATAATTTTATTACATTAAGCGCGTTTCGGTTTAATTTTACCTCATACCATATATATTATTAGATAAGGCAAGAAAAATCGGAGAGTATATATTCATAGTGAAATCATGGTCCGTTGTTTATCAACAGTGCTACATGGGATGTTTTCGCGGGAAAATTTTGTACCGAAAAAAACTAAGGCCAATTGCAAAATTAAGCGATTGTTATATCTGTCATGACGTATATTGGTTTTAAACTTTTCAAGATGTAATTAAACCAAGTAATTTTATTAGAAGTCGTAACAATGGCGCCAATTTTACACAAACCATCAAATGGCATTTTTTTTTCATTCTATAATTGAACGTGAAAGCGTTGCATTTTTAATTATTTCCAGTAATAACACGCATGACGTCACCCAAGAGTAGCTTAAACACAGAAAACACCAACCCACCAATGAATTTTCGAGGATTGGACACGTGCCTCAGCATTGTAACGTTACAATTTGCAACATCTATGCGTGCAAATCTACATGGATATATGCATGATGTATGTCGTATGCACGGAAAATCAATACTTACGTCTCCCAGTCTTTGATTCTAAAGCTTTTCTCAATCGCTCGACCAAAGCCGGCTTGTTCCCTTTGGTATCCAAACCAAGAGCACCAAGCTCGGATCTTAGATCCACAACTTTCATTTTAGCCGGATCCATGCTTATTTATTAAATTTTATCAACTATACAAGTCACAATTTCTATCTAATAACACTCAAAAATCACAAATCATGTAAAATAAAACATTACTGGCGAAAATTCACAACGTAAAGCGCCAAACAAATCCAAGATGGCGTTTGGCGGTGCATAACTTTCCGGAAGCCATCGGGCATCGAACAAAACGCATAGACAATTTGATACACTGAACTAGGTAGTGCTGCGTGAGAGCATTAACCGGTAAATATCGTTTTTAATGCTCGTTCGGATATATTGTAATGTAAATAACCATAGGCTGGCCTAACACACGGCCATAATGGTTGTTGGAATTCATAATCTAAATTCATATTATTAATTCAGAAAGCCCGGAATACCATACAATATCATCATGCTCCACAAGCATTCCGATTTTCTTAGATTATGAATTATTCAGATTGATCTTTAAGAATGATACTGACAAGCGTTCTGAATTTCGGATCGGAAAATTAAGCATTATGATTTCATAACGCAAGTATTCCCATACATTTTGATAGAACGGCAGACACATACCGGAATCAGACTATGAATTATTTCAGTTGACACCATAGATAACGTTTATATTAACGTTTGGATATATTGAGTCCTGGTGGCATGATGTCTGACACGGAAAATTTGATTTTCTGCGTTGAAAGCCACCCTTGTCCATGAGACACTTCCATTGAGGATTATTAGGAAAAAGAAGACATAGCGAGGTTGGAAATTTATAAAATTTGAATTACAAATTGGGAAACATTAATTGAAATATTGCATTTCTTTTTTTTAAGTAGAGCCGAAAGCAATGAGATTAGTATTAATTTTTCTCCCTTAAAGACGATCGGATGTGCCGGGAATCGTGAGACTACTGATCAATCAGACTTTTTAACTTATGTCTGAGGCAGACCTTAATTATTTTTTTGTTGTTACCAAGGATACCATTTATTATTTTTTTACCATATTTTTAGATATCAGTAAATTCACTTCTTTTGATATTATTTTGGAATCTCATTTATTTATTTATTCATTATGGCACGAAAAGAAGAACCTAAAAGTAAGTTAATTAATTATCTTGTGCTAATTACGTTATTTAACTGATTTCCGCTACGTAGTCATAACGGATGCTAAAGAATTCGAATTTTAAGTTCTCGGGGTGTACTTATTATGCATGATACATTTTATAAATCAATAGTTATTGGAGATTGTAAAGAAATGTGTATCAAATATCAATATTTTACGGCCACAATTATTTATCACGGAAACGAATTGGAACCACAAATAAAAATAATTGCAATTATAATACTAAATAAAGCGCCTATAAAAATACAGGGCAGGGCATTAGGATCGGACGTGGTTAGTCTACTACCCAGGGATCTACCGACGAGGGATGCCTTAGGTCTCGTTCTATTGCTATGTACATGAGCTTGGATCTTTCGTAGAAATCTCTCGCAGCGTGCCGCTGGTGCTAAAAACTACTCTTGTATAAATATTATTTTATAGCAAGAGCTTGAAGGAGTTTTCCAGCGCGCCAGTGAACAGTTTCGGAGATATGGCATGTTCTTATCTCACGCCTCTATGTAGTGGAATAGCTTTCGAGCTCTGATCTTGTACTCGGAAGTCGGACATGGTGACGTTGTTGTATATACATTTCAACACTTCGATGTACCGATAGTTGACGTGGCACCGCTGGAGACTGTAACACAGCCTAGGTCTCGATCGAATCAAAGGCTTTCTCAGAAACGCTAAACAGAGCGGCAAGTTATTTTCCTCGGTTCCGCATAGCCAACATATTATTTAACGAACTGTTTTATATTTATGTCAATTCGAGTTTGAAAGAGTAGCAAATGTGTATGTTTGAATTCCTTACTCATCCCACGGAAACACTACATTTTTTCGGTATAATAAGTAGCCTATCTGTTAATGCAGGATGTCAACTACCCCTATACCAAATTTCATCAAAATCTGTCCAGCCGTTTTTGCGTAACTTAGAAATTATAATATTAGTAAGGATACTCTAAATACGTGTTATGCAGCACGAAGCATTCAATTGAGATTTATAATATTATTTTAGTTATTTTTTATGAACCAACGCAATATTTTTTTTACAGTCCAACCGAACAATGATTTGGAGAAGAAGATAATAGAGGCGTTTGAAGTTTTCGATCATTCCGGAAAACAAGTGGTGGACGTCAGGGAGATCGGAACCATTCTGAGATCTTTGGGTAATTTCGTAATTATACAAAAGAGATATATTTTCTTCGCTATTATAATACTCTCTAGTGTTTTCTATCACGCAGAAAATACAGTAGAGAGAGAGAGAGAGAGTACAAGATATTGTATTTTTTCAGGTTGTTGCCCAACTGAAGCTGAAATCCAAGAAGTAATTCTCGCTACTGAAAACAAGGAAGCAACGGGAAACGTTCCTCTGTCTAAGTTTCTTCCTTACATGTGCAAAGTTATGACTGAACATAGGTAAATGCGCTTTTTTACTGTATGTCTTTGGTGGTAGGTTAAGTTGCACTCAGACATCATATTTATTAATTTTATTAACCTTCATTATAAAATGAGAAGTGTTATAAATTGTGAATGAATTGATTTTTATTTTGTTATTGTGTTCCGGTTTGAAGGAAATTGTAGCCAGAGTAACTACTGGATATAATGAGACTTAGGACGGCGAGCGCAGTGGAATACCAAGCATAAAAAAAACAACTGGTTGGTTTTGTAGATGTTACTTAGTTAAAATTATTTGTTTTTTAGATTCTACCCGGCGAGTGCGGAGATGTTGCTAGCGGCGTTCAGGTACTTCGACAGCGAGGGTCGCGGGTACCTCACCAAGGAGAGGTTCGCCAAACTCATGCTTGAAGAAGGCGAGCCTTTTACACAGGTAAACAATAAATATCCGATACCGTTGAAGTTTTAGGAACCGTGAGAATTTTGCTTGGTAAATTGTTATATGAGAAGCGTAGAGACGTCCACTCGTACGGTGGACAGACGACCTAATAATGGCAGCAGAAAATCGTTGTGCGTCCAATGATTTGCTGCATGATTGATGTGAAAATCTTTGGGCCTTAGTCTTGTCTGATTAAGGGCGGTGTTTGCCGCTATGTGGCCTCCTCTCAAAAGCTGTGTAGTTCTACCGGTCACTTTAAGTCACAAATACACGATTTTTAAGTATTTGATGTTTGTTTTGATCCTATACCAAATATAATAGATAGAGCCAGCCTCCGTGGCGCAGTTGGTTAAACAGTGACTGTGAAACGAGAGACCGCGCGTTCGATTCCCGCACTGAGACAAATGTTTGTGTCAACCAGATATTAGTTTCGGGTCTGGATGTTTGTGAGACCGAAGTTTCTCGTAGTTCCTGATACACATGACACAAGTCTTCATCTTAAGAGTCAGGACTATATAGGTGACTGTTGGGTGTTTTTATTTATTCGACAGGAAGAATACGATGAGATGATACAAACGGCCTTGGATCCAGTCACAGACACGATTACCTACGAGTACTACATCAACCAACTCATGGTGAGTATATATTTTAACTACGTATCTACGATATCAAGACAGTCTAAAAAATCATTGTTTATAAAATCTTTTGTGCACATATGACGCACTTAGTGTCTGTAGCATCGTAGCGACAAGAAGGTAGGTCAAAATTATTTATATTGATCAATGTTATTTTTTTCTTACTAGTAAAATACCCTATTACCACCACATCCTATCCATCCTCATAATATCCTTGAAAACCTCAGATCCACAAAGTTCCCTGGTTACGAACAGGTAGCGCCGAAAACTGTTTACGACATCGCTGACGCTGTCCAAGAAGAACTTCGTCGTCTAGAAGCTGCAGCACCTAAAAAGAGACGACCCTCTTCTTTACTTCGTGCTGCTCAACATTAATCGATTTATTTTGGTAGAAATTTGAATTTTATATACAGATCCTATCCTAATTTCCAATTTTTATATAAAAAAATTGTAGTCTGTCTTCTTCTTAATGTTTGAACTTTAAGGAATATTTTTTAGTTAGACAGATCAATATTTACGCAGAATTGTCCGTCACTGACGACGTAGGGGAATTATTTTCGGTCGATTTTGAAAACATATAAGGAGTATTAATTTTGGAAATAGTTTAAGCAAGCCGGAAAGTGATTATTAAACACTTTCGATTGACGATTTATTGAAGGCGGTGGAATGTCACTAGATGCAGGACACTTTCAACAGGTCGTTGTCCAAATCTTTATGAAAGGCTAGTGTCCAGCATTACATTGGAGGCTGAATATTTTCATGATGATTATATTATTTCCAGTAGAGAAAATAATTTATTCAAGCCCTTTTAATTCTGTATAAGTAATATAAACCTCATTTCTTACATTCCAGGTGGAAGAAGAGGCTGTTGAAAAACCTAACGTGGAAAAATAAAACAAAATAATTACTCACATTTTTACGTGTAATACTCATTTTAAATTTCTTTTCATGTTGTAATATTACAATTTAACAAATTTACCTCACAAAATTATTAGTTTTATATATACAACACTTTTAAGAATTTTTCTTACTATGTATTATATTAAATAAAAACTATTCGCGTGTCGCAATGTGGTCTTACAAATAAAATTTTAAAAAAGTAACGCATTGTTTTTATAATATAAAGAACATGCATTTATGCTCGTAACCAAACAGTATTAACATGTCCAATGATAGGAAATTTGAAAAGAGAAAAACTATTGTTATTTCTTTGACAACTACGCATTCGGGCGAAAGAACATCGTAGACGATAAATACTAAAGTCACTGAATAAAATGTTAAAAATACATATATTTTTTACTATTATAGTTTTAACAAGCTTAAAAAGAGACAGTCAATTAATGTATTCTTCAATAGTTGCTATTTAACTAGGCTTGTCATTGGATTGTTTTCTTTCTTTATTATTTTCGGAGGCTGGTACCTTACCATCATTAGCAGTATTAACTTCAACATTATTATCTTTAATAGTATTTTCATCTTGTTCATCATATGTGGTGTTTACATTACCCCTTCCATCCAATTCACCAGACGCTTCATTTATCTGAGTTTTAGCACCATTGCCGTCAGTTTGAGATTCATTTGCATCAATACTATTTCCCGTGTTAATGTTAGCTTCTTGTTCCCTCTTTGTAGTTCTATCATCAGCATCTTTCTCCTCCTCTGCTTGACGTATTGATGACAGTAAATCGGTTATCTGACTGTCCATATCAGAGGATAAAAATGAATCATCAGGATCATTAGGCGCTTCTTCATCCGTTTTCTTATCTACAATATCATTAGTTTCAGTGTTTTGTTCTGTAAGCGGATTTCTTATCAGTATTGCACTGGATTTTATTTCTATCGTCGAGTCTCCTGTAATCATAGAAAAAAATTTATAAATGTGACATAGATTATAAATTCATAATGTCTATAACTGAATCGAATTAAAGTAATATTCTTACCAACGTTGGTGCCATTTTGCAGCAAAAAATTGTCGTAGTTGGCCTTGTCGTCGAATTTGACAATGAGTAAATTTTTCATCTTCTTGTGCGTCTTGATTTTCTTTGGATTGAAATTGTTAAGAAAAGGTCGCATCAGATTTTGCGGGGGCAATTCCGGTAAACCACGTACCTGTAAATAAGTAAACACGAATGAAGTTAAATAAGTAAGCATGGCATCAATTGCATAGAACAAGTTGGACAGACAACACAAGTCTCTATAAATAAAATGTAATATAAGCAAGAGAAACCTTAGCATCAACTGTTCACGGTGTTGGCTTGTCTGATAAACCAATTTCAAGTAACTCATAAAATAAGCATTCAGGACCAAAAAGAATAAAGAGATTGATGAAAGTTAACGAAGACGGTGAAAGAGAGAATTGGAAATGAATTATCAGGGGGGCTACTACGAGTAAATATACTCCATAAATCGTGCGATTCCGCGTGGTAATACCTACGCCTAGAGCCTTCGTTTACACTCATATCGACTGTTGAACAATTCAACAGTGTTGACAAGTGTCGCACAATATTCATCGACGTAGTAAAAACGACGTCACTGGGATTAGATTTCAATACGAAGAACCGCTCTCTCGCCTCTATGTGAGTGTATAAAGTAGTCTTACTGTAACAACGTATTGTAGCGGTTCTAGCATATCTTCAACTTGTGTGAGTTGCTGTTGTTGCTGCGGCTGTTGTTTTTCTTGTTGCTGTTGCTGCTTGATATTATCCCTTATAGCTCTAGGTATCGTAGGGTCCTTTGCCATAGTTTCGGCCAAGGTCTCTTCCTGCTCCTTTTTAAACTCAGGGTGCAAGTTTAATAATCTATTAATGACCTGAAATGTAAATATATTGTATAGGAAAGTAGTATTCCGAAATCACTTGTTTATTCTTTATATTGTAAAGAGGAGAATGCCCATTTATGGTATCGGTAAAAAATACCGTTGACCCCGATATCGATACCGCTTAAAATTCATTATAGCGTTTTTTAGGTTTGTCCTTAAAGGATTCCTGTTTTCTCCCAGATGACAAATTTTCATAAAATAAAGTAAATAATGTCATCAGATTTCACAGAGCCGAAGAAAAAAAAAAAAGTTAATTTCTCCAAGAACTCCGGGCCTGGGTCGCAATTATGTTTTTTTTTATTGAAAATAAATATTTTTCCTTACACCAAAAAGTAGGTTTCGTAGTGGGACAAAAATCTTTGCACCGATATCAAGTTTCATAGTAAAATGGGCATTCTCTAATACCCAATTTCAACGTAATGAGACCAGAAACACCAGTTCTTAAATAATCTTCCTCTCTCAATTTTTTTCAATAATTTAACCCTGGCATTATTCCGACCGATGCCAAGGATCACCTTAATACATAATCTTCCATTTTGCCAGATTGTCGTCATCCTTTGTAGGATATGAAAATCTTATGATATGATATCTTTAAAAAATCAGAAACACATGTTCTGGGGTCGAAGCTACTCTCTTTTTCGCATTCTAAGGTAGGATAACCCTCACTATTTTTATTCTCAAGTCAAGAGCCCGCGTTCCTCTTCATGGCAAAAAGCAATTATAAAGCGTAAAACTAAATAATAATAAATAAATACACCCAACAGTCACATACATATTCTAGACCCCACACTAAGAGCGAGAGTCGTGGATATCAGAAAGTAAGGCAGACTTTTGGGTCTCACAAACACCCAGACCCGACCAAATAACTGAATCATACAAAACTCACCGGCATGTATCTTTTAAAGCGGGAAAAGAATCTCTTCTCTATCACCTCCTCAAGATCTATTTGCCATTTGGTGGGTTTAAATTTTTTGTTCTTTTTCTCCTTATCAGCAGGTTTTTCCTCTTCCTTCTTTGGCTCGATCTTAAGTTCTTGCTCAACATAAACCTCAGTGTTGTACATATCAATGATCTGTGGAATACAAAAACTTAAAAAAAAAATTGAAATAAAACGAATTATTACGCGAATTTGATTTTTTACATTTTTTAACCTCCCGACGTTTCGATCACTTTACAGCTTTCCTGGTCACGGGTTTCAATGTGTAACAGTCGCGTAAATCTAAGAAAACATTATTTAAAAAAAAATCTTTTTCTCCACTCAATTTGGTCCTTGATCTTATACAGAGTGAAAAAAACTGTCCGATCGATAAAGGTGTTGTCAAGCATTATTAATGCGTTCTTCGTACGAGTAGACGATCCGTTTCACATATTGATTTAGCATATTCACATAATGTGACAAAAAAAATATCCTTAATAATTTTTAAAAATCGAAAACCTCCATGAAGCTTGTTCAGAATTGTCAGAATGTGTTTTTGTCAGAATTTAAAACTATGCTAGATTTTAGGGCGATATTGATACTAAAATGTGTATTATAATTACGATAATCATGTTATCCTTTATTATATATTTTTTTAAATGCTTACTATAATTGAGATACCTAAATGTGCGTCTTGGATCGGACAGGGGTTTTTTGTTATAAACTACAAAATATTGTTGTGACAATTATAAGATGTGAATATACTCAATTAAGTAGGGCGAGGCCAATTTTTAAATATCAGTATTGTAGCGCAAATCAGTGAAGCTGTTTCTGATATTAGCGCGCAGAAACGAATAGACAGACAAAAATTATAACAATCATTGATATGGGTTTAATAAGTTAAGTTCACCAATAATAGTTTTTCTCGGATATCTTCCATGCACAGACAGCCATCAGTTTTCCAATCCATCAGCCAAAGGAAATCCACTGCTGAACATAGGCCTCTCCCAATGATTACCACAGGGACCTACTGGAGCCAGCCTGCATCCAGCGACGTCCCGCGACCTTTACCAAGCGAAGCGGAAAGCGTAGCGTGGGACGTCCATCAGTTTTATTTTAATAATATTATATAGAAGTACATATAAACTTATTGAATTAGTACAATCCTTTTTATCTTTCTCTTTCGCACTCTCTCCAGCCACATGAAGTCCATTGCTGAACATAGGCCTTCCCAAGAATCTCCACAGTTTAAAATTATCTGAATTTTGGCCTAAAAGTGTTGTTTGGAAAACAATATTCAATAATTTACCTTTTCGAACATTTCCTTCAATGTAGTTTTTGCAACATTCCGCATATTCTTGCTGAATAACATCTGGGACGCCTTGGCTGTAATTACAATTCGCGTTTAGATTAAAATATTTAATAATTAATTGCTTCTTCAGCGTTCCTAGAAGAAAGAGATTATTAGAAATTATACAGAACATTTATATATGTCACAATATCATATGTAATCACGATATATGATTATTGATTAATTGTTTACTAATACTAATAACACACTAATTTGTAATCAGAAGAATCTTATGAATAAATTACGAAATAAAGAATAGTTGTTTCTTTACGGACAAAAAAATGAAAGCTATCTTAGTGAAGTGGAAGTCTAGCCAGATTAATAAGTTCAAGGGGAAGTCAATTCAGAATACTAAACGCATAGGGCCATTAATAAACCTGCATTAACTTTAGTCCAAGGCTTCAGAATTGAATCGATTATTTTAAATAGCGAGGTATTCACGCCTTTATTAATAAACACGGAATTGCAAAGGGGTAGGCACCCATCGTATTGTAGTTTCATTACTGAATATTGTAGTTAAATTCATAGTCAAAATAATCGGGTCAATTCTAAAGCTTTGGACTAAAGTTAATCCTTCGCTCATCCGAGTTTATGCATAGGGTTTAGTTAACCCTTATTCATAAACTCGGGTAGTTACCCTTAATCTTTTTTTTCGCAATAGTAGTTGAAACTAAATATTTTAATTACGAAGATAAAATAGTAACAAGTGAATTTAATGTCTGGTATACAAGTATCACGGATATACAACAGTGTTGTATATTATATGCGACAAAGTATGCGATATCGTATTTTTCGCATATACCATACGAGAAAATCGCACGATATCATACTTATGCCATATTGCGTGATCCGTACAGTGTAGTCAGACCTTAATATGGGTCGTTGTAATTATGTCAATTAGTAGGTACACAATCACCAAATGCGAATATATAGAAAGTATTTCTATAACGACAGAAATACTTCTCTAAGCAAGACAGCATTCAGGTGATAGTGTGCGGCATCAAGTTCCCATAGATCTCATTAGCGCGGCAACCACTCTAGTTATTCACTTTCAAAACATTATCTCATACAAACGGCGTAAATCCAATACGATTTTTTTTGTATGAGAAGTTAAATAAAAAATATGAATACCTGTTTTGAGATTGGGTTTGCAATCTGCAACGTTGTCACCAGGTACGGACTTGGTGCCCCCCCTGACCTGTTTCAACAGTTCCTCGTCACTTTTGCAGGGGAACTTCTTGCGGTACTGTTCGACAACGAACATGTATGTGGGAATGTACTTGTCCATCACAATGGACCTGATGCGCTCGCGCAACATTTTTTTTAATTTACGCAAATAATATTCGCGCGTCACCATGTCCTTGTGCTGGGGCGAGTTGGCGTAGTTGGTTTTAATTTGTTTCAAGACGAAACCCAGGCCGAGCTCGAGCAGGCCGTTGAGCGCGGTGGAGGGCTCGCGGTCCGCGCGCAACGTGTGAGCCTCGCTCTCCTCCGCCGAAAGCTTTACGTTACCTCCCGTTTTCCCATGCCCATCGCTGGGAAAAGTTTGGGATTTTTTGGCGGGAGCAGCGAAATCAGGTCTCGCACGTTTCGGGGCCGGCTGTGGCTTGGCGGGTTTAGTTCCTAGCCGCGAGCCGAACATCTGCGCCACCACACTCGTGTCGCTCTCCTGATTGGAGGAAGGCCACCCAGACTGGTGGCGGAACGGCCGCTTTTTGCCCCTGTTGAGCGGAATATAATCCGCTGCCATAAGAAATGGTTGGTCGTCTTGATAAGAACGGTTGCGATTCGACCAACTGGGCGCCGGCGAGTCGTACGGGGCCTGTCCGTAATAACTCTGCAATTAAAAACAGCACTAGCAATGAATTGTTTCATGTTAATCACCATTGAGTGTCAATAACTTGTTGTATCACCAGTTATGGACACAATGACAACATTTCACCAGTGGTGGGGTGTCATGTGGCAGTCAACACGTCTTGATTTGCTGCATGGTAAGCGGAATTCAGTGATGTGTTGTGTTATAAGAACCAATCATACTCAATCTGCTGTCAAGAATCTTGACTCAAGTTTACAGGCGCAATACTAAAACTCCAATCGTATTAGAAAACATAAAGAACAATGGTCATTATGGAGCAGGAACAGAAACCGTTGTGAATAATACATCAGAAAATAGAACATTTTTTTAGGATTACAATGCATATATTCATTTATTTTTACAGTATGGGATTAAATAAATAGATCTTTAATAATATTGAACACATATGAGCATGTTTTATCAATAATAATCTGTATAAAAATAAAGTTTTAACCATCGGTTGAAGGTTTAATGAATTTAAAATAAAATACTGTCATAGAGTCTAGAGAAAGTATTCACAACATTATTAATTAATCTAATGACACAAATTAATGATTTTTAATTTGGGTATTTAGAAAAGCTGAACTGATTTGAGTATTGACTGACTACTTTTAATTATGTATATATATTTGTGACTAGCCGTTGATTACACATATTTTTTTTTTTTATTATTAATATCCTTACTTTAGAAGTTACATATATATTATGAGAAAATCTAAATTACTTGGCTTTACAATAATATTAATTTTACTGGGCATAATTCCTTATGTACCATTTTACAAAATACACTAGATCCCAACTGTCTATATTAAATTTCTTTGCCAAGTCTCAGCAAGCATATGATGTGACTGATGTTCTTTGTCGAAGCACAATTATTTATTGTTCTTTATACTCCGTGTTTTTTACCTTATAAATATTGTACCTAGTACCTTTTATTTGTGTAACACAACATTTAATTGAGTGATTGACTGTAAGCAACATTGTGATTTTTTTTCAAAGCCACAATATTATAAATACCAATAGGTATAACAGACAATTCAGTTTGGTATTAGTAGAGATCTTTCTTTGGACCTAATATTTGACAAAATTTTCTTTTTAACACGCTTTTATTAGCTTTGCGTGTATGTATGTATGTAACGAAATCTTTTATATCAATTTCCAAGCACTTCAAAACGTTGAATTGATCTGAAATTTTGGACACTTATTTAAGGACCTATGACAATACCATAATTTAAAAACATTTCATTTTTTGAAAAAAAAATTATGTATGTAATTAACATACAGCTGCCTTCCTTCGATGTGATATCTGTTATTTTTTAGTAAAGTAAATAAATAAAAGCTTAAAAAACTAAACAAACACGCTTTAGTATAAGACCCAACCAAAAATGTAAAAATAATTGTAAATAATTTTAATATTAGAAAATAGAGTGAAATAAATTAATTTTATTGTTAAAATGTGCTGTGTGCTTACAACAATTACTTATCATCAAACACCCTACGCTTTTTAACAATAAATTTACCTGTTTTAGTTGGGTCTTATACTAAAGCGTGTTTTTTAGTTCTTTAAACTATTATTGATTATATAAATATTTCATACTAGCCATCCTTGAATATGTACCTGGTCATCATAATATCGTGCAAAATTAAGCACGCTGTGTTGCTCCTGCATCATTTCTTTTTTCTGTTTCAACAGTTGCATCTCCTTGTCTATGTTCTATAACAATAATAACATATTGTGATTACCCTACAAAATATCTCCTTAGTTCTCAAAATAGTAATAGTTATAAAAAAATTACAATATGGTAGATGTGTACATCTACACATTGAAAGAAAATTGAATACATAATTACGTTTTATACTTTTCAAAAATAACATATTAAAACACCTATTCTATTGCTTGTTCCTAGAAGCAATGTTAATAAAAAGAGGTAGTAATTAATATCTAACTCCTCCTGAATCCTTTGACGCTTTAAGGTTGGCATAACACCTTTATTTTGCATATGTTATAAGTACTTGCATTCGCCGGTGGGTTGTGGTCACTTGAATAAAGTAAACAACAGGTCTTTTAGCAGTGGACTTCCTATGGGCTTATGGATGTAGACATGATGCAATCCATAATCATATGGACAACTTGCTTATTTTGGCAGTTTTATTAATAATATTGATCGCAACAAAAATAATACAATTGAAATAAATTGGTGAACTCGTATTCTATTTGTTTATTTCGACTTTTTATTTCCTCTCTTAATTTAACAATACAGTTGATAATTTGAAATCGAATTAATCTAACGAGTCTTTGTATTATGGCTACCTTCACAGCTCACAGTCTCACGGTTCATAAAATATTTTTTCATTTTTGGCACCATAGAAGTGATCTGTGGTTGGCACTAACCTGTATTTCATTGGGCACAAAGGAACCTTGTTCAAAGTATTTTACGGGCCTGTTCTTGCCACGCATTCCACCGCGGCCGCCGCGACCTCCGCGACCTCCGCGTTTCATGATGAAGCAAGGGTATTTTAAAATGTAATAAAAATTTATGAAAACGTACGCTCCACTCGTTCAATAAAATTAAAATACCTAATTGACATTTCACAATGACGCTTGAAGCGAGTATTGCCAGTAAATAAACGCCAGGAACATAGTCTGTCGAGCGGAAAGTGTAGTGAAGTTCTAGTTAATCTACCCTGATTTGTTCATGAATAAAATGTCAATAAATAAAGCCGAACTCACCCCTATTCCCTAGTCAGCCACTGCTTAACTATGACAAATAGTTAAGTGAACAAATTATCTAAGTATTTAGTTACGGTGGACTGGTAGATCCACCTATTATTTATTGTTATACTATAGTGGAAGCGGGCTAGCTCGCACCAGTTTACTGTTTGATTGCTATTCTATATATGCGAGTGAGATTGCAGAAGGCCCAACATCTTGTTCCTCAGGAATACTCCTTTCCTTCGCCTTTTTCCATTTTAAGACAGCACCGCACCTTTGATCAAAATGTCGTAGGATGTGAATGTTCATGGGCGCCGCTAATAACTTTCCATCGTATAAGCCCATAATGGCTG
This sequence comes from Theretra japonica, assembly GCA_033459515.1. Taxonomy (NCBI): domain Eukaryota; kingdom Metazoa; phylum Arthropoda; class Insecta; order Lepidoptera; family Sphingidae; genus Theretra; species Theretra japonica. Next base: position 5,584,956 of record CM065950.1, read on the forward strand.
TAGATAACTAGATCTATGGATAAGTCAAACGCCACTTGCATGAATGCCGAATTTGTGCAATCAAAACAAAAAATACTTAACTACATTTAAGTATTAGATAATAAGTCTAAATTTGATGCAAACAAAGGACTCAAATATCTATCATTTATGACGTGATAATCTTATTAATACTTAATGGGAATACTATTATCAATAGCTTTAGAAAAGTTCCATAATAATATGGCAGACCAAACCATACTATAGTATTTCTAATTCAAGAAGTCTCATTTGACATTTCATACTTTTATCATAAATAACTTTGTGAAGACGTAACTCACACAATTTCAATAAAACTTTCCGTAAAACCATAGAATTATGAAGCTATTCTTATTTTATTACAGGATTTACAATCCATAATAACTAAATTTAAATATAAATCCTTTAAATAAAGCAAAACAACCATTTTAAACAACATACTTTTTTACTAGACGTCATTACAAAGTCACGTCGTTAGGTCTTCCATGTGTAGAGTTGAGACTATGGAAACGGATTTGTATACGCATAATCGGTAAAAATATAGAAATAATCGAGCAATTTTAATTAAGTTGTTTTCTAATTTTAAAAAGTAAGTAATGTAAATACAATATATAAACCTAAGAGAATCAGCAATCGAAAAAGGCTTTCAATTGTATCCTTCGTATTATAAATTTGGCACGCACATATACAAGTTTTCCTTGGTATTTGTTAATTTATTCGATTAATTTATTTTATTTGTGTCAAATTTACTAAAGATAATCGTAAAAAGAGTTTTGGGAAATATTGATTTTTATCTTTTCTTTCGAACTGCATAACTGAAAAAATTGCAGGTCGATACAGACGTCCGAAGTATACAAATATAGTAGAAGACCAAGATTCAGAAAAATAAGATTTCAACGCAGGATCTAGCAGGATTTCGTAGAAATTTAGGGTTTTATAGTGCGTTCCATACATCAAAAATCTAAATTATTTTTTTTAGCCAAAATTATAGGGTTAAACAAAAATGTACAAAGAATAAATATTGTAAGGAATGATAATATAGAACCGTTGGCGTCAAAATAAATTGGAAATTCCGAAAAAAAATCGTGTCACAAAAAATTGCCATTTCGACTCAGTGGGCCGGGCCGCTAGTAATAAATAAATCATTGCTTTTGTTCCTTAATACTAAAGTGACTTATGCAATTGTGGATGTCTCATTAGGATAAAGATGTACATAAAAAAAAAACGAAATAATGTAAACTAAAAATATAAACTGTAATCGATTAAGAAATACAAACAAATAGTATCGATATCTCGTTAATAATCGGATATTGTACTAACTGATTTATTTGACATCATCCCTATTTCACAATTTTGAGATATGGGGCATTTCACGTGAAGCGGACAACAAAAAAAAATGAGGTCATGAATTTTGTTTATACTCCGGCCAGTTATACTTCTAGTAGACGTGGATGTGTACGCACATTTTTTTTAAGTATGAAGCTTTATTGCATAGTTATGAGCTTTTAAAAGTTTACCAAGAATGAAGTCACGAATTTTTGGATGCTTATTATCTGCATCAATTAATTTGTAAAAAATACTAAAAATATATTGTTTCTTAAAGTTAAAAAGTCGAAGTTTTTAATTTTTTTGTCGAATTCTAAATTTGAATTTTTTTACGTAGAGTAAACCGGAAATGAAAATTTCAAATCGATATTTGAGTAACTTCGACACTTTCTTTTTTAATATTTTAACCTTAAAAGAAAGCTTTAAACGTATTAATTCTTCACAAAAAAAATTAAAACGTGATCATCAATAGTTTAAGACTTAGAGCATATAGAGTACATACACATAGCTATGAGCACTTTCTAAGCGATCGGGTTTATGCGCTAACATGCTAAAATACTACGATATTAATATTTTATTCCTTCATTCTAACCTGCAAAAATATAAAAATAAACGATTTCATTAATTCTTCACTAAAAAATTTAAGCATGATCGCCAATAGTTTAAGACTTAGAGCGGTTTTATTGAGATTGAAACAGTTTTAACTAAAATAGAGATTTATTTTGTAATTTTTACTATTCGCACTGCCACTAATTATATTTACTCATAAGCCCTCATTGGTTTGAAGAAAAGCATGCAGTTGTTTAGTTCCTGGAACGGTGATAGCGGAAGCAAAACGGACTCGTAGAAAATCTCGCTCTTGTTGAATACTTTCCTTCGAGCAGTAGTAAATAGAAGTCTCATTCATATAATATTATAGGTATAGAGATAGCGTTATTCGTGGACTGTAAGCTTGCACGGGGTGACAAACATTTAAGGTTTCCCCCAAGACCGTCACATGGCCTTATTCCATGAGTGGTGGCATGGAAGTGTAACTGTGCTTCTATCTTAAAATTTTGGCTGTAGTGAAATAGGTTCACAAAATTGAACCTATTCTTAAAATGTTGGGGAGCTCCGTCTGTAATGTATTTCATGACAGAAACCACAATTTTATGCTCATCATGGTTTTATGCGCATAAATTCGATTGCTTATAAAGTGCTCATAGCTATGTGTATGTACTCTATATGCTCTAAGTCTTAAACTATTGGGGATCACGTTTTTTTTTTTTTGTGAAGAATTAATATGTTTAAAGCTTTCATTTAAGGTAAAAATATTAAACAAAAAAAGTGTCGAAGTTACTCAAATATCGATTTGAAATGTTCACTTCCGGTTTACTCTACGTAAAAAAATTCAAATTTAGAATTCGACAAAAAAATTAAAAACTTCGACTTTTTAACTTTAAGCAACAATATATTTTTAGTATTTTTACAAATTAATTGATGCAGATAATAAGCATCCAAAAATTCGTGACTTAATTCTTGGTAAACTTTTAAAAGCTCATAACTATGCAATAAAGCTTTATACTAAAAAAATAATGTGTGTACACATCCACGTCTACTAGAAGTATAACTGACCGGAGTATAAACAAAATTCATGACCTCATTTTTTTTTGGATGTCCGCTTCACGTGAAATGCCCCATATATCAAATGGAACTTTTAAAATTAGATAGATTATATTATGACAAACACGGGACGTTAGGATAAATTAAATACCAATATTACAGGGTATTTTATTAAGTCAAAAAATACCTCACTTACTTAATTTATTGTTTAATCTTACCAACAATGACCATTAAACATTAACAATAACTATTTGTCAACTATACAATTTGGTTATTCACAAAAACGCGTCAGGCATGGTGAACGACAAGTAAATATAACCTCAACACAAATGTGCCATAGAAAGATTTCTCAAACCATTTTATCACACCGCAACCATTACATTGGTATTCTGTACCCCTGTTCTAAATTAATGGGTATTTAGTATCAATCAGAACTATTTTATTGTCTATTAGTTATTTTTAAGGAGGTAAAAGCTCATCTCATAATGTCTTTGTGTCCATAAAGATATTCTTAAAACTTCCCCATGGCTGTTTGTTTAGAACATTTTTTCTGTCCATTTCATTTATATCGAATGACTGTAGGAATATTTGTTACGTGGCTTGTTGTTTATAATTCGTCATCAGATCCACTGCATTCATCTAACACGATGCCTTGGGACACCAAAGCCATAATTTCGTCATCGTCCAATTCATCATAGTCGTTACCCGCCTCCAATATGCTTCTGCCTAAGGGCTTATGTTTTTTGTCAATTATTTTCTTCTTGACTGGTTCTTTCTTAACCACCTTAGTTTCTACTTTCTTTGCTGCTAATTTTTGTTTTTCTTTGAAAATTGGTTTAGCAACTCTCATTTTTTTCTCTGGTATTATTTTGGTTTGTTTTTTAACAACTTTTGGACTTATTTTATTTTTTTGTATCACGTTTGTATGTTTTGCGATTTCTTTTGTTTCTTTGGTACCTTTATCAATTTTTACTGTTTCTTTAGTAGCATTGGGTGGGAGATTCTCTACAACAGTTTCTTTACTAGGATTAGCGTCAGCTGTTTTAGATTGGTCATTGGTTTTTGTAGTTTCTTCTGGTTTTTCGTCGGAAATATTGGTGGGTACATTCATCGACCTAAAGTTAGTGACGTGGTAACTAGTGCGCAGCTTCGGTGGGCATTTGGTGAATTGGTATAAAGGCGTGATTAACACCTTAACATTACCTGTAATCAAATTATTTAATGATTAACTACACAGACTTATAACAAACAAGATTTCATTTATAGATTGCTCGTTAAAAGTTCCAACGTGCAGTGTGCCATCCATTTAGTTGACAGCTATTAAAGTGACATTGGACAAGTTGTTTCGCGTTGACTCTACCGTTTTGGTTCTTTTCTTTTTTTATTGCATAGGTCCGGCAAACGAGCAAACAGGTCACCTGATGGTAAGTGATCACTGCCGCCCATGAACATTCACAGCACTGGATCATGGATGTATAGCCGGCCCAATTGGGAGAGGAGCGGGGAAGAAAAAGGATGGGAAGAGGAAAGGGGTATTAAGCATCCGGCTTCTACGATATATTGTCACCGAAAGCGCTAGTGTGCAAAGTAATAAGAACAGTTTTCTCTCTTCACTTTATATTACATTGGACATGTCATTAGTATTCGTATTCGGCTACAAGTTTTAATGCTCATTGTTTGTATTATGAAAAAACGTCAAAAAAGCGATAAACAGATATTTTTTACTTTTACTCCTATTTGTAGTTAATGCTTTCTTGGTTTTACGCGAATGTGACACATTGAAATTAAACGAATTCTTATGGATTTTATCACGAATTATTAGATTTTACGATTTTTTTAATTTTTACATTTTTTAATTTCCCGACGTTTCGATCACTTTACAGTTTTCGTGGTCACGGGGCGGACTCACGATAAAATCCATAAGAATTCGTTTTATTTTAATTTATTTGTAGTTCCTAATTTCGCCGCACGCCACCTTAAGGTAGTTGCGTTGTACAAAAATAGCTACAAATCGCTTCAAATATGAATACGCACCTATATGGAATTTCTGTGTGGCGCAAAGATAATCGAAGTCCTTCACGTTTCGAACCACAGCAGTGTATGTGAGCGGCTTGATGTTGTTCCACTTGAAGTTGCTTATATCGTTTCTCTTGAGGAACTTCGTCAACTCTTGTCCGTCCGGTTTCGATGTGAATTTCATCTGGTAATAATAAAAGGATAGGTATATAATTTTTTTATGGCTAGTCAATACTAGCCATAAAAAAATTATTGCCAATGCAAACGATCAAGTGGTCAGTCTGATCACTGATGGTAAATCGTGAACACTGCTTGTTGATTTTTGCAATGCCAGCGACACGGTAAAGTCAAGAAGCCACAGTCTACCGTGAGATGATAAAATATAAATCCTTTTACAATAAATACTTTCCAGATACATCAGATTTGTAATATGTTATAATTGTATTGTAATGGTACCAAATCTTCGTTGGGTAATTTGATAATAAAATATTTTATGAAGTAATGAATACTTTTAGCCAGTAAAGTTCAAATTCTACACTTACTTTTATGTGCATTACATTGAAGACATTCAGTAATCTTTTTGACACATTCAGTCCGAATACCTGGGAAAAAGATTTTTACAATTAATTATTTATTACCAATAAAACAAAAACAAGTTTTATTTCTCAATTCACATAAAATAACCAGAACATAATACCTTTATGTTTGTTACTTCTAATGCTCTAGTTAATATAATAATTGATTTCCAATACATAACCACAGCCAGTTTTATACGTAACATAAGGAAACTTTCTAATAATCAATTTATAGATATATTTTTTTAAATGATCATCAGAATTAAACTCACATTTCTCAAATCATCATCAGCGTTGCTCCTCAACTTGTTGACGACGAGTTTCTCCGCTTCATTCGTCGGGTTGTCTGGTAATTCTTGCCACACCTGTTTATTATTATTCGTATTTTAGTTTTTGTATAGCCAACAAGGCAGTATTAAACACCCTATATCAGTGGTTCCCAAAGTTGACTGGGCTGCCACCCACCTAAGAAAACCTACCAAATTTGGGACTCACCTTTTGATCCTAAAGCGGGAATATACATAAAGGTGTATTTGTATTGTATCAGCCCACACACGACCCACTGCAGGGCACGGACCTCCTCTACAATCGAGAGCAGAGCATCAACTTTAATTTTAGTCACTTTTAATCGCAGTGAGTTTAATACGTTCATTTTATATTGGTACCTACTTATTTTGTTTGATTGCTAATCATCGCCGAAAATCCGGCCTCACATGTATATGAGGTATTGAAGGACTCATCCTATTCTATGTAGAGCCCACCCATAGTTTGGAAAACACTTCTCTATATAATCTTGACGGTCAGAACCTGACCCCATAATAGAACGAATCAAGTATTGTATTGTGGATCTCAAAAACTATCACAGACATTATAGATTCACAACACTTAGCCACGAAAAAAATATTTATGCATCACACAAAATCTTTGTCTTTGTGCGGGGATCGAAACCGCACCCTCTCATTTCACAGCCGGGTCTCAACCAACCGCGCCAGAGACTCAGTACCGTATTTACCTTTATCATGATATCTTCCAGCTCAGAGTTGAGCATCCTGGACATTAGAGGGCTCAGTTCGTAGTACCCTTCTGTGGACGCAGCATTACTATCCGATGACGGCCCTGTCGAAAAAAATACTTCCTTAATGTCAAATTAACTTCGTATCTTATTGCATACTTAAGAAAACAAGACCATGAGAAATCAAGCGAATTTAAAGTACTAACGACAGTCTATCAATTTGGACAGTTTACGACAACCTCACGATGGATATAATAAGAGAAAGAAAAAGCAGTTGAGAACTCTTTTAAAGAATTAAATAAATAAATACACCCAACAGTCACATACATAGTCCTGACCCCACATTAAGATCATTAAGTCTTGTGTCGTGGGTAACACTAACACCTAGACCTGAGGCAAATACCTGTGGGCCTCACAAACATTGTTCTCAGTGCGGGGATCGAACCCGCGGCCTCTCGTTTCACAGCCGGCGTCTAACCAACTACGCCACGAACGCTGTCGAATGGAATATTAGAAATGGAAGCTACAATAAATCTTGCTTGCTTTTGACATTTACTTTAATTAACATTCAGATACCTAGTTTGCAGTTGAGGACTCCTTATTTTACCTCTAAGAATAAGTTGTATGATTGAACAACATGTCAATCAGTATTTTAAATCGTTATACCTGGTTCTACAGTTTTCTTCGACGTTCCACTATCTTGCGACTGTTTATCGTCCTGTTCCTTGACGGCGGGCGCAACTGTGGCTTCCACTTGGGGTGTAGTTTTCTTCTCTACGACAATTTTCGGCTTCACTTCAGCTGGTTTCGGCCTAACCCTCGGTTTCTCTTCTGTCGCAGCTTTCGTCGGTTCTACAGTGAGATTCCTTTCGGGAATTGTTTTTGCTTCAACTTTGGCTTTCGGGAATGACTTCGGTCTTGGTTCGGATCTTGGAGGTGGCTCATACTTGAGTCTGTGTTCTACTGGCCCACGTGGGTCTACTTCATGTCCAGGAGCCCAATAGGGTTTTTCCCTCACCGGACTCCAATGAGGCACTCTTCCTGCAGAATGTGGCAAATTAACAATATATTAATTAAGATCCAATAAAACTATATTACATTCCTGTAGACGATGTATTGGGCATGGATAATTAATTATTAGTATTTACCTGCATACCGTAGCGACTCTAAAGAATTTCTACCGTACGTAAGACCGCCAACCCGCACCAGGCCAGCGTGGTGGACTATAAAGCCAAACCACTCTCAATCGATTCTCTCGATTGTAGAGTAGGTCCATGCTCAGCAGTGGGACGTTTTTATGGGCTGATACATACATTTACTCTGGTACTAGCAAGCTTAATTTAATAACAACAAAATACAGAAAATAATTGCGAAAACTGCTACCAACACCAATATTACTGCTATTAAGAAAAACAACACAAAAAATACTATGAATCTCATTCATTTTGAGGTTACGCCCATAACACATATATACAATATCCATAATATGACTAGTAGAAATAAATCATTGCAATCCTTCAATTAGAGAACAGATAAATTAACATGCTGGATGAAGTCTTGCTGGATTGGTCTTCACCAATAGCAAACGGTGAAACTCTTTAGAAAGGTTGAGGATTTTCCATACTTGATATTATTTCACTGAAATGCAACTCATTAACCTGGAAAGATTTTAATGAGTAAAACATATAATTCTCTTTTTGCTCAGATTGTATGAATTATATTGAAATATTGGTCCAAGCAGACAGAATAGATGTACATAGAAGCCATAACAGAAACATTACATTGAAGAAATTCGGTAGACATGACAAGAAATTCAGAAGAATCGAGCTGGTTAGTCAGAATATCCTATAGTTACCATTCCTGAATGATGCTACTATACCCATTGTTGGCGTCTGTTGCGTAGTGTGGATGAAGAGTTGGCTGTGAAAAGAGAAACTAAGGGATAGATAGACTTCCCGCATCACGACAAATGTTTGTATGATCAATAGATATGTTTCGAAAAAGAAGATTATAGACACACAATCTCCCATAGTTTCTGATACCTAAAAACATACGTACATCTCGATTAATGAACTCTGTTGGCTCAGCGACCCAGTGGGTCTTACGCTTCGAATCGAAAATCCTGTGGATATCTTGATCATTCGCTACCTTTTACCCGATACTAACTCCAAGGTGACGCAGACCACGTTCTACCGTAACTTCAGAGGCACCTGGATCGAACCACTGACTAACGACCCACACTCCAGTTTAGTATTTAGGTGTGATATTTTTAAATAAAATACCGAGGATTTGTACTGTGGAATGACAAATTCATAGCCAATGCTTTTGAACCGCTCTCATCATTAATATTTTTCTGAGCTTAGTATAAATGCAGATGTACCTGTAAAATATCTAGAAAAATAAGACAAATATTTTAATTTACCTTTCAAATAATTGTAGATTTATTTTCTTAACATCAGTTCCGGTTGAAGGTAATGAAATCTTTTCTAAGCTGGAATGTAGTAAAATCTTGAAAAGGAGTTTTTCTGCCTGTAGTGGACGAATCTGGTAGGATTATGAACGTATATTCGACTATGCAAGTACAGACCCCTAATGCAGTTGTGTGTAACCAGTGTGAGACTAAACCAAGAATAATATTTGCTTTACGGTACACTCTGCAGTTGTTCTGAAACTTATGAATTCATGAACTTGAATGAAACTTGTGATTAGATATATGTAAATTAAAACCATTATTTTATTTGTTTACTTAATTGAAGGTTTTAAGATCATCTTTTGTATATTTTAAATCTAAATCACCTATATACGACAAATTAACAGCAATGCACTTCCTTTACGATTGAAGTTTAAGTCTTATTCTCCACCATGCTGGTCTCTTGCGGGTTAGTAGACATCACATACCTTTAACCCTGTGGAGAATTTTCTTTTGCGGTCCCTTTGATTTCAGCACCAAAACTACAATTTCTTGCACGGACGTGTATGTGACTAGTAAAAACAAACGATCTTATAAATCAAATAACAGGAGACGCAATAAAGTATTCCACTAAATGTGTACTTACCTGAGTCGGTACAGTGTAGCAAGTCAAAACTCAGTTAACCTAAATATAGAATATTAAATAATGTCTCAGGCGTTAAGTCCGTATATTGTTTTGTATAAACTTATACAACAATAAACTTGTTCATAGATTTATGAAGAGTTTTCTGTTGATATTTAGCACCAATATTTTCTAGATAGCCGTGCCCATTTTCTTCTAAGCCTTCTGTCACTATTCGGCAATTTTGGTTTCTAAGGAGCGACTTCTTCCCACTTCTTCAAACTATATATGTTTAAGCTTAATGTACTTTCACTTATAACAAAAAATATTTACCCACGAATAGTTTTGCACAACTACCCTCTCTATTTAGCTAGGTAACGATGTATTGAAATAACATTTATTTATAAGCATCAACATTTCAAAAAAACAGTAAAAGAAAATAGTATGAAATGAACACTAAACAACAAATAATTATTTTGTTTTTTATTTAGTAACAACACCGGTTACACAACATATTGAATAAAAATCCTTGCCTAAACTTATGACGACAGACGAATTTAAAGTAATGCTATTACAAAACAGAAACGTAATTGGATATGTAATCAAAACAACGCTTACATCGTAGAGACTATCTACAACACTAAAGAACAAGACTCAATTCAAGCAAATAACATCGTCGTCGTCACCGTTCGAGTCCAAATCCATATTGGCAACGTCATAACTGTCCTTCAATTCATCTTTATACTTATCGATAAGTTTCTTGAGTTTCGTCGCAGAGTAATTACTGCACACAATCACCGTTTTCACTTCATTATTACCGTCTATGTAGTCTAATTTAAAATTTAACCTTTGCAGCGTCTCTATTGACTCTATATCCATATCTATGTACAACATCGGGTTCTTCCTATTCAGACTAATCGTCGGTGCACGCGGCTTCCACAAATGAAAATTTATTCCCTTTACTCCTTGATTACTTTTACGAAGTCTCTCCACGGCTAAGGTGGGATTAATCGTAAGATCTATCGGCAGGTACATATACATATCGATGTACTTCATCAGTGACTCGTCCCCACCCATCACTACTATAGGCCTATCGTTCAATTCTCCGAATTGCGTCGACAATAGCCACTTCCTCGACTCGTCGTTTTCTGGCAAAATTGCAAAAGAATTCGGCGGACAAAATCCGTATTTGACAAACAGTGTCTTGTTCTTTCCGCCGGACATGAGATGTTCATACAAATGAAATATTATGATTTCTTTGAGCTCGCGCGCTTCTTTGATAGACAGGGTTTTATTCCCCTTTACTGTTAGTTGTACAAGGCCAGGCTCGTAACTTAGCGATGGGATTGGGGTATTATTAACTGCAGTCGCCAGCGCAGTAGAATCTATTAACGATTTGTCTTTCAATCCGGCATCGAAAGTATTTTTATCAACCGCGACGGCCTTGAGAATAACGTTAACTTTCTGCAATTCGTAGTTGAGCATCATTTTGTGTTTCTCCAGCGCCTTCACCGACGATGGCGGCATGTCCACATACAGCCGCGTCCCGTTCATATTCGACACTTTCTTTACGAATTTCCACTTACCTATATTAACGTCTTGCAGATGTTGATTCTGTAACTTCAGCTTAACTAACGGTTCGATACTTAGATATCTGGAATGTCCGGGCAACCAAACTGCGGCGCGTTCATACCACAACTCCTCGGCGGTGTACACCAACACCGTAAATTGTTTAAACCTGCTGAAATCCAAATTGATGAGCCAAGTTTTAGACATTGCGTCATTAGCGCAGATCTCATATCGCTGCACGGTGTTCAACCCTTTTAGCGTTAAATCTGGCGCCCAGCCGGCGGAGGTTTCTGTAACCTGGATAATTTTAGACACTACGAAGTTTTTTAAAAGCTCCGATTCTATATTAGTGATTGGTTGGAAATCGTCTCTACACAAAAACAGCTTGTCATTGGGATCCGGTTCTGTAGCGGTTCTGGGATCGCGGTACTGATTCGGTATGAATGTCGGCACGTACTGCATCATTGCAGGCATTTGCGGAACTGCTAGTGGAAACATCGATTGTGGAATACCCAGTTGCGGAGCGATAAATTGCTGGGGAGTAACAGTAGAGGCAAAGTTAATACGACTGGGCGCAGCCGCCGGCGGCGCTGCTAACTGAGGTATAACCAACTGCGGCGGAGGTAGAACCACTTTGACAGGTTCCGAAGGTTTAGCTGGCACGTCCTCGCTTGCCGGCTCAATCACGTTCAGAGTCCAATCTGGAACTACACCAACATCTTACATAGCGAAGAGGATTCAATTATAATAAACCAACACGCATTCCTACAAATAGTTTTTACTACTTACCGTAATCACTGTCTCTGTCATCGGCGTCGTCTGGAAACAATGAAAAACACTCTAAAAGTTTGGCTTGAGCAAACGATGTACTACGCCTTCATGACGAATCATATTTTTCTGCGACATTTTAAAAAAATCGTGATATTAGTATGTATTGAGAGAAACTCTTACCTTCCTTCACGCTATCCTCCGGAGAATATCGCGCGATCTTGGCTGGCACATCGGGTTCTGCAATCAAATATTAATATTTGTACAAACATTGTCAATAAAGTTTTTAAACAAACGGAGAGGACGAATAACCCTAATTCCGACACAATTATAAGTAACCGTTTTGTCTAATCCTACGCAACGGTGTAGCCGTTTTGGGAAACTTAGAAATATAATAGGAAACATGATGTTTAAGTGGGGAATCCGACTGCCGTTTCATAAGTTACATAATTTTTTTCACCACTCATTCTGAAAACTCATGTCACTTATTGCTGCATTCCTTTTTTTTACTATTCTTAGTTTTTCTGACTCTACATAATATACCCACAAGAGTTCGTAGGAGACGAATATTATAATGTAAAATTGTCTTTAGGATGATTTGTGAAATGAAATGTCAGTTTGGAGTAAGAACTGTAGTGCATCATAGTTTATGCTATACCAGCTGGCAAAAATGGTAATTTTTTTCTAAGGAACATATAACTATTTGGAGAACTAAGGTACGATATTATAATGACGGACTTTCTTTTAATTTGGAATGACTAAGATAATCCTTATATTATTCAACAGATGCAGATAATTGTATAATCTTATAAAAAAACAAACATTGGAAAATGTAGTTTCCTGTGGACGTCTTACCATAAAAATATGTGTAGATATTAGTATTATAACCAACAGTGTTGTTGAAGAAATTGCTACTATAACCGTTTAATATTTTTATCGTCATATTTCTAGTTTGTGGAACAATGAATCTTACCTGGTCCCGGCCGCTTAGAGCTTCTGTACTGTGATGGTAAACACTGTAACACATCGTTTACCATCGCCTCCTCCGCTTTGTGGCTAATCTTCGTCTGGTACTTGATCACTATCTCTATAAACGACACATCCTCCTGGCCAAACATTTCCATAAACAAGCGGTTCAGGGCCAATTTCATTTCTTCAGCCACGCGTCGCTTCTGCTCGCCTCTCAAATCAGCAAACTGTTTGTACTTAGTCAATATATTTTCCAAAATCTCATCAGCCGCTTTGTCCCTTTTAATTTTAGCTTCTGGTGGCAAAATCATTTTTTTCTTCATAACATTTGGTGGTCTCCATTCCGGTTCCCTTTCTTTGTGTTTCTGTTCTTCGTAGCGACGGCGCTCGGAATCAATCGGAAGACGTTCCATCTCTCCGCGTTGTTGGGGCGATCTCTCTCGCCGACGATCGTATTTTTCTTTGGAAGCATCACGATGACGTTCTTCTGAATGTGTATCTCTCCTCCTGTCGCCAGATCTACGCATTTGCTCAGCCTTTTTCTTGAACTCTTGGGTTCTTTTGTATATATCTTCGAAATCTTTATCAAATTCTTTATGGAATTCGGTTTTCTTTGATCCTTGATGCCGCGGCGATGGCTGTCGGCGGTATTCATCGTGGCGTCGTTCTTCGCGGTGGCCTGGATGAGGTGCTTCACGGAATTCTCGCCTGTCTGGTGATGGCCTTCGGGGTATGTCTGGTTGTCGTTGATAGTCTTCTTTACGGCTATCTACGTATTCCCGAGAGCTGAACTTTGGCTCCCTTTGATTTTGACCGTACTGGCCAGCAGGGCCCATGTCTCGTTGTGGTGGAGCACCGCCCATGCGTTTATCTTCACCGGATCTGCGCACATCTTCAACTCGCTTTTTATCTTCTTGCGATATTGGGGGCCGATCCCAAACGGATGGGTGTTTGGGGGGATCATTAGGTCTATAGTATTTGTTTTTGTAAGGGTCATCGTCGCGTGAATTTTTACCGGGCCATATGGGCGGTGGCGGAGCTTCGCGTATTTCAGGACTGCGACCGTAAGGTCGTTTTTCCAGCGCCCACGAGCGACGTGGAGAGTGAGATACTGGTGAATTAGTCCTATAACGGTCTTTGATAGGAGAACGGTCGCGGTGTTGAGGTGAACGCGACTGCCTCGGTACAAGGCGCTTCTCCATCACATCTCTTCTATCGTCATCCTGTTTCTTCATTGCCACGTAAGCGTTTTTGTCTCGTTCTTGCTGCCACGGCGACCCGCGCTGGTCCGGTTGTCGAGCACTCGACATAGTATACGGAACGTTCTCTTTCGGGCTTGGCCGATAACCACCTGAGTACATAGCTTGACTTGATGCCTGTAAATTGAAAGTTTATATGCAAACTCTAGCTCAACATAATAACACATATATAACATGTTAAATACACGAAAAAATACAGTGTTCCGGAAGCAAAAAATCCCTGGAAAAGCGTGCGGGATTTTCGACTGTCGGTGGAACTTTCAACTGGCGTTATACATACAAAGTTTATGAAGCAATCTTTGAAGAAAGCTCTTTAGTATACTGGTCACATTTATCCAGATCAAGCCATCACCGAATGGCCTGCATTGGAGTCGTAGCCCAGGCAATTTTGTGAATTAGCTTATCTTTGAAGGCATGTTATAGGCCGAAATAGTACTCGTGAACGTAACGGTAATACATTGGCCGCGTATCATATCATTAGCTTGTCAGTCGGTAACTTCACATTTTAGGACAGGTTGAATAAAATGCTTTAATTTTTTTATCCAATTTATACTCCTCGCCACATTGCTTTTAATCAATTCAACAACATATTGTCGCATTGCTGATATCATAACATCACCCAATATTTTTTGTTATCTTCTGCCAGTCTTGCGTTTCATGCAATTTTTAGATAATTTTTGATACACATCCTTATAAAATAACACTATTATTGTTTTTTATGAATAGGATATTTCAGATTTTATAAAATTTAAACATTATTCCAAACTGTTACGACATTTTGCTCTTTTATGAAAATCATTTTTGTCCTTTATTATGCTTATCAATTACATTTCAGCACTAGCACAACTCAGTGACTGCATTGTATTGTTAGTAATAGCACTTCCTTGGCAGTGACGACTGGTGACATATCTCTCATGATGATCATTTATAGGTATATTATCAAACATATACGACTTCTGTGTATGTTAATTTCTAAAAAACCACAGCAAATATAGTAAGCGATGTCACTTAGGTTTTAATCTTACTGCGGGAGCAAAAGCCCAATAAATCCGCACCTTTTGGCGATGTGGTTTTTTAGGGCTGAGAGCAACATTATGTTGAACAATACGTAGTTTCTAGAGTTGCGTACTATCCTGTCGCTTTGCCGGCTAAGAATAGATTCGGCGCTTTTTGCTGTTTTTACAAAAGCCATGTCAGATGTAGATGAAGGTGAAACAAAGCATTCCTCAAGGTCTGGCCCCAAATTGCTCTAAAGATCAATTTTGTATGATATATCACATGCTTTTGCGCACCCTTGAAGCAGTAATGTCTGATGCGCACTTGTGAATATTAATCTCTATATTATTATATTCCTCATTTGTTTTTTTCTATGGGTTTTATACCTTTCTGTTTCTCTTCGACTCTTATTTATTTTGTTTGCAACAGATGTTATGAACTGAAGACAAATGTCTCCAAGGATTCGCTAAATTTTAAGCTCCTTTTTTTCATACCAGTTAGTAAGGAAGTTATTCTTCCTCAAGTCAGCCAGGAAATCTTCAAGGAAGACGTGTAATCTGTGGTCGAATACTAGCTTGAGGCTGTGAATAAATAATCACAACAACAGAAACTGCCCTTAAGATATCCACCATATGCACCAACGTATTAGATTAGCAGCTTCTCATGATAAATACCTTGATCAGAACCATTCTTCTATAATTTGGTCGATCTAAAGTTCTTGGACCAACATTCTTCTTAAGGTAGGCAGCGACTTTGTTGTGCTGGACCCCTGGCTCTACGAAGGTCTATGGGCAGCGGTGGCCACTTTTCACCAGGCGGGCCGCTAGCTAATCTGCCTATAACGGCAATAAAAAAACGAAAAAAAATCTTGGGATCGCGCATAACTTGCCGTTGCATTTCTGTAAATTTCTTGAAAACAATTTAAAACGCCTCATGCCACGTACTTGAAATTTTTTATTTTATTGCAAAGAACAGCGAGACGAGCATGCCATTCACCTGATGGTAAGCGATACAACCGTTCATGGACAGTAGTAAAACCAAACACCATTAATTACAGAGCAATGCTTGGCATTCCACTGCGCTCGCCATTCTGAGACATAAAGTGTTAAGTCTCATTATGTCCAGTAGTTGCGCTGAAAAATATACAGAGTATATGTCATTCGTTTCCAGAATTTGATCCTTATTAGCAACAACATTATCGAATGGTGTAGTAATACAGCGTATTTTTTTTTCACAATCATCGAATTTTCGATTCCTCGCTAGGCATATTGATTTATCAAAAATCTAAGTATGCAGTTTTAGTTTTCATCAAAATCGGGCTCGTGACTCCTTTGACGATTTTTCGATATTCCTCATAGTTTGGCCATCGACACCCACTTGAAAAATTTACCTGTATATGTATATTGTGAGACCGAAATGTCTCTGGTAGTTTCTGATATCTACGACAAGACTCGACCATAGTGTGGGGTCCGAACTATGTATGTGATTGGGTGTATTTATTTATTTACCAAATCGCGGACACAACAGCTGTGCCTTGATGTACTTACAATGCATTGAGTTTAAACGCATCATGCATTGCTATATCTTCGTAATTTCAATTAATAGTAGTTACGCGGATTTACATTTACAACGCAAGACATGTTCCTCCATATTCTCTGATTGGTTTTGTTAATGATGGGTAATTTACTGTCTTAGGAAATTGTAGTCTTGCTCTACAAATTATTTTCTTCTTCTCGATGTGGTTATTTTAGTAGCGAGGTTAAGGATAAGGGTCGAACTTCTGTGAACGTTCTGATTGTTGATCTAGTACAATCTATATGATGTGAAGTGGTAAGTAGTAAATCTTCAAGCGTTTGTTTCTTCGATGACATCAAACAATAATGTGATCATTATATATGAATTTAAATACTAGATTTAATTCACGATTCTTGTATCTCGCGTAAAAAATGGAAATGGTAGAGCCACGCTGTTGTCAGTCATGACTCAGCATGAATGGGCACGCTCATCTTAGGCGGTACCACTGTGTCTCAGGAAAGCGACAACTTGGCTGCCGCGTTTCGTTCGGTGAGTGAGATTGCCGGATGCCCAACACCCTTTCCTCTTCCCATCCTTTTTCCTCCCCGCTCCCCTCCCAATTGGGCCGGCAACACATCCACGATCCAGCGCTGTGGATGTTCATGGGCGGCAGTGATCACGTATAATCAAGTGCCCTGTTTGCCCGTTTGCCGGACCGATGCAATAAAAACATCTTGATTTCCAAAAATCTAATTTACGACAACTGCATCGTCGTTGTAAAATTTTCGTGTTTGTTGTGTTGTAGTTGTTGATATTCGAGGCATTGCGCATTTGCTCGAACGGAGCTTTATATTGATAAGCAGGAACTTTCCTGTGAAGACAAGTCACCTTATGACACTTTTCCACGGCGTTTCTCCTCGATAATTTCACTCACTTATGGAATAAGTCCGCCAACCCGCACTAGGCCAGCGTGGTGGACTATATGGCCTAAGCCCTCTCAATCGTAGTCTCAATTGGCCCGTGGCCCTGCAATGGCACGTATATGGGCTGACACAGATGGAATAAATCTGTAATCAGCTGTCCTTCTGGCGGAGGATTCTTTTATTTATCACAACACGAAGGTCTCATATTTGAAATCATCCATGGTGACAAATAACGGCAAAATAGATCCGGATCATGCACATTATAATATCAAACTAAGATTTTGCTAGACGTTACTTTCGTTTTTAACCTTCTTTCTTCTTTAATACTGATCTGGCTTCCGCTTTCATAAACTCCACGGAATGAGACAAAATAGACTCATTGCTACCAAATGTTTTGAGCATTGCAGCTAATGCTTTTATGTCTGTTCTTTTTTCTTCCAATTCCTTTTCAAATTCTGGCGATTTCTTCGGTAATAGTTGTCGAAGGCCGCATAGCACATAAATTATGCGTACAGCTTGATCTAGTTCTTTTAATTCATCAACCCAGAAAACAACGATAATAATAGTAATTGATACATTATTATCCCTTATGTCTACATGTCTAGAAAACCTTCCACTGCCACTTTATTACCACTCGTAATCCACATTCTCATATTCTTGTATCAACACAACTCTGCACCAAACTATCTTCTATTTCCAAACAATGTGATGGTGTCAGATGACGTTCTGCTTAAAATGCGATCGACATTATTCAAAATAAATATAATAATACCATTTTTAAGAACGTTTTAAATGTCTTTCGCATTCAATTCGGTTCACTTTTAAGTAAAATTATAAACTTTTTATACAGACTGCAAAATTCTTTATACTGGTACTCGTGAAACAATTACAGAACCTTGAGAAAACCTTAATATAAACGCGATATTTTAGCAACGATGTGCTTTACGTCACATCTTATGATCAGTATTAACTTACAATAAAATAACTTTGTACACTACATACTTATCATATTAACAAACTTAAACACCACTGGAGGAATATTTATGTACATAATATATAGTTAATGTACCTATACCATAATAACTATACAATTTCCATATATATAGAAAAATAAAAAGGACACCCAATCGTCGATGAGTAAATTATCATTACTCGTATTATATTATCATAAATTAGTAAAAAAATGAATTCTGCGATTTATTTTCGATGTTAAGCATTGTTTTCCCCATTAAGAAACTATTTGTTATGGTCAGGGCACAGTCATGTTGACGAATCGTCCCGAAATATTAATTATAATTTCTTCTTTTTAAGCCTGCCGCTATTCCACGCTAACGAAGTGACGCAACATGAATAAGCACAGTAAATACTAAAAAAATTGTCATAATGCATATTTCAATTAATCATTTCCACTACAATTTTCCATAGACAAACACGAGTGACAATCGTTTTTTTTTTATCTCAGATCACCGTAAAAAAAGGAGTTGTTTTTTTAAATCTCTGAATATCGTATAGAAGGGAATCAATAATGAGCTGAAAAGACTTACCTGACTCTCATACGCCGGCCGGACCAGTTTGTTCTTAATTGGGTCCATTTCCATTTTCGAGTCGGCCATCTTGTCGTGATGGTGACGCGGCGAATATCTGTTGAATATTAACCTAGCTTATTTAATATTTCAAACATTACATAAGGTTTCTATTTTCTGTACAAACAAGTTTACCAGTTAAAAATAAATACAGTTTTTGAATATCCACTAATATATAAGACGTGTTGTACATTTACGAATATTTAAGAAACTACTTTGAATATAGTTGAGTTGTCACGGCTTGTCAGACAATTACCAGCTAACTTCATCGTGTCGATTTTTGGCTGTCGGTGTGCACGCGCATTGTAAAGACTTTACTGTTTTTGTCTCCTCAAATATTCTTGTAAAGATACAAAAATATCCGAGTATTTGGATATAAACTTGTGTGTACATGTACAATACCTTGGTGCCTGTCTGGGATCCTGTCCCGGTGGCGGGGACTCGAGGCGGCGGCTCGGCGAGGTGCGCTTCTGCATCGCCATGCGGCGCGGAGACACGCGTCTCTCCACCATGTGCCTACCACCTGCTAATGATTTGTTTTATTGCAATTAATGGCGAGACGAGCATGCCAATCTGCTGGTGGTAAGCGATACGACCGCTCATTGACAGTAGCAAAACCAAACACCATGAATTACAAAGCAATGCTGCCCAACGAGACGTAAGATGTTAAGTCTCATTATGTCCGGTAGTGACTCTGGCTACAATGTCCTTCAAACCGGAACACAACAGTGCAATTACACTGCTGTTTGGCAGGAATATAAATATACTAAAATAAACCTAAACACACAACCAGATCACAGAATCATTTGTCTCGGAGCTAGGACCAAACCCGGGCCATCTCATTTCACAATCGGGTAATCAACTGCGCAGTGACGAATTACTTTATCTGAATTCTGAACCACACTGCACGTACCATCAAGTTTTAGTCATTTATTTATTTATATATACTTTGTTGTACATAAATTATCACAAATAAAAACATAAGGCGTATAAATATGCATAATATTCAGCGGTGTTATCGCTGTCGGCGTCCAGACAACCTTTAGATGAACTGCAATGAAAAGTCATTTTGAAGTACCAATATATAAATACTTACTTGGTGACATTCTTCTACCGGACGGTGAAATATGCTTGTGTGGAGGCATTCTGCGTCCAGGAGAAACCCTTCTCTCCGGTGCAGGTGGTCGTCTTCCCGTCGGAGAAATACGTCTTGCAGACGGCGAAACCCGTCCGCCCGGCGACATAGCCCGCCTTCCGGGAGACATTCGCCTCGCCGTTGGAGAACCACGCCGTCCAGACGGAGAAACCCGTCTTCCAGACGGAGAGACACGGTGTCCGGGAGAATACCGCCTGGCAGACGGTGACACACGCCTTGATGGAGACACTCTTCTCTCAGACGGGGAAATACGTCTGCCAGACGGCGAGGTGGCCGGTCTAGCCGAAGGGACCCATCTAACTGACGGAGAGCCTCGGTGACCCGGAGACATGTTTCTATTTGGCGAAGGGCGTCTCGGAACCATGCCCATAGACGATATTTTCCGTTCCGGCGAGGCTAATCTTCTTGACATAGGCTCCCTGGCAGAAGGTGGTCCGTGTCCTACTGGTGGGGAAATCCTTTTCTTCACATTCATAGAGGCAGGTATCCCATGATCTGACGCGATACGTCTTGACGGGGAAAACTGACGTCCTTTCTCGTAGTCCTTGTAAGCCACTCTGGCGCCATCCTGTGGTTTCACATCCGACCTTTTGCCCGACTGGAGATGCCTTCTGTCCTCATCGTGAAACTTGTCGTATTGCATTGAACTTAGTTTTGGATATGCTTGGTGTTTGGGTTGTTGACCCTGCAAAAAAAAAGTTCTAGACTAGCTGTCTTTAAACACCAAAATCTTAAAATAATATAATAACATAATGAAGGCGGAATTCTATGATCAGATGTGATCGTATGACCTATCAAATTCGGTATATTAAATATATCAATATACAGAATAACCACAAAATATAGACAAATGCTTATTTTATAATAGCAAAGAACAAACCTGATTCCAAGTTGAGTTTCCACCATGCGCCGTAGGTCCTTGATACGAGCTAGGATTTCCAGATCCAATTTGGTACATGGTCGGACCTTGAAAGTTGTCCTTCATTATTGTTATCTAGAACAAAGAAATTATCATAGGAGTAATTATCAGTAGCAGTGATGCACTACTTTTTCAATACAATGAAATGTGTCAAAATGATTGAAATGTGCTTTAAGTTTATATTTCCATTGAGTTAGAAAAAAAATGGAGATAATGATTCCAGAGCAATGAAAAGAGTTAGATGATATGTCGGAGTAAATATAAACAAACATTTGAAATCGAAATAGCCATTTGTTTTACTTAACAACCAATTAGTAATGTTATGCCCTTCAAAACCTTGCGACAAAGTGCATACTGATGTGATCATTCAAACCTTTTAAAAATTAAATACATTGCCTATCACAAATGCTTATTTAAATAATTACCCTTTAACCACAGTCAATGTACGAGCAAATGATAAAACACAAAAATAAAACACATCAATAAGATATACCGGTTTCTCTTGTTGGAAACTCTGTGGGTATCTGCCTGATGGTGATGGTACATGGGTTAACGTTGCATCAGCTGCCTCCACGGAGCGAGGGTCATGTGAACGGTACTGTTGGTGCTGAAGAAAAAGTCCTGGCTTACTGGCATTGTGTGCTAACCACATTTAGATCTTAAAAGCTTATAAATACTTAACTTTAGAAATATTTTTTAAGTATTTAACTAATAAACTGGTGCCACACCAAAAATGTCTATTTTCAAACAAGCTTACTGAGATAATTCTGTGAATATACAGTCCTAATATTGATGAATATAATTTAAATAATTTAGTGCAAACTCCTGAAGCAAAATCTCATATTTAGTTTCAATAATTAACACTGTCATGTCTCCACTCTTCAGTACTATTACACACAATAAACACAACTATCTTGTGTCAAGCATTAGCGGCTTTTTACATAAACAGTTTTAGAACCTATTTTCGTTATCACATTTTTTTTCTTTTTCAAACAACTTTTGAATTCAGTTTGAGTGTAGAAGAGAAAACATTTGAGAACTAAAATAGGTTTTAAAACTGTCTATGAATAACGCCTTAGGGGTTTAAAAATAGCTTTAAGCTACAATATAATTTACATGGCATTAACTTAAAGTTTGTATTTTATGCTAGCTAAAATCAAAGTTTATTGTATAAATTCATACTCCAGCATCAGGAACGTTGTTTTTAGGTGGGTAGCCGTAGTTTGAGCTTTGCTGTGGTCTGTTATCAGTGTAAGAATTGTTTTCAGCTCTCGGCGGCATTGATGGATGCTAAAATAATAAAAGAAATATGTTATTCGCTTAAAACTAAATTTCTATTGGTTGTTTTACTTTTTAAGTGATCTGGCACTATGAAATACTGATATAACTAAATAATATATTTATATATTATATCAACCCATATACATCCCACTGCTGGACACGCACCACCTCTACAACCAAAAATATGGTTGAGTAGTGTCAGGTCATATAGTCCACTAATTAAATAGTACTTCAGCCAAATTATATACCAATTACATGCATGAGTTTTTAATGCATGAATTTTTATTAAGGATGCTTATCCATTGCAAAATTTTATACCTTAACATATTCTACAGGCATATAATGGCCCAGTGCAGAGCTTAGGACTTCACTATGAGAGTTCAATAGAGAGTATTTAATATTTTGTAGTAGGTAGAAACCTTAGATAAACGTTGGTTTTAACTGTATTCGGTCAATTTTATTTTATATTTTAATGGGGGTGGCCTATGTTCAGCAGTGGACTTCCTGAGACTGAACTAAGATGTTTTATAGAGTGGTATAGTTAAGGTACTCATAGTTCTATACAAAAGGCTTGTTAGTAGCGATTAGATTATGAGTAAGATATTATAAGACTAAATTTTCAGATAAACGACTGCCCACTGCTGCGCCGGATTTCTCTACAACCAAGAATTTAAATTTACTCAAAATAACTAGTGATATTAATAAATCATTATTCTTTACCTGTGGGTAAATAGGGGTCCCAGGAAACCCAGAACTCGGAGGCCCTCGGACATTAGCTGCCTGGTTGTGACTCCATTGATCACCAGGTACGGTACCGGAGGTCCACACTTCCGGTCTCCCTCCCGAAGGCTCTACAGGCCTCTGAGACATGTGTGAGCCTGATGGAGCATAGCTTGGTGGGCCTCGATTATAATCACCACTCATTTGATTTGGGTAAACATTTCTGGATTGGTTTGTGTAATGTGACCCTGGCCTTTGTTCATATGCGCTTTGATGTGGGGCCTCCATTGTCTAAAATGGGTATATATTATCTTACTCTATGTATATGTACACTTTATAAAAAATTGGTGAAACATGAAACAATCTAACGCAAGTTTATATGTACATAGTATAATGGATTGTCTGAGAACACAAGATATTGCCTATAAATCTAGATTCTAGCTGACGATTTAGCAATTATAGTAATTTAACAGACAAAAATCATCAATGATTTAAAGATATATCAATATATAGCCTAGTTTTGTATCAATACATGAATCAATGTATTTCCGATGTTATACATTCAAGTAATACAAACAACAAGAAAATTTGCCCAATTTTGGTAATTCCACTTCGAATCATAAGATATAAAGATGTGACATGGTACTTGGGAGTCGTTGGACTGTGAACATGGTAAGCTGGGATAATATTGCACTTACATTAGGCTTTACCATGTCTACGGGTTCCACTCTCAAACAGTATTCACTGGAAACGTGATAACCATTGAGGCATTTGATTAAACACAGCCCTTCGGCCTCGTTGCGCACAATCACCCGCACTTTCTTACACCGGTCACTTTCCACCGCTAGAGCGTCTAGTTTAAATTCACTGATAGTGCATTCACTATGAATTAGGAGCTTCACATCATGGTACTTAGTCTGGAAAGCGGTATTTGAGATTAAAACCTGTTTTTCAACTTAACTACTATTTTTAATGTATTATATAGGTACTTTTAGCGGCAGTCCTTGTATTTTTATTATCATTTTATACTTAGATCTAGAAGAAATTCGCGCTCACTCTTTAGACCCTGAATTGTACTAAACTAGGCGATTTTAGATTTATGAAACAATTGTAATGGCGTCGCCGTCTTTTTTTTTGACAACTAACTTTTTTGGAATACACAAAGGAATCGGAGTTTTAGCAGCTAAGGTTGAAAAAGTTATTAAATTGGATTATTGATTATTTTCTGAAAAGTGTTTTAGAATCTAGGTTTGATCATTCTATAGCTCTTTTGAATTATGTATATATTTTCAGAGTTAAATAAAACGAATAAACATGTTTTTCTTTATTACTAAAAATTTGTCAACAAAACGGTAGGTTAAAATTTGGCATTTAAAATGTGACGTCACACATTTTAAGTTGTGAATGTTCCAATGAATAAATAATAAAGAGGAAACCGCACAAAAGTAGAGTTATAGTTAAGTTGGGGATATCGACGCGGACTGTACATTTATCTAATATCCGTCTCATTTACACAAAACTTACGTGACACCTGTTAAAAAGAGACAAATAATAACTGCTTTCTTTCGAATATGGCAATATTTCGTGCAATGTCCACATGGTGTCCACTCTGTGAGCGCCTTGCAGCCATGAAGACGCCATTTTGTGTAGCCATTCAAAGACTCCAAGTTTTACATTATATTGTTGATATAGGGTAGTTTGTGCGTTTATCCGTTTTAAGAACATATTTCTATAAAATCAAATTTGTATTTTAGCCAAAATAAATAAGAATTTACTTTATTCGATGTATGATACACCGCCGTTACACATTTCTATATATACTTTTATATTTGCACCCCAATACAGAACTTTTGACATTATTCTTTATTTTCATTTTCTTGTTAAGGCGTCTTATCGCGTTACTTGCAATTGCTGAAGTGCTGCTGAAATTAGTATTCTCTGTGTACGCAGAAAAATATTCGGATTTTTTTCACCTTGTGAATTTTTTCGAAAACTTTTCATGACCCAACGCCAATAAGCTTATACCCAAATGGAGATTTCATTCCGTATATCAAACTAAAGCACAAAAACGTGACCCTGAAATAACTTCACTGGTAACGGCTGTCCTTTTCTTTAGAGTGACAATGTTTTTTTTTAAACCAGGACATAGTACTTATATACATGAAATTTTGTAATATAGAATCAAATCATATAAACATTTATCTATATAGGTAGGTACTTAATATGGCTAAAATTCAGCATGACAACTGAGAATAGCGGCTAATAATAAGTTTAAAATTAAGGAAAGTAACCGCGAGTCAGGTGCCGTGACAAGTGGTTCGACAGGATAAGGGAACCAAAACAAAAACATAAACTACAACAAACTACTTGCATATACTACAGCGCGGTGTAAGATTTTTTTATACATTAGTGTAGCTGCACTTATGTACATAAAATTCATCACTCGATGGTGTGTTCCAGTTATTTGCTCGTTATTGCACAATCGATATCGTAAAGATAATATTAACCAAAGAAGCATAGGTAGGATGTCAACAATTTTGGATATACGAAAATGAAAACTGCAGTAAATAATATACTGAGATTACAGATATAATTAAAGTAAAACAAATAATACCAATATAAAACACATATTGTAGATGATATAACTTAAAGATATTTCATGCGAAGTCTTGTGATTTACTTGCGTGTTGGAATCTTTCAAAGCTCGGCGTTTTAATGGTTTTTCCATTTTCATTTTTTTGTCATCGAATATACAAAGTAATTATTAAACATTTATTTTTTTATAGACGCCCACACACCTTTTATCCTCCATAAGAGTGGGTATAGGGATAAATAAAACATATTAGATTATGTTTCAACGAGCTGCATTCCAAGTAATGGTTGGAGCAAGCTATCATATAACTATATATACTGTCCCACGGATGGTCTGAACGGTTTTAGGCCTTAGTTCACCACGCTGGCCTAGTGGAAGTGGGTAGATTTCACATGCCTTCGAAATTCTTATTAAGAATTATCAGTTTCCTCACAAAAACATCCTTTACCGTTAAATCAAACTTAAATTAAACAATATCTAGTGTATTACACATTTCGAAAAGTTATGCATGGGCTTTTAAACCAGTGGATATGCGTTTCCACGCATTATTCTATTATCAACAATGATATTGCAATACCTTGATGTTTTTTCCGTACTCGTACCAATTCCCATACCGAGTAACTCGTGTGAATTTTTGATTGAAAATTCAAAACAAGGCAATCCCTAGTACATTTTACAATATTAATATATTGCACACCCTGGAATTTGAATCCATGACCCCACGGTGTAAGAACCGTTTGTTTAAGAACAATCAGGATCAATGCAATGGTAAGAATATTATACTTACAGCTTGAGATTCTAGCTTCAAATCTTCACTTATGACATCTGCATCCATATTAAAGGTAGAAGAAGTTGTAGGTCCATTATTACGTATATAATAAAACATATTTGGGTATAATATCTTATTTTGTTAATAATATTATTTATCTTGATATTTTTATTTGTATTGTATCAGCCCATATACGACCCACTGCAGGGCACGGGCCTCCTCTACAATCGAGAGTATGATTGAGAGTGGTTAGGCCATATAGTCCACCACGCTAGCCTAGTGCGGGTTGGCGGACTTATATACCGTAGAAATTCTTTAAAATCGCTACGGTATGCAGGTTTCCTCACGATGTTTTCCTTCACCGTTAAAGTGTGTGGTGATTGATTATCAATACACACATATCTTGATAATGTTGCTAATAATATATGCGATAGTTTAAAATTACCAGGGCGAAGCGTGCCTCAGATATCGAATTTGAAAGCAATCGGACTAATAACTAAAAAGTGCAAAATGGCGGCCACAGTTTTCAATTCTGCCCAGCAATTTAGATTATCGGGGCGAAGGGTCTCTCAAATATCTAATTTGAGAGCAATCGGATTGATAACGAAAAAGTCTAAAATAGTACATGCTTACATAAACCTAATAAACGCCCTTTTCCCAGAAGGGGTAGGCAGAGTTGCTACCAGGGCACCCACGTTTCGCCTTATGTATTCCATTTCACAAATTGTTGGGGGCGAGCCTGTGGCACTATCGGGTACAAATTCCTGACTCCGGGCTGATAATGATTAGAAAAATCCAATACCACTTCACCCAGCCAGTGATTCGAATGGGAGACCTCAGCTTTGTAATCATACCGTAATACGAGTACAACTATGCCACCGAGGCAGTAGAAGAATGATTTTTTTTAAATAACATAGTATTAACAAGGTGGAAAAATGTGTAGAACTTATCAAAAACCTATATTTTATGGAAATAAAATAACTTTTATGAGACAAATAAACTATAATATCTAGTATCTAGGCAACGCCTAAACAATTACATATCTTAATACATACATTGCAATTGCAAACCCACATCTTCCTTCAATTAATTAGCAATTCTATTCATAACTAAATAAGTTATTAATTTGCTTGGTTATTGGCTGATTCTTGATCAGCAGTGACTTCATTGCCAGCAGTATTTTTAGGTCTATCTTCTTTTTCAGTAGTTTCGTCGGCTTTAACTGCCACTTTTATACAAGTGTTTTCTACACTCTCTGTTCCTACATGTTGTGTGGACACATTATCTTCTTGTTTTACATCACCTTGTGCATTGGCATTGCCGACATCATTATTTTGCTCAACACCTCCGTTTTCTTTTTTCTCGCTGTTATTTTGTGGTACATCACCTTCAGTAGGTAAACTTTTATAATTGTTTTCGACCAATTCTGTTTTTGGCATATCTTCCTCTTTAGGCACGCCATTACTCTCAGAATCACTGCTATTATCTGATATTTCGTCGTCATAATCATCAGTCTGTGTTATGGATGAGATCAAGTCGTTAATCTGATCGTTCAAATTGGCTGAAATGTTGTGGTCTACTGATTTCTGTGCTATGTTGCGATTTGCGACTTTTCGTTTTTTGGATATCTTTGCGTGATTATGCATTCGGCCTACCTTCAGAAAACAACTACCTGAAACGATCGATATAAATGTGTAAACATACACTCTTATTATTATGTGAATGGTCATTCCATGGCTCGTCGAAAAACATTAATTTGAGCTATTTAACTATTGATTATTCATTTTTTTTCGGAACAAAAATCGTGTTGGTGCTGCGGCACACCACCACGATGTGTTAATTCACATAAAATCCCAATACACATTCGCATACATACTGATAATGCCTCAATAGTGGGAATTCGTTGTTTTGGCGAGGAATACATACATACATAAACTCACGCTTTTTTCCCAGAAGGGGTAGGCAGATGTACCACCAGGACACCCACGTTTCGCCATGTATTTCCGTCCCACGATGTTATATAGGGCGAGCCTATCGCCATATGGGCATAAGTTTCTGATTCCGGACTGGTAATTAATAAAAACATCTAATACCACTTTGCCCGACCCGGGATTCGAACCTGAGACGTCAGCGTTGTAGTTGTACCTTAGTACATTGTACAACTGCGCCGAAGCAGTAAAAAATAAGTTCAATTACGCATAAATTATGCCATTCGATACTCTGTCTGGACGGAATTTGCGCTTACCATCAGGTGCAGTGCAGTCATTATCCCGTGCCAGTGTAAAAAAAAAAATAGCTTACCGAAATCAAACCCATCCTTATCGAGTAGTTTCTGCAAGGACACTTCGTCCCTGAACGCTACGAACACTACCTTCCGACACATTTTCTTCTTCTTCACCCACACGGGGTTGAACTGGTCGAGGAAAGGTCGCATCACAATATTGGTCGGCAGTTTGGGAATCCCACGCACCTGGGAAATAAATTAATATAATTACTATAGGCGACAAGTCGGCATGACAATATGGGTATGACACTCAGCGTGGGAAACGGGACGCCCCGCACACCCGCACCTCGCAGATCAAACCCGCGGCCTCTCGTTTCGCAGCCGGCGTCTAACCAACTACCCCACGGAGGCTATCACACATAAGTACAGTGCAATCCAATTAAAGTATTCATCGCCAATAGACGATAATTATGATGATAGTTGTGTTTTACTTTGACGGAGTTTCTTTATTTTATTTATTGCCACATTATTAGCTGCTTGCTAACCAGGCGGATATGAATCTTGCCCTTATGTTAATAAGCCGTAATATTGAATCTATATCTCACCCTGGCGCAAAACTGTGGCAGCCCCGTGGTGGCCTCGGTGACATCCATCTTGATTTTTTTCGACTTGTCTCGGTCGGGTTGGTTCACAACATCGGTACAAGTGTTCACGTACAACAAGTCCATTTTTAGCAGCTTGGTGATATGCTGAAATATTCAATATATTCAATATTATAATATTCAATATTAAGATTTTTCTTATTGCGTAGAATGGCGAGACGAGCGTGCCATTCGCCTGATGGTAAGCGGTACGACCGCTCATGGACAGTAGCAAACCAAGCACCATGAATGACAAAGCAATGCTTGGCTTTTCACTGCGCTCGCCATCCTCAGACATATGATGTTAAGTCTCATTATGTCCAGTAGTTGCGCTGGCTACAATATCCTTGAAACCGGAACACAATAGTGCATTTACACTGCTGTTTGGCGGGAAAAATAGACATAGCGGTGGTACCTATCCAGGCGGCCTCTCATTTATAAGACACCTACCAATAATTCCGTATATGTTATCTACCATAAGTCGGTGTGTTAATAATTGGAACTACAAACAGTAAAAAATATCAGTTTAACACATTGTTTGGCATAATTTTCATATAGCATTTATACTAGTAATAACATGTCCAATGTAATAAAAATTAAAAAGTGAACAGAGGAAAACTACTTTATTACTTTGCACAACAGCGTTTTTGGGCAACAGAAGAACGGAGATGACATAAAAAATAATTTAAAAAAATTAAATCGACTTCAATATTGTAATAAAAAGAGAGAAATAAATCTAATCTTCTAATAAATATTAAATACCTAAATATACCAACAATTTTTCGAGGTCGGTGCCAGCCGACCATCTATGCCCCATGGTTTTACCCGCATAGTTCGTAGCGTGATCTTATTATACCTATAGCTTAGAGTTAGCCAGCTGGCACTGACCTCAAAAAATCGACGTCACAAGTCTGTACAGCCTGTATCTACTCACATTGATATTCCCGTGCAATATTTGGGGCACCAGTTTGTGTATTTTCTGGCGCATGGCGAGTTTCCACAGCTTGATCTCCTCAGTCTTTTCGTCTTCCGGAATCTTGTCTTCCGGTATTTTCGCTGTGATCTGATTGTGCGACAGTCTGTACGCTTTAGTCTTGTCGTCCAGTTTTGGATTGTACATTATTTGCAGCTAAAAATTAACCAAAATAAAAAATACACCCAATAGTTAATTATATTCTTACGTCGTAAGAATCAGAAACTACGAAAGATTTTGCGGTCTAACAACACCCAGACCCGAAATAAATATTTGTTTGTGTTGTGTTGTGTGTTTGTGGGAAAAACTATTAATGCCAGAATTGAACCCGCGGGCTCTCGTGTCACAGCGGGCTTTCAACCAACTGAGACACTGGTATAGTCGAAAATGTTTGTAAAATATCACAGAATAATGGTATACATTAATAAATATGCGTTTGGTCGAAAAGCATAATCC
The DNA here is from genome assembly GCA_033459515.1 of Theretra japonica. Classification (NCBI taxonomy): domain Eukaryota; kingdom Metazoa; phylum Arthropoda; class Insecta; order Lepidoptera; family Sphingidae; genus Theretra; species Theretra japonica. Next base: position 5,615,848 of record CM065950.1, read on the forward strand.
ACCACGCAAGCCTATAGCGGTTAGACGGAAATAAGAAATCCAAAGTGTTTGAAGCTCCTAGTTAATAATCTTTATATCCAGCAAAATCCCGGCCTAATATTGTGGACAAACAAATTATTTCTTAACTGAATTTTTCATTTTCAGACTATACCAACAGTGATTATAAAAATTTATAACTAGTTTTACCTTTCGGAACACTTCTTCCACTTCGGCGTCGATGACGTACGGCAGTTCTATATTGCGATAAGGCGCCGGATTCATGGGAACTGAAATGTAATGTTCATCAGCTACAGAAAGCCCTAGATCATTGACCAATTAGATTTTGTTGATGTTGCTTGTACATAATTTAAATAATTTATAAATATGGCATTTTAATCTTGACCAATAAGCGCAATATATAAATGCACAGAATCACAATTGCTTCTTCAAGTCAAAGCACAAAGTAAAATGCTTTGGAATTGATCTTGGCCCTCATTCATATCTATCTACTATCACAAAAATAACTGCAAATACCTGGGACAACAGACTCCCTCAATATGTCAGGCTTGGAAGTGCTTGCGGTTACTTTCTGGCTAATGTTCGTCAGGAACAATGTGTCGGTATCTGCAGGGTATTGCTCCCGGTATAACTTTTCCACTTCCTCGGGCCTGCCCACCAACTTGTTCATCATCACCTTGAAGATGCGCTTGCGAAGCTCCACCTTTATATTGTTCAGGTAAGGGTGTATGTGCAACATTCTGAAGAAGTTATCTTTTTTCGCAAAGTTTTGTTTCATATTCTTCAAGATGTGGCCGAGGCCTAACTGCAAGCTGGCTCTCAGTTTGGGCGACGGCTCGGTGTCCGGGCGCAGCGTCATGTCGTCGTATCGCGCTTTTTTCATTGCCGGTTTGGGTCGACGGTCTTGCTTTTGCGGGGGATCCGGACTCAGTAGGTCTCCAAACAAGTGCGCCACGTCCCTGTCCGGCCCTGAGAAGCGTTTGGACGGCCCAGTCCAGTATTCGGCGCGCCGTTTCTTACCCCTGTTGAATGGGACGTATTCCTGCACAGGATAGGATTCCTCCGCAAGGTGCGAGTAGTTGCGTTGGCGGCTGGGCCCCGGCGCGCCGATCATATAGTCTTCGAAGTGAGAAGGTGCCACGGTACTATAGGGCCCCTGAAACTAATAAACATGTTGGAGTTTGTGTATATCAGTACTATTAGATTACTAACATCTGGTCTCTTCTTTGACCTTCTTGTGAGAACTCTTTCTCACATGTTTAGTGAAATGAATACTCAGCAGAGTTCAGCCATAGCAAGCGTTTAATGTTATACGTACATTAGATATAAACTTTAATCACAACATAATAAGAACTTAGCAAAATTATATATATGTGAAAAATATTTGATGTTTATGACATATGTAAACTTGTGTGTTTACAATAACAACTTTGAACAACGACTGACGTCCCAAATATTTTTCACACGTTCAAAGGCTTATTTCGAATCGATTAATCTATATTCAAAAATACCTTCCAGCCTGTCTTACATACTGACATGAGGTTACATACAGTCCAATAGCAACTCTATGCTCTAACAAAACAGTATACCCCTTGGGAATTGCTACAGGCTGGTTTAATCTGGGATTGTTAGCACTAAAATTAGACTGATGGCTACAGCCATAGCAATCTACTGCTTTAGAGCTTTTTCAAAATCTCCATTTAATAATTAATTGTACAGCTGGTATAATAGAACATGTTGCTAGGTAGACATAAATGAAATTGCTGGAGTGGCCTGGATGAATTTACAACAGCAAACTTGTATTTCTAGCACACTTACCATCAGGTAAGTGTACTGTATCAGCCCAGATACATTCTACTGCAGGGCATGAGCCTCCTCCACAATCGAAAATACGATTGAAAGGAGTTAGGCCATATAGTCTACCACGCTGACCTAGTGTGGGATGGCAGACAGGGTAAATAACTACACTAAAACCTGTTTACATTTCATTAGCTCACAGGTATAAATAAACCCCTGAGAAAATAGTTCTGTTGTGGTCTAGAATGTCATTCATATTGAATACACTAAAAACACAACAATAAAAAATAGACGTCAAAAAGTGTTATACTTCATATTGTCTGACTTCTCCTGTCAGAAATTTAGTAATGAGATTGCTACTGGGAAAAACTGTCTTTTTTAACCATACCTGATTATAATTTCTGAAGTTTTGAAGCATATGTTGGTGTTTTTCAATAATATTCTTCTTCTCTCTCAGTAGTTCTAGCTCCATATTAATATTCTGTGACAAAAATCATAATTTCAATGTAATTTTTCTTTTTAACTGACTTTTAGTTTACCTTAAAATATCTTCATACTACTTCTCCCAGCCTCATGGAACTTAGGCGTTACCCAGTACTCGGATTTTTTTTAATAAGGTGTGTTTTATGTTTACATCAAAAACTGATGAATATAATATTTAACTTTAAAATAGTCCCAGGTTTATCATAAAGTTAAACCCCAATTAAATGCAAAATAGGTTATAAACTTTCTTTTTCTAATATTTATAACCATATTATGAAAAATACCCACAGTCCAACTCAACAGAAATGCTTGAGTGAAGTTTTGTACTAAACTCTAACAATTACAATTGTATAGCGTGCTAATATTGATTTCTATTATCAAAATGCATTGAATACGTCATAATCAACATAAATCGATATTTCTTTAGAATGTTTGACCGCGTATTACCTTTAATTCATCAGTTAAGAATGGTTGCATTGGTGGTTGATGTCTTCTTGGTGGGTTAGCGCCACGACCACGACCTCTGCCGCGGCCTCTCATGTTCAATTGTAATTATTAAGACGCTAAGTATAAATCTAATAACTAGAAATCACGTTAAACGTGTCGACGAAATACCGCATTTTAAATGCCTTTAAACAAGAGCATTATTTTTGCAATGTACAACTGTCACGATAATTGTCAAATGTCAAGCTAATGTGACCAACGTAATTTTTTTTTTAAATCCTTCTCCCATTTGTTGGGGTGACCAACGTAAATAAATAAAATCTTTTCTTGGATTTATATTTATATATTTATCTTTATGGCGGCTCGGCCCGGCTTCGCCCGGGTGCACCCAGTTTTTGAATCCAGCCCGTAGCAACAATATATTATACTCTTAGGGCCTCATTCACCGTCCTTGAGTAAACTACGACTAGTTACTTTTTGATTAACGTGAATTCCCGAGTAAAAGTGCCGAGTACCTTTCGTCGATTTCACAAAGTATAGAGTAGACTCCGCGCCAGATAAGTGTGCGCGCGACGGAGGGCGCTTCTAATGTTGCCAGCTGCATGAAAATAATAAACTCCACAAAAATGAGAATTGTGGGACCTCTAGCAATTGAAATAACTCTTTTATCACGCAGTCGGTAGACTGTAACATAATTTTATCGCTTGAAATTATATTGTCTTATTGTAGTATTGATAAAATATGTTAGAATTATAACGTATTTAAACCAGTTCAAATTATTTTTCAATCACATTAAATTAGTGCAAACGTGGAATTGTATAAGCTGTCAATATATCAAAGTTATTTTTTCAAAGATTGAAAGAATTGTCCTTAATGGTAAAGCTATGGGTAAATCGATTAAGCTGGCAACATTCTATGACGTCAACATTGTTTCCAATTTTGCCCGCGCGCAGTCTTACGGGGACAGGTCTATAACAACGTGCTGGTGAAGTGAATGACAAAAGAAATTGAACCAATCATTCGTTCAATATTATGTTAAATGCAATGATTAAATTCCTATAAACTACATTCCTTTAATAATAATTGGTCAAATGTCTACCGCCCTGCCTCACGCTAAAGTATCAACGTATTTTTTTCTTAAAAAATTAAAAAGGAGGTTCAGATTTGAACATTATTTTAACCACCAAGTAAATACGCTAATTGGCAGACGATGTGGCCAGTAAGGTACTGATTAGTGTAATCACAGGATTAGTGTTACTGGAACGTCGTGAAATCGACACGTAATGTTACGGTTGAGTTTAATTGATGACTAGCCTACTTGAAGATTTACTTGAAGGTGGTGAATGAGGCCCTTATAGTACTGGTTAATATTTTAACTCAATGTGACCGCCGTCGACTATATTGATTACTACTACTGATTATAGTTTTGATTTTCCGTACAATATTTTTTCCCTTATTTTACCCCTATATTGCTGTTTTACCAAAATTATTACACGCTATTATTTTTCGTTTGTAATAAGGAGCTTAAATTTTAATAGAAATAGCTTCAGTGGCTTCGATTTTCCATATAATATTTCAACCCTTATTTTAGTCCCTTTAGGGATCATTAAAAAAAATAAAGTATGCAGATATTTTTCTTTTTAAATAAGTACGTAACTAGTGCCAAGTTTGACATCTGTATCTTCAACGGTTTGGATTTTTCCATACAAACTTTCATCCCTTATTTCACCCACCCCTTCACCCCTTCAAGCATTATGTTAACAAAAAAGTATCCTTTATCTCAAAGTCTCATCTATCACTGTATCAAATTTCAATAAAATCGTTTCTGTGGTTAAAGCGTGAAAAGGTAACACACAGACAGATAGACAGAGTTACTTTCGCATTTACAATTTTATATATATTGCATAGATGTAGTATAAAACATAGATCGGCAATGGAACATTTTGAGTGAGCCCAAAACGGGGTGGTGATAGTGTGCGTGAAGTTTGCATGTGTGCTTGACAAATCACGCTACTCCATGCACTGTCTCAAGCTAGGATTTTTTTAAAGGAGTAAGCGATATTTTATTACAGTGAATATAAAAATATCGACATATTATAAGTTAATAATAACGTGTTTTTGGTTTTTCGATATCACATTTGCAACGATGATGAAATGATGCATAGAAGTATCGCTTTTTTCTATTAATGTCTATTATACTATTGTTTTATTACATTTACAGCCTCCACGACACAGTTAGATCTGCACATAATTTATTGATACTCATCTAAGAAAATATCAGAAAAGACAAATCTGGTCTTCTACTTTTTAGTATCACATTATACACAATTACGCTACACCGCGCCAGGATTTATTTTAAAAAATAGTGCTATTTTGTTATATTTCAAATATTATTACTTAAATAACAACTTTTATCACAAAATTCACTTATGATATAAATTTTAACTGGACGTCATGTTGTTAAATGTCAAAATCCGCTTAGCCAAAAAAAAGGCTGTTATAATCTAAAATATTCCGGCATGCGCCGTGAAACACAAAAAACTATCAGTCTGTCTCGTTTCTTAGCACGTCATCGATATAGCTTCCTCTTCTTCTCGTGTGAATGCGACAAAATATATCAATTCGTCTGTAGTATTCTCTGTCTACGTTGACAGAAGTCTGAAAAGTTGAACTGCAGAATACTGAAAACCATTTTAGTCGTCAATCAACACATTTTTCGGCTTTGAACAGAATTTCAATAGTTCATATTTATTAACACAGAACAATGTTGTTAATCATTCATAATTTACCATCTGTTGTAAGTATTGCTTTTCTATTCCGCAAATACGATGTTAAAGTAGGTTTTCATGTGATATGATTGTAACTCGTAGACGAGGTACTCCGACGTGAAGAACCTCATAAAGACGCATTGCGACTTGTCTAACGTGATATTGGACAACTTGATGGCGGATGGATTGACTAAGAAAGTGACTGTGGGAGTCGCAGACAATGTGGACGCGAATGTGATCAGGAGGAATCTCAACGGATTCGTCCTCGCCGGGAACAAGCTAAAAGTGGAGGAGATGCGCTCCAACAAGGTAGCAATTATTTATTAAGTTCTTTATTGTAGGAGCTAAACTATATATAATTTTGCATTTTTAACAACTTGTTTCTACACTACTTACTACCAACCTCACAGCCTCCATGGCGAAGTCAGTTAATACGCCGACTGTAAAATGGGAGCCTGCAGGTTCAATCACCACACCTAAACAAGTATTTGTGTGGCTTATAAGTATTTATTAGTCTTGTAGTTTCTGATACCCACAGCTCAATATTTGCTTGACTTGTATGGTAGTGTAGGGTCAGGGCTATGTGACTGTTAGGTGTATTTATTTGCCCTGTAATGATTGATCCACCATATAATTGATTCAACAATTATGAACTTATTAGTTAAGTTTCCTGTACAATGCTTTGTTTATCAAGATCCTTTTTTCAATGTCTAAAAATTAACCATCAAATAACAATGTATTTGCAGGGACCACCACATAAGCAGCATGAAAACTCCAGTTCAAGTAAGAGCTCAAGATGGGCTCCACCTATCCCGTCTCTGCTAGACTCAAACACAGCTCCAAGGCTCAGTTCAATGATGGACCAAAATACTTCATCAACAGCAAAGAACTTGCCCATGATGGGACAAAATATTCCTATGATGGGCCAACATGCATCATTGTTAGGATTCAATCCAGCTATGATGGGGCTGAACACCCCAATGATGAATCAAAATGCAATGGTAATGGGGTCCAATTCCCCTATGATGGGGCAGCATTCTCCAATGATGGACCAAAGCAACTCACTGATGGGTCAAAATATGTCTATGAACAGACAAAACCAATCAAGATCAGATAGAAATGGTTCATCAATACACTCCTCAAACACCAATCAACATTCTTCACAAATGGGTTCAAACACCTCAATGAACCAGTTCAGCCCTTTCATGGGGCAAATAAACCCATTGATGGGGCAAAATACATTGATGATGGGAAAGAATCAGCCAGCGATGGTACCGCCTCCATTAATGGGTAACACATCATTCTCTGCTCCGTTCTATATGACTCCACAGGTGAGGAAAATTTATATTTTGTCATTTTATTACTGCTAAACTTAAAAAATACATTATAGATGTACCAATTGAATAAGTTACGTTGGCTATATTGGGTTGCAAACATAACTAAGTAATCTTTCATTCGTTTAGTGACATTACCGGATGCTCAATACAACTCTCCTGTTGCCATTCTTTGTTCTTCCCGCTCTACTCTCAGTTTAATGGGCCGGCAACACAACCATGATCCACTTTGTGGATGTTTATGGGTGGCAATGATCACTTCCCGTCAGGTGACCTGTTTGCTCGTTTGTCGGACTTAAGATATAAAATAAAATATTGTAAATCATATCAAAATATAGTTGTTGCTTGAAATAACCAATAGCAGATCACAAAGTTCACGCGTAAATAAAGTATGTGCAGAATGGGTAAAATAAAATCTGCATATAAAAATACTTTAAGCCACATTTACACGGAGAGAGTTTCACGCGAGAATCGTATGCGATAATTGCATGACATAACCGCCATAGGGTATCGTGTTCCGACAAATGTTTACACGATGCGACATTTTTCTATCCTTACGATAATCGTATCTTTGAGGCGAGAAACTCTCCCCGTGTAAATGGGGCTTTACCGGCACAGGTACAATGTAAATTATTTAAGTGGTACAATAAATTTAATATTTCACTGACTTTCATAAAATACTTAAATGTGTATTTAAGTACTATTTAAGTATTTAATATCCAACCATCCATCAGCCAAAGGAAGTCCACTGCTGAACATAGGCCTCTTCCAAAGACTTCCACACTGACCTGTTGTAGGCAGCTTGCATCCAGCGACGTCCCGCGACTTTTACTATTTAATATACATTGATAGTTTTTTAATATCATCATGTTTAGTATTAGCATCTTTTCAAAGTTACATATTATACATTCAGTCCTATCTCATGGCACATACTACATTCAAATGTCAAACAAAAATAATCCTTGGAAGTATGCCTTTACCTTAGACATTCCCATACAACTTGGATTCAAATGTGTGACCAGCCTGGATTGAGTTTCTTGATATAAGACGGAGATTTGACGATTGAATGCCCTTCAATATCACCTGCAATCCTACACCAAGTACACATACTTAGAGGGGTTACTTAAGATTCCCGCATTGTTTTGGCCCGGCCGGATCTGGCAGATCTGTGTAGTTATCTTGGACTATAAGAATGGCCCGCTTAATGGGGGTTACGTCGCAGTCTCACAGAAAACTAATGTACTACTTATTTACGTGATTCGGTGAGCGATATTGCCGCAAGTCCAATTTTTCATTCCTCCTCCTATTCTTTATCCCTTCACATTACTGTTGGAGACTATAACCCTACTGTTGGAGATGTAACAAACAATAAATCTACATGGCTACAATAAAAAATTACACTACTAGTCTATGTCTCTGCACTAATCTAAGCTACTTACATTTTCCAGAGGAGGTTGTGTATCTCATGCAAAACTTGGGGTATAGTCGCCAAGACATGATGTCGCAGATCTACTTGTTTCCGAGACATGGGTGATATAACGCAAGCTTGCCCTGGCTATACGCTGTGCATTATTGGATCTATGTCCGTATTTCATCATGGTTTATGGTTATAGATCTGTAAAGAAGCATAGACTAAATACAGGGCTGATTTTCTTGTGCTATGTCAAATAACTTGGAATATTCCTCAAGTCGATTTGAGAATTTTCTATTTTAGGTTTCAAAAACTCTTTCACACATATTTGTGTGAAGGAATTTTGGGGATATATCTATAATTGTACACACAACCCAGTGTATCACCCAATTCGTATATGTAGCAGTAATTTCTTTCCACAGAGCAATCTCTACGGCAATCACTCTAGTGGTCAGCAAATGGCGTCACAATTACCAGACTTTTCCGGTCAAAAGGGTATGCAATCGCATAATAGCGGGTACCCTGACTCAAGGCACCGGAAAGACATTTCTGATAAATCTGTGTGGGACACGTCTGCAGATGGCTCTAACTATAGAAATAAGCGTCACTCGGGTACCTCCGAGCGGGACCGCGACCGCCACGATCGTGGCCCTTTGTCTAGTTCGCGGCGCTCCAAGTGGGACGCGCCGCGGGGCGACTACGAGGCGGAGGGGTCGCGCTACAAGTCGCAGTCTACGTCCAAGCGAGCGGTAAAGCCGTGGGCCAACAACAACGCGCCCTACAACAGGAGCGAGTACGGACTGTTCGACAGATCGCACGATCGTGAACCGGACCGCTACTCCAGGCGCCAGGAACAGGCCCCGGAATATTCTGGTTCCAATGCGTACCAGAATAGGGCGCCACCCGTTGGAGGCCGCGACTCTGCATCACATTACAGAGGCCCGTCTCCTCCCGGACAAAGAAGGGGACCTCCGCGGGACGATTACAGGGAACGTGAGAGATTTTCTCCGCCAGCAAAGCGCGTGAAACCGAACCAGCCGGAAAACAAATACGGCCCGCCTCAAAAGAAGGACAACGTCAAGGCGCCGGTCTCGTCGATGAAAAAAGTAATAGAGCGCGACGTGGTGTGGCGCAGTCAAGCTGCCGCCGCGCTCGTGCTGGAAATGTTCAAAACTATCAAAACCGACGACAGCGTGCAACAAAACGTTGCCTACAACAAGATGAAGGTGGCGGTGCGCAACCGCTTGCTCATCATATTGAACAACAGGATCTCGGTGAAAATACCCGACCAGTCGTTGCTGTACCGGCGTAAGTTTAAGCCTGACGAGGATCAGCACCTTTACGATCGCATCGTGCGCCATATCAAACGGCAGACTGAGCGTGAAAACAACATTCAGTCTTCTGAACAAGGTAATTGCATCATGCTTTTATTAGTACACTCGTTGGTGAGCCGAGGCAAATTCCAAATACAATATTTGTAACTTTGCCGCGGCAACCACGGATTACAACTATTACAAGTTGCAAGATTGAAGCGGGATTTACGAAACTTAAATACACATTGGACTGGTTTAGGTTTTTCATGTTGATCTATCTGCCTTCATGCCACCTTATGAATTTATTGTAGAAATATTTAATTTGCTACCTACCGTCTGCCTGGTGCGTTGAGTAAGGTAATCTGCGTCAAGATAGGTTTTTCGAAAAGAAAAACTGGCACGGTACAGATTACATGGACTGCAAAATGGATTCAGAATTTCACGTTTAAGAAAAATCGTCACTTCAAAGAATGATATTGTTATAATAAATTGGCTTAGCAGTTTTCTACTTCCGACTTCGCATTGGTCATTGAAATATTATACTAGGGCGGACACATTATCTATCAGTGACGTGAGGAAATAGTGAAGCGGGACCGAAGACGGTGTGGCTGGGTACAACTGACAGAGAAAGCGCTACCGCTTTGTTCTGTTACAGACATTTTGTTCGCAGTGTCCGCCCTAGTACACCTAATATTTCAGTGGCATCAGCATTCCAGCTTCGAAATACGACGAAAGACTCGTTAGTCTTTTATATTCAAATCCTCGTTCGTATCTGACCAGTAGTATTTTTTGGGACTAGTAGACATTCTACCCTATTACAATCTATCTTCAATGCCTGTTAATTGCCCCCCTCAGGTAACCCTACTCCATAATATAGTCATTAGTAGCGACCCGTCCCATCTTCGCCTGGCTGCAGATGTTTTTTGAATCCACACCAGATACATACTATTTTTCGCATAAGCTCGGACAACCTGTATATGTATGATACATATAAAACATCCTCCTGAATCACTCTTTCTATTAAAAAAAACCGCATTAAAATCCGTTGCGTAATTTTAAAGATAAGCATATATAAGGACAGACAGACAGCGCGAAGCGACTTTGTTCTATACAATGATATTTTGAAATACGAGGCAGACTTACCCTAGGGTAAGTTACCCTATTAAGCGATAACCATACCACATCATACATATGATGTAAGCCCCGTCACAATGACTCACGAAGGTTTTATTTTGGGTTCAGCATGTGTAAATTGGGTTTCGAATGTTTCTGTTGAATCTCTAAAATAAAACAAAATAGGATTAGTGTCAAAAAATATCTACTACGTTACTTAACCAATTGCTGAAAAATCTACGATGTTTGAAACTCATTGACCAGAGTTACAAGGGATTCGTTACATCATGGTTGTATGATGAAGAACTTGTAGTAGAGTGTTTAATCCATAAAAGGATACAGGCTACATATTATGTATAATACCTCAGTTACCTTTAGGTTAAATCAGGTTCACAGTTCTAAAGGGGAGATTAAAAATCTGACATAAAGATTCCTGATCTTACATAAGACATTATTACTCCTTTTTCTATTGAAGACTGGTATTCTGACCAATTTGAATTCGGAGTAACGCTTTTTAGCTTTCGGGACGATGACTGACCCACTGGGAAGTGCAATGCTCTGTAATTAAATAAAAATATACACAAAAGTGACTGATTCCAAAATAAGGCAAACACCTTTGATTTTTTGTATTTAGGGGTGTATGCATTACTTGATAAGGATTTTACAATATAAAATACCTTCCATTTAAATAACTTTTTACAGTACATATTAATATACGTTTCCAATATGTAATTAAAGTATTTATTTATTGTTTTCTTCCGTCCCAGTAATATCCATAAAAGCTTTTGATCCCACTACAGTGTAACAATTTATGAAAATAAAATATACAGCACAATAAACAAATTAATCAGCCAAAATCAAGATGGAAGTCTTGTATCGTGGGGATCAAAAATGGGATGCTATGAGAGACTTTTGGGGTCTTACGACACCCAGGGGGGTTGCTCTATGATCCGAAACGAAACTTGAATGTTCGGAAGATCAACGTTTGGAGTAAGTTATAAGTTTTCCACTTCTAAAAATCAACGCTATTTTCTATGACACTTATCAATTACTCCGAACTAAGTCTTTAGTTAGGACGTACTATAACGGATTCGAACATTTTGTGGAGTATGGAAAATGAAAATGAAAATAATTTATTGAATCTATTAAAATGTTCAACATTATTTAGATTCAGTCATATATTTTTTTCTACCACCTGGTTCGGAAAGCGGTTTTCACTAGAGAAGAACGGGCAAGAAACTTTAGTGTTGCTCTTTTCCTAGGCACATTCGTACAGTTTTACATGCGACGTCCGAACATTCGAGTTACATTTGGGATCATAGCGCAACCCCCAGACCCGGAGCGAAAATTTAGCTAAGCATTTGTCTTTGATTTTACAACTGAATTCATAAATAACTTTCTGGCAAAAATTGGGGATATTTTTTTATTTTAATAGAAACATTAACATGATTGTTTTAGTTACAGATAGCGTGAAGGTAGAGAAGGCCACTGAAGCAGTAAAACAACCTGTTAAGACTGTGCCCAAACCGGCCCCAGCCAACAAACCGCAGCCGACACAAAACAAGCCTGGCGTATTACCAAAATACCCTCAAGGAAGTAAGAATTTCGAAATATTAACAGCTCTTGCAGATTATAACCGTATTTTACCGGATGTTTTTGATAAATTATAACCAATTGGATCTTCGAAGACCCTGTTGTATCTTGTATTGTTGTTGGATCTGATGGGCCGGCAACACATTCATGATCCAAGTATTGTGGATTTTCATGGGCGGCAGTGATCACTTACCATCAGGTGACCCGCTTGCTCGTTTGCCGGACCTATGCTATAAAAAAAACTAGGTTAACAGACGCAGTATCAGTCTCAATAAAGAATAAAACAACTAACAATAATTTCGCTTTGTTTCAGATAAGGCGCTGCATCAACGTAAGTGTTTAGCTTTTATTAAAATTTAATACTAAACATATCATTCGAGCTAGTGAAACTGAACTATGATTACAAATATATATACTAATATATAAAATACATACATTACTTCCAAATCTTTATACTAATTGTCTCTTTTAACGTTTTCTATGCAAAGTATTTAAATATTTCTCAAAAAAGAATTTAATATCACCATATAAAATTGTAAATCGTTGAAATAGATTAGAATTCACTCCATCGTTTGATAAACAACACAAAAACCCCAATCCGCAAAAATATATTTACAATTTTTCCAATGGAATATATTCTTAACTTTTCACAGAGCAAAAGAAAGAGTTCAAAGAGGAGTTCAAAACATCCTGTCCCACTGCTGATTTGGACGATGTTACTAAGAAGGTAGTTGGAGAAGAAATGGACAATATCAGAGATTTAGTGAGTACCACATTCTTTTTTCTTATGGGGGAAAATCCTCATTGGATACCCGATCCAAAATAGACCGGGCATGTCGGAATCCTACCGGCTAAAAAACCCCATGTCTCCATCTGCACTTTAGAGACACTTTGGGACTCAAAATGACATAAAGCCACTACGCAGGAAAAAAAACCACAACGATACTAGGTTGTAGAAACAGGACGATTTCTACCACGATAATGAGTACCTCTTAGTGACAAAACCTTGCTTGTAACCAATATCGATTATAAATTGATTGATGACGTTAGGCCCTGTGCACACAGAGCAACTTTAATGGAAGAAACCTGTCAAATTCTATGAAATATACAATTGCGACAACTGGGCATTGTTCCTGCAATTTGCAACTTTTATCGAAAACCAGTACAATGTTGACAGTTCCCTTCAAATAAGTTTCTCAGTGTGAACAGCGCATTAACTGCGGTGCTACCATTCTCAGAAGAATGACAAAATCAGTTTGAGAGATTCTAACACTTACTGTATCAGCCTACATACTTCCCACTGCAGGGCACGAGCCTCCTCTACAATCGAGAGTACGATTGAGAGGTGTTAGGCTATATAGTCCAACACGCTGGCGTAGTAAGTTCTAACACTTAAAGGTATTTTTTCTTGTTACAATTACTAGCACGAATCTTTAGGTAAGTCCCTTTTAAGTGGGTCCCAGCCGACCACAATCCGCAATGTGCCGAGGTGGAAGACCCTATGGCCTTCCAGCCCAGTGTCTCTACACTGACATACCCCTTTCCGCCTACCCCGGGGTATCGAAAGGGGGAGACAGGAGGAGAAAAAGCTATTATTTTCTCTTGGGATTTATATTTTTAATGAATAATTTTTCAGATGTTATCAGAATGCACCGCCGACTCAGGAGACGAGGCGCAGGAATTCTTCTGCGAGAAAATTAATAAGCACCCGCGGATATTTGATGAAGCTATAAGGGTATGCTTTCATAAATGATCTCATTGCGTGGTTTTAGTGAAGCAAGTTTTGATCCTCGACGACGATAATATAGAATTATCTAAAACACTTGACGACTTGCAATTGTTTGCTGGGGCTTTAGGTTAAGTACATAAAGAAATAAGTCAGTGAGAAACTGTTAAATATAATACGAGATAACTGTCAAGTAAGAAAAAAACGTCTCTACTGAGAAAATATTAATTTTACGACTAACTTTGATGCTTGTTTCGAATAAAAGTTATGGATAGTGTTTGCGCTTGAGCATAAGATAATGATCAAAATCAAATGTCTACAATATGTTTATTATACAGATCCGCGCGTTTCTGTCACCGAATAATGCCTTCATCATGTGTAAACCGTAACAAATATATAATATTTTGTTTTCAGATGTTGACATTGAATTTAGCGAAGCGCATTCTGAAATCGGGCACAGTGCCAGTGGTGCGCGTGATTGGGACGCCGAAACCGCCGCGGAAGGCGCCGCTGGTCAACTTCTTGAAGGACAAGGGCGTCACCAGTCTGAAGAAATCCGCCCGCAAGGCGCTTTACATCGTCACTTGCGACTCTTACGAGAGCTTTGATAAACTCTGCGCCATGAAGAACGTGGTTATTGGTGAGTTTATGATTAATTAACTTTTTATTTAATTATTTATTAAACATACTACCCTTTTAAAGGTTATATAACATACACAAAATATCGTAGAGTAGTACATTTTATTAAATTATTTTATTAGTAATGAATCAAAGCCAGGGAAAGATCTTTCTTGCACCACGATGGCTTGGCAAAATTTTGTGGATTCAAATACATTTGAAATTGGTGGATAATTGTCATTTTTCCTCACGATCGTTTTCTGCTTGACGGTTTTTAAGTTCGCAGAATTTATAGAATGTAAAGACCCGACAGAAACCTTAATAAACCTATTTTATTGCAGATGATTTAAAGGTGTCGTTCAAGCCCATGTACCTCACAGCTCCACCTGACAAAGTTAGACACAAGAAAGGACAAAAACAAGTCAACAAACGTGTTGTCCAACCAGACCCCGACACTGAACTGGGTGCGTTGGAAGATATACCGATGGATGAAGTGATCGCTCTCAAAGAGGAAGCCAATGTAGAATTAAAAAGCATTAAAGAAGAAATTGTATCACCTGTTAAGATTAAAGAGACTAAACCATTGATCGAACAATGTGATGTCAAAAAACAAGATACGTTCGCACAAGACACTCAAGAAGATTACGACTTTACACAAGATGTAGATGAAACTACGGCCACAAGACAATCGGCAGGCGATAATGATGACGTCACTAAACTAGGTAATTTTGAAGATGACGCAACAGAAACAGGTGATTATGACGTCACAGAACAAGACGAAGATGGGGATTTTGAAGTGAATGAGGATGATTTAGAAGATTATTAGCTTTTATTAGCTACTGGCGAACTTATGTTTGCTTTCGAACAATTTTTCTCACTTAATGAAGTTTATATGATTTGGCCACTGTGTGGCATTTCCGTACTAGAATATCAACCACATTTAATTTCAAATTAATTTGAAATACTGATTATTCTGTGTATTGGAAAACCATTATTGTAATTGGTTCAATGTAGTGAACCTTTCAATTTACAGGTTTTACAGATGTAGGTATTAAAACTTGTAGATGCTTACTTAGTATGGACTGTCAGATTAGTATTTCTATGTGAAACTGTCCACTGCAATAATTATGTAGTACTTTTAAACCTAAAAGTAAGACCTTTAATATTCTTTAATTATAGGTTATCAATTATTATAGATGTGTAGTGTAGTTAGTCTTATATAATATGCATTTTATGTTTTATACATTGCAATGATATGTAAATAATAGCCTTGTCAAACTGGCCCAAAAATAGGGGGGGGGGGAGTTTAGGAGGACATTCATTTACAACAAGCTCATAATTTACAGGCGCGTAAGGGATACCACTCTAATGAAATCTTGAAAAGATTTATTCAAGGTCAAAAGTAGCAAAAATTTTTTGGCCAAAAGGTTATTTAACTATAAAAATAGCTCACAATAAAATTGTACATCAGGCAATTATATGTTAAAATCGTCCTTATATTATGGGAAATGTAATTGAAGTAAAATTTGAAGTTCCCTCATGTGGTGTCCTATACGTACCTGTAAATTTTCAGCTTGTGAATTAATGCAAGGGTCAATGTCTATTTTGACCGGACTAATAAGGACTACAACATTTTCGTAGAATAATACTATGTTTAGAAATAAAATTTTCTTTAATTATCGGGTACATTTGTTTTATTTTTTAGAAATATTGCATTAAATGTAAATAATAAAACTGTTTTTTATTATACAATTATTCTCATGTCATATAAATTATTATGGGCAGTAAATGAGCCTACAGTTAATCTCATCTTCATTCAAATAACTTGTATGTATATAAGGATGGTGTATTCGCTTTATTAACTTGCATTTCCCTTGGCCTGAAAAGAAAAGATGATTAAGAATTAGGAACAAACCAGGAAGAATTTAGTATGATTATAATAATAATAATAATAAAGTTTTATTGAAATAAAAGAATTACAAAGACTTAAATCTACTTACAATTAAATAAAGATAATGAGATCTTATATTCTAGCTGAACCAGAGGTTCCCAAACTAGGCGTAGCCTGTGACTTGGGATACCATTAATAGATTAAGCTTACAGTATTACATAATAACCAAAAATAATAATAATAATTAGCATGTATGTGTGCAATGTATGAAGATTCTATTCTTTTTTTGTTCAGTTTCCTTTTTAACCGACTTAAAAAAAGGAGGAGGTTCTCAATTCGTCAGAATCTTATTTTTTTATGTTTCACCTATTACTCGAAGATGCCTGAACAGATATGCATGTGTATAGTAAGTCCTCAAAAATGTTATTATTATAACACATTTGCGTATTTTATTGATGGTAGTGCATCCTTATATTCAAATGTTATGTAACCACATCAGCACACATTTGAAAAACCGTATTGGTGCGAAACATATACATACTTCACATGTGGTCTCATAAAACTTTTGTCAAGATCTAAGGAATATCTTCAGACCTGGAGAGTAAAAGACCTCAAAATTGAGTAGGATTCCAAAGCTTCTTTTTGCATTAGCTTTAATATAAGAGTTATAGAGTTGGAGAAGAAGGGGGACAGGTGAGAAAAGTAATATACATGTAACACATAGAAATTTTGAATTAAATAAGGCATAGGTCCTACGTGTTTGGCAGTTGGCGATACGCATTCAATATGTTACGCACATATTTTGATTTGTTGGTTAGTCAAGAATGAAATAGATAATTTTTCTTACTTTATAGTGTTTTTTCGAGTCGGTTCTCATTTTTTATTAATAATTTTGGTAATTTTTCGGAATTTATGTTATGAACAAAATATAATATGTCCTATATTACTTTAACTATTCAGAGGCAATACCTTGTCTACTTCCTCATTCCAATCAGAGCCGCCTTCAAACAAAATGTCTCCTGGTAGTTTTGGTACTTCCGCGTCCGATGTTTTTGGTACTTGTACGTCCAATGTTTTTGGTCTTTCTGTGTCCGGTATTATTGGTGCGTCTGTTTCTGTTAATTTTGGCGCTTCGGGCTCTGTTATTTTGGATTCCTCGGTCTCTGAGGGTTTAGGTTGTTCAGTGTCTGTTGCTTGTGGGTCTTTATTCTCCGATATTTGTGGTTCATTTTCTGGGAGTTTTGCTTCGTCAGTATCCATTTGTATTTCATTTTGTTCTTCAACATTTGTATTACCGTTCTCTTTCTTATTATTATCTGTAGCTTAAAATAAAATAAACGTTTTAATGTGAACATTGATTAAATCTTGGCATTTTTAGTATAATTAAGTAATAAAAAAGTGACTGATTTGCAAAAAATATTTATGTTACTTAACTTTATTCTATTCAGCTACACCAAAAATATTTTTCCCTACAATCACAATGTTAGGACCTTCCTGGACACACTAATCTGATTGATCATTGATTCATTCCACATAGCATTGTCATTTCCTAGTCATATTAGACAACAAAATATCAAAATTGTTCGGATTTTTTTCTTTGTGACTTTGTTTGGTTATATTTTGCTGAGTTTAATACGAATGAAATGAAAATTAAATGTTAGAAGTGTTGCCAAACAGCGGGCGGGACGGGACGGCGACGCAACGCTCACGGGGCGTAATCAGGTGTAATGTACTGGTTAGGATGAAACATGTTCCGTATCAATCCATAACTGCTGTTTGGCGAGACCATTTATAGTGTATGTTTAAAAATAGCCTTTCCTTAGGCTTTAGATAGTAGGTAATTATTATAATTTTAATATATCCTAAATTATAGTACGTAATTTCCGATTTGGATTGTAAATTAATGATTGTATTGTGAGGTGGTTAGCATTTCTCACTCTCTTTCTTCAGCCACAGGAAGTCCACTGCTGAACTTAGGCCTCCCCCTCCCTTGGTTAGTATTTGTAATCAATAATTCTACAGTTCCATCCATCCATCCATCAGCCAACGAAAGTCTACTGCTGAACATAGGCCTCCCCCAATGATTTTCAGTGACCTGTTGGAGGCAGCCTGCATCCAGCGACGTCCCGCGACCTTCACCAGGTCATCTGACCACCTTGTGGGCGGACGTCCTACGCTGCGCTTTCCGCTACGTGGCCTCCATTCGAGAACTTTTTAAATTCTACAGTTAGAATTTGGCAAACAAAATAAAACACTGCAAAGTAAAAAAATATATTTTGTAACACTTATGTCTATTTAATTATTTTCCTATAGCTGTCTGTTTAATATTTAATCGAATATTTTCTAATCAACAGCAACGGTTTCAATTTTAGGTTCTAGTTTGATAATGGTGACTGCTTGTGAATCATTACCTTGAGTATCTCTCGGAGCGTTATTCTCTTCATCACTAGACTCGTCAAACTCGTAGACACCTTCAGCATTTTTGGCCTTATACGACCAGAAAGCTTGCTTAATTTCATCTAAAATTTGATTTATCATCGTCGCGTCTGCATCTATGGGATGCCTGTACCTATACGCCTTTATTACATCTCTGGCAGTTGTCCCTTTATACTGTAACTTTTTGGTTTCTTCGACCAGTACTGCTATTTTCTTTCTCAACTCCACGTGGACTCTTTGCAGCAGTATCTGATAATATCGTTTTAGCACAAGCGGTTTTAGCAATGGTTTCATCTGTTCCAATAGAATGTTCTCTGCTGTGGCATTTTTTGGCAGTGTTGCGTGCTCCATCTTGAAATTCCAGGCTGGTTTGATTTCCTGACGAAAATACATCGTTTTATAATTAATTGGTTTTGGTCCTACATTTATATATTTTGTCTTGCCTTCAAGTTTTTTTTAATGCAATAAATGGCGAGACGAGCGTGCTATTCGCCTAATGGTAAGCGATACGACCGCTCATGGACATAGCAAAACCAAACAACACCATTAATTACAAAGGAATGCTTGGCATTCCACTGCGCTCTCTATCTTGATATATGTGATTTTAAGTCTCATTATCTCCAGTAGCTACTCTGGCTACAATATCCTTTAAACCGGAACACAACAGTGCATGCCGATTGGCGGGAGAAATAGACATTGCGGTGTTACCTATCCAGGCGGTCTCTCACATAATATGAGAGACATACCACTAGTAAGTAAGAGTGATTTTTTTTCAACTCTCTTTTTATTTTTTTTATGATTAATTTCTTTAGACCACCGTTTCCCATTTGCTGGGTCGAGACCCGGTTTTGGGCCATCAAAATAAAATTCCGGGTCACAACATTCCCTTAGCAGAAAATTTTCGTCATTTTTTTTGGTAACTTTAAGCAATAGTTCCATAGTTCTTACTAAAATTTAGTGACTAAATAGGTGATACCAAGGTATGTAGTAGCAATAAAACCTTAATAAATATGTATTATTTTAACTAATTGAACCAGTTTTTGTTTAAAAACATTAAGTGGGTCACAAAGGGGCTTTGTAAAAATTACGTGGGCCATAGCAGAACAATGTTTGGGAAACACTGCTTTAGACAGTTTGGTGGCGCTAATACTCAGGGAAATTAAATTGTATTGTATTGTATCAGCCCATATACGACCCACTGCAGGGCACGGGCCTCCTCTACAATCGATAGTACGATTGAGAGTGGTTAGGCCATATAGTCCACCACGCTGGCCTAATGCGGGTTGGCGAACTTTTTACATACCATAGAAATTTATACAAATCGCTATGGTATGCAGGTTTCCTCATGATGTTTTCCTTCACCGTTATAGTGCGTGGTGATTGACTATCAATACATACATGACTCCGAAAAGTCAGAGGTGTGCCCTGGGAGTTGAACCCGCGACCACCGTGAACATGTAGGCAGCCGCGTCTGGTCCGTTACCAACAGGCCACCACGTACTTTTCAGGGAAATTAAATGCTTGGGTTGAATTATTTTCCTCCATTACTTCTACCTACATTTAAGCCATAGGATAATATTAGTGTGAAACATACGGCCCACTGTTTCAGTTATCAAGGCAAATATGAAATATCTTTCTTAAATTAAGTTTTCATACGTGGACACAGCAGCTGGTATGAAATGATTATATTATTATGATCATCCTAACTTACGGTAAATCGCGACGAGTTACTCGCGGACACGTATAGCTGTCGTTAACTGAAATATATGGATATGAAGAACAAACAAATGTCCCGGTAAATACAAACCTGCTCAAATTTCATCTGTTTTTGAAGTAACTCTGTTTTCCGCTTTTCCAACTCTTCCTTTTCTTTCTTAAGCTGTTCCATTTTTTTCTGGAATATATTTCAATACAAATTTAGAACACACTGTATATTGACTGGTTCAGATACCGACCCATGTGATGAACAGTTTCAGTACTTCACCAGCCTTTTATTAATAAGAATGTCCTTGAAGAAGCTTTGCTGTCGCGTTACGTTTAGTGAGTGAGATTGCCAGATGACCAATACCCCTTTCCTCTTTTCCATCTTTTCTTCTTTCCACTCCCCTCCCGATTTGATGGGCGAGCAACACATCTACGATCCGGTTTGAAGAATATTGTAGCCAGCGTGACTACTGGACATATTGAGACTTAACACCTTATGTCTCAGGATGGCGAGCGCAGTGTAATGCCAAGCATTGCTTTGTTATTCATGGTGTTATTTGGTTTTGCTACTGTCCATGAGTGGACGTATCGCTTACCATCAGGCGAATGGCATGCTCGACTCGCCATTCATTGCGATAAAAAAATAAACTTAAGTGCGAATTACTCACATCAATATTATCTTTCTCCTTACTGAGAGGACTCCGTGATCGATCCCTGTCCTTCCCACTTTTCTCAGATAATATTTCTATTTTCAGATCACATTGCACCCCTAGTATAGTCTGAGGCTTACTGGTCAGTTTCTCTATAGCTTTAGGCACTTCTGCTTTATTGTAAAATTCTATTTTGCATTTTGTTGAATTTGTATCCATTGAGAAAGAGAAATCGTGGACCCAAAATCTTATTTTAAGTTTCTGTAGTATTTTTCTCACTGCGAGCACAACGGAATTTACCTCAGCCTGAAATTGCAAATAATATTATTAATAGTAGAAATAAGATTATTTATCATTCAGTTTAATGGTGTAGAAAACATTATGTTCAAAACTGCTTACCAAACATATCTTATCAAGATTTTCTAAGACATGTAAAGTGAGTCTACTAGCACTAGCGTGGTGGACTATGGCCTAAGACCTACCAAACAAACTCTTGGTTGTAAAGGTGTCCCATGGTGATAGTGTGTGGTACAGAGATAAATGAATGCTTTACTATTGATGGCAGGGGCAATGAAGAGATCATGAGAGTACCAATAGTCGATGCAATCAGTATGCCAACTTGCGTGACCTTGCTATTGTAGTTAGTTCTTATACATCACATACCACTTTTGTCATATTTTTTTTTCTGCCTCAGTGGCACATTAGTACTACGGTATGATTACAACACTGAGGGAGGTCTCAGGTTCAGATCCAAGGTTGGGTTAAATGATATTGGACACTTCTATTCATTATCAGCCCGGAGTCAGGACTTTGTGATTGATATTGTGATAGGATGGCACCCTATCACATTGTGGGACAAAACATACAAGGCGAAATGTGGGTGTCCTGGCAGCACTTTTGCCTACACCTTCGGGGGAAAATGCATGAGTTTATGTAGGAACAGGTCTTATTTTGTTTTAGCAAAGTGACTGTACCTGAAGGTTAGTACAATTCTGCTAACATTAGGCATTAACTAGCAACAATTATAACATGAAGGTCCATAGCAATAATGATGAATGTCCAAAAATATTTAAACATGAGTTAGTAATGTCATTTGGTCACTTTATATATGCGGTTTGTAATCCCATTTACAATCTCACCAATATTGCTTTCAATTCTGATATAAAAATATTTTAATATTTGGCTACACAGCTACAATGCTCAGGATTACAGAATCCTAGGCAAAATATAACGACACGAAAAAGTCATATAGGCCTGAAACAAAAGTGTTAACAATGTGTTTATCCTTATTCTTCAAATAGTAATTTTAATGAAAATTTAATTAAACCACCCATTTGCACAAGTATCATTACTGACTAGGAAAGCAGTGTAGACTGGTCCTTATAGCATGAAGTTTTAAAGACTTGTATTAGATTGTATGATTTTTATTAGTGTATAATGCTAAAAGATTAATTATTTTCCAAAAAAAATATTCTACTATGTATGTTCTTTAATTGATTAAAACATATTTTCTCATCTTTAAGTCCAAGTTCTAATTTCACCGTTTATAAACTAAAAACCCCATTTATATCAAAACTACAAACATAGTACATTCATCGTTATTGCAGTGGACCCTTCATATAATCATACATTATTCAGCACACGCCGGTCTGTTTGTTGTTTGATAAACAGCTTAGTATTACACCAGAGAGAGAGCTAGAAACGGACAATTTATTTTCATTAAACATGTTTGTTTGTGTATGCTATGTTTTTCGGTATCCTCTATTTTTTTTTAAATAACTTTTGTACTTACTCTTTTATACTTACATTTGCTGGCAGTCCGTCCATTTGAGCCACAACCGACATTGTATTAGATGATTATTTATTTCCTATTTAAACAAATTAGGTTTGTAATTCAAAAATTATTTATTATAACCAAACTTATTCTCTAATTATTGAGCCAAACAAATCATCAAATGTCATACTTTTGTGACATTTGTGTTGTTTTTTAAATTTATCCCATTGGAAAGGCAAAAGTCAAGCCTTACAGCCTAGTCGTGACATTTCTTTAATCATTGCGTTGGGCGCGTTCCAAAATATTTCTTTACTCATTGGTTCCAAACTACATATTTATAATATAGGTGGGGCGTTGGTACTTCAAAAACATAGAACCTAATGACGGTTCCGGGCCATCTTTTTCTGCCCTCCAATTGGCTGATATTTGACAGGATGTCCAACATGCACAAATTATTTGAAAAAGAAGATATAAAAAAATTGCTAAGGGTATTAAATTCCACTCAAACACATTTTAGATGGATAATAATTTAATTTAATTTCGGGTACCAACGGAATTTGTAGAAATTTGTTGTTAATTAGTTCGATTTTCACTAATAATTAATATAGCAGATCTACGGGAGGCTACCTGACATACATTTGCGTGTTCAAAATCATGGATATTTTCTTATTCATAATTTTGGTAATATTGCTATATTGGTGCAAATTGAACAAAATATATATTTTTTTATTCCATTGGTAACCGAAATTATTTTTTTATGATTATCTTTCTAAAACGAGTTTTGAGTGGAATTCAATAGCCCTAAACTATTTTCTTACATTTTTCTCTTGCAAAAATTCGTTCAGTTGGCACCACCATTTTTATCTACGTGTTTGAAGTACCAGCGCTCCCTCTTTAATAGAAATGCACAAACAAACTGGTAACAGTCAATAAACATTGTCACACTGGCGATGTGAGACGTCAAAGTCAAATTATACGATAAATTGGTGATTCTGGTTAGTAAACAAACAATAACGCAGAAAGTAATCACTACGTTATTATACAATGCTTTCTCAAGTCGTTTTAGTTTGCGACTTATATTTTTAGTGTGTTATATACGATGTATGTGCTATTTCCCAAACAGTTTTCTGATAATCATAAAACTTTGGGCACAAATTTCGCATTCAAGTCAATATGAAGTCAATTTTGTGCCAACTGATAGCAGTAACTCACATGCTATGATGAATGTTTTTATGGTTGCAATATACGATCTGTTTACCTACAATCTAGTAGGTACATACAACAGTAATAAATAACATATATTACATTGTTTTTTTTTTTTAATTTGAGTGTCCCCGAGGTAGTTCTAAACTCATTTATCATCGTTTATGATTCGGTCTAACAGAAAAAAATAGTTTCTGTCGACTTTTTATAGTCGCATTTGTTCATAATGGTTTTAGTATATCCATACATATATAATAAATTTGTAACTGATTGGTTCATGGAAGATAAATGAGAAAAACATATGGGGGATTATATTAATGTAATGGATGGGACTGGATTACATATCTTGAGTGAGAATGAGGCGGGACAAGGCGGAATATAACGGGACATGACGGGATGGGATTTTTTTATAGTATATAATATACACAATATTTTGGATCCAGATTCATAGCTTCATTTCAATGAATCTCAAGAAAATAGTATCCTCCTATGGAGTATTACGGGTAGACATTTTCCCAAATCAACCACATAAACCAAAACTTTATTTCCTCAAAGTTGTAGTTAAGGAATGTTATAAAAAGGCCACCCTCAAAACTAGTCTTGGTATTGTAAGAGACTAGATTAAGTAGAAGAAAATATTGACATGGGATACAATTAAAATGTAAAAATGTTAATATTCTTTGCATTGCAGCTGTCTTCTGCATATAATGAAGAAACAAATTTAAATGTGTAAAAGAAACAATAAAATTGGACAACATGAAGCTCTCCAGACTTTAATAAATAATTGACATAACTCAAGAACCTATAATCAGTAAAAATAATACAAAGTTGAAATAATAGTAATGCAGAAAAACGACATAAATATGAAAGGTGACAAACAAAAAAATAAAGTTAAAAGAACTCAAATTCAACGCTCTGCAAATTATATCAAGGGTGATGTCAAATTAATAAATCCTAATCCAACATTTTACATTTCTGTTAAAGTAATATTGAAACAAATGAAACACCATATAGAAGAATTTGAACAAACCACTGGTGTTACTGATTTCAAAGCTATAGTGGGATCACAGGTTAGAATAAAATTAATTGAAATATTAAAAGGGAAAGATTACATGAAATCTGCAAACATTACAAAGCTGTTTAGAGAGATTCATCCTCGAAGCAATGACAGAGATTTTATCAAAAGCATTGCAGAGACTACAATCAAAGAAACAAAAGATGATCATGAGACAGAACACAAAATACCAAATTGTCTAGCTTCTGCTGCAGTTTGAAATGTCGATTTGAGCACATGAGATAATACAAATTATTTATGAGTGGTTAATAACCAAATGCAAATGAATTTGGCTTTTAGAATGTATGAACTTATTTTCAAGATGAGTGAAAGGAAGTTTCGTTATCAAAATTAACTATGGTTTATAATTTAATTTAGATGTTTGACCTAAGATTTGTCCAAGTTTCATTACAAATTAAAATATGTAAAAATGCAGCGAAATGTTTTATTTAAACTCTTGAGACTTAGAATCTACACAAATAAAAGAACATCACGCCATTTACCCAAAAGCAATGGGCAGACATGCTACTGAGACACCCACGTCTCGCATTTTGTGTCTGTTATAGAGGGTGAATTTGAACCTGAGACCTCGGCGCTATAATCTGTACAACTGTGGCTAAGGCTGCGCCCGCGATGTTAGCGGGGCGGTAGCGGCAGCACAGGTAGGCCTCAACCGCGCCCACCTACTTGCGTTGCCGCTGACATCGAGAGCGAAGCCTTAAAGGCAATTAGGCGCAGGCACAGGCAACAAAACATCTGGGCCGAGTTGCTTAAACTAACTATGGCGATAACTTAAATTTTAAATACATACATCAACATCACGCCTTTATCCCAGAAGAGGCAGGCAGAGGTGCAACCAGGACACCCTTGAGTGGTCCGTCCCACAATGTGATAGGGGGCGAGCCTATCGCCATATCGGGCACAAATTCCTGACTCTGGGCTGATAATGAATAGGAAAATCCAATATCCTTGCCCGACACCGGATTCGAACACAAGGCCTCAGCTCTGTAATCGTACCGTAGTACAACTACGCCACCGAGGCAGTCATAAATCTAAAATAAATTTTAAAATTTCTAATTTAGGACTTAAATTAGACCACGCAAGTGGCCCATCGTTCTGTGATTATCCAGTGTAAAAACGATTTTGAAGGCTTGTTAGCGTATAATAGATTATTTAATAAATACACCCATCAGTCATATACATAGTCCTGAGACCTGATCCCACGCTAAGATTAAATCTCGTGCGCCTCAAAACTGCCAGAGACTTTTCGGCCTTACAACCAACTGTCTTTTATTCATAGATAGATCAAAACCTATTTAAGTTATCAAACGTTTTGTCTTATTCGCTCAAACTGAATTCTGAAGTCGTTCGAAAGGGACTAGACATTCGATAAATAAAATAGGTTCTAAATCAGTCTATGGATAAGGCATCTACAGTCTAGACCGGAGACAAATATTTGTGAGCCATACAAAAAATAGTCTCGGTGCGGTGATAGAACCCGTGGACTGTTGTTTCACAGCCGGCGTCTAACCGACTGCGCCACGGAGGCTGTCTATCCCTTAATTATCACAGCATAATTATATTATAGTTTAAAGTTTTACTGCATAATAATAATAAAATAATAAAACTGATTAATAAACACAGACTTGCTGTTATTATCACAGACCAGTAAACAAGTTATTGAAGTACTAAGTAATCTGTGGTTATTATGAGTATGGCGCTTAGTTTTTCATAAAATTAAAGTAAGATGAAAACAAATTATCGGAGGCAGCTTCGGGATTTTTTTTATCTTCTATGACAAGGCGTGGCCTGGTTTGCTCATCTTCCAGTTACTATTTTTTTCGTGTATTTTTAAATTACATGCTTATTTGAAAATAATGAAAATATAAACAATATATTGGCGGTTTTTGTTGTAATTTCTACAAGTTATGCATTTGTCTATAAAGTGAGATAAAGAGTAATTTGTATAATTTGAATTCTTTAAGTTTAAAATGAAACATCTTTCTGGCTTTTTAATTATTTTAATTTGTAATGAAAACCAGACAAATCTTAGGTCAAACATCTACATTATGTATATAAACAGTGTTTAACTTTGTTAACGAAAGTCAGTTTCCATTCATCTTGATAGCAAGTGTCTGCATTCCAAAAGTCATATTCATTTGCAGTTAGTTATTAAGAACCACTCATAAGTAATTTGTATTACCTATCTCATGTGTTCAAATCGACATTTCAAACTGCAGCAGAAGCTAGACAATTTGGTATTTTGTGTTAAGTTTCATTGGTATTTTTTTGTTTTATGATGGTAGTCTCTGCAATACTCTTGATAAAATCTCTGTCATTGCTTCGAGGATGAATCTCTCTAAACAGCTTTGTAATGTTTGCGGATTTCATGTAATCTTTCCCTTTTAATATTTCAATTAATTTAATTCTAACCTGTGATCCCACTATAGCTTTAAAATCAGTAACACCAGTGGTTTGTTCAAATTCTTCTATATGGTGTTTCATTTGTTTCAATATTACTTTAACAGTAATGTAAAATATTGGATTAGGATTTATTAATTTGTTGTGGTTCTCGGTGTAATTTTCAGAGCGATGAATTTGAGTTCTCTTTATTTCATTTTGTTTGTCTCCGTTCATATTAATGGTGTTTTTATGCATTAGTATTATTTCAACGTGTGTATTATGTTTAGTATCTATTACGGGTTCTTGAGTAATATCGACGACTTCTTTATGTCTGGATAGCTCCAGGTTGTCCAATTTTATTATTTCATTTTTCACATTTAATTTTTTTTCTTCATCATATTCGGATGACAGCTGTAATGGAAAGAATATTTAGGATATTTATTAATTTAATGGTAAACCATATTTATTTATAGCCATAATGCAAGTTCTTTATAAACCAATACCATCACAGGACTGTTGTTTTTTAGTTATGTAACTAGAATTTTGAGAAAAAACAAATTTCAAATTTTAAACGTGTATTTGAAGTTCGACCAAACCGTTTCAATATCTATATCTTGTAATACTTCATCAACCGCTCGCCACATACTGTTTTCTTCAGATTCAACGGAATTGATCGATGGCTCTGAAATATATATTACCTATTATTTGGTATTATATTATATTTCCTATTATTGGGTTTAGTAAATCACCAACGTTGGTGCACCTTTCAAACCTAACATCTTCAACGCATCTCACGGACAAGTGAAATACCGATGATGACGATGTTGTTGGTATGGAATTTAATTATCATGTGAACCAGTAGGTAATTGTCACCATTTTAACGGTGAGACGAAGAAAGCTTGAAAGGAGATCTGGAAATTTTATAATCTTGCACATGAATTCCCATCGCTTACGAAATATTATTATAATGACTCAGTAGCGGACATGGATACTGAAGACGATCTATGATTGGCTATATCTACTAAGATAAAGTATAGTTTAGCTAACCTGAAAAATCAATTGACTCAACAACACATTTCTTTTGGATATGCGGATTTTCCACAAGATATTCATCTACAAGCATCTCAACCAGTTGTTTATCATCATTTGCAGTATAGAAACGTCTGTAGTACAATATTAATGATGAACTAGACATCAAGTTCGTTATTTTGAACCTCTCAATTCTTCCTCTTAGAATATCTTTAATTTTCCTTATAATAGTAACATTCAAACCTTTTTCTAGGATATTAATGTTCTTCTCATAACACACTTGGTCCAGTATTGTATCCATTTCTTTAATGATTTTTCGTATTGTTTCTCTTATCTCAAATTTTATACTACCTTCTTTACATTTATGTTTACGTGCATAATTTTTTTTAGTTTCTGGAACATTTGTACGTATATTATTATAATCATTATCAGTTATTTTGTAAATCGTTTCATTTTGGTCGCAATTGCTCCGTAATTCTTGTAAAGGTTTGTCGTAACTTGTTAGGTTGCTACAAAACAATTTTGAACTTGAAAACATATATCAATATAATATTAATCAACAGAGGAAATAGCATTAACGTGTATGGATTCAATAAAATCACAGTGGTGTCTCAAGTTTACGTGATGAATAGTAAACATTACTTTCGCATTAAATAAAATATTGAATAGTAGGGACTTCAAAAAGATGTTAACAAAATTACAATTTACATCAATTATTTATAAATAATCTTAATTTTTTGTACTAACGCAACACTCGAGCCGAAGTGAATGGATTTTTCTACATAAGAACACATGTCTGGCAAAACCAAACCGTCATTTGGAAAATCACTGAGCGTAGATATTGATCTAACTCGCGTGGAGCCTCTCGAATATCTTGATCTAGATCTATCTCGACTTCTAGACCTGTTGCGACGTCTTCTTGGACTTCTATAGCGTCGTCTTTCACGGTCGGAATCGGAATCATCCTACAAGTATATTTTTATGCATATTTATATGGCGGAACCACCCCCTAGGTGGGCAGACGACCTGGTAAAGGTCGTGGGACGTCGTTGGATGCAGGCGGCCTACAACAGGTCACTGTGGAGATCATTGGGAGTGGCATATATTCAGCAGTGGACTTCCTTTGACTGATGGATTGGATTGGATATGGCGCACAGATTTTTCGATTAATATACAGATTTAATCAACATGAATCAGTCACGGAATCTATAGATCTAAAGATTTTTAAAACCGAATAATTGAAGCGGGCTATAAGCAGCAACCTCATGCTATCTTTGTCAGCCTGTCAGGTTGTTTTTCGCCAACGAAAAACGAAATATGTAATGGATTTGGTTCCACCCACAAGTTCCAACTTTTGTGGTACGAGTAAATTCTACGAATTTAGAATAAAAATAATACACATGTTAAAAATATAAATAAATGCAATACCTTTCTGTTATAATCTCTCCAGAGTTGTCTTCGTTCTCTCAGTAGTTCTCTCTCTGCTTGCACAAGCAACTTCTGTTTCTTTAAAAAATCTATTTGCGCCTAGAATAATTTCGTTATTTACACACCGATATATCCTACCAAAATCTCTTAAACGCATACAACATAATATATCGTAAATCGTTGCAACACTTACATCCATGCTAGCACATGTTGCGTAGATTTCATCCACGGGTACTTTTGGAACGAGACCGACAATGGCCCAGTCTCCATCACAATTACTGCTTGTAGAATTAGCAGTGGGAACCAGGCTTTTCTCATTCCTAATTAACATCGGGTCTTCAGTTATTTTCGCACATAGAACATACGCTACACCATTGGGCAATAGGTAATTGTAGCCATGCAATATTTTTTGCGCAGTTGTAGCCTCGTAGACGGAGTCAAAATCCAACGCAAACTGCCATTTATAAATCCTGTGTGACGATTCTCGCAAATCGCGGACTTGAAATGATCCAGTCCTTGCGTCAAATAACTTTTTTAGGCTTTGAGCAACTTCGTTGGAAGTTATCTGCGGGTTTAGATAAGTTTTGTTGATGAGTTCATACAAAAAAATACCACTTCTAGCGTTCTCGGTGGACACTCAACTACGCCCTATCCTGACGCCGTTAATGGTAGGCCTCTAACTTCTGATGAAATTTTAGTGGTCTAAAATACGCTCATGATCTTTTCCGCTATTTTCTAAATCTATACCGGCGTAAGATAGGACGAACTGAGGTGACCGTCAGAAATTACGGGGTGTAACAGGTCTAGTTTTATTGCTGTTTGAATATGTTGTATTACAGAAGAGCTAGCATTTGAGCGACATTTTCCTAAGACCCCAACAGTGGGTAACCATAGTTGGGCCAGCAGGTAAATAGATTTGGAATGGCCATTTTTGGCTTATTTAGGCTATTTACTCAGTACTCCGTAAAATTCACGGCAGATTTTATGGAGTATTAGAGGAATGGAAAAATATAATAACTACAATATTCGTAGTTAATAAAATGTACTTACATATTGAGGAATACCGACAATAACGACAGTAGCACACATTTTTCAGTAGTGCAATGATTTCAATAATGAAATAGTATCCATCATTGATTTCTTCAAATTCGAAACTGTCAAAATGTCGCTGCAAAAAGTTTTTAATTCTACAAAGTACTCGTTTGCCATGGACGTGATATTATGTCCTATCGAACAACTACTGTAAATAAGTTTTATTTATGGTACACATTTAGAAGTTGAAAAGCAAACAATAAAATTATCTACAACGAAATCTTACTGTTAGGCCACAGTTCGGTAAGCCACGTACACACTGCCATCAGGCTGGATCAGAGATTAAACCACAAGGGCTGGATTATGCCACAATGTTTAAAAGGTGGAGGATGAATGGGAAAACCCAAGCGTCTGTTCTTTGCAAATGGAGAAGTTTCCTACATTCAGTCACTATTGTTGAATGACAAGCTGATGATGATTATGTACGCAACAAAGCTTCGGGATAGGATAATTAATTATAATAACTGATCCCGATGTTGATGTTTGCTGGTTAATTTCCGTCGCATCCACATTTTGGCCCGCCAACCGACAGATGCTGGCTAAAATCTAAATTGTAAATTCTACTAATATCTGTATCATTTTAGACAAGACTTTGGCGGTAAATTTGGGCCAACGTTGCAATGATTAAAATTCTTTAATCATTGCAACATTGGTAGCTGAGCTGGCAAAGTCCAACGAATTACCAAATCCACTTTTTAATATGTGGAAGAATAAACAAGTTTCCGGGGACGTAAACGGGGAACAATGGGGAACTTATCAAAACGGGGAATGACCTAAGCGCGGTGTTGCCTGAAAATAAATGATATTCCTGATATTCATATTTTTAGGAAAATTTTAGGTAAATCATATTTATTTTAAGTAGGTACTAATTTAAATTATTATTAGTATATTTTCTTGTTTTGAATTTTAGGGTTCCGTCTGAGAATGTCTAAATTTACGTTAGGCAGCTTGAAAAAGAAAGGGGGTCTCTGGCTAGTTTTAGCGATAGAAAAACTGGATGCAACGATAGTATTACATTAACCCTGCACAAGACACTTTTGTATGATTTATTTTAAATATACTACGATTTTATGGTTCGTGTTATAAGGCAAATGTATATAAAAATATAAAATTATATTCAATCATCATTGATATCTCTCTTCAATTTGACTAAAAAGTAATTTCTTGCGTCATAAATAATTTTATATTATAATGAGATATTGGATATACATTTTATATTTACTTGTGTTATTTGAATATAATATATGGATCAGGATGATAGGAGCTTACTTGAGGAGCCCTACGCTCAACAATAAACGGCGATAAGCTAAATTAGAGATATGACATAATTTAAAAAGTTAAAGTTCAGCATGTTTAAAAATAAGTATGGTATCACTAATATTCCCAATGTGAAATGTCATTGTTCAGTTAATGTTTATATTGACCTGCTTGTGGAGAGTTAGCTATGCTATGCCAACAAGTGCAAAGGAAAATAGTAATTTATGTAATGTTTTAATTATTAAATACTTAGATAAGTAACGATATTTATTATACCATGGTGCGGATATCAACTTACGTGTTCTTTGACGTAGAGACCACAGGATTGCCGTGGCAAGAAAGGAACAGAACTAAAATAACTGAATTAAGCTTCGTAGCAACAACTAGAAGCGATATCGAAGGAAGCACAGCATGTGTCCCAGCTGTGAGCAAATTGACGGTGATGTTAAATCCACAGAGGAACATATCTCCAGAAGTTTCAGCGATAACAGGACTTACAAATGAGTTCCTGAGGTTCGCGCCCACTTTCACACAGAAATCAGGGTCAATATTAAACTTCTTGAATGATTTACCAAGACCTGTTTGTCTGGTAGCACACAATGGTAATACATTTGATTATAAAATATTTCTCACTGAATGCAGGGATGGAGGACTGAATTTGCCAAATGACCTACTTTGCGTGGACTCCTTGGTTCTATTCAGGAAAATCCTAAAACCACCAGCGGTCAGAAAATCACTTCCTAATGTTGAAAACGATTTTTGGCCTGAACTAAATGTGACTCCAGAAGATTGGGAGAATTTGGATGAGCTATGTTCACCGGTTAAAAAGAAAAGTGTAGATATTACCCCAAAAGATGACTGGGATTTGGCGAGCCTTCTTATTACTGACGATGAAGATTCAGATAAAGAAATAATGTACCAAGAACACATGAAAATAGAACAATGTAAAACTGAGGTTATAAAGAAGCTTTTTGATAAATCAAATAAATATAATACTATTCAGAATGTGGCTAAAACTAAAAGGTGTTCAAGTGTACAACCTCAGGGAAGCAAAATGAATGAAAATGAAAATGGTAGGACAAAAAAAGGTGAATTTACACTATCAGGGATTTACAAAAAACTGTTAAATAAAGAGTTCAATGATGCTCACAGAGCAGAAAATGATTGTATTGCCTTACTAGAGTGTGTAGTAGCAAGTAAACAATACTTTTTGCCTTTAGCAGACGAGAACTGCAAGAAATTGTTAGACATTAAACCATTACAGCGTTATTAAATCGTATATTTAGAAATCATGTTATATTATAAGATATGTTTATTTTAGATAGCTATAAAGAAATGTATATTTAGCTACAATGAGTGATTATTTTTGTAATATAAAGATTTACTATATACATATATTGCATTTTTTTTGGATTTTAATCACCCACATGCTGATCGTGGTGATCAAATTTTCTCAGTACTGGGCAATTGTATTTCCTTTGCAATTTGCTTATCACCAGTTTGTGACCCCTATTGGTAAAATAAAGTCAAGGATAAATTGTGAGCAAAATCAAGTTTAAGGCACTATTCAAGTATTCATATAAAAACTATTGTATCAGCCTACATACTGCAAGGCACGAGCCTCCTCTACAATTAAGCGTATACACATGACTCCGAAAAGACCACCAGGCACTTTTATTCTAATATCAGTACATAAAATCACTGGTATAGAAAAACATTAATGTATATAATTATATATTCGTTATATATAAATTTACTTGCTGATACAAATTATTTTAAAATGAAATAAATTTAAAATGGAGTGAAATATATTGGCTAATTATTACCTTTTTGTAAACCGCAATCAAATTTTCTTAGGCTATTTGATTTTTGCTGACATAAAATGCGTAATGCAAAAGCACTATTTTATTTTCTTTATGAGTTGAAACACACAGATTTCCTAAAACTTATTGTGAAAACAAAAAACAATCCTATTTCGCGCCATTTGTCATTTAAAGTTAAAGAAAGAGAAGTTATAGTTTATGCAACGATGCTGATGCAACAAGGTCTCCAACAAGTGCCCTCTGTAAATCGTGCACGGTCAAAAAATATATTACAAAATAAAAATTAAGTTGCAATGTACTAAATGGATGCTCTATATTAAATAAATGGCCTAACTTCTCTCAATCGTACATTGGATTGTAGAGGCCCGTGCTCAGTAGTGGAACGTATATGGGCAGATATGGACCCGATCCATATTTTCACAATAGATTAATTATAATCACCATTAATTATTTAAAAGAATATCACAACACAATCACTGCCTTGATGGCGTAGTTATACTAAGGTGTGATAGCAAAGCTGAGGTCTTGGATTCAAATCGCAGGTCGGGCAAAGTGATATTGGCTTTTTCTATTCATTACCAGCCCAGAGTCAGGAATTTGTGCTCAATACGGCGATAGGCTCTCCCCCTATCAAATCGTGGGAGCATACAGGGGAAAACGTGGGTGTTCTGGTTGTAACTCTCTACCGCTTCACTTAACGAAGAATCAGTTTACTCTGTTTCCCCAGTGCAGTGAATAATAGTGAATGCCTTAAGTAATTGATAGATTACTTAGTACTCAGTTACAATGTAAGTAAATCGGATAGACCAGTCCACACAAGCAGCATCCGTTTACAAGTATGCCGCATGTGCCCGTCATTAGCGTTAAACCTCTTCCATCATGTTACAGGGAAGTGACCGACCCGGCACACGATGCCGCCGAAAGGACACACGTTTTAGCGAGCATAACGTACTCAAATTGCTAACATGCACGAAATAAATTGCATCCATATTACACAGAGTACACAAAACACGTCCGGTTAGAGGACTTCCATTATATTTTATTCCCAAGCCTTATTATACTTTAGGTGTTCTGAAATTTTATAGCAAACTTAATTACACAACTGACGCTAAATAGTGGATTTGAATTTGTTTTTGAATTTGTTCTTTTTATAAGTGCGCGGTGGCCTGTTGGTATCGGACTAGACGCGACTGCCTACATGTTCACGGTGGTCGCGGGTCCAAGTCCCAGGGCACACCTCTGACTTTTCGAAGTTATGGGTGTATTGATAGTCAATCACCATGCACTTTAACGGTGAAGGAAAACATCGTGAGGAAACCTGCATAGCGTAGCGATTTTAAAGAATTTCTACGGTATGTAAGTCCGCCAACGCGCACTAGGCCAGCGTGGTGGACTATATGGCCTAACCACTCTCAATCGATTCTCTCGATTGTAGAGTAGGCTCGTGTCCAGCAGTGGGAAGTATATGGGCTGATACAATACAAAAAAAAAACTCTCTAGTTAAGGCTTTTATGTGAGTGGGAACTTTATTAAAGAAGTGTATACACTCAAATGTATACGTATGAATTGTATACAATCAAAAATATATTAAAGACTGGGTTAAAGCTATCTGATTAATACTTAATGTACATTTTGTTACTGTTAATAGATGGGGCTGTCATTAAGCGGCGCAGTATGTTTCGTACATACTTTTGTATAGGTCTGTGGATGAAAGGCAGTTGATTCTTTGTTGTGTTTGACATTTGAGTTTTGACTTGCGTTTGAGTGATTTCACATAACAATTACAACGCCTGTGAAATGTTATAATTTTATATATTTTTCATTTATTGAATCTTTTGTTAGTCGGTGCGGTAATAAATAAGTCCAATACTTATAAACGTGAGTATTGAAAAAGAGTTTCATATCACATAATATATATTTAATACATTAATTTAGATAAAAACAATAAATTAGAAACATTAGTTTTCTATTATAGTTAAAGTAAAACAACTCGGAAATCAATGGTTTTAAAATAGATCTAGTAGTCTATGCTTATATTAAGTTCAATGTTATTTTCAGACATCGTAAACATAACCTTATGATTTATGGTCGTCCAAGAAAATTCAGTTGTAGTGTAGAGCTGGAACGAAGCTAAGTTATAAACTTTCTTTTGCTGTACAATCTTCGTAATTATTGACAGAAACATTCACATTTCACAAAGTACATGACAAGGAGTTCGACTCGGCGAACATTGTTTATTACAGTCAGTTTTAGCACTTCTATAGCCCAAGCCGTGATGCTACAACACTCCGGGCATGAACACACGATAATCTGCACTAGATGATTGTCCCTTTTTACCTGGCAGTAAAACTCATGTAGAAATGCCTTTATTTCTGGTTCCCAAGGCAGTTGATCAACCACAAACTACCATTATATTGCCACTGTGTTGATTACTATCCGGTTAAGGCAATAATTTCTTGTTAGGTGAGGATTGTAAAGAAATGAGGATTGTGCTTAGTGGAGTGTAACATGAGAAGCCCATCAGTGGAATCTTGACAACTAAGGGTCTATTGATATTGATTGTATGAATATATTGTGATATTTTACAGATACAAAATGGTGAAAAAGGGCAAGAAACCTATGAAGAAGACATGTCCAGTAAATGTATGTATTTTACTTATTTAGTAAATATTTTTACTGTTAAACAGAGTGGTCATAATGTAAAAACATCAAGGTAATTTTTATTTACTAATTTAAATGCTTTGAAAATGCTAATTTTGGTGTTATATCAATAATTTTTGTATCGGCCCATACATATCCCACTGACGAGCATGGGCCATATAATAAAGAGGCCATATAGTCCACCACGCTGGCCTAGTGTGGGTTGGCTGACTTTACATACCATAGATTTTACATCTAAATTAAAAAATCTCAAATATTTATTAATGAACTAAATGAGAAAGTATCCTAACAAATAAATCAAGTGATTAAACAATTAAAAACCCCTGAATATGCACATTGTGTATATTTCACAGGTGCTTCGTTTCACACATTCGGACTTATTGGTGGAGCTGCAATCTAAGTACCCCGGTTTGCATGACCTCAGTAAGAAGACCAAACATCAACTATTAGACAACATATCGAAGGTGAATTGTGTAATTCTTTTCATGACCTTATATATTATTTTATTGCAAAGAATGGCGAGACAATCATGCCATTCACCTGATTGTAAGCAAAACCAAACAACACCATGAATTACAAATCAATGCTTGGCATTCCACTGCACTCACCACCCTGATACCTAAGTTGTTAAGTCTCATTATGTCCAGAAGTTACACTGGTGCAATGCCTTTCAAACCATAACACCATCAAAGTATAATATACTAACAAACATTTCTACCAACCAATAGAATGTAGATTATGCATTCTTTCCATTACATCTCTTTAAAAGTTACATTTCAATCATAATTGTTTTTTTTAATTAATTAATCTTAACCATTAATTTTAGTCAGGAATTGAACTATCTGACTCAGGATTTTATTTTACATCTCACAACACCCAGACACCCATCCTTGTAACATAACAAATGTTTGAAAGAAAGAAAGAAAACACATTTATTTGTCACTTATCACAACGCACACTCTCATATAACATAAATTTACCTACACCATACAGAAATAAAAAAAAAATATAAATAAAAATAAAAGTTTGTATGTCGCAGAAAAGTGACACATAGGTGACCACTCAGCTTAAAGTTGTACTGCGGCATGAGCCACAGCGCAACACTGGTTTTCAGTGGTCACCTTGAGTGACATGCGAATGCTAGCCCACATATTAATAATATTTTAAAATATAGTTGGTATTATTACGCATAAATATATAAAAAAGAAAAAACAATTATTACAACAATAATAACAAAAAAAAATGACATAAAATACAAAGTTTATACAAATTAATAACAATAACAACAAACAACAAGCCTTTGCACAGTTCTCTGTCCCGCTTCGACACGCCAAG
Organism: Theretra japonica; assembly: GCA_033459515.1. NCBI lineage: Eukaryota > Metazoa > Arthropoda > Insecta > Lepidoptera > Sphingidae > Theretra > Theretra japonica. The sequence continues at coordinate 5,654,185 of CM065950.1, forward strand.
CACACCAGGTCAGTTGCGCGCCCCAGTTACCCAGTTGCAGTTGTTTGTCTCCATGCAAGCATCTTCTCAGCTTCTCGTTACCCAGCTGACTTCTTGACTGCTCTATCTGTATCCATAATCCACCCATGTACGTCACACTGCAGGGCACAGTCCTCCTTTACAACCAACACTATGATTTAGAGTGGTTAAGTTATAGATCCACCAAGCTGGCCTAGTGGTTGGTGCGCTAACTGTCTTGTATTATTTATTTATGGTCATCTAAGAAAATTCAGTTGTAGTGTAGCGGAAAGTGCAGCGTGGTGTCCACCAGCGTCCACCCACTAGGTGGTAAAGGTCGCGGGACGTCGCCGAATGCTGGCTGCCTCCAATAGGTCACTGTGGAAATAATTGGGAGAGGCCTATGTTCAGCAGTGGACTTCCTCTGGCTGATGGATTGGATCGGATCGGATTGTATTGTAGCACTGGAAATCATAAACTTTCTCGTGCTGTGGAATCTTCGTAATTATTGACAGAGACTGTATTGTATTCCCCAGACCATAGTGGACCGTCTGATGAAGATAATGGACAGCAACATGGAGACGTCGGAGAGTTGTTTCTTCCTGTCGCAGAGCTACCGCAAGCTGCACCCTCACTTCGGCGACTTCCAGTTGGTGCTGGACTCTCTGCAGCGCGTGCCGGACGCGCCGCGCGACCACGTGTCCGAGCACGACCTTAGTGCTGTCTCCATCAAGGCTATGGGTCAGTATAGCATATCTCTCTCTCTTTTATTAAAGATGGCCATGGCTGAGTATCTCCACTCTCCCTCTCAAATTTAAGGTGGAATTTTAAAGTTTAAAAATGTAGAACTTATTTGAGTACACACACTCTTGTTAAGCAGTAACGGTAATTTACTATCAAACAATTATAATACAACTCAACTCATCGCTGTAGCTTGCTGTAATTATGTGGTGCTAGGTACATGTTCCTTTGACGAAGCTTGAATAGCCATCCCAGCGTTTATTGCAATACTTTATCAACAATAATTTCTGGAAGTGGTAGAGCCACGCTGTTGTCAGTCATGACTCAGCATGAATGGGCAGGCTCGTCCGGGGCGGTACCACTGTCTCACAGGATATCGACGTGAAGCGATAGCTCAGCTGTCGCGTTTCATTCGGTGAGTGAGATTTCCGATGCCCAATACCCCTTTCCTCTTCCCATCCTTCATTCTCCCTCCCAATTGGGCCGGCAACACATCCATGATCCAGCGATGTGGATGTTCATGGGCGGCAGTGATCACTTAACATCAGGTGACTTGTTTGCTCGTTTGCTAAACTATGCAATAAAAAAATATATAACTAAATATTATTTATTTGCAGCCATAGACAATATACCAATTGAGAAGGTGAAGCAGGCGTGCCACAAATACTGTGACAAAATTTCTAATAAGGTAAGGACTAAGTATTTACATATTTTAACACAAATATACGAGATATTGAAATTAATCACTCTCGGCCTTATTTGTAGACAGTTCTAAAAGCTATTTTAGTAATTGAATGTTTTGTCTTCTTTGCTCAAACTGAATTCATAAGTTGTTCTTAAGTGACAAAACATTCAATAACTAAAATATATTTTAAAACTGTCTCTGCATAAGGCCGTCTATACATATACTAAATACTTTGTAATTATTTCAGGTGTCAGAACACATTGAAAACTTAAATACAGCGGTTCAAGAAACAGATTCTGAAGAGGAAATTGTCAGGAAGAAAGTTCGCGGGGAGTTGAAGAAACTAAACCCTTTTGTTCCTATGGTAAGCGACAGTTTAATGTAGGGATAACAAAGGTTTCACTTTTATAAATGTGTTGTACTGTATCAGCCCAGATACGTTCCATTACAGGGCACGAGTCTCCGCTACAATTTAGAGTACGATTGAGAGGGGTTAGGCCATATAGTCCACCATGCTGGCCTAGTGCGGATTGGCGGACTTTACATACCATAGAAATTCTTGCAAATCGCTATGGTACGCAGGTTTCCTCACGATGTTTTCCTTCACTGTCATAGTGCGTGGTGATTGGCTATCAATGCACACATGACTCCGGAAAGTCAGTGATGTGCCGGATTTGAACCCGCGACCACAGTGATCATGTAGGTAGTCGCGTTTAGACCGTTACCAACAGGCCACCACGCGCTTTTATAAAGTCCCGCTATACATGTTCCTGGGATAAAATGTACCCTATAGCGTTCCAGAATAAATGCACTATCCAATGCTAAAATATTTTTTCGAATCGACTCAGTCGTTGCCGAGATTAGAGCGTACAAACAGATAAACTCTTCAGTTTTATATGTTAGTCTTTTACGTAGTCTGTTTATAAACCTATTTCAGTTTTCTAATGTTTTGTCCTTTTCGAACGATTTTTGAATTGAGATAGAGCGAAGAAGACAAAACATTCGGTAATTAAAATAGGTTTCAAAAACTGTATGAATAAGGCCATAAGTATAAAAATATTAAAGAATGTTTGTTTCAGATAATAAGACAAGTGATAATGAAAAACTTCGTACCCGAGCACATGAAGAGTCGTCCCATTCACGTAAGTATTTAATATTTAAACAACATAAAACATACATAAACTCACGCCTTTTACCCAGAAGAGGTTGGCAGATGTGCCACCATGACACCCACATTTCGCCTTTTATGTTCCGTCCCACGATGTGATAGGGAGCGAGTATTGTAATCGTACCATAGTACAGTATATAAAGCTGAGGTCTCGGGTTCGAATCCCGGGTCGGGAAAAGTGACATTGGATTTTTCAATTCACTATCAGCCCGGAGTCAGGAATTTGTGCCCGATATGGCGATAGGTATCACATCGTGGGAAGGATTTGTGGGCTATATGGCGATAGTTACGCCCCCTATAACATCGTGGGTAGTAAAATACAAGGTGACACGTGGGTGTCCTGGTTAGACCTCTGCCTACTCCTTCTGGGAAAAAGGCGTGTGTATGTTGTTATATTGCATAATAAGATAAATCGTCTAAGGGCCGCCTAACAAGGTTCGTCTGTCAACCGTGTACCGTATATACATTAATATACTAGGAAAACGAAGCCAGGTGCTAGTTGTAGTGACTTGACACAATGCAACAATTTTTTTTGTAAAAAAACGATTTTTTTTGTATTTTTTTCCTATCGTCGTAGTTAGGTGGTAAATACATAAATTTTCCTACAAATATAATGTACCTACATCCTTTTTTTTAGAAGACGCTATAGTACGCAAGGCTTTAAATTAAAATATTACCAAACACTATGGATTTACCACAAACACAATGATATTTAAAATCTTACAAAAAAAAAAATCGCGATACATTGCAAAATTTTTGGTTGCATCGTGTCTGTAATCACTGACACTATCACCTGGCTTCGTTTTCGGTCGCAGTGTTGATGTACCGTGTATGACGTGGGTGCAGATGTACGGCGAGCCGTTCCTGCCGTCGAAGGACACGATGATGCCGTTCCTCAAGCAGTACCGGCCCGTCAAGGTGACTCGCTCGCGGCGCATGTACAACCTGCTCATGTTCGGAGTGCGCCCCGAGACATACTCCTCGCTCATGGCCATGGACGGCACCGTACTCAGTCAGTATTATATCTTCAAACTTTAACCCTTAAATACCTGAAGTATCAAATTTGATACCGGGGTCATAAATCGCATTGGGCACCTACAATCGATTTTATTTTAATATTAGGCTATTTACATGTTACCATTGACTGATAATCTTCAAGTAAGAAAACAAAAACAAACTTCAAGTGTCGAAAGATGACAAAAAATATGAAATTTCTGATTCTCGCTGCATTGAATGGGTGACATAGTTTTACAAAAAGTTTCGCTTATTAATTTCTTTGATTTTTTTAAAAGTTTTAAAAACTAAAAATACGTGTGCGATAGGTGAGTATCTTATTTTTATTATGATGTGTATTTTTTTTTCGTACACCTGCTTTGCTTGAAGAAAAACTTCATGTTTTTGTAAGTATCAATTTTGATACTACAGGCATTCTGGGCTGTTTGAATCCGCCTTACTTATACTTGTTTTGGTTCAATTTCTGAGTGATTTTTGTATTGTTTCATATATTATGCTTGGTTTGGCTTTGGAATGAATGTGCTTAGCCTTTACTTAACTGTATACTATAATTGAAAAAGAATGCTTCACTTGAACCACACTCCAAAAGATCACGGTCCTGGTGTCCAGGTCTTACCCTCAACTGACATAAGTTATGATCGAGTGGGACATGAAAAAGTTTTTATGGACTCAAGAAATAAATGTAAATATCAAAATTGTCGAAAGCTTACTTCATGGTTATGTAAAAAATGTAAAGTTTCCTTATGTGATAATAAGAAAAATCCCTGTTTTGCATTTTTTCATTGTTAAATAAATTCAATATTTTGATTACCGTAATGCCTAAAGTATCAAAAATGATACCAAATGTTTTTTTCAAAATATATACATAAAAATATCGTTTTGTTTTTTTTTACTATTTTTCCCCATTAGTAAACACAGTAAAGAGTACACTTATATATTTTTTTATTTGATTTAATAAATCAGGCTTTTAAGGGTTAATAACATGCCATTTTACTAGTTATAGTATAAACTATAAAGGTGAATTTTATACACGTTCCTTAGGCAGCTATCTAAAGAGGTTTCTTTAGTAATGAGACAGTTTTGATGGTTCTTTTAACTCGTCACATTGAAGCTGATAACTTACAAATTTACAAACCATCAGCACGATCAGAACTTTATAATAGCTGATCGTGTGATGGCTGTGTTAGACTATGTTGCATGCACAAACTTTCAGCTTTTGTGAAATGACGAAAGTCTGGCGGCCACGAGCTTTTGGTCTATACTAATATTTATTGTAAAAGTGTGGGTATTATTTTAAATGTCAATTTCACTCACAAACGATGATAATTATTAAATAATCTAAAGCAATATTATATACGTATATATATTATATATTACGTATATATAGTATATATATTATATACGTTAACAGATATAAAAAACATCTACACTTACCTGAAATACGGCGCGTTCAGAGCGGCGACATCTTGGTTGATTTCATTGCTAGTTAAAAATATTTGTAAAAAATGCTACAACATATTTGAAGTATAAAAATACCCAAAAACAACGATAACATAAATAGATAAAATTAAAAGTAATATTTAACTAGCCTAGGTACTTACCGGAACTCAGCCATGCATGATGCAGCTTGTAGATACCGACGTTTTGGCAGCCCGTTGCACCACACAACACTTTTATTTTAAGTTAATTTATTTATCACTTGTAAAATATCTTTACACCTAATACGATATTGTTGATTACCTAAAGTCACTAAGAATAGGCTATTTAATATAATATTTAGAAACGTAATATGTAAGTACTTATCAACATTTTTTAAACCGTACCATTTTTTATACAATGAACATTTCTAAACGATGATATATTTGACTTAAATTATCTTGCATAACAAATCATGACAACCCGTACTAGGCCAGCGTGGACTATATGACCTAACCTCTCTCTTGTAAGCCTCTTAAGCCTCATCTACAACTTTCTATTGTGTCGGAGCCCGTGCCTTGCCGTGGGATGTGTATGGGCTGATACAGTATAACTAAACATTCTTAAAATAACCTTAGCGATTTCACTCAAATTACTCGAGAATGTGTCTACTCTGTCATGAGTTACGTTAATAATTTTACTTATCCGCGTCACCGCTACACACACACTTTATAAGCCACTATACGAGTGAATACACAAACATTAGTACGGGTCAAACTTGCACTAGATTTTCCACTACACAAAAGAAAAAAACACTCATCACATATTTGTCCCAGTATGGGTAGGTGCTACCAAGACGCCCACGTTTCGCCTTGTGCGTTTCGTCCCATGGTGTGATGCAAGCCTATTGCCATATCAGGCACTAATACCTGTCTCCGGGCGGATAATGAATGGAAAAATTTAACATCACTTTGTCCAATCCGGGACTCGAACCCAAAACCTCACCGTTATAATCGTACCGTAGTACAACTACGCCACAGAGGCAGTCTCACAAAAATCAGTACACAAGTAAAGTTTTCACTAGGGTGTCCACCACACAAATGACACTACGCGAAAATCGAGCGGAGCGTTGAAGCGCGTGCTTCCCGCTCGGAAGTGTTCACGAGACTGACTGTGAATGCAGTGGCACAACAAAACGAACACTAACTACCCTCCATTTCATTATATTTAAATTACTTTTTCGATTTGGCCTCGACCGATATCTAAGTCCAACATCTAATCAAATAATTATAGGTACTAAATGTGTCCGAAAAACACATAAATTCTTAAATTGGCTCAATTCAAAGTTATCCAATTTGGTATTCATTTGAAATTTAAAATATTTTTATTCTTTGTTAACATTTTGTTTTTTTCTTTCCTGAATATAATATGTAGACTGTTTCTCGTGACATCTAGCCAGTGCCAGCATTATACAGTACAGACGTTTAGTTGTCTTTGACACATCCTTTAAGCATTTTGCTGATTTTTGGCTCATCAATTCACTACGTTAGATTGATGTTGAATCTATTTCTGTTTTTGTGAATTCATGTAGTCCGCTTCCATCAGGTCGCTATGGAAATCCTCTTAGTATTGTATTCGACAGTAGCGTTCATGTGTTTGACAATGATAATACTTTAAGCACTAAAAAATAATGTGTACCCATTCTCATTAATTATTTTTATTGATAACAGATGGCGCTAAACTGGTAATCCGGCCGTACGACTTGCCGTTCTACATTCCGTCGCAGTCGTGCGAAGAGAGCGCCAACGACTACTACGCGCCGGAGTCATACGACGACGAAAATATGGAGGAAGTGTATTAGGATTAATTATAATTTAATGATTAATAAATAAGTGGTATACATATTGAGTTTTAATGTCTCGACAATGTTTTGTCTATGGGTAGTAGGATATTTTGTATCCGCGGTACGTGATAGTATGTACTAATTAGGTTTTCTTTATTCTATGCTACATGGGCAACTTTGAATATCCTGTATGTTGTTTAATTTGTAGGTGGGGTTTAGTTCCAAATTACTTCAATTACCAAATTGTGGGTGTAGAAAGTAGGTGTTTTATAAATAAATTGTTTTGTACGAGCTTAAAAAAACATACAGTTGGATTGAGAAACTACTTTTTTTTTGAAGTCCGAAAAAAAAGGTAGAAAATATATATATGTTGGTCTATACAGGATTAGCATTACATCAATTTAATATTCTTCATATAACCTCAGGAAGCATTGCTATTTACAAATAAATAAAACAAAAATTCAAATAAATATAAACATTATATTTCAGATCTTTAAATACAAAATAAAAATTGTCATAAATATATTGCAAAAATGCATTGTCGCCATCGAGTGCAAAATAACATACGAATATATACGAAAACGAACGTCGATATGGAAGCTGACAGCTGATCGCACAGTTACAGATGTTCCCCAAAGAACTAAACGCATATTGGAATGAAGAATCGGTGGACAAACAAATACTGGTACTCTTATAACTAAAATATGTTACTGAGGCTGAACTAACTGTTTTAGCTCACAATTTACATTGCAAAAAAAAACTTCAACTAATAAATAAATCATAAATTGACCGATGAGTAAACTTAAAAAAAAAACAAAAAAAGGTTCTTGTTACTTTTTGAAATCACTAGTTGGAACTTGGAGTAAACAATTAGACAGCCCTAACAAAAAAAAAATGCAGAACATACAAATGAGTATAGAAAAATATTTGCAATTTGTTTTAGTAATGAGTGACAATACCCGTATCGATTATTAAAATATACGTCACATTGTTATCTACATTATATTTGTGACTAATTAGGCAAACTTTAAGACACATTACATTTGCGTGACCATTTTCAATAGGTTTACACTGTTGCAAGAAAAATGGACATAGATTTTTGTTCCTTTTATATTTTAGCATTTTAATTTAACATTCAAAAGTTACTAACTTCAATAGTTTAATAAAAAAATGTGCGAATGAGGTATGTTTTTATGATTTGAAATTACTTTGACATCATAAATGAAGGACATAGTATGTTGTGTTTTAAGAAAGCTGATTATTATAAGATGGGATTAATAAGGCTGTAATTTATGTTTTCATTACGTACACAAAATATAAATTTAAATTTTTTAATTAAATAAATAGCTCAAAATTATTGATTTAAAAAATTATAACATTGTGCCTCCACTTTCCTTGCAACGCAGTGTACAGTGTTAAATAATTTACATAGAGATTACAATTTCTTACATCAATACACAGAACAATATGCGTAAGACAGGGCCGGACGGACTTAAATTGACACCAGTACATAAAAAATTTGATCATATACCTGTTATTTCAATCTTTCTATTTTACATTGACATGCAGTCATTTAGACAAAAAACTCTTTACTTAGTTATTTAGTACGATGCTTTAAGTGAACCATCTGAATAATCAATTTTTTTAAATTAAGTTTTCATATCCCATAGCCTTTGAAAGGCTAGACCATGTATTTATCTGTATTAATAATTAGTTTTAATGTTACTTCATATGCGATCTGTTTTTTTTTTATTTTAAGAGGTGCCATTTCGTAGCCTTTGTAATGCTACATAACGTTTAGTCTGTACTTCTGCACTGATTGAACTTCCGGCCCTGGTAAGGCATGCGTAACATCTAACAGTAGACTGTGCGATTCAACCATTCTTCTAGAGAGAACGTGGCATACTCGCCGCCAGAAGATCTCCCATTGAATGTGTCTGAAAAATAAAAACTAATTACAAAAAAATAATATTTGGCGCGGTATGACATTTAGTAAGCAGTGTTAGTGCCGTGTTTTGGACATATTACAAGTTTTTTTTACTTTTATAGAAAATTCAAATTGTTTTGCACTTGTAAACAGTCCAATGCAATGTCAGTTTTGAAATTGTCTGCGAATAGTTTGTTTTCTCAATGAAAATGTGTTTTTTCATTACATACATGTTGTTAAATAGACATTTAAAATAAAAATTTATAAGATTTTGAATATTTAGTACTATCGCAAACAATTTGTACATTTATAATTGAATGGGACGGGTTTTGAACAGAATAAATGATTAAAAACTATTTTAAAACGGTACTTTTTTAGTTTTAAATATATTCACACTTTTTCCTTATTTTACAATTGAATATGGAACACCACTTATATTGCAGTGTAAGTATTAAGTTATAACGAATTACACATAAAAAATGAAATAATTTAATTGATTGACTTTTTCTTAAATTAGCAATAATATTTACAAAATTCAACATAAAAGAAACAAAAAGAGATTTCTGCTGCCTTTCACTGAATAGGCAAAACATATTTTGTGAGGAAGTCAAAATTGTAAAAAAAATTCAAAACCAAAAAAGTCCTCCAAAACGTCTAGTTTTCTACTTTAACCCCCCCGTCCCACACAATTCCCGTGTGCATGAGTGTGCGGTGGCGCAGTAGTGCCAGTATACGTAATACTTGTGTGGTCGGCCGGCGCGGCTTCACGCGTTCCACTGCAGTTCGCGCTCGAGATTCTCAAGCGGTTCGTTGTTCGCTGTTCGGTTTGTTTATTATATTTATTATACTATCTTGTATACAGGGTAAGAAGGATAGTATTTAAAAGTAGAAAGTAAAAATTTACAAAAAGTTTTTGGGGGGAAATGTTTTTGCAAATATTTTTTTTTCGATGCATGCAGGTTACAAACTATAGTTATTGTAATCATATTGGTATTTCCGAATTACTTTTTTTGTAACAACACAGTAAAGAATATTATCATGCATTAAAGTATGACATTTTTTAATTTATTTAGTAATAGATTTTAAGTACAAGTAGTTTCTAAATAAAATAATATTTTTAATAAACTGAAATAATAAAAAGACATAAAGAATGGACTGAGCAAAATCCTAATAAAATTGACTTTTACCAGTGTCTTTTCCCTCATTTAATTTATCTATCCCTGGTTCCTCGTGTTGTTGGGTAATAACGACAAATAAAAATATTTTGTCCTGCCTTTATTATGATAAATGGTGTTCTCATCAACGTAGTGTTTCGATTATTACCTCATTTATATTGAAAAAATCATCGATAGGTAGTATTTATTATTAAGTTTTAATCGATAAAAATCGCAGTAAAAGAGTAAAGTAAAGAGAGAGATAATATCGATTCGATTTTGTCACACATTTAATTAATTTACTCAGTTATATAGGTAGTGCTCAGTCCAATCTCTACTGGATAGAGAAGGCAAGAAATCATAGTGTAGGAGAGAAAATTCAAAATAAACTAAGACTCACCGATCATGGTCTTGAGTCGCACAGCGCACATTATGAAGTCGTCAAATTGTATGTAGCCATCGGAGCCGCCGTATCTAAAAATAATAATTTGTATAGCTCCTACCCACAGTAATATTGGTTTCAGAATAAGAAACTTTTCGTTTGTATAATATCTAACATTAAAAAAATATTTATTGCCCATACAATCATGATGCAAGAACCGAAACTAGCCTATTGTCATAGATTCTTTATACTAAATTAAATCAACATTTGCTTACTGGTTGGGCAAAAGAAACTTGATTTTTTATGTAAATTATTTTTCCCTATTTTAATTCGATAACCATCTGGTAAGGTTCTAGTAAAATTGAATCGGAAAGGCGTATTGAGTGTTGCCAGTGCTTGTATGAAGTGTGTGCGTGCGTGTGCGTGCGTACCTGTGCGCGAGCACGTTGAGCACGTGTGCGTTGACGGTGTAGCCGGCCGAGTGCAGCGCGTCGCGCAGCTGGTGCGCGGGCACGGCGCCGCGACCCTCGCTGTCGTACAGACGGAACACCGCCTGCCGAACAACACGTTATCAGCTATGGCAAGTCACTGCTGAATACAATACGAAAATATCATGACGTCGTGCTGGAAATAAATATATACACTTTCTACAAACTTTATGAAGTGATGCTTGTCAATACATGGCCTCAACTGAAGAACAATCAATAATTCTGCACGTGTCCTCATCTTATATCCGCATGGAGTCGCAACATCATCATTTCTAATTTGTTTTGTGTGGAATTGTCAAAATTTAAGTACCTATTAAAATCGGCATCATCCACATTAATTAATTTGCATGGAAGCAAATATAAACGATATCGCCTACAAAATTAATTGTTGGATATAGGACTCCCATTACTATAATGCCTCCATGTTTAATGATATGGATATAAGCTCGGTGAATCGAAGAATATTTTTTTTAAATTGGTTGTTTAATGCCATGCTATACCACCCCTTCCCCTCAATTTGCTTAAATAGTAATTTACTAAGTACTACAACAAAATGATGTAAAAATACATATTGCTATATATCTCACCCTCCAATTACGCAGGTCGATCCACAAGCTCTTGAATTCATCGAATCCCAGTCCCCCCGAGCCGTCCTTGTCCAACATGGCGATCATGCTGCGGCACACGTCCTTAGAGAATCCCTGCCCTTTCAGCTCTGTAATATGGTGGCATGTTTTCATATGGACTTACAATAAAAAAGATAAATATATGACGTGGTGCTGAATTCTGAATGTTCTTTTTTCGTAAGAAAAAAATAAATAAATGCAATACAAAAGGGCGATGTTTCAATTAATTGAATTGAAATAATGATTTTTTTGCCAAAAAAAAAAACAAAATTTAAGGAGTCTCATCAGAATTGAGCATCACATTACTTAATAATATTTTTTTATGGAAATGGAGGTGAACTTATCTAATGCGTTTAAAATTAAATAAAACAAATGTAACAAACTATTTAAAATGCCCATTTTCGCACTTTGACAGACGACATCAAACGTAATACATGCTTACACAAGCGCACACGATGCAAAAATTTCCAAAAAAAAATGTTTTTGGAAGTTTTCACATCTCGTTAGGTGTTAGTAGCGACATAAGCGTAAATAAAAATATGCAAAATAATGCTTTTCTACTAAAAAACAAAACAAAAGCATTATTTTACAAAAAAAGGCTGAAAAAAAAAACCGCCGATGACCTGTAAAATTATGCACAAAATAAAAAAATAACGTAAAAAAATATATTTATAATAAAAACAGACATTTTAAATAGTGCCTCCATTTCTATAAATGTGTACTGAATAAAATTGAATGTATAGGAGCATGCATCGCCGCGCAGGAGTCCTGTAAAATCTTTCATCATTAATATAAAATCAATAAAATATACATAACTTAAGCAAAATATTAAATAACTTTAAACAATTATTTGCCCCATATTTATATTTTTAATTATTTTGTCCACGCTTAGTTTTTTGCAAGATTTAATAGTCAGCTAGAACAGCATTTTCAAAATAGATGTCACAAAATAATGCTTTTCCTCTGCCTTTTGAGTGCTATATTTTATACACGAAACCACCCTGTTATACCCTAAATATACATTTATATTTTGAATTTCTTCAATATTTTTTTCCCAATGACTTTTGATTACGCCTAATAGGAAAATTTTAATTCGCCATTATCAATGTTTGGCAGTGCGTACCGGACATTTTCTTCTGTATTTGCACTCACATAAGTATCATATGTAGTACGAAACCAGCGCGATCAAGAAAAATTACAGATGTCATTATTTTGGTAAAACTAAAAAAATATAATAACACTTTTCACTTCCACTCATAGCCTAACAAAAAAATGTCTAATCACCCCCCGTTTATACAGTCCTTCTATAGTACCTTGTGTCGGAGGCGAGGGTTGCGTGAGGTGCACCTGCTCCTGGTTCTGTTGCTGCACCTGCTGCAGGTCGATGCCGATCTCCTTGCAGATGGGGGTGCAGAGGGCGCACAGCAACTGTTCCAGGCAGCTCTGTTCCTGCGGGGGGCTGTAGGCCTCCGCCCTCGTACCCCCTCCCGCAGGGTAGCCGCCCCCTCCCCCGCCGTCGTACGCGCCACCGCGACGCATGGCCAGCTCTGTTGCGGACATATATCTTATGGCTACTAGGGCTATTGGTGTTATGTACAGTGGTGTAGCCTGATCAGTGAAATAAAAATCTATACATACATAAACTCACTTTTTTTCCCGATGGGGGAGGCAGATGTGCAACCAGGACAACGACGTTTCGCCTTGTATTTTCCGTCCCACGATGTAATATGGGGCGAGCCTATTGTCATATCGCGGACAAATTCCTGCCTATGGGCTAATAATGAATAGAAAAATCCAAAATCACTTTGCCCGACCCGGGGGATTCGAACCCGAGACTCAGCTTTACAATCATACCGATACGACCGAAATAAAAATCTATCCATTACGATTTTTAGTACTTCTTTAACAATGCATAATCTCCAGTATTTTACAAACTTTTTTGTTTCTAAAATATGTTCTAGAGTATACACTCTCAACAAGAACGTAAAAAAAAAATGCAGCAAACATAATTTATAACCTAAAACAATAATTACAAATACTAGCTCACTCAAAGACAGGCATAACACTAAATCAGGACTCTAAATTAAATGTAATGTAGTATTATGAAAATTTATATTTTTCTGATCAGGCTATACATACAATAAGTCTACTAGGTGACAAAAATACTAATTTGGTCGTATAAATAACAAATTATTATATACAATACGTGTTTTGCAAACTGAATTTATTATATACATATAATATATATATATATATATATATATATATATATATATATATATATATATATATATCAGTTTGCAAAACACGTATTGTGTGTTTATATTAACGGAGACATCGTTTGAAAATGTTTAGATTTCACAGTATTAATAGATACTATTAAAACGTTAAAGCAGTCACCAGAACAACCTAGAAATAACTTGCGCTTGTAAAATAAAGTATTAAAGCAAAACATTTGTTTATAAATTTGTACATATTTACATAATATATAGCTACTTTAACACATTTATATCTATTTTAAGGATAACACAAAAATACTTAAAAAACACAATCATATAAAACAATTAAATAGGTTAATTTAAATTAGGCATTGTTTAGCAAAAAAAAAAAAACACCAAACAAAAAAGCTGAAAAATAACATCTACATATAAAATTATATACATTTGTACTCACATATATATCTCTTCACACGGATAGCGAACGTAACGAACAAAGCAGTACTTTAACTTCACACATAAAGCATTATAAAGTTTTGTAAAAGCTCAAAAATGGGCATTTAGATAGACAAAAAAGATTTTATTTTTATACAAAAGAATTCTTTCACCACCCTTTCCTTGTACTGTCGAGGAAAAAAGTGTCCAAGGTTGAAAAAAAAAACAAAAAAAGATTTTTCCTGAACAGTACATTTTTTTAAGTTAATGTCCTGTAAAAATAATTAAGTGATCAGCGGCTAAGCCTCTTCAAATGTTATATTATCTACAAATTAACACAATATAGTTATTTTGATTACAATATTTGCAATATTGTGATTTTTCGTGTTAATTGTTACTTAGGTTTTGTTAAAATCCTGTAATTTTTGTGTATATACTTTCCAACAATTGAATCATAATGGAAATCGGTATATTAATTTCCATTATTACCGAAAAACATAATCTGTTTTATAATGTAGTTGATTTAGTCATTAAAAAGGCGAAATAAAATAGAAAATATAAATAATCTACAATTTAAAAATATATAAAAAGCAAAATCATAACACACATTAGGATATAATTTCTGGAGATACTACTCATAATAAAATGATAAAATCATATGCAAGAATTTGGTAACATAGAACAAATTATAAAAAAAAAAACACGAATATATCTTCTCAGTTCTTTGCTTGCTTCCTGACTGTCCATAAGTTAGAGATTGTTGAGAAATTGATGCAATTTTCAGCATACTAACATAATATGACGTGAATATGATGACATGTAAAAATGTCAAGACCATTTTCTTAGAGTATTTATAAAAAGTACTAATAAAGTGGTGATAATTTCCACCAGCAACGCGAATTCAACGTAAAAAAGTATTTTCCAAGACATGTTGTCAAATAATGAATAAATAGGCTGTACGTACCCTCTCGCATGGCGTAGTCGAGTATCTCCTTGAGCTCCTGCCAGTCCACCTCGCCGTCGTCTCCGGCCAGGCGGTTGAAGAAGTCGCGCACCGGGTCCGCGGGTTCGGGGTCCGGGGCGATCTCCTTCACCTGAGGTGGTTTGTTTATTGGGGTTTATAGATGAGCGGGGTTATTTATTTATTTATTATCAAAAGTCTACCTACAATTGTTACAATGATGCTTGTACTAAAAATATAAAACAAAATAATCTTAACTAATTGCACAAGTACTGACAGGTAAACATAACAAATACTAAAAAACACAACCATCAACTTAAACTAAGCATTAAAAAAAACAACAATTATACTTATACTTAAAAACTAAATAGAACTACTGTATGTCATCTGATATAGCATCCAACATATGTTTTCTAAAACTGTGTAATGACATAGAGTGTATATCGATGCGATTACTGTATTTATTATATAATCTACTCATTCTAGCTACTGGAGAGTTGGAACCAAGCACTGTCCTTCGAAATGGAGGAACGACGGGATGTATAGGGTTACGAGGATATCTCTTAGGTATAGTTATTTGGGGTCTTGGAATCTTATAGGTGGATGGATTAACTTATTGATCTTATTAATGTGTTACAAGCTTTGATTTCTAGTTTAAATACCGAATTGCTTAACATTATTTCTGTGGGATATAACAGCTACTTCTTATTTATTTGCCTTTTCTTTAAGATTTAAAATATACTTAGGCGGATTCCTACCGGTTAATCTTATGGTCAAATACTGTTAAAAATGTTTTCTGATTTTACAATAGAGTATAAGACTTACGGTCTTATTCACAGACAGTTTTAAAACCCATTTTAGCTATCGATTTTTTGTCTTCTTTGCTCAATCTGAATTCAAAAGTCGTTCGAAAGGGACAAAACATCCGATAAATAAAATAGGTTCTAAAACTGTCTATGAATAAGGCTGGTAGTGTTCATAATTAAGTAATTTGGTACTCACCCTATCGTCAACATCACCCATGCCGATGTCTTCGTCATTTTCCCTGTGAAAGAAATATAAATTAGTGTTGACTATGAGAACATTATTTTGCAGTCACTGTGGTAACAGCAATATTAACACAATTTACCAATGGCAATAGTCATTAAGTGAATCTAAATCTCTAGAGATGCTTTAGAAATTCTGATCAGTATATGAAAGGTCAACCCGCATTAGGCCAGTGCGGTGAACTATATACATCCCATTGCAGGGCACGAGCCTCCTCTATAATCGAGAGTACGATTGAGTGGTTAGGCCATATAGTCCACCACGCTGGCTCAGTGCGAGTGGGAGAACCTTTACATACCATAGAAATTTATACAAATCGCTATTGTATGAAGGTTTTCTCACGATGTTTTCCTTCACCGTTATAGTGCGTGGTGATTGACTATCAATACACACATGACTCCGAAAAGTGAGACGTGTGCCCTGGGATTTGAACCCGCTACCACCGTGAACATGTAGGCAGCCGCATCTGGTCTGTTACCAACACGCCACCACGCACTTACAATGATATGAATACTCACTCCATATTGTTGTCCTTCTCAGAGAACACTCGCAACAGGAATTCTCCTTCCTCATCTGGCTCGAAGGTTGAAGGCACGATCACGTAGGAACCAGGTTCGAACTTGAATCTGTGAACAAAAGGATTTTAAATGAAAAACCAGTGGAAACAGTTATGTTCAAAATAAAAATAGCTTTAAAATAGGCCAAATTTATGTGGAGGTTATTTCGAAGAAGGTTCGTACCTAACATTTTCAACACCGGATAGACTTTTATGTCATTCAAAATAAGACAGCCTCCGTGGCGTAGTTGGTTAGACGCCGACTGTGAAACGAGAGGCCGCGGGTTCTATCCCCGCACCAACACAAATGTTTGTGTGGCACACGAGTATTTGTGTTGGGTTTGGGTGTTTGTGAGACCGAAAAGTCTCTCGTAGCTTCTGATACCCACGACACAAGACTCGATCTTAGTGTGGGGCAGGACTATGTATGTGACTGTTGGGTGTATTTATTATAATAAGGGAATTATGGTATTAGAGACGGACAATACCTAAATACATTTTCGGTTACCAACGGAATTTACAGCAATTGGTTATTAAATAATTAGGTATATTTTCACTAATATAGCAGTGCTACCAACATTACGAACAAAAAAATATCTACGTTTTTGAAGACGCAAGTGTATGACAGCACTCCCTATATATAATGAATACTCTAAGATTGTCTATTAAGTGTAAAGACTATATTCTAGACCCCTGTAGCACAGTTGGTTTCGATTCGCCGGGACAAATGTTTGTGCTGTCCGCAAATATTTGTGCCAGGATTGGGTGTCGTGCAGGTGTGAGATTTTACACAACCTTACAAACCTTACACAACTCACAGGCCACGTACAACTGTCTTAGGACATGTTTAAAGTGTTATGGGCGGCCACGACACACGCCATCTCTGGGCCTTTATTAACTCCCACATTTTACTGATGCTGATGTGAGAGGCTGCCTGGGTAGGTAGTATTATAGCATTTGGTAGACAGCGCGTTTGCGTCTGATTTGTACATACATAAACTTCACGCCTTTATCCCAGAAGGGATTGGCAGAGGTGCAACCAGGACATCCACGTTTTGTGTGTTCCGTCCCATAGGGGGTGAGCCTATCGCCATATCAGGCACAAATTCCTGACTCCGGGCTGATAATGAATAGAAAAATCCAATATCACTTTGCCCGACCCGGGATTCGAACCCGAGACCTCAGCTTTGTAATCGTTATCGTTACGTCCTGGAGTACAAGTACGGCAGCGAGGCAGTTTGTTTGTGTCGCGTTTAAGATGAGGTAGTGTAGTTACCTGGCGCTGACCTCGCGCAGGTTGATGAAGGCCTGGGAGCGTCCCACGGAGGCGTTGTACTTGAAGAAGTTCACGTCGAGCGGCTTGGGCACGTGTCCGTAGTCGGGCAGGCGGTACACGGCGAACCCGATGGTCAGGCACTCCAGGCCCTGGTGGCGCTGCGAGCGACGGTTCTTCTGCATCAGCGCCACTATTATCTGCAATCACACATATATACTCTTTAGGATGCCCAATACCCCTTTACGAGTCAGGTACGGACTGACCCCAAAGTAAACGAGTGTTCAAATATAACTAGTTTATTTAATTTACTAACTTAGGTACAGTCTGTAACCCGACATGTCGTCGTTACAAGGATACCAGTACACCAGTGGCTAGAGAAGGCGAGGCCGCGCCCCGCGAGACATGCTGTGTGCGCATTCCTGGAAAACGTATCATGCGCCTACACCCCTTTCCTTCCCTCTTCCCATCCTTTTTTTTCCCGCTCCCCTCCCAATTGGGCCGGCAACACATCCATGATCCAGCGTTGTGGATGTTCATGTGCAGTGATCACTTACCATCAGGTTACCTGTTTGCTCTTTTCTCGTTTGCAATAACAAAAATATTGTACGGTGGATTGCTTGTAAAGGACCGGATGAGATGGAGGTCGCGGGTTCAAATATTATTACATTCGTGATTTTTGAGGGTAATGTGTGATTGAGTCAGATACTTTAACAGTAAAGGAAAACATCGTGACGAATGCTGCATACTATAAGGATTTAATTATTTTCTATAGTATGAAATTGACAGCCTTCGTGGCGCAGTTGGTTGGACGCCGGCTGTGAAACGAGAGGCCACGGGTTCGATCCCCGCACCGAGATAAATGTTTATGTGATACGCGAGTATTTTTTTCGGGTCTGGGTGTTTGTGAGACCAAAATGTCTCTCATAGTTCCTGACACCCACGACACAAGACTAGATCTTAGCTCAGGACAATGTACATGACTGTTGGGTGTGTTTATTTATTATTTAACTCTGTTGAACCTGCACTAGACCAGCGTAATTATCTATGACCTAACCCCACTCAATCGAACTGTCGGTTGTGTCACACCCCTGTGCCCAGCAGTGGACAAATATGGGCTCATACAGTACAGTACACAGTTGATAGGTGAAAAATGTGATTAGTTTAAACTTACAGTACACTTGTTCTCCTCGTCTCCTTCATCAGGGTCCTTGAGGGTGACCGTGTACTGCGGGTTGCGCCAGAAAGTCTCCAAGTAGTTCCTGCAACCACCGGCTGTCACTCCTGAAAAACATATTATTGTAGGATGAGAATTCGCATCAATATCATTAGTGTGTCGGTGTACATTAATTATTCATTATTCATAATAAAAATAATAATTAAAAATATTTCAATAAAAAAATATATTTTATGTCACTCCGTAAAAGCAAACTTGTTTTGCTTAGTGTACACTCTTTCTATCGGACCGGTGATCGGGCGCAGGTAGTTGCGAATAAAAACTACGTCACTCAGACTATCAGCTGTTGAACACCGCATATTGTACCGCGAACAATTAGTGTGAGAATAAATAATATTCAGTGAATATACAAGTCGTTTGATTAGTGATCTAGACACTTATTATTACGCATGTTTTATTTTATTGCGATGAATGGCGAGACTAGCATGCCATTCGCCTGATGGTAAGCGATACGACCGCTCATGAACAGTAGCAAAACCAAACACCATTAATTACAAAGCAAAGTAAGACATAAGATGTTAAGTCTCATTATGTCCGGAAGTTGCTCCGGCTACAATGTCCTTCAAACCATAACTCAACAGTGCATTTACACTGCTGTTTGACGGGATAAATAGAAATAGAAATTGTGACAGACCGCCTGGGTAGGTTGGTACCTATGTGAGAGACCACCAGTAAAATGTTGTGGGACTCAATAATAACCCAGAGATGGCATGTGTTGTGAACGCCCATACACTTTAAACTGATGTCCGAAGACAGTTACACGTGGCCTGTGAGCTGTGTATGTGTTCCATCATGTCATAGGCGACTCTATTGTCATATCGGGCACAAATTGCCAACTCCGGGCTGATAATGTATAGAAAAATCCAATATCACTTTGCCCGACCCGGAATTCGAACCCGAGACCTCAGCTTTGTAGTCATACCGTAGTACAACTACGCCACCGAGGCAGTCATTACTTATTCATTAGTATTATATAATATCATTTAAAGTATTATTTATTCATTAATGAATACCTCATTGCTTAGGGTCATTACGTGTATGAATATGAACATTGGTACCATACCTCTGACCCATTCTCCTTCAAACACGGACATCTCCCACTTCTTAGTACAGCCTTCAGGACACTCCTCCGGATCCAAAGAGTCGGGGTTCAAGTTACAAATCTCCACTCTGCAAATAAATCATATTTGTATTGTATTGTATTTTATCAGCCCATATACGACCCACTGCAGGGCACGGGCCTCCTCTACAATCAAGAGTACGATTGAGAGTGGTTAGGCCATATAGTCCACCACGCTGGCCTAATGCGGGTTGGCGGACTTTTACATACCATAGAAATTTATACAAATATCTATGGTATGCGGGTTTCCTCACGTTGTTTTCCTTCATCGTTATAGTGCGTGGTGATTGACTATCAATACACACATGACTCCGAAAAGTCAGAGGTGTGTCCTGGGATTTGAACCCGCGACCACCGTGAACATGTAGGCAGCCGCGTCTGGTCCGTTTACCAACAGGCCACCACGCACTTAAATAAATCATATATGTATTAAAATTCATTTAGTATAATATAAATATATTTATTTAAAGAAACAAGAATGTATATAATATTTAATACTTTTATGTATCCAAATTGTGATTTGTTATTTTTTGCTTCACAGCAAAAAGTTTATTCTTTAATATATTTTTATCATTTATTAATAAATAATTACAAATTTAAAAATTCTATTCATTAGTTATTGATTTATTTCTTTGATATGATAAAAACTACAGTTACCTTGAGAAGTGGTTGGCAAAGTCTTTGAAGGACATCCAGAACTCTCCATCGTCATCAAAGGTCAAACCCAATTCTTCCTTCTCAGACTCAGGTATGAAACGCCATTCAGGTGATCTGAAAATTAGAAATTCAATACATAAAATACATTTTGAATAATTGTGAGTAAAATATCTTTGATGTCATAATTTAAGATTACTACTCTAATCTTTACTTGAAGTTCACATGATAATAAAAATTTTGTAAAATGTTAATTTTATTGTAGGTGGTTTTATTACAATAATTAATATTACAATGGAAGGATGTACAATAATTTTTTTGGGAAAAAAAAGTGAAGACAATTTCTCTTTTATGGTTTCTTGTGGGTAATAAGGAATAAATGAATACTGAGCCAGCATGGTAGACTACATGGCCTAACCCATCCAATTGTACTGTCGAAATTGTCGGAAGATTGCCCTACAGTGGGACTTACATAAGCTGATACTGATACAGATGTGTAATTTCTCTTATTTATATGTATTACTAGCGGCCTGTCTCAGCTTTGCATGGGTGCAGATGTTCTTTTGATTCCACTCCACATTCATACATGTTATTTTACGTACAAACTGGGACATTGTATGGGACTGTATATGATATATTATACATATAAACCATTCTCTTGAATCACTCTATCTATTAATAAAAACCGTATCAAAATCCGTTGTGTAGTTTTAGAGATCTTAGCATATATAGGGACAGAAAGACAGCGGAAAACCACTTTATTTTATACTATGTAGTGATGTACATACTTGTCGCTCCAGGGTCCGTTCCACTCGGCCTCGTTGCCCCAGGGGTTGCGCAGACGCAGCAGCGGTATCTTCCCCGCGCGGCCCGGCGTCTCGATGTCCACGTACTTCACCCGCGTCACTGAATACGCGTGGCCGCGGATCAGACCCGCTGGCGTCTCCGCTTCTAGAATGTTCGGGTCCGGCTGGAGGGTTCAAAATTGTGTTTAAATTGTGTGTTTGGTTTCAGCCAAAGTGGTACAAGGTAGACTTTAAAGATTTATTAATATGGTGATGTTTGTAGGAAGTCGCTAGATGCCATGAAAATAGAAGAAAATTATATTCAGCATTAGATTTTTTGTTTCTAATGACGACCTATTTTATCACGCAGTCTGGAGCAGACGCATTGAACACAAAGGAAACTTGCATGCCTCACTATATAGGTCCATAATTACTTCCAAATATCTTTTAATCATTTATTTTCGATGACGACAAAAAATATTTATGTACAAAATTTGGCTTTTATTAATGCTTTTTTACTATATTTTATATAGGCTGTGCTGTATAAAAACGCAAAATAAAAGCATGATTATCGCCTATTATGGTAAGTCTCACCTCGATGCTGCAGCCCATGAGCGAGTTTCTCTCGTACGCCTTCAGCAGTATGGTGTAGAAGTTGGGCGGCAGTTCCGACATCTCGTACATCTCCGTCACTCCCCCCGTGAAGTCCTCCATGGCCTCGCATGTCGACCCGCCTTTTAGGGCTTCGTATGAGCCGTGCAACCTGGAATTAGGGTAGTTTTATAGAATTAGTGGAATTTAAAAACCTCGAAGTATATTTTAATAATTTAGTTTATTGCTAAATAGATTTTGACGGACAATAAAATATTCTCCTAGGAAAAATGGTGGAATAAGATAAAAATAAATCTACAGGTGGAAAGGTTAGTTGCAAAGCACCAAGCATATAAGTAATGCGCGGATGTATGCCGTATTTATGTATGTATTAAATGATCGAATTTAGTATATTTATTCACACAGTGACTATTAAAAAACGATATTCCATATATCGTGCAATTCCTCGTATTGAAATCTATTCTTAGTAACTTCATTGTTCTCTAAGCGGTATTTATCGACAATGTTGAATTATACAATTATCGATATAAGTGAAAATGAAGTCACTAGGAATTGGTTTCATCGTGTGTACTTATTCGATATAATTATGTAGGTATCCATTCTTTGGTTTGGCACCCCCATTGTATGCGCAGCTAATATAAACATATTTTTTGTTTTTAAATAAATATATGACTGCCTCGGTAGCGTAGTTGTACTACGGTATGATTACAAAGTTGAGCTGTCGGGTTTGAATCCCGGGTCGGACAATGTGATATTGGATTTTTCTATTCATTATCAGCCCGGAGTCAAGATTTGGGTCCGATAGGGCGACGGGCTCGTCTCTTATCACATCGTGGGACGCAACACATACGGCAAAACATTGGTGTCCTGGTTGCACCTCTGCCTACCCTTTCTGTTATATATGTAAATATATATTTGAAGTCCCTTACTTAGCGTAGGCCTTCTCCAGCAGCGCGCTCCAGAACTCGTTGTTCTCGGAGGAGTGCAGGAACACCAGCTTGCCGCGGAACGTGGGCAGGCGGTCGTCGATCACCACGTCCACCCAGCGACCGTACTGCCAGAAACTGCACAACACATTTACATACTTCTTCTTCTTCCATCAGCCTGTTGCTGACCATGTACATACTAACACGTAAATATTCTACATCAATCATTTAGACCTTGATCAACAACAATTTCATACGACCGGATTTAAAGCTTTGAAAAATGTAAACACATCATATATTATGCTTTGATGCATATACTTTGATTTCTCTGCACCACTCAAAAGTTGACTAGGAGGGAACGGCTCAGTTAATTACGCCTTTATGCTTTGTATAGAAAGCGTAAATAAATAAATCATTATATATGCCTATAACTGTACTCTGTTGAATATAGGCTTTTTAAACCACACACAAACTGACCACAATTCTTCGCTTCTTTCATGTAATCTCACTAGTCAAGCCTTATTGCGAAAATAGTACCTTCACCGAGCCAAAAAAAGTTCCTCTCTCTCTCTCTTAAGCCACAGGAAGTCCACTGCTGAACATAGGCCTCTCCCACGAATCTCCACAGAGACCTATTGAGTCCTATACTAAATCTATTTATAAACGCTACGAGTATAAATTACCGGAAATGGAAGACACCGGCGTAATCTTCATCGAAGCTCTGATCATCTGGCACTACTTGGAAGAACAATCTGAAACGAAAATGGCGTTTTATTATTGGTATTTTTTGTAATTAACATTTCGTAAATTCTATCATTGTATACCTAAAAGGTGTATGCATTCCTGTTGTCTGTTATATTTTTAAACAGTAGGTGTGGGATAATGGGAGTCTAATTGTAAAATTATCAATAAAATCCTGTCTAATCCACAAAAACTCATCCATGAGGTGGTTCTACTAAAAACGACATTCGATATATCGTATGATTTATCGTACTTGAAATCTAGACTTAGTGACTTCGCTTTTACGATTGTATCGATGAATATTCAACACGAGGAATCGCACGATACATCGACTATCGTTTTTGATAATAGGCCTCCTGTAGTGACGCGAAATTCACGCCCCCATGTTGTGACGTCACTAGACTTATGTGCTAGTGTGGGGTCAGGATTATATTCGTGGCAGTTTATTTGCTAAAATTCCTTTGTGGAAAACCCATAAGCTAATTGTTACTGAAGATCATATAACAAGGAAAATGCAAGACATGTCTTATAATTCAATAATTAATATTAAGTTTTGTATTAAATGTACCTCATTACCGACATATACGAAACCGCATTATGATATAATTTAATAATTTTCCTTTCTAAATTTTGAATACAGCGTAATAGCGCCTTCATAGCGCAGATAGCTGTTAGCTGTGAAACGTGAGGACGCAGTTTCGATCCCAAGATGATCCCTTTTCACCGACATAAATGTTATGTGATTCAAAAATATTTGTTTCGTGTCACCCTGACACCCTTTGTGAGACCTCAACGTCTTATAACTATTATCACGTTTATCAGAAACTTCTGATACTAACGACACAAGATTTGTGTCTTAATATTGGGTCAGGCCTATGCATGTCACTGTTGGGAATTTATTTTAACAAACTAAAATCCCCTACAAATGTCCGTAAAATTTAATACAAAATAAACGTTTACATTACATTCTCTTTGTTAAAAGAAACCTTTTTGTAATGATTTTTTATAATTACATTTTACTCAACACATCGAAATAAGTTTCACTTCAATCATATTAATTAATAAATAACACAAAGACATTAATTATCACGTTTTAACATAATTAAAATTACTTTTTGATAAAAATGATTAACAGCTAGTTAATTAATCAAAAGAATAATTAATCGGAATTAATTAATATCCCGATGGTATACAAAATATGTATTTTGCACGCAATACACTAGGCGCTAGGGCATTTCGTATTGTATGGCTAATGGTATGAGAGCTGACGGTATATTAGGAGTAGGTGTAATAAGAAACCATTAAAAAGTATTTACTTAAAAAAAAATTTGGCTATGCCGACTTAGTACTACAAAGGTCTCGTCAAACAGTATAATTAGTACCATCGGTTGTGTTCGTTTTGGAAAGCATTTCCCTTACACCCCGTACATGAATCCTAGATAAAATAATTTTAATGTGTACGCTTCTGAGACGTATATGAAGGCTTTGTGTACGTCTAAACAGGTGGGGCTTGTAGGGTTAAGTACTCACTTGCGGTGCAGCGTCAGGTTGGCCACGGCGGCGAGCAGCCAACAGTCGCCGAGCTCGCCTTGCTGCACGTCGAAACGACTGTACCCCTCCACGAACAGCTGCGGGTTGTCGCTTATCTCCTACAATATCACATTCTTTAATTATTATTTATTTTATACAGTATACCAAGACTGCTACCGAAAACGGAGCCAAGTGGTAGTTTTAAGTGACTAAAGAAACGATACAATTTTTATTTGCATAAAAATAGTGCCAAAAAACGTGTTTGGGTGGTAAATCTGTGGTTTTTGCTAAAATTATAATTTAAACCCTTGCGTACTATTGCGTTTTAAAAAAGGGTGTACATTTTTTTTAATGTATGTATTTACCACCCAAATACGACAATGAAAAAAAATAAAAAAAGATCGTCACTTTTTTTTTGCAAAAAATTTAGTTGCATTGTGTCTAAACTCACTAAAACTACTACTTGGCTTCGTTTTCGGTAGCAGTCTTGATATAACCTGTATATATGTATATTTGGGAAACGTACATAACAATAAACAAGTAACCACAATACTACTACTAAACACAACTAAACACACACACACAGAATCCAGTGAAGTTTCCACAGTCAAATTATACATAAACAAAGCAAGTGTACGAAACAATTAAAATTTAAAAGTTAAATTAAAAATTGAGGGTTTGAGTATTTCTTGTGACTGCCTCGGCGGCGTAGTTGTACTACGGTACGATTATAAATCTAAAGTCTCGGGTTGTATTCTTTATGTCTATTCAGTTTCTTGCATACGAGGGACTTACACCTTTTCCACAGGCGTTTAAAATAGTGTCCTTTCTCTCATACTAGCTTTTTTACGCAATTTAAACCTTCGTTTCGCTCTCAATTGAGCTAATGTTTGGTCTTTAATTTGACAGCAATTGTATGTGACTATTAAAGTTTAAAAGCCACAAAAGTCCAAGCATAAAAAAATACTATAAGTAGTGAACTCACCCCAGGTCGGAGCCAAGTGATGGGCCTGTCCAGCCTCTCCTTGTAGTAGAGGCTGCGGTCCACGGCCGGGAACTCCGGGTCCTCGAACAGCCGACCTTCGGACAGGCACCGCGAGCGGATGTCCTTGAAGTCCTGGTACGTCGCCGGACCGAAGGACGACGGGCGCGTCTCGCCTAGCTGGGAGAAAAGAAAAACAATTTAAATATACCCAAGAGTCACAACATCATATGTTTCCAACTCCTCCTATTTGAGTTTTTCTTTCTGATTAATTTCGATGCAGATACATCGAAAAATATAGCTTTTCAAAAGCTTACATATTAGAACATACATAAAAAAAAAACAAAGATTCCGACGAATTGAGAAGCTCCTTCTTTTTTTGAAGTCCGTTATAAATTAGGTACTAATATTAAGAGTTTCATTTTTCCTAGGAGACTCGCTCCGGAGCTCGGTACCTATTTCTTGCATGTTATTGATCCAGGCTGACAGGAGTTGCAGTGGTAGGTGTGAGCGGGAAAGTCTCATATCAAACCGTCACATACATAGTTTTTTATATCACTTAGGTGGCAAACAAGCTTAGGCTCCGCCTGATAGTAAACATTAACCGTTGAACTTCAACACCAGGGTTGTGAATCGAATTTTGCCGACTCTGGAAGAACCTTTTCACTTCTTTTTGAAGAACGACGACCAGCTTTAGTCTGGAACTATACATAGTCCTGACCCTACACTAAGATACGACTCTTGTGCTGTGGGTACTCTAAACAAATTCTTGTAACACGAATATTTGTTCCGGCGTTAAACAAACCCGCAGCCTCCCGTTTCACAGCCGGCGGCAAACCAATTGTGCCACGGAGCCCGTCAAATTTAGGACAAATATAATTATTAAATATACTATTTCTTGTAATGCCATGACGAAGTAATTGTTGTGAAAGTACAGTGCAGGTCAAACAGAATACACATGAAATGAAACTATCTTCCGGCGGTCGTCTTACTTATAAAACTGCTCAAAATTCGATGTAAACAAGTTTAATCAGATACGCGACATATTTGCTTACACATACGGCCTTATTCATACAGTTTCAAAACCTATTTTAGTTATCCAATGTTTTGTCTTTTTCGCTCTAACTGAATTCAAAAGTCGTTCGAAAGGGACAAAACATTAGATAACTAAAATAGGTTTTAAATTGTCCATGAATGAGGCGGCTACACATGACAACAATGCTGATGGTAAATGTAGCGCAGTCCAAACCGATCTATAGAGGTCCAAGTATACTGTCATAAGAGCTATTGAATTGGTTACATGAAAAATAAACGAATTTCATTACACTGGGTCTGCTAAAGACCAGATTTATACAAGCTGAATACAAAACGCATCACCTTGCATGCGTCGCAATGACGGGTTTTTCACTATGTCCGGTAGTCGCTATCCAAGAGGATACGGATGAACCAACAACACCAGCAAAAGTAGATATATATATTGGCAATGACGGGCGATAGACATTGATTAAATAAAGGACCTTTTTTATCACGAGGAAATCCCTTTACAGATCCATATACGTAGGTATGTCTGACTCACCGTTCTGATAAAAATAGAAATAAAGGACTTAGAAGTATAGAAAGGATGTAATTGTAAGATATCAAATTAAGTAAGTTTAAAAATAATTGACAATTATAATTAAAATGTCATACAACAAAGCGAGTTAAAAAATATGAAAATATGAGGCAAAAAAAAAAAAATTAAATGTTCGGAATTAATATTTTTTTAGGTATTTATTAGTTCATAGTAATAATGTGCTTGATTTTCTTTGGAAACTACTGATTTGATCACATCAGTGTATCTAAACATTGCTATGTCGAAATCAACAATTGACCACAATTTTAATAACCGCAGATAATTATTTTGTTTTCATAGTGACCTACCACATATTATCGCTGGAAATAAAATTATTGTTACGTTTTATATAGAACAGCGTAGTTCCCAGGTATAGTTATGAATTATGATTATAATATACAGAACAGTATTTAATTATTTGTGTATTTAGCATTCTTCTTTTAATCGGATGGCTATATATAACATTAGAACACATTACAGGTATGTATTAAGGTCTCTAAGTGAAGGAAAACATTGACAGGAAACCCGCATACTATAATATAATTAGCGTTTACAATGTGTCGTAGGCATTAGATATATAAAAACAATTATGTAGTAGTGTTGAGAGTTTACATTTGCATCTGAAGAAACCTTTACGAGAATCTGTAGAGATAATTTTAAACGGAGCATGGTATATTGGATTTCAAATTCGAAACACACGTCACGTGCACGTGCACGTCATAAAAATATTAAAGCGACATACAAACTTTTTGGTGCTTTTACGTAAACAGCCAGTATAATTTACACCCTTTTTAAAATTTACGCACAAATAAAAATTAAAAAACGAACCCAAAACAGCCGTTCGCCGGTTGGCATGAACAGTTCGCTTCCCTGGTAGCTTACAGGCATCTTCAATTTGTATACTTTGTGCGATACCACTCTTGAGAGCCTCTTCCTTGGTGGTGGCGCGACTTTCTGTGCTTCTTTATCCGTACTCAGTTTTGGAGACGCAATGATCGTGTTCTTTAAAATAAATTTGTATTTTTACTTCGAGATTTTGCAAATCGTTTAGGTTAATTTTGACGGAATTTAATTAAAAAAGTAATATTTTAATAAAAAAATTGATTTAAAATAGTAATTCATAATGCTTCAAATATCCCAAAATATTATTAACAAAGTTAGCTTTTTATAAAATTGAAGAATAACTACGAATAAAACAGTTCAGTTAACTTTATATCATGATTCTAAAATGGAAAAGTATTAGCAATTTGCGAAATCTACCTTCATAACTGGCACATTCGTTAAAGATCTGTGCGGCGCTTCTTTGATCTCAATCACTTTCGCTTTCACTTCTTCTCTTTCCTCAACCACTTTGGTCGCCCAAAACGGTCGGTAAAAGCTATTCTTCCTGACCTTCGACGGCTGATATGTATAATCAGAAACCTTAGCCTTTTTGAAGTCCTCGAAAAATCTTGCAAAGAACCCAGAGGTTCCCTTTCCATTGTCAGATTTTGTCGACTTCTTGCTTTGTCTTTGAGATTGCACGATCCTCCCAGATTTTGGCAATTTTATTGACACACATTTCTCTTTCCATATTTCGACCTTTTCTTGCGCGTTTGTTCTCGTGTGAAATGTTTTCCAATATGGCACATCTTCTCTGCTCATTTTCAGAAATTCCTCGGTTACTTCGGCCATTTTTGCACTGTTTATTTCACTAATGTTTGTAACTGATTCGCTTAGTTCATTCAAATCATTTAGATAAACGCTCCCTTGAAATTTCAGCTCAAGGCTCTATTAGCTCTGATTGTCTAGATTAACTCTGTTGAGTTTAATATTTGATTTAAAATATCTAGCCTAATTACATTAGCTTTATGTTTAATGTTATTGATTTATTTTGGATTTATTATTTCAATGTCGTGCGTGTACTCGAACAAACATTTCCTGTGCGAGTCCACACCACAATGGTCATTGTTTGCAGTGATAAGGATAAAACCACTGTTATTGATACGCTTAATATTATTTTTATATATGGTTTAGTATATTTGCATAATTGATATTTAGTTCATTATTTTTAGGTCACCTACAAATGCAATACTGTTTGTCTTTGTTAATTTTAGATGTACTTACTTCTGATAATGTTTGACGCTATTTAGGATATGCTATCGTATATCCTAATTGAGACACAAAGGCGACTCATTTATCCAGAAATTGTTACAATAGATTTTCGTCTTTTTAAATCGGCTAACTGGAAATGAATTAATATATTTCACAGATCTTTATGGAATTTTTCGAGGAATCTACGTTCAGTAGTGGATTTCGCGTGGCTAAAATGCTGATTATCACAAAAGTAAAATCACTTCGTACGGTAATGAATATGAACAATTGCTAATTCGACACATACCAGGGTTAAGAGTATGCGATTGCTTCGAGTATCCCTTATCAACAATGAAAATGGTGACTATATGATCTCTTATCTGAAAACGATATCGGATGCAGTAGAGATAATTACGTATCAAGAAACTTTGCCAAAACACCGAAAGGCATGGCGAGCGAATATAACAATATCATAGCACTTATATTTTTGAAAGAGTGGGCAAGGATGCAAGAAGTGAAACCGTACTTCACCAATATTGTTCCATCTACGGATGTGACAAACTACAAAAATTCTAATAGATGTGATGCCAGACAAATCGTTCTCCAATTAATCACGAGACAGGGAGACGATTTGAAAAGAATACGTAGTATTTTTTATTCAGATTCCATATTTAGCAATAGACTTTTAATGGTTGAAGCTAATTATGAAGTTAGAAGGTAGAGGCATATTCCTAGCGCATGGAAATCAGAAATTATGCATAAGGAATGTTATTCTAACATTTTAGCTAGCCAAATGGCCCCAGATTAATTTGGTACACAATATATGAAACATAAAATGTTAAGTTCTATAAAAGGCCGTTAGCAATATATGTATTTGATGCCGAAACATCAATAATTGTCTAGTAGTTAGTGTCAAGGTTTTAACAATGTGTCGATCGATATTCACTGTCACAAAAATCTATGTTTAGTTATCTTGACGTATAATCAACGTTTCTTTGTTAATTATTCACTAAGTGGCATATAATTGACAAATATTCTGTTATGAAATGTAGGTATATTATAGTTATAGTGTGTTTACTTTTCCTGTTTCCTCGTTAGTGCAGCTGTATAATTATATTAAAACTTTGTTTTAGAATTATTGTTAGTTATTTTTTATTTTAATAATATTGCATTTTAAGTTACGCGTTAATAGCATTTTTTTAAATTTATGTTTTAGTTATGGTCAAATAAGCAATATTGTTTTGTTGATTTATATTTATTTTATTTATTTCTTGTGAATTGTAATTTTGGTTTTACCACCATATAACTCGTTTATTTTTATTTTCCTTTTGATAATATAAAACCCCTTAATACTTCATGTTTTTCATAACTAAAAACATTTATCACACTATTTTTTTTTTCATAAACAATATTATTTTTTCCTCAACTTTGTTCACTATTAACACGACAATTATTTATTTATTTTACCACAATATTCACTACACTGTCCTGTGTGGGCGATCGTACATGACTGAAATTATTGGGTGACACTACTGCTGATAACGGCCCTGTATGACTTACTATACATATATGCGTACATATACAGACAACCCTTGGAGAATTACGCGATAACATTAGTAAAAGCTTCGCTAATTTGCACAGGGAATAGAATGAGGGTTGTAACACGTTGTTACATTTTATGTTTTATTTATTAAATATTATAATATATCTATATTATTATTAGTCTCAGATTAAGCATCAATGATATTGTAAATTGTTCTAAAAAAAAAAGATTCCAACGAATTAAGAACCTCCTCCTTTTTTTGAAGTCGGTTAAAAAGATTTGTTTACATATTTTTTATCTATCCCAAAGGGTTTACAATATGAAAGGATATTCACTTATTTATTAATTCTTACATAATGTACTCATTATGTAGCTTCTGCTAGTAGAACAAGGTTACAGTAGATAAGTAAAATTTTTGTTGTTGTTTATTTCGATGAATGAAATGCTGGACACATGAATAGCTAGTGTAAGTTTAATTGTAGTCCTCCGGATAACGATCACCGCACGCTGTATTGACCCACGCGAGAACTTATTGTCACGTTTCAAGTTGTCTGTAGATCGATACTAAGTTTCCAAACCCTTATATCCACTGAGGGGTGAAAGCTTTATAATTTAATTATAATCCAACTAAATTAATAGGTACCGTTTGACGTTTCATACTTTCAAGTTTAAACTACTTTGTACAGGCGCAACTCACACAATTTCATTATTAATTTTTATGGAAAATTTTACTGAAATTCAGTGAGTTACGTTTGTACAAAGTTGAAAAGTATGAAACGTCAAAGGTTTATTAGTTTAGTTGGATATTATGTATATTTTTTCTCATCTATACCTATAATAAAAATGTAAATGATCGCTGTCTGTACTTGGATTTATGAGAAGAATTATTATTGCGAACTTGATTTACATAATATTTATTGAAACAGTTCCAAATGTGTGATACCTACGAGTATAACAAGTGATTAAAAAATTATTAAGCTCAGGAGAATTGTCATCCAATTAAGTTTATATATTATAGAATACCTTTAATAAAATATTACTATAAATTCAGACAACATTAATTTCGCAGAATTACTTAAAACACGTACATATACCATACAAATTAATTAAAAAAATGACATGGGTAAAAACACATAAGCAAAAAGAATCCAAACGGGTGATAAAATTGACAAGTAATTACTTGGCATAGTTATTATCCAATTGGGGCGCGGTCATTCATTAACCGGACTCACCTTTAATTCAGTTATTATATGTATTAAAAACTTCATTCAATTATTGTTAACTGACGTATACCCGTGACTTCGTCTGCTTTGTTTTAAATATTTTACAACGTGTTAAAGTATTGTAGATTTTGTTGTATAAACTTGTAGATTATTTTATCCTTATTAAAAATACAGACGCTAGTAAATATTTTAATACGGCTTCAACTTTGATTGCACAATGAAAAAATTAATAATTAGACAATTCTTACGCACTTTAATAGAGGTGACGTCACATTCCACTAGTATACTATATATTAAAATTACTATTACCTATTTTATGGATTGGATAATTTCTGCTTACCACAATCCAATGGATATGAAAGAATTATTCTTTGGAGACTACGTTTTGACAAATAAGCATAGAATAAATTATTACATTCAGTCACGCTTATGAGAACTGACAAATACGAAAGCTCACGCTTATAATATATTCAAGAGGGTAAGCAGAGAGTTTAGCCGAGATTCTTTCCATCCGAAGGTGTGATGGGGTGAGCCTATCGTCACACCGGGCGTAAGTCCGTGTCTAGTAATAAAAAGTTTCACATCTAGTGAAAACTTCGTGGCTTAAAATGATGGTGACGATATCCCAACATAACAACCTCACATAACAACCTAACATAATTGCCTTGGGTTCGATTTCCACAAAGAGAAAAATGTTTGTGTTAGCCGCGCATATTTCTTCGATTACCAGTAATGTTGTGAAGACGAAAAGTCCATCGTAGTTTCTGATATCGACACAAGCCTGAATATCATCTCGGGGTTGGGACTACGAGTATGTGTTGACGTGTTTATCTATACCGCATACTAACCGATAAAATTGGCAGCTTTTTTTAAACCAATATATTCAAGGATACACGTTTATTGACGGATCGATAACGATAACACTTTGGGATGGTTAATGCGTGATAAGAAACGTCGATAAAGGTTTGTGATGCATTTTGTGAGTCAGAAAAAATCGTCATAATGGTTTTACCTGGAATGTGGCATGCGAATATATTTCGCGAATAACATAAAATACTGATGATCATTTAAGACCGGAGTAACTTATATGTATGTCCCTGAAAAGCCTACGATGTTAGTACATTTTTCCATATATGCCGAATTTAAATGGGATGAGGCGATATGATCAGCTGAATCGATTGCTACAAATACTACAGCTGTTTGAACATGTACCGACCCCCATACAGACGGTGTAACCCACAAGATTGTCGCGAGTTGACAGCGCTCAGTTTACATCTTATTCCGGATAAGTCAGCATAAATTACTATGTATACTGGTTTTTACTGGTGATAGGTCTCTCATAGGGAGAGGGCGCCTGGGTAGGTACAACCACAATGTCTATTTCTCCCGTCAAACACCAGTGTAAATGCACCCTTGTGTTTCGGCTTAAAGGACGTAGTAGCCAGACTAACCACAGGACATAATGAGACTCAACATCTTATGTCTCAGGATGGCGAGCGCAGTGGAATGTCGAGCATTATTTTATAATTCATGGTGTTGTATGGTTTTGCTACTGTCCGTGAACGGTCGTATCGCTTAACATCAGGCGATTGGCATGCTCATCTTGCCATTAAGCGCAATTAAAAAATAATACATTCGTTCTATCCCACAGGAAGGCAAAGACATCTCTATTCGCCTGACTTTCTTACTCGATCAAGGCTTGATCCTGCCGGGATAAACTGGTAGATATAATTTATTCTCATCAGTAGTTACTTTGCCCAGCTCTGCACGTAAGTACCTTTGTCATGCCAATAAATTCAATTTTAAATATAAACACAGACAAATCGATTAGTCGCCCTTTTCATCCCTCCGTCTAGACGCTAGGGTAGTGGCGACAGACCATCCCTTACTTCTCGAGTGCATTACTCAGCTCATTTAGATCTTGTTTCCAAATTCCCTGTTGTTCTGGCATCGCGCCAGTAGGGAAAGTTATTTTACGTGACTCGTTATGTATGGCGACAGGGGATAATTTAGAATTGGCTTTTTGACAAATTTATAGTTTTAGGGATAATTGGTATGTACTAGTGTTAAGGGGGAATACGTTCCCATATTTTTTTTTATTTAAAGGATTTAATCGGTGTTTTTAAATCAGGACAGGACGGAAGTGGTATGATCCGAGAGGATGTTAATTAAAAACGAATATGACCTTTTATCTACAAAACGGTTTGTCCTAGTCGGAAGTGGTTTTTGGTAGGGGCTTGTGGTTTTTAGATATTATGGTGTTACGTTGTTAAGGGTCATTGTACTAAAAACTTTGCTGAGGGTAAATATCACAATTAACCATTTATTTATTTATGTATTTCTTTCACACTTTATTGTACACCAGATACATAAAAGTAGACAGCATTACATGAGAAAAGAAAAAAAAACACAAGTGGCGGTCTTATTGCTTAAAGCAATTTCTGCCAGACAACCATGGGATGGATAAGAGAAAAAAGAGATACTTTAAAACTATTATTAACACCGAACAAAAATTTTAAAACTTCGTCAAACCAACTTTTGGACAATATAAGCCTATTTAATATTAGAAATGAAAAATCAAAACAAAGATTTTTTAGGAAAGAGTATGGAACAAACACACAATGGAATTAATTAGCGCGGTAGGTATTTAATTAATTAATTGAAGGTAATAAACATTCCACATGGCATCTATAGATACTGTTTTTTATCTTTATCAAGTCTTTCCACTTTATGGGTGAATGTCCGACTGGGTGACCCTGGGTGGACTTGCTGCTTCCACCAGCAGTATCACTCTTCACATGCGTTCTATTGCAACTGGATTGAGTACTTCTTGGTAGTAACAACTTATTGTACGCAAACGGGGTGTTTTTTTTGATGAAACTAAGGGGATAATCAAGTTTACAGCCCGCCTGATGGTAAGCAGTAACCGTAGCCTACGGACGCCTGCATAGGAGGTGTAACACGCGCATTGTCGACCCTGTTGAAACCCTTTTTATTTTTTTGAAGAGCTTCATGTGGTCTTTTGGGAAAACCGTAGCAGGTAGGTCATTCCACAATCCGATTGTATGTGGGATGATCTAAACTAATTCGTGTTTCCTCGATCGTATTTGAATACATTTCGTATTGCAAACACAAGCCAGGAGTTAAAGTAATTTATGGATAGCAAATTTTTTTGCTATTTTAATTTGCATATATCATGAAAATGTGATATCCAATTTATGTACTGTCCAAACCAGATATACGAGTAAATAATGAATACAACACAAAGAATATCTTTGTATGTTGCTAATAAGAGCGAATTTAAAAATCAGGTATATTTTTACCGAACGTCGGCAAACCTTCTATCATACTACTCGTAAGTGGTTTGTCAATTGTCAGAGCTTTGCCGTTGAAACAGGGACTGGCGACTACGAGTATACCTTGCAAATTGCATTTCAACATCATTATGCCGTCTTGACCTATTGTCTTGATAACAGTATTGTGGCTAGCTTTTGCTTAGGATGTAAGGTTCGTGGCAGAGTGCCTACATATTTACTTTTATAAAATTGTCATCTACAACATACAGTTCTCCAGAAAAATAACAGCGCATGTAAATTTTCATATAAATTACGCCTACCATGCCTTAATTGCAATTGTTCCCTTCGTCGTAACAAACATGTATGATCGTATGGGCAATAAATATTTCGCAGGGGCGCTGATAAGACAATGTGAAGTTTGAATTTTTTTTTAATCAATAGGTCCGGCAAACGGTCAAACATGCCACCTGGTGGTAAGCCAGCATCGATAGTTTAAGTAGAAAAATTTATTCAAAACCTAACCCCTCTTTTTCCGGTCATCAAATAAGTGCAATAGTATCATATCATATTCATCACGACCACATACGTGTAAAAGTTTATTCGATCAGAAACTTGGTAGTAGGCAAAAAGTAACAGAATTTCGGCATAAACAATAAGTTAAAAAATATATAGCAAGATATTATGTCGCACACGTACCTTTCTATGCAACATATAATTATGATCGCTTATTAATTGCCGCCGTTAGTCCCCAAAAAATAGAAAGGAAATAAATTCAGTTCCTAGTTTTAAAGATATGGTGACTTATTTCAATAGCCATTAGCCCAGTAGTTTAAATATTGGATTACGAGCCGTCATGCAGCCGTTTAACAACATTAATTACTCAGGATGAGACCATTAATGGACCAAGGTAGGGCAAACCGCGTCTCAAAGATATTACACCAAGGTTTTTCGCAACATAATATGTTCTGACAACTGATGAGGTTTAATAGGCGAATTGAACCAAAAAGGAGTAGTAAAGTGGAGTCTGGCACTAGTCGAATAACTCTCGGCAAATAG
Source organism: Theretra japonica (assembly GCA_033459515.1). Lineage (NCBI taxonomy): Eukaryota > Metazoa > Arthropoda > Insecta > Lepidoptera > Sphingidae > Theretra > Theretra japonica. The sequence continues at coordinate 5,691,504 of CM065950.1, forward strand.
GAAGATAGAAAAAATGCAATCTTAAATCGCAAATACATAATACATTGATCTTATCCAAATGCGGTTTACGGTAAGTTACAAAGTAGGTCCTAAAATTTTTGCGGGAGACCTAAGTTCAATCAGACATTCAATAGCTATTGATAATGATGAATTATTTTATATCAACAGAAAACGTATTCATCCACTTAAAACTAGATTCGTATAGTAACCGACGCAAGTCAAGTGTAATTAAACGATTGGGATGGGCGTAGTGGTAAACTTGCCAGACAGAAATATCTCACAGCGGGCTGAACATTAAAACTATAGTTTGCTCGAAGGAAGGGATAGGGAATAAGTAGGAATTTCATACTACGAGTAGATAAAATTATTACTACGGAGGTTGTAGAAACAACATTGAAGTTTTTAAAGTGGCGAAATTCGGAAGATTTTTGTCGGACCAAAAAGAGTCATGGCAGTTAAGACTCCGGCTGTTCATTTAAATATGATAGAAGACAACTCCGCTGATTTTCTTTGTTATAAAGACAAAGAAGACAGCACCATGTCAAAGATTGTTCTGTCTTCAAAAACAAGGAATTAAATGAACCCCTTTGATTCAAGTACTAGGTGAGCAATATATTTTGCTGAATAACGATTAATTTCCTTCGATAAAATGATGCAGCTTAGCTCTAATGCCTCTCGACGCTTGGCTCAAAGAACTCGTTGTTGTATGAACGAGGGAACGCGTGGGACGACAAACTGTTTTATAGGTTTATGTTGACAGAAACAAGTACACATTTGGAGGTTTTATTTCCTACAAATTCAACAAGTTTGTGAAGACAATTTTATCAATGAGGCTCTATCTCTTTTAGCTAATAATTAATAATTGACTATTGCTTTGCGTCTCATTCGTCATCGTAAAAGTTGTTAGTTGTAGCTAATAAACTGAATTGAGTCAATTGGTTTATTGGACTTTGATCAATATTAGTCACAGGCGTTCGAGAGAATAACATACATGTACGCGACAATTGCTTCCTAGACGATGATTGCATGGCGAGACTTCATTGGTATTCTTATTGCAGATTCCTTACTAATATTATAAATCCTTAAGTGTTTGTTTATTGCGGTTGCACTGCTTAACTACTGAACTGATCATGATGAAATTTCGTATATATGTACGTTATCAAGGGTTTCAAAAGAACATAGAATATTTATCAAGACACAAGTTCGGAATGGTTGGTGCATACTTGGAAATGCTTAGGTTCGGCAGTGAATAGAAGGTACAGAAATATATAATTACTACTTGAACACAAAATCATACACTGGCCGTAACGGGTTCAATTTCTGTGAAAATATCTTCCACCCTGAGGCCAAATACTGCGAAATTGCATTAGGAACAAAGACAATAAAAAACAAACAGATAATGAAACAATTTATAAACATCAAGACACACTAAAAATACTAGTTAACGTGAGAAAATAATGTTTACGTTGAATTAATTGAGACGAAGGTCGAGTGAGCATAGACTATAGAGCGATGGCGTGGCAACGGAAACGCGAGCCAGCGGCCTTGTCATTGACGGACTAGATGTATTACCACGTGTTCTATCTATAACAGATTATAGATATACCACCGATTAAAACAGGTCTCCATCCTGCATTTATACCATTATTATATAAACGAAATGAATACAATGGCCATAATACAGATGTGACAGATATTTGTTTAAATCTTGGATATACCATAGAAGATGAAACTGTGATAGAACGAAGTACAGAATGTTGCATTTCCGGCAATTTCACTTATCTATGACGATAAAAACTGCATTTAACATATCGCTAGCATTATTTTTAGCTTTACATTTGTAATCACAAGTTTTAGCACCTAATTGTTTTTCTTAAATCTCAATTACAGCCACATAAGTCTGTTACTGAGCACGGACGTCTCCACAGAATTCTACAGCGACCTGTTTAAAGTTGATTGCATCCAGTGATCTTATTCAACCTTAGGTTATTTGTTCTTCTTGTATTTTAGTATGGTAAATACACACGTTGAACGCATTTGGATCTTTTATTATTATTATCGGTAAAAACGCTCATAATAACGTTTGGCAGTTCGTCAATATTGTGTACGTCTGTAATTCTAGCGGTTCCAGGCCAATAACCTGGCTAATGACTGACAATATCGATGTTGGCAGCACTCTAGTGACTTGCAAATTAGCAGAAGGATGAGTGATTATTGTGTTCATTTGAAGTATATACTTTGGGTAATGTTGAAATATTTATTTGTATAGTAGGCTCAGTGGGCATTGATTACCGCCGCCCATGTACATAAACAATTCTTGAAGAATCGCATGTGCGATGTGTTGCCGCACTTTGAGTACAAGTGTTTGTAATCATGCCTTTGGCAATTTTAGAGAATCATGGATATAAAATGTCTCTGTTAAAAAAACGGATACCTTTTTTTTTCAGTAATTCTGTATCAGCCCATATACGTCCCACTGCAGGGCACGGGTCTCGTCTACAATAATTACTCAATTTTAATCCTTCTTCCAATTATATGAGATAAAAATCCTTGAGGTTTTGGTTGAAACAGATAAAAGTATATCACGGGTTATAGTAATATATAATAGTAATCTTTATCTTGAAACTGAATGGAATTCTAGACAAGCAGTCTAGTGGAATTTGGAGATAAATAGGCAGACACTGCGTCAGCCGTAAAACGATAGGCAAAGTGTTTGTGTGATCAAATATTTGTTGCGATTCCGTGTGATGGAGCCGAAAAGTCTCTCATTTTCGATATATACAATAAAATCTACGATTACTCTGAAGTCGGAACTATTATGAATGAGTGTATTTACATAATAAACTCAAACCCACATATTTCTAAGAACAAATTCACACATCTTAACTATAAATACAACTCCTAAATCCGATATGACATCATTTTTTCGCACAATATTCTGTCAGCATCCTAAAATCCCTGATAAGAACATCTGCGAAACAGCGTTGGAAGGTGCTAACTGATAAGGCGATGACATAAATTGAAACAAAGACATTACTTCTGGATTACTGATTTATCGCATCGATAACACGGAGCTTGAAATTCTCAGATGCGGTCACACTTCGTTTCGGATTTTCTAATATCAAGGGAGTGACTGAGCGAATTATTTTTAACATTTACCAAACGGAACTGTTTTCTGAAAATCTAACAATATTTATTGTATTCATTCAGGTGAAACACAGCGCTGGCCGCTCTTCTATATTTATTTTTTTCATACTGGCACTACAAAGTGTAAAAGTGCGTGGTGGCCTTTTGGTAACGGACCAGCCGCAGCTGCCTACATATTCACAGTGGTCGCGGGTTCAAATCCCAGGGCACACCTCTGACTTTTCGGAGTCATGTGTGTATTGATAGTCAATCACCACGCACTATAACGGTGAAGGAAAACATCGTGAGAAAACCTGCATACCATAGCGATTTGTATAGATTTCTATGGTATGTAAAAGTACGCCAACCCGCACTAGGCCAGCGTGGTGGACTATATCACCTAACCACTCTTAATCGTACTCTCGATTGTAGAGGAGGCCCGTGCCCTGCAGTGGGACGTATATGGGCTGATACAGTACTACAATGTGAATAAATGCACCTGGTGTTAAGTAAGAGATGATGAGAGGGTTACTTTCTGCATCTGTATCAGCCTATACGTCCAACAACAGGCAACAGGCGTGCCCTACAATCGAATGCGATTGAGGATTACTTTAGGTATAATAATACAATCTAATACTACGTATACTAATTACCATTCATAGATACAGTATACACGGGCGTGGTTCCGTACGTAAAGTAATACAAATTACATTTGTAGAGAACACAAGGTCGTCTGTGAATCAACGAGTTGATAAGCCGAGTTGCATAGCTCAGGTGATCCGGTTTTCTCATAGTGTGGAACGGAAGAATGGTGTAATCTGGTGAATTGCATATAAGGATGTTGGGTATTATAATGTTAAGTATGTTAGAGGTAATACAGTTGGGTAATACTAATCCAAATTACGATATGAATAGGTGAAGAATAGTACTGCACTAATAGTTTGAGGCAGTGAAGACATTTTGCCATGAGTTTGTAAAAAAAATATAATTGTTATCAAGGATTGAAACTATATTAAGTTTTGTTACTCTGACCTGTTGTGGGTTTTTAGAATTCAAATAGTCTAGAATTTATCAGGAAAATCTTTAATTCAGTAGGTTTTGGAACAATGTTTTCATTCATGTTAAATTAATTTCTAACAGACAATTAACTTCGAAGCCAGAGTGGTGACTAGGGCACGGAATTCCGATCTCCTATTAACCATTACACCACTATCGAATAGGGCATAGGCTATCGTTTTTATTTAAATTTAATGTAATAAAAATTACAAAAAAAAAAACAGAAACTAAGACAGTCGGCGTTGCTACTTATTTGCTTTGTTTTACTTGTAAACGACTTTATACATCATTCTTCGAATAAATAATCATACGATTTTTATCTTATTGTCTCAACTCTCAATAATATGATAAAACAAAAATGCATCCCATCAAACCATCTGCAACGTTAAAATCGTGCACGCCAGTTTCCCATCCCAACATTTTTACATCGGCGCGAATACCAACATCCCTGTACATAGATTATCGTTTCTCGGTACACACTGACCGTTTACTCTCTATTTATAGATCCATCGATTCAAGCCATTAAAATGCTCTTGTGTACGTTACATGGTTTTTACCTTGCCTAGTGGGTGCATCTGGTATTAGTTTTATTTTCCGTACTTTACATACGCGATGTTCATCATTATCATCCATCCATCAGCGTCCACTGCTAAACATAGGCCTCCCCAATGATTTCCATAATGACCTGTTGGAGGCAGCCTGCATCCAGCGACGTCTCGCGACCTTTACCAGGTCGTCTGACCACCTTGTGGGTGGACGTCCTACGCCGAGCTCTCCGCTACATGGCCTCCCTTCGAGACCTTTTTGAACGCGATGTTCAGTAGGGATATAATTATCTCACGATTTATTTTATTGATTTCGAAATCAATTGAGAAGAAAGGAATCGAGGAAGAAGATATCGAATCAATCAAGAAGTGTATGGTTTATAGGTATATAGATGTAGGTTCCGGCAAGGCGTGCGATAAATACTATGGTGTTCTATTTTGTCCATAGGGATTATGGAATTTATTTAATTTAACAAGTTCATATTTGTTCTTTGTTAGAATTCTACTCAGTACTAACTTGATATATCATTATCGATTCTCATAGGTTCAGAACACTCCTTTGTGATATGCTGACATCGTAAAACTTACACAATGCATATTAAATTGATTGTCTGTAAATTTGATGGTGATATGGGAAGCTGCATCCTAATGAATTTTCAATTTATTTACGTATATTATTTGTTTACACGACGTGGTCAAAATTAGATACCAAGAAATAACAGTTCGTACCGATTTTTATAGGGCATATCGTCGTACGAAATATATAAAACTCAATCATTAGTTTTTTGGTAGGTAATTGGTTCGTAAATTTTCATTTATTACAAGGATGCTGAAGGCCAGACATAAGTGTATAGTGCTTTATATATTCTGCAAACCGTCTGGTATGATCTTTAGGTATAAAATACCTAAATTTATAAGACTGCATCAGCGTAAAGTTAACAATCGAATACGTAATGTAACCCATGTGTTCTGTGTATTGTATATAATATTTAAATTAGATACCCAAACACTGACCTCCAAAGGCCTGTTGGAAGCTGCCCGCATCTACCTATTATATGTATTGCTCATATTATTTAAATATATTGTAGTCATAGGATGACAACATTTCCGACAGGGAGCAATTAACATTGCAAAAATGTATATAAATTTCCTTGTGCATTTGTGTAAACAATCATTAAGAATATAATTTTCATAGCATCATTTTTATATTTGTAAAATTGTATCACATTTAAAAATAAATATGTCATCTTTAATAACAGTTATAAAGTTCTAATTTATTGTTTGTCAAATTTGATTGAAAAAATGAAAAAATGCAATATGAAATATTTATTCGACAAATAAATATACTGCAAAGGTTTCAAAAATGTTAATTGGGTTTGTTTATAACCTTTAAAAAATGTTGTTCGAGGTAGGTCAAACAACGGCTAACGTGGCAGCGTCACGGTAGCGTTGAGGGAAAAACGACGGTCTTTTACTCGTAAAAGTAATTGCTAAAGATGAAGCGCATTGAAACAAATTAAATAGAAATTAAGAAGGCATATCCAGATACCAAATGTGATATTTAAATGGCTTGTTCTGACACAAGGACACTCATCAATCATCACGCTTTATTGCTCCCTTGTCCAAAATATAAAACAATCAATTTTATATAAGTCAATTAAGTATCCCTGGGATCCATAAGATCACCATTTTATTATTATTTTCAAAATATACGACATTTTTCGACACCAACTTTGATTTATTAAATACGCTTATAGGGAAATAAATGTTAGTTACAAACAAACAGAGACATCTAGGGAAAATAAAGCGAAAACATCAACAACAAACTTCTACACATAAGATTGGCATTACAATCTCTCTTGCATGGGTATCTTTATGTCTTTGATCGAACATTTATCTCTATTTTTACTAACTTAAGAACCAGTAGTCGAATTTATAAGATTATTTTTTCAGTATAAAAAACACATTATAAGGTCAGGTTTTAGGATAGATTCTAGTTCAATAAGGTACTTAGGGTTTTAGAATTAATTATTTACTTTATTTCGAAAGCTAAATACATGGTAGTATATAATGAAGTTTCGAATAATGATATAAGCCATAAAATACATCAACTCAAATATAGGCAGATAAACGATACTACTCGTATACACTTCGCATATAAACATTATGTCATATTGTAACTATGTTATTTTTGTAACTACATGACGAAATGAAAGTTTTCTCGTATCTTCATCAGGTGCAATAATATTGGTCTGTTGCCAGTCTTTGAACTGCAATGCGGATCAAATAGTAGACTTTGTGGCGTCTCCAATATCGGCCATTCTCAAGGAATGTCCGTTTAGATGGTACTATGCAGAAATAATGTGTTTTTAAAGGTTAAGGGTTTTTTCACCAAAATGGATGCTTGACAATTAAAATAAATATTTTTTCCCATGTACCCTTTTAAATTGGTTGAGTCAGTCAAAAAAAGATTATGGTGAGTTTTGCACGCACCAAGGCGGAACAGAGACGTTGACAAACTCATTAATTTTATAGCCTGACACGCACCACGGGGATGTGTCACTGACTGATGGGTTTATAACCGTGAGTACGGAAGTCGAATTATGACGATTGTTAGGAAAATATTATTAATATTTTTAGGAGTAGGTATCACTTATTTGTAACAAAAACTTTCATAGGTATGTAATTTTTTCAGATTGATTGCACATGAATCGCATGCCATCCACATTTCGAACAAAACTAGTACAATAGTTATTATAAAGATAATCTTGGTTACCCTACTAACACATGACGGCTTAATCTTAAAATCAGGCGTCAATTTAATATCCAGTTGTGTTAAAATCCAGGAGGGTTACTCTATTCTCCGACACGAAGTTCGAATGTTCGGACTTTCGACGTCCACGCAAAAGATAAAAGTTTTCCACTTCTAAAATCAGTACTATTCTCTGTGAAACTTAGCATTCACTCCGAATTTAGTCTAGGGTTACGATACGATAATAAATGAAAATTTACGATACGTCTAGGGTCTACGATAGAGGATTGGAACATTTTGTAGAGTATTTAGGCATATTAGTACAGTTTTGCGTACGACGTTCGAACATTCGTCGTAGTGTCGGAAAACAGAGTAACACCCTTGACTACTTATCACATGATCAAAAAAAAAAACATTAAAAACAAAAACAAGCTAAGAAAACCTTAGATCAATAAACCATGTAGGTGGAGTTTACATGTAAAAATATTTCGCTAATGAATGTATCACACCCACACTGAGGTCACAGTTCTGATCGTTGCCATCGACACGACAAAGTGATGACGGATGTAATGTCTTTACATTAGGATTCAATGAACACCTAGCTTTATCTTAATAACTAATTACATATTAATTTGTTGATGAGGCATTTATTAATCACCTTTTTAATAAAAGTTGTAGAAAAGATTCGGCTCAAAATGCAGAATCCCAAAACAAACTCAAAGTACATAGTAAAATAAAAAATACAGTCAATGTCTTTAGACTCACAGAGTATAGCACAGATTGCGCATTTTAATGTGAAAGAGACAAATCGAACATGCGGTCACTGTTGTTCCGCTGTATTGATTGCAAATTCGCTTTATTGATTGTAAAGATTGGTGATTGGTGAATATTACGCCGGTCAGGGGCATAGAAATAGAGATGCCGTAGATACTTACCACTTTATAGTTTTTGATGCTCGGCAAAAACCTCTTCTGCTCAACCTCCTTTTTCTGGAACACTTCATTGATGATATTCCCGATCGCTTGAGCGCCGTAATTCAACAATGCTTGCCCGCCCTGATTTATCAACTGTCTTCCTGCGCCTTGCAAAAGCGCGCCAAAATTGGCGCCACCATTTTGGTTGGCCATGGCGCGCTCACTCACACACACTGCACTATTTAATTAATGTCACTGTTCGCTAAGACATTTTTCTGAGGGCTACTGTCCGTAACATAAACAAACGAGAAATAAGCAATTTCTATATCGTGCTGTGTTTAAAACATAAATCACTGGTAAAATAAATAGAAACATACGTTCAACACAATTTAAAAAAACGTTTCTATGTCGAAAAACGTAAATTCGCGCCTAAAACGTAATTTTTAAACTCGCCCCGGCACGAGAAACACAGTCATACAGCCTCAGATGTGATCACAATACTAATACGGCTGGAAACGTTTGGAGGGCAGCGGCGTTACGTTTCGCTCGTGACATCATTCTTAGGCGTGTTAATTACTCCACCTGAGTATTCTTTTCCCTATCAACGCATTTTAAGTGAGTAATGTGATATTTAAGTTTTATTTTATTGTTGTGTGACACGTGAAAATAATAGTTTGCATGGGCGACTTTTTAAATTGAGTTTTGAGGAAGGAAAATCTATATGATAGTGTTCTAGGTATAACTCCATCTGGTGGCAGAAGATTGCATCGAATGTAAATTTAAACTTGCTAGGTAAACATTAGGATATTGTCATTAGTAAAATTAATTCTCTAGGTGTTACAATTATTCATTATATATCAATTGTAACTACATAATACACATCCATTCTCGGATTATTAAGAGAAACATCTCGGAGACTGATTTGATCATAATATTATATACATTCAGAATTTTAAATTAAGTCATTTTGTAATTGATTATTGGTTAGTGCTGTGGACTTCCTGTAGTTAAAGGTGATGACGATGTTGATAAATCAGTTATGAGGCATTGCAACATAAACTGGTTTGTTAATAAATGAATATTATTATTAAATTTTATGCATTTGCAAATCCTAACTGTTGGCTGTTTATTAAGTGACTACTACATTTTGTTTTTATTTGTGGTAAAACTATTTAATTACTACTGTTTTGTCTTAAATAAGTACTTGCATTTTTATAACGAGATATGCTGTGACAGAAATGTAATCTTATTGGTGAAATATTTTTTTATTAAATTGAATTAAGATTAGATTACTGATCCGTGCAATATCACAAAATAAATGTATTAAATGCACCATTTACACATTTATCAATATTGATAAGTACTATAATCCTTTATCAATACATTACATAACCACTTGTTTGAATAATCTTTACTAGTGCACTAATAACACGGCAAACATGAGCAAAAAGTAAACATTGCAGACCAAGGATTTAGAATGCACTTTAATTAATAGGTTAACTACGGAACATATACATTTCTTTTCATGAATAAAACATGTGCTTTTATCATACAACAGGTGTGGTGTTGTTAAGATACATAATACACCAACATCACATTGGTGGTTACTTTATTGTTGTGGTAATGCAGACAGCATAATATAATCAATGCTGAAAATAGAGTGCTGCATGCGGTGCCCCTGCACAGGATATGGCCCTAGATAGGCTGTAGAATTTACAAGATCAGACCAAGATTTACTTGATTTGGGGTGCATTTATAGAAGCTTGCACACACACTACTATGTATAATTGCTCTATTGCATTCAGATTCATAAAAATTTAAGCTACTCGTGGCCTGAAATCAAAAATTTGCCTCTGTCTTCTTTAAGTGCATGTCCATTTACTTTTTATTAAAACAAATTGACTGTTTACCATTAGGCATGAGCTAATTAAGTTGATCAGAATTTCTTATATTTAAAACAAGTAATGCTAAGCTTGTGTCTGAGATGTGCAGACTGAAGTAAAGATATATTGTTTTGGGGCATAATATACACACTACAGGAGATTTTATAAATAAAAAACACACCTGGCTTGTGGTGAGTCAATGCCTAGATAGTTTATTGTTTCTACCTAGCATCAATGTGTTAAATATTATGGTTTTATATTTTAAGCGCCATGCAAAATGATACCAAATGTGACACCCATGTCTTTACTATAACTGATCAAAATAAAAAAATAGGAGCATTTCATTTATCAACATAATCTCAATAAAATTATATCAAAAATCATTTCTCATAAGTGCATGCATAGAAATTAAAATTTTATTTTGTTAAATTGTCAAGAAAAAGATTATTTATGATTTCAGATTAGCCGGTCATTTAAATTTAGAAAGTAATATTTGCATACAGTAGCATTCTAATTGTTTTCCTTCAGCCAAATTATGGCATAAAAGTGATTTAAATTGGTTTCTAAAAGTAATATTTTATTTAGGATGAAAATGTCTATTAAAGTATGTATTACATTTCTTATCACATATCCAAATATGGTAATTTTAAGTCGTCATTTTTATTTAACACTTATCAAAAATTCTGTCTACTGTTCTATAGCACTGAACAGACACTTTTTGACAGAGGTCAAGAAGATTTCTTTACATGAATTGTGTGAACAAATTACTTTCACTTCATAATTTAGGTATTTAAGATCACAATCTTAAACACACAACAGTTAAATGAATGCAAATATTAACTTTAAGAAACGTTCTACATTTTTGACCTTATTTAAAAATCACACCATTATCCACTTCAAAAATAAATTAATTTATAAAAAATACCACCATACACAAAATGGTTTATATAATATTGTTTAGCTCAATTATCAGGGTAGAAAATTGTTATAATGAGCTCACGAGACATTGAAAAATTTCTCACGGAATGTTCTAAGGAGTATCACATATCACTACAAACCGGTTGTTTTTACAACATAATTATATTAAACACAGCACAACAACGAAATCGCCTTCACATAAAACATAACTTTACAACATATCACGAATTGAATTACAAGAAAATAATTTAATAGTCAGGGAGAAACACCGTACCCACCGAGTTTTGTCTAACACTGACAGCGTAACACCCGGCTAAATGTAAAAGCTCGATGCTGTTGCGATGTTGCAGTGATTCCGTAACCTACTTCCCGGGGCCGGTTTTCTTGCCGATTGCCAGCGTACAGAATGACGTCAGCTGTTATTTGAGTTGGATTCCGCTGATTTCATTCATTTTACATGGTTTGAAACAATCTGTTTATTTCCTATGTTTATTTTTAATGTCAGATTAATGATACACGTTGAAATACTTAGGTGAAAACTGCGTACTTTCTATAATACAAATGTTAAAGGGGTGGCCTTGAACTGTTTGAATAAAGAAACTTGCCAGGTGGTTTAAAATGTCTTATTTGAATCCTGATCAGTATTATTTCCGTTCGTCTTGTCTCTAGAACCACAGACGGTTTTTGAATTTTTATTCATGATACCTTCCCAGTATTAGTTACTAAGAAAAGATCGGGTAAGCGTGCAGTACCGCGTGGCTGTCCAAAATTGAGGATTCCCTTGCGTTAGAAAACAAATAGGTATTAAAATATATCCTATCTTAAATTATTTTCGACTCTTAAGTTACGCGTTTTATGTTTTTGCTTCTTAAAAAATCGCCAGTCTAATATACTTTGTATTACAAAGTTTGTACTGCAATAGTATTGTTAATTTGCATAAAATTAACAATTATTATAAACGAACAATGTGACTGTGAATTATTATTTTAAAGTGTTTCTCTGACTGTGAGTTATTCCTAAAGTCCACGATCGTGCGAACCAATAAACAAAACCGGTTGATGACGTAATATCTAAAACTAATAGGCACTGAATATCGGTACATTTTAAAGAGCACTCAACACAAGTATATGATAAAATGCACTATCCTTCATGAAATCAGTTAAAGTAAATTTGCCGAATTTGTCGGAAACACGTTTACCTTGCGTACGAACTACGAGGTACGTAGTGTAGGTACCCACTGTTTGTGTTCATGCACATATTTAGCCATGGTTACATAATTTTAAGGCCAAATTTAAGATATGAGTAACAAAGTACATGCTTATTTCAACAGATGGTTGTGTGAGGTTCAATAATTCCTACACAACAGATTTTATAACCCTTTCATCCTCAAAGACTAGGTACCTATGCATTTACGATTGGTGATTGATAATTAAATAATCAATTTACGAGTATATGACCATCGACACACTTGGTATTTTTTTATAATAAATACAATGTAATTAGGTTTTTTTTTCTCTTATCTATTAACGCCGGCGGAAAGAGTTTTTAGGGTCTCCGTAACATCTAGACACGTAACAAATATTTGTGGATCACACAAAAAGTCTTAATGCGGGAATTGAACTCACGGCCTCTCGTTCAGCGTTCCACGCCCGAATTTTAAACAAAGCCACGAAAACTGTCATGGTGGGCGGTAGCAAATATGATTCAATATAACCGGTGAACATATATAAAAAAAAACAAAGATTCCTACGAATTGAGAACCTCCTCCTTTTGTTGAAGTCGGTAAAAAAGAGAACGTTATCGGTTATCGGTCTTTACTATGATTTCATATTGGTAAAATTACATTCCTATACCCAGTAAATGACTAAGGACACAAAACAATGCTGGCAATAGAACAATCGTGAATACTCGTTTGAATGGACCAAATAAGGTATAAATAGACAGTCACGTTGCAGTTTGCGTTGCAACGAACCGATTGCTTTCACCTTTTGAGACTCGAAACTTGTAAATGTCGTACTGTTGTATTAAAGTATGTCAATTTAAAAGTAACTGAATCTTGATAACCTAGATCTGTATCAGCCTATATACGTCCCACTTCAGGGCAGGGGCCTCCTCTTCAATCGAGAGTACGATTGACAGGGGTTGGGCTATATAGTCCATCACGCTCGCCAAGTGCGGGTTTGTGGACTTTACATACCGTAGAAATTCTTTAAAATCGCTACGGTATGCAGGTTTCCTCACGATGTTTTTCTTCAACGTTAAACTGCGTGGTGATTGAGTATCTATGAGAGACTTTTCGGCCTCATAAACACCTATGATTAATTTGTTACGCTGTAAGTACAAATAGTGGAAGAAGCTGTTCATCTTGAAGGATAAAGGCAGTTGAATCCCTTGTAATGTATGGCTGAAAGAATCTGCTAATATGCTTATTGTGGTTATATACGAAAGAAAGCGTAAAAGCGAAGCGAAGCGGAAAGCGCAGCGTGGGACGTCCACCCACTAGGTAGTGAAACGACCTGGTAAAGTTCGCGGGACGTCGCTGGATGCAGGCTGCCTCCAACAGGTCACTGTGGAAATCATTGGGAGAGGCCTATGTTCAGCAGTGGATTTCCTTTGGCTGATGGATGGATGGATGATGATGGTTATATACGAGTTTAAAGTGCCATATTCAAAGTTGTGGGCTTACTTTAGGACCTATAACAATAGCTACCTTAGTCGTTTTATAGTATTAACATAATTTTGTCGATATTAGTCATATTATGGATCTTGGTTGGAGGCTAATAGAGATTCCTGTTTTAAGGGATTAGAAAGCATTTTTAACTGACCACAGAAAATATTCTGTATTCAACCCACAGAAATATTAATTGATCACGTATGTATGAATGTCAACAATTGAAATAAAAAATACTGATCTGTTTAAAACAGGACTACAAAATATGTTATTCGACTGGCTAATTCTCAGAACAATGACTAAAGCAGGCTAATTAAAGTCATTATTGTCATTGAACAACAATTCAAACAATTTGTTTGTTATCCAAACGCCAACCTATAGATAAAAAGGTCATGTTTCGTGTAAGACGTTGCTTCATATGCCTTGCTTTAAACTTGTGCCCAATCTAAAATTATATTACTATAGTGCTAGGTCTATCTGTTTTTGATATAACATACGATAAGTGGATTATAATTGTGTTTGTAATGACCTAATCAGCGCTACTTGACGATAAAACGCTTGGTCTAAATTTACGAATGTTGGCTGAAGTTTTCAATGTTTTTGCCGTTTAGTTATATGGATTAAACGTTACCCGTCACGGCCTTATTCATGGATAGTTTCAAAACCTATCGTAGTTATCGAATGTTTTGTCCCTTTCGAACTACTTTTGAATTCAGTTCGTGCGAAGAAGACGAACGAAGAAGGCTGCCTCCAACAGATCACCGTGGAAATCATTAGAAGAGGCCTATGTTCAGCAGTGGACTTCCTTTGGCTGATGGAAGAAGAAAAAGACGAAACATAATAAACCTGTCTATGAATAAAGCCGTCAGTGTAGAGTGCTGTTAATTTACATTACCAACCCAGAAACTATTAAAATATTTAATAATTTTATTTTCTAACATCGATCTGGAAACTCACAAGGATTTTTATAGCGATATGTAGAAGATACTCTACCTATCTCACGGTAAAACTAGTGCTGTCAATATCTGCATCAACTGGTAAACGACAATTAATAAATGGTTAATATCGATACTATTATAAATTGCATTTATGCTTAGGTGTATTGTAACAAAATACGTGAGAAATAAAGAAATAAACTAATATATGATTTTTTTTATTGCAATGAATGGCGAGAAGAGCAAGCCATTCGCTTGATGGTAAGTGATACGACCGCTCATGGACAGTAGCAAAACAAAAAACACTATGAATTAATAAGCAATGCCCGGCATTCCACTGTGCTTGCCATCCTAAGACATAAGATGATAGGTCTCATTATGTCCAGTAGTTGCTCTGGCTACAATGTCCTTCAAACCGGAACAAAATAGTGCATTTGCACTGCTGGTTGGCGGGAGAAATAGACATTGTGGTGGTACCTACCTACCTATAACCCAGGCGGCCTCTCACGTATGAGACCTGCCATCTGTAAACCAGATCGATATGTCTACAAAAATGAAATTATAATGGATAATGATTCAATAACAGATCGAGATCCACACCTATCATCATGATTTAGATCACATGTTCGTGTTTAGTTAATGGCGAAAACGTCGGCGTGGCGCCACAAATACGCACAAAACCAATGTTATAAATAGCATCCCGCAGCGTTTTCCCTTCATTTCTCAGAACACTGATGTCAAATCCCTAAAGATTATTTTTAATGCAGGAAACACACTAAAAAATATTTAATACGCCATTTTGTAGCGGTTATCTTGGATTTACAATGATACAGAATGTATTAAATTGTATTCTCATCAAAATTGAAGGCGTGTACCAAATTTAGATCAATCTGTCAACAAGAAGGGGTCAAACTTCAATTAGGCATTTGTGCCCGATATGGCGATAGGCTCGCCCCCTTTCACATCGTAGGACGGAACACACAAGGCAAAACGTGGGGGTCATGGTAACATCTCTGCCTACCCCTTCTGGGAAAAAGGCGTGAGGTTATTTACGTATTATGTATGTACTAAATTTGACTCAAAGAAACAAACAAACAGGGCAAGCTAAATAAAACCGTTTAAAAATACGGAGACATCCGACGTTAAATCAAAAGAATTCTCAATACTTAAGGAAAAACCACATTTTTTGTGAACGTTTGCGTTAACTATTTGTTAAGCGGATTCGCGGGGTTTTAGTCGTAAATTGATTTTAAAACAAGAATAAGAAAAATACCTGGGTATATTGGATTAATCTAAACACGTTTGATGGTTGCGTGGGAGGGTTTTAGGAACAGCGGGTCTTACGAAGAAGATAGCTGCTAATAATTTACTAAATGCAATGCATGCTCCAATATCTTTAGTGTTGCAAACTTTATTGGAATAGTATTATTTTCTAATAGCATTGTAAAATGTCGATTTCAGAAAGAGTATCAATTGGCAACAGACAATATTTCCTCGCCATTTGATTCCATTATACCAGTTTACTTAAATGCTTTTCACCCAATTAGGAATGTCATACAATTACAAAAAAAAATCGTTGCTTTTTTTTTGTAAAAATTTTAGTTGCATTGTGTCTAAAGTCACTAAAACTACCACCTGGCTTCGTTTTTGGTAGCAGTCTTGATATACCCTGTATAGTTAGTTTAATATGGGTTTGCTTAGTAGGTATTACTTTTGTTTTTAATTTTATGGTGTGCAACAAAATACATATTAATACACAGACTGGTGGAACTTTTCAATAATTTGTTACAAAATTGACGTTTAGTTTTGAATGACTCGAAATATTAAAGACTATTACCACGTTGAAAGCATTATTACAAAATGTGGTGGTCGCGATGGCAATTTGCCAAATGTGCCCGACTTTGGATAAAAATCGATAGGGAGAACACGAGAAACGGCTAACATGATAGTTATTATTGATGATTTGGATATTGACACTTTCATAGTAGTACATTAAAGTCATTAAACATGTTAATTTAACAACAATAAGTGTTTCTTGAGAAATCGAATTGAAACAATAAAGTATTGCGTACATTTTTTGTTGCATACAAAATTGCAAGACTCTGTCATTATTATACATGCATAGGGGGGAAGGGGGCAAGCCTATCGCCATATCGGGCACAAATACCTGACTCAGAGCTGATGATGAATAGAAAAATCAAATATCACTTGGCCCGACACGGTATTCGAACCAGAGACATTAGCTTTATAATCATAGATACCGTAATACAACTATGCCACCGAGGCAGTAATTATTATTATAATTTTTTAATTGCATAATTGCGCCTCTATAACAACCACTTTAAGCCTAATTTACCACACATCGTATACTTTAAAATTACAGCTTGCAATCTCAAAGTATACAAACAGAAATCACTCAAACAATTCCCCACGACCTTTGACCACAATAAAAAAAAAACAAAAACTACGTCACAATTGGCGACGTGAAAGGATGTATGTACTTGGTTATGCAATTGGTTCAGTTCCCACTTCCTAGCCTGACAATAGCGCGAGTTGGCAGCGCTTTGGATGAGGTCAGTGCTGCGTGACATGTGGGGGACGCCCGCTAGGCCGCGCCTTGGGATTTTAATTTACTATTTACTATTAAGCACACGGAATATAACCTATTTAATATATTGCTAGTTTTTTTATTGCAATGAATAGTGAGACGAGCATGCCATTCGCCTGATGGTAAGCGATACGACCGCTCATGTACAGTAGCAAAACCAAACAACACCATTAATTACAAAGTAATGTTTGGCATTGACTGCCTCGGTGGCGTAGTGGTACTGCGGTATAATTGCAAAGCTGAGGTCTCGGGTTCGAATCCCGGGTCGGGCAAAGTGATATTGGATTTTTCTATTCATTATCAGCCCGGAGTCAGGAATTTGTGCCCGATATGGCGATAGGCTCGCCCCCTATCACATCGTGGGACGGAATATACAAGGCGAAACGCGGGTGTTCTGGTAGCACCTCTGCCTACCTCTTCTGGGAAAAAGGCGTGTGTTTATGTATGTATGTATGTTTGGCATTCCAATACGCTTGCCGTCCTGAGACATAAGATGTTGAATGTGATTATGTCCAGTAGTTACTCTGGCTACAATTTCCTTCAATCCGGTATACAACAGTGCATTTATACTGCTGTTTGGCGGGAGAAATAGACATTGTGGTGGTACCTACCCAGGCGCCCTTTCACACATGGAGACCTACCACCAATAAATATTTTTTACTCGAAAAATATTTGTTTCGGGTCTGGGTGTTTGTGGGATCGAAAAGTACCTCGTAATTTCTGATACCCGCGACACAAAACTTGTAAGTTGTACCTTAGTGTGGAGTTAGGAGTATGTACGTGATTGTTGGGTATATTTATTTATTTATTTTAGCGGCTCTGACGTCATATTTAATAATTACCCCAGAAGTGCCAGACAAAGCACCGATCACATAGAGTATTCTTACGGCCGGTCTCTATAAACGGTCTATCTTGAAGAAGTTAATATGGCTACCACCGTGGCTACCACTATCTATATGTCGATGCACTTTTATGTTTCCGTAAGCAAAGATAAAATATTTTGGTATGTGTGGTCCGAAATAAAATGACTTCTAATCACCATTCTCACCCCTTAATGATTTCCACAATAGCATAGGTGGCTTACCTATATTAAATTTCTGCAACTTCAAAGAGCTTATGGTATGTAAGTACTAGTAATCATTAAGATGACATGCAGATTTGTAAAAAGAAATAAAATTTATAATCAAGTGACTAATCAACGTGGGAGCCAAATCTTGTTTTTTGAGACAAAAGTACGTCTTCCTTAAACGTCAGAATACGTCACAACTCACAAGTGAGTCAGGTTAGGTCAAGATACTTTGACTCACTGACTGACTCAGCTAAATTGCTCATGATATCACGATATCAGCGTATCGTAAACTAATGAGTAATTAGAGGCTTGTAATCGGCATTTGTTCCGGTTTTATTTCCTATGATTTTTATTCGTCGGATCAAATTATAGTGTTTGGTATTTGAAATAACCTTGGGTTTATATTCTAGAATCTAGATTATGGGTTCTCTTACGTTAGTACAGTCTCCTGACCCCTTATGTTAGATTTTCTCATTCATCTTCCATGTACAGACAACGATCGGTTACAAAATTATGTATAGATAAAATAATGTTTATACAAAATATTGTTTGTGTATTTTCTTGAGACTATTGTGCTCGTGTCAGCATTGTGAAACAAAATGAAGAAAGATCATGTTAGTTGCCGAATCTGGAGATTTTTGAGTAAGTCCCAGAGAAATGCCGATGTATAATATCTGTAAGAAGATACAGATATTATATCGATGTTTCTGATAAATAAGAAAACAATCGATAGATACCATAACCTGGGACCAAAATTCTGAAGATTTACTGCCTAGCGCCACTACTAGACCAAATTTACAGCAGCTTAGAAATGTGTGAAAAATCAAAAGAATCATTATCTTTCCTCACATTGTGTTTTTCTTGGACGTAATGAGAATGGCGGATGTTACAAAAAAGTAATTTATGCTTAATGTACCTAAAATATCACTAGACAATGGCATAGCGAATATGTCGACACTTCTAAACTAAAATATTTTTAATTGAAATGATATTTGTAATTATATTTTAGCCTTAGTTGTGAGTCCCAAGGACAGACGACCATACTAAGGTCGCAAATGTCGCTGAATGAAACAGGTTTTTATGAGATCGCTGATACAAAGAACGGATGAAGCCTTTGCTTTGGTATCGAATATTTTATGGATTATCAAAATAAAAAATATATTAAAAGATCTTCAACATCTTTTAAATCGTTGCGTTACCTCCGCTTCAAAATAATTTTGTTTCTTTGTCTATTTTCATTATTGATCATTGTTACATATGAAGTTTACTTCTGAATATGAGCGTTCCCCAAGCTTTTGATTGCTCCAAAATTTTGTGTGGTTAATACTCAACGCTTTGCACACGGATTGGCGAATGCAGGGTGTAGTTACTCACAATCTTTTTTAATAATATGATTGCCAAATATTATTTTCGAAGATTATCTTGTATCGTCATGTCGAACAGTAAGAATCATCATCAATTCATCACTATCAGTTCATAATTGTCTGCGTCTGATCAAGGGACTCCTCTACAACGGAGATTTCAAGCCATTGTTCACCACGCTAGCCAAGTGCGGGTTGTTGGACTTCTTTAACTATAGAAGATCTTGGTAAGATTTTTATGGTTTGCAGGTTTCCTCACGATGTTGTCCTTCACCATTAAATTGCTTAGTAGTTATTATCTCGTATCCTCACTTTTTTGGTCACGTATACCGCCGAGGGGAGGTGGCTATTGAGCGACTTGTGGTCCAGGGAAAGGTTGAGAGTACCAGGCCACGAGGAAGAACGCCTATGAGCTGGATTGAACCGATAGAAGCAGCAGTAAATGGCTCATCACTACTCAATTAATGCACGACGAAGGCGGCCGTCAGAGATGACTGGCGGCGTGTTGTGAAACTTGCCTCTAACACCTGAAGTAATGACCACGACCACTCTATCAAGACTGATACCGACAAATAAGAAGTTACTATCAATACACACATGACTCAGAAAAGTAAGAGGGTTCGAACTCCACGGTCTGGCACTAATGAAGAAATTAAGAATCGTAGTAAACATTTTTTTTTTGTTGTATTGTATCAGCTCATATACGACCCACTGCAGGGCACGGGCCTCCTCTACAATCGAGAGTACGATTGAGAGTGGTTAGGCCATATAGTCCACCACGCTGGCCTAGTGCGGGTTGGCGGACTTACATACCGTAGAAATTCGTAGTAAACATATGTTAATACAAAACCAGATAAAGATGCTATTACAGTGTATTGTATAAGCTGTCTGAAGCCTTCTACAACATACGTGTTAGGTTCACTGCGCTAGACTGAGCACATCCCACGCGGCCTAGACTTGATTTATAACCCGTTTGTTGCAACTCCAGACGCAGATGAAGACGAGTTTTAGCATCTTAAAGTCCGAGACCTTTATGTAACAATTGACATGAATGGTAGAATTCCTAAGACTGCAAACGCAGCTTTACTGTGTGATCAGGGGCATGTGAATGTATGCTAGATGCATTAATTTATCATTTATCCTTACGTGTAGAGATACTCTCAATTGTAGAGGAGGCCCGTGCTCTGCAGTGGGACGTATGTGAGTTGATACAGTACAGTAGAAATACTACGAAAGGTCTTATCCTCTTAAATACCTTTGTACCTAAAGACGAAACTCATTGATTGTTCGATGGCGTCCGATGACATAACATATTAATAAGCCTAATTCTTATTAACTAACTAATTAACTCCGCTGGCTCAGTGACCCAAAGTGAGTCTTAGCCTGCGATAGTTCTCCAGCTGCTAATTCTTATTAGTGGTTCGTAATCTCATGATTATATCATCATTGATATGAGAACATAATAATTTATATTATCATCTGTGTATAACATTAAATTAAATTAAATTAAATAATTTTTTTCTTTTTTTAATTTTTAATAATATTTTAATGTAATGATTTTTGTTCACGAACTAGATACGACTGACGGTTTTATCAAAGTCATAATATCTCCACCACTAGCTAAGTCTTTTACGGTATTTGTAAATACTTAAGTGCACATGCACTTAAATTTTAAATCATTAACACGCGTCATTCAAAATGAATCATCGTGAGTCAAAACTCACATTTCCGTTAATTCCTATATAAATAAACTGATGCAAGTATAACATATGGGCAACTGGTATAAGAGCTTATATGGGTATTAATTAATTTTACCCTGCAGAAGGATATGGTAATAAATAACTTGTTTTGCTTGAGAAACTATATTTTTGGCAAGCGGTACGTTCTTACATCGACAAAGTGGACGGATGAAATAACGTTGCAGGAAGTCGATGGCTGTAAACCGTTTCCAATGAGTCACCATGGAAATCCGTTTTGACTTCACAAGGGCGCGGAATGAGAGCTGGTGAGGGCAAAATCATTGAAAAGGATTGTGG
The DNA here is from genome assembly GCA_033459515.1 of Theretra japonica. Classification (NCBI taxonomy): domain Eukaryota; kingdom Metazoa; phylum Arthropoda; class Insecta; order Lepidoptera; family Sphingidae; genus Theretra; species Theretra japonica. The sequence continues at coordinate 5,713,378 of CM065950.1, forward strand.
AACCGTGTTCTCCTCCGTAGACTTGCTAACTATGCCAGGTTTTATCGGGATTATGGGTAATTCTTTCTAATGTCCCAACTATGTACTAATTAGGATGCACATTAGATTGACACCAATTTGTCCCGGTTTGAGTAAGAAAATGACTGCTCCGGTGGCGCAGTTGTACTACGGTATGATTACAAAGCCGAGGTCTCGGGTTCGAATCCCGGGTCGGCAAAGTGATATTGGATTTTTATATTAATTATCAGCCCGCAGTCAGGAATTTGTGCCCGATATGGCTATACGCTCTCGCCCCCCGTCACATCGTGGGACGGAAAATACACTTAGTAGGTTACACTTCTGCCTACCCCTTCTGGGAAAAAGGCGAAGAAAATCCAATAACGACTGGATAAGTCAGGTTTTTTTGCATGTGTATACTAAACCTGTAATGTTGTCAATCAATGACTGATTGTTCGTTTTTTTTATTTAGTAGCTTGTCTAAACACTAGTCTGAACTCCAGACTATTCAATTATTAACTAAAATAGGCGTCTCACCCGTTCACAGGTTACAAGAACGTTACGACCGACAGCAATTATCATGTGACCTTGGGATCGAAAGCGAAGGTCAAGTTCATTACACCACTGGAAACACCAATTCGCCATTAGCGGCTAGTTTGTGTGAGAATTGTGGCAACAAAGGATACACACATTAGAGTCTTGAGCAAAATTATGAATAGCCATTTTTTTGGAGGTGTGAAGTGTAGTTTCTGTAATACTATTTTCATTTGAATCATATTATTGCAATTTGTACGGTTTTTTTATGGCGATAGACTCGCCCCCTATCACATCGTGGGACGGAACATACAAGGCGAAATGTGGGTGTCCTGGTAGCATCTGTGCCTACCCCTTCTGGGCAAAAGGCGTGAGTTTATATATGTATGTACGTTTTGCAAATTATTTGTATGCGTGTAGAAAAGAAAGTGAATCATTCTGTAGGCATTTTTGAAAATGACGACAAAATTAACTTCAATGAAACGGATACAAAATATTTTAACCACAAACGTCTATTACACATGATATTGGTGGATAAAATATCAATCATGTCGTTTTTAATCTCTAATGATAACCTTATCACTACATTCCAAATATTCAAACTACGAGTATATCAGAGGGTTCATTGACATCTGGCTCCGTATATTCCCTGCTTTTGTAAACAGACACTTATGAACACTTTATGTCGCTATGAACTATACTTACATACATACACAAACTCACGCCCTTTTTCCCAGAAGCGGTAGGCAGAGATGCTACCAGGACACCCACGTTTCGCCTTGTATGTGCCGTCCCACGATGTGATAGGGGGCGAGCCTATCGCCATATCGGGTACAAATTCCTGACACCGGGCTGATAATGAAATGAAAAATCCAACTTTGCCCGACCCGGGATTCGAACCCGGGATCTCAGCTTTGTAATTGTACCGTAGTACAACTATGCCACCGAGGCAGTCACTTTATATATTTTTAAAGTTTAATTTCATTGCAAATTTTTATTAAAGTTTAAATGTATACATTCTTTTCTTGTCAATTAATAAATTTTACTTCATTTTTTTATTATTGTATTATTATATCAGCCCATATACGACCCACTGCATGGCACGGGCCTCCTCTACAATCGAGAGTACGATTGAGAGTGGTTAGGCCATTTAGTCCACCACGCTGGCCTAGTGCGGGTTGGCGGACTTTTACATTCCATAGAAATTTATACAAATCGCTATGGTATGCAGGTTTCCTCATGATGTTTTCCTTCACCGTTATGGTGCGTGGTGATTGACTATCAATATACACATGACTCCGATAAGTCAGAGGTGTGCCCTGGGATTTGAACCCGCGACCACCGTGAACATGTAGGCAGCCGCGTCTGGTCCGTTACCAACAGGCCACCACGCACTTCATTATTTTTACACAAAAATTAAAGCATTTTAAATAAGGAAAATATTGTATAGCAAGCTTATTAAAAGACTCGACACGGAAACAGAACCAATGACCTCTGGTTTCTGTGCCGGCTACGTACACTCTTAACCATGAAGGCCAGTAATGTAATGTACTTAATCGCAATAATAAAACATTTCGTATAAAAATATGAAATGCCCTTGCCATCTGTAATTGTATGTCACAGATTGTATGTCATTGACACTAACCAGATGTCATGATAGTAGAAAACCGATATACTGGTCAAAGATGAACATTCATGCACTATCATAACAGCTTATTAGTAAAAACCTTTAAATAAATATGATTTTGAACTCTTACGTACTACTCGTATATAGGCTGAAAATATTAGCGATCTTTAACTTTTATTCGAAATACAAAAGGGAATACTTGCGATTTGCGATCACCAACGCGATCAGCTGTGTATTGTTTATACTTTATGGTCAATTTTACAAGGCTGTATATCTTAATGTCCTTTAAATTTAAATAGGAATTATTTATAAAAGCTATCTTTTCGGCGGGAGTTTTCATGACCTGCTGAGTTTGTTTACGTCATTGTAAACAATTGACGTATGTTTGTTGTGATGATCTTTCACTGATATTAATTAGTAAATTAGTTAAGTAAATTTTAATATTTTTGAGACAATATTATTAGCTCTTTTCTTTTAATCTTGTTGTTGTCTACTTAGTTTTTGTATAACTTTTTATTCAGTAACAAACGACGAACAATACACAAAACCTTGAATCTGATGGAGATCATTTTAGTCGCAGAATTCTGAGATATATTGATGTCAAAGAAAGACACTTCATAAGACTTTGTAAACACCAATTAAACTTTATAGCACTTGTAAAAAATTACAAAAAAGAGACAAGTCTGTATGCAATCGCTACCTTTGCATCAAAAGTCAATAAAAAAACTCACCACTGCAGTCACATTGACGGAAGCGCATGCCTCCTCAACGACTTCTTCCACAGCACCGTTCTCGTACTCTTCAACAGGCAAGGCGGGATACAGCCTCATATTCGTCATAAACGTAGTATCATCCTCCGAAGGCAGCTTAGGGTAAAGGCTCCCATTTCCAAGCAACGGTTCGGAACTTCCTTCTCCACGTTCTTTATTCAAAAATCCTTTGACAGCCGAGGCGGCGGTGGCAGTCCGATGCCAACCCCAGCCATTGGCTTTAAAATTCTTCGGATAACTAAACATTGTCACTCGCGACGGGCTCAGAATAAACGTGCGCTGCTAAGAGCGGCCGGGCAACGAATGGTCTGCAATCTGCAACAGATTCACGTGTCTGTGATTCATTGAACTTTTACTTTTCACGGGACAAAGGAATCGGGAAGGAAAGTCTTGTTTTCCAAGAAGGTTTTGCTAGGAATTGTGGTGTTTTTGTTTATGTGAGTTCTGATGCTGATAGCCTTGCGTCTGTATACGTGCAAAAGATTTTGAGCCCTATTTCAAACTCGTCTGGCAGTGATGTCAATGACCTCCTTTGTATCAGCTTTAGATGGGGATAAAGTAATGATAGTAATATTTCTACAAAAAATATTGCTGTAAATGACATAAGTAATTATTTTTATAGAAAAACTATTATAAATTTCTCGTCACATTGATTTAGGAAATTAGTAAAGCAACGATAAGCCGATAATGTTGTTATATAATGTGATTTCTGATATATTGCGTTATCACAAAACATTAGTTGGTACTTAAATGCTAAGATGACTTCAATGTGCTATTCTTAAAATGCGGAATATAATAGACTTCGTTTAGACGCCGGCTGTGGCCCGTGAGGGCACGGGTTCAATCCCCGCACCGAAACAATGTTTGTGAGGTCAAAAATTTATATTTGTTTGCAGTCTCTCTCTCTCTCTCTCTCTCTCTCTCTCTCTTTCTCTCTCTCTCTCTCTCTCTCTCTCTCTCTCTCACTTCTTTCATACGGTAGTTAATGACGATCTTGGGGCGAAAATACTTTAATAGTACTATGAGTTGTATTAATGACACATCAGCCTACCCCTTCGTGGCTACAAGCGGGAGCTTACATAGCAAATGTATATTTCCTTCAGAAGACAATGATCTTTCTATTTACAAGGAAATGTGTATTTGAGAATGCATTCATTATCGTAGGTAAACTCGAATGGCCTTGCAACGCGTTCGCTGCGGCGCGGCGCCTAGCCAGTTGCTTTACGATTCTGCCGGAAAACTAGCTCAAAATTACACCGAGGTAAATTTAATCTGCGTTTGTCTTTACTGGTAGGATGTTTGGTTTTTATAGCATCGGTCGGGCAAACGAGCAAGCAAGTCACCTGGTAAGTGACCATTGCCGCTCCAGTAAGAGTAAAGACATACGCAGATTAAATTTACCTCGGTGTAATTTTAAGCTTTCCGTTTTGAAGGACATTGTAGCCCTCTGGCTACAATGTCCTTCAAAACGGAATACAACAGTGCATTTACACTGTTTACTGCTGTTCGGCGGGAGAAATAGACATTTCAGTGACATCTACCCAGACGGCCTCTCACTTTTGAAACACCTACTACCCAGTAACGTGTGTAAATATGGCAAAAAAAAAAACAAAAAACCTAAGAAACAGCTCTACTGTTACGTTTCATGGGGCAACTGAGATTTCCCTATAGCCATGTCTTGTCATTGTAGGTATGTACAGTCATTTGTAAAACCACTTTGCCGTGCCGGTGTATAACCATATGAAATACTTGATAATACAGCTAATCCTGAAAGCGACTCATTTGCGTGAGTCATTTTGGGATTTACGCCATGTGTACGGTCTCTATTCGGGCGGATACGAATATTAAGTCGGCACATTAATATCATTTAAGGCAAAAATCATCATCATCATCAGCCTTTTATCGTCCAAAAATCATATCAACATTATTTTCATTTATCAGAAGTCCACTGCTGAACATCGGCCCGCTAAGGATTTCCACAGCGGTCTGGTGGAAGCGGCCTGCAGTCAGCGTCTTCTTACAATCTTTATTAGATAATGCTGCGATTGCCGGTACGTGGCATCCATTTGAGAACCTTTCGGCTCCATCGGGCATTAGTTCTTTGCGGTACATGCCCACTGCCACTTCCACTTGCTAATTCGATTGTTGTTCTACGGATTTCCTCAATTCTGATTGGATCACTATATTCTCAGCATACCCCTTTGCTTGTTTAATGACATTGACTTTCCTTATGATGCTCCTCACGAGAGTCTACGTTACAGTGACGTTAGTCAGGAACGAAAACACCATTTAAAGATTCAGTATCTCTCTCTCTCTCTTCAGGCACAGGAAGTCCACTACTGAACATAGGCCTCCCCATGGATCGCCACATAGACCTGTTAGAAGCGGCCTGCATTCACCGACATCCTGCGACCTTGACCAGGTCGTACGTCAGTACCTAGGTAATTATAATTTTAAAATAGCCGACAGTCGTAGATGAGTTGCCGTCCCACATTAATTATTGTCAGCCACTCCCGTTTCACAAACAACCTAGTTTAAATGCTTCACGCTAGTGCCATACCATAAAGCTATTTCCAGAACGTTTTCATGTTTCAGGAAATCTAGTTTACCAAGAAACGTAATGTTTAGATCACAGAACACGTTTATTATATCCTTTAGAATATATTTTAGCATTATTTCTCTGCCCGTCGTAATTATTCTTCTTCTTAATTACAAGATTTAGGAAATCCATGGCCAAGCATAGTAATACGTGTCTTTAATTTTTGAAATTAATTTGACTTATAATTACTACAATTATTAGGGCCACGTTCAACGTAACCCGGGATGTTACTTTATTATTCACTCCGAACTTAGTCTATGGTTACAACGTACGATAGAGGATTTGAACATTTTGTAGAGTATTTAGGCACATTCGTACAGTTTTACGTACGACGTTCGAACATTCTTCGTCGTGTCAGAGAATAGAGAGATTGATGAAATTAGACGAAGCGAAAGTAGTAAGTCAAGATCGAGCAAAGTGGAGATTCAGTCTACCCCTTTGGGATATAGGCGTGACTTTTATGTGTGTAATTATGTACGTATGTGCTTTCATTGTGATTATTTAATATTTACAAGCGTTAGAGACGGAAAGGTTAATATTATTTATTAAAGTATCTCTTTGGAAGACTCCCGAAGTGACCTGCTGAAAGCGGTATGTAACAGCAATTTTGCACAAGAGTCGTCTGTTCCTTCAGTGGTTGTTGTGGATGTATGACGACATTTGCTTTCTCGGTACTTTGGATAGGGGCGCTGAACTCTTTGTACGAAACGATGAGGTCTCAAACACTTTCATATCGATAAAATGAATCATAAATGCAATGACAATCTTTATTTTTAACGAATTTGATATCTTTTGAGACTTGAGCAATGTGAGACATCGTAAAATTTTAATTCAACCTACGCATAAAAAACAAACAACCAAGCTAAACAAAACCGTTAAAAAAACATGTCGAAGAGATCGATCGATTAACTACCATGTGAAGTAAGTGAAGGTATCAATTGACAGGATTACTATGCAATTACGTACCTTTTAAAACTAATCCGTATGGTTTTGTCCTGACACTAAACTCTCCACTAACGATTTAAACAGAATTAACCAGTTATTTATAAATAACACATAGCCCTTGGGTTCTTGCGCGACACACAGGTATAACTTGCGTATTTTAAAACCAGTCCAAAAAACCGTTAGCATAGAACAAAGCCCTCATTTTGCGTAGCTTTTTTTTAAGTCAGTGATTCCCCAGTAAACGCAATTTATTCCAGATTCAATGTTTTTTTTTTAGAGCCGTTATAGGCAGACGAGCTAGCAGCCCGCCTGATGGAAAGCGGCCACCGCTGCCCATAGACAGGGGTCCAGCACAACAAAGTCGCTGCCTATCTTAAGGAGAGTACTCTCTTTAAGCCTCGTTTGAAGAAGGACATGTCATAGCGTTCAGGAAACACCAATGCAGGGAGTACATTCCAGAGCATGCAGTTTATTCTTGATCCAATGTAACGATAGTTTGGCACTACCACTAAGAACCGTTTGTTTTCTCCTGTCTAAATTATTTATTTTGATCAATATTCTGATGAAAACAATAAAGAAGGGGTCATCAACCCTATTATGGAACTACCATTATGAAATTGTATCGTTTGATGATACCATCATGTCCCTTGTCAAAACACGCGAAACAATTTGCTGAGTGCCAATTATTTTAACCAACACTAACCGCCTGAGTGGGACTATTCACTACGGGGACCTTTCTTGTCATATAGTATACAGGCTGTTTTATTCAAATATTAAAGCAACGGAAGAAAATATAGTATTTTACTTAAAATGACCAGAGATTTGACGGTCTCACAAGCACCCAGACCCAAAACAAATACGTGTGGTTCACACAAACATTTCTCTCGGTGTGGGAATCAAACCCGCGGCCTCACGCTTCACACCCATCGTTCAACCAACTACGCCAAAATATATGTATAGAGTACCTACTATCTAGTATTACTAAAAATACTTAAACAATCTTATCCTATCTAAGGCGGGGTACTTCACAAAACACCCGAGTATGAAGTACAGCCGTTTTCAATCAGTATAAATTAAATATTTATGTAGGTCGGTGGGCGAAGGTGACGCAAGTCGAGCCCAGGGGAGCGGCTAAATTGGGCGTTAAATTCGCAACCCCACGTTATGTCACCGTAAACTATTAAGTTAATGAATAGAAATTAGGTGGCTAGAAACGTAAACAAAATGAGTCAATTTTGCGCGAAGATGTACTTGAGTAGGTCGGCATAATTGTGTCGGAAAATGATAATTTTCTGGTATATTTTGAAAATTCACACAGTGATTTTTCACTGTGAAATTATTTGGGAGCGACCTATTTTATTTATTTATTTACACTCTTTATTGTAAACTCAAATTACATAATAATTAAATATAGGAAATAAACTTAAAGTAGTACAATGGGCGGGTATATCGCATTGAGAGATTTCTTCCTGGCAACCTTTGGATGAACAGGAATTTTTGGGTTGATAAATAGGGCTTGACGTGCAACAAGAGTACATTACATTAACCATGTTCAAATCGGAAAATCAATTAGTTTACGATTGTATTTAATATAATAACCTGTGTATGACTTTAATAAATAATTATAATTATATAGCTGAATAAACTACTTCCTGCTTCGAATTCAAGTTGATTATAATAACAAAACGCTTTACAAACAAAACATACATGACTTCACTGATAACAAATGCAATATTAAAACGTAAATATTCCCCGCTACAACTCATCACATAATAAAAAATGGCGCTTGTAGCATCACGCCTTTCTCGCAAGGGACAGCAGAATCTATGAATTTCTCTTTTTCAATTCTGATGTAAAATATCTGTCGTTTTATCAAAATCCGTAAAAGTAAAGTGTATGAATATTTGACAGTATATTTCACTGTAACGTTGAATGTACTCGATGTTGAGCTTAGCATACATAATTCATATCAGATAAACCTAAAACGAGACACACGTGCGTCACACCTTTTTTCCCAGAAGGGATAGGCCGAGATGCTACCAGGACACTCACGTTTCACCTCGACTGTTCCGTCCCATATGTGATAGGGGACGAGCCTGTCGCCGTACCGGGCACAAATTCCTGACTCCGGGCTGATAATGAATAGAAATATCCAATATCACTTTGCCCGAACCGGGATTGAAAGTTCCGAACCCGAGACCTCAACCTTGTAGTCATACCGTTGTACAACTACGCCACCAAGGCACTCTAACTTTAAATCGTGATCTTAACTGTCCGCTATTCGTAAAATCATGAAACAGTTATTTTACAAGAAATCTACATTTCGAATGGGATAAGTGCAGATCGAAAAGCTTTATAAATTCTGATAACCTTACTCTGATACACTTACCTCACACAAGAAGCAATTAAACCTTTAAAGGAATTGCGTCAATTATCTCAGTTACTAGATTCTGCATATTTAATCTTATTATACTTTATAATGCGATTAAACAAGTGACGTTGGATGCGTTCCACTCATCTGCATAGCATATGTATTGTATGACTAATACGCGAACATAGAAACTGTAGCAAAATAACTTCGTTCTGTAACGCAATCATCGTTCTGTAATGTCTAACCTTATTTATTTAATAAATTAATAAATACACCCAACGGTCGCATATGTAGTCCTGACCCCACGCTAAGATTAAGCCTTGTGTCGTGAGTATCCTGATACTTTTGGTTAATTGGTTAACGCAATTGGTTAGCCCCTGGGCTACGAGAGACTTTTGCGTCTCACAAACATTTAGACTCGAAACAAATACTTGTGGTTCACACAAGCATTTGTTTCGATGTGGGAATCGAACCCGCGGCGTCTCGATTCACAGCCGGCGTCCAACTGTGCCACGGAGGCTGTCAAATAATAAGTAAGTTGACTTTTCACTATTCAGCCATGTTGCAGAATAATTTGACTTTACGATCGGATGCCTTTCAGAAGGAGACCTGGGGGTTACTCTATGATCCGGAACGAAACTCGAATATTCGGACGTAGCGTCGCACGTAAAACTGTACTAGTGTGCCTAGGTACTCCACAAAATGTTCCAATCCTCTATCGTACGTTCTAATTATAGACTTCCTTTGGAGTGAATGATAAGCACCATAGAGAATAGCGTTGATTTTTAGAAGTGGGAAATTTATAACTTAATGCAGACGTCGAAGTCCGAACATTCGAGTTTCGTTTCGGATCATAGACCCCCTAGCCTACCATCATCGCTTAATGTTATTGGAAGAATTAATACACCCTGGAAGCTCCCATGGCCAAATGCCATTGATTTTGTACAATGATGGGCAGCACGTGCCGTTCCATAATTTGTGTGATCCAATAGATAAGTGAAAATACCCTTGTCGAGGTTGTTAGTTGACCACAATCTTCTAGTTTGTCTTTTAAACCAACTTTTCACCTTGATATACCGTTCTTGTGCACGATTGTTATACTAGTCTAATTATATGTCTTTCTGTTACACCGGCCATGACTAATGTGGAAACGCGAAATAATGTCCAATCAAGAGGTTTTTCCGAATACTTTGTTTTTTTTAAAGGTAATATAGTCATCATCATCATCATTATCAGCCCTTTGCAGTCCACTGCTGGACATAGGCCTCTCCCAAGATACGCCACAGAGGCCGGTCTGCTGCTTTATGTATAATGTTAGTGTTAGTGTATATCAGTGGCGAAGGCTTCATATAACTCGATTCCCTGCGGCTTACCTTTTGTAATTTATCATTACACTATAAACAAGCAAATTTTTTAATTTTTTTAATGTAATATTTAAACTCATTTTATTCAACGACATCTGTCGGCCACATAGGTAAACATTACTGCGGAGGCGCATAGCAAACACGTAATTAGAGTGCGCCGCGTTGCGACCTCTGGCGAATTACTGCCAAAATTGTTCGGCTTATTGAATAACAATGGCGCGGCCCGTGCGCCGACCGCCCGCGTCGGCTGCATGTTACGCATTAGTGTGACATGGTTGTGTATTTTGCAACAAATCACGCAAAATTGTACCTTAAACTTGTAATGATTTAAGGTTCAATTTCCGTTAAAAAAGCAGGAGTCATGCTGTGAGTCTTCAGCATTTTGTGTGTTTATGTGTGTATTTGTGTAGATATCACTGCATTTGTAAGTGTTGTATTAACATTTTGACAGTATACGAGTATTAGCTGGTTCACGCATTTCGTTTTTAATGTTTTAAATTACAAAATTTACATAAATATTAATAGTATTATTATGTTGTAATGGAAATTAATAATCGTGAGGGACGTACATACATGTTTAGATTGTCAATTTCGGAAATAACGTTACTGTTTAGATTTTAGGAAGTGCTCGACAACTAATAATACAACTAATAAAAGCGCGGCTAACGTACTTGTTAACATTGTATCTAGATCATTAATTTTTCTTTATTAATCTTATATTCACGTGCGGTTTAAAAATATACTTTTTTACTTTTCTCATGATGACATTGCAACTTTTGTATATTGGAAGTATTGAAATATAATTGACGACCGCAGTACGTATATGCCATCATACGAAACGCAATCGTTTCGTTTGGTGAGTGAGATTGTCGGAAGAATTATTTGCTGGCGGTTGGATATTCGCAAACGCCGGATATAAATAAGGATACACGTACATTTTATGTAAATATGTCGCGTTTCGGGCTAATTCTCTGAAGCATCTCACGATAAGTTGATCTACTCAATCCGGACTGCACTATGTTTACTATCAAGTATCAGTCGCATTGTCTTCCCTATGTGGGGCCAGTACGTATAAACAAAATAAACACACTTATTTTGCGTATTGAGCTCCGGCTTCCCTTTTTAAAAAAATCACCCTTCGCCACTGGTGTATATAGTGGTTTCTTATATCTACGCGAATTTTGCGAATACATAAGGAACCAGGCACTTTGGTAATTACAGACTTTTGATGGTCCCTTGAACTTGTCATATAGGTACATTGAATTGATAACTTTCAAAGCGACCACGATTAGAACTTCATAAAAGCTGATCGTGTGATGCTTATGCTGAAGACATGCGCCTGAAAGCCTCATTGGCGCAGTTAGTTAAACTACTACTGTGTAACAAGAGGCCGCGGGTTCGATACCCGCACCGCGAAAAATGTTTGTGAGGCCTACAAGTGTTTGTGTCGGGTCTGGGTGTTTGTGAGACCGAGAAGTCTTTCGTAGTGTCTGATACCCACGACATAAAACTTAATTCGTCTTAATTTGGGGTCAGGACTATGTGTGTGATTGTTGGATGTATTTATTTTTTTATTTTCACGCAGAAAAACTTTAAGCTTATATAAAATAAGGAAAGTCTGGCGGCCACGGTCTCTTGGTCGTATAATACTATGTCTGATGTTTTTCCGTTTTAAAAAAAACAGTAGATAGTTTTCCAATTTCGTTTACTTTCCGTTTCAGTTACTTTTTGTGTGTCTTATGTCGCAGTAATGATTTAACACTACAACTTATTATGCACTTTAAAGATTAGATACGTTGACGTTTATATCAGAGAAGCTGACATTTAATTCGCTATCGGCTGATATCTATACCTCAAAACGTTTGGCCATAGTTGGATTAGATTTATTCCAAGAAATCGACTCTTAATCCTTCATCAATTTGAAAAAAATATATAACTTATTTATACCCAAACAGATATTTATGGATTAAATATAATGGTAATGATATTCATAATTATTTAAATGCTTTAGTCAGGATAAAGGGTATTGACTAGCTGAGAATGGCCTTCTATACTTATGACGAAGACGATGACGAAATCTGAGACAAAGCCGCTATTTTCAATAATGACATTCAACAGATTCTTACAATTTATTCAATATAAAAGGGAAAATAACTATAAACTAATTTTGCGTACATCATGACTCAAAAAACATGACGTAATGTTTTATTTATTTTAAAAAAATAATTCTGTAAAACTAAAAACCAAAACTCATTGATGGTTGCATAAAGTTTGTTGACATCACGTGTGGAGTTCACTGTTTTCGCGACCGTGAGGCAAAACATATGTTTACATTCAATTAAAGGCAAAAATAACGTAATGTATTTCGTACACAACACCAAAATGGTTAGAATTGCTAAATAAACGATATTTCTGAAGAGTTTATCTGATAAAATGATGCAATGGTCGAAAAATAATAGAATAAAACTTACCACAAATCACAATAACACTCTTCGCCTACCAGACGACGTGAATGAAGTTATTTTGATTGATAACCTCCACGTTCATTCATTCGTTATCTGTTAGTTTAAAATTGCCGCGAAATGTTATATCGTTCAGAAATGGAGTTAACCTTTAAACCCTTTACCTTTATTATATAAACATTATTTTATTTTTTAAGTAGCTACACTGGTTTCTATTTTTGGTATAAATATTGGAAAGTAAAACAGACTACTTATATAATCATATTTTTACACCATGGTTTACATACATAGACTTTATGTTTTGGTAAACATGGTTTATCCTATGGTTTTATTTTAGCTATAATCATTCGTTTCGTTCGTTCCCGTGTCATTTTTCAAAAGTCCAACACACGTGTTTTTATTATTGCGAACGTGTAGATATAAGTTACAAATACAAAATGAAGGTATTATCAGAGGAACGGACGCGAATATTATTCGAGAAGTTGACAAAATAGTAAGTTCAGTTATTTTCACTGTGTATGGTAATTATTTGCATTCATATATTTCATGATAAGGGTTTGGAATAGCGGCATCTCCTTTCACAAGTACTGTAAGTTTTATTAGAGCCTAACGTCGCTTAAATTAGCAACAAATAACTTGATAATGAATCAATATTTTTATATTATAATTATGCATACTAGCCGAAGTATAGTATAGTGCTTCGTTTGTACTTTTCTCAGTTCTAAGGTAGATTCATCATTCATGGTGTTTATAAACTCTTATAATGTTAGACTAAAAATCTTAGTCTTGAAAGCTTTAAAGAGCGTAATTATCTATTTATTGTAAATTTTTGGATAAATATTCGGTTACTTGCTGTGGAAATCCTTGGGAGTCCTATGTTCAGCAGTGGTCTTCCTGTGGCAAGAGAGAGACTAATAAAAATATTTTAGCTTTTTTTCCCTGCACAATTTGTCTTTATAGGGTAAACGCACTTTCATATAGTTTTCTAAAAATAATCGCAATATTTAAAACAAATCCTGTCCCTTTCCAGCATTGGTGTGAACGTAAAACTACTAATAGATCGACCAGACGGTACATATTGCTTTAGAGAGAAAAAGGACCGAGTATACTACATATCAGAGAAACTACTACACTTAGCTCAAACCGTAAAGCCTGACAACTTGGTAGCAGCTGGCACATGTTTCGGTAAATTCACAAAGACAAATAAATTCAGGCTACACATTACCGCATTGACGTATATAGCACCATACGCACCTTTCAAGATATGGGTGAAGCCATCTGCCGAACAGCAGTTTTTGTATGGACATCATATTATTAAAAGTGGTAAGTTTTGTTATAGTTTGTTAATCTATCATGAATTATTTATTCGCGTTGTTATACTCACTCAGCTTCAATGCTCGGTGTCATTAAAATGCGTGCCACTGTTGATCCTGGCTTATAGGAGTTGCAGTGGTGGCTGTGAAGGCGGGACAGACTCCTTAAAAAAGAATTTCATATTACTGCATTGTCTCCCTTTATGGTTGAGGTAAACTGAGATTGACTGTAGCACACACAAACATTGTGTTTGAATGTAACATGTTTGTACCCCTTGTATAGTTCTCTATTTTGGTTTCACAGACTTCATAAATCAACCACACTGGCCCTGGTTCAGTTTCGTTAAAAACATGTTTTAATTCAGTCTGTGGTTAATATTAATTCATGAAAACACAAATTGAAATTGAATGCTGATGAACATCCCAATTAAAATGGTACAATAGATAAATTTAGATTTCTTATCTTAGTTTAACAATTTATCTTGTTGTGTACTATTCCTTACACAAATAAGTGCATATGCAGTATTTTAATAATGCTTTAAATTCACCCACTTCAAAATAAAGGAGTTTCTCAAATCATCACAATCTTTTTTTTTTTATTGTTTAATTGGTTCATTTAATTTTCCAGGCCTGGGCAGGATAACAGAGAACACACCAAAACACCAAGGAGTAGTTGTCCAAACTATGTCAGATATTCCCATAGGGTTTGGAGTGGCGGCACGGACTACAGCGGAATGTAGGAATGCAGACCCCTTAGCTACAATAGTGTTTCACCAGGCCGATATTGGAGAGTATATACGCTCAGAAGATACTTTGACATGATAAATAAATAGATTTATACAAAAAGAGTAGTATTTTTTATTTCACTGTTTAACATAGGTATTGTATAAGCCAATTGACAGCATCCGTGGTTCAGTTGGTTGGATGCGGGCTGTGAAACGAGAGGCCAGGTATTCGGTCCCCGCATCGAAACAAATGTTTGTGTGAACCACAAGTATTTGTTGCGACTGGGTGTTTGTGAGACCAAAAAGTCTGATACCCACGACACAAGACCCGATCTTAGTGTGGTGTCAGGACTATGTATGTGACTGTTGGGTGTATTTATTATTTATTTCATTATCTCTTACGGTGGAGCACTGGACTCTATAATTGACATTTCAATTGACTATTGAGAGAAGTTCAGCCTTATGTAAGTTAGCCTAGCTAGTTTAATGTGGGATTTTACATACCATATGCATGCGTATGCATTTCTCACAATATTTTCCTTCACTGTTAATGTGTGGTGACTATCAATCTATGCTATCAATAGAGTGATTCCTAAGAGTAATAAGTTCGAATTGGAATTCGAACCAGCTTTCACCATCCCGGTAGTTCCTTTCCTTTATCAATGGACCATCACGTACTATTTAATATTTATTCCGTAATTTTTGAGACTTTCCAAGAGAGACATCTAGTAAGACAAAATATAACTAGGAGGTATAGTTTGCATTTATGAATTTGTAATGTTACACAATAAAATGGCTAGATGGCGTTATTAACAATTATACATCAAACATTTTTTCTTGTTTTTTTATAGCATAGGTCCGGCAAACGAGCAAGCCGGTCACCTGATAGTAAGTGATTACTGCCGCTCATGAACATCCACAACGCTTGGATCATGGATGTGTATCCGGCCCAACAGATTGTGAAGGGAGCGGGAATGAAAAAGGATGGGAACAGGAAGGCTTATTGGGCCAGTCTCACTCACAGAACGAAACGTGACAGCAAAGCTGTCGCTTCACGTCGATCTCCTGTGAGACAGTGGTGCCACCCCGGTCGAGCCTGCCCGTTCTGAGTCATGGCTGACAACAGCGTGGCCCTACCACTTTTGGTTCGAAACAATTTCTTATTGCCTTACTAGGTACTATATTTGCTATTATTGTGTAATTTAATTGACTGTGCAACGACTACCTGATTCATAGAAGTACAACGTGAATTATCCATCATTACGTTTAAAAACCATTCGCAAGTGACAAGCCCCTAAAATTTAGCCCAGTTTCACGTTCAAGTTTTATTAAGGCTGGTGATTATATTATATTTAATACAATACGTACATAAATAAACTCACGCCTTTTTCCCAGAAGGTGTAGGTAGAGGTGCTACGAGGACACCCACATTTCGCCTTGTATGTTCCGTCCCACAATTTGATAGAGGGCGAGCCTATCGTCTAATCGGGCACAAATTCCTGTCTTCGGTCTGATTATCAATAAAAATCCAATATCACTTTGCCCGACCCGGGATTCGAACCCGAGACCTTAGCTTTGTAATCCTACCGTAGTACAACTACGCTACCGACGCAATAAAATACGAGCACAATACAATACTCGCTATAATAATATGTTTGTCACCAGACAATCTAAGCCGATACCACTTCACGTCTAAACAAAATCCCTTAATTCCATTTTATGTGACCACATTTAAAATGAATGGAGGTCCCAACAAAAGGTCCCGGTAATGTATTTTACATAATTTAATTCCGAATATAATTTTAGCAGATGTACTCTACACCTTTCTGAGCGAATTCATTGTGAGTGAAAATCTTGGCGGGCCTAAAAGACCCTTTTGTTAAAATAAATAGGTGCGCCTTATTAGAATCGGTTTTAATTGCATGCTACGGCTGACGAACTTGGATTATTTTGTGGGGGGTACTGGCACCCGTTTTTATTTTTCATATGAGTGTATGCGCTGCTGAAAGGCATTACCTACTTTGTTTTTACATCTCCTACTGTTGGAAAACAATAGAGCCTTAGATGCCAGCACTTGGTGTTTTAAGATATTTTTTAATATTTAGTTTGTATATTACGTTCAAACTTAAAAAAAAACAAACAAGCAAATCCTTTAACCAGAATTTCAATCGTATGACTTGACGTTACGACTTACACTCACTTATATATAGTTTTTATATATTTAGATACATATTGAATAATATATTTTGCATGGTGAAGTACATAAATCCATAGACCATTATTCAATCTTAACACTTCCTGAAAAGTTATTCGCTTGCCTTCTGTCTACGATGCCTGTAACACAACATCCAATTAATGTAAAAATCCTCTTTTTAACCCCCACATTTCTCCCACCCTACATCCCTGTCCAGTCCTTCCGGAGGGTGTGTTAAAGGTCCGTTTTTGTCCCCGGTCCCTGAAAATGCTATTACCGACGTCGCCAGATGTACCGGTGTCTACCAATTATGCACAGAAATGAATTTCCAGAGTATGCCTTCGAGATTTTAGGTATTCATGAAGTTTTCAAGCTAGGTCAATAGATATTTTTATTAGCATTGTTTTTTATTTGTAAATCTGAATTGTTAAGGCGAATGTTGAATTGGCGATTGTACGCGATAGGATGTTTCAATTACAACCTGCAGAGAACATACCAATATGCAAATAAAACAAATTCTTACGGATTTTATCGCGAATTTCATAAAATTTTTACATATTTTAACTTCCCGAAGTTTCGATCACTTTACAGCTTTGTGGTCACGGGGCGGACTCTCTACAATATGTGAAAATTAAATCAAATTCGCGGTAAAATCCGTAAGAATTTGTTTTATTTCAATGTGTAACATTCACGTTAATCTAAAAAACCATCACACATACCAGTATGCTCAACTTCTTAATCAGAGTTTAATTAAATTCATATTACGCATTAAAAGTGCCTTGTACAGATTTTGTAAAGATGTTCAATGGAATTTACGCAATCAAAGAGCCCTTTGCTGAAAAAGGGCGTATAATAAGACACCGTCTATTGTAACTCCTGTCAATTAGTATCAGAAATGGCAAGCAAATAATTCACACCGAGCAATAACACTCGGCGATTTTTTTGGGATTCTAACTTCTGACTTTATTCTAACTGAGATTTAAAGATGGAATATTACAATGGATTATATATCGACTTTTCTCCTTAGCAATGTTAGAAATAATGTTGGGCTAAGAAGCATTATGCTCGGAAACATAAACATATAATTTCAGAAGCTAAATGTTAAACTCAAGAGGACGCCTACCTCACAATAATCGCCATTTTGACACAACATTCACCACAAATCGTTTCTCCAACCACTTGAAGATCGGCAAATCCGTACAGTATTTAATTAATGCTCCTCTCGTTAAGAATTGCTACACGGGAACGCTTTCAATCTCATCGTCGTCTTGTTATTGGGGACCGCATCCATTGCTCACTGTTCGGAAATTAACACTTAAGTAACTTGCTAAACAAAGTAAGATTTATAAGAGCTGCTTTTACTGTCACGTTTGGTAAATGGGGTAGGATAAAAAAATCGTCGCTTTTTTTGTGCTAAAAATTTAGGTGCATCGTGTCTAAAGTCACTAAAATTGCCACCTGGCTTCGTTTTCGGTAGCAGTCTTGATATACCCTGTATATACGAGTTTATTTATAAGGTCCTAAACGTCTAGTTACAGAGTTAGGTATTACTCAAAATTATGTAAAACTTTATTTTTAAGTAATGTTCTAAACTCGAGCCAATCGCAAGCAATAAAGGCTGATGAAGTCCGAACGTGGCTCGGCAGCGAAAGCGCGCGATGGCTCTAATGCGAGTATTATGCGACCCTGCGATCGCTGTTGGACGTGAATATGTTTACTGGAAAACGAAGGTCAGGCTTCAATATTGATATTATCGACAGGTCGATCAGAAAATTTTGAAGTTATTTAATCACATCATCTAACAGTCATACCAGAGACTAGTCTTTAAAACACAAGTCTTGTCCTGGATATCAGAAACTACGAGAAGCTGTATAGCCACGACAACCAGACGAGAGTCCAATGCTTGTAGATTACACAAACTTTTATCCCGATGCGGGGATCAAACAATCGCCCTTGTTATTTAAAGCCTCGAAGCTAAAATTTGTTACTCGTGTGGTAAATTTTCTTGACTGCCTCGGTGGCGTAGTGTTACTACGGTATGATTGCAAAGCTGAGGTCTCGGGTTCGAATCCCGGGTCGGGCAAAGTGATATTGGATTTTTCTATTCATTATTAGCCCGGAGTCAGGAATTTGTGCCCGATACGGCGATAGGCTCGCCCCCTATCACATCGTGGGACGGAATATACAAGGCGAAACGTGGGGGTTCTGGTAGCACCTCTCAGTGGCGTGCCTAGGGTTTTGGGGTAGGGCAAGCCCAATATTTTGTTTTATGTTTAATGCATATTGATTTAGAAGGAAAATATACTAAGAACAAAGAAAACGAATGTACGTCAGCAGACTTAACACATAATCTATACAATATTAGGATTAATACAAATATAGATTACTTGTGGAAATGCAACCGTAATTGTTTATTGCAATAACTGCTGAGCACTTCATTTTTAATACACGACATTCCGCTAGCACAACGATAGCTACTATGGTGCCGTGTTTGACTTCGCAGTTATCCGAAAATGCGGCATAAATTATTATTATTATTAATTCATTAACGTTAAATTTTTAAGAATTACAAGTAATAACATACTTTTTGAAAGAGCCACCTAATTTATTGCAATGTTTATATTTTATCAAACTATTCTAATACACAAGTGTCGTTTGAAAAACATAATATGAAACATAATTATTTAATATCCTATACAAAGGGAAGCATGTAGAAATCAAATTACGTAGTTTATTTAACTGAACTGATAAAATACCTCTCGTGATTTACCACGAATATAAGAAATACACAAACCCGGCGTTGTTTTCGCTCTAGTTTCTAATTCAATATAATTGAATTAAATTACCTTTATACCGGCAACGAACACTTTCATCATCACACTAAAACCATCACAGGAAACAATACAACTCATTTTAGTATCAAAAAGCTTCAATAACATAATACAACTAATAATTAACCTATATTAGAACTATTTACAATAATTACACAATGTCAAAATACTTATGCAGTTAGTACGAATTCGTTCAGAATTGCGAAACGAAACGTAAATATAAACATTAGTATAAATTACAAACTGCAATTATAATTTATTAAAAAATACTGACATTACAGGCACATTTTTAATCATTTAATTAAAAATATTTTTAAATGCGAAACAAGTTAATTTAATAACAATAAATATATTTACTAAACAACAATAACAAATAATAACGTGACAACCGTGAAATGTTCACCACGAAGCCGGGCATTTCGTCTCGTACTGAGAGCTATACAAAAATAGCTATACCTATACATTCGTAGCGTCTTGTACACCATTTCACCCATACGTGGGCCGCGTTGCCAAAAGCCTCGTAAAAGCACACGAGAGAGAAAAAGATAGATATATGTGCGTTGTGCCGCCTTTTTAAGGGAGCGCGTGGAGCCACGGTTTTTTGAGTTTTAATATCATTGCCTATGGAATGAATTTCGCGCGGCGCTTTGGCGCTCCGTCTCAAGCGCTGTATTTAGACGCGCCGCGACAGGACGCGGTAAATTCAAAAATTGTAGATGTTTTCTAATAAATTAATGTATTGTATTTATTGTAATGGTTTATGTTCAGTATCGAGTATGTACGTATTAAGTAGGGCAAGCCGGGCTTTTGGGCTTGTATGGAAGTACCGCCACTGGCACCTCTGCCCACCCTTCTGGGAAAAAGGCGTGTGGTTATGTATGTAAATTTTCTCCGAATATATTGGATCAGTGGGGTTTTTTGTGATAAAAACTACAGAGGCAGACGATAGAGAATTTCTACTGACCGTTAAGAAGGCTTTTCTTAGACTAGAAAGACTATACTTGAAGCCTGTAGGTAAGTGCCAAGTGGACATAAGAGTAAAAGTGCTTACGTAGAATTCTTTTGTTTTTTTTTTACTACAATATCGTCCGGTTCCAGAATCATTGCGACAATTGACACTATTCATTTAACTTAACTATATTAAACATGCTGCAGTAACGGGTATTTCAGTGTTGCAACATTAATCCGTGCAAAATTCGTAACGAGGTGCATTTTTCCCCGGAGCCATTATGGCGGCATGCCAAATACTTACTCTGTTCACATCCGCGTCTATTTACGAACAGTAATTACACTTTTTGAAAGCATGAAACCACTGCTTGTGCCACTGCTTTTGGCTTTCTCATAATCCTTCACGACAGTTGAATATAATCGTTTTTCTACCTGGCGTTTTTCCAGCCAAAATTCACATGATTAATGATTTCTTAAATTTACGCGTATGGTACACACTGAAATAAAACGAATACTTACGGATTTTATCGTGAATTTGATTTTTTAAGTTTTTTATGTTTCCGATTTTTCGATCACTTTACTGCTTTCGTGGTCACGGCGCGGACTTAGGTATTAGTCATCGGCTTACTGACTGTTACAATTTAACTACCCTTATTTTACAATTATTACATTAAAAAGTGAATTGGTTTTTGCGATCCAATTTACGCATAACGATCTCACTGTGTCTTAAGGTCTGGCGGTTGGCCTTCTGGGTTCCGATTTAATTAAATGTAGAATTGGATCCAGTGCTGGTGGGATGGGATCACCAGCGTTAAATCAAATTCGCGATAAAACCCGTAGAAATTCGTTATTTTTTCAATCCTCATAATTAATGTACCTCCTTTCTCAGAAGTATTCTTACTCTATGTCTTTATATTGCTCTCACAAACTTACTATAGAGTATGAAGCATCTCATTGGAAGTGCAATGCAAGCCAAATATTAATTACTTAGAGAAATTTAGCTCTGATCGGTCGACACGATTGTGCTGAGTTGCAGGCTTCGTCTTGAAAGGCAAATTTCAAATTACATCAAACGCCGATAAAGTAAAATAGTGTTAAATCTTGCACTGATGTAGTGCTAATGGTATCAACATGATTATATGTCTATCACAATCCTGAATTTAAAATTAAATCGACAATCAGAAGGTTGGTCAGCTGTTCGAAAAGGAACTTACTGGTAGGTCTATCATTGGTGGGGCCGCCTGGGTAGGTACCATCGCCATGTCTATTTGTCCCGCCAAACAGCAGCGTAAATGCACTGTTGTGGTCCGTTTAGAAGTTTATTGTAGCCAGAGTAACTACTGGACATAATGAGACTTAACATCTTATGTCTTAGGATGGCGAGCGTAGTGGAACGCCAAGCACTGCATTGTGATTCATGGTGTTGTTTTGTTTTGCTACTGTCCATGAGCGGTCGTATCACTTACCATTAGGCGAATGGCATGCTCGTCTCGCCATTCATTGCAATAAAAAAAATCAAGATAAACTGACCGCGTGTGTGTCGTAAGTGGTCATGACGTTTTAAAGTCTGGACAAAAACCAATAATTAGAAATGTGAAGGCCCTTAAGCTTCATATAAGCGGGAAGAGTTTCTCGCCTTGACGATACGATTATTGTAAGTATACAAAAAAGTTGCGTCGTGTAAACGTTTGTCAGAACACGATAATCTATGGCGGTTATGTCACGCGATAATCGCATACGATTCTCGCTGCGAGAAACTCTCCCCGTGTAAATGGCGCATTAATGTCTGGAGTGGCTTAAATAGGATGGAAGGATAAGCAACACGTCAGGGTCACTTGGCCTGAAGGTCTCCTCCAGGTAGAGACCATCAGAACGGTACGAACCTAGGTAATATTAACCACAAAGATAGTGGGTAATAATAATTTCAAAATACTAAGTTATTCAAATACTACCTACACTCTTTAAATTATATACTAGAATTGACCGAACACCCACATAGGCATTGGTAATTATAATAGTGTTGGTCTTTGTTCCTGTACGCACTGATTAACAAATTAAACAATAAGCTTTTTCACAATAAAAACCTCATTTACACGGGGAGAGTTTCTCGCGGCGAGAATCGTAGATTATCGCATGACATAACTGCCATAGATTATCGTGTTCAGACAATGTTTACACTATGCGACGTTTTTATATCTTTACGATAATCGTGTCTTCGAGGCGAGAAACTACCCGTGTAAATAGGGTTTAGGGAAGGACTCCATACAATTTTACCACTAACAAATTATATAGTACTCTAGACTGCTTCGGTGGCGTAGTGGTACTATGGTACGATAGCAAAGCCGATGTCTCGGGTTTGAATCCCGGGTCAGGCAAAGTAATATTGAATTTTTCTATTCATTATCAACCCGTCAGAAATTTGTGCCCGATATGGCGATAGGCTCGCCCCCTATCACACCGTGGGACGGAATATACAAGGCGAAGCGTGGGTGTTGTGGTAGCACCTCTGCCTACCCCTTCTGGGAAAAAGGCGTGTGTTTATGTATGTATGTATGTAAATTATATAGTACCTCCAATGTCTGTAACCGTGGTCGCTCTACCATAAAACCTCTCCGTTTCACTCAGTTAATTCTACACATAATTAGTAATTAGACAATAGTCCTGGCTCCACGTAACTAAATTGAACAATATATCCCAGCAGATTTATTGCGAACGCCCTCGTGGTTATTGTACAGCGAGCCGCGCAAGTTGTAATTAAAACTCTATCGACTTTGTATTACGTTGTGGCGCGTACGTGTGTTGACTACGGTCCTCGTGGTCTTGGGCGAGGAGCTACGAAATACAAAATGTGATTTTGTTCTATGTTTACGAATAAGGAAGTAAATTTAATATACTAGCGGCCCCCCCCGACTGCGCCCGGGCGTAGATACACTTTTTGGAAGATATTCTTTCGTTTATGTTAATCAGGGATAATGTAGGATTCCAATGGTAAAAGAATTTTTCAAATCAATCCAATAGTTTCAGAGGACAGAGCCTATACAATAATAATAAATACACCCAACAGTCACATACATAGTCCTGACCCCACACTAAGATCGAGTCTTGTGTCGTGGGTATCTACTGATCGAGAGACTTTTCGGTCTCACAAACACCCAGACTCGAAACAAACACTTGTGGTTCATACAATCAATTGTTTCGATGCGGGGATCGAACCCGCGGCCTCCCGTTTCACAGCCGGCGTCCAACCAACTGCGCCACGAAGGTTGTCAATGCAATCTTTCAAAAACAATGTAATCTTTCCTTTTTATATTTAATCGAAGCCTTTTACAATATAAGTTTAGACAACTCTATTAGGATTTTGTTGAATAATTTGATTACTGGTAGAAGAATCAAGAAAGCCTTGGATTGAGAGGGGTGGAAGAAGGAAATGAATGTTTCTGCCCTGCAGTGGGACAGTATAGTTGAGGAAAACGCTTGCGACAGCTTCCGTGGCGTAATTGGTTGGACGGTGGTTATGAGACAAGAGGCCGTGGGTTCAATTTTTTTTTTTTTTTTTTTTTCTCGCGGGGAAAATCCCTTTACGGACCATCCCACCCCCGAAGGAGCGAGGGTGTGTCGGACTCACCGGCGCCTTCCGAGCCTAGCGAGATGTTGTGCCGCCCGTGGATGTGGACGGGCGGCCGCTGGGTCGGGTCCCTACCATAAGCTGCGCGCCGAAATACCGACTAAAAACCCCGCGTCGGCCACCATCGGTGCACTTGAGAGACGGCCCCGGGATACCGATAAACGGACGCGCCAGGACCGCCTCTTTGTGCACCGCCGCTTTAGCGACGCGGCGAATGACGCGTGTAGCGTCATGTCTCCGACGGACATAAATGAAACTCCCGGATATTTTTAAACTTGTATTTCAACACAGATAGGATTTTTACATATTATAATTACTGGAGCGATGAACGTTGTACAAAAGAGAGAAGTGAATATATAATAAAAATATTGTGGGGGTATCTTAATAACCAAACGATGTAACTCCTAACTATTTGCTGCGTCTTATATGTCTGAAGCGTATTGCCATAAGGATAATACTAGGCGCCAACATCCTCCCGCCGTTGAAACCTTCAGTTTTCAACCCTGTATTTCATCTGATGAAGGCAGAGGGCAGAGGCGAACCAAGGGCCGTCGTACAATTCCCCGTTGAGTTTTCACGTCTGCAACTCGAGAAACTCCGTCTGATCCAGGAAATAATTTCTGCACTCGTCCCAGTCTCCAACACAGAGGCGGATTATTATCTTCCTTCAACAGGACTAAATCACCGATCTTCAGACTTGACTTCCCGGTTCTCCACTTGCTTCGTTGCTGTAAGTCAGCAATATATTCCCGCTGCCACCGGCGCCAAAAATGTTGATGAATCTGTTGTATTCGTTGGTAGCGTGATAGATTATTGGGGTTGCGGTCTTCGAAGGCAGGTGATGGAAGAGCAGTGAGTGGCCGACCAATGAGAAAGTGACCAGGGGTAAGGCAAAGAAGATCATCGGGTGAGGAGGATAAAGGGCAAAGTGGACGACTATTTAAAATGGATTCTACATGCGCAAAAAGGGTAGACAGCTCCTCAAAAGTTAAATGAGAATTGCCCATCACACGTTTGATATGATACTTAGCCGATTTCACACCGGCCTCCCAAATTCCACCAAAATGAGGTGCGTAAGAAGGTGAGAATATAAAATTGATTCCTTCCCCACTTGCAAAATCAGAAAGAGAGTCCGCGTTATTATTCAAAAAAATGTTTAACTCTTTGGCTCCACATGTAAAATTGGTACCATTATCGCAAAATACTTCTATTGGCCGTCCACGTCGTGACACAAACCGTCGAAAGGTGAGAATAAACGCGTCTTTGGTTAAATCACTTACAGCCTCGAGGTGTATACATTTATATGTTAAACATACAAAAAGACAAAGATAGCCTTTAACTAATTTAGAACCGCGTCCTTTCCTATTTAAAATAAAAAAGGGACCGGCGAAGTCTATACCTACCGTACTAAATGGGAAGTTTGGCGTGACCCTTTGTGAAGGTAAATTACCCATTATAGGTGCCAACGGCTTAGCTTGAAACCGCCAACATTTGACACAATGACGGATAGTTTGCCTAGCGAGACGTCTGCCATTAATAGGCCAAATGTAATCTCTAATTATGCCCAGCAGTAACTGTGGGCCAGCATGTAAATTACGAATATGTTCATATAGAAATATTATTTTCGTGAGATGATGAGATGCATCAATCAACACAGGGTGTTTTTTATCATGATGATATGTTGAGGAATCAATACGGCCGCCTACTCGAATTAATTTATCATTGGGGCAATAAAAGGGTGTTAATGATAAAAGTTTAGATTTGGAATGTAATGAGTTACCATTAGCGAGTGCCTTGTATTCGCTTGGGAACGACTGTAGCTGTGCTAAACGACACAAACAAATAAACGATTTACGTAGTTCAGTTGGTTTTAAAGTACCTGAGACTATAGGTTTGTTGCAAGATTTTAATTTTAAATTATCAATATATCGTACTACATAAGCAAATATTCGTTTCAAGTGGTCGTAACTTTGATAGTTTTGAAAATTGATGAAGTTATTTGTTGAGGTTTCTAAGTTAACAATTGTAGAATTACGGTTGGTTTCCGGTAAGTTATTCACATTAACTTCATTGTTATTTAAAACAGGCCAAGTATCTTCGGATTGCAATAAAAACTGTGGACCTGACCACCACAGCAAATTATCTTTGATATGATGAGGGCTTACTCCCCTAGATATGAGATCAGCTGGATTGACTGATGTTGGAACGTGACGCCAAGAATTTATGTTTGTCAACTCACAAATTTCCGAAACTCTATTCGCAACAAACGCTTTTAAATTCTTAAAACTCAAATGAAGCCATGCCAGCAAAATACTGGAATCACTCCAATAAACCTCACTATTTACCTTATACCGCAAAGAATCTCTGACAGCCTTACACAATCTAGCGGCTAAGAGCGCAGCACAAAGTTCCAAGCGTGGGATTGTTGTAGGTTTAGTGGGTGCAATCTTGGATTTGGCACACAATAATTTTACAGTGACTTCATTAGCAGAATTTATTGATCGTGCATAAATACAAGCTCCATACGCAGTTTGTGAAGCGTCACAGAAACAGTGAAGTTCTATGAATATTGGGTCATCACAGAGTACATGTCTTGGAATTTTTATATTCCTAAGTGCAGATACAGAAGCAGTAAACTTAGCCCAGGTCAAAGCAATATTTTCAGGAATCAGATCATCCCAGCCTAATTTCTCCAGCCAAAGCTGTTGTAATACAACCTTTGCTTGCACTACACAAGGACTGAGTAAACCTAAGGGATCGAAAATTTTAAACAAATTAGATAATATTGATCGTTTAGTTGGACGATTGCTGATCAAATCAACTGGGAATTGTATTGGGAAATGCAGTGTGTCCGTCGATGGATCCCAGCCCAACCCTAGGGTGCTAGAAGACTCACTGAGCGTTAACCTTTCATTAACATCTAAAGCACATGAGTCAAAAATACTGGTAACATTAGTTTTAAGTTTTCTTAAGTTAAAGCAACCTAATTTAAGCGCCGCAGAAACCCCTTCTAGAATATGTTTTAATTCGCGTTCACTATCACTCGAAGTTATCATGTCATCCACGTAAAAGTCGTGCTGAATTACATTTTTGATGGTTTCATCTGGATTTTCTTCGCCAAGCTGCCACAGACAACGTGTACTCAAATAGCTGGAACTTGCCATGCCGTAAGTTACAGTATTTAGTTTTAACGTTTTGATAGGTTGGGACTCATCTTCTCTCCACAGTATGAGCTGTAGATTTCGGTCCTCCTCATTAACTTGCACCTGACGATACATTTTTTCTAGATCGCCGGTCAGGAGGTACTTGTGTTGTCTAGCCCGTACTAGAATGGAGAATATAGAGTCTTGCATATTTGGACCTGTCATAAGAATATCATTGATTGACAATCCAGATGAAGTAGAAGCTGATCCATCAAAAACAACACGAATTTTAGTGGACTCGCTGCTTTCTTTAAACACGGCGTGATGACACAAAAAATATGATATATTGGGTCTTAATACGTCAGACTGGGAGAGATGACCTAACTCTTCATACTCTCTTATAAAGTTTACATACTGTAATTTAAGTTGTGGGTTCCTTTGAAATTTTTTCTCTAAACTATAAAAACGTTTTTTTGCTAGTGTATATGATTCTCCAAGACAATTTGGAGAATCTATAAGAGGTAATCGGACAGAAAATCTGCCGGTATTTAACCGTGTCATATGAGTCAAAAAATGTTTTTCACATAATTTTTCATTTTGACTCAATGGTGTACTTAATGGCACTTCCTCAAGATCCCAAAACTTTGATATTTCTACATTGAAATCATTTTCCGATTTAAGTGAAGTCAAAGGATGATGACATTGAATATTTGATATATTGTTTAAATCATTCATTTTGATTGGACCTGAAACGAGCCAACCAAATTGAGAGTTTCTTAAAGTGGGGTTATTAGGGCCCAGGGAACGCTGGTCGCAGCCAAGAATATCCCAAAACAAATCTGCTCCGATGAGTAGATCAATAGCGGAGGATTTATTAAAACTAGGGTCAGCAAGGTGTACCTCTGTAGGTATTTGCAGTTGCTGAGTGTTTATTGTGTATCTGGGAATATTACTTGTTAATTCCGGTAATATCAGAAAAGATGTTGTGACGTGAAACGGTTTTATTAATGATTTTATCTGCGCCACACAACTCTCTGTAACTTTATTATTAACGTAATTACCAATGCCGACAATATTGATATAATTTTTGAATAATGAATTACCTGATAAAGATAATTTGTCTCTAAGTGATTGCGTCATAAACGACGATTGACTGCCGCAATCCAACAAGGCGCGGGCTTGTTCTGTTTTATTTGTTGTAGGGTTACAAACCTCAACTAAGGCTGTAGATAATAAAATATGCTTTGAACCTTGTGTAGTATGATTAGTTATCGTTTCACATGATATGGTAACTGCTGCAGTGGTAGTGGTATCTGCAGCACGGGTTTTGGTTGCTACCGGAATATGTAAAAGAGCGTTGTGCTTTTTTTTACATTCCCGACAAGGTCTGAGATAGCAGTTTCGTGTAATGTGCCCGAATCTTAAGCAATTTGAACAAAGATTTAATTTATTGACTTCAGCTATACGATCTTCCACACTCTTAGCCTTAAAAATAGGACAATCGTAGATTCTATGTTCGCCCTGACAAACAACACAGCCTGAAGACAATGAAGAATTACTCTGACACGCAGACTGGCAAACTGACTGGTATGTAACAGATTTATTGTGCTGGCGTTCGGCTTTATTGTTGGTAGCCTTAGACGACGAAACAATTGATGCCTTATTATTACTATTATAGCTCAAAGAAGAGTGGTTTAGAGACACAAGGACATCCGCACGATCAATTAGAAACTTATTAAATTGTTGTAAGTTAGGAATTGAATCAGTCAAAGTGCCACGCCATTCCTCCCACTTGGTAAGAGTGCGGTTATCTAGCTTAGAACACAGTATATGTATTAACAAGACATCCCAATTGTCAACACGTAGCCCCAAGCCAGACAACGCTCTCAGGTTCTTGGTAACGTGGTCCACTAAGAAGCGAAGTGATTTATCTGACTCGCGATGCATTGGATGTATGTTTAATAACGAAGACAAATGATGGCTTATTAACTGCCGCTTGTTATCATATCGATCACATAACAACTTCCAGGCAACACTATAATTAGAATTGGAGACTTCTAAATTACACACTATTCTAGCTGCATCTCCCTCCAAATAAGATAAGAGATAATGAAATTTATTGATAGGTGCAATTCGTTCATTATTATGTATGACTGACTTAAATGTGTCACGAAATTCAAGCCAATGGAAGAATGTGCCGTTGAATTTAGCAATGTGTATATGCGGTAGTTTGAAACTTATTTCGTGATTGTCTGCATTAAACGGCGCGGCTGAACTATGGCTAGAATTCAACATGTTGCCAGATTCATCGTGGCGATTATTAGACTGATGATCTTGAATAAAACTCTGCGCATTCGCAATGTTCGTTATAAATAATTGTTCAATGTCATCCCTTTCGTCAATCTCGGTTGTTAAATTACTCGAATTTAATATCTCGATTTGATTCTGCAAGTCATCGTACCGAACGGACAGTGACTCAAATTTACTAAGTTTAAGTGTTAACTCAGCTAATTCAATGCGTGTAACAGAATCCTTTGACAAAAGATTCGTTAAATAATTCCTAAACTTAGTAATTTGACCCTTAATTGAACTACGCTTAATAAAAAGATCTTGTAATTCTTGCACAGAAGCGTCATCCTTACCCATTTTAACAATGAACAAAACAAATAGATAAGTAAAGAAATGTGATTTTTAGTAATGAGAACTTAACGTTAACCTATGCAAGAATACAATGAACTGTTAATAAAGTATTTATCTTACGTCCCTCTACTGGTGTCACCTGTGGTCTGGGAGTACCGGTGTGGAACCCGACAGTACTCCGTGGATGAGGCTTAACTATGTATTGTAGGCCCCGGCACCCGCAGATGCCAACACCGTTCCTGGAACTATTCGGCGAAACAATCTTATAATCCTGCTTTGATGTTATTATTTACCGGTACTCGAATACTTCAGAATATATGAATACTTGAAGCTGAGATGGAAATACAATTGTTTATCTTGTAAAATATGTAGGTCATTAAAACCGGTATGACATTGACGTAGGTGCTAAATTACTAAAATTTTACTTTTAATGTGTAGATATTTATTTTAATCACTGTCCAATTAGTTATATAAGTACCTATCTGTATGAAATAAGTGCATGTAGAATCTCGAGGTTTATGAATTATAGAAAAGAAAAAACGTGGGTTAGGAGGTCAAGGAAAGGTCACTTAGCTGCATTGGCCAGGCTGCTGTACGGCGACTTCGGTTGATAGCAGTATGTCTAGACCGTAAATCAGGTGTAGGCTGCAATGGCTGAACGTCCAAAACTCCAAAATATCTTTTCTTGATGTAGCAAATCTGCTTAGTTGGTCAAGCTGACCGGGCTTCGTATTTCTTGATATATTTTTCGTTTTGCAAATCGTCCTGTCACGGTCGCCAATTTTTATGTCTCCGACGGACATAAATGAAACTCCCGGATATTTTTAAACTTGTATTTCAACACAGATAGGATTTTTACATATTATAATTACTGGAGCGATGAACGTTGTACAAAAGAGAGAAGTGAATATATAATAAAAATATTGTGGGGGTATCTTAATAACCAAACGATGTAACTCCTAACTATTTGCTGCGTCTTATATGTCTGAAGCGTATTGCCATAAGGATAATACTAGGCGCCAACACGTCACGTCTCGGGGGCCGCCAAGGTAGGGACGGCGGCCCCGCATGGCCTCTGCGGCGCCGGGTTAGTTGTTGTCCCGGCGCCTCCTACGTCTCCTGTGGCGACGAGCGGGATCGGTCTGCTCCCGATCCCGCTCAGCGCTCTCCTTCTGCGACATGACACGTTCGCAGAAGGAGAGCATGGCTCGCCACGAACTCCGGCTGCCGACCATGGCGGCGACCACGGCCGGCAGCGAAAGGTCACTTCCCACGACCGCGATGAGAGCGCTGCGCTCCTCGTCCCAGGCTGGGCACTCCTCCAGCGTGTGCTGGGCCGTGTCCTCACGGCAGTTGCCACATTGGTGGCACACGGCGGACTCCTCCGCTCCGGCTATACGACACAGGTACGCACCGAAGCAGCCGTGCCCGGTGAGCACCTGCGTCAGCCGGTATGTCGGCGCACCGTGGCGCCTGTCCAGCCACTGTTCGAGGACAGGTCGCACTGCCGCGACGGTCCTCGCACCAGCACTAGGGTTCTCCAGCCTGGAACGCCACTCCTCCACAGCGGACCTGCGGAGGGAGGCCAACATGGCCTCGACCTCTCTGGGGACCAACCTCTGCCCACGCCTGGACGCCTCCTCTCGCCGGAAGAAAGCCGACGAGAGGGTCTTAGCGTCCAGCACCCAGGGCAGAGTTCCCGCCAATACGCAGGCCGCCTCGTGCGAGACCGTGCGGTAGCCCCTGATTATTCGTTGCGCCACCATGCGCTGCGGACGATGCAGCAGGCGGACGCAACGATCGCCCAGGGACTCGGCCCAAACGGGACACCCGTAGAGGGCCATGGCCCGCACGACTCCAGCATACAAGTTTCGGCAAGGGATGCCAGGACCATCAGTGTTGGGCAGCAGGCGCCCCAGTGCGCCCGCCGCCCTCACCAGCTTCGGCGACAGCTCCTCAAAGTGCGCGCGGAAATCCCATCGACTGTCGAGGACGAGACCGAGGTATTTCATCCTCGAGCCGATGGGAATCCGCACGCTCTCCACCGTGATGTGGGCCCCAGGCGGAGGCCCACACCGAGGACCGTGGAAACACACGGCCTCGGTCTTGTTGAGGGCCACCGTGAGGCCCAGTCGCCGAATCCTGCCCACCACCAGTCCAGTACCGAACGAGGCGAGCAGGGCGGACCTCTGGAACGTCCTGGCCGTCGCTGTCACCAACGTGTCGTCTGCATAGCAGACGACAGCGACGCCCCGAAGGTTGGTACCACGTAGCACCCAGTCGTAGCCGATGTTCCACAGGAGCGGCCCAAGAACCGAGCCCTGTGGAACACCGCACGACACTTCCCTACGGTGCCACCCGTCGGCGCCCGGATACACAACGTACCTGTCAGAAAGGTACGAGTGCACCAGACGCTGAAGGTAGGGCGGCACTTCGTGGTACCGCAGTGCTTCTTCGATGCAGGCCCAGGGCATGGTGTTGAACGCGTTGGCGATGTCGAGAGACACCGCCACCACGACCCTACCCCGGGACACCGCACGCTCCGCTTGTGCCTTCACCCGCAGAATCGCGTGGACCGTCGACCGGCCCCACCGGAACCCGAACTGGCAGTCTGCCAAATCCGGGCCCGTACCCTCCAAATGCTCGACGAGGCGCGCGTGGACTACGCGCTCGAAGAGCTTGCACACCTCGTCGAGCAACACGATCGGCCGGTAGGCCGAGGGCGAATCTGCGGGTCGCCCCTCCTTGCGGAGCAGGACAAGCTTGCCCGTCTTCCACCGCGACGGGAAGATGCCCTGCTCAAGGCACGCGGAGAAAAGGCCGCGGAGCCTCGTACCCAGCGACTCGACGGCCAGCACCCAGACACGACCGGGCACCCCGTCGAGACCCGGGGCCGAGTTCTTGCTCCGCAGCCGAAGCACTGCCGCCTCTAGCTCTTGCGGCGAAACCTCCGGGATATCCCTTACCGAAACCAACGACGATGGCGCCGGTGGACGTGGCGCCATCGGTGGAGGAGTGAACTCCTCGGTGGCCGGAAACAAGGCCGCGACGACGTCCTCTAAAAGTTCGGTCCGGAGACTCTGTGTCAGAGGGGGCGCCCATGGGCGGAATTTCCGCATCGCCACACGGTACGGACGCCCCCACGGATCTCTGTCCAGAGACCTCCGGAACTCCTCGTTCGCCGCGGCTTTCGCTTGCGCGATGGCCTCCCGCAGCGCTCTCTTCGCCTCTCTGTGGAGGTCGAGAAGAAGCCGCTCCTGCTCATCGTCGCCGGGTCTACGGGTCCGACGACGACGGTGCCTGGCGAGTCGGCGGCGCGCGACCTGGCAAGCCGCGCGCAGCTCAGTGAGCTCGGCCGACCACCAGTACACCTGGCGCTTCGCTGGGAGGCGGGTGACCCGGGGCATGGCCGCGTCGCAGACTCGCGACATCGCCACCCCGAACCATTCCGCCTCTTCCTCGACCCGCACCGGCCCGTCCGGTACGGGGAGCCACGCCTGAACAATGGCAGCTTCCTTCGCGGCCTCCACATCGAGGCGCTTCGCGGCCCAACGTCGGCCGCCCGTGAATCGGGCAGTCGGACCCCCACCGGACTGGCGGGTGGAGACCTGGGAGGATGAGACGCTGAACCGAATGTAGAGATGATCGGACAGCGTCTCCTCCTCAACCAAAACCCTCCAGTCCCGAACACGGCGGGCAAGGGCCGGGGTGGCGAACGTGACGTCCACCACCGAACCGCCGTTGTGCCGCACGCACGTGTTCTCCGACCCCCGATTCAGGACGACCAACCCGATGGAGATCGCCCATTCCTCCAGGGCCTCGCCCCGCGCGTCTGTCACCGACGAACCCCAAGCCGATGATTTGGCGTTGAAGTCGCCGGCTACAATCACGGGGCGAGGCTGGCTGTCATGCTGTACCAGGGCCCCCAGGCGCGCGAGGAAACTCTCGAATTCCGCCTGGGACCTGTTGGGAGAGAAATAGACTCCCACTATCCACACCCCTCCCACCAGGACCGCCACGCATCCCGCACCCTTCGCTACTTTTTCGAAGGGCGGAGAGCCGGCGGCGCCCTGGGTGAAGACGGCCACCGAGCCATCAAGGTCCCCTGCCCAGTCGTCGCGGGCAGGGACAGAGTATGGCTCGGCGACCACAGCCACGTGAATCAACCACTGCGCCAGGGACTGTTCGAGCATGTGCTGTGCTCCTTGGCAGTGGTTGATGTTCGCCTGGAGGAAATTAAGATCCATCTAGTTTTGGGCGATCTCCATCGCCTCAGGGCGGGACGGTTGCGGCCGCGTCGCAACCTCGGCTCCCACACCGCGTGTACGGTGCGGGACCGAGGAGGCAGCGCAGGCCTTGCCGCCCACCCGGTGGTCCGCGGGTTTCCCGGCATCTGCGCAAATTGCGCAGTGCGGGTCCGCGGAGCACTCCCGGGACTTATGTCCTGGTTGACCGCAGCGGTAGCAGAGCCCGCTGCGGTCGCACTCGCCGGTGCATTGCACGCGTACGTGCCCTTTGTAGAGGCAGCGGAAGCAACGCATGGGCCGAGGCTCCAGTAGACGCACTCCCGCTGCCACCCATCCTACGAGGACGCGCCCCGCCTTCACCACCTTCTCCGCTGCCTTGGCTGGGCAGCGGAGCCACACCGCACCCAGGCCCGAGCGCTCGACGCGAACCTCCCCGACCTTGATGTCATCGGGGGAGCATTCGCCGTGATGGGCGATGGCCGCTGCGACTGCCTCGGGGGTGGCCGATGCGTCCAGCCCCGAGACCCGCAGTTCCGCAGTCTTCACGGGCCGGGTGACGCGCACGTCCTCCTCCGACCCGCGCAGGACCTCCCTCATTTTACTGACGAGGGAGTCGGCCCTCGCCTCCGACTCGGGCCCGGGCACCTCAAAGAGGTAAGCCCCGGTGGCAATCCGCCTTGACCTGAGCCCAGCTGTAATGCCAAGGCTGGCCAGGTCTACCTTGGTTTGGACCTCACGCAGGATTTGCGCATACGTGACTCCCCGCTTCAACGCCTCCGGCGACACCGTGATAGTCACGGCGGCTTTGCGCGGGAGGCGGAGCTGGGGAGCAGCCCTGCGTGGGGTCTGGGCCGGCTGTTGAGCCGACCGGGACTTCCCCTTCTTGCCCCTCTCGGCCACCACAGTCCACGGAGTCTCTGTGGATGTGGTGGGTTGCGGGGGCGGGTGTGGCGTCTGCGACCGAGGCGGGGCGCGCTTCCGATTCCCTCGAGCTCGTCCGCGTGGTTCCCGCGCTGTGACTGGCGGCGGAGCTGTTGTAGCCGCGGTCGGGCGGGCTGCTGTTGGTGTCGCGGTCGGCCGGGGAGCTGCTGCGGGGTGGCCAGCGGCCGCAGGGGCAGCTTTCCGCTTCCCTGCTCCTAAGGCTGGCCATGAGGCGGCTGGTATCCCCGCGACGGGTGGCTGCGGCTTCGGGGTTGCCTTGGCCCTGGCCCGGTCGGCAGCCAGTGGAGGGCGGAGAATCGGCTCCGGGGGCAGCCGCATGGCGATCGCCTCCAGCTTGGCGTCCACCTTCGCCATGTGCACCTCGAGCAGCGCCTTCACAGCCTCTGCCTCCAAACCGCTGGATGCCGGCTCAACCACCGGTCGCTTCTGCGATCGGACAGTGGCCATCAGTTCCGCGATCATTTTGCCCTGTGTTGTGAGGGCCGCCTCCAGCGCCGTGACCTTTTGGCGGAGTTCGGCC
The DNA here is from genome assembly GCA_033459515.1 of Theretra japonica. Taxonomy (NCBI): domain Eukaryota; kingdom Metazoa; phylum Arthropoda; class Insecta; order Lepidoptera; family Sphingidae; genus Theretra; species Theretra japonica. The sequence continues at coordinate 5,749,175 of CM065950.1, forward strand.
TTCTCCGCCTCGACCCTGGAGAGCTCCGCTGATGGCGGCTCCTGGGCTATTTCCAGCAGCTCCGACACGCTGTCTTTGATCTCCTTTACGTACGTGCCCTTGAGATTTTTGGCCGTACGTGCAACATGTCGAAGCCGCTCTGCCATCTTTATCAAGGCCTCTTTATGGGTGGCTGGGGGAGGATCCTTTGGTGCCGGCTTGGTCAGAGGATTCGCCTCCTTGGCCTTCCGCAGCTCGACCTCATCCGCCTCCAGCATCTCGGCCTCGGTGATGCTTGCAGCGGCCACGGCGGCCTCGTAGTCCTTTTGGGCCTTAGCAAGAGCTTCGTCGTTGCTTTCTGGTGCCGGTGGACGCTGCTTCGGCTTTTTGGTGGCAGTGCGAGAGTCTGTCTCAACCGCACTACCTCCATCGCTAACTCTGGGCCGCTTCTCGGCAGGACGAGAGCCCCGCCGTTTGACTCGGCTTCTTTTTGGCAGCGAAGAGTCGCTGCACGCCCCGGACTCCGAATCGAAGTCGCGGGGTGGCGCGGTCCTCTCCGCAGGATGCCCCATCCTGGACGGTACCCGACTGGACGCTTGAGACGTGTCCGAGTCAGGCAATCTATCCACCACTACTGAACAATCATTCGTGATTTTATTTATTGGAATATTCATTATGTTCCCACGAGTATGGGGGAAAGGAAGGTCCACCCAGGCAGTGCCCCCTGTACCTGGGTAAGCCTAGCGTAACCCGCCAGAGGGTTGGCCGGTACTCTGACGGGGGTCGCACTAGAGACTGAACTTCCCATCAGCCATGCATCCCCTCACGGTGCGCCGCCGCTTGGGATTCGGGGTACTTTTTATAGAGGCATTCTCCCTCACGGTCCGGGCGGTTAAGCCAAGACCCTCGGTCCGGTGAGAGTGCGAGACATGACCACAAACCTTACGACCGGATTACGATATGCGACGGCGGCAATGAGAGCGACGCTCCCACTGCCTGCCCGGTGGCTGGGTTAGCGCACGCCGGGCCCGTCGGAACCCCCGGAACAGAACCGAGGGTGGCCCAAGAAAGGCCCGCTCCTAAACAACGACAGATGGAGGCGGTCGCCACAAAAGACAGCGACCGCCAAACCCCCTGCCCTCCCCGTCGGGTATTTGCCGTCGGACATCATAGTTGCGAAGTGCAACTATGATGGCCCACGTTGCCCAGGGTGCACCACGTGGAGGTTCCCGACATACCACCCCTCAATTCTGCATCAAGATAAAATATATTTATTTTGGTCCATAAGTATTTGTTTCTTGTCTGAGTTTGTGAGGCTGGATAGTTTCTAACACCTAACACACATGACTAGATTGATCTTAATGTGGGAAAGAATACGATTAGAATTGGTTGCGTTAGTTATTTATTTATTATTTAATTATTTACTGTACACAATAAATAAAATCAGTTTATAGTCAATACAAAAGCAACAAAGTACAAACGGCAGTCTTATCGCTCTAAAGTCTAAAGCAATATCTGTTAGATAACTATGGGCTGCATATACTATTTATTTACTTGTAAACAATAAACTACTTTCACCGAACTGAAACTGACTGCCTCGCTAACGTAGTTGTACTACGGTATAATTACAAAGCTGAGGTCTCGGGTTCGAATCCCAGGTCGAGCAGTGATATTGGGTGTTTCAATTCGTTATCTGCCCGGAGCCAGAAAATTGTGCCCAATATGGCGATAGGCGCGCCCCTCTCACATCATGGGACGGACCACATAAGACGAAACGTGGATGTCTTGGTTGCATCTCTGCCTACCCCTTCTGGGAAAAAGGCGTGATGTTCATGTATGTAAACAATAAAATTTCACTAACATTACTTTGAAAAGAAATCATTAATTGAAAATCGCATTATATCCACAATACGAGCAATACAATATGAAAGTAAGGAAATTTGAAGCCCGTCCTCTAATCAGGCATAAGGTTTGATTACAGCTTCGCGTTGAAATTTTGTGGCGTGCAGATGTAGGCCCGTGTAATTTGTCTAACAAGCTTTGATTGTGGTCGACCGCGGCGAGAATTATTATTCAATTATACCCCGTCTTCAATTATGAAAATTGTATGAGTTACAACTTTATTAAGGGCCTCGTTCACCAACCTCAAGTAAAGCGTCAAATAAGCTAGTCATCAGTAAGTCACCCGTAACATCACGAGTCGATTGCATGACGCTCCAGTAACACTAATCCTATGATTACACTGTGGATTGTGGATTACACTAATCAGTATGTTGGCTGGCAACATCGTCTGCCAATTAGCGTATTTACTTAATGATTAAAATAAGGTTCGAATCTCAACCTCCTTTCTTATTTTTTAAGAAATAAATTCGTTGACCTTCAGCGAGGGACATAGCGAGGTATAAAGCCACCAAGTTATCTGTTCAGTCGGAAGTTCGGAATCGTCGCTAGTGAGAAATTGAGGATTGCCACTTTAAAAAAATCTTGAATTAGATTAGAGTAAATTAGAGAATTATATACACAGTTATGTATCTTATAAAATACGGTGGAAACGACACTATAATATAACATTACCGTTGGCAGTGTTTTGGTAAAAAAAATAATGTGCATCTGCAGTAGTTACCGTATATCTGATAACACTGGTTTAGTTCCAATTTTGGCCACCTGAACAGATAAGTTGGTGGCTCTGTACATTTGAAGCAATATTGAACGAATGATTCGTTCGGTGTTACTCGATACTTTGTTTTCACTCGTGAAATCGACGGAAGATACTCGGCACTTTTAATTGGCAATTAACGTTAATCAAAAGTAAGTAATCAACAGTTTACTTGAAGATGGTGAACGAGGCCCTAAGTCTATAAAACTGGCATTTGACAGGTTGTTCAACATGCACGAATTATTAATTAAAAAAATAGTTTAGAGCTGTTAATTCCACTCAAACTAGATTTAGACAAATAATAACTAAAGTTAGTTTCGGTTACCAACGGAATTTATATCAATGTGTTCTTAAATAGTTGATTTAATTTTCACTTATATGGCAGTACTACCAACATTACGAACAAAAAATATCTGCCTATATATGACAGGGCTCCCTCTATATTATGCATACTCTAAGAACCTTTGGTACTAAGAAAATACGTCATGAAATGCAAGTTCTAGCGTGTTCGCAGCTCGGCATAGTGGATAGAAGTTATCCCAAGGCGGCAACTAAGCGGCGCGGCTAAACTTGGAGTATTACACGCAGATGACGTGACCATACTGCGCCGGATTTCAGTTACCTAACTTAGCTCTTATCTAGCTATCAATATAATCTCACTGAAGTGAGAATTAACGTATAGTAGTTTCATATGCTTGCCTACTTTGGGACCCACATATTTGATAAACAAATGACTGTAAAACGTGAATGTGTACATTGTATTTTGTTGGAGATTTTTCACAATATTTGATTACACATTCGACAGCCGTGGCTATGTTCAAATAATCTTGGGAGTTAATCATCCATCCATCCATCAGCAAAAGGAAGTCCACTGCTGAACATAGGCCTCTCCCAATGATTTCCACAGTGACCTGTTGGAGGCAGCCTGCATCCAGCGACGTCCCGCGACCTTTACCAGGTCGTCTGACCACCTAGTGGGTGGACGTCCCACGCTGCGCTTTCCGCTTCGTGGCCTCCATTCGAGAACTTTTTGGCCCCATCGGCCATCAGTTCTCCGTGCTATGTGCCCCGCCCATTGCTACTTCAACTTGCTAATCCGCTGGGCTATGTCGGTTACTTTAGTTCTCCTACGGATCTCCTCGTTTCTGACTCGATCTCGTAGGGAAACCCCGAGCATAGCCCTCTCCATAGCTCGTTGAGTGACTTTGAGCCTCCTGATCAGGCCCATAGTAAGAGGCCACGTCAGTTAATAGGGAAATAAAATTATTTGCTTTTGAAATTTCATTATTTGCTTTTAATTTTTTTATTCCACAGGTCCGGAAAACAAACAGGTCACCTGATGGTAAGTGATCGCAGCCGCCCATGAACATCCACAGCGCTTGGTTCATAGAAGTGTTGCCGGCCATTAAAATCAGGAGGGGAGCGGGAAGGAAAAAGGATGGGAATAAGAAAGGGGTATTGGGCATCCGGTAATCTTTTACTTTTATTACTTTGTCTTTTTTATCTTTAAGCTCGTCTCTATGGTCACACTAATCTAAAAACATTTGTAATATATCTAGTTTGAAGTTATCCATAGCCTGTTTTATAGTATGAGTTCGTGGCACCAATAATGGGCAGTAAGCGAGCAATATCAAGAGCGCGACTGAAACGCTGCGCTTTGAGTGTCATTGCTTCCTTTTTGGACGTTTCGTACTGTGGCAGACCGAAAATAAAGTCGATAAACCGCATTGAAAGCGGATCAGTCTCTAAACCTTTCATCCTGTACGCTCACGCCTGTATTCAATAGGATAGGCAGCGATGATAGCACAGTTTCGCCGGACTTGTTTCCGGTATCATGATTTAGTTTTAGAACTTGTAATTAAGTTTTGTTTTTGCCGAAAGGGCAAAGGGGGGGGGGGGAGCTGGTGTTTTTTAATCGCTTTTAACTTTAAACTATAAATTTTAATGAATGATGGTGAGCTTGCATACCATGGCGGTTTATAATAATTTCTATGGTTTGTAAAGTCCGCCAATCTGCACTAGGCCAGCGTGGTGGACCATATGGCCGAATCCTCTCGATTGTAGAGGAGGCCCGAGGGACAAGTATGGACTGATACAGAATTAATCGTAAATGTTTTTAAATTGCTAATATTATAGGCAAAGTCGCGAGGAATGGCAAGTATAACGTAAACATTTGAATTTCTTACACAAAATAATTTAAGGAAAGAAAAATAAGTGAAATAGATTTCTGAAATTAAATATTGTTATTCATGGAGCCTGCGAAGTCCATTGTCAATGAACCGAAAGGGGAATAACTTGCCTCGCCTCGGGCATCTGTTTCTTTGAAAATCGTGAATACAAATACAATTGTGCTCCTTTAAATGTTTCCATTTTGTATTCCGAACGCTCCGACGCGAATATTGAAAAATAATAGAATACAAATCATAGTGATTTTTTAGTCGGGACGGCAAAGTGATTGCAATTTTTTGATGGCAACAGTTTTATCTTAAAGCGCCATTTACACGGGGAGATTCTCGCAGCGAGAATCGTATGTGATTGTCGCATGAAATAACCGCCATAGATTATCGTGTTCTGACAATGTTTACACGATGCGACTTTTTTATATTCTTACGATAATCGTAAGGCGAGAAACTCTCCAGTGTAAATAGGGTTTAATAGACAATATCGACTCGATCTATTATAATATAGAAAATATCGTTTCAAAGTGTGTCGTTCGTTGTAAGATATCTATCGGTAGGCCATATAATACTATTTAATTGTTTTATGAGTTTAGTCCACTCGACACCAGATGTATTCACTGAGAGAGGGTTATCTTTCTTCGTTATAAGCAATCAGTTTAGCCATGGAACACTGTTCATTTGTTTTGTAAGACTACCCAAATTTATACTAGATATAGACAGGCTGCACCCAAAACACGATGCATTCGCGTGAATAACTGTGACGGGTTTACCACGATCGTGCTTCTTGATCGCGTGCCTATATCTTGGCAGATTTTTGTCAGTAAATGCTGTGAGATTATGTGTATTTCTTAAGCAACATTTATACGGAGAGAGTTTTTCGCGACGAGAATCGTACGCGACTATCGCATGACACAACCGCCGTAGATTATCATGTTCTGACAATGTTTACACGATGCGACTTTTTTATATCCTTACGATAATCGTATCTTCGAATCGAGAAACTCTCCTTGTGTAAATGGGACTTCAGGCAGAAAAATGCTTCTTTGTTAGTTGTTTACAAAATAAGACATTGAATGCCAAATATTGTAGCTCCGGCAGACCGCAGTATGACCTTTTGCATTGAAAATCACGACAAGTAATTACTGATGTATAGGTACATAGATAGCAAGCCTTAAATAGTTAATATTTATATAAATGAATAAATACACCCAACAGTCACATACATAGTCCTGACCACACACTAAGATTGAGTCTTGTGTCGTGGGTATCAGGAACTTCGAGAGACTTTTCGGTCTCACCAACACCCAGATCCGAAACAAATACACGTGGTTCACACAAAAATTGTCTCTGTGCGGGAATCGAACCTGTGTCTCCTCGTTTCACAGCCGGCGTCTAACCAACAGCGCCACGGACGCTGAAATAAATAATATAATTAAATTGAACGTTGTAAATAGCAAAGATTCCTTCAATATCGCAAAATACAATCAGCTTTCTAATTTACTAAACCTGATCAGTGGTAACGCAATTCCAGTGAGACTAAGTATTACGTGTTGAATTGTGTATGAATTTAATTTTCTTGTCCTACTAGCCTCCCAACAAAATTACCGTCTGATTGAGTTAGAAAAAATATTTACTAGCTACCAAGACTAGAGTGTTCTACAGGGAATTTCGCGGCAACGGGTTGGTAAGAGGTAGTAAAGAAATTCTAGTTTGTGTTTATTATACTTAATATCAAAACAATAGGTTTTCAAAAGTGGTAGTGGTGGTAAGTGCGTGGTGGCCTGTTGGTAACGGACCAGACGCGGCTGTCTACATGTTCATGGTGGCACACCATTGACTTTTCGTAGTCATGTGTGTATTGATAGTCAATCACCACGCACTATAACGGTGAAGGAAAACATCGTGAGGAAACCTGCATACCATAGCGATTTGTATAAATTTATATGGTATGTAAAAGTCTGCTAACCCGCACTAGGCCAGCGTGGTGGACTATATGGCCTAACCACTCTCAATCGTACTCTCGATTGTAGAGGAGGCCCGTGCCCTGCAGTGGGTCGTATATGGGCTGATACAAAACAAAAAAAAAAAGTGGTAGAGCCACGCTGTTGTCAGCCATGACTCGACATGAATGGGCAGGCTCGTCCGGGGCGGTACCACTGTCTCACAGGAGATCGACGTGAAGCGGCAGCTTTGCTATCGCGTTTCGTTCGGTGAGTGGGACTGCCAGATGCCCAATACCACTTTCTTCTTCCCATCCTTTTTCCGTCCCGCTCCCCTCCCGATCTGATGGGCCGACCACACATCCATGATCCAAGCATTGTGAATGTTTATGGGCGGCAGTGATCACTTACCATCAGGTGACCTGCTTGTACGTTTGCTGGATCTTTGCTATAAAAAACACCAGCCAGGGTAAAATGCTGGAGTTTTAACAAACTAGTTTTAAAAATCACACTCACCGAACGACCCACAACAAAAAATCTACTTTCTGTGAGACACTGGCACCACTCCTCATCGCGCCGATCGTTCTGTAGCTTTAACAAACTACAGCAAGCTTTACCATATAAACATTATTTGTTTGGTTTCGAAGTAAATAACCAAAAAAAGATAATAAAAGTTGCCTCCGTTCTGATTAGTTCGTCGCTTGGCAACCCTAGAAGAAAACTACTAAGATATTTTAGATTAAACGCGGTCTTGGGATTCCAGACACATTAATAATCGATACACTGAATAGTCTGGCGAGGAACCGACGCGATCTGAATAAATAATTCATTAGTTGTGTAACACTCCAAATAGAAGTTATTTATGACACGTTGGCTCTGTAATCGAGGGCCGGAAGATCGAAGGCCGGAAGTTAATGTTTGCGCTAGGAATATCATAAAACGTTGTTAATATGTAGATTCGGCAAACGGCAAAATGATGGTAAGTGTATATCCGGAGACAATCAGGCCGGCATAATTGTTTCGTTCCGGGATAGATAGCCATCTCGCGTTGATTATCTGGATTTCTGATCCACCAGATTCTGGATTGTATCGACTGGAATTATCATCAAACGCATTTTAGTTTGTCGTATCAGTGCAAAAACATATCCAGGTGCTGCCAGGATACCCACGTTCCGCAATTCGCCTAGTGCGTTCCGTCCCATGATCTAATAGGGGGCGAGACTATCGCCATATCGGACATAAATTCCTGACTAAGTGCTGATAAGGAAGAGAAAAATCTCATACTACTTCGGGCTTCGATTTCGCCAGACCCGGGATTTGAACCCGAGACCTAATCAATCGAGAGCTTTGTAATCGTACCGTGGTACAAGTGCGCCACCGAGGCAATCGTCCATTACAATTTACAATGTTATATTTATTCAATTTTCACGCACATTTAAGCTGAAGCAGTTATTTCATTGATATTTATAATCGTGTAAAACCCTCACGCATCAAAGAATAAGAGATACTCGGTGTATTGTGTTTAAAAATATTTTCGGGTACATTTGAAAGGTTCTGGAGCTTCCCCGCCCACGTCAAATAAGATATACGATCCCTTTTGTAAATAAAAAGGACTGTCCATAATAGAAATGTTTTATTTTATCATTGCGTCTTGAAGCGAGAGGTTTTAGGGTTTATTTTGTAGTATAGGTCCGGCAAACGAGCAAGCAGGTCACCTGATGGTAAGTGATCACTGCCACGAACATCTACAACGCTGGATCATGGATGTGTTGCCGGTACAACGAATCGGGAGTGGAGAGGGAAGGATCAAGGATGGGAAGAGGAAATGATATTGAATTTTTCTATTCATTATCAGCCCGAAGTCAGGAATTTGTGCCCGATATGGCGATAGGCTCGCCCCCTATCACATCGTGGGACGGAACATAGAAGGCGAAACGTGGGTGTTCTGGTTAGTGGTTACCACCTCTGCCTACCCCTTCTGGGAAAAAGGCGTGTGTTTATGTATGTATGTATGTAAGAGGAAATGGATATTCGGCATCCTGCAATCTCACTCGTTGAACGAAACGCTACAGCAAAGCTGTGACTTCACGTCGATATCCTATTAGACAGTGGTGCCGCCCGACGAGCCTGCCCATTCATGCTGACTGACAAAAGCGTGGCTCTACCAATTCACTTAGAGATTTGTCGCCAACGGATAGGTACTCGATCTGGAGTGTACTTTAGATTTTATTGGTAATAGTAAGACAATATAATATTGAACCAGATATTAAGTACAATACCACATTTCGCTATACCGCATATATTTTTTTTTATTCACGCCGTTTTAATGATCTAGAGTTATAACGACAGTACATTCTAGAAGTTAATAGTATTGCAGAGGTAACTAGTAAATATAACTTCTGGGTTGTCTTATAAACGGGAAATGTGAGGCCGTGGGTTCGATCCCCGCACCAAGACAAATGCTTGTGTGAAACACAAATGTTTGTTTCGGGTCTGGGTGTTTGTAAGACCGAAAAGTCTCTCATAGTTCCTGACACCCACGACACAGGACTTGATCTTAGTGTGGGGTCAGGACTGTGTATGTGAATGTTGCATATATTTATTTATTAAGCCCGTAAAAGTCCCACATTTGGGCATGACCATTCTTTACTCTTAAAGGCCTTCACTTTTGCTATAATCCGGGTTGACACAAAAAATACATTAAAAAAAGATGACCCACAATTTGATTCTAACCTTAAAAAATCCCCTTTACAGATTCCACAAAGCGGAAATCCAATTAAAAACTTAATATCAGAATTCAAAGTGGTTGCATTAATTTTTCCTTCTATGAAGTTGTAAGGATGTTCCGCAACTTTGTTCATCAACGGGGAGCTTTGATAGCCCCGTTCGAACTTTAGCAAAGCTTATTTGTGCCGCTATATTATGTGTAACTTGGGTGGGTACTCGGACTGCTAAAATGATGGCAGACTTCGGAACACCCACTTCACTGATTTTTAGCTCTTTTTTATTGCGATGAATGCCGAGACGAAGCATGCCATTCGCTTGATAGTAAGCGATACGACCGCTCATGGACAGTAGCAAAACCAAACACAATGAATAACAAATCAATACTTGGCATTCCACTGCACTCGCCATCCTGAGACATAAAAATGTTAAGTCATTATGTCCAGTAGTTATTCTGGCTACAATGTCCTTCAAACCGGAACACAGCGGTTCATTTACACTGCTGTTTGGCGTGAGAAATAGACATTGCGATGGTACCTACCCAGGTGGCCTCTCACATATGAGAGACCTACCAGTGCTCTTATTTTAAAGAGTATAAGACCTAAATTTGAATCGCATTTTATTCACCCATCAGCCACACGTAGTCTTGATAGGAAAGTAAAATACAGGTCTCATATAATGGGTATCAGGCCGCGCTAGGCCAGCGTCGTGGACTATATGGCCTAACCCTCAGTAGTACTCTAGATTGTAGAGTAGGCTCGTGCCCTGCGGTGGGACATATATGGGCTGATACAGATCATGAGTATCGGAAGCTTCAAGATACTTTTCGGTCTTACAACAGACATGAAATTGTGAAATAAATGATATGTGGATCGTACACACATTTATCTCGGTCCGGGAATTGAACCTGCGGCGTCTTGTCTCTAAGCCAGCGTGATCAGGGCATGTTTTATTGAGGCTTTGCTATTTAGAAAATGAACGCCCGATTTTTACGAATTAGTGAGAAATTTGAAATTATAATGTCTAAAATCGAGGTCTCAGAGTTCAACGATCCTAATTAATATTTCGTGAGTTAAAAAGGCTTTTTAAAGCACAAAGAGACAGGCCCATGAGGCCGTGGGCGGGACCTCATGTCGCCCACGCGATGAGTTGCTTCCTTTTATCGGGTAATTCCCTAATTGTTACTCATTATAAGGACGAAGGAAATATAAGTGGCTGAGAAATAATATAACCTTTGACTACTAGACTGTCACGACATAACTTATAAATAATAATAAATACACCCAACAGTCACATACATAATCCTGACCCCACACTAAGATCGAGTCTTGTGTCGTGGGTATCAGAAACTACGAGAGACTTTTCACCCTCACAAACACCCAGACCCGACACAAATACCTGTAGTTCATACAAACATTTGTTTCGTTATGGGATCGAACCCGGTGGTATCTTCACAGCCGGCGTCTAACCAACTGCGCCACGGAGGCTTTCAAACTTGACTAAAATGCAATTGATGGTAATTGCAGTGCGGTCCAGAAAGAGTATTCACCGATGTGAGACATATGTACCCGAGATGATCCCAAAACGGGACAAGCTTGTAAACCAAATGTTGTGAGTAAGTGACGAGTGGCGATTAGTTATCATTGACTATTAATTGGGCTGTTTATATTTATTTAGGATCACCAACATAGCATGCAATTGCAAATTGTGTATTGAAATCTACAAAAACGAAATAAATTGCTGTTTCAATTATAAATTGTAAGTACATTGAAATCTACAAAAACAAGTAAATTTGCTGTTACAATTATAATTTATAGGCAATCACGACATGAAATCAAAGAACAACTAAACATGCATTCACGCACGTGCAAGCTCTAGAATGAACTCCCTGCTTCGGTGTTTCCCGAGCGCTGTGACCTGTCCTACTTCAAACGAGGCTTAAAGAGAGTACTCTCCTTACGGTAGGCAGCGACCTGGCGGTGCTTGATCCCTGGCACTGCAAAGGTCCATGAGCGGCGGTGATCGCTCACCATCAGGCGGGCTGCACGCTCGTCTGCCTTGTCGACCAATAAAAAAAAGAAAATTTAAAAAGTAAAATAATTCTCAACGTGGAAATTTATTAAATGAGATTTCTCAAACTGAAACCTCGTAAACTTCCCGACCTAACATCGCTCCAAAGACATTACAACCCAAAGCATACACTTGCCACAAAACCAGAGCATTTAACAACAAAATGAAATATAAAAGTAACATGAAATAACGTTGATTTAATATATCAGGTGCGTACATTTCTCTTTGTGTACACGTAAATTGTCTGTAATGTGTAAATTCGCTTCACATGTCCGCTATGGGAGACGAGGGAGGTCGAGGGAGGTCGGGGGAAACGTGGAAAGGTCGGAGGAGGGGGATTGAATTATTTAACGTATCAACCTTCGTCACGTACTGTCAAAATGCTAAGGTTTGTACGTGGCTTCGTTTGCCGAATATGACTTTTGTGAAGTTTACAGCTCTGACTACGGTTTTCCGTTACACGTGTCTAAAGGTCAGTGGCCAGGCACTCATAAAATATACTAATCATTGCATAGTATACTCGTATTAATCCCGCACGTTGGTCTGCAGGCTAATTCACGTAATTAAATAAGTTCAGTTGCAGTTAAGTTTCGATCAAAAGAGCCCTTTTTGTATTCTTGTAATTTTGACAACCGCTGCGAGATATGCGTCAAGTTCGCGTCACGCGAGCGCTTTAGCGTATTCTACTGCTGCGCGTTTTATGTGCGCGATTCAGATCGCAACTTGATTGGTATTCAATATAAGCTTCTTGCATACGATTGACGTACAGTTAACGCACAGCGGACACAGTTTTGTGCTTAGCTTACGCGTAGCTCACGCGCAGCTACACAATTACAAGAACACCATTTTGCACTAAGACGTATAGCTTGGCAAAAAAGAGTTTGTTTTTATTGAGGGCGCCACGATCGAATATATTTTTTTGATATAGCAACCTGATATACTACGACGTAAAATGTTAAGATACTTGTTAATTTTATATTAATCAATGACTTAAAAGGAAACTATTTGAAGAATAAAATAATAAGTATTTTAATAATATAAATATTTTAATAATCGTTTTGTTCATTTTGAATCACAAAACAAGCAGCAAAAACACGAGAATTTGTCGAAATCTGTAAATAATTGCGCAGCGCACACAACGATGACATAGAAAGCACCGGCTATTTGACAGCAATGACATTTAAAATAGTGTTGCCACAATTACTTTTTTTTTAATTACCATTTTCGTCGCACCAGACTCTTTTTTGCCAAGTCATAAACTTAATTACAACTTGTTCAGCGCGTCATAAAATTACGTGAATTAGCACACAGATCCGCAACACAATCATATGTAAACGATGTTATCTTTCACTTTTTTGAAAAAACAAAAAAACATGGGCACCATAATTATTAACTATTGAGAGCTAAAGGTTTAACTTGAAGATGTTCGTGTTGGTTCATGCCGGCACAATTATGTCAACCAGCAATTGACAACTTTATTTCAATTACAGTTTACCACTATCCGTTGTACTGTAGACAGTTGAAGATAGGTTTAAACCTAATAATAATATAGTTGACAGCATCCGCGGCGCAGTTGGTTAGCTGCCGGCTGTGAAACAAGAGGTCGAGGGTTCAATTCCCGCACTGAGACAAATGTTTGTGTGACCCACAGGAATTTGTTTCGGGTCTTGGTATTTGTGAGACTGAAATGTCTCTCGTAGTTCCTGATACCACGACACAAGACTCGATCTTAATGTGGGGTCAGGACTATGTAAGTGATTGCTAGGTGTTATTTTATTTATTTTTTCTGTAAAACAATCCTGTTCTAGTTTCTACCATCACTCAAGCAGCATAAGAGTGGATATATTTTTAAAATGCTCTTATATTTCAACGAACAAACAGTAAAAAGCACTTTTAACTGATGTTAACATCGCGTGCCGTATGCCCATCTAACTTTAACTTAATTAACACTTTCAAGTATTTACCGTACACATCGCACGCTTAAACATTCCGAGTAAAGGAAGTATTTCTTCAGTCTTTATATTTTAGGCTATTCACTAACATGAACACTGTTTGTCTTCATAAGCTTATAGATTGTGTACATATGTATACACAATCATGGCGAGACGAGCATGCCATTCGCCTGATTGTAAGCGATACGACCGCTCATGGTCAGTAGCAAAACCAAAAAACATCATGAATTACAAAACACCTGCCTCGGCGGCGTAGTTGTACTATGGTATGATTGCAAAGCTGAGGTCTCGGGTTCGAATCCCGGATCGGGCAAAGTAATATTGGATTTTTCTATTCATTATCAGCTCGGAGTCAGGAATTTGTGCCCGATATGGCGATAGGCTCGCCCCCTATCACATCGTGAGACGGAACATACAAGGCGAAATTTGGGTGTCCTGGTAGCACCTCTGCCTACCCCTTCTGGGAAAAAGGCGTGAGTTCATGTATGTATGTATGTAAGTAATTAAAAAAAAATGCTTGGCATTCCACTGCGCTCGCCATCCTGAGAAATAAGATGTTAAGTCTCATTATGGCCAATAGTTACAGAAACACAACAGTGTATTTATACTGTTGTTTGACGGGAGAAATAGACATTTCCTCATAAAAAAACGAGAAAAGGTTATTGAGCTTCTAACTAAACAATACAGCAATATCGTCGCTTCGTGGATTTCCATTCACTTCAATTTGACAATGGGTCTTGGGTTTACGCGAATGTTACACGTTGAAATAAAAATAATTCTTACGGATTTTATCGCGAATTTGATTAAATTTTTACATTTTTTAATTATAATTTAAGTTTAAATTGTAACAGTCACTAAGCGGATGACTAATACCTCAGTCCGCCCCGTGACCACGAAAACTGTAAAGTGATCGAAACGTCGGAAAATTAAAAAATGTAAAAATTAAATCAAATTCGCGATAAAATCCGTAAGAATTCGTTTTATTTCAATTTGTCAAAATACTAGATCACCCGATATTCCTACCTTAAATGAAACGATTTCCCGATTTTCTACATGCATTCCTTGCAATTTTCACTTCGATAAAATAGTTTTCAGGTTAAAATCAAGATGATATCAATTCAGTAGACTGGAGTTATTGAACAAATCGTTCGGCATGCCTTCGTGCAGCTATATTTGAGTTATTGAGCGGTGAACGTTAGAAAATGGATATGTTGTTGGTGTATCGAAGATCAGGAGTTTTGGAAAATGTCTTATTCAATTCACTTAAGCTAAACTGTGTCTGAAAGTAATACAACTAGTAAGTTTAACCTACTCACCAATAGCGGTCTTTTGTAGCACTGAACTTGCGCCGGATTGTCCGTTGTTAATGAAAATATTGAAATTAAACGAAAAACTGAGCACAGCTGCGAAACAGCTTAGCGCGTGCTACGCGTTCTTAACCGCACACGAAACTGACCGAACTAAACCAAGCGAGGAGCCAAATTATTACAATCTACCCTCCGCTGGATATTATTTATTTGACACAAAAAAAAAACTGACAAAACTAAGTCGAATTTTTGTAATTAGCAAATTGTTTGCGGTAACATATTTGTATTTTTTGTTAATTAGTTTTATAATATGAATCTACAAACATATGCTTACACAGCTATACTCGTCAAATTTTACGTTTGATGGCGACACACGCTCGTTTTTCAACAAATTTTCTTCAACTTACATAGTACCACTAGCATAAATTCAAATGTATATACAGTTTGTATACAGTGAATACATACACAAGCACACATATATGTAAGAGATTACACGTGGCTCTTATTTTATTGAAATGGCAACACAGTCCGACATGATTGATGTCTTATAAGTTATCGGTTGCCTATGGCAACGTCGAGGAATCCGTCAGTAGTGTCTGTGAATGCTTTAATAGTTTATATCGTGAATCTTGCCCGGAACAGCGCCAAATGTGCGCACTGACCGATAAATTAATAAGAGTCATCATGTCGGACGACAACAACGGCCATTTAGATGGCAATCCATTCGAATCTGCGACATATATATACACAAATCCACACATCTAACAATGTTGCTGTTCAGCCAGTGTATATCTGGTTGCGAGCCAGGCATAATTGTGTTCCTGCTATTACTAAATAAATACACTCAAAAGTCACAATACCCTGACATACACAGTCTAGACTCCACACTAAGATCAAGTCTTGTGTCGTATCAGAAACTACGAGAGACTTTTCGCTCTCACAAACACCCAGACCCGAAACAAATATCTGTGGATCACACATAGTGTGAAGAAGCATCTCAGCAGGCCGGCATAATTGTGTCGAACGGCATGGGACCGCCGTCTGATGCCATTCGATACTCTGTCTGGACGGCATTTGCGCTTAACATCAGGTGCAGTGCAGTCATCATGCCGTGCCAGAATAAAAGAAAAAAAAAAAAAAAAACATGTAAAATATTGTCTCGGTGCGGGATCGATTTTTTTTTGTATCAGCCCATATACAACCCACTGCTGGGCACGGGCCTCCTCTACAATCGAGAGTACGATTGAGAGTGGTTAGGCCATATAGTCCACCACTTTGGCCTAGTGCGGGTTGGCGGACTTACATACCGTAGAAATTCTTTAAAATCGTTACGGTATGCAGGTTTCCTCACGATGTTTTCCTTCACCGTTAAAGTGCGTGGTGATTGACTATCAATACACACATAACTCTGAAAAGTCAGAGGTGTGCCCTGGGATTTGAACCCGCAACCACCGTGAACATGTAGGCAGCCGAGTCTGGTCCGTTACCAACAGGCTACGCACTTATAGCACGATTATTTTATAGGCTTTAAATAGAAATTATCTAGACATTTATCCAAATTACTGATAGCTAAATAGTCTTGCAACAGTCACAGCTCGGCGACGCGACGGCATCAATTATGCGGCAGTCGCGACACTAACCCACTTGCATAACCCATTGATTATTTACTTTCACTCGTACTTATGTACGTTTTAGCACCAGTTTTACTTGATTAATATATAAGAAATGCATTTATTTATTTATTTGGACAACCAGCGGTGGTTACAAATTTAAATACACGATAGAAATACAAAAATATTAAAAATAAATAACACCTTTTAGGCTATCACAACAAGTAACAATAATAATTGAATCAAAATTTATAAAATCATAACAGAATTACACAATAATAATTTAGCTAAGCATTTGGGTGCCTATTGAACAAAGAATTATGATATAAAAGTATTAAAAAACACATGAGTAATTTTAGAAACACAAACAAAAAAATAACGACAACACAAAAACAAAAAAGGGGGATGTTGGCGACGCACTTTGAAGATCAAAACCACAATTTCGTGTTTATAGTATATTTTCTGCAGAATAACGTTCTGGTCTAAGTTTCACATAGAACTGCTTCATAATGTTTCTGACACGGTATTAATACTTTTACAAATGATCAAATCAGCAATTGTATAATTTGCTTATAATGTTATTAATGCATTAATATCTTTATATAATATTAAATAAATGTATATAATTATTATTATAGCACAGAGCTTTTGTACATCTATATAATTACAATAATAATAATAATATGATCGTCGCGTGACTACTTGGAAATGGTGGTACTTGCTAACAGGATACTAATCATAATACTGTTATGCAGATTGGGTTCTTAATAACCTCACAACATTTTACCTAATTAACATCGCGAGGAAACATTTCTATGGTATGTAAAGACCCCCAACCTGTTTTTACAATAGTCCACGGTAACTTAAGCATGGCTCTACCAGTTTTCAATTTACATACATACATAAACATCACGCCTTGACCCAGAAAGGGTAGGCAAAGGTGCAACCAAGACATCACCGATTCGTCTTGTGTGTACCGTCCCACGATGTGATAGGGGGCAAGCCTATCGCCATATCGGGCAATTTCTGACTTCGGGCTGATAATGAATAGAAAAATCCAATATTATTGCCCGATCCGGGTTGGAACCCGAGACCTTAGCTTTGTAATCGTACTGTAGTACAACTACGCCACCTAGGCAGGCACTTTATAATCTCTAACAAAGTAATATTTGGTATGTACTAACAGACGTACCTTGCAACCTAGTATGTAATATCAAATTTAAAACCGCGTTATTCGAATTTCATAGTCTCATTTGTCACAATAGACTCGTGCACATACCAGCTTCCGGATGACGCAACACGAGATTCTGGGTATCCGGCGAAAGCCATGGGTGTTACCCTATTCTCCGACACGAAGTTCGAACGTTCGAATGTTCGACGTCCACGTATAAGATAAAAGGTTTCCACTTATAAATAAATAATAAATATAAATACACCCAACAGTTACATACATAGTCCTGACCCCACATTAAGATCAATTAAGTCTTGTGTCGTATGTATCAAACTACGAGAGACTTGTCGGTCTCACAAACACCCAGACCCAACACAAATATTTGTGGGCCACACAAAAATTTGTGTTGGTGCGGGGATCGTACACGCGGTCTCTCGTTTCACAGTCGGCGTCTGACAAACTACGTCACGGAGGCCGTCAGAAAGAACTTATAAAATCTATATTATTCTCTATGAAATTGATCATTCACACCGTTCCTAGTCTATGGTTACGACGTACGATAGGGAATTCGAACACTGTAACATATTTAACACACTATAACGATGAAGGAAAACATCGTGAGGAAACCTGCATACCATAGCGATTTGTATAAATTTCTATGGTATGTAATAGTCCGCCAACCCGCACTAGGCCAGCGTGGTGGATTATATGCCCTAACCACTATCGAAAATGAAAAAATGCAAATAATAATGTTTGAATCCATTAAAATGTTCAACATTATTTAGATTCAGTTTTTTTTTTTCTACCACCCGGTTCGGAAAGCGGTTTTCATTAGAGAAGAACGGGCAAGAAAGTCTACTGTTGCTCTTTTCAAAACCAGTTTACAATATCGTGATTATTACAAAAGCTACAAGTTGGTCTAAACCAAAGCAGCTCATTGATAATTTGTTATAATTTATCAATCGTGCTCTCGATTGTAGAGGAGGCCCGTGCCCTAAAGTGGGACGTTAAGGGCTGATATAGAAGTAGGATATTAAGGCATGCGCGTTCAGTTGTACGTACGACGTTCGAACATTCGTTGTCGAGAAGAGAATTGAGTAACCCTCCCAGAATACAGCGAAAATGTTTTTCTTTTGATTAGGGTTTCGTTGTTACAAACACATGTTATGTTGTCTTGGGATGTTGTGTTACAATTTAAAGAACATTTCAGTCGTGTTTTGTGTGAAATTGTGGAGCTGAATGTCTGTTTTGTACCAATTATCCAAGATGTACTTTATGATTGTAGTTATATAGAAGTCATGTTCATTAAGTTGAGAATTTTTAGTACATTTTCAGTAATAAAATGATATACAAATGTGTATCGTATTGGAGTTTTTAATACCTTTTATGTATGTTATGACTGCCTCGGTGGCGCATGTTGTATTGGTATGTTTGCAAAGCTGAGGTTTCGGGTTCGAATCCCGGGTCGGACAAAGTAATATTGGATCTTCAATTCACTATCAGCTCGGAGTCGGGAATTTGTGCCCTATATGGCGATATGCTGGCCCTCTATCACGTCGTGGGACGGAAAATACTAGGCGAAACGTGGGTGTCCTGACCTCTGCCTACCCCTTCTGGGAAAAAGGCGTGACTTGTGTATGTTATAACCATGTATGCAGATGACGTACTAACGATACGGAGGAATGTGTTTTAGATATCATTTTCCAACCGTAAAATAAAATCTATCTTGGAATAAAATACAATATGGACAAATTAAAAACGACAGATGTTACAGTAATATTATCCAATTGTGCCATGTCTATATACAGTCGAGTAATATAATAACATATTTGAATCATACATTTTATACGACGCGACGATTGACAAATTTGCTCTAATAAATCAGCAGGCGCTACATTTCTATACAAGATTCTTCGTTTGTTAATGGTATTATTGGATATTTCGTATAGGGCATAGAAATACGAGTAGTATAAATATGTTTTTGCTGTGCTTTTGTTGGTTTAAACCTAAATATAAACATTGCTAGTATTTGCTTGTGGCTTCTCCCGCGTGATAATGTTTTTTCCGAGATAAAAGATCCGGTATGTATTTTCTAATAACGAGTACCCTTACAGCCTACCTTGATAAACGTACTATCCAAACTAGTGGAAGATCAAAAAAGACTGCATCTAAATAATGTTGAACATTTTAATGGATTCAATGAATTATTTTCATTCTTTTAATTTTTTTTCAAAACTAAGCATTTTTCAATTCGGACCACTAGTTACTCAGATTAACGCTTTACAAAAAAAAGACAAACCATTTAGCTTTATGTAAAAGTATAGATAAGGTAAAATTATGCAAAATCCTGGCAACACATGGTTCTACCTTCAAATTATACCAGATATTCCTTCATTCTCAAGATCAAGTATAATTAATGCAGGACTTCAAAAAGCGCATCAGGCATTCGAGCTCGCATTTCATATATGCAATTAATCCGAGGGGAAACTTGAAGACCCGCACAGCTTGCAGCGGTTAAATAACTTCCAACTCCTTTTATGAGCACAGTTGAGCGATGAAAGAATTAATTCCCTTTAAATATATCGGAACTACTGACTGACTGCCTCGGTGGCGTAATGGTACTACAGTACGATTGCAAAGCCGAGGTCTTGGGTTCGAATCCCGGGTCGGGCAAAGTGATAATTTATTTTTCAATTCGTTATCAGCCCGGAGTCAGGAATTTGTGCACGATATGGCGATAGGCTCGCCACCTTTCACATCGTGGGACGGAATATACAGGCGAAACGTGGGTGTTCTGATAGCACCTCTGCCTACCGCTTCTGGGAAAAAGGCGTGTGTCTATGTATGTATGTATGAACTAAACGTGAGGATAAATGAAAGGAGAAAATAAGGGGAAGGGGGGATATCAAGAGAGTTGTAAAAGTCGTTGCGTACCGACGATATGCTAAGATGAAAATAGAATGATAATTTGGGCGTTATTATGCCCTTGTATTAACACTAATTAATCATGTTAGCAGGTCACATTATGAATTTCATTTAAAAGATTATTAGGGTATAATTTATACAGCGAAAAAATTGTTTTATGTTCAAAAGATTTTGAATTTTATACAGGGTATATGTAGACTGCTACTGAAAATGAAGCCACGTGGTAGTTTCAGTGACTACAAACACGATGGACAAAATTTTTTGCAAAAAAAACGCTAAGATTATTTTGTAATGTTTATATGTCATTGTGTTTGAGTGGTAAATCCATGGTTTTTGCTAAGATTATAATACAAAGTCTTGCGTACTATAGCGTCTTTAAAAATAAAAGGGTGTACATTATTTTTTAGGAAAATGTATGTATTTACCACCCAAATATCATGTAGGGAAAAAATAATAACTATCGCTTGGTTTTGAAAAAAATTTAGTTGCATTGTGTCTAAAGTCACTAAAACGACCACCTGGCTTCGTTTTCGGGAGCAGTCTTGATATACCCTGTATTCATTGTCAATCTTTGATTTAATATTCATTTAAGTAGGAAAAAACATTTAGAACACTAGCGTTATTCAACCATCAGCATTTATTAGCTGTGCGTGGCTCATTTGGTATTTTTTTCCACGAATACAAATTGGACGATTGCTAAATTTTTTATGATGAATGGCGCGATGAGTATGCCATTCGCATGATGATAAGCTACACGACCGCTCATGGATAGTAGCAAAACGAAACAACACAGTTACAATAAAATTAAATTACAAAGCAATGCTTGGCATTTTAGTGTGCTCTCCATCCTGAGACTTAAGATGTTAAGTCTCATTATGTCCAGTAGTTATCCTGGCTACAATGTCCTTCATACCGGAACGCAACAGTGCATTTACCCTGCTGTTGGGCGGAAGAAATAGAGGTTGCGGTTGTACCTACACAGGCATCCCTCACATACGAGAGATCTACCACCAGTAAAATAAATTAATAAATACAACCAACAGCCACATGCATAGTTATGTTCTCCATGCATAGACAGCCTCCGTGGCGCAGTTGTTTAGGCGCCGGGTGTGAAACGAGAGGCCGCGGGTTCGATCCCCGCACCGAGACAAAAGTTTATGAGGCCTACAAGTATTTGTCTCGGGTCTGGGTGTTTGTGAGACCGAATAGTCTCTAGTAGTGTCTGATACCCACGACACAAGACTTAATTGATCTTAATGTGGGGTCAGAAGTATGTATATGACTGTTGAGTTTATTTATTATTAAGTTCTCACGTCACATTAAGATCTTCATTAAGGTCTTGTGTCGTGGGTGACAGAAACTACGAGAGACTCTACCGTTAAGCCCCATTTACACGGAGAGATATTCTCGCGGCGAGAATCGTATGCGATTATCGCATGACATAACCGCCATAGATTATCATGTTCTGACAAATGTTAACACGATGCTTCTTTTTTAATCGACTTAAAAAAAAGGAGATTGTCAATTCGATGTGTATGTATGTAATGTTGTCAGAATTCCACGATTTTTGAATATGTTGGTCTATACCAGCGTCTGAACACGTGTGCAAAATTTCATAAATGTATGTATGTTTGTCCACGCATATCTCAAAAAGTATAAGTCGAATTTCAAAAATTCTTTTTACGTTGGGTTAGGTTTAGTCCAACTTAGGAGCTGTGTAAGTTTCATAGAAATCGGTTCAGTAGTTTTTGAGATAGAGCAGGGGGCCCAACCGGTTTCAATCCGCGGCGCACATACATGTTTACTATTTTGTCTCGGCACCCTAAACTATCTAGCTGGTTGAAATGAAAATGATACTAGTTCGATAAATAGACACAAAAGAAATTCTGACAGAGAATTTCTTCACGGCGCCCTCCTCTACTTTGCGCGCGCTGCGCTGTGCACCAGGGCGCACACTTTAGGACACCCTGAGACAAAGAGTACAGTTTGTATCATTCTCTAGGAAAACGTAGGGAATTAGTTTAAATTACTGCTAAAGAAATAAAAAAAAATAAGTAATAAAAAATAATTTTAAAATAATTGAGGTCGGTGCCAGCTGGCATAATAAGCTATATGGGTAAAACCGCGAGGCATAGCATGGCTGGCACCGACCGAAAATTTTTTTTTGTATATTTAGGTATTATAGATTTAATAAAATATTAGTTTTATTTCTCTCTTTTTATTACACTTTTGAAGTCGGTTTAATTTTTTAAAATTATTTTTAATTATATCCTTACGATAATCGTGTTTTGAAAGCGAGAAACTCTCCCCGTGTAAATGTTATTAAGCTTAAGTGTTATTTAGTATCAGGATACAGTACCTAACTTTGTACAAGTCTATTTCATAGATTACAGCACATACCCTAGTATTTTTGTAACTCGGCACATATGCTTAGAAACTACAACTGCGGTCAACGGCGCAAGTTTGATTGGAAATATATCGCGATAGGGGCCTTAATCGATTCTATTAAAAGTTTCAGCGGTCCCCGGGCATTGTCGACCGCAAGTTTTCTTAACCAATTCTTCCCTGTACTTGATATCCTTGGAGATTGTCATAACAAGGATATAAAAGGATAAAATATGTAGGCTGCCAGGATGTTATATGTATTGTATTGTATCACCCCATATACGACCCACTGCAGGGCACGGGCCTCCTCTACAATCGAATGTACGATTGAGAGTGGTTAGGCCATATAGTCCACCATCCATCATCCATCCATCAGCCAAAGGAAGTCCACTGCTGAACATAGGCCTCTCCCAATGATTTCCACAGTGACCTGTTGGAGGCAGCCTGCATCCAGCGACGTCCCGCGACCTTTACCAGGTCGTCTGACCACACCATATAGTCCACCACGCTGGCCTAATGCGGTTTGGTGGACTTTTACATACCATAGAAATTTATACAAATCGCTATGGTATGCAGGTTTCCTCACGATGTTTTCCTTCACCGTTATAGTGCGTGGTGATTGACTATCAATACACACATGACTCCGAAAAGTCAGAGGTGTGCCCTGGGATTTGAACCCGCGACCACCATGAACATGTAGCCAGCCGCGTCTGGTCCGTTTACCAACAGGCCACCACGCACGTTATATGTAATATGTAATAGGATAATAATACAAAAAGCATAAGATACTCGATGAACCGGCATTGACAGCCTCCGTGGCGTAGTTGGTTAGATGCTGATTGTGAAACGAGAGGCCGCGGGTTCGATCCCCGCACCAACACAAATGTGTGGCCCACAAATGTTTGTGTCGGGTGTGGGTGTTTGTGAGACCGAAGTCTCTCGTAGCTTCTGATACCCACGACACAAGACTTAATTGATCTTAATGTGGGGTTAGAGCTATGTATGTGACGGTTGGGTGTGTTTATTTATTATTTATTATTATTTATTGAGTATTTACGCGATTGCTACTCATTGAAATAAAACTAAAGTTCACAGATTAAATCGCGGTTTTGGTTTAATTTTTAATTTTTTTTACTTCCCAAATCCCCGATAAAATCAGTAAAATTAGTTCGCGTATGGATCGCCTCGATCGCGTAAATGTATTACGATACGAATGCAAAGCTGTGGTCTCGGGTTCGAATGCCGGGTCGGATAAAGTACTAATTAATTTGTCAATTCATTATCAGCCCGGAGTCAGGAATTTGTGCCCGATATGGCGATAGGCTCGCCCTCTTTTACATCGTGGGACGGAACATATGAGGTGAAACGTGGGTGCCCTGGTTGTTACCAGGAGTATATCTTCCTACCCCTTCTGTGATGAAAAGGCGTGAGCTTATGAAATTAAATGGAATATGTTTATTAGTCACGTGGGCAATTAAATACCTTTTATGACAAGTCAATACACATAGTACTTATTCTCTATTTACAAAATATTTATTTAACATTCATAATAACAAAAAGGCCGTCATCTTAAATACTTGCAGGATAGTACGTAAATTCTTAAAAACTGACAGCAACGGACAGACTGACATGGAATGTAGGGACTAATACACACTTGGCCTAGGCCCGTGTGTATTATTTTTATCCAGCTGACGGAGCTGAGTTAATTTCAAGAACTGAAAAATAATAATAATAAAAACTCTTTATTTAGCACCTGATATAGTGACATAGACAACAACAACATCATCCTCATCATCAGCCCGTTGCAGTCCACTGCTGGTCATAGGCCTCTGTTTAACGTTATTTATATTAAATTTATTATTTTTCAATATATATGTATTTTATGGTAATATATATTTTTTCAAGTCAATACATTATTTACGTTTATCAGTGTCTAAGTGGACGATGATTATTATATAAAAATGTTGCGTAGGTAGCGGTTTAATGTTAGCACCGGATCTAACGCGGCCCTGCCTGAGAAGACCCGGCGAAACAAACTCATTGGGCTTCCAATACCACTGGAAATTACGCGACACGACCTAGTTCTGAATATATCCAGAGAACAGTACTCAGTAGGCTTGTTTTCGATTGATTAAACAATGACCATGAGTATTTCGGAAACGTCTCGTAATTTTAGGTTTACTACCGGATCAGACGCGGCCGTCACTGAGAAGACCCGGCGAAACAAACTCATTGGGCTTAACTTTACCACTGAGTACTACGCGGTGCGACCCAATTCTGAGTAGATCCAGCGAGTCAAACTCAGTGGGCCTGGTTTTACTCAACTATGTTTGTATGTGTAAAGAAGGGGCCCACTTATATCTTAAGGTGCTACCCTGACCAAACGACTTTGAGCACATTTCCAAGGATTTGAATCAACTAAACTTATGATAAGAGTCAGTAGACAATAGACACGTATGTGTATATATAAAAATACATATTTTAAATTAATACTTGTTGTATTATATGATTAGCTTCTTAAAGCTCTGGTTTTGTGAGATACGAGGGTTAATATTAGAAAGCAAGATCGAAGAACCATAACTATGGATATTTCTGCAATACGTACTGAGTTCTGACTACTAAGGTTCTCGTTGTACAGTGAATATAAAAGCGTTTTTACACGCTTACAAAAATATAGCGTTGCATATTATATTTGCGATAGATCTTACTTTAAAGGGTTAACTAAGTAAGGGAACCAGGTCAGAATTGTGAATACAGCTCCCACTTATATACCAATTGCGGTAACCAAACCATATCGTGATGCAGACGCAAAGTTCATTTATACGTGGAAATATACGTCCAAACTGTCCTTTAGTGATTTAACAGGCGCCGAATAGATTCTAAAAGTCCTTTGCTTATTTATAGTATGATTATTACAATTTAAAAACTAGTTAATTGTAAGATACGAGTCGAAATGTAATAATCTTGACGAAAGTGGCGCCATCTGTTAGTAGGTTGGGAAACGCGACAGGAAGGTTTGTTACAATGATATTAAAATACTCGTATTAAATTATTATAAAATGTTCGTTTGTAAATTGTGTTAAAATAAGTACTTGTTTAATGGTATATATTTATTATTTATTATATTTTGCGAGTCGCTTAGTTGCTTTAGGCGTAATATTGGACGTTGTCTGGAGGGTTGCAGATTCCCGTGGTCTTTTTACTTTTTATATATACATATATATTTTTTTTCTTCTTTAACATAGTAGTAATAAGCACTTTTATTTTTCTAAATATTTGAATTTATTTTTCTTTTTTAATTATTTGTTATTTTAAGTATTTTTCACTAGGTCATAATTTCAAGAAATGTAATAATTTTGTATAATATCTTTTTAATGTTGTTATACTTAGAGCACAGCAATTGCTGCCGCAGTGGTCTCAGGTCTTGAAGGTTCTGAGGGGCTAGAGTAAAGTAACAGCTAGTATTGTCCGTCTTAAACCTTACTTTTCAAAAATATGTTTTTTATTGTTTGCATGTTGTGTTTACTTCTAAGTGGTTGTGCAACACGTACAAAACTTGTTTAAGTGTTTTAAGGTGTCATAAATATGTATTATTGTAACAACTGTTAGTAAACCTTAATAAATAAAATAAAATAAAAAATAAATAAAATAAATGGTTCAAGGAACTTTTTTGTGGAAAATATCTGTTATGTATTGCTGGCTTCGCATTCTAAGTCTCATCCTGCACTTTATATGAGTGTTTGTATTGAAGAATCTTATTTAGTTATCCGAAACTAGGATTAGTGTTGCACATGGTTAAAGACTAAACACTTGAGGAAGGATGTAAGCGTGGAGAAATGTGGCGCTCATATTTCGTTGTGTCTGTTGATCTTTGCTTACCTTTTAAGGATACAAACCTTTTACGAATGTTTTTATGTAATTTTTTATCAGTTAAAATGAAATATCAGTAACAAAATGAATAATATCGGCTGGGCCCTTATTAATGCAATAAATAGGGGAGACCGGGGACGAACGAAACGAATTTCAATTTTCTTGTAATATCCCACAAACCTTATTAGATCACAAAATAACTAATTACTAAACATATTTGTTGGTCTTTTGGCTATCTATTAATACTAATTTGTTTGCAATTACTATTACGGATTACGAGAAAAAAGGCCAAATAAAAACAATGGCATTTGTTTCAATCATCCATCCCGCTAGAGTCGGTTGTATCAGTGCAAAGAGGCGGTTGTAGTACTGCAAATAAAAACAAAAATTGCTCGCGTAAATTAATTTTCAATCAGTCTTTTAGACGTTACTATATACAAATTATCAGAAACAAAATAAACAGATTTTTCAATAAGCAAAAAAATTAAACGTTTCTGGAGTTCTATGGATCTAATTTGTATTTTATTTTTGGGATCTCAAGCTTGAACGGAGTATTAATCTTTGTTAGTTTCTGCTATATCTTATCTTTCTAGTATACTTCATTGATTCTAGCTATCAATATTAAGAAATATAAAAACGAAACATACATACGTACATAAACACACGCCTTTTTCCCAGAAGGGGTAGGCAGAGGTGCTACTAGAACACCCACGTTTCGCCTTGTATATTCCGTCCCACGATGTGATAGGGGGCGAGCCTATCGCCATATCGGGCACAAATTCCTGACTCCGGGCTAATAATGAATAGAAAAATCCAATATCACTTTGCCCGACCCGGGATTCGAACCCGAGACCTCAGCTTTGCAATCATACCGTAGTACCACTACGCCACCGAGGCAGTCGAAAAACGAAACACACCCGAGATTTCACGAATATAGTTGTATGAAGATGGTCTCTTTTATCAAACGATACAATGAAGACTCTAGTGTAGATGACAGGTCAAGAAGTGGTCGCCCTCGGTCTGTTAGGACTCCAGCAGTGATAAAAGCTGTGAAGGCGCGAATTCAAAGAAATCCCAAACGTAAGCAGAAACTGTTGGCCCTTCAGATGGGGTTAAGCAGAACCACGGTGAAAAGGGTGTTAAATGAAGACTTAGGGCTTCGAATATTGAAGAAAAACAGGAAATCGTTTGAATGCTCGTCTAATGGACCTGAGACTGAAGAGATGCCGCGCTTTGTTGAAGCGGTACGCGGGAAAAAAATATCGGGAAATTCTTTTTTCGGATGAAAAAAATTTTACCGTAGAAGAGAGCTACAACAAACAAACTGATAAGGTGTACGCACACAGTAGTGAAGAAGCGAGCAACCGTATTCCGCGTGTCCAACGAGGTCATTTTCTATCCTCGCTCATGGTATGGTTGGGAGTTTCTTATTGGGGCTAAACAGAGGTACATTTTTGTGAGAAAGGTGTAACAACAAATGCAGTTGTGTGTCAAAATACAGTCCTGACGAACCTTGTGGAACCTGTTTCTCATACCGTGTTCAATAATAGGCACTGGGTATTCCAACATGATTCGGCGCCAGCTCATAGAGCGAAGAGCACACAAGACTGGCTGGCGGCGCGTGAAATCGACTTCACCAACCTTCGGGGCGTCGCTGTCGTCTGCTATGCAGACGACACGTTGGTGACAGCGACGGCCAGGACGTTCCAGAGGTCCGCCCTGCTCGCCTCGTTCGGTACTGGACTGGTGGTGGGCAGGATTCGGCGACTGGGCCTCACGGTGGCCCTCAACAAGACCGAGGCCGTGTGTTTCCACGGTCCTCGGTGTGGGCCTCCGCCTGGGGCCATCATCACGGTGGAGAGCGTGCGGATTCCCATCGGCTCGAGGATGAAATACCTCGGTCTCGTCCTCGACAGTCGATGGGATTTCCGCGCGCACTTCGAGGAGCTGTCGCCGAAGCTGGTGAGGGCGGCGGGCGCACTGGGGCGCCTGCTGCCCAACACTGATGGTCCTGGCATCCCTTGCCGAAACCTGTATGCTGGAGTCGTGCGGGCCATGGCCCTCTACGGGTGTCCCGTTTGGGCCGAGTCCCTGGGCGATCGTTGCGTCCGCCTGCTGCATCGTCCGCAGCGCATGGTGGCGCAACGAATAATCAGGGGCTACCGCACGGTCTCGCACGAGGCGGCCTGCATATTGGCGGGAACTCTGCCCTGGGTGCTGGACGCTAAGACCCTCTCGTCGGCTTTCTTCCGGCGAGAGGAGG
Organism: Theretra japonica; assembly: GCA_033459515.1. Taxonomy (NCBI): domain Eukaryota; kingdom Metazoa; phylum Arthropoda; class Insecta; order Lepidoptera; family Sphingidae; genus Theretra; species Theretra japonica. The sequence goes on from CM065950.1 coordinate 5,778,207, forward strand.
CGTCCGGGCGTGGGCAGAGGTTGGTCCCCAGAGAGGTCGAGGCCATGTTGGCCTCCCTCCGCAGGACCGCTGTGGAGGAGTGGCGTTCCAGGCTGGAGAACCCTAGTGCTGGTGCGAGGACCGTCGCGGCAGTGCGACCTGTCCTCGAACAGTGGCTGGACAGGCGCCACGGCGCGCCGACATACCGGCTGACGCAGGTGCTCACCGGGCACGGCTGCTTCGGTGCGTACCTGTGTCGTATAGCCGGAGCGGAGGAGTCCGCCGTGTGCCACCATTGTGGCAACTGCCGTGAGGACACGGCCCAGCACACGCTCGAGGAGTGCCCAGCCTGGGACGAGGAGCGCAGCGCTCTCATCGCGGTCGTGGGAAGTGACCTTTCGCTGCCGGCCGTGGTCGCCGCCATGGTCGGCAGCCGGAGTTCGTGGCGAGCCATGCTCTCCTTCTGCGAACATGTCATGTCGCAGAAGGAGAGCGCTGAGCGGGATCGGGAGCAGACCGATCCCGCTCGTCGCCACAGGAGACGTAGGAGGCGCCGGGACAACAACTAACCCGGCGCCGCAGAGGCCACGCGGGGCCGCCGTCCCTACCTTGGCGGCCCCCGAGACGTGACGCTACACGCGTCATTCGCCGCGTCGCTAAAGCGGCGGTGCACAAAGAGGCGGTCCTGGCGCGTCCGTTCATCGGTATCCCGGGGCCGTCTCTCAAGTGCACCGATGGTGGCCGACGCGGGGTTTTTAGTCGGTATTTCGGCGCGTAGCTTATGGTAGGGACCCGACCCAGCGGCCGCCCGTCCACATCCACGGGCGGCACAACATCTCGCTGGGCTCGGAAGGCGCCGGTGAGTCCGACACACCCTCGCCCCTTCGGGGGTGGGATGGTCCGTAAAGGGATTTTCCCCGCGAGAAAAAAAAAAAAAAAAAAAAAAAAAAAAGAAAAGTGTTGCACATGGTTAAAGACTTAACATTTGAGGAAGGATGTAAGCGTGGAGAAATGTGTCTCATATTCGTTGAGTCTGTTGATCTTTGCTTACCCTTGAAGGATGCAAGCCTTTTACGAATGGTGTCATATACATTTTTAACTGGTAAAGTGGAATATCAGTAACGAAATAAATAATATCGCCTAAGCCCCTAAACATGTTTGTTGGTCTTTTGGCTATCTATTAATACTAATTTGTTTGCAATTGCTATTACGGATTACGAGAAAAAAGACAAAATAAAAACAATGGAATTTGTTTCAATCGTCCATCCCCCTAGAGTCGGTTGTATCAGTGTAAAGAGACGGTTGTAGTATTGCAAATAAAAACAAAAATTGCTCGCGTAAATTAATTTTCAATCAGTCTTTTAGATGTTACTATATCCAAATTATCAGAAACAAAATAAACAGATTTTTCAATAAGCAAAAAAATTAAACGTTTCTGGAGTTCTATTGATCTAATTTTTATATTTTTTTTGGATCTCAAGCTTGTACGGAGTAATATTATATATTATATCGCGTTGCGGGTATCGAACCCGCGGCCTCTCGTTTCACAGCCGGAGTCTAACTGCGAAATAGAGGTTGTAATTATAAATTATAGTATGACTTATAAAAGCGTTTTCAGACGCTTACAAAAATTTTTCGAAATTAACAATAAACATGGTAGGTATATCAAAGCTCTCAGTTATATACCAGTTGCGGTAACCAAACCATATCGTGATGCAGACGCAAAGTTAATTTATACGTGGAAATATACGTCCAAACTGTCCTTTAGTGATTTAACAGGCGCCGAATAGATTCTAAAAGTCCTTTGCTTATTTATAGTATGATTATTTCAATTTAAAAAGCGTTTTCTTGTAAGATATGAGCTAAAATGTAATGAGTTTCGCGGATGTGGCGCCATCTGTTAGGGGGTTTGGGAAACGCGACGCGTGTGTGTCGTGATACAAAAAATATGAAAACAATAAATAAATTATTGTTATCAAGTTATTGAGTTAATGTGTTGTTAGTGAAAATGAGTATATGAAGTATTTTTCAGGTTAATTTCCTTTAAACGCATTTAATGTTGGGAGGAACTTTCTTATGTAAAATGATGATATGCCACCTGGGTTCGGTTCCCAGGTCTTTCCCTCCACTTTGTATGAGTGCCGGCTTGAGATACCTGATATGAGCACCGAGCACAGAGGAGAACCTGACAGTCGCAGGTTCATCGTGTGTCCGGGTACAATCACACACTACAATTGAATATTGTGTCGATCCGAGACATATCCTGTGCGTCACACACACATAATTATGTATCGGTGCGAGGATCGAACCCGCGGCCTCTTGTTTCATAGTCGGCGTCTAACCCACTGGATTGACAGTTGACACTGGTTTAACAGGATACTGCTCTATTTGATTTTAACAATATAAAAGCGCTTTCACGCGCTTACAAAAAATCATTTCATTAAGTGTTATTGGTCTCTCAAGTTTCACCAATGCTCTCAGTTATATACCAGTTGCGGTAACCAAACCATATCGTGATGCAGACGCAAAGTTAATTTATACGTGAAAATATACGTCCAAACTGTCCTTTAGTGATTTAACAGGCGCCGAATAGATTCTAAAAGTCCTGTGCTTATTTGTAGTATGATTATTACAATTTAAAAACTAGTTAATTGTAAGATACGAGTCGAAATGTAATAATTTTGACGAAAGTGGCGCCATCTATTAGTAGGTTGGGAAACGCGACAAAAAGGTTTGTCACAATAATATTAAAATACTCGTATTAAATCATTATAAAATGTTCCTTAGTAAATTGTGTTAAAATAAGTACTTGTTTAATGGTTCAAGGAACTTTTTTGTGGAAAATATCTGTTATGTATTGCTGGCTTCGCATTCTAAGTCTCATCCTGCACTTTATATGAGTGTTTGTATTGAAGAATCTAATTTAGTTATCCGAAACTAGGATTAGTGTTGCACATGGTTAAAGACTTAACATTTGAGGAAGGATGTAAGCGTGGGGAAATGTGGCGCTCATATTTCGTTGAGTCTTTTGATCTTTGATCTTTTGACATTTTTAACTGGTAACGTGGAATATCAGTAACGAAATAAATAAAATCGCCTAAGCCCTAATTAATTCGATAAATAGGGGAGACCGGGGACGAACGAAACGATTTTCAATTTTCTTGTAATATCACACAAACCTTATAAGATCACAAAATAACTAATTACTAAACATGTTTGTTGGTCTTTTGGCTATCTATTAATACTAATTAGTTTGCAATTGCTATTACAGATTACGAGAAAAATGGCCAAATAAAAATAATGGAATTTGTTTCAATCATACATACCCTAGGGGCGGTTGTATTAGTGTAAAGAGACGGTTGTAGTATTGCAAATAAAAAGCAATAATTTCTGTCGTTTATCAATAAATTAATTTTCAATCAGTCTTTTAGATGTTACTATATCCAAATTATCAGAAACAATATAAACTGATTTTTCAATAAGCAAAAAAAATAAACGTTTCTGGAGTTCTATGGATCTTATTTGTATTTTATTTTTTGGATCTCAAGCTTGTACGGAGTATTAATCTTTGTGGTTTCTGCTATATTTTACCTTTCCAGCATACTTCATTGATTCTAGCTCTTAATATTAAGAAATGTAAAACAAAAAATAAATCACCTGTGATTTCACGAATATAATTGTATTATGGGATGAACGTAACAAGTTGTTGCTTTCGTCCTTACATTTTAATTTTCCAGATTTTTAAAAATACATGATCAGATAAAAAAAAAACAATATTAGATAATTATCTAAAGATTAAACCAACCATAACAAAAATAAACGCAGTCGAAAAAAACGGCGAAAAGTTACTTTTACAAGCTTCGCTACAAGCAAACCCATTTTTTCTATTTTGTTTGTGTCCACGAGGAAAAGCTTTTAAGCTCCCGTTTCGGTACTCCGGGGGAAGGCCGAAAGGGGTATGTCAGTGTCTTTGGCCTTCCAGCCCGGCACATTGCGGATTGTGGTCGGGCTGGGACCCTGACAAAACCTGTGCCAGCATGACTAAACTCCCTCGGTGACCTTTACACGCATTATGGGCGGCACTGGACACCCAGGGCGGCAACAACCAAAACCTGAAGCCACAGCTCTTTATACGCAGCTTAGGTAACTACCGGAACGTCCCGAGCGCTTCAATCGTTTGTCAATGTAATATCAACTTAATGTCAGTTTGAATAGGGTATATTTTACCTGTCAATAACAATACAATGACAGCTTTGATGTTAGTTCAATTAGCTATTCCTACGTCCCGACCGCTAGAGGTTTGTCAATGTAATGTCAACTTAATGTGAGTTTAAATAGGGTATATTTTAACTGTCATTGTCAATGCAATGACCACGAGAGACGCCACTACCACGCTAGTCAACCACGCTGGCCTAGTGCGGGTTGGCGGACTTTTACATACCATATAAATTTATACAAATCGTTATGGTATGCAGGTGTCCTCACGATGTTTTCTTTCACCGTTATAGTACGTGGTGAGTGACTTTCAATACACACGTGACTTCGAAAAGTCAGAGGTGTGCCCTGGCGTTTGAACCCGCGACCACCGTGAACATGTAGGCAGCCGCGTCTGGTCCGTTACCAATAGGCCACCACGCACTTAATGTTAGTATAAATAAGGTATATTTTTAAAAAGTTGACGTCACATTGACAAACCACTACAGCGGTCGGGACGTTTGAGTAGCTAAAGGGGGGTTCGAAACGACTTGTATCGGTCATACAGCATGTCAATGGAGATTACATATTTTTACATATTCATTCGCTACTTTCATGCCGCGTTAGTTTTGTCCCTGGTCTCCCCTACCCCCAACAGTCGCGTACATAGCTCTGACTCCACACTAATCGAGTATCGTGTCGTGGGGAGAAACTACGAGAGACTTTGGGTCTCACAAACATCTAGACCCAAAACAAATGCCTATGGTTCACACAAATATATTATATCGCGTTGCGGGGATCGAACCCGCGGCCTCTCGTTTCACAGCCGGTGTCTGACTAACTGCGAAATAGAGGTTGTAATTATAAATTATAGTATGACTTATAAAAGCGTTTTCAGACGCTTACAAAAATTTACAAATATTCATTATTAACATTATTTATTCATTGAACAAGGTATATCAATGCTCCCAGTTATATACCAGTTGCGGTAACCAAACCATATCGTGATGCAGACGCAAAGTTAATTTATACGTGAAAATATACGTCCAAACTGTCCTTTAGTGATTTAACAGGCGCCGAATAGATTCTAAAAGTCCTTTGCTTATTTATAGTATGATTATTACAATTTAAAACTAGTTAATTGTAAGATACGAGTCGAAATGTAATAATTTTGACGAAAGTGGCGCCATCTGTTAGTAGATTGGGAAACGCGACAAAAAGGTTTGTCACAATAGTATTAAAATACTCGTATTCAATTATTATAAAATGTTCGTTAGTAAATTGTGTCAAAATAAGTACTTGTTTAATGGTTCAAGGAACTTTTTTGTGGAAAATATCTGTTATGTATTGCTGGCTTCGCATTCTAAGTCTCATCCTGCACTTTATATGAGTGTTTGTATTGAAGAATCTAATTTAGTTATTCGAAACTAGGATTAGTGTTGCACATGGTTAAAGACTTCACATTTGAGGAAGGATGTAAGCGTGGAGAAATGTGGCGCTCATATTTCGTTGAGACTGTTGATCTTTGCTTACCCTTGAAGGATACAAGCCTTTTACGAATGTAAATTCTTGTTTTCATGTAAATTTTTGTCCGTTGAAGTGGAATATCAGTAATGAAATAAATAATATCGCCTAAGCCCCTAAACATGTTTGTTGGTCTTTTGGCTATCTATTAATACTAATTAGTTTGCAATTGCTATTACAGATTACGAGAAAAATTGCCAAATAAAAATAAGGGATTTTGTTTCAATCATCCATCCCCCTAGGGGCGGTTGTATTAGTGTAAAAAGACGGTTGTAGCATTGCAAATAAGAAGCAAAAATTTCTGTCGTTTATCAATAAATTAATTTTCAATCAGTCTTTTAGATGTTACTATATCCAAATTATCAGAAACAAATTAAACAGATTTTTCAATAAGCAAAAAAATTAAACGTTTCTGGTGTTCTATGGATCTAATTTGTATTTTATTTTTGGTTTTTGATTTCACGAATATAGTTGTATGAAGATGGTCTCTTTTATCAAACGATACAATGAAGACTCTAGTGTAGATGACAGGTCAAGAAGTGGTCGCCCTTGGTCTGTTAGGACTCCAGCAGTGATAAAAGCTGTGAAGGCGCGAATTCGAAGAAATCCCAAACGTAAGCAGAAACTGTTGGCCCTTCAGATGGGGTTAAGCAGAACCACGGTGAAAAGGGTGTTAAATGAAGACTTAGGGCTTCGAATATTGAAGAAAAACAGGAAATCGTTTGAATGCTCGTCTAATGGACCTGAGACTGAAGAGATGCCGCGCTTTGTTGAAGCGATACGCGGGAAAAAAATATCGGGAAATTCTTTTTTCGGATGAAAAAATTTTTACCGTAGAAGAGAGCTACAACAAACAAAATGATAAGGTGTACGCACACAGTAGTGAAGAAGCGAGCAACCGTATTCCGCGTGTCCAACGAGGTCATTTTCCATCCTCGCTCATGGTATGGTTGGGAGTTTCTTATTGGGGCTTAACAGAGGTACATTTTTGTGAGAAAGGTGTAAAAACGAATGCAGTTGTGTATCAAAATACAGTCCTGACGAACCTTGTGGTACTTGTTTCTCATACCGTGTTCAATAACAGGCACTGGGTATTCCAACAAGATTCGGCGCCAGCTCATAGAGCGAAGAGCACACAAGACTGGCTGGCGGCGCGTGAAATCGACTTCATCCGGCACGAAGACTGGCCCTCCTCCAGTCCTGATTTGAATCCGTTAGATTACAAGATATGGAAACACTTGAAGGAAAAGGCGTGCTTAAGGCCTCATTCCAATTTGGAATCACTCAAGACAACCTTGATTAAGACAGCCGCCGATATTGACATGGACCTCATTCGTGCTGCGATAGACGACTGGCCGCGCAGATTGAAGGCCTTTATTCCAAATCACGGAGGTCATTTTGAATAAACTTAAGTGTAATAAGAATCTATGTTTTGTTAAGTTCATTTTGGTATATAAATGGTTACATAATGAATAAACTTGTTTCAATTATTTTATATTAAACATGTGACAGAATTTATGACCTGACTAGGTATATTATATCGCGGTGCGGGGATCGAACCCGCGGCCCCTCGTTTCACAGTCGGTGTCTAACTAACCGCGCCATTGAGGTTGTGATTATAAATTATAGTATGCCTTATAAAAGCGTTTTCAAACGCTTACAAAAATTCTAAAATGTCTTACTTTATTCGTGGTACAAGGTACATCAAAGCTCTCAGTTATATACCAGTTGCGGTAACCAAACCATATCGTGATGCAGACGCAAAGTTAATTTATACGTGGAAATATACGTCCAAACTGTCCTTTAGTGATTTAACAGGCGCCGAATAGATTCTAAAAGTCCTTTGCTTATTTGTAGTATGATTATTTCAATTTAAAAACTAGTTAATTGTAAGATACGAGTCGAAATGTTATAATTTTGACGAAAGTGGCGCCATCTATTAGTAGGTTGGGAAACGCGACAGGAAGCTTTGTTACAGTAATATTAAAATACTCGTATGAAATTATTATAAAATGTTCGTTAGTAAATTGTGTTAAAATAAGTACTTGTTTAATGGTTCACGCAACTTTTTGGTGGAAAATATCTGTTATGTATTGCTGGCTTCGAAGTGCGTGGTGGCCTGTTGGTAACGGACCAGACTCGGCTGCCTGCATGTTCACGGTGGTCGCGGGTTCAAATCCCAGGGCACACCTCTGACTTTTCGGAGTTATGTGTGTATTGATAGTCAATCACCACGCACTTTAACGGTGAAGGAAAACATCGTGAGGAAACCTGCATACCGTAGCGATTTTAAAAAAATTCTACGGTGTGTAAGTCCGCCAATCCGCACTAGGCCAGCGTGGTGGACTATATGGCCAAACCACTCTCAATCGTACTCGCGATTGTAGAGGAGGCCCGTGCCCTGCAGTGGGTCGTATATGGGCTGATACAATACAATACAATACAATTGCTGGCTTCGCATTCTAAGTCTCATCCTGCACTTTATATGAGTGTTTGTATTGAAGAATCTTATTTAGTTATCCGAAACTAGGATTAGTGTTGCACATGGTTAAAGACTTCACATTTGAGGAAGGATGTATACGTGGAGAAATGTGTCTCATATTTCGTTGAGTCTGTTGATCTTTGCTTACTTGCTTTACCCTTGAAGGACACAAGCCTTTTACGAATGTTTTCATGTACATTTTTATCTGGTAAAGTGGAATATCAGTAACAAAATGAATAATATCGGCTAAGCCCTAATTAATTTAATAAATAGGGGAGACCGGGGACGAAGGAAACGACTTTCAATTTTCTTGTAATATCCCACAAACCTTTTTAGATCACAAAATAACTAATTACTAAACATGTTTGTTGGTCTTTTGGCTATCTATTAATACCAATTAGTTTGCAATTGCTATTACAGTTTAGGAGAAAAATGGCCAAATAAAAATAATGGAATTTGTTTCAATCATCCCCTAGGGGTGGTTGTATCAGTGTAATAAGACGGTTGTAGCATCGCAAAAAAGAAGCAAAAATTTCTGTCGTTTATCAATAAATTAATTTTCAATCAGTCTTTTAGATGTTACTATATACAAATTATCAGAAACAAAATAAACAGATTTTTCAATAAGCAAAAAATTTTAACGATTCTGGAGTTCTATGGATCTAATTTATATTTATTTTTTGAACCATAAGCTTGTACGGAGTATTAATCTTTGTTGGTTTCTGCTATATCTTACCTTTCCAGCATACTTCATTGATTCTAGCTATTAATATAAAGAAATGTAAAACAAAAAATAAATCACCTGTGATTTCACGAATATAATTGTATTATGGGATGAACGTAACAAGTTGTTGCTTTCGTCCTTACATTTTAATTATCCAGATTTTTAAAAATACACGATCAGATATGAAAAACAATATTAGATAATTATCAAAAGATTAAACCAACCATAACAAAAATAAACGCAATCGAAAAAAACGGCGAAAAGTTACTTTGTGTATATTTTTACATAATCGACTCGCTACAACCAAAACCATTTTTTCTTTTTTTTTGTGTCCAAGAGGAAAAGCTTTTAAGCTCCCCTTTCGGTACTCCGGGGGAAGGCCGAAAGGGGTATGTCAGTGTCTCTGGCCTTCCAGCCCGGCACATTGCGGATTGTGGTCGGGCTGGGACCCTGACAAAACCTGCGCCAGCGTGACTAAACTTCCTCGGTGACCTTCACACGCATTATGGGCGGCACTGGACACCCAGGGCGGCAACAACCAAAACCTGAAGCCACAGCTCTTAATACGCAGCTTAGGTAACTACCGGAACGTCCCGAGCGCTTCAATCGTTTGTCAATGTAATATCAACTTAACGTCAGTTTGAATAGGGTATATTTTACCTGTCAATGTCAATACAATGACAGCTTTAATGTTAGTTCAATTAGCTATTCGTACGTCCCGACCGCTAGAGGTTTGTCAATGTAATGTCAACTTAATATCTGTTTGAATAGGGTATATTTTAACTGTCATTGTCAATGCAATGACAGCCTTAATGTAAGTATCGTATCGTATCAGTCCATATACGTCCCACGGCAGGGCACGGGCCTCCTCTACAATCGAGAGTACGATTGAGAGCGGTTAGGCCATATAGTCCACCACGCTGGCCTAGTGCGGGTTGGCGGACTTTTACATACCACATAAATTTATATAAATCGATATGGTATGCAGTGTCCTCACGATGTTTTCCTTCACTGTTATGGTGCGTGGTGAGTGACTTTCAATACACACGCGACTCCGAAAAGTCAGAGGTGTGCCCTGGCGTTTGAACCCGCGACCACCGTGAACATGTAGGCAGCCGCGTCTGGTCCGCTACCAATAGGCCACCACGCACTTAATGTTAGTATAAATAAGGTATATTTTTAAAAAGTTGACGTCACATTGACAAACCACTACAGCGGTCGGGACGTTTGAGTAGCCAAAGGAGGGTTCGAAACGACTTGTATCGGTCATACAGCATGTCAATGGAGATTACATATTTTTACATATTCATTCGCTACTTTCATCCCGCGTTAGTTTTGTCCCTGGTCTCCCCTACCCCCAACAGTCGCGTACATAGCTCTGACTCCACACTAATCGAGTATCGTGTCGTGGGGAGAAACTACGAGAGACTTTGGGTCTCACAAACATCTAGACCCTTACAAAAATTCGTTATTAACACGCTTTATTCGTTGAACAAGGTATATCAAAGCTCTCAGTTATATACCAGTTGCGGTAACCAAACCATATCGTGATGCAGACGCAAAGTTAATTTATACGTGGAAATATACGTCCAAACTGTCCTTCAGTGATTTAACAGGCGCCGAATAGATTCTAAAAGTCCTTTGCTTATTTGTAGTATGATTATTTTAATTTAAAAACTGTTTTCTTGTAAGATTGAGCTAAAATGTAATCAGTTTCGCGGAAGTGGCGCCATCTGTTAGGGGGTTTGGGAAACGCGACGCGTGTGTGTCGTGATACAAAAAAAATGAAAACAATAAATAAATTATTGTTATCAAGTTACAGAGTTAATGTGTTGTTATTGAAAATGAGTATATGAAGTATTTTTCGGGTTAATTTCCTTTAAACGCATTTAATGTTGGGAGGAACTTTCTTGTGTAAAATTATGTTATGCCACCGGAGTTAGGTTCCCGGGTCTTTCCCTCCACTTTGCATGAGCGCCGGCTTGAGATATCTGTAGGCTAATTCACGTAATTAAATAAGTTTACTTGCAGTGCAGTTGCAGTTAAGTTTCTATCAAAACATCCCTTTTCGTATTCTCGTAATTTTGACAACCGCTTTCAGATACGCTCGCGTCTAGTTCGCGACACGCGAACCCTTTAGAGTTCTATTCTATTGCTGCGCGTTTTATGTGCGTGAATAAGATCGCAACTTCATAGTTATTCAACAAAAACTACTGAACCGATTTCTATGAAACTTAAACAGCTCCTAAGTTGGACTATGCCTAATCCAACGCAAAAATATTTTTTGTAATCGGACTGATACTTTTTAAGATATGCGTGGACAAACATACAAACATACATCCATCTATCCATCCATCCATCAGTCAAAGGAAGTCCACTGCTGAACATAGGCCTCTCCCAATGATTTCCACAGTGACCTGTCGGAGGCAGCCTGCATCCAGCGGGTTTAGTAGGTAGGGGTAGGGGTTTCCCTACGAGATCGAATCAGAAATGAGGTGATCCGTAGGAGAACTAAAGTAACCGACATAGCCCAGCGGATTAGCAAGTTGAAGTGGCAATGGGCGGGGCACATAGCACGGAGAACTGATGGCCGATGGGGCCAAAAAGTTCTCGAATGGAGGCCACGAAGCGGAAATCGCAGCGTGGGATGTCCACCCACTAGGTGGTCAGACGACCTGGTAAAGGTCGCGGGACAAACATACATACATTTATGACATTTTGCAAACGCTGGTATAGACCAACATATCCAAAAATTGTGCAATTCTGACAAAATTACATACATACACATTGAATCGATAATCTCCTTTTTTTGAAGTCGATTAAAAATATCATGAAATGGTGTGAATGTGAATACGTTACTATAACTAAATTATCGAACAAGTATTTAATATATACTTGCAAATAAAGTAATAACAAGATTTAAAAGGAAAAAATGTATAGATTCAAGTCTTAGCTTTGGCCAAGGCCCCGATATCGTTTTCGGATTTCACCCAAATCGTTTTGTCTCCCTCGCCTTTCTTGATTAATATTTTTCCATTAGCCACCCACATATATTTGTATATGATATGCAGTTCCTTCTTTGTGTTCCATAACAACGTCCTTGTTTCTTTTGTCAGATCTTCATTAATGTAGATTTTGCTGGTACTCTTGCCGCCAGTGATCTTGTCGCTCGTTACATCGTTTAGATTTCGGCGATGCGACAACCATGCGTCTCGTGATCCACACCCGAGGTTTAAATCCCACGGTAAGAGAGCCAGGTTTGTTTCTCTGTTTACGCTGCCGATTCCTCCTTATCCACTCAATGACATCACAATTTGCGTCAATTATTTTTCCAATATTACTTACGATTTCCTTAACTATGTCGTTGGCCATCTGTTCAACATCTACTATCTCAATGTTGTGTTTTCGAGTGGATTGCTCGTACTCGTGTAGTCTTTGTGCCAGTGCCACTTTGCATTTCAGATAATAGAGTAACGTATTTGTCTGTGAGTAAATTCATACTACTTTTAATGGCGTCTAGTTGTTGTTGCAGTCCAGGTACAACTCTGACGTTTTTTGTATTTCCTTTAGTATCTTTTCACAACTTCTCCCGTCATCCTCCTGCTCCTCATTTTCCGACTCGTCCTCCTCCCAATTGTTGCAGTGAATTCGATTTTTCCCAGCTTTTAAATCATCAGCCAAACCTTTATATATCATATCGCGGTGCGGGGATCGAACCCACGGCCCCTCGTTTCACAGCCGGTGTCTAGCTAACTGGGCCATTGAGGTTGTAATTATAAATTATAGTATGCCTTATAAAAGCGTTTTCAAACGCTTACAAAAATTCTTTATTAACATGCTTTATTCGTTGAACAAGGTATATCAAAGCTCTCACTTTTATACCAGTTGCGGTAACCAAACCATATCGTGATGCAGACGCAAAGTTAATTTATACGTGGAAATATACGTCCAAACTGTCCTTTAGTGATTTAACAGGCGCCGAATAGATTCTAAAAGTCCTTTGCTTATTTATAGTATGATTATTACAATTTAAAAACTAGTTAATTGTAAGATACGAGTCGAAATGTAATAATTTTGACGAAAGTGGCGCCATCTGTTAGTAGGTTGGGAAACGCGACAGGAAGTTTTGTTACAGTAATATTAAAATACTCGTATTAAATTATTATAAAATGTTCGTTAGTAAATTGTGTTAAAATAAGTACTTGTTTAATGGTTCAAGGAACTTTTTTGTGGAAAATATCTGTTATGTATTGCTGGCTTCGCATTCTAAGTCTCATCCTGCACTTTATATGAGTGTTTGTATTGAAGAATCTAATTTAGTTATCCGAAACTAGGATTAGTGTTGCACATGGTTAAAGACTTAACATTTGAGGAAGGATGTAAGCGTGGGGAAATGTGGCGCTCATATTTCGTTGAGTCTTTTGATCTTTGATCTTTTGACATTTTTAACTGGTAAAGTGGAATATCAGTAACGAAATAAATAAAATCGCCTAAGCCCCTAAACATATTTGTTGGTCTTTTGGCTATCTATTAATACCAATTTGTTTGCAATTTCTATTATGGATTACGAGAAAAAAGGCCAAATAAAAACAATGGAATTTGTTTCAATCGTCCATCCTCCTAGAGTCGGTTGTATCAGTGTAAAGAGGCGGTTGTAGTACTGCAAATAAAAACAAAAATTGCTCGCGTAAATTAATTTTCTATCAGTCTTTTAGATGTTACTATATCCAAATTATCAGAAACAAAATAAACAGATTTTTCAATAAGCAAAAAAATTAAACGTTTCTGGAGTTCTATGGACCTCATTTTTATTTAATTTTTGGATCTCAAGCTTGTACGGAGTAATATTATATATTATATCGCGGTGCGGGGATTGAACCCGCGGCCTCTCGTTTCACAGCCTGTGTCTAACTAACTGCGCCATAGAGGTTGTAATTATAATTATAGACTATAGTATGCCTTATAAAAGCGTTTTCGAACGCTTACAAAAATTCTTTATCAACACGCTTCATTCGTTGAACATGGTATATCAAAGCTCTCAGTTATATACCAGTTGCGGTAACCAAACCATATCGTGATGCAGACGCAAAGTTAATTTATACGTGGAAATATACGTCCAAACTGTCCTTTAGTGATTTAACAGGCGCCGAATAGATTCTAAAAGTCCTTTGCTTATTTATAGTATGATTATTACAATTTAAAAACTAGTTAATTGTAAGATACGAGTCGAAATGTAATAATCTTGACGAAAGTGGCGCCATCTGTTAGTAGGTTGGGAAACGCGACAAAAAGGTTTGTCACAATAATATTAAAATACTCGTATTAAATTATTATAAAATGTTCGTTAGTAAATTGTGTTAAAATAAGTACTTGTTTAATGGTTCAAGGAACTTTTTTGTGGAAAATATCTGTTATGTATTGCTGGCTTCGCATTCTAAGTCTCATCCTGTACTTTATATGAGTGTTTGTATTGAAGAATCTTATTTAGTTATCCTAAACTAGGATTAGTGTTGCACATGGTTAAAGACTTCACATTTGAGGAAGGATGTAAGCGTGGAGAAATGTGTCTCATATTTCGTTGAGTCTGTTGATCTTTGCTTACTTGCTTTACCCTTGAAGGACACAAGCCTTTTACGAATGTTTTCATGTACATTTTTATCTGGTAAAGTGGAATATCAGTAACAAAATGAATAATATCGGCTAAGCCCTAATTAATGCAATAAATAGGGGAGACCGGGGACGAAGGAAACGACTTTCAATTTTCTTGTAATATCCCACAAACCTTATTAGATCACAAAATAACTAATTACTAAACATGTTTGTTGGTCTTTTGGCTATCTATTAATACCAATTAGTTTGCAATTGCTATTACAGATTACGAGAAAAATGGCCAAATAAAAATAATGGAATTTGTTTCAATCATACATCCCCTAGGGGCGGTTGTATCAGTGTAAAAAGACGGTTGTAGTATTGCAAATAAAAATAAAAATTGCTTGCGTAAATTAATTTTCAATCAGTCTTTTAGATGTTAATATATCCAAATTATCAGAAACAAAATAAACAGATTTTTCAATAAGCAAAAAAATTAAACGTTTCTGGAGTTCTATGGATCTTTTTTGTATTTTATTTTTGGGATCTCAAGCTTGTACGGAGTATTAATCTTTGTTGGTTTCTGCTATATCTTACCTTTCCAGTATACTTCATTGATTCTAGCTATTAATATTAAGAAATGTAAAACAAAAAAAAAATCACCCGAGATTTCACGAATATAGTTGTATGAAGGGATGAACGTAACAAGTTGTTGCTTTCGTCCTTACATTTTAATTTACCAGATTTTTTAAATATATAATCAGATTTAAAAAAAAATCGTTAGATAGTCATCAGTAGTACACTGTTATGGCAATAGTTGTGTTATTTTACTGAAACATAACACCAAGATTAAACCTACCATAACAAAAGCAAACGCAGTAAAAAAAACGGCGAAAAGTTATTTTGTGTATATTTTTACAGCATGGACTCACTAACAGGGTATACTGATTCTTCGTTATGGGCTACTTCGCTTCACTCAGCCATATTAAATACAATGTAAACACATTTGTATAAAAAACTAGCGGCCCGACCCAGCTTCGCCTAGGTACTTAGATGTTTAGACTCCACTCCACACCAGAAATATCTTATTTCCGTTCAAACTTTTGTACTCCTGAACTCAACCTAAGTATCTACTATCGCTTTTCCTATCGTATCCCATCCCATCTCATCTGACTCCTTTTCTTTCTGTTACATCCCGTCCCATTATTTCCCATCGAATGCAATCCGGATCCGACCGGCCTCATCGGGTTCGTCCCACATTATCCCAAATCATCCCTTAATGCCTAAATAGGCATGTTGACAATTTTTTGGAATGGAATATCATTTTAAAAATACGCAAACACAAATACTTTGCAAAATTCCTGCTAAAACTTTCCGCTCAGCCAAAATTCTGACTACGAAATTGATTTTTTGAAGTATAGTAAACTACTTATTTCTCAAATGTAAACAATGCAATAGTCATAACGTTTTTCCCTTCTTGGTGATTTCTGTTGTTAATTTCCTACCTGAAACAGCGCTAAGAATGTTCGTCAAAACAAACCCCTTTTCGTCGCTTTAGGCTAATAAAGAAGACTATGTATTGCCTATTGACTGCCTCGGTGGCGTAGTGGTACTACGGTACGATTGCAAAGCTGAGGTCTCGGGTTTGAATCCCAGGTCGGGCAAAGTGATATTGAATTTTTCTATTCATTATCAGCCCGGAGTCAGGAATTTGTGCCCGATATGGCGATAGGCTCGCCCCCTGTCACATCGTGGGACGGAATATATAAGGCGAAACGTGGGTGTTCTAGTAGCACCTCTGCCTACCCCTTCTGGGAAAAAAGCGTGTGTTTATGTATGCATTACCTAAGATGTTTTTATAGTGCACATTATTTTTCGTTACTGGTGTCAAATTATAAGTTTTTATATCAATAGCTTTAGCGCTTTTGATTTACCGTACAATATTTCTACCCTTATTTTACCCACGTAATGATGTTTTTCCAAAATTATTGTATGCCATTATTTGTAATAAGGAGTTGAAATATATATTTTTATAGAAATAGCTTCAGCTGTTTCGATTTTGCATATAAAATTCCAACCCTTATTTTAACCCATTTAGGGTTAAATTATATATTTTTATTTTTAAATGAGTACCTAATTAAAGTGCCAAGTTTAACATCTTAACTTTAACGGTTTAGATTTTTCCATACATACTTTCATCCCTTATTTCAACCCCTTCAAGCGTTTTCTTCACAAAAAAAGTAGCCTATGTCCGTCTCCTGGCTCTAATCTACCTCCTCATCAATTTTCAGCCATATCGGTAAAGCCGTTCTTGAGTTATAAATAGTGTAACTAACACGACTTTCTTTTATATATATAGATATATGTCACTTGCAAATTATAACAAATTATCAATGAACTGCTATGATTTAGACCAACTTGTAACTTTTGTATTAATCGCGATATTGTAAACTGGTTTTAAAAAGAGCGACACTAGAGTTTCTTGCCCATTCTTCTCTAGTGAAAACCGCTTTCCGAACCGGGTGGTAGAAAAAAAAGACTGAATCTAAATAATGTTGAACATTTAATGGATGCAATAAATTATTTTCATTTCATTACAACCAAAACCATTGTTTTTTTTTTTTTGTGACCTCTTGGTCACAAAAGAAAGAAAAGCTGTTAAACTCCCCTTTCGTTACCCCGGGCGAGGCCAACAGGGGTATGTCAGTGTCTCTAGCCTTCCAGCCCGGCACATTGCCGATTGTGGTCGGGCTGGGACCCTGAAAAAACCTGCGCCAGCATGACTAAAAACCCTCGTTGACCGTCACACGCATTATGGGCGGCACTGGACACCCAGGGCAGCAACAACCAAAACCTGATGATACATCTCTATACGCGCAGCTTAGGTAACTACTTGAACGTCCCGACCGCTAAAGGGGTTTGTCAATATAATGTCAACTTAATATAAATTTGAATAGGGTATATTTTAACTGTCATTGTCAATGCAATGACAGCCTTAATGTAAGTATCGTATCGTATCAGTCCATATACGTCCCACGGCAGGGCACGGGCCTCCTCTACAATCGAGAGTACGATTGAGAGCGGTTAGACCATATAGTCCACCACGCTGTACTAGTGGGGGTTGGCGGACTTTGTCATACCATATAAATTTGTACAAATCGATATGGTATGCAGTATCCTCACGATGTTTTCCTTCACCGTTATGGTGCGTGGTGAGTGACTTTCAATACACACGTGACTCCGAAAAGTCAGAGGTGTGCCCTGGCGTTTGAACCCGCGACCAGCGTGAACATGGGGAGTGCTCCGAGGAATTGTTTGAGATGGTACCAACGTCACCTTTTTACCATCGCACCACCCGTCACCGCAGCAGAGTTCATTCCTACCACCTGGAAGCGTACCGCTCCCGAACGGCACGTTTTCAGCGTTCTTTCTTACCACGCACGTGTAAGCTCTGGAATGAACTCCCTGCATCGGTGTTTCCTGAGCGCTATGACCTGTCCTTCTTCAAACGAGGCTTAAAGAGAGTACTTTCTTTAAGGTAGGCAGCGACTTTGTTGTGCTGGACCCCTGGCACTGCGGAGGTCTATGGGCAGCGGTAGCCGCTTTCCATCGGGCGGGCCGCTAGCTCATCTGCCTATAAAGGCTTAAAAAAAAAAAAAATCATGTAGGCAGCCGCGTCTGGTCCGTTACCAATAGGCCACCACGCACTTAATGTGAGTATAAATAAGGTATATTTTTAAAAAGTTGACGTCACATTGACAAACCACCACAGCGGTCGGGAGTCGGTCGGAGCGGTCGTTTGAGTAGCCAAAGGGGGGTTCGAAACGACTTGTATCGGTCATACAGCATGTCAATGGAGATTACATATTTTATATATTCATTCGCTACTTTCATCCCGCGTTAGTTTTGTCCCTGGTCTCCCCTACCCCCAACAGTCGCGTACATAGCTCTGACTCCACACTAATCGAGTATCGTGTCGTGAGGAGAAACTACGAGAGACTTTGGGTCTCACAAACATCTAGACCCGAAACAAATGCCTATGGATCACACAAATATATTATATCGCGGTGCGGGGATCGAACCCGCGGCCTCTCGTTTTACAGCCTGTGTCTGACTAACTGCGCCATTGAGGTTGTAATTATAAATTATAGTATGACTTATAAAAGCGTTTTCAAACGCTTACAAAAATTCTTAAATATCTTTGTTTAACTTTATTCGTGGTACAAAGTATATCAAAGCTCTCAGTTATATACCAGTTGCGGTAACCAAACCATATCGTGATGCAGACGCAAAGTTAATTTATACGTGGAAATATACGTCCAAACTGTCCTTTAGTGATTTAACAGGCGCCGAATAGATTCTAAAAGTCCTTTGCTTATTTGTGATATGATTATTTCAATTTAAAAACCGTTTTCTTGTACGATATGAGCTAAAATGTAATCAGTTTCGCGGAAGTGGCGCCATCTGTTAGGGGGTTTGGGAAACGCGACGCGTGTGTGTCGTGATACAAAAAATATGAAAACAATAAATAAATTATTGTTAGCAAGTTACAGAGTTAATCTGTTGTTATTGAAAATGAGTATATGAAGTATTTTTCAGGTTAATTTCCTTTAAACGCATTTAATGTTGGGAGGAACTTTCTTATGTAAAATGATGATATGCCACCTGGGTTCGGTTCCCAGGTCTTTCCCTCCACTTTGCATGAGTGCCGGCTTGAGATATCTGATATGAGCACCGAGCACAGAAGAGAACCTGACAGTCGCAGGTTCATCGTATGTCCGGGTACAATCACACACTACAGTTGAATATTGTGTCGATCCGAGACATATCCTGTGGGTCACACATACATAATTATGTATCAGTGCGAGGATCGAACCCGCGGCCTCTTGTTTCATAGTCGGCGTCTAACCCACTGGATTGACAGATGACACTGGTTTAACAGGATACAACTCTATTTTATTTTGTCAATATAAAAGCGCTTTCACGCGCTTGCAAAAATTCATTCTATTACATTGTTATTAACCTAAAAAGTCCCACCAATGCTCTCATTTATATACAAGTTGCGGTAACCAAACCATATCGTGATGCAGACGCAAAGTTAATTTATACGTGAAAATATACGTCTAAACTGTCCTTCAGGGATTTAACAGGCGCCGAATAGATTCTAAAAGTCCTTTGCTTATTTATAGTATGATTATTACAATTTAAAAACTAGTTAATTGTAAGATACGAGTCGAAATGTAATAATCTTGACGAAAGTGGCGTCATCTGTTAGTAGGTTGGGAAACGCGACAGGAAGGTTTGTCACAATAATATTAAAATACTCGTATTAAATTATTATAAAATGTTCGTTAGTAAATTGTGTTAAAATAAGTACTTGTTTAATGGTTCAAGGAACTTTTTTGTGGAAAATATCTGTTATGTATTGCTGGCTTCGCATTCTAAGTCTCATCCTGCACTTTATATGAGTGTTTGTATTGAAGAATCTAATTTAGTTATTCGAAACTAGGATTAGTGTTGCACATGGTTAAAGACTAAACACTTGAGGAAGGATGTAAGCGTGGAGAAATGTGGCGCTCATATTTCGTTGAGTCTGTTGATCTTTGCTTACCTTTGAAGGATACAAACCTTTTACGAATGTTTTTATGTAAATTTTTATCAGTTAAAATGAAATATCAGTAACAAAATGAATAATATCGGCTGGGCCCTTATTAATGCAATAAATAGGGGAGACCGGGGACGAACGAAACGATTTTTAATTTTCTTGTAATATCACACAAACCTTATTAGATCACAAAATAACTAATTACTAAACATATTTGTTGGTCTTTTGGCTATCTATTAATACTAATTTGTTTGCAATTGCTATTACAGATTACGAGAAAAATTGCCAAATAAAAATAATGGAATTTGTTTCAATCATCCATCCCCCTAGGGTCGGTTGTATCAGTGTAAAAAGACGGTTGTAGTATTGCAAATGAGAAGCAAAAATTTCTGTCGTTTATCAATAAATTAATTTTCAATCAGTCTTTTAGATGTTACTATATACAAATTATCAGAAACAA
This sequence comes from Theretra japonica, assembly GCA_033459515.1. Lineage (NCBI taxonomy): Eukaryota > Metazoa > Arthropoda > Insecta > Lepidoptera > Sphingidae > Theretra > Theretra japonica. The sequence goes on from CM065950.1 coordinate 5,798,764, forward strand.
AATAAACAGATTTTTCAATAAGCAAAAAAATTAAACGTTGCTGGAGTTCTATGGATCTTATTTGTATTTTATTTTTGGGATCTCAAGCTTGTACGGAGTATTAATCTTTGTTAGTTTCTGCTATATCTTATCTTTCTAGTATACTTCATTGATTCTAGCTATCAATATTAAGAAATATAAAAACGAAACATACATAAACACACGCCTTTTTCCCAGAAGGGGTAGGCAGAGGTGCTACTAGAACACCCACGTTTCGCCTTGTATATTCCGTCCCACGATGTGATAGAGGGCGAGCCTATCGCCATATCGGGCACAAATTCCTGACTCCGGGCTAATAATGAATAGAAAAATCCAATATCACTTTGCCCGACCCGGGATTCGAACCCGAGACCTCAGCTTTGCAATCATACCGTAGTACCACTACGCCACCGAGGCAGTCGAAAAACGAAACACACCCGAGATTTCACGAATATAGTTGTATGAAGATGGTCTCTTTTATCAAACGATACAATGAAGACTCTAGTGTAGATGACAGGTCAAGAAGTGGTCGCCCGCGGTCTGTTAGGACTCCAGCAGTGATAAAAGCTGTGAAGGCGCGAATTCAAAGAAATCCCAAACGTAAGCAGAAACTGTTGGCCCTTCAGATGGGGTTAAGCAGAACCACGGTGAAATGGGTGTTAAATGAAGACTTAGGGCTTCGAATATTGAAGAAAAACAGGAAATCGTTTGAATGCTCGTCTAATGGACCTGAGACTGAAGAGATGCCGCGCTTTGTTGAAGCGGTACGCGGGAAAAAATATCGGGAAATTCTTTTTTCGGATGAAAAAATTTTTACCGTAGAAGAGAACTACAACAAACAAAATGATAAGGTGTACGCACACAATAGTGAAGAAGCGAGCAACCGTATTCCGCGTGTCCAACGAGGTCATTTTCCATCCTCGCTCATGGTATGGTTGGGAGTTTCTTATTGGGGCTTAACAGAGGTGCATTTTTGTGAGAAAGGTGTAAAAACGATGCAGTTGTGTATCAAAATACAGTCCTGACGAACCTTGTGGAACCTGTTTCTCATACCGTGTTCAATAACAGGCACTGGGTATTCCAACAAGATTCGGTGCCAGCTCATAGAGCGAAGAGCACACAAGACTGGCTGGCGGCGCGTGAAATCGACTTCATCCGGCACGAAGACTGGCCCTCCTCCAGTCCAGATTTGAATCCGTTAGATTACAAGATATGGAAACACTTGAAGGAAAAGGCGTGCTTAAGGCCTCATCCCAATTTGGAATCACTCAAGACAACCTTGATTAAGACAGCCGCCGATATTGACATGGACCTCATTCGTGCTGCGATAGACGACTGGCCGCGCAGATTGAAGGCCTGTATTCAAAATCACGGAGGTCATTTTGAATAAACTTAAGTGTCATAAGAATCTATGTTTTGTTAAGTTCATTTTGGTATACAAATGGTTACATAATGAATAAACTTGGTTCAATTATTTTATATTAAACATGTGACAGAATTTATGACCTGAGTAGGTATATTATATCGCGGTGCGGGGATCGAACCCGCGGCCTCTCGTTTCACAGCCGGTGTCTAACTAACCGCGCCATTGAGGTTGTAATTATAAATTGTAGTATGCCTTATAAAAGCGTTTTCAAACGCTTACAAAAATTCTAAAATGTCTTACTTTATTCGTGGTACAAGGTACATCAAAGCTCTCAGTTATATACCAGTTGCGGTAACCAAACCATATCGTGATGCAGACGCAAAGTTAATTTATACGTGGAAATATACGTCCAAACTGTCCTTTAGTGATTTAACAGGCGCCGAATAGATTCTAAAAGTCCTTTGCTTATTTATAGTATCATTATTACAATTTAAAAACTAGTTAATTGTAAGATACGAGTCGAAATGTAATAATTTTGACGAAAGTGGCGCCATCTGTTAGGGGCTTTGGGAAACGCGACAGAAAGCTTTGTTACAGTAATATTAAAATACTCGTATTAAATTATTATACAATGTTCGTTAGTAAATTGTGTTAAAATAAGTACTTGTTTAATGGTTCAAGGAACTTTTTTGTGGAAAATATCTGTTATGTATTGCTGGCTTCGCATTCTAAGTCTCATCCTGCACTTTATATGAGTGTTTGTATTGAAGAATCTAATTTAGTTATCCGAAACTAGGATTAGTGTTGCACATGGTTAAAGACTTAACATTTAAGGAAGGATGTAAGCGTGGAGAAATGTGGCGCTCATATTTCGTTGAGTCTGTTGATCTTTGTTTACCCTTGAAGGATACAAGCCTTTTACGAATGTTTTCATGTAAATTTTTGTCCGTTAAAGTGGAATATCAGTAATGAAATAAATAATGTCGCCTAAGCCTCTAAACATGTTTGTTGGTCTTTTGGCTATCTATTAATACCAATTAGTTTGCAATTGCTATTACAGATTACGAGAAAAATTGCCAAATAAAAATAATGGAATTTGTTTCAATCATCCATCCCCCTAGGGTCGGTTGTATCAGTGTAAAAAGACGGTTGTAGCATTGCAAATAAGAAGCAAAAATTTCTGTCTTTTATGAATAAATTAATTTTCAATCAGTCTTTTAGATGTTAATATATCCAAATTATCAGAAACAATATAAACTGATTTTTCAATAAGCAAAAAAATTAAACGTTTCTGGAGTTCTATGGATCTAATTTTTATTATTTTTTTGGATCTCCAGCTTGTACAGAGTAATATTTTATATTATATCGCGGTGCGGGGATCGAACCCGCGGCCTCTCGTTTCACAGCCGGTGTCTAACTAACTGCGCCATAGAGGTTGTAATTATAAATTATAGTATGCCTTATTAAAGCGTTTTCAGACGCTTACAAAAATTTTTCGAAATTCAAGTTTGATGTATTAGTGGTACAAGGTACTTCAAAGCTCTCAGTTATATACCAGTTGCGGTAACCAAACCATATCGTGATGCAGACGCAAAGTTAATTTATACGTGGAAATATACGTCCAAACTGTCCTTTAGTGATTTAACAGGCGCCGAATAGATTCTAAAAGTCCTTTGCTTATTTATAGTATGATTATTACTGTACGGTGCTAGCACCCTACATAGCACTGCGCTGTGTCAGCGCTTTACGCCACACGTATTAAATGTAATAATTTTACCAATCAGTTCACGTGCGATCGTTGACCGGCTCGCGTGTCCTCATTACCATTACCATTTACCATTCCATTTAGGCTAGTTCAGACCAAATAAACCATAGTTTACCAAAAAAAAACATTTTCTTTACATTTACGAACCATACGTAAATCCTTGTACGGACACCAAACCCCGTACATCGTGGTCCTTCGAGCCTCCGTAACGGCGGGACTTGCGCGAGTGACGTCATTGTTCACGTGTCAGTATCCCGGACTTACGGACCAACCAGTGCAGTGTGGAGTTATAGACCATAACCAGTAACCAGTAACCAGTAACCAGTAATCAGTAACCAGTAACCAGTGTCGTGCGGATTACCAGTTTCGGCGACTACAAACCAACCACAATCATCTACGAGACGAAACCAGGTCACCACGTACCAGTCTCTGAGTAAGATCTTCCCTTTTCTTACATTAAATTTACACCATGTCAGTCACCATGGAGAAGATCTTAGCTACACAAGATCAAATTATGTCCGCGATGGAGAGCCTTTGTGTCAATTTTAAGAAAGATGGGGCGGAGCGAAAGACTCCGGCCTATATAGAAAAACGTCTGAATACTTTAGATGCCTATTGGAATGAATTTCAGACTAATCATAATAGATTATGTGCTGAATTCGAAGACATGAACCATAAGTATTTTAGTGAAAATTTTTACCAAAAAGCGCTTACCTTTTACAATGACGTAAAATCCCTCATTAAGAGGTACGTCACCACTGAACCAAGCAAACCATTATTAAAACCAGCGACACCACTACCACGTGCCGCGGAACGTTTTGAAGCTCCTGCCACACCTGACGTGGGAGGCGCTCCTCGTAGTCCATTTTCGTTGCACCCGACTACTCAAGGTACTTCTAGTAGGGTGGAAGATATGTTGCGTAAGCAGAAAAGTAATTTTAAGGCATTTTCTCGCACCTTAGATTCCGTCGATCTCGAGAGCGCTTCCGAACGATGGGAATTTGAGGATATTTTAAAAACTATCCAGTCGAGATGGTCGGCCATAGACTCTTTACATTGGGAGATAGACAGCGAAGCTCTTCTTGATAACGAAGAATATGAACTAGCTTTTTGTGAATATGAAAAGCAATATAATAAAATGAAAAGGCTAGTTAACGGGAAAATGTGGTCAGTTTCATATAAGGAGAAATCCACTCCAAAAACTGACATACCAGTTTTTAGCGGCAATTATCACCAATGGTTATCTTTCAAAGATTTATTCTGTGAAGCCGCACATACCAACAATTCTCTTCCGAATGGACAAAAAATGCAACTGTTGAAAAATAAACTAAGAGGCGAAGCCGAAAGATTAGTTCAGCATTTGCGCATTAAATCCGACAATTACCAAATTTGTTGGGACATCTTAAATAAAAGGTACAACAATATGAGGTTGATATTCAATTCACATGTTCATATGCTTTTAAATATTCCAACCATGCAGCAAAAATCTGCGACACTCATCAAGACCATTCATGATACCGCCACAGAATGCCTAAATGCTATAGAGGCGATGGGAGTAGAGACCAGCCAATGGGATCCACTCATCGTATACATTCTGACTCAAAAATTAGATTCCGAAACCAAGCAGGAATATATTGAGTCAATGCCGGATTCCAAGGCCCTACCAAACTTAAAGGAGTTTCTCTCCTTCTTAGAAACTAAATTCACATCATTGGAGGATCCTGAGGCTAAGAATAGCCCTGGACGCAAACAAGATACGGTGAAATTAAATCAACAGCGCTTTCCGTATAATGAAAATCAAAAACGTGTAACCTATAAACCATCGAATAATAATTATCATAATAATAAATTCTTGCAACATAGACCAGCGATTAATCACTCAACAACAAAACAAGCCACTGTTACTATGCAAAGAAAATGCGTACTTTGCAATAACAATCATGCATTATTTCAATGCAAGGCATTTTTAGAATCCGTGCCAGAAAACCGACGACAAATTATTGACAAACACAATTTATGCAAAAATTGTTTAGTAAATCACGCAGGTAGGGAGTGCACATCGATAAAATCGTGTAGATTTTGCAATGAGAAACATAACACATTGCTGCACAACGCCTATGTAACCTACATGCCATCAACATCTACCAGGAATGAGCAAGACAAACAAGCCGCCACCAAGTCAAACGTATATGTCGCAAACACACCATTGGATTCAATGCCGAAGTTGCTAGCCACGGCAATGGTCCGAATTAAAGCAAGAGACGGCTGTCACCATATTATGCGCGCTCTTGTAGATCCTTGTGCCGAGTCATCGTTGATATCTGAAAATGCTGCGCAAATTTTAGGACTACCAAGGATTAAACGCAACTGCGTTGTAATAGGAGTTGGAGACAAAGCCAACAACAGCAAGGGAGCTATCAAGTTAACCATATCCGCATTACATAGTAACTTTACTTTTAATACAGACGCGTATGTAATGACGCACGTCGTCAGCAATTTACCAAGTCGCTCATTTATAAGACCGTTTTGGCCTCAAATTAATAAACTACCATTGGCAGACCCAGAATACAACAGGAGTAGACCCGTTGACTTAATATTAAGCGTGGATGTTTATGAAATGATAATTCTACCAGGCCTAATACGTAAAGATGCTGCGCTACCAATAGCACAACAAACGAAGCTAGGATGGATAATAAGCGGCACCATTCAGTCCAACCAACATTATTGTAACGTCGTCGTAGTTGATCTGAAGGATATACACAAGTTTTGGGAGATTGAGGATATCTCCGATAATTTAGTTAACATGTCTAGTGACGACTACCAATGCATACAACAATACCAGTCACAAACAACACGTCAACCAGATGGACGATACGTTGTTCGATTACCACTTAAACCAGATGTAACCGAGAAATTGGGCGAGTCAAAAACCAAAGCGATAGCCCAATTCCGTCATCTCGAAAAACGGTTTGCCAAAAATAAGTTTATTGCGGAGACCTATAAAGATTTTATAAATGAATATATATATTTGAACCATATGATTGAGTGTAGGAGTAACCAGACACTCGAAGTGTATTTACCTCACCATTGTGTAATACGCGCGGAGTCAACGACCACTATGACGCGCGTTGTTTTTAACGCGTCAGCAGAAACATCGACGGGTTATTCGTTGAATGACCTAATGTATCGGGGACCAAATCTGCAACAAGATTTGTTATCTCTGATAATTAGATGGAGGCAATACAAAATAGCCTTCACTGCCGACATCGAGAAAATGTTTCGGCAAATACTTGTTCATAAAGAAGACCAAGCTTTCTAGAAAATTATATGGCGAGATCACCCAAAACAACCACTTCGGGAATATCAATTAGCCACTGTGACTTATGGAACTAAGGCGGCACCATTTCTGGCGATGATGACGTTAAAACGATTGGCTAGAGACGAGCATCACAACTATCCAGATGCTGCCGAAGTGGTGGAAAACAGTTTCTACATGGACGATCTTCTTCATGGACATCACGATCTGAAATCTGCAAAGGGGCGAGGTGTAAAATGCACTAAAGGCTATGTCGCAGTTTTTGTATGTATGGCAACCAAGGCCATACATCTGGAATTGGTCTCTGACCTTACTTCTTCAGCCTTTATCGCAGCGCTTCGTAGACTCGCAGCCAGGCGGGGAGCTCCCGGTCACATATATAGTGACAACGGGACAAACTTTATAAAAGCAAATCGGGTTTTGCAAGAAGAATTTGTTTACCTTAGATCAATTATAGATGACCAATTCTATATTGAAATAACCAATATGAAGATTGAATAGCATTTTAATGCTCCTTCATGGCCCAGTGCTGGTGGACTCTGGGAAGCAGCAGTGAAGAGTCTAAAATACCACTTGAGACGAGTGATAGGTGAACAAAAGTTAACGTACGAAGAGTTTTCTACTTTACTCGCTCAGATAGAAGGTTGTTTGAACTCTAGACCTCTTTGCCCATTAAGTGAAGATCCAGATGATTTGGAATTTCTGACACCAGCACATTTCCTGGCAGGTGGACCAACATTAACCATTGTTGAATCTGAAAAAGATCAACGCACTAGATGGCAGCTCACTCAAAAGATATACCAAGATATCTGGAAGAGATGGCGCGCAGAGTATTTGACTCATCTAAACGCACGGTCCAAGTGGCGACATCCACAACCAAATATAAATATGAATGACATTGTCGTTATACATGACGCAAATCTTCCTCCCGGAAAATGGGCTCTGGGTAGAATTATAGAACTCCATCCCGGAAATGATGGATTAGTCCGAGTTGTATCGGTACGAACTAAAAATGGAATTATAAAAAGACCAATAGTAAAATTATCTGTTTTACCAGTACGTGAAGATTTCGATCAGAAAATTAGTGATAAACCAGAAGGGCAGCCAAGCCAAGCAAGCACATCAAAACCAAAAGCTAACGATGCAAGAAACACGGGCATATTTCATTATATCACCTTAGCAATGATGTTGTTTACATTTTTAATGTCACCAGTTCAGTGTAAATATCACGTAAAAAACTTAACCAACAACCAAAGTTTATATTTTGACCAAATCTCTACGATTCATATTGTCAGAGATGAATGGAAACTAGTAGCTTATTACGATTTGGAACCTTATTGGCAAGGAAACAAGTTGCTACATAAGTATATAAACCATCTGGATTACCTTTGTACAAATACCACAATTAAAACTCATTGCGAAGCGATTATATTACAATTAAAACATGGTTATACGGAATTAGAACATTACAATGACATGTTATCGAGTCAGCAGTTCCCAGGCCAGCGCGTGCGACGCCGCCGCGGACTCATTAACGGCGTGGGTAATATTGCACGCAGTTTATTCGGTGTACTCGATGACCAATTCGCTCAGCAATACAATAGGGACATCGACCTGATTAAGGCAAACCAAAACCATCTAGCCGAGCTTTGGAAGAACCAAATATCAATAGTCGAATCCGAATTTAATGTGTTGAAACGAATCAAATTTTCTATTGATAAACAACACAAAATGTTTACTCGTCACCTCAATCAGTTGGACAATAATACGGGCAAGTTGAACCGTGAGATCCAAAGTGTGGAAAGCACCAATGATTTTTTATTGTCGGCGATTGCTGCGAATGGTGTGCTACTGAACTTAAAAGGGATTCAGGATGTTTTATTGGACACGGTCTCAGAAGTTCTATATGGAAAATTCAACATACACTTGTTAAAACCGGACCAACTGCTGAAAGAGCTAAGCATAATTTCTGGAAAATTGCCAAAAGAATCCAGCTTGCCAATAGATGTCCTTCCGTCAGAACTACCAAAAATATACCATTTATTGAAGGTGAAGGCGAGAATGACTCCTGGTTATTTTATATTTGAAATTAAAATACCTCTCGTGAGTAGAGATAATTACGACGTTTACCAAGTACACGCCATTCCGAAAAAAGTTGGAAGCAATATGGTTACCCTAGTCCCAGTGTCGACTTACGTAGCTATCAACTTACGCAAGGATTCATATATACAAATATCAGACACGGAACTTCGAGAATGCATTCCGTTTGACACCAAAACACAGTTATGTCCAATACAAAAACCAATTCACCACATGAAAACCAATGAAACTTTTTGTTTCAAGTCGCAGAAAGCGAACCCCTGTATGACCAAAACCGTGACTTGTCACGATTCATGGGTTCAACTAAATAGTATAAATACTTATTTATTTTTCTGTTGTGACCCACTTTCAATAAGAATTATATGTGAAGACCAAATAACTTCAGATCACCTCAGTAATGCTGGGATAATTAAACTGGATACCGACTGCACAATCAAAGGGAGCGATATTACTGTATTGACGCAGAAAAATCTGCTTCAAAATGTAAGCATACATGCAGATGTCACGAAAATTGAGATACCTCTTATCAACCATGTATTTAACCAAGATCCTTGGGTACCGGTCACAGAAACGGAAACAATTATCAGGGACGATGACAAAGAACTAGATGACATAGGCTCTAAAGTTAGGCAATTAAAATCGGACACAGGCTTAATCAACCAAATCTCATACCACGACGTACACCACTACGTCGCGATCTACTTGTTGACGAGTATCGTGAGCATCGCGATACTAGCATACGGGGTGCGACTTTGGCGCGCACGCCTTGCGTCCCGCGCCCCGCGTGCTGCGGCGGCTGGAGACGGCGCACCGGAGCCAGCGGCACCGCCGCCGGCGCTGCCCGCGCGACCGGCCCGCCCGGCCCTGCGCGGCTTAACCAACGCCGCGTACCATTATAGTGTTAGTGATCAATGTGTGAGTGCATGTGAAAAGCAGAGCATTGTGTACAAAATATGTGCGCGAGTGAATCGATTTACGCTAAACCAGTGCCTAGTGTCCGCGTTAATAGATCCTCTTCGCCTACCTTTCATAAACTCAGTTTTAATAAAGTGAATAGTTGTAAACCATAGAGACACTAGAGTGTAGTAAAGAGATTGTCTATCACCTTGTCTCACCATCATTCATAACCATCACCACCATCAATTTCTTCTCTTTCTCGCTGTGGGAGCATGTACGGTGCTAGCACCCTACATAGCACTGCGCTGTGTCAGCGCTTTACGCCACACGTATTAAATGTAATAATTTTACCAATCAGTTCACGTGCGATCGTTGACCGGCTCGCGTGTCCTCATTACCATTACCATTTACCATTCCATTTAGGCTAGTTCAGACCAAATAAACCATAGTTTACCAAAAAAAAACATTTTCTTTACATTTACGAACCATACGTAAATCCTTGTACGGACACCAAACCCCGTACAATTACAATTTAAAAAGCGTTTTCTTGTAAGATATGAGCTAAAATGTAATCCGTTTCGCGGATGTGGCGCCATCTGTTAGGGGGTTTGGGAAACGCGACTCGTGTGTGTCGTGATACAAAAAATATGAAAACAATAAATAAATTATTGTTATCAAGTTATAGAGTTAATGTGTTGTTAGTGAAAATGAGTATATGAAGTTTTTTTCAGGTTAATTTCCTTTAAACGCATTTAATGTTGGGAGGAACTTTCTTATGTAAAATGATGATATGCAAACTAGGTTCGGTTTCCAGGTCTTTCCCTCCACTTTGTATGAGTGCCGGCTTGAGATATCTGATATGAGCACCGAGCACAGAGGAGAACCTGACAGTGGCAGGTTCATCGTATGTCCGGGTACAATCACTCGCGCCACATTCAGCCACAGGATAACCACGTCGATAAGCCGGTGCGAGGATCGAGCCCGCAGCCTCTTGTTTCATAGTCGGCGTCTAACCCACTGGATTGACAGTTGACACTGGTTTAACAGGATACAGCTCTATTTTATTTTGACAATATAAAAGCGCTTTCACGCGCTTGCAAAAATTCATTCTATTACATTGTTATTGACCTAATAAGTCCCACCAATGCTCCCAGTTATATACCAGTTGCGGTAACCGAACCATATCGTGATGCAGACGCAAAGTTAATTTATACGTGGAAATATATGTCCAAACTATCCTACAGTGATTTAACAGGCGCCGAATGGATTCCAAAAGTCCTTTGCTTATTTGTAGTATGATTATTACAATTTAAAAACTAGTTAATTGTAAGATACGAGTCGAAATGTAATAATTTTGACGAAAGTGGCGCCATCTGTTAGTAGGTTGGGAAACGCGACAAAAAGGTTTGTCACAATAATATTAAAATACTCGTATTAAATTATTATAAAATGTTCGTTAGTAAATTGTGTTAAAATAAGTACTTGTTTAATGGTTCAAGGAACTTTTTTGTGCAAAATATCTGTTATGTGTTGGCAACATCTATAAATTATTTATGTTGACATCCCGAAACCGAGGGTATATAATAAAGATTTCGCAGGATGGTGATTATTACAAGTACAGAGACGGTTCTGGATAATAGTGAGAGTGCGCGATCTGATTGTTATCATACGTTTATATATGTACAAGTGTTATTTGGAGTGAGTGTTTTACTGCCCGCCTGACTACCCTTGGGAAAATAGTTAACATATGTATTGCTGGCTTCGCATTCTAAGTCTCATCCTGCACTTTATATGAGTGTTTGTATTGAAGAATCTAATTTAGTTATCCGAAACTAGGATTAGTGTTGCACATGGTTAAAGACTTAACATTTGAGGAAGGATGTTAGCGTGGAGAAATGTGGCGCTCATATTTCGTTGAGTCTGTTGATCTTTGTTTACTCTTGAAGGATACAAGCCTTTTACGAATGTTTTCATGTACATTTTTATCTGTTAAAATTAAATAACAGTAACAAAATGAATAATATCGCCTAAGCCCTAATTAATTCGATAAATAGGGGAGACCGGGGACGAACGAAACGATTTTCAATTTTCTTGTAATATCACACAAACCTTATTAGATCACAAAATAACTAATTACTAAACATGTTTGTTGGTCTTTTGGCTATCTATTAATACTAATTAGTTTGCATATGCTATTACAGATTACGAGAAAAATGGCCAAATAAAAATAATGGAATTTGTTTCAATCATACGTCCCCTAGGGGCGGTTGTATTAGTGTAAAAAGACGGTTGTAGTATTGCAAATAAAAATAAAAATTGCTTGCGTAAATTAATTTTCAATCAGTCTTTTAGATGTTACTATATCCAAATTATCAGAAACAAAATAAACAGATTTTTCAATAAGCAAAAAAATTAAACGTTTCTGGAGTTCTATGGATCTTATTTGTATTTTATTTTTGGGATCTCAAGCTTGTACGGAGTATTAATCTTTGTTAGTTTCTGCTATATCTTATCTTTCTAGTATACTTCATTGATTCTAGCTATTAATATTAAGAAACGTAAAACAAAAAAAAAATCACCTGTGATTTCACGAATATAATTGTATTATGAGATAAACGTAACAAGTTGTTGCTTTCGTCCTTACATTTAAATTTACCAGATTTTTAAAAATACATGATCAGATACAATCAAAAATATTAGATAATTATCAAAACATTAAACCAACCATAACAAAAATTAACGCAGTCGAAAAAAACGGCGAAAAGATACTTTGTGTATATTTTTACAGAATCGACTCACTACAACCAAAACCATTTTTTATTTTTTTTTGTGTCCAAGAGGAAAAGCTTTTAAGCTCCCCTTTCGGTACTCCGGGGGAAGGCCGAAAGGGGTATGTCAGCGTCTCTGGCCTTCCAGCCCGGCACATTGCGGATTGTGGTCGGGCTGGGACCCTGACAAAACCTGTGCCAGCATGACTAAACTCCCTCGGTGGCCGTCACACGCATTATGGGCGGCACTGGACACCCAGGGCGGCAACAACCAAAACCTGAAGCCACAGCTCTTTATATGCAGCTTAAGTACCTACCGGAACGTCCCGAGCGCTTCAATCGTTTGTCAATGTAATATCAACTTAATGTCAGTTTGAATAGGGTATATTTTACCTGTCAATGTCAATACAATGACAGCCTTAATGTTAGTTCAATTAGCTATTCGTACGTCCCGACCGCTAGAGGTTTGTCCATGTAATGTCAACTTAATGTCAGTTTAAATAGGGTATATTTTAACTGTCATTGTCAATGCAATGACCACGAGAGACGCCACTACCACGCTAGTCCACCACGCTGGCCTAGTGCGGGTTGGCGGACTTTTACATACCATATAAATTTATACAAATCGATATGGTATGCAGGTGTCCTCACGATGTTTTCCTTCACCGTTATAGTGCGTGGTGAGTGACTTTCAATACACACGTAACTCCGAAAAGTCAGAGGTGTGCCCTGGCGTTTGAACCCGCGACCACCGTGAACATGTAGGCAGCCGCGTCTGGTCCGTTACCAATAGGCCACCACGCACTTAATGTAAGTATAAACAGGGTATATTTTTAAAAAGTTGACGTCACATTGACAAACCACTACAGCGGTCGGGACGTTTGAGTAGCTCAAGGGGGGTTCGAAACGACTTGTATCGGTCATACAGCATGTCAATGGAGATTACATATTTTTTACATATTCATTCGCTACTTTCATGCCGCGTTAGTTTTGTCCCTGGTCTCCCCTACCCCCAACAGTCGCGTACATAGCTCTGACTCCACACTAATCGAGTATCGTGTCGTGGAGGAAACTACGAGAGACTTTGGGTCTCACAAACATCTAGACCCGAAACAAATGCCTATGGATCACACAAATATATTATATCGCGGTGCGGGGATCGAACCCGCGGCCTCTCGTTTCACAGCCTGTGTCTAACTAACTGCGCCATTGAGGTTGTAATTAAAAATTATAATATGACTAATAAAAGCGTTTCCAAACGCTTACAAAAATTCTTTATTAACATGCTTTATTCGTTGAACAAGGTATATCAATGCTCTCAGTTATATACCAGTTGCGGTAACCAAACCATATCGTGATGCAGACGCAAAGTTAATTTATACGTGGAAATATACGTCCAAACTGTCCTTTAGTGATTTAACAGGCGCCGAATAGATTCTAAAAGTCCTTTGTTTATTTATAGTATGATTATTACAATTTAAAAACTAGTTAATTGTAAGATACGAGTCGAAATGTAATAATTTTGACGAAAGTGGCGCCATCTGTTAGGGGCTTTGGGAAACGCGACAGAAAGCTTTGTTACAGTAATATTAAAATACTCGTATTAAATTATTATAAAATGTTCGTTAGTAAATTGTGTCAAAATAAGTACTTGTTTAATGGTTCAAGGAACTTTTTTGTGGAAAATATCTGTTATGTATTGCTGGCTTCGCATTCTAAGTCTCATCCTGCACTTTATATGAGTGTTTGTATTGAAGAATCTAATTTAGTTATTCGAAACTAGGATTAGTGTTGCACATGGTTAAAGACTTAACATTTGAGGAAGGATGTAAGCGTGGGGAAATGTGGCGCTCATATTTCGTTGAGTCTTTTGATCTTTGATCTTTTGACATTTTTAACTGGTAAAGTGGAATATCAGTAACGAAATAAATAAAATCGCCCAAGCCCCTAAACATATTTGTTGGTCTTTTGGCTATCTATATATACTAATTTATTTGCAATTGCTATTACGGATTACGAGAAAAAAGGCCAAATAAAAACAATGGAATTTGTTTCAATCATCCATCCCCCTAGGGTCGGTTGTATCAGTGTAAAGAGGCGGTTGTAGTATTGCAAATAAAAACAAAAATTGCTCGCGTAAATTAATTATCTATCAGTCTTTTAGATGTTACTATATCCAAATTATCAGAAACAAAATAAACAGATTTTGCAATAAGCAAACAATTTTAACGATGCTGGAGTTCTATGGATCTAATTTATATTTATTTTTTTGGATCTCAAGCTTGTACGGAGTATTAATCTTTGTTGGTTTCTGCTATATCTTACCTTTCCAGTATACTTCATTGATTCTAGCTATTAATATTAAGAAATGTAAAACAAAAAAAAAACACCTGTGATTTCACGAATATAATTGTATGAAGGGATGAACGTAACAAGTTGTTGCTTTCGTCCTTACATTTTAATTTACCAGATTTTTTAAAATACATAATCAGATTTAAAAAAAAATCGTTAGATAGTCATCAGTAGTACACCGTCATGGCAATAGTTGCGTTATTTTACTGACACATAACACCAAGATTAAACAAACCACTACTAAAATAAACGCAGTCTAAAAAAACGGCGAAAAGTTACTTTTACAAGCTTCGCTACAAGCAAACCCATTTTTTCTATTTTGTTTGTGTCCATGAGGAAAAGCTTTTAAGCTCCCGTTTCGGTACTCCGGGGGAAGGCCGAAAGGGGTATGTCAGTGTCTTTAGCCTTCCAGCCCGGCACATTGCGGATTGTGGTCGGGCTGGGACCCTGACAAAACCTGTGCCAGCGTGACTAAAGATCCTCGGTGACCTTTACACGCATTATGGGCGGCACTGGACACCCAGGGCGGCAACAACCAAAACCTGATGATACATCTCTATACGCGCAGCTTAGGTAATTACTTGAACGTCCCGACCGCTAAAGGGGTTTGTCAATGTAATGTCAACTTAATATCAATTTGAATAGGGTATATTTTAACTGTCATTGTCAATGCAATGACAGCCTTAATGTAAGTATCGTATCGTATCAGTCCATATACGTCCCACGGCAGGGCACGGGCCTCCTCTACAATCGAGAGTACGATTGAGAGCGGTTAGACCATATAGTCCACCACGCTGTACTAGTGGGGGTTGGCGGACTTTTACATACCATATAAATTTGTACAAATCGATATTGTATGCAGTGTCCTCACGATGTTTTCCTTCACCGTTATGGTGCGTGGTGAGTGACTTTCAATACACACGTGACTCCGAAAAGTCAGAGGTGTGCTTTGTGTTTGAACCCGCGACCAGCGTGAACATGGGGAGTGCTCCGAGGAATTGTTTGAGATGGTACCAACGTCACCTTTTTACCATCGCACCACCCGTCACCGCAGCAGAGTTCATTCCTACCACCTGGAAGCGTACCGTTCCCGAACGGCACGTTTTCAGCGTTCTTTCTTACCACGCACGTGTAAGCTCTGGAATGAACTCCCTGCATCGGTGTTTCCTGAGCGCTATGACCTGTCCTTCTTCAAACGAGGCTTAAAGAGAGTACTTTCTTTAAGGTAGGCAGCGACTTTGTTGTGCTGGACCCCTGGCACTGCGGAGGTCTATGGGCAGCGGTAGCCGCTTTCCATCAGGCGGGCCGCTAGCTCATCTGCCTATAAAGGCTTAAAAAAAAAAAAAACATGTAGGCAGCCGCGTCTGGTCCGTTACCAATAGGCCACCACGCACTTAATGTTAGTATAAATAAGGTATATTTTTAAAAAGTTGACGTCACATTGACAAACCACTACAGCGGTCGGGACGTTTGAGTAGCTCAAGGGGGGTTCGAAACGACTTGTATCGGTCATACAGCATGTCAATGGAGATTACATATTTTATATATTCATTCGCTACTTTCATCCCGCGTTAGTTTTGTCCCTGGTCTCCCCTACCCCCAACAGTCGCGTACATAGCTCTGACTCCACACTAATCTAGTATCGTGTCGTGAGGAGAAACTACGAGAGACTTTGGGTCTCACAAACATCTAGACCCGAAACAAATACCTATGGAGCACACAAATATATTATATCGCGGTGCGGGGATCGAACCCGCGGCCTCTCGTTTCACAGCCGGTGTCTACCTAACTGCGAAATAGAGGTTGTAATTATAAATTATAGTACGACTTATAATAGCGTCTTCAGACGCTTACAAAAATTTAAAAATAAAGGTGTTTTTATGTACAAGGTACATCAAAGCTCTCAGTTATATACCAGTTGCGGTAACCAAACCATATCGTGATGCAGACGCAAAGTTAATTTATACGTGAAAATATACGGCCAAAATGTCCTTTAGTGATTTAACAGGCGCCGAATAGATTCCAAAAGTCCTTTGCTTATTTGTAGTATGATTATTACAATTTAAAAACTAGTTAATTGTAAGATACGAGTCGAAATGTAATAATTTTGATGAAAGTGGCGCCATCTGTTAGGGGGTTTAGAAAACGCGACGGGAAGGTTTGTCAGAATAATATTAAAATACTCGTATTAATTTATTATAAAATGTTCGTTAGTAAATTGTGTTAAAATAAGTACTTGTTTAATGGTTCAAGGAACTTTTTTGTGGAAAATATCTGTTATGTATTGCTGGCTTCGCATTCTAAGTCTCATCCTGCACTTTATATGAGTGTTTGTATTGAAGAATCTAATTTAGTTATCCGAAACTAGGATTAGTGTTACACATGGTTAAAGACTTAACATTTGAGGAAGGATGTAAACTTGGAGAAATGAGTCTCATATTTCGTTGAGTCTGTTGATCTTTGCTTACTTGCTTTACCCTTGAAGGACACAAGCCTTTTACGAATGTTTTCATGTACATTTTTATCTGGTAAAGTGGAATATCAGTAACAAAATGAATAATATCGCCTAAGCCCTTATTAATTCAATAAATAGGGGAGACCGGGGACGAAGGAAACGATTTTCTATTTTCTTGTAATATCCCACAAACCTTATTAGATCACAAAATAACTAATTACTAAACATGTTTGTTGGTCTTTAGGCTATCTATTTGTTTGCAATTGCTATTACAGATTACGAGAAAAATGGCCAAATAAAAATAATGGAATTTGTTTCAATCATCCATCCCCCTAGGGGCGGTTGTATCAGTGTAAAAAGACGGTTGTAGCATTGCAAATAAGAAGCAAAAATTTCTGTCGTTTATCAATAAATTAATTTTCAATCAGTCTTTTAGAAGTTACTATATCCAAATTATCAGAAACAAAATAAACAGATTTTTCAATAAGCAAAAAAATTTAACGTTGCTGGAGTTCTATGGATCTTATTTGTATTTTATTTTTGGGATCTCAAGCTTGTACGGAGTATTAATCTTTGTTAGTTTCTGCTATATCTTACCTTTCCAGTATACTTCATTGATTCTAGCTATTAATATTAAGAAATGTAAAACAAAAAAATTCACCTGTGATTTCACGAATATAATTGTCTTATGGGATGAACGTAACAAGTTGTTGCTTTCGTCCTTACATTTTAATTTACCAGATTTTTAAAAATACATGATCAGATACAATCAAAAATATTAGATAATTATCAAAAGATTAAACCAACCATAACAAAAATAAACGCAGTCGAAAAAAACGGCGAAAAGTTACTTTGTGTATATTTTTACAGCATCGACTCGCTACAACCAAAACCATTTTTTCTTTTTTTTGTGTCCGAGAAGAAAAGCTTTTAAGCTCCCCTTTCGGTACCCCGGGCGAGGCCGAAAGTATGTCAGTGTCTCTGGCCTTCCAGCCCGGCACATTGCGGATTGTGGTCGGGCTGGGACCCTGACAAAACCTGCGCCAGCATGACTAAAGATCCTCGGTGACCTTCTCACGCATTATGGGCGGCACTGGACACCCAGGGCGGCTACAACCAAAACCTGAAGCCACAGCTCTTTATACGCAGCTTAAGTACCTACCGGAACGTCCCGAGCGCTTCAATCGTTTGTCAATGTAATATCAACTTAATGTCAGTTTGAATAGGGTATATTTTAACTGTCAATGTCAATACACTGACAGCTTTAATGTTAGTTCAATTAGCTATTCGTACGTCCCGACCGCTAGAGGTTTGTCCATGTAATGTCAACTTAATGTCAGTTTAAATAGGGTATATTTTAACTGTCATTGTCAATGCAATGACAGCCTTAATGTAAGTATCGTATCGTATCAGTCCATATACGTCCCACGGCAGGGCACGGGCCTCCTCTACAATCGAGAGTACGATTGAGAGCGGTTAGGCCATATAGTCCACCACGCTGGACTAGTGGGGGTTGGCGGACTTTTACATACCATACAAATTTGTACAAATCGATATGGTATGCAGTGTCCTCACGATGTTTTCCTTCACCGTTATGGTGCGTGATGAGTGACTTTCAATACACACGTGGCGTTTGAACCCGCGACCACCGTGAACATGTAGGCAGCCGCGTCTGGTCCGTTACCAATAGGCCACCACGCACTTAATGTAAGTATAAATAAGGTATATTTTTAAAAAGTTGACGTCACATTGACAAACCACTACAGCGGTCGGGACGTTTGAGTAGCTAAAGGGGGGTTCGAAACGACTTGTATCGGTCATACAGCATGTCAATGGAGATTACATATTTTTTACATATTCATTCGCTACTTTCATGCCGCGTTAGTTTTGTCCCGGTCTCCCCTACCCGCAACAGTCGCGTACATAGCTCTGACTCCACACTAATCGAGTATCGTGTCGTGAGGAGAAACTACGAGAGACTTTGGGTCTCACAAACATCTAGACCCGTGAAAAATACCTATGGATCACAGAAATGTGTTATATCGCGGTGCGGGGATCGAACCCGCGGCCTCTCGTTTCACAGCCGGTGTCTAACTATCTGCGCCATTGAGGTTGTAATTATAAATTATAATAAGCCTTATAAAAGCGTTTTCAGACGCTTATAAAAATTTTCCAAAATCCTTATTTTTTGTACTTGTGGTACAAGGTATATCAAAGCTCTCAGTTATATACTAGTTACGGTAACCAAACCATATCGTGATGCAGACGCAAAGTTAATTTATACGTGAAAATATACGTCCTAACTGTCCTTTAGTGATTTAACAGGCGCCGAATAGATTCCAAAAGTCCTTTGCTTATTTATAGTATGGTTATTACAATTTAAAAACTAGTTAATTGTAAGAAAAGAGTCGAAATGTAATAATTTTTACGAAAGTGGCGCCATCTGTTAGAGGGTTTGGGAAACGCGGCGCGTGATATTTTTGTGAAAAAATATTAAACAATTAATAAATTATTGTAGATAAGTTATGGAATGTTATTGTAAACGCTATACGCATGATGTATTTTTCGGGTTAACTTACGTTCTTGTGTTATGCCGCCTGGGTTCGGTTGCCAGGTCCATCCTTCCACGTTGTATGAGTGTCATGTCATAAACATCACGCCTTTATCCCAGAAGGCGTAGGCAGAGGTACAAACAGGACATCCACATTTCGCCTTGTATGTTTCGTCCCACGTTGTGATAGGGGGCGAGCCTATCGCCATATCGGGCACAAATTCCTGATTCCGGTCTGTTAATGAATATAAAAATCCAATATAATTTTGCCCGACCCGTGATTCTAACCCGAGACCTCAGCGATGCAGTGAGTGACGTCTTGAAATATCTAATATGAGCACCGTGTGTCGTATCTCTCAGGGAACACCGAACCAGTGAGGTCATTCCAGAGCTTGAATTTTTTTAATGCATGAATGGCGTGACGAGCATTCGCCTGATGGTAAGCGATACGACTGCTCACGGACAACAGCAAATCCAAACATAATGAAATAGGAAGCAATGCTTGGCATTCTATGTTAAGTCTCATTATGTTCAGAAGTTATTCTGGCTACAATGTCTTTCAAACCGGAACATAGCAGTGCATTTATACTGGCGTTCAGCCGGAGAAATAGACATTGCGATGGTACCTACTCAAGCGGCCTCTCACACATGAGAGACAACCAGAGCGTGGTAAAACTCCATCGTGTTAGTTATTAATGCACATTTTATTTTATCAGCCCATATACGTCCCACTGCTGGGCACGGGCCTACTCTACAATCGAGAGAATGGATTGAGAGTGGTTAGGCCATATAGTCCACCACGCTGTCCTAGTGCGGGTTGACGGACTTTTACATACCATAGAAATTTATACAAATCGCTATAGTATGCAGATTTCGTCACGATGTTTTCCTTCACCGTTAAAGTGCGTGGTGATTGACTATCAATACTCACATAACTCCAAAAAGTCAGAGGTATGCCCTGGGATTTGAACCCGCGACCACCGTGAACATGTAGGCAGCCGAGTCTGGTCCGTTGCCAACAGGCCACCACGTACTTATATTAATTAATGCACATAGCCTACTTAAATCGGGGCCGTTAGTCCCGATTTGTGTCTAAATCCAGTTTATTCGCATCGATCGGTCTGTGTGACACATCATGACTGTCTGGTGGCTAATTTAACTTCATACATGAATTCATTTCATTCAATTAGTCTTATTGAAGCTGGTGTTTATTGGTCTAGACCGCGTTCAGACTGATATATTTGTATTGACAGGTAGTAAACGGATTTGGATTTTTTTATGGGCGGGGCACATAGCTCGGAGAACTGATGGCCGATGGGGCCAAAAAGTTCTCGAATGGAGGCCACGAAGCGGAAAGCGCAGCGTGGGACGTCCACCCACTAGGTGGTCAGACGACCTGGTAAAGGTCGCGGGACGTCGCTGGATGCAGGCTGCCTCCAACAGCTCACTGTGGAAATCATTGGGAGCGGCCTATGTTCAGCAGTGGACTTCCTTTGGCTGATGGATGAAATGGATTTACATGTCTGCATCGCATGTTTGGTTTTGTTTTTACTTGCAAAAAGGCACTGATAGCTGTTATCAATGTTGGTATCAGACTGCCTCGGTGGCGTAGTTGTACTACGGTACGATTGCAAAGCTGAGGTCTCGGGGTCGAATCCCGCGTCGGGTAGTATTGTTATTGATTTGTTCTCGTATTTTAATTGAAATGTTAGTGGTTCTTTTTTAATTGTTTTGTTTTTACGTTTATTTATATTTTCGTAGTTTTGTTTACATATTTATTTACTGTAGCACAGCAAAACTCGTGATTTTTTGTTTTTAAGTTTTTCCTTTTTAATTTTAATTGTTTCGTACACTCGCTTTGTTAATGTATAATTTAACTGTGGAAACTTTACTGGATTGTGTGTTAGTAATAGTATTGTGATTATTTTGTTTATTGTTCTGTATGTTCCTCAAATATATATAAAATAAAAAAAAGAAAATATTGGATTTTTCTATTTATTAACAGCCCGGAGTCAGGAATTTGTGCCCGATATAGGCTATGGCGTTAGGCTCGCCCCCTATCACATCGTGGGACGGAACCCACATGGCGAAACGTGAGTGTCCTGGTTGCACCTCTGCCTATTGCCTTCAGCCCCATTTACACGGAGAAAGTTTCTCGGAGCGAGAATCGTATGCGATTATCGCAAGACATAACCGCCATAGAGAATCGTGTTCTGATAAATGTTTACACGACGCGATTTTTTTATATCCTTACGATAATCGTAACCGCGAGGCGAGAAACCCTCCTCGTGTAAATGGGGCTTTAACGTCCAAGGTTCAAATATGCCGCGCGATTCTTTTCATTTTCATTTCATTTCATCCGTTCTTACTGACAACGCGGATGCTTTGAAAATCAATCTTTTATGCTTCGATGACAAAGTGATCGATATGCACAATCATCAGTCATAATGATTTGAATGGACTACCTCGCGATTTACTCTACCACTGAACCACTGGTTATTTATATATTATTATATGACACACCAACAGCAAATAGACAAAACATGCAACATTAAACTTATACAATTTTAGACGTGGTCTACTTGACTATTATAAGCGTGAAACAACATTCATAAAAGAAATTAATTATACAATAAAATAATCCAACATAACAATAATAAACTTAAAAGTAAAATAACTTCAGAATAGAATAACATTAAGGTAATAGAAATAAATTACGCACAGATGATCGTTATTTGTATTATTAAATATATTGAAAAATTACCAGAAACTAAACGGGATTTGAATAAAATAAAAGAAAAAGTAAATCAGAGGTACGATATGTTAATTATATTGTATTGTATTGTATTGTATTGTATCAGCCCATATACGACCCACTGCAGGGCACGGGCCTCCTCTACAATCGAGAGTACGATTGAGAGTGTTTAGGCCATATGCAGGTTTCCTCACGATGTTTTCCTTCACCGTTATAGTGCGTGGTGATTGACTATCAATACACACATGACTCCGAAAAGTCAGAGGTGTGCCCTGGGATTTAAACCCGCGACCACCGTGAACATGTAGGCAGCCGCGTCTGGTCCGTTACCAACATGCCACCACGCACTCGATATGTTAATACGTTTTATTATTATTTGGTTATAGTAAATAATAATAAAACCACGCCAATTAATACACGCCGTAAAAAACCAATCATGCATTATGTCCCTTTAATGACACCAATGAACAGAATCTGTACCCAATGAGGCTTTTATAATTGTGCTATTTGTGACCTTATTCATACACAGTTTTAAAACCTATTTTAGTTATCGATGTTTTGTCCCTTTCGGTCGACGTTGAATTCAGTTTGAGCGAAGAAGACAAACTAAAATAGGTTTTCAAACTGTATATGAATAAGGTACTTAGTTATTATTTCTCTGTATTATCAATTTAGAAAATATTTTCACCATTATTTATATGATATGCCGAGACTTACCTGAAACAGAGAGAGAGAGTTCGATTTAGGCCATAATTCATCACGCTGGATTTCACACACAATAGATAATCCAATTGAGATTACTACGGTATGCAGGTTTCCTCACGATGTTTTCCATCACCGTTATAGTACGTGGTAATTGATCGATACACACATGACACCAAAATGTAAAGTGGGGCCCGGCATTCGAACCCGCGACCACAGTTTTGGTCTGCTACCAACAGGTGATAACGAACTTTCTCACAATTATTCCACTCATAAAAAATTACCACATTGGCGTTGTTTGTGTAGTTCGATGCCTAGGCTGGACAGGTAAATTTATGTATGTATATATAAATAATATATATTGATGTATTTTTTGTTTGAGATTATGCCGATATTGTGCAAGCTAATATATATATATATATATGTATTTTTTTTTATCAGCCCATATACGTCCCACTGCTGGGCACGGGCCTACCCTACAATCGAGAGAATCGATTGAGAGTGGTTAGGCCATATAGTCCACCACGCTGGCCTAGTGCGGGTTGGCGGACTTACATACCGTAGAAATTCTTTAAAATCGCAACGGTATGCAGGTTTCCTCACGATGTTTTCCTTCACCGTTAAAGTGCATGGTGATTGACTATCAATACACACATAACTCCGAAAAGTTAGAGGTGTGCCCTGGGATTTGAACCCGCGACCACCGTGAACATGTAGGCAGCCGAGTCTGGTCCGTTACCAACAGGCCACCACGCACTTCACCAACAGGCCACCACGCACTTCACCAACAGGCCACCACGCACTTCACCAACAGGCCACCACGTACTTCACCAACAGGCCACCACGCACTTCACCAACAGGCCACCACGCACTTCACCAACAGGCCACCACGCACTTCACCAACAGGCCACCACGCACTTCACCAACAGGCCACCACGCACTTCACCAACAGGCCACCACGTACTTCACCAACAGGCCACCACGCACTTCACCAACAGGCCACCACGCACTTCACCAACAGGCCACCACGCACTTCACCAACAGGCCACCACGCACTTCAATATGACACTTCACTTCTAATATGGCATTAGTTTAAAACCATGGAATTGTTTACGGAAAATGTAACTGAAATTGTATGAGTTGCGCCTGTACAAAGCAGTTTAAACTTGAAAAGTATGGAACGTCAAACGGTACCTATTTGTTTAGTCAGATATTAAATATCTTAGGACAAATTGCTATAGAGGTCCAAGTGGGGTTGGGTGATCGCCCAGGACATACATACATACATAACCACACGCCTTTTTCCCAGAAGGGGTAGGCAGATGTGCTACTAGAACACCCACGTTTCGCCTTGTACATATATTCCGTCCCACGATGTGACAGGGGGCGGGCCTATCGCCATATCGGGCACAAATTCCTGACTCCGGGCTAATAATGAATAGAAAAATCCAATATCACTTTGCCCGACCCGGGATTCGTACCCGAGACCTCAGATTTGCAATCATACCGTAATACCACTACGCCACCGAGGCAGTAATCGCCCAGGAAACTAACAATAAAACCTAGATTTTTATTTTTATTTTCTTGATGGCAGCAACTCCATATGTATGGTAGATGGAAACTGTCCCGCCTTCACACCCACCACTGCAACTCCTGTAAGCCAGGGTCAACAGTGGCACGCATTGTAATAACACCGAGCATTGAAGCTCAGCGCGTCTCCGTCAATGTCTTGCCTTTAACCCGCAACGAGATCAATCATAAGGTTAAATTAATAGGAGTTGGAAATAAATTATTGTCCACTTCTCTCCGTAACAAAGCGGGTGACAAAAACAATTAACCATGTTTATGGTAGTTAAATGTTAATGACGTTAAATGCGTGGTGGCCTTGTGGTATCGGACCAGACTCGGCTGCCTACATGTTCACGGTGGTCGCGGGTTCAAATCCCAGGGCACACCTCTGACTTTTCGGAGTTATGTGTGTATTGATAGTCAATCACCACGCACTTTAACGGTGAAGGAAAACATCGTGAGGAAACCTGCATACCGTAGCGATTTTAAAAAAATTCTACGGTGTGTAAGTGCGCCAACCCGCACTAGGCCAGCGTGGTGGACTATATGGCCTAACCACTCTCAATCGTACTCTCGATTGTAGAGGAGGCCCGTGCCCTGCAGTGGGTCGTATATGGGCTGATACAATACAATACAATACAATGATAGTTATGAGAAGTCACTTAGGACGCGCCAGGGCACTTTCAGCGGACAGCCTGGGATCGCAACTTGTGTCCAAATGCCGTAGCTTTGTTATCATGTCTAGGGTCGGAGAAAAGCTTGGTGATTTATGAACCTGTGACTGTGACTGTGGCGCCCCAGAACAGAGTATGTCCCACTTACTGATGTGCCCAATGTGCCCTACAACTTGCACAAGAAGGGACATCATCAAGGCAACAGACGCTGCAATAAATGTAGCGACCTACTGCGCCGGGAAACTGTGAAACTATAAAGGTTTATATAAATGTATCACGTGAGCCATTGACACGAAAGAAGAAGAATTTATGAACCTTTATTTTTTCAGTGTTTTGTTTGTAATGAACAGCGAGACGAGCTTGCCATTCGCCTGATGGTAAGCGATACGACCGCTCATGAACAGCAAAACCAAACAACACCATGAATTACAAATAAATGGTTAGCATTCTACTGCGCTCGCTATCCTGAGGCATAAGGTGTTAAGTCTCATTATGTCCAGTAGTTACTCTAGCTACAATGACATTCTGGAATCTTCATTTCCTTGAGGTCTAGTACCACCTCTACAATTGGCTCGGTTATAAATAAGTGCCAGTGATTTCTAAGCATAAAACAGCAATATTATTTTGATGTACATTTCCTCGTATTAATAAACAGGTCGCATAGTTTATTAAATTGGCCAATAAAATTACGCCGCTGACCTTATTGGGTGTTTTTATCGTTGTAATAATAAATTTTATTGCACATGTTAAGTGTAGGGCGGCGGTGTGACGTCATTAGGCGAGGCTTTGTCGCACGGGTGTGTGACAATTTCAAATGTTTCGACATATAACTTGGCAAAAAAGAGTCTGGTGCGACGAAAATGGTAATTAAAAAAAAGTAATTGTGGCAACACTATTTTAAATGTCATTGCTGTCAAATAGCCGGTACTTTCTATGTCATCGTTGTGTGCGCTGCGCAATTATTTACAGATTTCGAAAAATTCTCGTGTATTTGTTGCTTGTTTTGTGATTCAAAATGAACAAAACGATTATTAAAATATTTATATTATTAAAATACTTATTATTTTATTCTTCAAATAGTTTCCTTTTAAGTCATTGATTAATATAAAATTAACAAGTATCTTAACATTTTACGTCGTAGTATATCAGTTTGCTATATCAAAAAAATATATTCGATCGTGGCGCCCTCAATAAAAACAGACTCTTTTTTGCCAAGCTATAAATAAGAATTGATGCAACAAAAGTAATATGAGCGTAAATGTTTGTTTCATAGAGATGTTGAATAAAAATGTATGATTGCTTGTAAAATTGTATGGTTATACAAAGATATGTAACAAGGGTTAAAAAGGACTGCCTCGGTGTCGTAGTTGTACTACGGTATGATTGCAAAGCTGAGGTCTCGAGTTCGAATCCCGGGTCGGGCAAAGTGATATTGGATTTTTCTATTTATCAGCCCGGAGTCAGGAACTTGTGCCCAATATGACGATAGGCTCGGCCCCTATTACATCGTGGGACGGAAAGTACAAGGCGAAATGTGGGTGTCCTGTTAACACCTCTGCCTACCCCTTCTGGGAAAAAGGCGTGAGTTTATGTATGTTTGATTGCTGGAAATATTGTATGGTTATCCAAAATATGTAACAAAGGTTAAAAAGGCCGGCATAATTGAGTCGACTTGTTATAGTCGTGTTTCTCGCTAGCCAAAGCTTCATTTAGAATGTACTGGACTTACCATTAAAAATGGAGCACTTCCGTATCACTTTAAAAAACAGGATGCCTTTTCTTTGTAACACAGAATCACCATTCACTCACTTATTTCTAATGATTTCAACAAAATATCGACAAACTTTACTTTTAATAGATGCGAATGTGAGTTTATTTAACAACTTTACTGCTCGTAATGACATTTTGTGTTAATAAATATGATGTGGGTAGGAGTAATTGTATTCTGTCGAAGCCTTTATAAAATTTGTGAAAAAAATTCACGGCTACATAAAGATTGAACACCTCAGAAAATATAAGTGTATTGAAATTCCGAATAGTATTTGAAAATTAATTTAAAATACTGCCGTTAGAAATGTGACGAACTAAATTAGAAATGTGAATTAACATCTCATGTTTCAGGATGGCGAGCGCAGTTGCCAAACATTGCTTCGTAATTCATAAATAAATACATTCAACAGTCACATACATAGTTCTGACCCCACATTAAGATCAATTAAATCTTGAGTCGTGGGTATCAGAAATTACGAGAGACTTTTCGGTCTCTCAAACACCCAGATCCGAAACAAATATTTGTGGACCACACAAACATTTGTGTTGGTGCGGGGATCGAACCCGCGGCCTCTCGTTTAAAACGACCTCTAACCAACTACGCCACAGAGGTTGTCAATTCATGGTGTTGTTAATTTTGCTACTGTTTATGCGCGATCAAATCGCTTACCATCAGACGAATGGCATGCTCGTTTCGCCAATGAAAAGTCTCTCGTTTCTGATACCCACAACGTAATTAATACGTCTTAGTGTGGGATCAAGATTTCAAATGTGGCTGTTGGATATATGTAAGAAAGAAAGAAAGAAACACGATTTATTTGTCATAGTCGCAACATACACAAACATGGTAAAAATAAACAATAATAAATTTAAAATAAATAACAAAATAAAATAAAAAATAAAAAAACTGGTTGGTTGCGGCTGTGATCGGTAGGTGTCCCCTCAGCATAAATTATTGTATTATATGTATTTATTAAAAAAGTATACAAGTAACCTGGTACTGTTATGTTTACTTGTAATAAGCCCACATCTATATTTTCCTGTTATTTTTTCATATTCATAGGGCCATTTGAAAGTTTAATCAAAATTATGTAAATATTGGGTTTATCCTGCCATAATAAGGAAGACTGACAGAATATTTTGTGTATCTTTCATCAAAACCATCCTTGTAACTTGTCTTTTCATTGTATGCTTGGTCAGTGAATTGTGAGGTCCGAAGTTCGATTTCTGGCCAAGCGCATCTTGCCCTAGACTTTCAATGCCGCCTGTACAGCGTGCGATGGTCACCGAGGTGTTTTAGTTGGTATGCTGGCGTAGGGTTTGCTAGGGATGTGGTTTGACTGCAACATCTGCAGCGTGCCGGCTTGAAGGTTGGCGACACTGGGATAATTTTGTCGGCCTCCCCAGGGTTACTGGATACTTGAAGTTATATTTACGACAACATCAAGAAAAAAGTATAGGAATTAAGTAAGTCACATACATAGTCCTGACACCACACTAAGATCGAGACTTGTGTTGTGGATATCAGTAACTACGAGTGACTTTTCGGTCTCACAAACGCCCA
The DNA here is from genome assembly GCA_033459515.1 of Theretra japonica. Lineage (NCBI taxonomy): Eukaryota > Metazoa > Arthropoda > Insecta > Lepidoptera > Sphingidae > Theretra > Theretra japonica. The sequence continues at coordinate 5,827,386 of CM065950.1, forward strand.
GACCCGAAACAAATACTTGTGGTTCACACAAACATTTGTTTCAATGCGGGGATCAAACCCGCGGCATCTCATTTGACAGCCGGTGTCTAACTGACTGCGCCGTGGAGGCTGTCAAATTCAAAGAAGAATGAAGATCAGAAGACTTTTGTCTTTTGACATGACATGTATTACTTATTTAATTATATCGTTGTTGATTAGTCTACTATTAGGTTTGATAAGGTATCGTCAAGCTGAGGAATGGTTTGCCGTCACATGTGCTCCCTCCTTAAAATCCTGGCTCCTTCCGTCGTAGCGTATCATAGCTTGGGACCGCTGTCTGATACTATCGATGTTTTATCCGGACATTTGCGCTTACCATCAGATGCAGTGCATGCCAGAATATATCATTATCATCAGCCCGTTGCAGTCCACTGCTGGACATAGGTCTCTCCCAAGGTACGCCACAGAGCCCGGTCTGCTGCTTTATGCATCCAGTCGCTGCTGGCCCAGCCCGGCCCAGAATATATGTTACCGGCCAAACCCAATTTTAGGATAAACTAGTTTCGCCTAGGCAAAACTAGTTCTCCCTACACGTGATTGGACAAACCAGGATAACCTAGGCCAAGCCAGTGTAACACACATATTTACTACCAATTCTATGTAATTCCGAGATGATGTTAAGAAATAAATAAAAAATGAATGGTTTTCTGAATAAAGAAGTAAAACTTTTCCTTCTATTTTTACTTTTTGCTTCCGCTCCCCTCCCAATTGGGTAGGCAAAATATCCATGATCCAGCGTTGTAGATGTTCATGGGCGGCAGTGATCACTTACCATCAGGTGACCTGTTTGCCGAACACACACTAGTAAACTGAGACACTCGACCGCAGTGAAAAAGTCGTTAGGTTAGTTTATTAATTTTTTCAATATATTTTATTTTATCTACTTTTGTTCGTGTACCCTTACCATCGCTTTGTCTAGATCTTTGTATTCGTACTCATTGGCATTCAGAACACCCGATTTTAGAGTAAAGAACTTTGTATCCTATCGGTAAACGGGTGAACTAGTTTGTCCTAGGCGAAACTACACAAATAATAATCGTTTGAATCTTCAAAATGTATGGAGCAGCTGATTTTCTTTTCTCGATTTCAGGGTTGGCAACATAGTAAAAGTTGATCATTATTTTGATATAGCATCCCCCTTTCAGCTTTACATACCCTTTATGACTAAACCAGTATATATGTAAAAGAAGGTAAGCACCTAGGTGAGATTGGAAATAAAACACAAAAATAATTACACGTTTTTATTGAATATGCGTCTAACATATCATTGTTCGTCGTGCGTTTGTTACAAAATGTCCACCGGTACATAAACTCCGATCTAAACTACCCAGGAACAGAAACAAGCAATAAACATCGTAGTACATAACGTTCATTAGTGATTTATATACTTTTTACATTTCTCTACTTACACAATATAAATTTATACAAACATTTAATAAATGAAACACTATAACTAACATTGAGAAATAAATTTCCTTTTTTATTTACATAATCGTGTACTTTTCATGAATGGGGGCTCATCCATTCGCAGGCCGTGTTGCCAGCCCATCGAATTTACCTTTAATAACACGATCGAGTGAACACACGGCCACGAAAAGTACCTACCTACGATAGCAAAAATATAAAAAAACACGCAAACTAGATTACATTTAGGCATTAAACATTTCAAATTTTAATTTATATCGTTGATTTTTAAAAATATTTTCTGTGCTGACAACACTAAACAAAATGGCGTCAACCGAATGACATTTAGACCGTCTTGATATGTCACTAAGACAATAAATATTCCAAAAATCTTACGCTACGTCATAAGAAATGTATATTTACAAAATTTAAAGTACCGTTTCGTTTGTGCACGTCCTAGGCCCGTTAACTAAAGAATATCGGCTGGATCCGCCATTTTTCCTACTAGTAACAGCGCCCCTTATGAAAAGCTCTTTGAACGTCTCCCGGAATTGCCTAGACATGCCGCAATAGATGGCAAAATTGATGGGATACGAAACGATGATAAAGAAATTGGTAATCAAAATTAATATATTAGCAATATGATAGTCCAATATTTCTACTATCGTACTAGAAATAATGTGAAGAATAGTGACTACGGCTACAGGTATTTCGACCATTAGGAATACGGTGACGACCACGATGAGCATAAGCGTAGTGCAGTTGGAGTCGCGGAGTCTCTTGCACTCCGATTTCCTGTTTTCCTTGAACAGTTTCTGCCGGTTGATCTGGGCGGTGCGCATGGCCCTGAAGAGAAGAACGTTGAGGACCACCAGCGAAGTGCAGGGGATTAGATGCACGAACAGGACTCGGAACCCGTAGTACGTGATGAAGTAAGCGTCTAAAGACAACGCTTGCACCCATGGCGCCATTTCGATCTGGAAACAAATGCATTTTCATTACATACAGAACACTTTATTGAACACTAGCGGCGACCCGGCTCCGTCCGGGTGCAGATACACTTTTTTGAAAATATTCTATCGGCTATGTTAATCAGGGATAATGTAGGATTCCAATGGTGTCAACGGTCCACGCCATTCTGCGGGTCAAGGCACAGGCGGAAGATGCAGTGTCCCGGGGTAAGGTCGTGGTGGCGGTGTCTCTCGACATCGCCAACGCGTTCAACACCATGCCCTGGGCCTGCATCGAAGAAGCACTGCGGTACCACGAGGTGCCGCCCTACCTTCGGTGTCTGGTGCACGCGTACTTGTCTGACAGGTGCGTTGTGTATCCGGGCGCCGACGGGTGGCATCGTAGGGCAGTATCGCGCGGTGTTCCACAGAGCTCGGTCCTCGGGCCGCTCCTGTGGAACATCGGTTACGACTGGGTGCTCCGTGGTACCAACCTTCGGGGCGTCGCTGTCGTCTGCTATGCGGACGACACATTGGTGACAGCGACGGCCAGGACTTATAGGAGGTCAGCCCTGCTCGCCTCGTTCGGCACCGGACTGGTGGTGGGCAGGATTCGGCGACTAGGCCTCACGGTGGCTCTGAGTAAGACCGAGGCCGTGTGTTTTCACGGACCTCGGTGTGGGCCACCGCCAGAGGCTCACCTCACGGTGGACGGCGTGCGGATTCCTGTCGGCTCGAGCATGAAATACCTCGGGCTCTTTCTCGACAGCCGATGGGATTTCCGCACGCATTTTGAGACGTTGTCGCCGAAGCTGGTGAAGGCGGCGGGCGCACTTGGGCGCCTGCTGCCCAACACCGATGGTCCTGGCATTCCTTGCCGAAACTTATATGCTGGAGTCGTGCGGTCTATGGCCCTTTACGGTTGCCCCGTTTGGGCCAATTTCCTTGGCGGTCGCTGCGTCCGCTTGCTGCATCGTCCGCAGCGCATGGTGGCGCAGCGCATCGTCAGGGGCTACCGCACGATCTCGCATGAGGCGGCCTGCGTGTTGGCGGGTACTCTGCCTTGGGAGCTGGACGCACAGGCCCTCTCGTCAGTATTTTTCTGGCGGGAGGAGGCGTTCAGACTCGGGCAGAGGCCGGCCCTCCGAGAGGTCGAGGCCATGAAGGCCTCCCTCCGCAGGGCCGCCGTGGAGGAGTGGCGTTCCAGGCTGGAGAACCCGAGTGCGGGCGTGAGGACCGTCGCGGCAGTGCGACCTGTCCTCGAACAGTGGATGGACAGGCGCCACGGTGCGCCGACATACCGGCTGACGCAGGTGCTCACCGGGCATGGTTGCTTCGGTGAGTACCTGTGGCGCGTAGCCGGAGCGGAGGAGTCCGCCGTGTGCCACCACTGTGGCAACTGCCGTGAGGACACGGCCCAGCACACGCTGGAGGAGTGCCCAGCCTGGGACGATGAGCGCAGCGCTCTCGAATCGGTCGTAGGAAGGGACCTCTCGCTGCCGGCCGTGGTCGCCAGCATGGTCGGCAGTCGGAGGTCATGGCGAGCCATGCTCTCCTTCTGCGAATGCGTCATTTCGCAGAAGGAGAGCGCCGAGCGGGATCGGGAGCAGACCGATCCCGCTCGTCTCCAAAGGAGACGAAGGAGGCGCCGGGATGTCACCTAACCCGGCGCCGGAGAGGCCACATGGGGTCGCCGTCCCTATCCTGGCGGCCCCCGAGACGTGACGCAACATGCGTCCCATGCCGCGTCGCAATGCGGCAGTGCACATGGAGGCGGTCCCGGCGCAATCCACACACGGTATCCCGGGGCCGTCTCTGAGGGTGCACCGATGGTGGCCAACGCGGGGTTTTTAGTCGGTATTTCGGCGCGTAGCTTATGGTAGGGACCCGACCCAGCAGCCGCCCGTCCACATCCACGGGCGGCACAACATCTCGCTGGGTCGGAAGGCGCCGGTGAGTCCGACACACCCCCGCCCCTCCGGGGGTGGGATGGTCCGTCAAGGGATTTTCCCCGCGAAAAGAAAAAAAAAAAAAAAAAAGGATTCCAATGGTGAAAGAATTTTTCTAATCGGTCCAGTAGCTTCTGAACCTATTCAATGCAAACAAACAATAAAATATTTCCTCTTTATAATATTGTACATATTGATCAGAACATGTATGAAAATTAGCAAACCTTACAAATTAGTTGATAAATAATCGCTTTGACATGAGTTATGAGCTATTTATTCTAGGCTACCGTAAAACGATAGAACCGATCGTAAGAGAAGAAATAAATTCATTATATGTATGGTATAAATTACGGAGGCATTCGACTGTCAACAAAAATATTGACAGTCGAAAATAATAATAAATTAATAAATGTCTAAAGGCTGATCCCGAAAATAAATCAAACAAGGTGAGTGTGGGCGTGACGATAAACCTTTGGCCGGATTTCTCTATTTTCGGATTCGGTCCTTAAATAGAGATCAAGTATGTTTATCAATTTAGGTCGTAAGGCAACTTCTGTGAACCAAGATCGATAGAAACACTTTGGTAGTGTCATTATTTTTGTCTTTACTCCAAATATATCAATAAAATTAATGAAAGATTGTAACTAAAGTATCAAGAACAAATTTGATCCTTTGATGCTATTTGTGAAATTTGTTTCAATAGTAAGTATGGTGGACACCAAAAAGCTTAGAAATTATCTCTCTCTATATCTCTTTAGCTACAGGAAGTCCACTGCTGACCATAGGCCTCCACCAAGGATCTCCACATTGGCCTGACATTAGAAATTATGCCACATAAACATAATTTCCAATCAATCCAATCCATCAGCCAAAGGAAGTCCACTGCTGAACATAGGCCTCTCCTAATGATTTCCACAGTGACCTGCTGGAGGCAGCCTGCATCCAGCGACGTTCCGCGACCTTTACCAGGTCGTTTGACCACCTAGTGAATTTAGGTCAAACATAATTTAGGTCTTATTAAATGGAGCACTCGGCAGAGGTATGTTTCTTTTTGTATAAAGATTCTTCTAAAGTCGTTTAATTTCACTTCCAAAAGGTATGCACTTGGAAATCGCTCAGCTTCGAGGCAAAGAATTTATATGTGTATATATGTATCAGCCCATATACGTCCCACTGCTGGGAACGGGGCTACTCTACAACCGAGAGAATCGATAGAGAGTGGTTAGGCCATATAGTCCAGCACGCTGGCCTAGTGCGGGTTAGCGGACTTACATACCGTAGAAATTCTTTAAAATCGCTACGGTATGCAGGTTTCCTCACGATGTTTTCCTTCACCGTTAAAGTGTGTGGTGATTGACTATCAATACACACATAGCTCCGAAAAGTCAGAGGTTTGCCCTGGGATTTGAACCCGCGACCACCGTCAACATGTAGGCAGCCGAGTCTGGGCCGTTTACCAACAGGCCACCACGCACTTAAGAATTTACTAATGAACAATTACCCAAACCCTTAAATTAATCTTATTCCTAATATTGAAACTCACAAATTATCAAAAAGGTTTTATCTAATTTGCTCCTAAGTCCTAAGACTTTCAAAGTTTAACCCTGATAACTTAATGAGGACAAAAATTAAAATATAGTTTTCGTTTCATTGAAAATTTCCAACGTAATTTCTCCCCAATAAAGTTTGCCGCTTAACAGCAACCTAAATGACTCAGTACCGGGGCACTGGCCAGTAGGGTTGCCACTTACGTGTATATACAGAGAGGTAGAGAACAAGGTAAAGAACTTCAAAATAATTCAGTTACATTAAAAAAAATCAAAAAGATTAGTATTTTGAAATGAATGAAAAATACATACATACATACATAATCATCACGCCTGTATCCCATAGGGGTAGGCAGAGACTATGGATCGCCACTTTGCTCGATCCTGACATACTACTTTCGCTTCATCCACATTCATCAATGTCTTCATGCATGCCCGTCGGTTCAGGGTACTTTTGACCTGGCCCTTGTTGAGGATATCACCGATTTGGATGGTGTAGGTTCGGTGAGGTCGACCCCTACCGACTCTTCCATGAACGAAAAATATATGTATTATATCGCAATGGCAAAGAGACAGCGCAAGTTATGGTAAGTGCAGTCCGGATATGATATCACAGATTGGAGACTGTCCCGCCCTCACAGTCATCACTGCAACTCCTGTAAGCCACGATCAACAGCATTGTAATGACACCGAGCATTGAAGCTAAGCGAGTCTCCGGGAATGTCTAACTTGTCTTTAATCCGCAACGAAATCAATCATAAAGTTAAATTAATAGGAGGAGTTGGAAATAACATTGGATATCGTATTCCGATAGATTAAAGTCGCTACGCTTTAACACTTTAACGCTTCGCTTTAACGCTTCGTCGCTTTAACGGTGAAGGAAAACATCGTGAGGAAACCTGCATACCGTAGCGATTTTAAAGAATTTCTACGGTATGTAAGTCCGCCAACCCGCACTAAGCCAGCGTGGTGGACTATATGGCCTAAACACTCTCAATCGATTCTCTCGATTGTAGAGTAGGCCCGTGCCCAGCAGTGGGACGTATATGGGCTGATAAAAAAAAAAGTCGCAACGAGACTACATACGGCAAACTATGATATTCCATCATGTTAAATCCAGGGCTACGACAGAGCGACATATTAATCAAATATTTTAAAACAGCAGTGCAGTTCAAAAGCGGATAATACATAGAAATAATAAAATTATCACTTGACAACCCTATTAAATCACATAATAAAGATTTCCTATTATATAAGTTCCGTATTAAAATGAGTTGACGAACAATGGAAAATTGATTTACGGTCAATTTCGTTCGTTTCAGGGCTAATGCTGCGCATCCATTAAACCGTTTTGTATGAAATTTGTTACAAGCAATACTCAAGGGATCTGGTCCGCTCACCCTTGGCTAATACGCCATTCCGTCCCTAATGGATAGTTACCTTTACGGGCGAACAGAGATTTAATTTTGTGAAATATAATCCTTTGGGTAGTTGAAGAAAACTAGTTATATTTCAATTTCGTTGTTATGAAAGTTGTTTGTTACTGATCGGTTAGTTTAGGGTAGGTTAGGAGGGGAGTATTGTGTAAAAACCTTAAAATTTTGAAACTCATTATATACCGTGTGATATTGACATATTGTATTTAATTTAAACCACCTGTTCCTAACCACCCCAAGTAAATGAACCAAGTTTAAAAAAAAAAGTCCTGGTAGTTTTGCCAAAAATCGCGATTTTAGTTTTCAAGGCTTTTGATCAAACCGTATAGGCACCAGTCTTTTTACGGCTCAGGTAGGTTCCCGAACCAAACGGAAATTCCACTAAGCGGTAAAAATACTCGTACAGAGTGGCCAAATATTGTGAAAACTAAAATCACGATTTTTGTCACAAAATCATCTTTGATATTTTTCAAATTTTGTACAATGTCAGGCTGAAATGACGAGAAACATATGGTTTAAATTAAATAGCAAAGATCTAAATCACCACAGGGTGACATACAGATGTCAGCCCATAGTTGAGCGTGGAACCTTCTCTGCAGTAGAAAGTTCTATCAACAGTGCTTAGGTACACTTTGTTCCAAAACATTGACCTGTTGCAGGTCGGCGGACTTTTTACCAAAGGAACTGTTGTAAAAATATGTATGCACGTGTAAAGTGTGTTAATTCACTGACAATATACAAATAACAACATGGCACCGTAAAGGGATAGGTGTGAATCAATCTAGCGACCTTCTCGCCATAAACATAATTATGTTAACGAAAAACCATTAAAGTATTATTTTGGAGCAGACATTCCGAGGTGGTCAGATGACCTGGTCAAGGTCTCCAACAGGTCGCTGTGGAAATCATTGGGGGAGGCCTATGTTCAGCAGTGGACTTCCTTTGGCTGATGGATGGATGGATGATTCGGAATAAAGTCTGAGCACGTGTATCATACACGCTGGATATCATTGAAGCGAGAGGGAAGATATTATGACTGCGTAAGAGTGACAGAGAAAGAAACACAAAATGGCGGTACAGTACCAAATTTCTTGCGAACGTTTTGTTCATTGTCCCCTCTATTATATCTTACTAACAAAATACTAAAAGTGATATTGGATTTTTGTATGCATTATCAGCCCGGAGTCAGGAATTTGTGCCCGATATGCCGATAGGCTCGCCCCTATCACATCGTGGGATGGAACACTCAAGGCGAAACGTGGGTGTCCTGGTAGCACCTCTGCCTACCCCTTCTGGGAAGAAGGCGTGAGTTTATGTATGTATGTAACAAAATACTATTACTTAACTTAAAAAGTAAGACAATTTTATTAATGTATTCTGTAGCAAGATCCATTCTAAAGCAATGGTCCAGATGAGGTCGTTAATTCTGAAACCGGAGGTCCAACTATTGATGGAGTATAATATAAATTCCGACCCTGCGCGGAAGTTGGAAACTCTCAGAAATATGAGGTTTATCCGTGTACTTGCGAGTGTTTTGAATAAAAGCCAATAGTAATGGGACGTTACTGGCTAAAGAATAGGGATGATTATCGCAAAACTTTGATTTTGAACGCCTTTTACCAGGATGTCTTGTTTTTTGCATAGGTCCGGCAAACGAGCAAACAGGTCACCTGATGCTAAGTGACCACTGCCGCCCATGAACATCCCCAACGCTTGTTTCATAAATGTGTTGCCGGCCCTTAAAATCAGGAGGGAAAAAGGATGGGAAGAGGAAAAGGGTATTGGGCATCCAGCAACCTCACTCACCGAACGAAACGCAACAGCAAAGCTGTCGCTTCACGTCGATCCTTTATGAGATAGTGGTACCACCCCGGACGAGCCTGCCCATTTATGCTCAGTCATGACTGACAGCAGAGTGGCTCTACCACAGTAATGTCTATCGCTTGTCAATGTACTATCAGAAATAAGCTTCATGAGAACTGGATATACTACTTTTTTTTATTTATCCTATATTTAAAATAAGTATTATCAGATACTGGGTCAAAGTTACCTAGTTGACTATACGTTCAACTGTTGAGCTTCGATTGAGGTCTTCAATTAAAATTTCAAATAAATACATAATTGAAATCAATAAATAAACACAACATAAACTGTGTATAAATAAGTTAAGTCCATATCTCAATCCAAGCTGACGCACGCTTAATCAGGGCTAAGCGTCTGTCAGACTCAGACAGCGACTTAATCTTAAGAAATAAAGACTTTGACCGATTGTACTCGCGATGTTTCAGCAGACAACAAAGATTAACTTCGCTTATACGATTTAAAGTTTACTCTGAAATATTTATCGGTGTTTAAACGGTTATTGGTTTTCTTATCAGAAACATTAAGTTTGGTGGTGTTGTGAAAGTGGATGATTTAGTTCGGGTTATAAGTTTACGTCTAATCTTGACTTAAACCAATCTTATTTTGTTGCGAAGAAATAAGGAGTCTAGTTACTTTGTTAATAGTTAATATAGATATACATTTCAAGATACATAATACTAGTGGCCCGACCCGGCTTCGGCCGGGCGCAGACACTTTATATGACCAGTCATCATCAGACACACATTATTTCGCGTGCTAACTGTTTTATATACAAACGGAACGTGAACGCCGCCCTTTATACTGCTTGTTTCGTTCTGGCCTGTTACGTCCAATCCTGTCCCGTCTCAATGCATCCCGTGTGTTCCATGACTCAGGCATGTAATCGTGTCCTCTTATACCCCATTAATCCCCTTACATGTTCTATCTCAACCCATCTCTTTGATATTGAAACAGTAGCAAATATACATATTTGAATTCCTTTCTCACACCACGGAAAAACTATATTTTCGGGATAAAAAATAGCCAATGCATTAATCCCAGGTATCAAGTACCCCTAAACTAAATTTCATCAAAATTGGTCGAGCCGTTTTAACGTCAAGAAGTAGCAAAGACACAAACTTACGCCTTTATAATGTTAGTAGGATATGAGGTGATGCATAATATATATCCACCCGGAGATATCTGCCCCATCATATTAAGGTATTTTGCGTTTCGGGTTCATCCTGTGCATGTCCGGGTATAATCAAGCTAGCATTATTGTATCCACTGCCGAGAGATGACGAGCCCCCGCCGGTTGATACTTAAGCCCCATTTACACTGAGAGACTTTCTCGGGGCGAGAATCGTATGTGATTATCGCATGACGTTACCTCCAAGCGCTATAAAGAAACGTGATGTGATAAATGTTTATAAGATGCGACATTTTTATATCCTTACGATAATCGTATCTTCGAAGCGAACAACTCTCCCCGTGTAAATGAGGCTTTACTCTATTTAGACTGCAAAGGTAACATTTTTTAATTTTATTTTTTATTACGATGAATGGTGAGACGAGCATGCCATGGGCCTAATGGTATACGACCGCTCATGGACAGTAGCAAAATCAAACAACACCATGACTTACAAAGCAATGCTTGGCATTTCACCGCGTTCGCCATCCCGAGACATAAGATGTTAAGTCTCATTATATCCAGTAGTTACGCTGGCTACAATGTCCTTCAATCCGGAACACAACAGTGCATTTGAACTGCTGTTTGACGGCAGAAGTAGACATTGTAGTAGTACCTACCTAGGCGGCCTCTCACATATGAGAGATCTACCACCAGTAACATAATAAACAATAAATAAATACACCCAACGGTCACATACGTAGCCCTGACCCCACATTAAGATCAATAAAGTCTTGTGTCGTGGGTATCAGAAGCTACGAGAGACTTTTCGGTCTCACAAACACCCAGACCCGAGACAAATACTTGTGGGCCTCACAAACATTTGCTTCGGTGCGGGGATCGAACCCGTGGCCTCTCGTTTCACAGACGGTGTTGAACCAACTGCGCCATCGAGGCTGTTATACATCCGGCTTTTGCATTACCGTGCGAAGCCAGTAGAAGAAAAATATAAATAGTAAACTCGTATTTTTTTTTTGTATTGTATCAGCCCATATACGACGCACTGCAGGGCACGGGCCTCCTCTACAATCGAGAGTACGATTGAGAGTGGTTAGGCCATATAGTCCACCACGCTGGCCTAGTGCGGGTTGGCGGACTTACACACCGTAGATTTTTTTTAAATCGCTACGGTGTGCTATACGGTATACTCGTATTAGCTGGTAGTATTTACCCGGCAGACCTCCTCGAAGTGTCCATGCCAGACGGTGACGTGCGGCACGTAGCGTCGCTCGAAGAACCTCGGCAGCTGGTGCAGGAAGGCCGCCACGCCGATGTAGATCAGGCATTTCATCACGCGGGGCATTGTGCACCTGGGGTAAAGGAGGAGGGTTATACATACATACATAGTACATACATAAATGCACACTATTTTGGTGACAACACTAGATGTGAGACCAGGACACCCACGCCTTGTGTGTTTCGACCCATGTGATAGGGGACGGATCTATTTCCATATCGGTCACAAAATTCCTGACTCCAGGCTGATACTGAATAGAAAAATCCACTATAACTTTACTCGATCCGGGATTCAAACCCGAAACTTCAGCAGGTTCGTAACCGTACCGTAGTACAACTTGCGCCACCCCTCTACAACATTGTGGGCAACACACAAGGCAAACCTTGCGTGTTTTGGTCAAGGGAACCTCTACCTACCCCTTCCGGGAAAAAGGCGTGAGTTTATGTAGGTACTAATATAGCCGTTCTACCAACATTACGAACAAAAGATATCTACGTTTTTTAAGACGCAAATGTATGACACCACTCCCTCTTTATTATAAATAAATACTTTTAGGTCTGTGGTAGGATATTCGTGAACACCCGGAAAGCGGCTTCCGTATACAATGGAGGTAATGTGAATGACCACTATACTACCGAGGAGTACCTTTAACGGTGAAGGAAAACATCGTGAGGAAACCTGCATACCGTAGCGATTTTAAAAGAATTTCTACAGTATGTAAGTCCGTCAACCCGCACTAGGCCAGCGTGGTGGACTATATGGCCTAACCACTCTCAATCGATTCTCTCGATTGTAGAGTAGGCCCGTGCCCAGCAGTGGGACGTATATGGGCTGATACATACATACATAATGTGACTGACACTAATGTGCCGTGTTTTGGATTTATTGTGTATATTAATTATCTGACTGTATAATTGTATTGACTGTCGACAACTAACTTACGCCGATGCGCCGATAGCCTATTTAGAATTACGCCTATTTTAAAATTCCCGTCAGTTGCGTTGGAGAGTATTTGTCGAGCCAGTAAAAATATCTTCTATTGTATCACAATCAATAATTATTATAACAAACTTCTGGGTAGTAACAGATCTATCGGATTGTAAAAATAAACTCGATCTTATATTGCTAGTACATTTATTTAACATAGGCAAAATCCTCTTGGATCCCTGTTGACCTTGGGTATGATAGATTGATTATACCGGATTTTTACCGGCTAAAAACCTCATGGCCACTTTCAGCACAAATAGTGGACTTCGGAATCTCACGAGGAACACCACAGCAATATTGCTAGTACCTACTTGAACAACTGTAGTACACGTCAAATGAGAAGCTTCTCTTGACGTTTCGAAGTAATCAAGATGGCGATTCAAAATGGCCGCCGACATTTCTGACGTATTTAATCAATTTTACAATCGTAAAATGTAATAATTTAGGTTAATACCACTTATTTAATATTCCAAAATAAGCGGAATGTGTTTTTAAAGTGCTAATAAACAGACAAGCCGCAGATGCGTTTTAATACAATATTTTTACGATTATTCCGATTTTTAAGTGCCCGCCATTCGCCAGTTATAAAGTGTGATTTCGACATCTTTGGTTTCGAGTTAATGAACGCGAGTAAAATTCTGTAGTTTATGGACATTTTATGGGTTATTTTCGTGATTAATTTCGCAATCTTGAGTATATTTCGTAAATCTGAATTCAAGATTTCATGTGATTAGCAGATACCGCTATAAAATGTTATCTGACTAACAAAATAAACTTTAGTGATCTTGATTCTAGAAATCAACATAATTTTATTTGTATTAATCAACAAAAATACCAATATACAGTATAACCAAGACGCGCATTTGGGTATCTCAATTGTAGTATTAAAAAATGTTTGTATTACGAGTATATTAGAATATTACCATAAAATCAAGCAAAATTTTTAAATTCAGACAACAAGAACACGCATTCGGACAATCCTGAAACGTTATAAATAACGATAATCCTCGCGAAATACGTTGTGTGTTACAAATGCGGTTATTATCAGTGTAATGTTGATTTTATTAAGGATATATAGTTATAACTGCGCCACGGAGACTGTCCAACCAATTGAGCGCGAACTGTGGATGCATTTGCCCAGCAGTGGGATGATGTATAAAAAAAGTACTGTAAATTACATTTGCAGTAAGGCTTTAATAATCAGCGGATCTTAGTGGCGATGTAGTTATGGCTAGGCAGGTCAGGCCAAACCGACGGACAAACACGGACTCGCGCGTTTTACTGGCCCGTTTTATTACGAGTCGTAAACGAATCGTACTTTGTGTCAGAAAGTTGCCGGGCCCTACGCTTGGAACTCGATAGAAAGAAAGGAACTATTTTATTCATGACAGCACAGCATACAACGCAGTGTAGAACAAAACACATAATAAAACCTATTTCATTGTACACGTTGGTTAGTTTGCTTATTGACCTTTTTTTGTATTGTATCAGCCCATATACGACCCACTGCAGGGCACGGGCCTCCTCTACAATCGAAAGTACGATTGAGAGTGGTTAGGCCATATAGTCCACCACGCTGGCCTAGTGCGGGTTGGCGGACTTACACACCGTAGAATTTTTTTTTTAAATCGCTACGGTATGCAGGTTTCCTCACGATGTTTTCCTTCACCGTTAAAGTGCGTGGTGATTGACTATCAATACACACATAACTCCGAAAAGTCAGAGGTGTGCCCTGGGATTTGAACCCGCGACCACCGTGAACATGTAGGCAGCCGAGTCTGGTCCGATACCACGAGGCCACCACGCACTTACCTTATTGACCTTACTAGCCAGCAAATCAAAATATATGCGTAAGATATTGATAGCGGGTCGCCAAGTACCAAACCTATGCATTAATGCATTAATTACCTATTAATGTATGTCCTACGTGTTTGGTTTCTTTTGGTGGTTATTTATGAATTTGTGGCAAGTATTGGGAGTAGCAATGGTAGAATTGGTAGAGCGTTCTTGTAGGTTATTCTGTATGCTACAGTAATGTGTTGGCTCGAATTGGGTGGTATCTTTGGTTCGTAGAAAACCGACGTATAAGTCGACAATGAATTCTCGAAAGTCGATACTGAAACCCTTAGTAGGAGCGGAGTCACGTAAACATAATTTTGACGGAATGGTGGAAAAGAATGGATTATTTTATAAAGGGAAAACTCGTAAAAGCGTTATTTAATGGAGTCGCTACGTGGTGTCCAAAATAGCCTGATTTTTTCTATTCGCCATTCTTTATTTGTGGGAAAGAATAATTTGCCGCTGCGGTTTGAGAGAATTAGTTTTTTATTGTTAACATCACTTCTATCTCGGGTGACTTATACAATAATGGTGACGGAAAACATGGTATGGGAACCTGTGTACTATAGATCTCGTAACTAGATTTTCCATGGTATGTTAAATTCATTAACCCGTACTAGACCAGCGTGGATTATGACCTAACCCCCTCTCAACCGAGCGCCAAACAGAAGGCCGTTATAATATTGTCATATAAGGATCATTTATACATCTTTATTTCAAATTATGTATCTTTATCAGCCCATATACCACTGCAGGGCAAGGGCCTCCTCTACAATTCAGAGTACGATTGAAAAGGGTTAGGCCATATACAATTTAGTACAATAACTTTCCTTCTCCTTTTTTAGGTACACAATAGCCTTCAATATTTTCCTTGCCTGTGTGATCGTTTGACAAAGACTTGGCTAGATGTTGATTATTGCGTATCAGAGTTTCTTACGGGCCATGGTAACGTTAAGTCTAAACTGTACTCATTTAAGCTCGTTAATGCGCCTTCGTGCCCATGTTCAACACCTAATTGGGTATACGAACAGTCCGCGTCATATACTTTGGGAGTCTTTGGCAGAATGAGCGTAGAACCATCCTGGATGGTATGCAAATATCATCTGGAGTTGTATACTACATGGACTGTGTAGAGACTAGGAGGAATTTCCGTGCTTTCCGGCGTTTTCGCCATACCTATTATTTGAATCCATTATAACAGATCACTCAATAAGTCCCATTTAAATATAACAATGCTTTGATCCGTGGTGCTTTACAGCTGGCTTCTCTTGCTGTAAGTCTTTATGCGAGGTTATTTACCTCTTTAGTTCATTGTTTTTGTCACCCGCTTTGTTACGGAGGGTAGTGGACAATAATTTATTAATTTAACTTTATGATAGATTTCGTTGCGAATTAAAGACAATTTGGACATTCCCGGAGACTTGAGAGACAGCTGATCCTGGCGTACAGGAGTTGCAGTGGTGGGTGTGGGGGCGGGAGTGGGGCAGTCTCCAAACACGGTAGATTCAGGAAAACCACAATAAATCCTAAGGAATTTACCAGCAGTAAGTAATAAAGTTGTTATTTCAATGAATCAGTTTCGACGAATCTATCGGAATTCTTTGATTCGTGGAAACCTGCGGACCATCTGCTGTGGTTGATCGCACAACCATACCTGCCTTGAAAAATACCATTTTATTGCTTTATAGTGTGGGCTTGCGGCCAGTTTCGGCTTAATTGCAGATTCGGTTTTGTCACATAAGAACGTTTTATGCTGATGGATGTTCGTATTTGTACATTAGAGTGAGGTATACACTATGAACACTAATAATAGTGACTGACGCAAGTGTCGCATTTCGGCCCTAGCCGACATTTTGTTAGCAGCCAATGAGTTTAATTAACTGTCGATTGATTTTGTATCAGCCCGTATACGTCCCACTGCACTGGTCCACTGCACCTTCCACTCTACTGTAGAGCTCGGGCCTTCTTCTTTCGAGAGTAAGAGGGGTTAGTCCATATAGTCTACCACGCTGGCCTAGTGCAGGTTTCTTTAAAATCACTATGGTATGCAGGTTTCTTCACAATGTTTTCCTTCACCGTTATAGTGCGTGGTGATTGACTATCAATACACATAACTTTCCAAGCGAACTATCAATACACACAGAACTTTATTTACTTTTTAATATTTTACCCGAAAATTCGGCCTCAATGCATTGTAAGCCCATCTCTACAGTTTTACAACATTTTAACGAGCGCTCGACGCCAAAACAAATTGCGGCCTATACTAAACGGGTGTTTGTTTGTGCTGCGGCCGCAAAGTATTTATGTTAAATTATTTAAAATAAACTCGTTAACTGACTACACATGTGCTCGTGGACTTTATTTTAGATTTGGGGATTTTTGAAATTGAGCCTTGTTTGTTAGAAATACCTACAGTGTTAGTGGGTACGACTGTATGCGTGAAGTGACTGTTAGGTCTCTCATATACTTTCATATACCTAGCCGCCTGGGTAGGTACCATCGGAATCTCCCGCCCCTCTCTATTTCTCCCGCCAAACAGCGGTGTAAACGCATTGTTATGTTCAGGTTTGAAGGACATTGTAGCCAAAATTATTACTGGACGTAATGAGACTTAACATCTTACGTCTCAGGATGACGAGTGTAGTTGAATGCCAAGCATTGCTTTGTAATCCATAGTGTTGTTTGATTTTGCTACTGTCCATGAGCGGTTGTATCGCTTACCATCAGACGAATGGCATGCTCGTCTCGCAATTCATTGCAATAAAAAAACTGAGTGGTGGCTTGCTGGTAATGGACCAGACGCGGCTGCTAACATATTAACGGTGGTTGCAGATTCAAATTCCTTGACTTTTTGGAGTCATGGGTGTATTGATAGTCAATCACTGTGACAGTGAAGGAAAACATCGTCAGGAAACTTGCAAACCATAGCGATATACACATTTTTATGGTATGTAAAGTCCGCTAACCCTAAATAGGCCAGCGTGGTGAATTACATGGTCTAACCCCTCTCAATCGTACTCTTGATTGTAGAGGAGGCCCGCGCCCTGCAGTGGGACGTATATGGGATGACTATGACACACATGACTCCGAAAATTCAGAGGTGTGCCCTGTGATTTGAACTTGCGATCATCGTACAAGGTTGTATGTTCTCATTTATCGTTAATTTCTCGCACCAGATTGTTTTCATAGCGATACAGTGGATGTGCGTGACGTATTTGAGGAATTCAGCGTCCCCACATTCCGTCATAATCCTTGCTCACTCGGGAATGTCTCCTTGGATTACGGCATGCGGTAATGTTCATTGGTATGGCAGGAATTTTGCTAAATTATTGAATCTGCGGATTAGCAAGTTGAAGTGGCAATGGGCGGGGCACATAGCACGGAGAACTGATGGCCGATGGGGCCAAAAAGTTCTCGAATGGAGGCCACGAAGCGGAAAGCGCAGCGTGGGACGTCCACCCACTAGGTGGTCAGACGACCTGGTAAAGGTCGCGGGACGTCGCTGGATGCAGGCTGCCTCCAACAGGTCACTGTGGAAATCATTGGGAGAGGCCTATGTTCAGCAGTGGACTTCCTTTGGCTGATGGATGGATGGATGATTGAATCTGTGTTGGGATCATGGTCCCATACTAGCCTTTTGTTTTAAGAAAGAAAGAAAGAAAGAAAATACATTTATTATTAGATAGATGAAGATAGTTTTAGATAGATGAAGGGTAAAGATGGTATCTATAACTTAAAGACCATATGCGTCAATATCTTCTAAAATTCTTAACATGTATATGTTACCGGAAATGTATGAAATTTAGGAGTTGTGTACAATTCCTAGGAAATGTATACAATTTCGAGAATGTTTAGGAAATGTATAAAATAATGATTCGAATACGCTGTAATACAATAATTTCCTGGGAAATGTATAAATTTTCTACAATATATAAAAAATAATGCTTCTGTGAATAAAGTATCAAAATTAAAAACGCAGTAGTAAACTGGGAATCAAAATACCCGACCGCAACGAAACATTCGTTAGGTTATGTTAGGTTAGTTTATTTCCATTTTTAATAAACTTTTTATTATATATTTTTTTATTGAATCCACATTTTTTTCTTGTATAATTTATCTCAATCCTAACCTAACCTAAGTATCCCTTTTTTGTCTTAAGTATACCTGGGCATTCGTTAGCGTTCGAACTCTCTCACATTCAGAATGTACTAAATTTCCGACCGCTATTTAGGAAATGCATACATTTCCTAGGAATTGTATACAATGACGGATTTCATACATTTCCGGTAACATATACACTATTGGGGAACCTCAATTCAATAAATAAATAAACTTTCCTACCGAAAATATTGTTCTATACACCAGCTGATTAATATTGCTATTTCTGATTAACAATATTAAAGTAATGTAAAATTAATAAACTTGGATTATGGGTGCATAAATATCTTCTTATTTTTTATATAAATATATAGTTTCTATTGATTTCTATATACGCTTCAAATCACTTAGGAGATATTGGCAACTCAAGGTCGTTATGTTTTTTCACATTCGGGAACTTTAAACTTCAATAAGTGCTAGAAAATTTGATTGTTGTATATTTTGTATTTATTATATGATTAATGTTAGAATTTACTTAAACCAACAAGAATCATAGTAATATACCAAACAGTAAAATACATAATCCTGATCCATTTTAAGATCAATCATAAGAAGCTCAAAGCGGAAAGCGCAGCGTGGGACGTCCACCGACTAGGTGGTCAGACGACCTGGTAAAGGTCGCGGGACGTCGCTGGATGCAGGCTGCCTCCAACAGGTCACTGTGGAAATCATTAGGAGAGGCCTATGTTCAGCAGTGGACTTCCTTTGGCTGATGGATGGATGGATAAGAAGCTCCGTGGCGCAGTTGTTTGGACGCCGCCTGTGAAACGAGAGGCCGCGGGTTCGATCCCCGCACCGAGATAAATGTTTATGAGGCCCACAAGTATTTGCCTCTGGGTGTTTGTGAGACCGAAAAGTCTCTTGTAGCTTCTGATACCCACAAGACTTAAATGATCTTAATGTGGGATCAGGACTACGTATGTACTGTTGAGTCTATTTATTTATTATTATTTATAATGTGGTATCAGAAACTACGATCGACTTTTCGGTCTCAAAACACCCAGAGACCAAACAAATGCACACAAAAAGTCTTCGTGTGGTGATCGAACCTTGGTCTCTCGTCTCACAGCCTTACCAACAGCGCCACAGACGCATAAAATATTAATTACTGCATCTGTAATTGGTTTATGCAGGCGCACAATGATTTAATTGCAGGCTTCGAACACGCTCGAGAGCAATTAGAGCGATGGATTACTGCTACAAAGCGTTTCCCTGAAGCATCTATGGCTTTCCTCGATGATTGCCAACGTCAGATGCGGTTAGATGTTCATTGTCAGTGGTCTGTAAATGGCGCTTTATTTGCTAATTAATTTAGTTTTAATTTAGCTATAGGTACTGATATTATGGACAGTATCAGTGCAGTTGAACTACGGTGCCATTACAACGCTGAGGTTTCGGGTTCGAATCCTAGGGCGGGCAAAGTGCTATTGGATTTTTCTTTACATTATTATTAGCTCGGAGTCTGAAATTTATGCCCGATATGGCAATAGGCCCCTTATCACATCGTGTGACGGTACGGACACATAAGGCGAAACGTGAGTGTCCTGGTAGCATCTCTGCCTACACCTTTTGGGAAAAAGGCGTGAGTTAATGTATGATATTTTGAAGCGTGCTAATGCTAACAAATCGTCTTTTTTTTCAACGGGGTCGAATTATTAATCTTATCTTCTGCTTTCGTTTTTCGAAACGTTTTACACCCGGTATATGAGTAATAGTTTTTTAGTCAGATTCTTTGAAACCACCAATCACGTTATTCTTATAAAACAGACTATTTCAAAGATTTAACACCATATCTTAACGCGAGATATAAAGCAAGAAGCACGGAGTACAAGACGCTTGGTAAAGATATCGTTTATCCGACGCGGCGAGTGTGATTCAATCTAACAGCAGAGCAGACACACTGCACAGCCGAGCACCACTCTCCACTAACATTGAAAAGATACTCGGACTGTACCCATTGTTCTGTTGAAATAAAACGAAATCTTACGGATTTCATTGCGAATTTGACCACGAAAACTGTCAAGTACACGAAATCTAAACGTCGGGAAATTAAAAAATGTAAAAATTAAATCAAATTCGCGATAAAATCCATAAGATTTCGTTTTATTTCAATGTGTAACATTCGCGTATCCCAAGACACCGTTACACATTATCCTGATTTATTTCTTATTCAGCTCGCCAAAATTATTGTAAAAGACTAAATATTATTTTAAATTATAAATATCAGTAGAATTTGTTTTGGAAATTTTAAAGAGTGGATAAAATTGACGTATAATGAATCGTTATGACAAAACTACTAGTCGGAAATCAGACGCTTGTGTGTCTCGCCGTGATTGGTTTTCCACCATCGTGTACGGTGGTCGCTATTCGGGAGGATAGGAATTTCCTACCAATATTTTTCATGCAAAGTTGACACCGCAATTTTCATGCCATTAGGCTTTTTTTATTGCACAGGTCTGGTAAACGAGAAACAGGTCACGTGATGGTAAGTGATCACTGCACATGAACATCCACAGCGCTGGATCATGGAAGTGTTGCCGGCCCAAATTGTAGGGGAGCGGGGAGGAAAGAGCAAGCTGATATAGCAGTAGTCACATTCAACGAAGACCCGACAACCGCTGGGGTAAATGTATTTTTGAGTGGAGACCGCGTCTTGACAATCGTAGTGTAGAACGCCCACCAGCTAGGTGGATGACATTTTAAAGAGAAATAAATAAATAGATAAATAATTTTTGAACTGGTAGAGCCACGCTGTTGTCAGTCATGACTCAGCATGAATGGGCAGGCTCGTCCGGGGTGGTACCACTGTCTCACAGGAAACCGACGTGAAGCGACATCTTTGCTGTCGCGTTTCGTTTGCTGAGTGAGATTGCCGGATGCCTTTCTTTCCTCTTCCCACCCTTTTTCGTTCCCGCTCCCCTCCCAATTGGGCCGGCAACACATCCATGATCCAGCGTTGTGGGTGTTCATGTGCAGTGATCACTTACCATCAGGTGACCTGTTTGCTTGTTTGCCGGTCCTATGCAATGAAAAAATAGACTTGCAGTGGATGTAACGGGATATTATCTACATTTAGTTCGTCGTGGATGCCTGTTGGTAACGGACCAGACGCGGCTGCCTACATGTTCATGATAGTCCCAGCTTCAAATCCCAGGGCACACCTCTGAATTATCGGACTTATGTGTGTATTGATAGTCAATCACCAAGCACTTTAACGGTAAAGGAAAACATCGTGAGCAAACCTGCAAATTATGGCGATTTTAAAGAGTTTCTACGGTAGGTAAGTCCGCCAACCCGCACTAGGCCAGCGTGGTGGACTATACGGCCTAACCACTCTCAATCGTCTTCTCGATTTTAGAGGAGGCCCGTGCCCTGCAGTGGGACGAATATGAGCTGATACAGTACAGTATCTATATTACAAGGAGTGTTATACTGACCAGGTTCTGGCGACGGGCGCGTGGCACACGTATATATATCTCTGCACCGCTAGCGCGAGGGTCAGCCAGATACTCGCCGTGTGGAACATCGCTGGGATAATCTGTGGAAGGAGAAATTATCATTGGTATACTTGTAATTTTCAGTAGGCAGCCTGCCCTTTAACGACAGCCTACGTGGCGTAGTTGATCAGACGCTGGCTTTTAAATAAGATGCCGCGGGTTCGAGTCCCGCGCCGAGACAAATTTTTGTGGGATTCACAGTTATTTGTTCGGGTCTGTATGCTGGTGAGACCGAAAAGTCTTTCGTAGTTTCTGATACCCACAACACAAGACTCGATCTTAGTGTGGGGTCAGGACTATGTATGTGACTGTTGGGTGTATTTATTTATTTACTAAATACTTCTACTTATATTGGTTTCTTGGATTTACGAATGTTACACATTGCAATAAAACGAATTCTTACGGATTTTATCGCGAAATTAATTTAATTTTTATATTTTTTAGTTTCCCGACGTTTCGATCACTTTACGGTGACACTCGTTTTAATTCAATACTTCTATATTCTATATAACATTCGGTACTAAAACAGACATTACACGAACCAATTTGCTTCAATAAGCTGCGCGAGGGAAGCGGGTGTCGGAAACTCTCATGTTCCTCGACATTTGTCTGCAGACGCAATAGCTCCTTGCATTATTCAACTATATTGTTCGCAATAAACACTCGGAGTGGAACATAAATAATAATAATAAAACATAAACATAATCTCGGCGCGAATTAAAAAGTTCGCAAATTCTTTTTTGTGCCGCACTGTGAAGCTGTGGAATTGTTTGCCGTCACACGTGTTCCCTCCTTTCTGTAAGCCTGGGTCCTTGCGCCGTAGTGTGAAGAAGCATCTCAGCAGGCCGGCATAATTGTGTCGAATGGCATGGGACCGCCGTCTGATGCCATTCGATACTCTGTCTGGACGGCATTTGCGCTTACCATCAGGTGCAGTGCAGTCATTATGCCGTGCCAATGCAAAAAAAAAATATATCCGCTAACCATCAGAAAATATCTTTGGAGCTGTCTTCCAAGTTATTTCCAGACCAATGCAGTATTTGACTCCATTTTATAATTGTGTTTATCAAAACGTAACTCCGGGCTGATAATGAATTGAAAAATCCAATATCACTTTGCCCGACCCGGGATTCGAACCCGAGACCTCGGCTTTGTAATCGTACCGTAGCTTACAACTACGCCACCGAGGGAGTCAGTTGCCTGTTTTTCTCTGGTGAAAAACCGCTTTCCGCTTTAGAAAAAATATACCTAAATGACGTATAAAATTTTATGGATTCAATAAATTATTTTTACTCTCCGTTTAATTTAGAAATTTTGGAAAATGGAAAATAAATTGCTTTAATTTATTTTGCAATTTTCCGCGTTCTAAGTAAGTTCTCAATATTGGCCGACTTATTGACAGCTGCGGTGATTTCTCTAATGGCTCATGCAATCTGCACATTACAAAACACTTAAGGATTTTCATACTCATTTAACTTGATTGATGACAATTTAATGGAAATGCTGATGTTTGTATTAAAATGGTAGAAGTTTTTTTTTTCTCGATCGACGATCCGTATTAGTGAGCGGATTTCTTTGTAATTGCTGTGGAGACTTACTTTTTCTTACTGTTATTTGTAATTGAAGAACTAATTCATAAATAATAAACAAATAAATACGCTCAACAGTGACATACATATTCTTGACCCCACATAAAGATCAATTAAGTCTTGTGTCGTGGGTATCAGAAGCTACAAGAGACTTTTTAGTTTCACAAACACCCAGACCCGAGAGAAATACTTGTGGGCCTCACAAACATTTGTCTCGATGCGGGGATCGAATTCGTCAAAAAAAAAAAATACACAGTCATATACATAGTCCTGACCCCACACTAATATCAAGTCTTCGGGTGTGGGTATATTGTACTACATTAGCCCAGAAACGTCCCACTGCAGGGCACAAGCCTCCTCTACAATCGAAAGTACGATTGAGAGGGGTGAGGCCATACAGTCCACCACGTTGGCCTAGTGCGGGTTGGCGGACTATGCATACCATGGCACCATACAGTACCATGTGCATGTAGCAATATGACGAACACCCTGAACCGAAACAAATACCTGTGGATCGCAAAAACATTTGTCTCGGTGCCGGGATCGAACCCGCAGCCCTGCGTTACATAGCCGGTGTCTAACTAACTGCGCCACGAAGGCTGTCATTTCTCTAGATTTCTAGAATGTCCAAGCATCATAACTACTATTAAAACTGTTATATTAATATATTTAGCTTTCTTATAAACGATAACTTAAAATAACATTATATATGTTCGCAATAAATCGGACAGAACACTCAATTATATCAATTTAAAATAACAGACAAACAACTCGATATCCCAAGAAAACATCGCAAAGAATCGTATATGATTTCAAACGAATTGAACAGAACAATAATATTACGGCGTACAAAAATCATGTAGGGCCTTATAAATAAACTCGGATGAGCGAAGGATTTTTAGTCCAAGGCTTTAGAATTGACTCGATTATTTTGAATAGCGAAGTATTCACGACTTTATTAATAAACACGGAATTGCATCGAGGGCTAGGCAACTATCGTATTGTAGTTACATTATTCAATATTATAGGCAAATTAATAGTCAAAATAATCAAGTCAATTTTAAAGCCTTGGACTAAAGATAATGCTTCGCTCATCGAAGTTTATTAACAAGACCCGTAGAGTTTAAAGACGAACGGTGTTTAACAAAACAGATACATACAATCCATTAAACACAATTCTGCAAGATGTAAAATAGTGCGTGGTGGCATGTTGGTAAATGGACCAGAAGCGACTGCCTACATGTTCACGGTGGTCGCGGGTTCAAACCCCAGGGCACACCTCTGACTTTTCGGAGTCACGTGTGTATTGATAATTAATCACCACGCACTATAACAGTGAAGGAAAACATCGCGAGGAAACCTGCATACCATAGCCTTGTAAGAATGTTTATGGTAGGTAAAGTCTACCAAACCGCACTAGGCCAGCGTGGTGGACTATATGGCCTTAAAAAATGTACACTCTTTTATTTTTAAAGACGCTGTAGTACGCAAGGCTGCGTTTTTTTTTAGCAAAATTTTTTTTAGTAAAATTTATGTATTTACCACCCAAATACGATGATAGGAAAAACATCGTCGCATTTTTTTCCACAGTTTTAGTTGCATCGTGTCAGTAGTCACTAAAACTACCACCTGGCTTCGTTTTCGGTAGCAGTCTTGATATACCTTGTATATTTTTATACAAAAGCAAGTACATAAGCAGCGTGTATATTCAGCATTGTGTGTGCGTATGTGTGCGTGTGTGTGGATGTTGTCGCTCCACTGCGCCGGATCTATTCCCACTTTATTGAAACGCGTTCTGCCGTGTATGAGCCAGTTTACACCCTGCGATACCAGATTTTTGTATTTTTGCACTCTTTCACGTGATTTTTTTTTTGAAAAAATTAAAGATTTTTTTTGTAATGACCCATTTTTCAATATTCAGAAAAGGGCCTACGCAGACCAGGACGGAATGGCAAGGGATAAATTTTTTTACCAACGGATATTGAAACTTATTTAGTATAAATACGACATAAATTCCAATGTCTTAAATTGATGCCGTGCCATCGAAAAGTTTCGTATTCCTACTAGATAGGTTTGGATATACTTTGGTAAAAAATGAAATCCCTTGCTATTGCGTCCTGGTATGCGTAGGCCATAAAACTTATCCGTCGAATTAGTTATAACCTGACTAAATATAGAAGTGGCACAATTAGGTACTTTTATTAATGTAACTGTCATTTTATATTTAGTCATGTTGCATTTTGTACAATTTTTCCACATTTCGAATTTAAACTTCAAATCTAGTCTCATCCCAGCAGTTCCATCCCACCTTTACTCTCAGCAGCACCTTAATGAATTTGATTCAAAACTAAAATATTTTTGAAATTAACCACTATTATGAGAATAGAATAAACTTCATATTACTCGCGTGCAAAGGAAGCCTAACTTAATAAATCCCCAACCGGTATTTCATCACGAATCAAATAAGGTCACTTTACACACGGTAAGCGGACGTGCAGGTTTACTTTAACCGGATATAAGTGTTGGTTTAACCGGATAAAACCGGATATAACCGGTTACCGGCGCCCCGGGAAATGCATGTAACTTGTTAGCGCAAGTTTCGCCGTACAAATATCGGAGATACCTTTGGGATTACGATTTGCAAGTGATCTTACATCAAACACTGTTTTATTTATATAATGTTATATGTTGTTTTATTTATATAATATATATAATGTTGGATAATCCATTTATCGAGGACTGCTAGGACCAAGAATATAGTCCTTTTTATCCTGCGAAAATTTATAGCAGAACCTTTTTACCATATTTTTTATGCGTGGGAAGCCGCAAGTAATTCTCGTAAGAAATTAAAGGTATTCTGTCTTTTTGTTCATGCAACAGCTTGTAGGCGGGAGAATGAAAAACTTTCAGAATTATAATATTTTTTATAAGATAGGGATTAAAAAAGTGCGCATACAATTATGACTTTTATAAATCAATCAAAACATGTTTGCAATGCATAGTCGCCGGCATTATTTAGCTATATATTCCGCTGTTAATACAATATTTATTTCTCTTAATTTTTCTGTAACAAATTGTTTATCATTACTGAAGAAACAAGAACAAAAGAGGAATTAATCAATCAAAGACGAATCAGAAGCGATGTACCACAGCCGTGTACCGAGAACAATAAGACGGCCACTTCAGCACACAATGCCACAATAGAGGAGGCTGTGATTGCGTTTTTTGCCGGCCGAGAAGCACGAATTAAAAACTGTGACAAAGAAATCCATTACACGCTTTCGGCTAAATAGGTATTGGGTGGATCTTGGCGTGAATAGACAAGAAGATACGTACTAATTTCTGCCCGATTTTTCATGAAATAAAGATATCTTCAAAATAATTAATAAAATGTTATACAGTTATATATAAAACTAGCTTCTGCCTGCAACTCCGTTAGAGTGGATATCTTTATAAAAAATCCCATCCCGTCCCGTTATATCCCGCCCTATTCCGTCTCATTCTCACTCAAGATATGTTATCCTTGTAGGAATAGGCAAAAATGATATCTATAGGTACTCCTTTATATCTACTATATTTTATATTTCCATCCCGAGTTGTGATAGGTTGTGAATAATTATATATGTGATGATTTAAACCAACTTGTAACATTTGTACATTATAATCACTGTATTGTAAACTGGTTTTGAAAAGAGCAACACTAGAGATTCTTGCCCGTTTTTCTCTAGTGAAAACCGCCTTCCGAACCGGGTGGTAGAATAAAAAAAATACTGAATCTAAATGATGATAACATTTTTACAGATTCAATAAATTATTTTCATTTCATTTCAATGTTCCACTGGGCACAAATTCCAACCCAGGGTATTCCAGATTATTCAAGTTCAAAACTCAAAATAGACCCGACCTAGCAACCGAACCCAGGACCTCACGGAAAACAGCTATCCCACTGCTACACCTATATGATAAAATAGCTTTGAAAATTCATTGAAATATTCCGTCGCATGCTTCGTCTCAGTCTAGACGGGTCATCGACCTCCCAACGCCCAAATCACGGAACTTTACGTGTCCTGCGATCATTCTGTGAAGTTACGCCGCCGACAATTGCTTGTCATAAAAACGGTAAATTAAATTAACAATACTTGGCAATAAATCGTTGAAATAAAGTGAAGGGTAACCTCATTAGTTTCTCGACAATTTGACAGCCTTCGTGGCAAAATTGCTTAGACGCCGGCTGTAAAATCAGGTCACGGATACGATCTCCGTGTACAGGGTATATCAAGAATGCGACCGAAAACGAAGCCAGGTGGTAGTTTTAGTGACTACAGACACGATGCAACTAAAATGTTTACAAAAAAAGCGACGATTTTTTTCTTATCATCGTATTCCTGGTAAATACATACATTTTCCTAAAAAAATAATGTGCACCCTTTTATTTTTAAAGATGCTATAGTACGCAAGGCTTTAAATTATAATTTTAGCAAAAACTATGGATTTACCAAAAAATCACCTGTTCCATGCAAAGGTAATCATTTGAATCTTCAAAATGTATCGAACAGCTGATTTTATTTTCGCGATTTCAGGGTTGGCTACTTACTAAAAGTTGGTCATTATGAGTATAGCATCCTTTCGGCTCTGTATGTCCTTAAGACTAACTCTGTATAATATCACTTATGATTATGAGCTATTCATTCGTATAAACTATAAACAATAAAACTAAAATAAAAAGGGCGAACATAAAGACATTTTAAAATGACGGACTATGCACAAAACTCCGAAATTAACTCCTATGGGGGCGTAACAGGGCATTAAAACTATCCGAGCGGAGCCGACCAGCGGAATAAAACATTCAATAGCAACTTTTTTATTTTTACAGCTCTGGAACTTGCACAACAAAACTCCTACTTTCGGCAAGAGTGCTGACGTCACTGCGAAATTGCGAACTACCGAACACTTTGAAAACTCGTTCGGAATATGAAATGGTTGCGTTCAAATTTATGGTATTTTATTGCCGATAGCAAGTCCTTTGACTAGTCAGAACGTCGGGTAACTATTTTTGTAGTTTGACTGTTGCAACTGTAAGTTCTTGTGGCTTTGAGTGATTTTTTAACGTTTTTCTCGTTGGTACGTTTAGTTGGCAGATATTTTTACCTACATACATATATAATCGTCACGCCTCTATCCCATAGGGGTAGGCAGATACTATGGATCGCCACTTTTCTCGATCTTGACATATTACTTTTGCCTCTTCCACTTTCATGCATTCTCGTCGATATATTTTTAGTTTTGTATGCCGATATAATTTAACTTTTTATTTTTAGTGATTGTACGTAAAATATTATATACGAGTATACTCGTATTATGTACTGCAAACACAGATGGACAAAAAACAGTCTCTATTAAAATAAAAAATATTAAGCTATTTAACTTGCAATTCTAATTACCGATAGCTTAAATAATTATAATCATCCCCTCAAATCGTAACAACTCAAATCCCTTTTCTTTTGATTACAAAGAAAAACTATTGAAAAAAAACTACTTTTTACGGATTTTATCGCGGAGTTGGTTTTATTTGTTTAAATCGTGACGTCACAACGACATCAAAACGTCGGGAAAATAAAAAATGTAAAAATTAAACCAAATTCGCGATAAAATAAAAAATAAAAGTTTGTAATGCATGTAATGTACGTTAGAAGTTTAGTTCAAGATTGTATCCAGTTTTCTAAACCAAATAAAGGAAAATATCGTTTTAATTCTATATGTAAAGTATGTGTACATCTAAGAAACGATTATAAACGATTTATCCATCCCATGGTTGTCTGGCAGAAATTGCTTTTAGCAATAAGACCGCCACTTGTACATTCATCTCTGTAATATTGTCTTTTTTCATGTATCTGTTGTACAATAAAGTGTTAAATAAATAAAAAAAACTAAAACCTCACCTCATTCATATAATTCCACGCCTGGCAAGCCCTGGCTGGACTCAGCGGCTTGTAGTGGTTCCCGAACGTGTACATGTAGAACAGCCAGGGCGCCGGGAAGAGCATGGTGAACATGTCGCAGAGCGCCATGGCCATCAGGACCACGTTGGTCGGGGTCCTCATGTGCCTGCGAGATAGCACGACCACGATGAGAGTGTTCGCGACGATCGTCGTCGCAAGCAGGAAGGGGGCGATGTAGCTGTGGGGGAAACAGATTAATTAATCAGTGATGCTACTTTCATCCATCCATCCACCCATCAGCCAAAGGAAGTCCACTGCTGAACATAGGCCTCTCCCAATGATTTCCACAGTGACCTGTTGGAGGCAGCCTGCATCCAGCGACGTCCCGCGACCTTTACCAGGTCATCTGACCACCTAGTGGGTGGACGTCCTACGCTACGCTTTCCGCTTCGTGGCCTCCATTCGCGAACTTTTTGGCCCCATCGGCCATCAGTTCTCCGTGCTATGTGTCCCACCCATTGCCACTTCAACTTTCTAATCCGCTGGGCTATGTCTATGGCTATGTGTGTGGTGCTACTTTAGTTGCAGCTTAAATGTAGCATTGTTTGTGTGGCCCACAAATATTTGTGTCGGGTCGAAGTGTTTGTGAGACCGACAAGTCTCTCGTAGCTCCTGATACCCACGACACAATACTCGATCTTAGTGTGGGGTCAGGACTATGTATGTGGCTGTTGGGTGTATTTATTATTTATTAATATGACACATTTCACGAAAGAAATTATGATGTACTACTGATAGTTGCATTTTATGTTATGTAGGTAGGTGCCCTAGTGTGTATGGTCAGATAATGGCAAAATAAATTTAAAAAATGAAAAACTACACACACATTGGGAGGCCAGAGCAGACAAACGTTTTCAATGGAGACGTTTCGTTCAGGTAGACGACTTTGAAACTGAGCATCGCCAAGATCTCAACAAAAAAACGAGACGAGCTAAAGGCCCGGCCACCTGTGGCCATCAACTACAACTACGTCAGCGGAGTGTTGACGTGTCGAAAATGCGCTGGTACCTTCATTAACAAGTTAGGGTACTAGGGTACGTAAGCCACGCAAGAGCGCATCATAGGCCAGAAATTCAACAAACTATTTAAAAAAATATTGTGTTCAAATAACGGATACGAATATTTATTTAAATATTGTACATAAATTTAAACAAAAACAACTACTATATAGAAAAAATAATTTAAAAAAGTACTAATGGCGGTCTTATCGCTCTACAGCAATGTCTTACGAACAATCATGGGATGGATTGAAAAGAAAGAAGGAATACACCATCATCACACATAAATGCACTCAACAGGCACATGTGGCTGTAAGGTATAGGCTTTTTGTTAATGGGCAAAGCTTTTTGATCAGAAACTGTGTTTCTGGTTGTAGGGTTTTCGTTTCATAATCGGCAAACGTGGTTAGGATTGGAGCTAAGTGTGATGTTAAGCCTTGTGATGAAGTTGCTTAAGATATTGCAGGTTATTTTTTTATATTTGAAACTGAGTTGTGCTGTGGTGATGTGGATAGCTTCTGACACGAAAGTGTGTGTCGATCAATCGGTGTGTTTAAGGTTTCAAGAAAGGGGCTATAAATGCGTCGATGAGAGACATAATGATCATCTTTGTCGTTATTTCCTGTGGGTACTTCGGTTATTTTTATCTTTGTATTTATCGTAAAATCATGGTAACATTCACATACAAGAAGTCTGTGGTTTTCCTTAGCAGTGTTCAACCTAGACCTTCTTCAAAGATTACAGCGACTTGGGAACAATCTAAATTTAGCAATTTCCTTATTTTTATATTCTTGGTGTGACGCAAAGGAATCTTAAGAAATTCCCAACGAAATACATTATAGAAGCCAACGTGTCTTCAAGTGTTTTCCTGCATAATATTTTCGTCACGCTTCGCTTAAAGAATCCAATTTAAGGAACACCCGCGGCACAGATTGTTCCCGGATCTAATAGAGTGTTAGTGAACTTTGCATTTGAAGTCTGTAATGTGTTTACCGGTCCTTTGTCGAAGTATAAGGGGAATTCATTTATGTATCTGATTAGGTCGAAGAGTATCGAAATGATAGATTCAAATGTAAGGACACAATTATTTGTTGCGTACGGTGTTTAAAATGACGTTTGTCTAAAGTTCTAAACCAATATTATAAAGGGAAAAGATTTGATTGGTTGCTTGCATTGACTAAGCTCCAAAACTACTGGACCGGTTTGAAAAATTCTTTCACCAATCGAATCCTACTATATCCCTGATGAACATAGGCGATAGAATATTTTCAAAAATGTGTATTTGCACCCCAACGGAACTGGGCCGGGCCGGCAGAGAATTATAAAAATAGATAAAACGAAAAACGCAAGGTATTTAATTGTAAAATTATATGATTTTCTTTTGATTGTGCTATACATATAATTGTCTTTTTTAGTATGATATATAGAAATGAACTTTAGGTTGGACCAATTTGTGAAGTTGCTGAAGTTAATGTGCTATGGTTGCATAAATGTATGTAGAACATAACTTATCCATACATAGGGACACTCGCAAGTCATGTTCCAGTAAACGTGCGAGTGGTTAGAAGCGCAGTAGTCCCCTTTGGTGAAGTTGGAGTAGGGGGGATGTGTGTTGTTGTCGCAGAAGTGTATATGAAAGATACTTACCCATACATAGGCTCGGCATAGCTGATAGGGAACTCGCAGGTGATGTTCAAGTACACGTGCGAGTGGTTGGAGGCGCAGTAGTCCTCGTTGGTGAAGTTGGAGTAGGGGGGGTAGGTGCTGTTGTCGCAGAAGGTGTAGTTGACTCGGTTCTGGTCGAAGTCCGGCGTCAAGTTCGTGGCGTTGTAGTCGCCTGGGAAGTCGTCTTGGGCCATGTCGGTGTGTGGTTACCTCGCGATTGATTTGGGCATGGTTTTCAACGGCGGTGAATCTGGAGACAAGGAAATAAACATTTTAATATACATACTGATTTTGTATTGTATTTCCAAAGGGGTGGTAGAGAAGCTACCTACATGTCTCCGATTTTAATTCCATCCCAAGATAAGATAATTTTGTATTAGAAAAACGTGAAATGGTTTTGAACTTATTTATTTATTTAACACTTTGTACAATTTGAATAGTACAGGCGGACTTAATGCCTAAGGGCATTTTCTCCCAGTCAACCTTAGAGTAGTGCATAGAGACTTAATGTAAAGCAACGTATCTATAAGATTTTTTAATGTAGTTATTCGAAATATAAATGCGATAGGCAAAATATACACGATTCCAGTTGTATTAAAATTATTATCAGCATTATATTAATCCTGGCATGCAGAATAAGAACTGTTTTCAATCTAACACTAAAGCTGCGAAAAATATTCCGACAAAATACTTCATGGATTTACGTGTCTATCATAAAAAGTATAGGCAAAAACGACCCTTAGCCGAAGAACTGAACGAGGATAATCGTATGGCTAGATGAATAGCCAAGTCAGTGTTCAGTGACAATGAATGTGGTATCGAGATTGTATCAGAAGCTGTGACTTATTGCCGTCTATTGACCTGGTTCGGGGAATCTTTCATACTCGGCTTTCTGATTGGTTTGCGGGGTGAATAGCAACGATTGTCGGGCCTTGATCGAAATTGAGTACATTTGGAGGATTAGATGGTGAATCAATTGTGAGGAATTGATTAAGAAAAATAATTATCTATCTGTATCAGTTCATATATGACCCACTGTAGAGTACGGGCCTCCTCTATAATCGAGAGTACGATTGACAGGGGTTAGGCCATACAGTCGACCACGTTGGCATAGCGCGAAAAAAAAACTTTATTTAAATACAACTAAAATGTGTAACATGCGCGTAAAAATATTTTGTATTTTTTTTTCAGTAAACTAAATGCAAATTTTCAGGAAATAAGATAGTATCGATTTTAAACGTGGGTTTTTAACATAGAAATTGTTCTTGTGATGAGTATGGGAGCTTGCTAGGAACAATACTATAGAATAAACAATTACACCCAACAGTCAGCCGGCAAAGTATATTTATTTCTCTCTATAAAAAATACTGTACTGTACTGTATCAGTCCATATACGTCCCACTTCAGGGCACGGGCCTCCTCTACAATCGAGAGTACGATTGTGACTGGTTAGGCTATATAGTCTACTACTCTGGTGGTATAAAATGACTAAGTGGTATGAAATAATTAAATAAAAATAATTGTATAACAGCTACACAAAACGACTTCATTTCGCAGAATGTAAAGATATAATATGATTCAGATATAACAGTTGATTTATTTATATGTTTATCAAAGTAATTTAGGACTTGATTCAGTATCGTAATTTGTGGTATCTTATCTGTATAGCTTGATATTTATGTAACTGCTTGGCCCAATTCAGCGTACAATAAATTATATCTGGGCCTGGTTCCAACATACTCGATTACGCTTAGACATTGTGTTATGGCATTCTGTTCAAATATTAACGAGATAACAAAGCATTAATTCGATATATTTTATAAAAAACAGCCATTGTTTGTTTCATTTTTTTTTTACTAGACTGCCTCGGTGGCGTAGTGGTCCTACGGTACGATTGCAAAGCTGAGGTCTCGGGTTCGAATCCCGGGTCGGGCAAAGTGATATTATTGGATTTTTCTATTCATTATCAGCCTGGAGTCAGGAATTTGTGCCCGATATGGCGATAGGCTCGCCCCCTATCACATCGTGGGACGGAATATACAAGGCGAAACATGGGTGTTCTGGTAGCACCTCTGCCTACCACTTCTGGGAAAAAGGCGTGTGTTTATGTATGTATTTATGTATGTATTTTTTTTACTCAACAAATCCAAACAATTGAATTAATTAGCTTATTCGATCAGTAATAAATAAGGAATATATAGCATATTTTAATTATATTATTAATACATATAGAAGGATCCTGTTTATGCCCTCTAATATATGCTCTCTGCCTTATTGAGCCGTTCTATATAACCAGGACAAGAAAGAAAGAAGAAAAAACTGGATTTATTATTATAAAGTATTGATCCCCCATTTCCCATTTATCACTCAATATTTTCACCACTAACGGAACAAATAACGGGGTAAATCGGGAAAAATGTCCTTCCTTCAAGGATTGTGTGATTGGTGAGCCGGAATGTTCTGATTGTACCACCGATTGATTTACAGACAGCTATAGATCTTGCGGTTAACTAAGTGCCTCTGGTTACGGATTTCTAAAGATTTAAATATGTAGGAGCTTGTTATTGGCAAATTTGTAACAAACTTAATGTTAAATATCAATTTATATTATATATAGTCTGTAAGCTATTATAAAATAAAATAAAATTAAGATATCCTGATTATAAAAGCCAGTTCGATGGCTAAGAAAAATACCGCATTGATACAAATTAAAATGAAATAAAGAATAAATTTATAAAGATGCAATTAAACAAGACGGTGTAATTGCATTGAATAACCAAAGATTGTCATTATTTGGTATTCTTGAACGGGTCTGTTTTTATTATCCGGTGCCGAGCAAAATTTTTGCCTAAAAAAAATGATGAATGGCGAGACGAACATGCTATTCGCCTGATGGTAAGACCTGATGGTTCGACCGCTCATTGACAGTAGGAAAACCAAACAACACCATGAATTACAAAGCAATGCTTTGCATACCACTGCGCTCGTCATCCTGAGACATGATGTTAAGTCTCATTATCTCCAGTAGTCTCTGGCTACAATGTCCTTCCAACCGGAATAGAAGAGTGCATTTACACTGCTGTTTGTCGGGAGAAATATACGTTGTGGTGCTTCCTACCCAAGCCGCCTCTCACATATGAGACTCCAGTAAAAATAAAGTTTGCAAACATTAACCCTCGAGCGCGGGAAAGTGTGAGATCCACACGTTCCAACATCAGCAAAGTCAGCGGAAATTCTTAATTAATTTCATAGAATAAACATAAACACTCTTCTAATTATGAATTTAATTAATTAGCCGAGTTGTATCGGTTATCTCACATCGGTATTAATTAGCGGCAGTTGTTTGTTTTGATTTAATTAATCAAATCTGCAAGGAGCGCCTTGGAAATGTTTTGTAATAATTAGTTGATGTTATTCTGTGTTCGGAGTTGGCAATCAGCGTTGGAGCGTAGAGATAATTTTTAATTTGAATATGCATGTGTATTAGGTGGGATTTTGCCAAGTAGACAGATGTAGAATTTTAATGAAAGATCGATTTTATTTTAATACAAAAGTTATAGTATAAATTGGCAAATAATAGTAAGAAATACGTTGGTCGTACTAAAATAAAAAAAAGCATGGTCTCCACTGTAGGTCTTTAGAGTTCAGCATAAAGAATAAAAAATCTTTGAGGTTAAATAAGTATTCGCATTTAATCATGATTTTGTTATTTTTAATTAGCCACATTTAGAATACTTTAACTTTCATACTCACAGAGTGGAATGTATCTACAAGACCTTACCTATCTCTGGGAAGCATCTAACACAGAGATAATTGATCTCTCACCTTACTAAACCCACAGTAGCTCAACTACAAATTAAACAAACACGCAACTTCACAGCGCCCTGCCATTTAGCCACTGCTAATTGTGCGGTCGCAGGCGTTAATTAGCTCATTATCGGCTCCATTGAATGTTGTGTAACAAAACTTTGAGTATAGCTCGGTACAGAATACGTAATGTATTGCGTCTTTTTTATTTTTGTACTTATATTGTGTTTTGTTCTTGTGTACAACTAAGACAAAATAATAATCATAATATGTCATATGCGATTGTGTTGTTTTTTATAGTTTTTATTGAGGCGTACATTGGTCAATTTAGGTTGTATAAAATGGTGTTCATTGTACGAATTAATAGGACGTTATGAAAATTATTTCTTAAAGATGCATTTTTATTTTATTTTAAAATGCATTTTCAAGATATTTCCAACAGGATTATTTATAAACACTTTAGAGAGACCTATGTTCAACAAAGAGCTTTCTGTAACCAAAGATGGTATTTTTCAAAGTTTAGCGATTAATTATACCCTACAATATTCTCGAGAATTAAACATACTTTACCTAAACCTGTTGGAAGCGGCTTATGTTCAGCAGTGCACTTCCTGTGGCTGAAGAGAGAGGGAGGGGAGAAACATAGTTCTATTCCAAAAAAAATCCCAAAACGATTCTAACCAACTTGCCTCCTATCTCTCAACACGTAAATCAGCACTTCTATCCTCAAGAATGAACTGCAACACTCTATTTGCTTTTGTCAGCACTATAGATAAATATGGTGAATAGCTACGGTAATAGCTACCTTTAACGGTGAAGGAAAACATCGTGAGAAAACCTGCATACCGTAGAGATTTTAAAGAATTTCTATGGTATGTAAGTTCGCCAACCTGCACTAGGCCAGCGTGGTGGACTATATGGCCTAACCACTCTCAATCGATTCTCTCGATTGTAGAGTAGGCCCGTGCCCAGCAGAGGGACGTATATGGGCTGATAAAATATATATAGCTAAATATTTGTATCGCTAGCAGAGCAAAGTGCTGATCATTGTAGCGCGAGCACAAAGCCGACGTCGATAGAGGAAACTGTCAACGAAGCACTCCAATCACTAGTCCAATCACAATCCAATCATCACTTGACCATGACTCATCCTGTTTTGATTGCATTTATTAATTCATTTTCTACACGTTTAGGTGTAATTTAGGCTGTAAGTGATATACATGTGGAATAATTAAAATATATTTGTTATCTAATCTACTTATTAGACGTATTTGTAATTTGTTTGTCCAGTCAGGGTTGTATACAGAGAAACTTTGTAGCTACGGAACATCTGTAACAATTCCTGTAAACTGTATTCTGCATTTAAATGAATTTGAATTTGTATTAGTTTTGTCTTTATTGTTTTGACAGTATAAAGCCGTTTATTGTTTTTAGAGGCAGATTTTTATATTTGTTTATGAGCTAAAAATGATAGGAAAAAAATACTATCTATTAAATAAATTAGCAATGTTTCATTTGTATTTAAAAAAATCGGATGTGACGGCTAATATCGAATTAAGACTGTAAAAAATATATACAAATGCTGCTATTTAGAAATAAAAACATTTAAACCGAGTCAATACATTTTGTTACTATAATAACTTGGTGATTAATTAAAACCAAGATATCAGTAAATATTGCAAATTATACACAAAATATAATAGCGGATAAGTAGGTTTACCTAACGAAGTGCAAAAATAATTAACGTAGCACTTCGGTTGTAGCAAAGCTACGCGCACTTATTGACGCCCGTACTTGGCGTAGCCGATAATTATAATTGCTTGAAACGTTATACAATCGTAGCGCTGCTACGACCTACATAGCATTTGTAGCTGAGCTATAAATGCAAATGCACATTATTTTGTCAGTTCTTGCATGCAACGTCTGTAGCCGACAAACGATATGCCAAAGAGATGTCGTAGCAAATAAAAGTTATTCGTAGAATACTACGCCGAACGTATGAAAGTTGTTGGAACTTCTGACAGTAAAGCGAAGTCGTGAACGTAAAAATATGATTCCATTGGTACATGTTTTTAATGTCAATGTTATTTTGTATCATTTTATATGTTATTGGTTTTTCTATCCGCAAATTCGTGTGATAATGATTTTTGCAGGTTCTGTATCAGGGTAGATTAATCATAAAGAAGTTTTCAATTAAGAATATATATAATTGCTAAAATCCAACATTTCCACTATATTATCGGTATTTTTGTTTGTTTTTATAATAGCAGTGTATACAGTGCGTTACATGGTAAGTATTGTGCAATCTAGATTTAAGCCCAATTTACACAGAGAGAGAGTTTCTCGCCTCGAAGATAAGATTATCGTAAGTATAAAAAAAAGTTGCATCGTCTAAACATTGTCGAAAGACGATAATCTTATGGCGGTTATGCCATGCGATAGTGGCATACGATTTCCGCCACGAGAAACTCTTCTTGTGTAAATTACGCTTTAGTCGCCAGCGGAGGGAAGTGTTCTATATCCTGCTATTAATTACAATTATTCTGATTTGTTCGTATCGAGATGTACTCTAGCTAAGCTATATAGAAGACACTTGCAATTATCTCTAATTTCCACCATCCCATGGTTGCTATCCGACATATAATGATTGACAGTCTCCGTGGCGCAGTTGGTTAAATGCCGCCTGTGAAATGAGAGGCAGCGGGTTCGGTCCCCGCACCGAGACAAATGTTTGTGAGGCTCACAAGTATTTGTCTCAGGTCTAGGTGTTTGTGAGACCGAAAAGCCTCTCGTAGTGTCTGATACCCACGACACAAGACTTAGTTGATTTTAATATGGGATCAGGACTATCTATGTGACTGTTGGGTGTGTTTATTTATTATTAAAATGATATCTCATCAGCAATTCCTCATATGGAGGTAAATAATTCAGAAAGCGTAATGAACAAACAAAAAAACCATCAAGTGGCAATGCAGTGTGTCGCGAGTGTGAATGTACAAAGGCCTTTGTCCCGTCGCCTCGCGTTTAAATTTCGAAGCTCCGTTCTGGCCAGTTTGAAATGGAAAAGTTTTTATTTTTAAGAACTAGGCTAAGGCATTAAAGAGTACGGTTTTATTTTCAATGTATTTTCGTTTTAAAAATGCTTTATTCGTAGTGAAATTTTCAAGCTATAATTAAATTGATTATACAAGTAGAATTGTATTTTTTATATCGCTTTAAATGGCGAGACGAGCATGCCATTCGCCTGATATTAAACCAAACAACATGAATTACAAAGCAATGTTTGGCATTCCACTGCGCTCGCTATTCTGAGACATAAGATGTTAAATCTCATTATATCCAGTAGTTACTCTGGCTACAATGTCCTTCATACTGGAACACAACAGTGCTTTTAAAGTGCTGTTTGTCAGGAGAAATAGAGATAGCAATGGTATCGACCCAAGCGGCCTCGACATATGACGGACTACAACTAGTTAAAGTTATTTTCTTATAATATGTGTGTTGTATTGTGTCAGCCTATATTCGCCTATTGTTCAGCTCGAGGTTGCTCTATATTCAAAAATATTATTTAAATTGTCTAGGCCGCAATCCACTGCGCTGGCCTATTATGGATTAGCGGAGTTTACATATCATAGAAAATCTTACACAGATTTATATGGTGGTATGTTTTCTTTACTATTTTCAAGCGCGTGGAAATTTACAAACAATACAAATATGTCTGAAAAAAATAGACCTATGCTGTGATTCGAACACGCAACCGTCTTAGCAGTCCCAATCTCATTCCAACTATACCACTAAATCCTGAACAATTTCCCCTAATTTTCCACCGAATTTTTCTTACAAACACGTCAGAAATTCTTGCCCGAACGTCCTTAATTAAATTGTTGACAAGTAACAAGTTAATGAATGGAAAACTTGGAAAGTCATTAGCAGGTTTAATTTTCTTTATGCTTGCTGGGTGACTGGACGGTGGTCCATTGTTCGATGCTCGCCCCGGGCACTGCGAGTTACGTTACGATTGATTCTAAGGTTTAATTAGTCTGGTACATTTGTAGAAGTTTTTTTTGTAAGAGCAGATCCTTTTTTTATTTTAGCTTTTTTTATTTTATTTTAGCTTGGCGAAGTGGCTTGATGCAATTTTTATTTCCCTTAGATAGTATTTTAATTCGCGGTAGACTATTGTCTCTCGAATTTCGAAACATTTCTTTTGTACTTCAGTTATAACTGAGTACTGAATTATATAGTTGGGCTTGATAAAAACATTTGAAAGTTATAACTGAGTACTGAATTAATGTAGTTGGGCTTGAAAAACACATATAAATTCAAGATACGAAGTCACACTGTATTACAGCTGGGCTAAAGCAAAGCTCTCAATCGATTCTCTCGATTGTAGAGTAGGTCTGTGCCCAGCAGTGGGACGTATATGGGCTGATAAAAAAAGCAACGGGCGGAATCGACCTGATGGAACAGTCTTACAGAAATCTGCCGTAAAGCAACGGCTTTGGTAACGTATTTGGCTTGGTGAGGAGATTGCCGCTCGGCGAATATCCCTTGTCATCCCGCCTTAATCCTTCTAAACGTTCCTTATCATAAAGTAACCCGTTTGCGCATTTTCCAGACTTATGCTACAAAAATGGGTAACCTATTCCTTAACACAGTTGCTTTTTATTGATATTTGTTCTCAATTCTCCGTTCGTTTGTGACTTTTTTACGAAATTCGCGAAACGTGTTCACCTGTCGGGGTAAATTGATAACTCAATAGAGCTCGTTCGGGCCTTTCGCGTGAATTATTACGAGCTAAGGTAAAATAATTGGAATGTAATATTTCGTATTAAGGATATTGGGCCAACAGTTATGTAATATACGTGTATATTGCATATACAGGATGATATAGACGTATGTTGCTTAATTTAACCAACATTTTTCTCATCACCCCAGATGACATTGTACACAATGTGGAAAAAATCGAAGATGATTTTTGGTCCAAAAATGTAATTTTAGTTTTCACGATTTTAGGCCACCCCGTGTAGATACGAGTATTTTTTCCGCTTACCTGACCTTCTGATCGGTTCGGGGACTTACTTGAGTCTTAAAAAGAATCGTACCTATACAGGTTCATCAAAGGCCTTGGATACTAAATTTACGATTTCTGACAAAACTCCCAGGTTGTTTTTTTATAAACTTGGTGCAATGTTTTCTGAGGTGGCTAGGAACAAGTGGTATAAATTAAATAACATATGGCAAGATCAACCTGTATATCCATCCATCCATCCATCAGCCAAAGGAAGTCCATTGCTGAACATAGGCCTCTCCGAATAATTTCCACAGTGACCTGTTGGAGGCAGCCTGCATCCAGCGACGTCCCGCCTGTATATACCTGACATTATTTTAAGATAATTTTGTGTTATATAAGAAAGTACGACTGCCTCGGTGGCGTAGCGGTACTATGGTACGATTGCAAAGCTGAGGTCTCGGTATCAAATCCCGGGTCGAGCAAAGTGATATCGGATTTTTCTATTCATTATCAGCCCGGAGTCAGGAATTTATGCCCGATATGGCGATAGGCTTGTTCCCTATCACATCGTGGGACGGAATATACAAGGCGAAACGAGAACCCTCCAGACCACCTACCAGATTACCTCGGGTAACACCTCTGCCTACCCCTTCTGGTAAAAAGGCGTGTGTTTATGTATGTATGTATATAAGAAAGTACAACGGCCTTAATTATATAGTTTTAGAACGTATATATAGTTTTAAAACTTACATCTCCCCCTTA
This sequence comes from Theretra japonica, assembly GCA_033459515.1. Classification (NCBI taxonomy): domain Eukaryota; kingdom Metazoa; phylum Arthropoda; class Insecta; order Lepidoptera; family Sphingidae; genus Theretra; species Theretra japonica. The sequence continues at coordinate 5,869,294 of CM065950.1, forward strand.
ACTTCCGTTCCGTCTCACCCGATTACACTTCGTAACACTTTCGTCACGCATTCACCAGCTAACACCCCAAGTCAAGCGTGCGTAAAGAAGTTTTACTTCAAAAAGGTAAACTATCTAATAGCGTACTAAAGCCCCAATTATACAGGGAGAGTTTCTCGCCTCGAAGATACGATCATCGTGAGGATATAAAAAGTTGCATCGTGTAGATATTGTCAGAACACGATAATCTATGGCGGTTATGTCATGCGATAATGTCATACGATTCTCGCCGCGAGAAACTCTCCCCGTGTAAATGGCGCTTAATACTATACCAAAATAAATAATTTTGTATTGTATCAGCCCATATACGACCCACTGCAGGGCACGGGCCTCCTCTACAATCGAGAGTACGATTGAGAGTGGTTAGGCCATATAGTCCACCACGCTGGCCTAGTGCGGGTTGGTGGACTTACATACCGTAGAAATTCTTTAAAATCGTCACGGTATGCAGGTTTCCTCACGATGTTTTCCTTCACCGTTAAAGTGCGTCGTGATTGACTATCAATACACACATAACTCCGAAAAGTCAGAGGTGTGCCCTGGGATTTGAACCCGCGACCACCGTGAACATGTAGGCAGTCGAGTCTGGTCCGATACCACGAGGCCACCACGCACTTCAAAAAATAAATAAACTAATACTTAATTAAAAGTAAGCAAGCAAGTAGGACGTCCTCCAACCAGGTGGAGCGGCGATATTGATAAGATGGCTGGTAGCGGTTGGAGACGATGGGAAGGTCGAGCCCAGTGGCGTGCCATATGAGAGGCTATGTCCAGCAGTGGACGCGGAAGGGCTGATGATAATAATGATGCTGTTGATGATATTTAAAATAACTAAATACATAAATAACAATAGAAGAAAGAAAGAAATTATTTATTCTTGGTAACCCTGCACGGCTATGTTTATCACAGCAATAATAATAAAAAGTAAAGAAAACATATACGTTACATTTTACTTTAAAACAATAAAAAAATAGAAACATTATGCAGAAAAAAAACAAATATTAGGATAGTAACGAACTCAAAAAGAGAAAGGTGGTGTTAGACTTTCTAGTTTTAGTATTAGATAATCACGTATCGAGGACGGTTAGTAAGTATATAAGTATTTTTGTCCCGGAAAAACTTTTTCATGCAGTTATATGTTATATGTTTATAGTTATATGTTTTTATATTCGTGAATATTTCTTTATTTCTTAATTCCGGATTCATTATTTCATAATAAATTTAAATGATATGGCCTTTTGTGTTAAATTGCCACAAAAACATTTTCCTGTAACACGCTGTTAATTAGCATTTTTATTATTCAAAAGATTTTTCTGACATTTCGTTCCTTTATTCCTAAGTTAATTAAATGTAAAGGGAGAGTTAATTATAATCATTTTCGGTTATGTGTTTTTATTCGATGTGTTTCAATAGATGCCGTAAATTTATAAGATTAGCTTGAAGGTAAAATATTTTTTGGTTATACTGTATTATTAATGTAGTCCGGCTATCAAGGAAACACCTTTTGATAGATCCCTAAGAAACAATACATAATTTAGCTTTTATAAAATAACAAAGGTCTGGAGATCACGGGCTCTGCGTCTATACCGCTTTTAAGAAATAAAAGAGGACAAATAAGTGTGTGTACGTGTGTCATTTCACTAGTAGTAAAGAGGAGTGCTCGGGTGTGCAGTGTGTAGTGTCCTTTAGTACAGTCAGATTGAGTCGCACTCGCTGCGTCGAACACGCGATATCTTTGCCGCGCGATTTGTACATTGTTTTCTTTATTTTATATCTTTTCGTTGAGAGTGGTATAAGAAATAAAAAAATAGTCGGATCTTGGCTGTAGATTGAGTCAATTCTTTCAGTGAAATATTTAAATCCTACTAATATTATAAAAAACGAAAGTTTGTGTATTTGTTACTAATTTCACACTCAAACGGCTTGACCAATTTTGATGAAATTTGGTTTGTATCTATTTTTTATCCCGAAAAAATGTTCTGGTCCTGTTAGATGATCAAGGAGTCTTCCCGTTCAAACGGCTGAACCAATTTTAATGAAATTTAATATGGAAGTAGCTGATACTCTGGATTAACCTATGGGCTACTTTTATCTTGAAAATGTAGTTCGCACGTGAGATGAAAAAGGAATTCAAATATGTATAATTCCTACTCTTTCAAACTCAAAGGGATGGTTTGAGATAGAATATAGGCCTGATGAAATGGGATACAAGAGGACAGGTTTACATGCCTTGAGTCATGGAACAGGTCGACACAGGACAGTACGGGACGTAACGGGTCGGAATTAGAAAAGCAATATAAAGGCGGCAGTCACGTTGAGTTTTAATATAAACCAGTTAGTACGCGATATAATATGTATCTGATGTAGAATGGGCTCAAAAAGTAGCTAAACCCGGGCGAAGCCGGGTGGGGCCGCTAGTGTTTATAATAAAATTAATAGCTATGATTATTATACTTCGATATTACGCGTATTGACTAATAACTTATTTGGAAAATCAGTGGTCCTTAAATCAAAATATATTGTCTATTTAATTTTTTTCTCGATTCAGCATCATTGGCGCCGTTGGTTAGACCCCGGCTGTGAAATGAGGGGCCGCGGGTTCGATTCCCTCACATAGAGAAATGTTTGTGCGGTCCACCAATATTTCATCCAGGTCTGTGTGTTTGTGAGACCGAAAAGTCTCTAGTAGTTTCTGATACCTATTACAAGACTTAATTGATCTTAGTGTGGGGTCAGGACTATGTACGTGACTGTAAGGTGTGTTTATTAATCTGTCTCTATCTGTATCAGCCCATAAACGTCCTACTGCAGGGCACGGGCCTCCTCTACAATCGAGAGTGCGATTGAGAGCGATTAGGCCAAATAGTCCACCGCACTGGCTTAGTGCGGGTTGGCGGTTTTTTACATACCATAGAAATTTATACAAATCGCTGTGGTAGGTTTCTTTACGATGTTTTCCTTCAACGTTATAGCGCGTGGTGATTGACAATACACACATGACTCCGAAAAGTCAGACGTCTGCCCTGCAATTTGAACCCGCGACCACCGTGAACATGTAGCCGTGTTTGGTCCGTTACTAACAGGTCACCACGCACTTTATTTATTAGACTTATTGAATACCACAATCATCACAATCTCTAAATTTAATATGTCTGCAATCTGCATCTACTTAAGCTTTCGGTTCCAAATATCCAAAGTTTGACCCTTAAATGAATTATTAGGGGCCAAACTTGAAGACGACTTATGTCTTCAAATCATCTGCGTAATTTCAAACTTGAACTAACAAGACGAATTTTAATTAAACTTTTATGTCTGTGTTGAAGTTATGAATTGAGTTTCATTATGTTAACTTTGATAGATTATAAGTTATTGCAGTGGATATGTTGGGGGTTCGGGTTAATATCTTAATTTTATTTGTACACATACATAACTCACGCCTTTTTCCCAGAAGGAATAGGCAGAGGTGCCTCCGTGACACCTACATTTCGCTTTGTATGTTCCGTTTCTTGATATGATAGGGGGCGAGCCCATCGAGCACAAATTCCTGACTCAGGGCTGATAATTAATATAAAAATTCAATATCACTGCCCGACCCGGGATTCGAACCCGAGGCCTCAGCTTTGTAATCATACTGTAGTACAACTACGCCACTAAGGCAATCGAGAGGCTATCTATTGTAATTTCTAATAATAATTATGTATTTTTTATATAGATACAGATACAAAACACTTTATTGAACACCACAAAGTACAGAGACAATAAAACATATAATATTTTTCTATTATAATTTCTAGTAAAGCCTTGTAAATTGAGCCTTAGCTGTGTGAAGTCAAGAAAGCGACTAATTGGCTTGTCGTCGCGGATTCCTACTGGACAGTTCAGTAACAAATTGATACTGTCTCGCCTTTGCAGATTGCAAAAAAGATTATTATGTCGCTGAAGGACAACGGTCGTGACTGGGTAAGGAGACTTGCAGACGTGGCGGTTTTTTCTAAAGAGACGTTTTTTTAACCGACTGTCTGGGGTGATATTTTACAAGACTTTTTGCCGCGACATGTAGCTAAAGAACGTGATGGATTTTTATTGAAAGAGGGTGTAACGTGTCTCAATATAACTCGGTTTAAGAGGAGTCTTATGCTCTGCATTTTTTTTGCGATGAATGGCGAGACGAGCAAGCCATTCGCCTGATGGTAAGCGATACGACCGCTCATGGACAGTAGCAAAACCAAACACCATGAAATATAAAGGAATGCTTGGCATTCCACTGCGCTCACCAACCTGAGACATAAGATGTTAAGTGTCATAATGTCCAGTAGTTACCCCGGCTACACTATGCTTCAAACCGGAACACAACAGTGCATTTACATAGCTGTTTGCCGGGAGAAATGGACATTGCGGTGGTAATTACCCAGGTGGTAATTACGTATGAGAGACCTACCACCAGCAGGTGACTAAGGGTCGATACAGTACAGCCGAGAGCAACAGGCGTTCTTTGTGATTGGCATATAGTAGACATTTACGTGAGCAGGGAGTATACAGAAGCTATAAATCCGATCATAGTTGTAATATAAGCTGTAGTATATATGTGGTAGAGCCACGCTGTTGACAGCCATGACTCAGCATGAATGGGCAGGCTCGTCCGGGGTGGTACCACTGTCTCACAGAAGATCGACGTGAAGCCATAGCTATGCTGTCGCGTTTCGTTCGGTGAGTGAGACTGCCGGATGCCCAATACCCCTTTCCTCTTCCTATCCTTTATCCTTACCGCTCCCCTCCCGATCTGATGAGCTGGCAACACATCCATGATCCAAGTGTTGTGGATGTTCATGGACGGCAGTGATCACTTACCATCAGGTGACCTGCTTGCTCGTTTGCCGGACCTATGCTATAAAAAAAAAAAGAAGCTGTATCTGTTTCAGTCCATATACGTCCCACTGCAGGGCACGGGCCTCCTCTACAATCGAGAGTACGATTGAGATGGGTTAAGCCATATAGTCCACCATGCTGGCCTTATTTTATGAATGGCTATGGTATGCAGGTTTTCTCACGAAGTTTTCCTTCACCGTATTAGTGCGCGGTAATTGACTATCAATACACACATGACCCCGAAAAGTCAGAGGTGTGTCCTGGGATTTGAACCCGCGACCACCGTGAGCATATTGGCAGTCGCGTCTGATCCGGTAACAACAGGCTACCTCGCACTTATTGGTTGTAATATAATTACTTTTTATATTAAATATATGGTGTGAAAAGAAGATACTAAGACTGGAGAAATGCGGCTGATTGTCTTTTGTTTTGAGAGTTAATAAAAAATATAATTTTAGTAATAACATCATTGATGTATTATTTTGGTCTTTTAAGTCCGTTATTTACAACACAACATTTATTCAACAATAAAAATGTTTATCGTAGAAAAAATATACTTAAATCGCTCGGTGTTCAGCCAGGCTTATCTCTATTTTTTTGATAAACGGCCGGCGAGTCTATTCATCTTGGCCGACAGTGTCGCTGGAAATGATCCACCGCGATCTATCAGTGTCGTTTGAATTTCCAACCTGGGATTATCTTATCAAATTGGATAGTTGAGTCTTTGGAGTCGCTTTATAATAGTTTTATTATTCGCAGTTAATTATGAATAATGATAGAAAGCACTGTGAAGAAATCTTCACATTTAAAATTGTCTGGAATAGTTTCAAAAGTACATATGTGAAAGTTAATTGCACTAGTTTGGGGGGTGGGTTAAAAGGCTTTTTAAAAAGAATGGTATGGGGCAGTCGGATTTCGAAGGCAATATTTTGTAGTGAAACGCATATTTCGGCGGTCGCAGGTTCAAACCCTAGGGCACACCTCTATCTTTTCAGAGTCATGTGTGTATTGATAGTCGATCACCACGCACTATAACGGTGAAGGAAAACACCGTGAGGAAACCTGCATACCATAGCGACTTGTAATAATTTCTATGGTATGTAAAGTCCGCCAACTCGCACTAGGCCAGCATGGTGAACTATATGGGTTACCACTTTCAATCGTGCTCTCGATTGTGGAGGAGGCTCGTGCCCTGCAGTGGGACGTATATGGGCTGATACAGTACAGTACAGTATTTTTCGGACATAATTGCAACTTTCATTTTTCAATCTCTTTTTCTAAGTTGCAATATCTTTTATTAAATTACCATACATATGCAATACATTAGTATTAAACACATAAAAGAGTTTCGCCTCTAATCCAATTGGCTTTACATCATTTAATCCTATTTTTTGGCGTTAAGTACGGATTAAATTAAGTGTGATCCGGGTCGACTGGAAAGGTCTAAAGTCCATTTGAAGACCCGTTTAGCTGGGCTAAGCACCCTAGAGGTTTCGGCGGGTCATTAAACTTTTATTATGCATTGGAGTAATTCAGAAATTAATGCCATTATTGGCTTTAATTTTATGTATTCAGTAATTCGGTAATAATGGCTTTCATTTCCTATTTTTCATTTTGACGCTAGAAGTTAGTATTTGAAATTATTTATTTCTATCTTCTGCCCGCAACTCCGTTTGCTTGGTTATCTTAATAAAAAAATCCGTCCCGTCCCGTTATATCCCGCCTAGTCCCGTCTCATTCTCACTCAACATATGTAATACAGTCCCATCCCATGCATTTGAGAACATAAAAGTAACAAATATATTGGAATTCCTTCCTCATCTCATGGGAACACTACATTTTTCGGGATAAAAAATACCTTAGTGTTAATCCAAAGTGTCAGCTACCTCCATATGGAATTTCATCTATTAAGCCGTTTCTGAATTCATCGCGCACAACCGCACAGACAAACAGACAAAAAATTATAAAAATCATTGTTTTGGGTTCTATTACGTTTATATTGTCCTTCCAAATTAGTTTTACTCATTTATCTTTCATTTAAAGACATCGATTGGTTACAAATTTACTATATATATAAATATTGTTATTTAAATTATTTATTTACCCAACAAACGTTTGTGTAACGCAGGCATTTGTCTCGGGTCTGGGTGTTTGTGAGACCGAAAAGTCTCATAGTTGATACATGACACAAGACTTACGGTAGAATTATGTATGTGACTGTTGGGTGTATTTATTTATTTTTACACATATTCTATCTTCAATAAAATTCTGGTGCCTGCCTCGGTGGCGTAGTTGTACTACGGTATGATTGCAAAGCTGAGGTCCCGGGTTCGAATCCCGGGTCGGGCAAAGTGATTTTGGATTTTTCTATTCATTATCAGCCCGGTGTCAGGAATTTGGGCTCGATATAGCGATAGGCTCGCCCCCTATCACATCGTGGAACGGAATATTCAAGGCGAAATGTGGGTGTTCTGGTAACACCTCTGCCCACCCCTTCTGGGAAAAGGCGTGAGTTTATGTATGTATGTATAAAAATCTGGGATAATGAAGAATTGTAGAAGGTAATTAAGGCGGGGTGAATAAAACCACGTTGACAATAGAAGCGGCCGTGTAGCCGTAATCTTTACAATCGGAACGCTAGCTTTGCGAAATGTAAAAGACTTTCGTTGCCTTAATTTGTGGTTGTTGTGGCTTTAATGTACATCGGAAATGTTTTATTAGTTTTATTACATACATACATGCATGCATTACGCCTTTTTCCCAGAAGGGGTAGGCTGAGGTGCAACCAGGACACCCACGTTTCGCCTTGTATTTTCCGTCCCACGATGTGATAGGGGGCCAACATATTGCCATATCGGGCACAAATTCCTGACTCCGGGCTGATAGTGAATTGAAAAATACAATATCACTTTGCCCGACCCGGGATTCGAACCGGAGACCTCAGCTTTGCAATCATATCGTAGTACAGCTGCGCCACCGAGGCAGTCTATTAAAATAATAAATACACCCAACAGTCACATACATAGTCCTGACCTAAAACTAAGATCGAGTCTTGTGTCGTGGGTATCTGAAACTACGAGAGACTTTTCGATCTCACAAACATCCAGACCCGTGAAAAATACTTGTGGGCCTCACATACATTTGTGTCGGTGCGGGAATCGAACCCGCAGCCTATCGTTTCACAGCCGGCGTCTACCCAACTGCGCCACCGAGACTGTCATGTTAATGATGTTAACAAAGCGAATTATAGTTGATAAAGTGCAATTTCGAAGCGGCGTTAGTAAATTGTATTAAATTTTGCCGCACCCTCTACCGAGTTAAGCCTATTAGGATGTTTATCGACGCTTTGACAGATAACCGTGTTACAGGAGGTACAGCAACTTGCTAAAGCTTACCGGAATAGCTTATTATGTTATTGGGAAGTTTGTGAAATATTTATAAACACATACACCCAACAGTGACATACACAGTCCAGTAGGGTATTTCACGTAATTAAATAAGTTCAGTTGCAGTGCAGTTGCAGTAAAGTTTCGATCAAAACAGACCTTTTCGTATTCTCGTAATTTTGACAACCGTTGTCAGATACGCTCGCGTCAAGTCCGCGTCACGCGAGCGGTTTAGCGTATTCTACCGCTGCGTGTTTTATGTGCGTGATTCAGATCGCAACTTGATCGGTATTCACGTGTAAGCTTCTTGCATACGACTGACGTATAGTTGACGCGCAGCACCCGCGCAGTTTACGCATAGCTTAGGTGCAGTTCACGCGCAGCTAAACAATTACAAGAATACCATTTTGCACTAAGACGTAAACTTAATTGCAACTGCACCGCAACTTGATCGGCGCGTCAAAAAAATACGTGAATTACCCTACAGATTCCACATTTAGATCGAGTCTTGTGTCGTGTATGTGAAACTACGAGAGGCTTTCCGGTCTAATAAACACCCAGACATGAAAATATCTCTAGTTCACGTAAATATTTGTCTCAATAAATAAGATACTTGTTATGTAAGTCGTCAAATACAATTAAGATTGCAAAGCATTGAAGTAACTTAGCTACAGTATGTATATTATAGTCTATGTAAAGCTTATTACACGTCACAGAATTAATATAATGAAGGCATTAATTAAAATTATTTACATATTTTTTAGTGTCCGACCGAAACTAATTTTTCAGCCGAAACCGAAACTGAAACTTATTGAATTTAATTAAAATTACAATTATTTACTAAAATTCACTGTTTTTTTACATTTACTAAATAAATTTATTAAATAGAGGTAAGAAAAAAACCAGTGAATTTTACTAAATAATCGTAATTATAAATAAATTTCGGTTTCGTTTTCGGCTGAAAAACTAGATCGGATACTAATATTTTTGTCATCAGAGGGAAAAATACTTATAAAACTGCATATCAACGTAATTTTAATTCAGATTATGAATTTTCAGAACTTTACCAAAATGCCTTGGACAATCGGTAAACGAATTATTACTAAAACATCTGCCCTATTAATTGCTATGTATAGCTTGGCAAAAAAATGTAAAAATAAATGGAGGCGCCACTGAGCCATTTATATGGCATCACTTTTAAACTAGGGTTTTAATATTGATTCTTATTATTATTAATTTAATGATAACTAAATAACAAAAGTAACTACTAAACGTTCTGACTGAAAATACTTCAATAAAAACGTAAACTTCGATGTGAGATTGAATTAAAATTTACAAATGTGAAAGATGTGACAGTGCTGCCAGGTGAAATAATGGGTTAGTTCCGTTTTTACACTTTTTTGCCAATCTATACATATACGAGTATGGAAATAAGGATCTGACTGAACGTTCTATTTTTTAAATAAACAAAGTAGAGGCTGTGCTTAATTTGAAAAATACATTTTTTATTTTATCAAGCCGCGGCTTTACGGCCAGTATTTTTTTATTAAAGAGGTTTTAACCTTTACATTTGCATACATTTATTTCACAACCTATGCGGCCAGTTATTTTTCATCAAGGAGGTTTTACACAAACAACAAAACGTCACAATTGTAATTTATAATCTGTGTAACGCATTAACGACTGGGCTTTGCGATACTGTCAACCGCATTAATCTCTTTCTAACCGTGACGTAATAGTGACGTGTGTTGCCTGAATCGCTCCATTTAACATTCAACTCTATTAACAGAGTGGTAGAGTTTAAATTCGGTGAGTAGAAATAAGAGCTTCGTCACGGAACCCTACTCATTGAGGTATCAGTACTTTCAAAGGGTTTTATGGACATCATTAAGGTAACAAGAGTTGGAAACGCTTTATCAATCATGGTGTGGGACTGCCTGGCGGTTACAGTTACGAATAGATCAGGGATAAAGACGGCTACAGACGATAGAGAAATCTTGAATACAATTAGGGGATATTTACACTATCAATATATAAGTTATTATAGCCTATTTGTATTGGATTAATGTTGTTACTTGCAGATTTGAATGTAAGAATGACTTCTCAGTTTTTACGGTTTCTAGTTTAAATGAAATTCATATTTCAAAGATAAATTCATTATTCACGACTGTTATACAGATATAAAAACTTATAATATTTTATAGTTTGACATCCTCTTATTTATTTTTAGCCAAATACACAATCACTAATCCTACAAAAATATGGTACAAAGCCATACGTCGTAAATATATTATTTATTAAATCCTTGCAAATGTCGAACTAAAACCGACTTTCAATTAACTAATACCAGTCACAATAGACAGACATGTCGGCTGTTTGCGGAGACGGGCGTTGCTATGGCAACGGTTGTCAAGGCAACGCAGGAATCCAGGGATAGCAATCGAGTCTTTTGAGCTTTCTGAATTATTTTTTTCTTATGTTAGTGAATTCAGTAATAAGAAATAGACGAGTATTTTTTTATTAAGGGTACGATTATAATATTAGAGTGATTTATTTTTGTTTAGATTAAATCTAATAATACCGTTTTAGTGGATTTGTGTGTTGTTTTTCATATCTTTTACAAAGGTCTGGCAAAGGAGCAAACAGGTCACCTGATGGTAAGTGATCACTGCCGCCCATGAACATTCACAACCCTTGGATCATAGATATGTTACCGGCCCATCAAACCAGGAGGGGGAACAAGAAGGAAAAAGGATGTGAAGAGGAAAGGGGTATTGGGCATCCGGCAATCTCACTCAATGAACAAAGCTGTCGCTTCACGTCGATCTCCTGTGAGGCAGTAGTACCGCCCCGGAGGAGTTGTCATGACTGACAACAGCGTGGCTTTGTCACTTTTTAAAATGATCTTGATATTATAAAGTGATTAATTATCCAGATTGAGTTATAACACACGGAAACTCAATAAATAGGCGGTTGATATTATTAAGCTGTCTTGATTCTACTCAAATGCCGAGATATTATGGGATTTACACTTTGTATATAAAGGCGATTATCTGGCTTAACACAAACATTTTAGTAACAAATGTAAGTAATAATTACATAACCGAAATAATTAATATATCAATTCAAGATATCATTATTCGTTGTTGGCAGCCCTACTATACATTTCAACATACATTTCCCGCGCCCATCATACAAGCTAGGGTTGAACATTTCACAAAGAAGACATTGTACAAAAATTCCCGGCCATTTTTCATCACGCGCAGATTACATTCATTTTCAACAGGCGTCGACCTCGCGCGATCCATCAAGGCTCCTATTACGTGACATAGAGATCGCGATTGTTATACAAATGACGTAATTAGAATCTATCTGTGACGTGAATGTAATTTTGTATATACGTTAAACGACGGATATTTTGCTTATATACTCAATTAGATTAATAATTAAACATAACAAATTAAAAGTATGGCAAGACAGACGGCCATATTGCATTGAGCGATTTCTTCCCTTGTTCTATGTGATTAAATAAGGCGATATTAAATTTCAATTTTAATGTACACAAACATACATAAACACACGCCTTTTTCCCAGAAGGGGTAGGCAGAGGTGCTACCAGAACTCCCACGTTTCGCCTTATATATTCCGTCCCACGATGTGATACGGGGCGAGCCTATCGCCATATCGGGCACAAATTCCTAACTCCGGGCTGATAATTATTAGAAAAATCCAATATCACTTTGCCCGACCCTGTATTCGAACCCGAGACCTCAGCTTTGCAATCGTACCGTAGTACCACTACGCCACCGAGGCAGTCAATTTTGATGAGATACCTAATTTTACCTAAAAATCGTAATAAATTGTACACTCGATCGTACAGGAGGTCCGTGCCCTACAGTGGGACGTACGTATATATGAGCAGTACCTAATTTAATAATTTAAAGCAATTTAATTTCCGCATAGCGACCGTATTTTCCTTTAATCTTGCCATGTCCTTCCACTCTATATAAAAACGTACACAAACAAACAAAAAATATTCGCTTTCTGAGAAAAAATACGTAAACTTTAATTAACCTAATGAAGGACGCAAAGGACACAGTGTATTTCTAAATTTCCGTCGAGTGTTGGCGATTAAAAATTTAATAAAATGGCAACCCTGAGTGACGAGTTTGGAAGACTTTGTTCCCGCATTTAATTTTTAAAAGAAACTTGATTTATAAAGCGAAAGTGGGTCGTAGTTTATAAGGATTCAAAATAGTGTTGTTGCTGCCCTAGGTAAAGCGAGTATGTATTTTTTTTATTGCATTGGTCTGGCAAACGAGCAAGCAGATGGTAAGTGATCACTGCCACCCATGAGCATCCACAAAGCTGGATCATGACGTATGTGTTGCCGGCCCAATTGGGAGGGGAACGGAAAGGAAAAAGGATAGGAAGAGGAAAGGGGTATTGGGCATCTGGCAATCTCGCTCACCGAACGAAACGTGAGAGCTGAGCTGACGCATCACGTCGATGTCCTGTGAGATAGTGGTATCACCCCGGATGAGCCTGCCCATTCATGCTGAGTCATGACAGACAACAGCGTGGCTGTTCAATTTCCACTTCTGTGTTGTCTTTACGCGTTGGGCCGGCATAATATTACATAATATCTGGGTCTGTCCAGGTCCAGGTCACGTGGAACGCCCAAACGCAGGCGGGGAGATGAAATGAACGTGCATTTGAAATTTAAACGCACTATTTGTCTTACACCATGTAGATCTAGACAGCGAATGAAAACGACATCAAGTGGTAGTTTTAGTGACTTCAGATTCTATGATACTAAAAATTTCGCAAAACTGTGACGTATTAGTAAGCGTACTAGTCACACGCAAGTTTTGTGGATTTAAAAAATACTGCTAAAATACTAAAGTAATATTGGATTTTTCTATTCATTATCAGCCCGCAGTCAGGAATTTGTGTCCGATATGGCGATAGGCTCGCCCCCTATCACATCGTGGGACGGAATATACAAGGGGAAACGTGGGTGTTCTGGTAGCACCTCTGCCTACCCCTTCTGGGAAAAAGGCGTGTGTTTATGTATGTACATATGTATGTAAAAAATACTGCCTTGGTGGCGTACATATATTACGGTACGATTGCAAAGCTGATGTCTAGGGTTCGAATCCCGGGTCGGACAAAGTGGTAGTGAAGTTTTCAATCCATTCAGCCCGAAGTCAGGAATTTGTGCCTGATATGGCGATAGACTCGCCCCCTGTTACTTCATGGGACGGAACATACGAGGCGAAATGTGGGTGTCGTGGTGGCGCCTCTGCCTACCCTTTCTGGGTGAAGGCGTGAGTTTATGTATGTAATTTTTTAATTTTGCGTAAACTATAACTTGGCTTTAAGTATATTGCACAGGGGTAATAAAAAAAGAAATTTTATACAGGTGAAGTCGGTTCAAAAAACTAGTATTCTATACGTAATAAGAACCATGTAAATATGGGGAAAAATTCCCGCCGCCCCAGTAATGACGTTTGAAAGTTATATGTCGACGTAATTGCGTCTGAAGCCCAGTGCATCCTCTGACCGTAAGATTACCTTTGACAATGTCAATGCTATACGTTGGAATGCCAAACGAATGTCTGACGCAGTTTAAGATATTATACAGGGTATATCAAGACTGCTACTGAAAACGAAGCCAGGTTGCGTTTTAGTGACTTTAGACGCAATGCAATTAAAATTGCAAAAAATGACGTGTTTTTTTTGTATTGTTTTTCGTATCATCGTATTTGGGTGGTAAATATATACAGGGTATATCAAGATTGCAACCGAAAATAAAGCTAGATGGTAGTATTAGTGATTACAGTCACAATGCAACTAAAAATCACGCAATAAAGGCGACAGGTTTTTTTTTTAAATATCGTGTTTGGATGGTAAATTCCTAGTTTTTGTTAAAATTATAATTGAAACCCTTGCTAATCATTGTCTTTAAAAAAAGTTGTACATTATTCTAATGGGAAAACGATGTATTTACTATCTAAATATAACGATAAGTAAAAAATTACAACAAAAAATTGTCGCTTTTTTGCGAATCTTTTAGCTGCATTATATCTGAAGTCACTTAAACTACCACCTGGCTTCGTTTTCGGTAGCAGTCTTGATATACCCTGTATAGTTATAAGTTTCGTCCCAAGCCTGTACTAATAACCATTATATTAATTGGCCAAAAGCGTCCGATGAAAGCCGAGGAATGCGACACCGCCTCAAGGAATAGTCAACACTCTAATATAATTAAGTAGCTATTAGAGCCCTCTCGGGGAGGCCTAAATTTAGCCTCTTATTGGCGTCAATTACTGCGTGGATAATGTATCATGTTCACTTAGGGGACGAAAGATTGTGGACTAATTTGAAGGCTATGCGTCTTTTATGTTCAATAGTTATTCAGTTTATTTATTTACGCTTTATATACAAAGTATGGCGGACTAAATGCCTGAGGCATTCTCTGCCAGTCGACCTTTGGATGGTGCAGAGAGAAAATTAGTAGGCGCATAAATTCAAGAAACTTGATTATCAAAAGTTTATATGTGAACAACACATAGATATATATATATATATATATATACTCGTATACACACACACACACATACATACATACATAATATACATAAGCACACGGCTTTTTCCCAGAAGGGGTAGGCAGAGGTGCTACCATAACACTCACGTTTCGCCTTGTATATTCCGTCCCACGATGTGATAGGGGGCGAGCCTATCGCCATATCGGGCACAAATTCCTGACGCCGGGCTGATAATGAATAGAAAAATCCAATATCACTTTGCCCGACTCGGAATTCGAACCCGCGACCTCAGCTTTGCAATCATACCGTAGTACCACTACGCCACCGAGGCAGTAAACATATATTCAAACATACAGAAATACATACATATATACATTAATTTATTTAATTATTTTTATAAGTTCCTCCTCTACTAGTTTATGTATTCTAGTTTGCTTGTCTATGTTTTTTGACTTTTGTCTATGAGTGTCGTGAGTTTTTCTCTACATAATAAACTCTACAGTAATTATGTTTGTTATTTGTTGCACTCATGTTTTTCACGTAGTGTGGAAACCTGCGTATCAAAGAGATTTTCAAGAATTTCTGTGGTATGTACTAGGCACGAAGTAGGTCAGCGCGCTGGACTATATGGCCTCAGCTCTCTCAATCGACCTCTTGATTGTGGGGGAGGTCCGTTCCCTGCAGTGGAACGTGTGTGGGCTGATACAGATACAGACAGACAGATACAAATTGTGTATATGTGTACTTAATGCCTGAGGCATCCTTTACTAGTCGAACCTAGGATGCATAGATGCATAGATGAAAAGAGGTAGACACGTAAATAAAAAAATAAAAAACGTATAAATTCGCGCACTAGACTTTTTTTATTTCACAGAAAAGAAAACCCAAATTAATACCCATATTAATAATAGAAAAGAATGACTTATTTTTCAAAATATTTATATTTATTTTCTGAACTTATCAACATAAAAATCTAATATTTATTCACATGATAACACAATAAGTAAATCGATGGTAAAAAATTGAGCCTATTGGGAGAGATTCCCTTGATAATGTTCAACTTCCGTTGGCCTCGCCCGATCACACGTCTCGTAACGCTCTCGTCGCGCATTCACCAGCTTACTCCCCAAGTTAAGCGTTCGTAAAGAATTCTTGCTTCAAAAAGATTATGATATTACTAAGTAAAATATAAATCTTAATATATATAAATCTCGTGTCACAATGTTTGTCCTCAATGGACTCCTAAACTACTTAACCGATTATAATAAAATTTGCACACCATGTGCAGTTCGATCCAACTTGAGAGATAGGATAGTTTAAATCTCAAATTATAGTCGCAATTTTAATTTATTGCTAATTATTTGTCTGTTATTATTTGACAGTCACAATCATCTGTTAACTCCAAATGATTCTAACAGATGTCGATACCTTTCGACTGGGTTGAGTAAGTAATCAATAGATGGCGCTGCTATGGTAAATCTACGAACGTGTCATATAAGCTACATTTTAACAGTATAATTACCACGTGTTGTTGACGCTATAAAATTAATTAAATTTATTTTGTAGTGAACGAAATATAGTAGTAGTAGAAAGTCAAATAAGGAGTCAAATTAGATTGTTTACTATAATGTAATATAACAAAAACTTTAGCCACAGCAACGCGTGGCCGGGTCAGCTAGTATATTATAAAAATATATACTGTCCTTTCTATGCAAGTAACTAGCACGATATAAACGAGCCTACTCATAAACTTACCTGGTCGTCACTTGTACAAATACTGAAATGACGTCGCGAACTTTACGTTGATGTTTCCAACTAATTCTGTTTCCTGTTTGTGTTAGACCTCAAATTTGCCGAGCAAATTGTTGGGTGGTGTGTTTTAATTGTTACAACTTACTGGCGGTGTCTCCGTTTTACCCGGATAAAAATGGACACGAAACTCCCGGTTAAGTTATGTATGTTTTCTATTGAAGTGCGTGGTGGTCTGTTGGTAACGGACCAGATGCGGCTGCCTACATGTTCACAGTGGTCAAGGGCACACTTTTGACTTTTCGGAGTCATGTGTGTATTGATAGTTAATCACTATGCAATATAACGCCAAAGGAAAACATCGTCGGGAAACCTGCATACCATTGCTATTTGTATACATTTCTATGGTATGTAAAAGTCCGCCAAGCCCACTAGGCCAGCGTGGTGGACTATATGGCCTAATCACTCTCAATCGTACTCTCGATTGTAGAGGCCCGTGCCCTGCAGTGGGACGTATACGGGCTGAAACAGACTTATTTTCTATTTATTACTAACGACTTTTATTGTTGTCACTCCGATAAATGAACCCGAATGATCTGGACTTAATTTTTTTTTTAATTCAGGTCACGTGTAAAACTGTAGGTACCCTAGTAGGATACTTACATTTATCTCTAAGCTACCAGTGGCCTAGGACAATGATATGGGTAACAGTGATATGACTAGTTGGGTAAATTTACTACTAGCGGCGTCCCAGCTTCGCCTGAGTGCAGATGTTTTTTGATCCCACTCTACACCAGATACATGTTATTTTTCGTACAAATTTGGGACATCCTATATATGTATTATACATATAAACCTTCCTCTTGAATCACTCTATCTATTAAAAGAAACCGCATCAAAATCCGTTGCGTAGTTTTAAAGATCTAAGCATACATACGGACAGACAGACAGCGGGAAGCGACTTTGTTCTATACTATGTAGTGATTTATTATTTATTTGAGAATATGGTGTGCTCTTATACGTCTGTTGCTGATTGTACACAACAGTGCGAAAATATGTAAATAGACTTCTGAACTGTCAAAAAAGGGACAAATATTAGTGAAATCGATATTTTATCGTTCGTGTGCGTCTACGGAGGACGTCCCGAACCTCTTAAGTAGGGACAGCGAGCGGCACGGAAAGGGATAAGTTACGTCATCCGAAGCAAATATCCTTAAACCGTATCCAGAAATTACAATGTGTACTGGCGGTGACGAAAGGGAATAGAGATTTCCTTGGCAATTGTAGACATTGATAGTATTTGTCATAGGTTAGGAAATACAGTGAGTATTTCCAATTTAAGATTGATAAAAATGAGAAGATAATCAAATTTAAAAAGCCATTTAATGACTTTTTTATATAGATTAGATACCATAGTAAAATAAATAAATTAAAGAACAACAAAAGTGTACATTATTTGTTTCGTTCTATGAATTTTAATATGTCCAAAAAAATCCTTTGACTGATAAAAACCACGTCAAAAAAATTACGATTATTAGTCAAAATATTTAGGCTCATTTGTAAGTAGACACACAGGTAAAATTATACCCTCCTCTTGAAGTTATTTAACAGTATGATTTCATTAGTATCCAATTAAAATATATCTTTTACAATCGAATAATGCAAGATCATAAAAAGGCGGCCATTTTGTACTTAGCCGACATAATACAAGCCATCAAACACTCCAGATTTAAATGAGCACTGCGCATTGTGACTGTTCGCGACTGTACTTACAAGAACTTTACATAAAACCTCTTTTCGACTGCACGGCCTATTTTATGACGACAGATACTGATATTTTAGACCCGTACTTATAAACTGAAAGGGTTGACAATTTTGAAAGTTATTGAATAGTTGCAAGCTAAGGCTTTCAGATTTTTGTTTAAATTTTTTTATAAGTAAACATGCGTGTACGGATATGAAATCATGTATATAATGTGTGTGGCAACATTAGGTTATAGAAGCACGAGATAAATAAATTATAAATACACCCAACAGTCACACACCTAATCCTATCCCCACACAAAGATCGAGTACAAGTCATGGGTATCAGGAACTACGAGAAACTTTTCAACCTCACAAACATCCAGACCCGAAACAAATACTTGTGGATCACACAAAAATGTATTTCAGTGCGGGGATCGAACCCCCAGCCTCTTGTTTCACACGCGGGTTATTTTTTTAGTTGCATTGTATCAGTAGGGTAATTCACGTAATTTTTTGACGCGCCGATCAAGTTGCGGTGCAGTTGCAATGAAGTTTACGTCTTAGTGCAAAATGGTATTTTTGTAATTGTTTAGCTGCGCGTGAACTGCACCTAAGCTATGCGTAAACTGCGCGGGTGCTGCGCGTCAACTGTACGTCAGTCGTATGCAAAAAGCTTACACGTGAATACCGATCAAGTTGCGATCTGAATTACGCACATAAAACACGTAGTAGAATACGCTAAACCGCTCGCCTGACGCGGACTTGACGCGAGCGTATCTGACAGCCGTTGTCAACATTACGAGAATCCGAAAAGGTCTGTTTTGATCGAAACTTAACTGCAACTGCACTGCAACTGAACTTATTTAATTACGTGAATTACCCTACAGAAGTCACTAATACTACCAACTGGCTTCGTTTTCGGTCGCAGTCTTGATATACTCTATATAAATAGCTTTTATGTCTATGCAGGTCATCAAATTGGCTTCAGCATCAATACCTTTACCCGTTTAGATCAGCAATAAAGATTAACTCGGCAAAGAGAATCATAAACATTTTACCGTTCATAAATTTCTCTAAAATGGCGCCTCAGGTCTAACGGGGCTGTTATGCCCTGTTTATTATGCAAATTAGTTTAATTATGTAAATAGACCACTTGGAAGGGTAAGAATGAGTTGAAGAGGTCTTGGGTTCTAACCCGGGTTATAAATTTCCTTAAAAATGTGTCGATGTTAATTAATATTCAGTTGATGTGATGGAAAAGATCGTAGGGAAATCTATAATCTTAGGATGTTTTTAGAATAATTTCAGATATATGTGCAGTCCATAAATTAATATTATAGTGACAATCGGGATGTGTCCAGGGTTTGATTTTGAGCAATATTTACTGATTTCTAAAAAATATCGCATAAAAAAAACATGAATTCGAAAACAGAATCAAAATTGATTATAAAATGACTGAGATATTAATATTTTTGATAGTGCGCTGGGGGTACTCGCTTTCTCTTTCGCACGCATGCACATCATGGGAGATGACGTCACGTCGTGCATGTTGCATCTTTTTCTATTACTCCTACCACCAAATTTTATATATTTGTAACTTGCTTATTATAATTTTTCAATGGTAATTGACTATGGTCACATTACTACGAAATGTCAGAGATACCCTGGCATTCGAACTCACATAACAAACAATTAAAATATCGCCACAAACTCTTTACCAACAGACCACAATTTTATAAAATATTTCCTTTAGAAGTAAATAGCATTAGAATCATAACTCGTAGATAGCTCTATAAACTTCACAGGCACCGCGATCAAATAACAAACAAATCTTCAAAGATATCCGGTTTCTTCAAAGCAAATAAAATCTTACAGTTGAACTTTTTAATACCTTTTACAATAACAAATAATCTGGGTTAGTGGGTTTTGTGATATGTGAAGTCGAGTACTGAGTTCGATTTCCAGGTAGGTATTTACTGTGTAACTTCTTACGTGGAAAATTATGAGTTGCTTGGAGTTGATGATTATTTTAAGAGAGTTGAGGATAGTTAAATAACATCTTTTGTTATTTATTTAAAATTTGTTGTATATTGGCTTTTCGCGGTGCCTTAGATCTTCCAAGGTATATGAAATCTACTAAACCTTATTTTTTTTATTGCATAGGTCTTGCAAACGAGCATACAGGTCACCTGATGGTAAGTGATCACTGCACATGAACATCCACAACGCTGGATCATGGATGTGTTGCCGGACCAATTGGCAGGGGAACGGGAAAGAAAAAGGATGGGAAGAGGAAAGGGGTATTGGGTATTTATAAGGGTAGTGTAGATATTATACGTTAGATAAGCAATAGATAAGCAAAGTAATATTAGTTGGTGCAACATTTTAAAAATATATTTTAAAATGTTGCATGTTAAAACCCCGCATAATACTGCGATAACTAAATGTAGATAATATAAAATAATAACATTTTACTTGATATAATAAAACTACTTGGTATATACAAGAATAAAATTTTGCGGTAAATGAACAAAGTTGAAGTTCCCGAAGGATACCGGGAATTTATGATCAATAAACTTTGCTGCAGTAAGAAACACTCGCGTTCATCCCGGGGGAGAACTAAGAGACGGAGGTTGCAGGTTCAAATCCAAGACACATACTGGCCTTACGATCTTAGGTCTTTTCATCCTCAACCGAGTTATAGCAATGCACCTTTACGTAAGTAGAATTCTATTCAAAGAGTGGATCCATGACTTTTCAAAGGATTTTTGACCTAGCAGGACAAAGTAATTACCAGATACTAAGGACGAATATATTCAGAAAGAGTATCAGTAGGCGATAAACATTTGGTTTCACGTCATTTGACACAATGCTGGCCTGCTTAATTGCTTTTTTTGTCCACTAAGACCGGCAAACAAGCAAACAGGTCACCTGATGGTAAGTGATCACTGCCGCCCATGAACATCCACAGGGCTTGGATCATAGATGTGTTGCCGGTCCTTCTTTGTCGAGGAGCGGAAAGGAAAAAGAATGGGAAAAGGAAAGGGATATTGGGAATCCGTCAATCTTGCTAACCAAACAAAATTAAATAGGGTAGCTGACACTTCGCGTGGATCTTCTGTTAGACAGTGGTACCACGGACAAGCCTGCCCATTCATGCTGAGCCATGGCTGACAATAGGTATGTATGAGTATTAACTATAATGTACCGGTAAAAGGACATATTCTCAAGAGATTCTAAGAATTTATAATCAATATACTTCAGTACGGTAAGAAGCACTCGGATCTAAACATGAATGAAATTGTTTTTTTTTTAGTGCAATGAATGGCAAGACGAGCATGCCATTCGCCTGATGGTAAGCGGTACGACCGCTCATGAGCAGTAGCAAAACCAAACAACTCCAAGAATAACAGAGCAATGCTTGGCAATCCACTGCGCTCGCCGTCCTGAGACAAGTTAAGTCTCATCATGTCCAGTAGTTACGCTGGCTACAATGTCCTTTAAACCGGAAAAAACAATGCGTTTATATTGCTGTTTGGCGAGAGAAATAAAGTTGCGGTGGTACCTACCAAGGCGGCTTCTCGCATATGAGAGACCTTCCAGCAATAAATAAAATATTGAACTAATGCGTCAAGTTTATCTTCACTAATCTGTGTATTGCAGACTCATTTATCATCTCGTTTGTAGATAAAAGTTATTACATTTTTGGGATTTACAGTTCTTATTTATTTACTGTATCAGTCAATATAAGTCCCCCTGCAGGGTACGGGCTTCCTCTACAATCGAGAGTAGGATTGAGAGTGGTTAGGCCATATAGTCCACCACGCTAGCCTGGTGCGTGTTGGCGGACTTTACATACCATAGTTTATACAAATCGCTATGGTATGCAGGTTTCCTCATGATGTTTTCCTTCACTTTTATAGTGCGTGGTGATTGACTATTAATACACACATGACTCCGATCAGTCAGAGGTGTGCCCTGGGATTTGAACCCGCGACCACCGTGAACATGTAGGCAGCCGCGTCTGGTCCGTTACCAACAAGCCACCACGCACTTATTAGTCTTAGTCTATCGTTATGTCGGGGATATATTCCAGTCTTGAATAACTCAAGGTAAATTAAAATATTTTCCGCGATTAAAAATGTTAGTGGCTAGTGACACATGACATCATTGAATGAAAAAACATCGGTTCTAAATAGTTTACCTTCGAAAAACCATTTTTACTATGTTTATTTTTTTTGTTATTAATATCATTATCTTTAGGTATCAGTTTATTTTTTTTATTTATATTTAAGTAAAAGTGGTTTGTAGTTGCTGCATGCAGTCCGCTGTCAACAGGTCAAGGTAGAGATCCTTGGGGGAGGCCTATGGTCAGCAGTGGACTTCTTGTGGCTGAAGAGAGAAAGAGAAAAGAGAGAGAGAGAGAGTAGAGGGAGAAACAGGAGAGAAAGAAAGAGTAACGTGGTTTATTGGTACATAAGCAAAAAAGTCTCTTCCAAGAACTTTCACAGCTAACATAATTAACTTTTCAACCGTAGGATATTTTTCAAGGGACAGTTCTTCATCTGACCTTTATTAACCCAAAACATGAAAAAAAATTGCTAATTTCAAAACACCGGATTTGTTCAGGAACGATTTTAATTAAGTTGACAATGACAGGACGCCCGTGTCACCTTACAAGTAATGAAATTTTCGCCACCCAATTTGGCGAATACGTTTAGAATACGATATGGCACTTAGGAAAGGTCCCTGGGCTTATTTCGGGTTAAGTGACTAGGCACGATCGGCGAAATGTTGTGTGAAGATTTTTGCTGTGACTATGTTATTATGTAAAATACTCATTGGTACAAAAAGGAGGGTATGTGCGTGGTGGCCTGTTGGTAACGGACCAGACGCGGCTGCCTACATGTTCACGGTTGTCACGAGTACAAATCCCAGAGAACACCTTCAATTTTTCGGAGTCATGTGTGTATGATAGTCGATCACCACGCATTATAACGGTGAAGGAAAGCATCGTGAGGAAACCTCCATCCCAAAGCGATTTGTATAAACTATGGTATGTAAAAGGCCGCCAATCCGCAATAGGCCAGCGTGGTGGACTATATGGCCTAACTAATCTCAATCCTACTCTCGATTGTAGAGGAGGCCCGTGCCCTGCAGGGGGACCTATATAGGATGATACAATACAGTTGTGTATCAGAAACAACGAGACACCTGAATCACACAAACATCGAAGAAAAATTCTAACTTTATAAAAAAAATAGTATTATTTTCCTAAGACTCAAATAATTTAATTCCTACCCACAATATTCTCAAAAACCGCGTACGAAAGCTTCGCAGGTAGGAAGGTGAAATTGTAACAATGCTCCAACCGCGCTGGATACGGACAAAAGACTCGTACCAACGTGGAGTTGACATGTTGGAAATTAAAAAAAAAAACACACGTATTAAGGTTTAGAAGTGTGGTTCGGTACATATTTTTGCTAGTATTGCTAGAAAAAGTTTTCCGGAATGAACGCCTACAGTTAAAATTTTTCCGCGATGAAAAATACCGTTTCACCTTTCTCGATAAATGTACTAACTATGCAACACTACATACATACATATACTTAAACTCAAATTTTTTTTCCAGAAGGGGTAGGCACAGGTGTAACCAGGACTCCCACGTTTCGCCGTATGTGTTCCGTCCCATGATATGATAGGGGACGAGCCTATGCCATATCAGGCACAAATTCCTGACTCCGGGCTGACAATAAATAGAAAAATCCAATATCACTCCTCGACTCAGGTTTCGAACCCGAGATCTCAGCTTTGTATCATACAGTACAACTACGCCATCGAGGCAGTCTTTTTATATTTGGTCCAATAAATGTTATATTTTATTTTACTTTATTTATTTTAGTATTTTAGTAATACCAGTGAACCCTAACTTCTGCGGCTGACAACGCAAAGGAAATAAAAGTTGCGGTTTATTCCTATATCGCGAGAGCACTTACCTCCGCAGCAAGGGCAGTTAAAGTTATAAGTAAAACCTCTATAGTTGTTTAGCTTCATTAAATGTTTGAGCTTTGGTTCAACTGCCTCGGTTGTACAGAAACGAACAATAGTTGTACTATGGAGTATGGCGATTACAAAGCTGAGGTCTCGGGTTCGAATCCCGGGTTGGGTAAAGCGATATTGGATTTTTCTATTATCAGCTCGTAGTCAGGAATTTGTGCCCAATATGAGGATAGGCTCGCCCCCTATTACATTGGGGGACAAAATACACAAGGCAAAACGTGAGTGTCTTGGTTGCGTTGCTACCAAGGGTACCTCTGCCTAACCCTTCTGGGAAAAAGGCGTGAGTTTATTTAAGTGTGTAACAATTTTGCTGTATGTTGTAAAACTGACATTGTGTGGGTTGATTCTGTTTTGCACAAGTAGGTCCAATTTGGGTATTTAATTAGCTATTTCAGTGTATTACTGTGTTATTTATCCATATTAATGATTGAAAGCGATGACGTAATGTTTTCGATGATTTGTTTGCTTCGCGTTGTATTTCTATGTCCACAGGCGCCATAGATTAAGTTTTAGTAGATGCGACTTGACGAAACCTCCATACATTTGAAAGTTGTCATTTTAAAAATAACTTGGTAAAGTCCTGGCTCCTTTTAATTTGCGTCCAGCACTAAAATGTAACAGTAAAATGTTTGTTTAAGTTACCTACATTCATAATCTCACGCCTTTTTCCCAAAAGGGGTAGGCAGTCGAAAATTTGCTCTTCTCAGGTAACTCAAACATGACTGCCTCGGTGGCGCAGTTGCACTACGGTACGATTATGAAGCTGAGGTCTCGGGTTCGAATCCCGGGTCGGAAAAATTGTAATTGGATTTTTCTATTATCAGCCCGGAGTCAGGAATATGTGCCCGATATGGCGATAGGCTCGACGCCTATCGCATCGTAGGACGGAACACAGAAGGCGAAACGTGGCTGTCCTGGTTACACCTCTGCTTACCCCTTCTGGGAAAAAGGTGTGATGTTTATTTATGTAAATTTTGTTAGTCGAAGCCACTTAGATCACTTAGGGCTAATTGCACAAACTAACTTTGCCCATAACTTTGACTTTAAAGACGTCAATCCCATACATTAGCAATTTCAAATACGTCACAAATGTATGGCGGACATTGTCAAAATTAAAGTAATTATGTAATTAATTTTAATTCAATTATTATTACTACATGTTGTGATAGCCTTAAAAGATGTTACTTTTATTTTTAACCACCGCTGGTTTTCGAAATAAAGAAATAAATAAAGTAATCGTCAAAGTTAATTAATGCAACTAAGCCTTAGTGTGTATGCCGCCTCTACGAGTATTATTTATTCTATGGCCTGTTCACGAGCTAATTCGAGCTTTACGACGCAGACGACGCGGGTGTATGTTTAACGTCACATTCCCCCCATAAATTATATTAACGGCGACTGCGCGAATGTTTTCCAGTCTCACGCTTTCCGACCTATTATTTCATTGATGGAAATTGTGTTCACGTGATTTTTACGTGTAAATTATAGATGGAAGGTGGAGTGACTATTCGTGTTTTAACAGACCTAAAATTACTGCAAAGGTGTTACAACGAGACGTGAGAGTATGTTATGTTTAATAATGACGTTATGGTTCGTTAGTGGATAATTTGAAGAAGACTGACCAAATCAGCTTGTGGGGTTAAGTCTAAGAGGATGACTAACACTTCGGTCCGCCCCGTGACCACCAAAACTGTAAAGTAATCGAAACGTCAGAAAATAAAAAAAAAATTAAAAATTAAATCAAATTCGCGATGAAATCCGTAAGAATTTGTTTTATTTCAATGTGTAACATTCGCGTTAATCTAGGAAACCATTGTTAAGACAGAAAGAGACACACAAAGAAAATCTTCGCTTTTTTTTACCAAAACATTTAGTTGTATTGTGTCTAAAGTCACTAAAACTACTACATGGCTTCGTTTTCGGTAGCAGTCTTGATATATAATACTTTTTATAAAATTCTTTAAGTCAAATTTATGTACTGCGCGACGATGTAAGTACTACACGATGTGCATCGGAAAATATGAGAAACCATTCGACTTCATCGCCCAGAACCGATAAAAAAATTGTGGACGACACAAGCAACATTGAAAATAGTAAATATATAACACAAAATAGTTCAAAAACTAAACAACATGCTTTAGTAACAAACCCAACAAAAAATTAAAAATAATTGATAATAAGTTTAAGATTTCAATATGGAGTTAAATACTAATAATAGCTTTTTATGGTTAAAAGCTAGGGTAAGTAATTGTTGTAAGCACCCCACGCTTTGTAACACTAAAATTAATATATTTCACTCCATATTCTAATCTTAAACTTAATCTTAAATCAATTATTTTTACTTTTTTAACTAGGTTATTTACTAAAGCATGTTTTTTTTATTTTAAACAATTTTGTTTTACTGAAAAACGTCTATCTACGGCTATCTTATCAAGGGAAGGCAGCTGCGCGTAAATTAAAACTTTTTTTTTTTTTCAAATAAGTCAATTTCTGAAGGTTCTTGTCGGCTTGTTAAGATAATTTCACATACTTTTTAAATTATTGTATTGTTATCGGTCCTTGATAAGAATGCGAAATTTCAAGTCAATCCGACGTTTTAAAGTAATCGAAAATAGACTCGGTTCCGTTACATACATACAGACGAACTCAATAAACGCGTGTTAAAAACATCAGCATCAGCCCATCAACGTCCCACTGCAGGGCACGGGCCTCCTCTACAATCGAGAGTACGATTGAGAGTGGTTAGGCCATATAGTCCACTACGCTGTCCTAGTGCGGGTTAGCGCACTTTTACATACCGTAGAAATTTACACAAATCATTATGGTATGCAGGTTTCCTCACGATGGTTTCCTTCACCGTTATAGTGCGTGATGATTGACTAACAAGTAAAACATGCACATTAATAAATATAACCTACATGCTTAGTCCAATAAAGTAAAAATAAAATTATCACAAAATATGACGACATAATATACAGGGTGATTTAACATTTTCACTACGTTCCACATTGTATGCGAATAAATTTGCATTTATATGAAACTTATGGACTTTAATTGGTTTAATTTACATTTTTCCTTTACTTAGGTTGAAAATATAACATTCTGTCACGCCTATTAACGTGGTAATTAATTTCTAGCAAGACGTGTTCTAATAAAAGTGCAATTAAAAAATGTTCGACCACAATATACATAGAATGCAATTCACGGTTTACATAATATGCATTATTTGATTAATTTTGTAAATAATTGTATTCGTCCTTTATCTTTAATGCTCCATTTACACGGGGAGAGTTTCTCGCAGTAAATCGCATGACATAACCGCCATAGATTATCGTGTTCTGACAAATGTTTACACGATGCAACTTTTTTATATATTTTTTTTATCAGCCCATATACGTCCCACTGCTGGGCACGGGCCTACTCTACAATCGAGAGAATCGATTGAGAGTGGTTAGGCCATATAGTCCACCACGCTGGCCTAGTGCGGGTTGGCGGACTTACATACCGTAGAAATTCTTTAAAATCGCTACGGTATGCAGGTTTCCTCACGATGTTTTCCTTCACCGTTAAAGTGCGTGGTGATTGACTATCAATACACACATAACATCGAAAAGTCAGAGGTGTGCCCTGGGATTTGAACCCGCGACCACCGTGAACATGTAGGCAGCCGAGTCTGGTCCGATACCATGAGGCCACCACGCACTTATATCCTTACGGAGAATCGTATGCGATTATCGCATGACATAACCGCTATAGATTATCGTGTTCTGACAAATGTTTACATGATGCGACTTTTTTATATCCCTACGATAATCGTATCTTCGAGGCGAGAAAGTCTTCCGTGTAAATATGGCCTTAAAGTTTATGCTTATCCATCGGCTACACGTCGACGCATTTACTAAAACATAACCCGACAAAATTGAGTTCCAAATTAAAAAAATCTCCGATGAAGATTGATTTTTAGACCATATACGTCATCATTACACCAACAACAAAATGACTATAAAGCGAGTGACATAATTGTATTTACCTCTCTCTTTATCTGGCTCCAATATCTGAAACAAAAATAAATAAATATTAGAAACTTATCTTAAGCAAATCTAAATCTTAAGCAAAATTCTACAATAGCTAGATTATCCAGGTCCTACAACTCTCTCGGCCAAAGCGTTGATGTGTTTAATGACTCAATGGGTACTTTTAAGACTGAAGTGTTAAAATTAATTAGTGATAAGAAATTGTAGATATATTAATTATTTTCATAGTATTTTTTTTATTCCTTATGTTATTTCTTCTTAGTTTCTAATTTTGTTATTATTTCACTTCAATTTATGATTGTTCTGTTTTTTATGGTTATAAAACTTAATTTTAGTACTTAGCAGTTATTTGTTATTCAGTGCATGTTGTGACGCCTGCAGGTAGTACATTAAGCATGTTACTAAATAGCCAATTTATTAGATATAAGAAATAATGTAACTACCACTGGATGTCCTTAAATAAATAAATAAATAAATAAACTTATAACCATCATCATAATAGTTTCTTAGATATATGCGAATAGTACATATTGAAATAAAAACGGATTCTTACGGATTTTAAATTCCCGTTTCGATTACTCTACAGCTTTCGTGGTCAGGGGGCGGACGCCGACGAACGTCGGGAAGTTGAAAAACGTAAATTTTTTATCAATTTCGCGATAAAATCCGTAAGAATTTGTTTGTATTTCATCATCATCATCAGTGATTTACTATTCCTCTTAAAGCTAGACATACAATTCTTTTCCACCAAAATATTACCATGTCATAGAAATATGAACATATTTAAAGCATTTGAGACATCCTTTTAAACTTGGTAAAACTGAACGCAATACAAACATGTATGACAGACAAACAAAACTTGCGTACAAAGGAACGCAACAATCGTACCGCTATCTCGCTTCATGCTGCCAACTTTAGTTTCTCTTGCGTGGAACGGAACGTCACATAGTTTGTCAATGTAAAACAGAATTGAATGGCTTATGTACAACGCTAGGTATTGGGTTCCAAATAATTGTATTATTTTAGTGGAATAAATGTGTTTTTGTTATTTATCTGATAGGTATATTAAACAAAGGAATTACAAGATATGAAATACGACTAAAACGAGGAAAGTGATATAAATTAAAACTGAATATAATCAACGTAAAATACCGCTTATTTAAATTTACAAACACAATAAAATTACAAACAAGTTTATTTAAAAATGTACGAAACATTAAAAACTGAAACGCTAAAATTTAATTTTAAAAGAACTGGCAGACAGCTGGGTACAATAAATTTTTAACATTAACATAAATGCATGCATACATTTTCAGACAGTTTTGTCCAACGGTACATGAAAAATCTGCCTTCATTTAGCCACACGGTAGTGTTCTAACCAAGTTCGGAAAAAACGAACGATGCAAGGACAATTTATACAAATTGGAATGCCGTGCATTGCTTTGTAATTCATGGTGTTGTTTGGTTTTGCTACTGTCCATGAGCGGTCATATCTCTCATTATCAGGTGAATGGCATGCTCCTCTCGCCATTCATTGCAATAAAAAAAAACTTGATGCCTAAAATCTCGTACCCAGTTGGTTCATCCTTATATCGGTACACTAAAGTGGCTTCAATTAACCTGATTGTAAATGGAGTCAGTATAGGTACGCACTAGCGACAGATCGTTTTCCTAGATCATAGATAGAGAATTGGTAGCCTCCAACAGGTCACTGTGGACATCATTGGGACAGGCCCATGTTCAGCAGTGGACTTCCTTTGGCTGGTGGATTGGATTGGATCGGTAGAAAATGTCAGCAAGCTCGAAACTCATACACAGGCTGATTTCGGATCGATATTCACAATTTGGTAATGACAGCTTTTGTTTACAGCGGTTGCTAAGCGAGAAGATACAAAATATTTCACCAAACGCTCATATTTTCACTCGTATATTAAGAATTTAAGACTGCTTCGGTGGCGTACTTGTACTACGGTACGATTGCAAAGCGGGGGACAAGGGTTCGAATCCCAGGTTGGGCAAAGTGATAACGGATTTTTCAATTCATTATCAGTCAGGAGTCAAGAATTTGTACCCAATATTGCGGTAGGCTCGATCCCCTATCTCACGGGACGGAACATACAAGGCGTAATGTGGGTGTCATGGTGGCGCCTCTGCCTACCCCTTCTGGGAAAAGAGCGTGAGTTTATATAAGTATATAAGAATAAACCAAAACACGTATAATAATTTCCAACCGTATAATATAATATATAATCTTGGTTGCATTGTCGAGATAGTTAAAAAGCAATTTTTCATCCCAGCATGAGAGTTGGGGGTAAAATTGTTTCAATAGCGCTGAGCGAGACAACGGCACAATGACTTATGAAGTGGCTGGCGACGCGCCAGAATCTTATAAAAGAACTATTACTATGTACGTGATCATAATAAAGTATCTGAGATGGGAGTTTAATAAGTTCGCTATATGGGCAATGTTTTTGAAACTGTTACATCGTGGAATGAAAACGACGTGAAGTTTGAACAAGGAAGAGCTTCGCGTTTTGTTCTGCATCTGTTTTAGTATCAGCCTATATACGTCCCACTGTAGGGCGATCTCCTCTACAATCGAGAGTACCATTAAGCCATCTCTGACTTCTCGGAGTGATGTGTGTATTGATAGCTAGTCAATCACCACGCACTATAACGGTGAAGGAAAACATCGTGAGAAAACCTGCATACTATAGCGATTTGCAAGAATTTCTATGGTATGTAACGTCCACAAAACAGCACTAGGCCAGCGTGGTGGACTATATAGCTTAAACCCTTTCAATCATACTCTCGATTCTCAGGAGACTCGTGCCCTGTAGAGCGACGTATCCGGGCTGATACAGTACAGTAAAGTTTCCTCATGTTATAAAACAACCATCATACGACCATAAAATAGTAAACAAAGTCTGAAAATTTCCATACAAATTCACAACCCAGTGAAGTGGTTAATATTTCACAGGGAAGTAATAAGGTTAGCTTCTCATACTGTGAGGTTTTCTTGGCGTGTGTAAATTTTTAACCAACATCGTGGGGTGAATTTCAATGTTGTATATTCATATTGTGAATGTTTGTCTGTTTGTGTGTTTTGTGTGGTTCAGGACCCCTGAGGGTGACTGCTTCATCGTATGCTATGAATGTGTCGATAAAAATGTATGGAATATGGATTACAACGGAAATGAATGATTGATTGATGGAAAAATTGATTTTTAAAATTTTACTCCGAGAGGAACGAAACAGAAAATTCGTTAGTATACATTTAACTTGTTTTGTTTTTCATTTAAATAAGTTTATTTAATTTAAAGTTACTGCCTCAATCATTAATTATTATAAATTGACGAAATATAAAAGTTAATTAAATATTTTTCCATAACAACTGTAATTTTCAAATTTGTTCATAGTGTTTTATTTTCTTCGCGTATACTATATTACAAGATGGACGGCCGACCTGGTTAAGGTTGCAGAAAGTCGCTGGATGCAGGCCGCTTCCAACAGGTCAATGTGGAGATCCTTGGGGGAGGCCTATGTTCAGCACAGGACTTCCTGTGGCTGAAGAGAGAGAGAGAGAGAGAGACATACTATATTAGTGGAACATTTAAATAATCGGCCCTTAATAAAGGTTCGTTAATAAGGGGCGGAGTCATGTGTGTATTGATAGTCAATCACCACGCACTATAACGGTGAAGGAAAACATCGTGAGGAAACCTGCATACCATAGCGATTTGTATAAATTTCTATGGTATGTAAAAGTCCGCCAACCCGCATTAGGCCAGCGTGGTGGACTATATGGCCTAACCACTCTCAATCGTACTCTCGAATGTAGAGGAGGCCCGTGCCCTGCAGTGGGTCGTATATGGGCTGATAAAATACAATACAATACAATAATAAAGGTTAGTGGAGCAAGTGGCTTAAAAATACTCCCAGGCAAAACCAGGCCGTTTGCTAGTTAAATATATTTTCGGGTTTTAATGGTTTATTTATTCGGTTTCCCGAAGATTTATGTCTGTCTGCGCGCGGTTGGAATACCAATTGGTGTTACGTGTCTTAAGGGCGCACTGAAGGTATAAGGAGATTCTGAATTCTCAAGTATTTTAGTTGACAGATAAATGCTATTTTTGTTGTATAAGCTTAGGCCTATGCCCGTGAGGGAGAAGCAGACTGCCTCGGTGGCGCAGTTGCACTACGGTATGATTACAACGCTGTCACGGGTTTGAATTCCGACCGGCATAGTGATAGTGGAGTTTTCTTTTCATTATTAGCCTGGATTCAGGAATTTGTGCCCGATATGGCGATAGTCTCGTCCCCATAACATCGTAGGACGGAACACACAAGGCGAAACGCGGGTGTCCTAGCAGCACGTCTGTCTACTCCTTCTGGGGAAAAGCATGAGTTATGTACCAGCGGCTCCCACTCGTCAAGTGTGGTAGGGGCGAACTTATCGCCATGCGGGACTTTGGACACTAATGCTATCATATTCAGATTATTTCCGTCCCAAATGTGATGGAGGGCGAACCTATCATGCCTAGACCAAACTGAAATCCGGGGCACCTCCTATGAGATTATTTTTATCAAAAACCCACAGATAAAATAATAATAAATGAATACACCCAACAGTCACATACAAAGTCTTGACTCCACACTAAGATCGAGTCTTGTCTACAACTACAGGACTTTTCGGTCTCACAAACACCCAGACCCGATACAAATACTTGTGGTTCACACAAACATTTGTCTCGGTGCGGGGATCGAACCCGCGGCCTCTCGTTACACAGCCAGTGTAACCAACTGCGCCACGGAGGCTGTCATAGTACACACAGGAGGTCCGCTCACCTTAGATAGGAGTCTCGAACACATTCCCAACATCTAAGCTATACAAAGGTCACAGGTCACTGTGGAAATCATTGAGGCAGGCCTATGTTCAGCAGTGGACTTCCTTTGACTGATGGATGGAAGCTATACAAAAATATGTTGCGCAAATTGCTCCAATTATTCTGACAACCGTCAAGAAATCGGAAAACCCTGTCTTGTGGTAAATAACCGTGGAATGAGATTGTACGTGTTTCCGAGCGAAGCAGGCATGTCGCTGATAATATAATAATAAGGAAAAATGCCCAAAGTCCGGCTGTAATTGGTATAATTACGAGAATCGACATTTGTACCTTGTGGACATGTCCTGTTCGACCTTATGAGTTAATTATAACTATAACAACATATGAGTAATATCGTCGGATTCAACATGTAACTCTTGAAATCCTATGTCATTAATTGGTCGGCCTTGGTGGCGATGTTGTTAAGGGAGAGGGTACTTGTTAAAACCTGATATTGGTATAAATATTTAATTAACCCAACACACTATTAGAATGTGAAAGAATACACAAGGTTTATTGTTAGATTTAAAAGTGTATAGAGACTAAACGAAAGAATTGCGTAGTTCAAAATAGTGCCGTCAGTTGGCGACACTGTGTTTGGCTTAAAAATTGCTGAATAATAGCGTAGTTTATAAAATCTACTCTTTATTTACTTTTTTACGGCCTTATTCATAGGCAGTTTTAAAACCTATTTTAGATAGCGAATGTTTTGTCCCTTTCGAATGACTTAGACTTCGACTTTAGGATTCAGTTTGAGCGAAGAAGACAAAACTAAAATATATTTTAAATCTGTTTATGAATGTGGCCATTAGTATACAAACAATTCTTTTTCTAACCCAACAGGTTATGGGTCCATAAGTCATATTTCACAATCAAATACTTAACAACTTTTGTTTCTATTCACTCTTGAGATTCGATCCACCCCGTTATATGAAATTCTTTTTCAATCTGACGTAGAACAATGAGTAGTCATGTAACACATCGACAATTTCTAAAGTGCTGTGAATGCGCTCAAGACGTGCTTCAAATAATGACGTGCCAAATATCGGAAAGCGATAAATATCGATAAACCAGCGTTATAATGATAGATGGGTTAGTCGGCGGAAATTGGAGCAGCTGTAGACACTTTTATAAATGTCCTGATATTTTAAAAGTCTTTCATGTGATAAAAGACTTTTAAAAGATGCTCCAGATGCAGCTTGCAAGTAAAATGGGTAGTTTTTCGATGTTGCATAGTTTGTCGAGGATATATTAGATTATATATGTGGAGATAGTGAATATTGAAAGCCCGTCATATCCAGTTTCCACCAGGCCGGCATAATTGTATCAATCGGTATTCTATTTGCATCACTGCATTGACCATGGTATGTATTTTTACTTTGTTGTACCAGTATAAAAAAATAATTGTCACCTCTTACGATAAAATATTTCCTATAAGAAACTTGAATATCTGATATTTAATATAAATCAGTTAGAAATCTTGCACTCAAAATTATCTTTAAAAATATCTTTTATACTTTAAAAATCGTATTTTTAAACGATACGTCAAGAAAAACCCAAGTGTATAAGTTCTAAAACGTATCACCATCTAAAATACTGTCTTTATGACGTCATGTCGCGATATCGACAACCCTAGTCATTCCCAACGCACTTCAGAAAACTGACAAAGATCTTTCCCCCACTCCCCTTTTACTTCATTCAGTTTTTATTCTCAAAAGAGTTTGTAAATTAAAAACTTCGTAGCCGTAAGATATTATCAAGACTGTTTGCAGGCGGCGAAATTAAATTTTCTATTTACGCAAAACAAGAGGATTTAACTCGGGTCATAATGAATTATTATATTAACTTGCCCTGATTTATGTTCTGACATTGTATTTTAGAAACTTGTTTTATTGCTTGTGCATGTTTTATTTATAATACGTTATAGTGTATGTTTTTATTGTATGGAAAGTCCGTCAACCCGCACTAGGACGTCGTGGTGGCCTAACACCTCACAATCGTCCTCTCGATTGTAGAGGAGGGCCGTGCCCTCCTGTAGGACATATGAGTTGATACAGATACAGAAAGTGACTACAATGCGAGGATTGAAGGATCTTTATATTCGCCCGGATAGCAACCGTCATACACGATGGTGGAAAGCGCGTCATAGTGTCATACAAGTGTGTCATTCCGACTTTATCCTGTATATATTTGGCTTCAAGGCCGACATAATTGTAACGACCGACGAATAAACTCCACAGAAAAGCAGTTGTATCGTAGAATGACAAACTATTAAACCGTGTATCTGTCTCCGAGGTTTCGGTTCATCATCATCATCATCATCAGCCTATACTGTTACCCACTGCTGGATATTAGCATCCTCCAAATTGCGCCATTTCACCCTGTCTTCGGCTTGTCTCATACAGCATCTGCCAGCGACCTTTCGCAAATCGTCAAGGTTTTGGTTAAATACACAAAGATGTGTCCATAGCTAAACTGTAAAGTTTGATTTATTCATAAGTTGTGACCAAGCGTGCGACATAATCCAATATTTGCACGAACATTTCCAGTATTCTAAGAATCCACGACAAATTTTACCTTTCAATTTGGTTCCAATATTTGCTGTTGGGAGTGATGTTTGATCTCCAATTTTACTAGATTCGAAATGTATATGAAAATTGAAAACGTCTGCATGTTCTCGGATGTATGATTGAAGGGCAGTCAGAGATGTTACTAGTATCACCTACATTTCACAGAGCTTTTAACATCTGTCCCAAGATGTGATAGAGGCGAGTCAAATATCGTTTTGAGCATGAATTCAATCATGTGATTAACAGGTGTGTGTCCTGGGGCTTAAACTCATGACCTATGGCTCGTAAATCTAATTGATTTCCAGCTGAAAAATCTCTGGTTAAGGAAGTCACTTATTGCAGCCGCTTTCAACAGGTTTATGTGGAGGCCCATGGAGGAAGCCTGTGTTCAGCAGTGGACTTCCAGTGGCTGAAGAGAGAGAGAGATAGAGGGAGAGAGAGAGAGAGACCACCTCTCACTTGCTTTATTTATTTACAAAACATAAAGTAATTCATAGAATTAATCTAAAACATAGCGATTTGTATAAATTTCTATGGTATGTGAAAGTCCGCCAACCCGCACTAGGCCAGCGTAGTGGACTATATGGCCTAACCTCTCTCAATCATACTCTCAATTCTAGAGGAGGCTCGAGCCCCGCTGTGGGACATATATGTGGGATATTATATAGTTCAAAGCGGATTTTACTTTAAATGTATATTTTGAAATAAATCTTACAATATCTTACAATAATCTTTTACGTCAAATCATACGTCTTTTTTAAAACAATTCTTTTTCACAACCGCTAAATCACTTTACTGCCAATGAGGTTGCACGTAAAATAAAAAATAAATCTTAACCCACATATATGGGCTGATACAGAACCACTGTGTACCGTGGTCGCTATCCGGGCGTATACATCCTACATCGTGGTTTCAATTAATACTATGTATTGTGTCTCTAACTAGTATACTAGTGTATATAGTGTGGCACGAGCACCGCTGACCTTATGTGATTAGACGTGTACATAGCATGACGCACACAGCGTGAAGGCGGGACATGCAAACACGGTGGTAAGGCGCGCCAGTGATTTAAAGTAATGTGGACGAGCAGTTTGTTTATTAAAACAATAAATTATGAGCTACCTGTATCAGCTGTATATACTGTACTATGTCAGCCTATGTACGTCCCACTGCAGGGCACGTGCTTCTACAACCGAGAGAACGATTGAGAGTGGTTAGGGCATGTAGTCCAACACGCTGGCCTAGGGCAGATGGGCGGACTTTTACGTACCACAGAAATTTATACGAATCGCTATGGTATGCAGGTTTCACGATGTTTTCCTTCACCGTTATAGTGCGTGGTGATTGACTATCAAGACACACATGACTCCGAAAAGTCAGAGGTGTACCCTGGAATTTGAACCCGCGACCACTCTGAACATAGGCAGCCGCGTGTGGTCCGTTACCAACAGGCCACCACTTATCTAAATTATAGAAATCGTAATTTAACATACTTGCCTGAGTCACTATGGTGGGTGACTGGGTGTAAGAATACCCGAAGAAGTAGATAAACGTACTTAATCCGTATACAATTCGTACGAAGTTATTTCCTATGTGTTAGGCCTATGATGGTCGCAAACTCCAATCCCAGCTTTATATGAGGAATTTTTAAACGCGAATAAAACATTAAAAGCTTTAG
Source organism: Theretra japonica (assembly GCA_033459515.1). Lineage (NCBI taxonomy): Eukaryota > Metazoa > Arthropoda > Insecta > Lepidoptera > Sphingidae > Theretra > Theretra japonica. Next base: position 5,906,862 of record CM065950.1, read on the forward strand.
AACGTAATGTTTTGTAGCTTCAAATACCTATGGAATTTTACTGAAATAAAATAAACACTGAAATCTATCCAATAGTCTTGTATGATTCGAATTGCGAACAATGATGGCTGACCTATTTAACTTTATCGATAAAAAAAACAAAATACTATAATCAAATTCTCATCAACAAATCAATTTCTGCGTAAACTATTCAAACATCGAACACAAACACGGCGTCAAAGCATTCCAAATTCAAATTCCAAATTGAATTCAACAGACAATTTATCAGCCAGTACTTATTGGCGTTTCGCGCGTAAACAGTTTAGTGTAATCTGTATCGCATTAGGTCGGCGAGCCGCCATGATGACTCGTTTTGGCGCCAAAACGAATGCCGACGGCAATTTCCCCCGCTAAGTGTATAATTCGAGCGTAGATTGGCATCTTTAACGTACTGCGGCCGTCCTCAGGGACTGGTATACCTGCTTTATATTACTCGACTGGGTTAGGAACTTTGAGCAATTTGAGTTTAAGTTTTATGACAATTATTTATAGAACGCGACAGGTCGGCATGGCAATCGAGGTTACATAGTCCTAACTACGTACGATAGAGGATTCGATCATTTCGTGGAGTACCTAGGCGCATTCGTACCGTTTTATGTGCGACGTCCGAACTTTCGAGTTTCGTTTCGGATCATAGAGCTACATCCCTTATACCACAATGACAATTAATCTAGGATTAAACGACGTTTTTACTTCTGCATATTGTGTAACAAAGTTTTCACTGTAATTATATCTTATGGTGTTCAAATACTGTAAATCATTATTACAATTATATTTATTAACATTTAAAAAACAATAAATTATTCAAGTATGACAGCACATTACTTTTAAAACACTCGGTATCAATAAAATAACAGGCCACAACCAAAAATTCCACCAAAAAACAACATCCATATTTAATAAAACAAGGATAAAGAATTTAAATAGAACTACGTGACTCCTGATTGTTATTTACAAGCAAGCGCGAAACGTGACGTTTCATAGCGCTAGGTAATTAGTGAAGGCTTTGCAATCTACTTTCATTATTAAAGCTGCTAATACTATGGATCTTTGACTTGCTGTTATGAAAATAATTTTGTTCTATAAATATTCTGACAGCCACTTTTGACGTACTCCGTGGCGTAATTGGTTAAACGCCGAATGCGAAACGAGAGGCCGCGGGTACGTTCCCCGCGCCAACACAAATGTTTGTGTAGCCCACAAGTATTTGTCTCGGGTCTGGGTGTTTATGAGACCGAAAAGTCTATCGTAACTTCTGATGCCCACGATACAAGAATTAATTGATCATAATGTGGGGTCAGAACTATGTATGTGACGGTTGTGTGTATTTATTTATTTATTCTAGGAAGTTACTAAAGAAAATAATATACTGGACGGAATGTCATACATACATAAACTCGCGTCTTTTACGTAGAAGGAGTAGGCAGAAGTGCTACCAAGACACCAATGTTTCACCTTGCGTATTCTGTCCTACGATATGATAGGAGGCGAGTCTTCTCGTCGTATCAGGCATAAATTCCTGACTGTGGGCTGATAATGAATTGAAAAATCTATGACTTGTCCGAACCGGAATTCGAAGCCGAGACCTCAGCGTTGTAACCGTGCTTAGTACAGCGCCACTGAGGTAGTCACACTGGCACTTACCATTCGTGGAAGCTTATTATTTCGTCAACTCTTAGTTTTACCAGATAATAAAATTTTCGATAATTCCATGTAATTCATCACAGTCGTGTGAACACCCAGCTGCGAACTACCCGCAGTAATGCAAACAGCACGATCGCTAATGCGCATCATATCTGTGATGCGGTCGCGTCTGTTTTGCGGTCACACCTACAACCATGTGCTGTATAAAATGTACAGGAGTACGTCGGTAACATCAAGAGCAAGGGCAAATGGTGAAACCTAGAAGTTGATACAAAGGACTGACTTTAAAGTCTAGGATGATGTAAGAGGATATGGTGCTGCAATTGAGACCGTTGAAGACCAAGAGAGGTGGAGAGAATGCAGTACAAATGGATTGGATACAGCGGTAGGTAGAACGGATGAGAGCTAGAAGTAGAAAATTAGGTAAGGGCTAGTTGGGAGAAAAAGCCAGATGGACCAAATCCTATAATTTTAATAAGGGATAGAGAAAAGCAGAAACAAGAAACATACAAACAGAATTATCATCAGGCCTCGGTGGCGTAGTTGTACTACGGTACGATTACAAAACTGAGATCTTGTCTCGAATCCCGGGTCGGGCAAAGTGATATCGGATTTATCTATTCATTGGGGATTTGTGCCCGATATGGCGATAGGCTCGCTCCCTATCACATCGTGGGCTGGAACATACAAGTCGAAATGTGGGTGTCCTGGTATCACCTCTGCCTACCCCTTCTGGGAAAGAGGCGTGGGGTTATGTATGTATGTATGAATTGTCAGAAAATCTCATATTGTGTAATAATTTCTCATATGATGAGTTGTTAACATGCATTGTAATTCGGGTGTATTAAGCTACTGTGGTTGTTCTGGGAACAGCGTTTCTAATGAGAAAGGCGTCTTGTTACTTGTAATTCTGTGCGTTCATATTAGACCATATTCTTAGTATGATGAAATAAGATTCGTAATACAGGGTATATGAAGACTGCTACCGCAACCTCTACCAAAACCTTACTAACAAACAATTATGAAAAATACAATCAACAAAGTTCTACCCTCAGAAAAATTAATCTTTCAAAAACTCAAATATCAGTGGTAGAGTCGCATCGGAGAGTTTTTATTGCTCTATGTAGAGACATGTTCGCAACGCTCATTCCACCCACAAGTTCTATAATGGGAACTCTTTTAATTTCTTTCGGAATACTTATTGCGTTACTTAGACAGATTGTTTTGTAAAGTTTTTCGTTAAGACGTTTTATTACTGTGGTTTATGAGCTGAAATATGTCGAATGATATGTTGAAATATACAGGGTATATCAAGACAAAGAAAAGAGAAACACAACTTTAACTAAATATAGTATATATATATATATATATATGAATATGAAGAACTAAAAACTAACTCGTAATTATTCATTTAATGTAGAAAAACAGCCTAATTATCCAGCTTGACGATTCAAAAAACTCGAGGGAAAAATAAAGTCAAAGAGTTCGTTAATTAACCCAAAACAAAGTAATTACGAGTGGCAACTCGACTTGGTAATCTAGTTAAGATCTGGAAGCGGAAGCGTGATTTGGAAAACAAATGCGAGAATGGAAATTTCGCGGGTTTTCCGCGGCGGAAGCAATTTCCCACGTCTAGTGTTTGCTTGTCTCTGCCTAATGCTCTATAATTGATCTTTGTCTCTGGCTCGGTAATGAGTATGAGTTTGAAAAATGTGTGTGGTTTGTAAAACTTGCGGAAAATGTAGGAAATGCTTGGGTTGAGTCAAAATATAGCTTTTTTTACTGTTGATTAGATGTCCATATATTTATGGATAGTGAAAATATCACATAACCACTTGATTATGTCAAATTTCAGCCTTTATACATCTGTAGGGTAATTCACGTAATTAAATAAGTTTAGTTGCAGTGCAGTTGCAGTTAAGTTTCGATCAATACAGACCTTTTTGTATTCTCGTAATTTTGACAACCGCTGTCAGATACGCTCGCGTCAAGTTCGCGTCACGCGAGCGGTTTAGTGTATTCTACTGCTGCGTGTTTTATGTGCGTGATTCAGATCGCAACTTGATCGGTATTCACGTATAAGATTCTTGCATACGACTGACGTACAGTTGACGCGCAGCATACGCGCAGTTTACGCATAGCTTAGGTGCAGTTCACGCGCAGCTAAACAATTACAAGAATACCATTTTGCACTAAGACGTAAACTTCATTGCAACTGCACCGCAACTTGATCGGCGCGTCAAAAAATTACGTGAATTAGCCAGCTGGTATCGAGTTAGCTTATGTAAACTGCTTTTGCCTTGCGATAAATAAATGGGCCTAAAATGTTGTTTGATTTATAAAATAATTTGGCTACAATACGTTTTGATTGGTGGCGCGTGGTGGCCCGTTTGTAAACGGACCAGACGCGGCTACCAACATGTTCACGGTGGTTGCGGGTTCAAATTCCAGTGCACACACCTCTGACTTTTAGGAGTCATGTGTGTATTAATAGTCTATCACCACACACTATAACGGTGAAGGAAAATATTGTGAGGAAATCTGCATACCATTGCGATTTGTATGTAGGCCAGCGTGGTAGGCTATAAAGCCTAACCCCTCAACCGTACTCTCCATTGTAAAGGAGGCCCCTGCCAAGCAGTGGGTCGTATATGAGCTGATACAGCATACATTAATAGAAATTTTAAAAATGCTTAATAGTGGACAGACCATATTTTTGCGTTGGTAGGAAGTCGCTGGATGCAGGTTGAATATAACTATATTCAACCTGCAATTGAATTGCAGGTTGAATTAAAAAAAAGTGCGTGGTGGCCTCGTGGTATAGGACCAGACTCGGCTGCCTACATGTTCACGGTGGTCGCGGGTTCAAATCCCAGGGCACACCTCTGACTTTTCGGAGTTATGTGTGTATTGATAGTCAATCACCACGCACTTTAACGGTGAAGGAAAACATCGTGAGGAAACCTGCATACCGTAGCGAATTAAAAAAAAAAAAAAATCTACGGTGTGTAAGTCCGCCAACCCGCACTAGGCCAGCGTGGTGGACTATATGGCCTAACCACTCTCAATCGTACTCTCGATTGTAGAGGAGGCCCGTGCCCTGCAGTGGGTCGTATATGGGTTGATACAATACAAAAAAAAAATTGAATTGCATTGAAACAATATTTAATGAGTAAACTTACTCATTAAATATTTTTTCAATAATGATATTAAAACAAAAATTAGCCACCCCTTATATACACGAGCCGACGCACAAAACAAGTTAGTCACGCCGAGTGCGAATAACGCATACGGCGAGCGAACCGCCTGATACCTTGTTCCGCGTTTAATTAACAGACTACCCCCAGATTTACGTGACAGTGTAACACCAAAGAACATTAAATATAAACTTAAGACATACTTCTTAAATAATTTAAATTTGAATGCATTAAACTCAAACTCCTAATAATATTCCAGTATTGTCTAGTTATAAACTCATTGTCAACTCGGATAGCATAAATACAAACCGTGGTTTCTCGATGTTATCTACTAGCAAATGATATGTATCTTTTTAAGTATGATAAAAAGACGAAAAAAAGCCTCAAATAGGTCAGTATCTTAATACTTCGGGAAAGTCTATTTTAAGCCGTTGACTTTTTGTGACTGAAGAAATAAAGATAGAAACTAGTATGGCCACAATTCCGGTTATTCTGTAACATATATACTTGTAACAATCAATCCAATCCAATCCATCAGCCAAAGGAAGTCCACATGAACATAAGCCTGTGCCAATGATTTCCACGGTGACCTGATAGAGGTAGCCTGCTTGTAGCAATATTTGATATAAGATCCGCCTATGCATGAAATCAGAAATTATTGAATTCATATCATTATAGAGCAAACAGCATGGCTTAAATTAATTACAGTTGCGAACGGACAGATTGCCATCCACTGGCTCCATTATTCGGTGGATTTTCAATTTAATGAATCGTTCATAATTAATTGTCAACCGTTTTGTGGGACGATTTGATGCGCTGACTGCTAATTTTAATGTTATCTGTTGAAAATATTATTTTATGAGATAGTTTGCCTCGGTGGCGTAGTTGTACGATACGATTACAGCTGAGGTCTCGGGTTCGAATCACGGGTCGGACAAAGTGATATTGGATTTTTATATTCATTATTTATTTATCAGCCGAGAGTTAGGAATTTGTGCCCGATATGGCGATATTGCCCCTTATTGGGACACAACACACAAGACCAAAGGCTGCCCTGGACGTTCCCTTGAAGAAAGAGAAGCCCCTCTGCCTACCCGTTCTGGAAAAAAGGAGAGAGTTTATGTAGTATATACGTAGATCAGTAAACAAAGGTCGGCACTGAAACGCGCTGAAATCGCACTGAAGCTCAAAAATTCTCTAGAGAACACTAACTTTAACTGGCAACGAAATTAATCAGAAAGGAAATGAATAGCAGTTGGAAACAGTATAATTTATGATGGACAAGTAGTTTTAGACCCTTGGGGAGGCCTGTGTTCAGCAGTGGACTTCCTGTGGCTGAAGAGAGAGAATGAGAGAAGTAATTTTAAATCTAATTGCTGATAAAAGGGCGGAATTCAAAATTAAATTTATTTTTTTGGCACTATATGGTGGCACCAATGTATCTAAAGGTAAGTGCTGTAATATTAAGGAAATTCCTATGTGTTTTCCTTCCCGCGTTCCTCCCGATCTGATAGTCCGGCAACACCTTTATGATCCAAGCGTTGTGGTTGTTCATGGGCGGTAATCACTTACCACCTGGTGACCTGTTTACTCTTTTGCCGGACCTACTGATTAAATTTTGAACCCGAGACCACAGCTTTATAATTGTACCATAGTACAACCACTCTGCCGAGCCAGTCAAGTTAAATATTGATAATCAAAAATATTACATTCTAAACTGCAAAACATTCAAAGCCTTGATCATAGACAGTGTTATAACCTATTTTAGTTACTGTATGTTTTGTCCCTGTCTAACTAATTCTGAATTCAGTTTGAGCGAAGAAGACAAAATATCCTTTAGCTAAAATAGGTTTTAAAACTGTTTATGTATAAGGCCGTTAATGCCTTAACCCCATTCTGTAAGTAATTAGCCTTGTTCTAGAAATAATACCCCCATTTACGTAACTTATTCCTAACCCTTCTAAAACGGGATCAAAAATATCAATTTATCATACCGACACACCTAACTTTGGACATAAACCGATGAATACTTCATAAAACATACTCGAGTTTGAAGTCAATATAACTTGGTGTGGCCAAGTATTTTAATAAAGATCCTTTGGGAAACTTCGGGGTAATGTTGCCAATTTTTGGGAGAAAATTGCTTTTTTCCCCAATATTCATGATTTATCACCTTCGGTGTTGGTAAAGGGTTGGATCGGGTTTTAGATTAATATAAGGTACAGGTATAAAGGAACAATAAATATAATGTAATTTACTACGTTTGATATGCGATGCGGTGATTGGTTTAATAAATAGCAGAAAGACGAAGAAAGAAGAAAGAAATACATTTATTGAAGGCTCAAATAAACATAAGTAGAAAACAAGATAAAATAAAAAAATATTATACATATATAAACTCACGCCTTTTTCCCAGAAGGGGTAGGCAGGGGTTCCCTTGGTAGCAACGCAACCAAGACACCCACGTTTCGCCTTGTATTTTCCGTCCCACTATGTGATAGGGGGCGAGCCTATCGCCATATCGGGCACAAGTTCCTGACTCAGGCCCATAATGAATAGAAAAACCTAATATCACTTTGTCCGACCCAAGATTCGAACCAGAGCCCTCAGCTTTGCAATCATACCGTAGTACAACTGCGCCTCTCGTTCACGCACTATAACGTGCGAACGAGAGGTCGATATAAATGCTGATATTTTCAATCCTATTCTTTATTTGTACAAGTTGTAGTTATATATTAGTTGTAGTTAGTTATTAGTTGTAGTTATATATTACAAAAAACCTACTACTCGTATAATGCAGCGCGGCTCACCGCCACACGAGTGAAACAATAAAATTGCGTCTTACTTGAATGCTTTGGTATTGCGGTGGAATCTTCAAAGTTGACGGCGAAGGACCATGTAGCGAGCAAAAGGGTTTCTTGGAGTTGTAGGACTGGATTTCACACCGATTTAAATAAAACAGCTTGAGCTCGAAAAACGTGTATTCACTGACCATGCGTGTGGCGGAAGAGCCAGAATAGCCATATGAAAATTATAAAATAAAAATATATTAATGCCAAAGTAACAACTGTACCTAAACAAACAAAAAGCTTTCAATAAAATATGCACAAAAGACGAAAAAATTCCCTTAGATTTGAAAGAACACTGCCGGAATATTTCCAGGCAGGAGCGAGGCGTCGACGTCGCGTCTGCGTTTGCATAATACATTCACTCGTCTTTAACACGCGGGTTTTGTCACATCAAAGACTTTTCCGTAAGGCCTTGGAATGATGGTGCGAGGATTTTTAAACTAACGCATTGGAGAAATGTGCTTCGGTATCTAGTTGGAAAAAAATCTAGTAGTACATATATCTATTTACATATTTAAATTTACAGCTATATTTTTGTATTGTATCAACCCATATACGACCCACTGCAGGGCACGGGCCTCCTCTACAATCGAGAGTACGATTGAGAATGGTTAAGCCATATAGTCCACCACGCTGGCCTAGTGCGGGTTGGCGGACTTACACACCGTAGATTTTTTTTAAAATCGCTACGGTATTCAGGCTTCCTCACGATGTTTTCCTTCACCGTTAAAGTGCGTGGTGATTGACTATCAATACACACATAACTCCGAAAAGTCAGAGGTGTGCCCTGGGATTTGAACCCGCAACCACCGTGAACATGTAGGCAGCCGAGTCTGGTCCGATACCACGAGGCCACCACGCACTACAGCTATATACTTATAACGATTAAGCAGGCCGTCAGCTTGATTTGCAACCTCAGAAGTACCAACAAAATTATCTTATTTGTGGAGAACAGTACAATGATCTAAATTCTTAGTACGTAACTCGCTAAATTCCATTAAGTTTAAAATATATAAACCTACTTTATTCCTGCTTCTGAGGACGAACTAAAGCCCCATTTACACGGGCAGAGTTTTTCGCATCGAAGATACGATTATCGTATAGATATAAAAAAGTCGCATCGCGTAAACATTTGTCAGAACACGATAACCTACGGCGGCTATAACTTGCGATAATCGCATACGATTCTCGCCACGAGAAACTCTCCGTGTAAATGGGGCTTAAGAAACACTCATATTGAGATTAAGGACAACATTGTATTTTACTCGTGAAAAATGTGTTCGCATTAAATTTTATTGCAGTAATTTTGATCGTCGCTTGTTACGCTAATGCACGGATCAACATGAAGCGCAGTTGAATCACGACTCAATCATTAGTCGATTAGATTAATTGTTTGCAATGTTATATGACGTGTTGCATGGAGCAGTGGGTGACAAGTCGGCTGTGAAATAAAAGGGCGTTGGTTCAAATCCCGTAACGAGACAAATATTTTTACATCAATAGATAAATATCACGCCGTTATCCCAGAATGGGTAGGCAGAAGTGCAACTAGGATACCCACGTTTCACCTTATATGTTCCGTCCCACGATGTGATATGTAACTATATTTGTCCCATGGGACCGCAATATCCTTAATAGTCTATAATATTCAAAACACCACTTATAAGACCAAAAATCACCTTTATATACTTTTAGATATGAAAACTAGGTAAAATAAAAATTATGTAGAGCAGAAAGTTTTTGATTGATGAAAGAAATTTCAATAAAGAATTTATCAAGTATCTTAACAGTCACGATTTCGTTAGTAGGATAATGCTCATTACAAAAGGATTTAACTTATTTTAGGTAAAATTCCGAAGGCTTTTTAGTCTAAAATTAATTGGCATTACTAGATAACTTTCGCTCATTTATATCAAAGTTAACGTTACGAAAGAAGGAATTTGATTTAAAATATACAAAGCCGCCATAACTTCAAAGCTTAGTTTTATAAATAACCCAATTTTTCAAAGATACCGAACCTTGAAATATAATTAATAGCGTTTTCTAGTACTTTATTACGCTCATTCAAATACCTCAAGATTCGTAGCTAACCAGAATTTCGTAGCAGATGACCGTAGCAATGACTACGAACGTAGCGTAATGGCGTAGCAGCATGTACCAGTAACCTATATTGTAGTAATTACATCCTTAATAGCTTGTAGCACATGCGTCGTAGATATAGACATAGCAATTGCGTCATCGTAGGCTGGCGTAGATAACAGTAATATGTAGTGATGCGGTCGAAGATAATTTGTGTTCGTAGCGTGAATATATTGTAGCAGTTACGTACATTTTTGAAATAAAATGTAGTGTTGGTTTTTATACGGAAATATTTTTCTTTTAATATTTATTAGGTTATAGATATTTTTATTTCGTATATGTTTTATGTAACTTTAAGTTATTATTTGTGCTACTAATATTTTGATAATAATTATTGTAAATTAACCATTACCAGAATCGTTAGTTGCGATCTTTACGTCGGCTTGTAATACTACAAAGCTTCGACAAATGACCATTTTTATGACCATGAAATTTTTTCCCTTACCAATTGCTATTTAGTTACATTATTTTCCCAGTTTTGAATATATATACCAAACTAGTTACACTGCCACTCGTTAATAATTTATCAGTGCCTCCTTAGCTAAATTCAACAAGGCCCTTTGGGCACTTCCTCCAAGAAATATTCTTGAGTGTAGCATACTTCATCGTTCCAAGGCGAAGATATATTGCAGTAGAACACGCTATTTCCTTCAACAAACCGCCAGCTGTACTTATTTAACTAGCGGTAACACCCGACTCCACTCGGTTGATATTACTTCAGCCAATGTCGTATTAACTGTCTTACCTGTACTGTATCAGGCCATATACGTCCCATTGCAGGGCACGGGCATCCTGTACAACCGAGAGTACGATTGAAAGGGGTTAGGCCATATTGTTCACCACGCTGGCCTAGTACGGGTTAGCGGACTTTACATACCATTGCATTAATTTTCACCAAATTTTAATAATTATAACAAGTTAGATTTTTGTCTGGGCTTCGTTTTTTTTATTCCATAGGTTTGGCATACGAGGCAATAAGATCACCTGATGATAAGTAATCAGTGCACAGGAACATCCACATCGCTGGATCATGGATGTGTTGCCAGCCCAATTGGGAGAGGATCAAGCAATTCGTTCGTGTTGAACATGAGTGGTAAAAGAGGATTTTTCTAAATGAAATATTTTTTTCCAAAACGCGTATTCGGGCTTCGTTCGTGTTAAGATGACTGGGGAATGAAGGCAATTTTCATATAAAAGATTTTCGTCCAAGACACCGCGTATTCCTACCGCTGATATTCAGGTATTAAGTTGCAATTTATTTAAGTCGACAGACTATTTTTTATACTATATTTTCGTATTTATTTTCGGTCGACTGTCTACTAGTTACTGTTCTAGCCGCCAACAACCGCACCTGTTTTAGAGATGAAAAACTGTACTATAAACATAACCTATAAAGTTCTAATCCTCGTAATTGTAAATAAAATCATGTGTTGATTATTTTGTATCAGACCACTAACCACGGTCTACTCAATAAAATATCTGCAACTACCCGAATATTATTTTAACATTATTTTTTGTTTCTAAATTCTTATTATAATTTGAATAGCCTCTTTCTTTATTTATTTATTTATTTTATTTAACACAAAACAGGTTACATGAATACAGTAACATCAAGTATGTATACATTATTTTTCTGGACGATAATTATAACCCAAAAAAATTGTGTTCCAGTGAGTTCCTCTAATCAACTTGTGATATTTTATTAATTAAATAAAATTAGGACTGCGGTGACATATATGAGTATGCAAAATTTCATAAAAATGAATTGTTTCGTTAAGGCATGAAGAATTAACAAACAAATTCTCATTCGAATTTTATATATAGACTTGTTATATAACAATATATATGTATATACACTTATCACGTACAAGGTAACTTACTTGAGCAAACCCGTATTAATATTTAAATAATGTATCTAAGTGCTGGGTAGCATACTAAGATAGAGATCTTGAAATGTGAATTCTATGTGTTAGATAACAAGGTCGATTTTCAAATGAAACGAATAAATATTTTCAAGTTTATACTCAGTAACTGTAATGTTTTGTGGGGTGTGGTTGGTTCGGTTCTCGGGTAATGACCATTATCACCCTTGGTTCCCGTTGAGTACGTATTTTTCAATACTTATGATGTTTTGATGACATCACAATTATGGCTTGAGTATACAACGATTATTGGGCGTAGACCTTTACAAATGTAATAATATTTGATTGTCATTAACAACTGTATCAGTCCATTAACAACCCACTGCAGGGCACGAGCTTTCGCTACAACCGGGAGTACGATTGAAAGTGGTTAGGCCATATAGTCCACCACGCTGGCCTAGTGCGGGTTGGCAGACTTTTACATACCATAGAAATTAATACAAATCGCTATGGTATGCAGGTTTCCTCACGATGTTTTCCTTCACCGTTGTAGTGCGTGGTAATTGACTATTAATACACACATGACTGCAAAAAGTCAGAGGTGTGCCCTGGGATTTGAACCCGCGATCACCTTGAACATGTAGGCAGCCGTATCTGGTCGGTTACCAACAGGCCACCACGTACTTAATATCTGTATATTTCATTAATTAAATTATTTTCCCAGCAGACATCAAAAGAACACAAAAGGTTTTAATGTATTCTGCGAAACTTTGCTAATTTAATAAAATAATACTCCGTCTTTAGTAACATTAGAATATCTATTAAGTTACTCTAATTATTAAAATAATATGGAATATCACATTAACGCGAGATTAACGAATTCTGTGGAGAATATTATTTTACAAAGAGATCACATGAAAGAACAAAATTAAAAATAATTGGCGGACCTTTGTCATGTCACTCCGAATTTTTATTTCAAAAAGTTCTTTGTAATCGTTCTATCGTAATTCAGTTTTTAGACCAGAAAATGCTGACAGAGCCTTGATATTCTTCAGTCTAATTATCGTTTCTCGTCGACAAAGTTGTCGCGGACTGATTTCATGACACTTGCCCAGTCAGTATGACGAAAAAATGCCGAGAAAATGAAATTAAAATTAATAACTTCAGCACTGCCCCCGTGGCGCAGTTGTACTACGGTATGATAGCGAAGCTCAGGTTTCGGGTTTGAGTCACGGGTCGGGCAAGGTGATATTGGATTTTTCTATTCATTATCATTCCGGAGTCAGGAATTAGTGCCCGATATGGCGATAGGCTCGCCCCCTATCACATTGCAGGACGGATCATGCAAGGCCAAATGTGGGTGGCCCGGTTGCACCTCTGGCTACCCCTTCCGGGAAAAAGGCGTGAATTTATCTATGTATGTAACTTCAGCATTTGAATTCGCGACATTTATTATGTAGAGACATTTAGCAAAGTATTATAGTTTTTTGATTAATATGTGATAACGAGAATTTTTTTTCGGCGTAATTTTGTTTAGAACGCAACACATTTCTGCGAGTCACAATGCTTTAAAATACACTCAACAAGGAGTTTGTATAAAAACAGATACTTAATGCTGTAAAGACGCATATCTGGACCGTATTGCCTGACGAATAGTGAGTTTGTCGTATATTCGCGAAGTCAATCGCAACTATGACGATTATTTAGTCCGTCACTAGTCTAAAGCGCCTTTTACACGGGGAGAGCTTATCGCGGCGAAAATCGTATGCGATTATCGCATGACAGCTGCCATAGTTTATCGTGTTCTGACAAATGTTTACACGATGCAACTTTTTTATATCGTTACGATAATCGAATCTTCGAGGCGAGAAACTCTCCCCGTGTAAATGGAGCTTAATAATTGGACGAAATGTGACCGCAAAATATTTTCATGCGTCGTTTTTCTTCGATATTTGTCGCATCATTTTTTATTGTACTGTATCAGCCCATACACGACCCACTGCAGGGCACGAGCCTTCTCTACAATCGAGAGTACGATTGAGAGTGGTTAGGCCATATAGTCCACCACGCTGGCCCAGTGCGGGTTGGCAGACTTTTACATACCATAGAAATTTATACAAATCGCTATGGTATGCAGGTTTCCTCACGATGTTTTCCTTCACCGTTATAATGCGTGGTGATTGACTATCAATACACACATGACTCCGAAAAGTCAGAGGTGTGCCCTGGGATTTGAACCTGCGACCACCGTGAACATGTAGGCAGCCACGTCTGGTCCGTTACCAACAGGCCACCACGCACTTACCCACCACTTACGCACCATTTTTTATTACTTGCGCATATAAAGCTTACACTTTTCTTTTTTATAAAATAACATTAAATCAAACATTATTATCAAAATTCAGTACATTAACTGCACGCCCTTCGAAAATACAGAGCTGATATCTTTGCGCAAAATTTTTGAATACATTTTTGCTATACTTTCATCATGTAAATGAGCCTTTAAGCTCTATAATTTTGAGAAGATCGATTGGCCGCCGGTCTAGACTGTTTACGAGTGTTAAACCGTCTGGCATATAAATTGGAACTTATATAAACATGTGGTATAAATTCATTCAACTATATACAGGTTATATCCAAACTGCGACCGAAAACGAAGCCAGGTGGTAGTTTCTAAAAACTAAAAATATGAAACTAAAAATTTCGCAAAAAAAGGCACGATTTTTCTCGTCGTATTTGGGTAGTTAATCATCGTTTTTCCAAAATAATAATGTAGGTACACCTTTTTATTTTTAAAGACACAATGGTACGCAAGGGTTTAAATTATAAATCCAGCAAAAACTAGGGATTGACCATCCCAATACAATGATATTCAAAAAATAACAAAAAAACCTGTCGCTTTTTTCGAAAAAAATCGCCATTTGCATCGTGTCTGTAGTCACTAACACTACCACCTGGCTTCTTTTTCGGTCGCAGTTATGATATACTCTGTATAAAGGTATACTCACTATTATACAGGGTGATATTTTCAGGTGAGCGTGGATGGCCAATCCAAAACTATCAAATAGACAAAAATGCTCAAAGGAGTCACGGCCCGATTTTAATAAAATCTACATACATATGTACAAAAACACCACGCCTTTTTCCCAGAAGAGGTAGGTCCCAACCAGGACACCCACGCCTTATATGTTCCGTCCCATGGTGTGATAGGGGGCGAGCGTATGGCCATTAAATTTATTTTATGTACTTCTTATCGCGTTTTATATACACAATACATATCCAGAGATCAGCTATCGAATATGGTGGATTAATAATGAGCATCATGCTCGCGGAATTTTGAACAATATCGAGATTGTGACACAGTGAAAGATATTGCCAGAATATCGCATTAAGATATACAAAATATCACTTATTTATTGACTTTTCATGTGTGTTTAGTCAATTAATAAGCAATGCAACGGTAAAGAAAAACATAGGAAACTTGTATACCACAGACTATTACAATAATTTCTTTAAGTGAAGCCCGAATTGTAATCGTGGACGATGGCCTAACCTCACTGGATTGTAGAAGAACCCGCTTTCGTGGTCATTATGGACTATAGCCAAACCCTTTCCATTGTAGAAGAGACCCGTGCCGTGGACGTATATAGGGTATATCAAGACTGCTACGGAAAATAAAGCCAGGTGGTAGTTTTAATGATTTATGACACAATGCAACTAAAATTTTTGCAAAAAAAAAGGGAGGATGTTTATTGTTATTTTTCCTATCATCGTATTTGGGTGGAAAATACATACATTTACGTAACAAAATAATGTACAACCATTTATTTTTAAAGACGCTACAGCACGCAAGGCTTTAAATTATAATTTTAGCAAAATATATGAATTTACCACCTAAACACAATGATATTTATGACATTACAAATAAAAATCGTCATTTTTTTGCAAAAAATTTAAATGCATCGTGTCTGTAGTCACTAAGACTACTGCCTGGCTTCGTTTTCGGTAGCAGTCTTGATATATCCCGTATACAGGCTGAATTATTTTTATTAATTATTGCATTATTTCTCTATTTACATACGTGGTCATAATATATAATCCAAACTTTCCCAACATATTCCAACCCTACAATAATCAAAGTATTCAAGACACCATACGCTAAAGGGGTTAGGGGCAATTTATTCCCAAGTACAGGGTGAGCTTAGGCAAATCGCACTACGGTTAAATGGGGTAACGAGCTGTGAAAGGTTTAAAGTAATTAGAGACTAGTTAGGACTTAGGACTCAGTACGGATTGAGTGTATAGTAGCCTGTATGTAAAGGACCGGACGTGGCTGCATACTGTGGTCGTGAGTTCGAATTCCAGTGCAAATTTCTTATTCTTTGGAGTCACTTGTGTATTGGTGATAAAACTACCACCTTCTTAACAGTCTGCCATTTCGCACTGGAGCTTTAGTATGCTAGAGCCATGCTGTTGTCAGCCGTGACTCAGCAGGAAGAGGCATTCTCGTCCCAGCGGTACCACTGCCTGTAGCGTTTCATTCGATGAGTGAGACTGCTGGATGCCCAATACCCCTTGCTTCCATCCTTTTTCCTTCCCCCTCCCCTCTCGATTTGATGGGCCGACAACACATCCACCATCCACGCGTTGTGGGTGTTTATGGGCGACTGTGATCACTTATCATCAGGTACCCCGTTTGATGACTATGGCCCTAGGCTATATTTTTACATAATATGAGTTTTAGTGGAATCTCGAGCCTCGCCGTGGGCGATTATGGACTCATACAGTGCAGTACAGACTTATTTAATTTATTAATTGCAAAGTTTTATATCTGCTATAAAAATATAGCATATCTTTGTGTACTTCACGGACTGTTAGTGATAATTCATCGGTTATTGCACGCATATTAGTATGGCAATTATTATGAACGGTTTGTGGTTCAGTATTATGTGAGTTCCTATGTTTATAACTAACTAGATTTTACCCGTGGCTTCGCTTGTTAATGTTGGTTTTGTCGGTCTATAAAGGTAGTTAGATCTATACACATTACACAAGATTTGGTATTTTAATGTAACGTCAGGACTATGTGTGTGACTGTCAGGTTTATATATTTATTTATTACATTATATATGTAATATTTTTTATGTATGTATATACATTTTCACGCCTTTTTCCTAGAAGGTTTAGACAGAAGTCCCCGTGTGTCGCAATGTGGTTTTTCGTCCCATAATGCAGGGGCCGAACCTATCGCCATATCCGGCACAAACTTCTGATTCCAAGCTGATAGTAAATAAAGTAGTAACCTTATTCCCACTCTGGGATTCAAAACCGCGACCTCGACTTTCTAATCGTACAGTAGTACAAATTCGCCACCGAGGCAGTCGACGCCAAAGCAGTCAATTTAATTATTATTAATGTACAAAAACCACGCATATGCCTTTATAAGGGCCAAATTATTTTTTCACAAGTTTTACCTACATTAATCTTAGCACAAAGTCGACAAATTCAGAAATAAATATTGCGAAATATTTTTCACGATGTGGGCGTTTCTATCGATCAAACTATATAAGATCAGTCGACATTATACAGCCCTATTTTGTTCCGAATTGGAATTTACACATCAAAAGAGTATATTACGTTTCTATATACCAAAAATATTAAGGAGAGAAAAACAGGTAAATAGTTTTTGAAGTGGTAAAGTCACAGGTGCGCGGTAACGGACCAGACGCGGCCTACATGATTACGGTGGTCGGGGCTTAAAATCCCAGGGCATACCTCTGACTTTTCTGAGTCATGTGTGTATTGATAGTCAATCACCACGCAATATAACGGCAAAGGAAAACATCCCGAGGAAACCTGCATTCCATAGCGATTCGGAATCATTTCTATGGTATGTAAGGTCTGCTAACCCGCACTTAGCCAGCGTGGTGAACTACACGGCCTAACCCCTTTCAATCCAACAGGCCAGCACGCACTTAAATGTTCACATCTTTAACCAATCGAAATTGAACCAATCCTGATTGTGTCCCTAAACACCCCGGTTGAAACGAAAACGCGACACAGCCACGACGTTCACCCGCTGTCTTCCGACGAATATCCAAAAACTATCTACCAAGGTACACAAATAGAATCTAATAATAAAACTATCGGGATCGCGGCCGTGATTTGCACATATATGAGCCGGCGCCGCGCCCGTATTATGACAACTAAGTGACAGTATATTCACAGGGCCCGCGACTTGACATATTTTTATTGGATGGGTATCTGTGCCGATGTATTATTGGGGCTTTATTTTAGGGCATCCAGCTAAAAGTAAGTAAGTTTTTGTAAGTAGTAGAGCCACGCTGTTGTCAGTTATGACTCAGCATGAATGGGCAGGCTCATCCGGGGCGGTACTCCTGTCTCAATGAAATCGACGTGAAGCAACAGCTCGACGTCGCGTTTCGTTCGGTGAGTGAGATTGCCAGATGCCCAATACTTCATTCCTCTTCCTATACTTTTTCCTTCCCGCTCCCCTCCCAATAAGCGTGTATCCAGCGTTGTGGATGTTCATGGACGGCAGTGATCATTTACCATCAGGTGACCTGTTTGCTCGTTTGCCGGACCTATGCTATAAAAAAAAGTAGTAAGTGTGAATGAAAGAGTCGGTAGGAGTCGACCCCATTGGACTACTTCAACCAGATCGATGGCACCTTAGGGTCAGGTTAAAAGGACCCTTAACCGACGAGAATGCAATAATGAAAGTAGACGAAGTGAAACTATGTCAAGATCGAGAAAAATGGAAATCCATAGTCTCTGCCTACCCCTATAGGATACAGGCATGATGTTTATCTATGTATGTATGTATATAGTTTTAATATTTGTGTTGGCTGATCTGGAGTGATGCGGGCTTAAAATTAGGAGATGTGTGATTGGACTAAGGGCCACGTCTCATTTTAGATTGTTAAGGTAGGGTAGCTCAATAATATTGTCGAAATTAATAACTAATTTTAATCCCTATAAAAATATTGATCCAGAAAATAAACCAAGTAAAATTCGTCGAATGTGGGCGTGTCGATTAAGTTTTTGACTCTATTGGTCTATTTTTGGTAACGATCTTTAAATTGCGATCTAGTTCGTTTGTCAGTTTGGGCATATTTCTATTGTTACTTTAACCAATCAATGTCAATTAAGTGAACAAAAGAACAGGTCTATGTGGCTATCCATGAGGGAGGCCTATGTACAGCAGTGGACTTCCTATGGCTGAAGAGAGAGACAGAGAGAGAGAGAGAGAGAGAGAGAAAAACAAAACATTAGGTAACATGAATTAAACCAACATTTTGCCGTCAGGTCATTACTTAATATAAAATATCAACTTTCTTTTACAAAATGACTCTTAATATACGCCGATACTTATCTCCAGACTCCACAAAATATCCTTGAATAAAACTTTGTTGCATAATTGCGTTAATATCTGCAAAGTGTTGACTTATTATTCGGTAACCACTGAGTGAGTATCGACAAAGTAACTTTCAGGCCAATTTTCCTTGTTCCGGTCAAAGTAATATGTCAATTGAATTGGCTTTTGCCTTGCTGCTAGCGGAAAGCGGAGCGGAAAGTAAAACTTTGGTAAATACTTAAAATACTTCATTTACCAAAGTATTATTGCCCAGAGTCAGGAATTTGTGCCCGATATGGCTATAGGCTCGCCCCCTATCATATTGTGGGACGGAATACACAACGCGAAACGTGTTTCACTCACAAACGTTCACTGATTTTTTTCTAAATCAAAAAATACTCCGAAAATGTTGGTTCGCAACCACAGGCACTTTTCATCACTATAAATCTCTACTCACCCATTATTATTCTTAAGTTATAAAAAAACATAAAAAAATATGAAGTCAGATTCTAAAATATTTATTACAAGAAACAACAATATAAAAAGTGATTATGAAATTATCCGCTCGCACTACCACCGCAGCGCTTACCGCCCAATATTTTACCAACTTGGCAAAGTTCTTTGAGTTGTTGTCGAACTTGGCTGATTCGAATCAATGATGTCAATTGACACACGTCAGATGTGTCTGACACTTTGACAACCAGTTGATGATTTGTTTTAAAGTTAAATTGCTTTATTAGAAACCTTGGCGTTTTTTATTTTAAATTTTCTAATTTTTTTTGAAAAATAACCATACTTATCAGTCACATTAAGATGATATTGTAGCGTGGATGTTAAAAACAACAAAAGATTTTGTAGTCTCACAATATCCAAGGTCGAAACAAATATTTGCAGATCACAAAAAAATATTTTGATGCGGGAATCGAACCCGCAGCTTCTCGTTACTTACAGCCCCTAACCAACTGCGTCACGAAGGCTGTCGATTACATTTAAAGATTTGGGTTGTTATTTCACAATGGTGAGATAGTTTTACAAGCTTTACGGCCAATTGCACAAACTAACTTTGACGATAACTTTAATCTTGGCAATGTCATCGCCATACGTCGTGTGACGTATTTAACATTGCTAATGTAATTGACATTTTCAAAATCGTTAAATCTAGTTTTAATTAAATGTCTTTGTTACAACTAGAATTAACTGCTGCTACAAATTATTACCCGCGAAAACTAGTTCTAACTAGAAAAATACATGTTTTGTTGAAAAGATTTAGTTAAAACTGTTCATAGGATAAATCAATAGGATATATAGATATAGATTATAGGATAAATCAATAGGATAAATTAATTATGAAAAAATCTGGTGCCCTGGAAGTCAATAAGTACGAATACAGAGGTCTAGACCTAACAATATGTTTGCGTTAACGGTAGGGTTACGTTAGATTAGGGTTTAAATAAATTATACAAGAACTACAGTGAAAGGAAAAAAATAAAATAAAAATCGATATAAACTAACCTAACCTAACTTAAATATTGTTTCGTTACGGTTTAGTATTCTGATTAGTATATTTGATTTTAAATATATAAAACAATAATTACATACATACATAACCACACGCCTTTTTCCCAGAAGGGGTAGGCAGAGGTGCTACTAGAACACCCACGTTTCGCCTTGTATATTCCGTCCCACGATGTGATAGGGGGCGAGTCTATTGCCATATCGGGCACACATTTCTGACTCCGGGCTAATAATCAATAGAAAAATCCAATATCACTTTGCCCGACCCGGGATTCGAACCCGAGACCTCAGCTTTGCAATCATACCGTAGTACCACTACGCCACCGAGGCAGTCAAACAATAATTTCTAGTTTTATCTATGGAATTCTAGTTTTGACAAAGGCATTTAGTAAAAACATGTTTTAACTAGAGAAAACGGGTTTTAAATATAACAGATCGAATGTTTGACGTAACAATTAAACCAAGCGCCGAAATCAATTGGTCGTCAAAACACAAAGGGAAAAGAAGTTATAATCTGATGCTTTTTAATTAGTTATTTCTTCCGAAATAGGACAAAAATTACGACAATAGAAACTTCTTGTTTAACCCTCAAGTTTTGAACAAAGGGCTTTGTTATGGAGTTCGAGATTTTTATAAACACCTTGTTAATTAAGTATTACGAGGGGAATTCCCTAATTCATTTTGTACTTGGTAAATAGGTATGTTTAGTAAATTATTTGGAAGTCTAATATAATAAAAAAATATAAATATAACATTTGTTAGCAATTTGACAGCCTCCGTGGTGCAGTTGGTTAAGAGAGAGGCACTAAAACGAGAGGTCGCTGGTTCGATCCCCGCACCGAAACAAATGTTTCTGTGATCCATAGGTATTTGTTTCTGGTCTGGGTGTTTGTGAGACTGAAAAGTCTCTCGTAGTTTCTGATACCCACGACACAAGACTCGATCTTAGTGTGGGGTCAGGACTATGTATGTGACTGTTGGTTGTATTTTTTTAATTTTTTTTGTTGCTAGGATGTTCTGATTTGCTCAGCTGTGTCGTGTTTGGAGCAGCCTTGAGTCTGTAAATCCGGTTTCAACCATCATAATTGTGTCGATTAGACTTTTAGAGAGAGATTAGTTCTCATTAGTGTCAATTTTATTTCAATTGTACTCTAGTTATCAAATGTATGGTTACAACTTTCTTGAGCTGATATTAAAAACAATGTTTATCATGCAATTGTGTATTATGAGAGTCCATATACGTTCCACTGCAGGGCACGGACCTCCTCTACAATCGAGAGTGCGATTGACAGTCGTTAGGCCATATAGTCTACCACGCTGGCCTGGTGCGTGTTACCGGTCTTTACATACCATAGAAATTTATACAAATCGCTTTGGTATGCAGGTTTCCTCACGATGTTTTCCTTAACCGTCACAGTGCGTGATGATTGACTATCAATACACACATGACTCCTAAAATTCAGAGGTGTGCTCTAGGATTTGAACCTGCGACCACCGTGAACATGTATGCAGCCGCGTCTGGTCCTTTACCATAAGTCTAAAATGCTATATATTACCTTAATTTAATCTGTTTAATCTATAGTAATTCCACTTTCCAAATACTATTCTTGATAATAAAAATGAACTATGTCTTACCACTTGGTATAACTATCAAAGAAAACCTATCTTTAGAAGCGGCTTTGGTATCATTTTATCTGGTCAGTAATACCGCTGGCTCTTACAAAACTTAATATCAATTATAACTGAGATTTAAAGGGTTGTTCCATTAATTATCCAAGGGAGAGTTCCGGGTGAAGTACTCCATTTAAATTGAGACATTTCAAACCCTTACTGGAAAGAGGGAAAGCATTTAATATTACGGGAATCTGGAAGTGTAAGGAATTTTTGAGTAATTGCGAAGGCGTTGGGGCGATTGTAAATTTTCTTTTAAGTATTTTGCGAGTTGCTTTCTTTTTGGTGTAAATAAAAGCGTAAAAATACCTAGTTATTTATATTGATTTTATATTTATACAATACACATAATTTATGACATGGGTAAATAATACACTGTACTGTACTGTACTGTATCAGCCCATGTACGTCCGGCTGCAGGGCACGGGCCTCTCTGCAATCGAGAGTACGATTGAGTGGTTAGGCCATATAGTCCACCACGCTGGCCTTGTGCGGGTTGGTAGACTTTACATACCATATTGTGCATTGTAATTGACTATCAATACACACATGACTCCAAAAGTCAGAGGTGTGCCCTGGGATTTGAACCCGCGACCACCGTGAATATGTAGGTAGCCGCGTCTGGTCCGTTACCAACAGGCCACCACGCACTTATATAATATACTAATTACATTAAAATTTTGGCAAAGCGAAGCGAAAATCACTGGGGTCATGTGGTTTGTCATGCCAAAAAATCTTAAATTGCCATCCATAAATCGCATAGAATTTGTAAACACAATCATTTTATTAATCTCAAAATGTCAAGATTGAAATTCTATTAAATATGTTTATTATAACACCTTAATACACTAAAACACATTAATAATTCATCCCACGTCTAAGACGTGTTCAATAAGTAGATTACAGCATCGTTTCAGTACATTTCCACAATGGGTTTACAATGTCAAGCGCGACTGTAGTCATCATAGTAATGCGAATTTAATCACATTTGGCGACAAAAACTCCGTGAGCCCGATACGAGTAAGGCTTTGTACACAGAGTTGCCCATACTAATGTTCTATTCATCGCGAAGAAACAATAAAAAGAATTGAAATATAATAGTTAAGTATCTAAGTTCAGTAGTGGACTTTCTGGGGCTGGAGAGAGAGAGAGAGTTAAATATATAGACTGTTGATAATACTTTAAGGTATTAAATACTTACGCCCTTATTCATAGACAATTTTTATTATTACATATTTTATTATATAATGTTTTGTCCCTTTCGAAAGACTTTTGAATTCAGTTTGAGCGAAGAAGACAAAACATTTAATAATTAAAATATTTTTTTAAACATTTTATGAATAAGGCCGTTATAATTTATGTTTAATGTATATTTTCTGACATCGTATTGAATGGTCATATTGGAGACTGTCCCGCCCTCACCCACCACTGCATCCTGTAAGCCAGGATCAACAGCATGCATTGTAATAACACTAAGCATTGAAGCTCAGCGAGTCTCCGGGAATGTCTAACTTGTCTTTAACCCGCAACGAAATCAATCATAAAGTTAAATTAATAGGAGGGGTTGTGTACTGTATCAGCCTTTATCTGTCGAGTACGGGACTCCTCTACAACCACGAGTTTAACTGAGAAGGGTTAGGCTATAGTCCACAAGCCTTCGTAAATTGACACTCTCTGTGGCGCAGTTGGTTAGACCCTGGCTGCGAAACGGGAGGAAGCGAGTTCGATCCCCGCGCCGACACAAATGTTACTAGCGCTCCCTTTATATTATGAATACTGTAAGCTTAAAGGGTAAATTTATGTATATGACTGTTTAATAGTCGTGCTTAATAAATAATCGTGTATGAGACGTCACTAGCACGTGTACAAACGCCCTTACTGATAAAGTAAAAAAACAAAGGCCTTTCCTGACCTTTTAAGAAGCGTTTTCCCAAATTGACGACAAGCCATTCAACCATTTTTTTAGGGACCAGGTGAGTCCTACATATTTAATACAAAAGGGTCCTTGGTAGATTCGCCTTGAGCGGTTCCGAAATGGGGTACCCCTTGTCGTTTTCACTTATATTCCTGTATAAATTTATATTCTTTTTCATTGTTAATGTACTCGTCTGAAGAAAAATTAAGTGGGAAAATGAAAAGTCGCGTTTCGGATTTTCCATGTACATTGTAATGTATTAAGCATTTACCCGGCCGACTATATTGTATCGAGAAATCATTACGTATCACAAATTGATGCTTTATTTGGACTAAACTGTACCTACTTATCGACTGCCTCGGTGCGTAGTTGTACTACGGTACGATTACAAAGCTGAGCTCTCGGGTTCGAATTCCGGGTTGCATAAAGTGATATTGGATATTTATATTCATTATCAGCACGGAGTCAGGAATTTTTGCCCGATGTGGATATAGCCTCGCCCCCTATCTCATCGTGGTACGGAACATACAAACCGAAATTAGGGAGTCCTGGTAGCACCTCTGTCTACCCCTTCTGGGAAAAAGGCGTGAATTTACGTATGTATGTACAGTATAGTACATATACCTACACACATATACCATCATTCCAGTCATTTTGGTATGTCAGTATTTTCAGCAATTGCCATTAAGGACATTGAAGTAAAGTAATATTTGCAAAAACTTTGCAAAATATGGCTTATGATGAACTACTGCCTTACTGTAACGCATTAGAATTTTGATTAAATACCACACCTAAATCCCTGACTTAAAACATATTGTCGAACACAGGAATCGAACTCACGATAGTTCACTGAAAAACACTACTGCTAAACCACACACAACCACAAAATCAAACATCACGAACAAAAAAAACAAAACCTCTATCTAATCCGATAGACCTAACACCGACTTACCAAGAAACAGTTCCCATAAATATTTTCCCCTAATACCCAAATCTGCCAGGTCGCCTGAATCGAGCCATCGGTGCCACTTGGCAGTGTGCCAGTGTTGCCAATTAGTCCCGCAGTGAAGTGTCATTTTTAGTAGGGGCAGGCTGTTTTGTGTTCGGCCTTTAGCTGTTGTGCCAGATATTGCCAGATAAATGTCTGGCAGTTTTTTGGCTGGCAAGAATGATGGCAAGTGCTTTTGATAGGTGATTAGCCAGTAAAGGTCTAAGGTTAGATTTGAGTTTGAGGTTAATGTTTTTTTTCTAATAGTTTGATAAAGGAACTGAAGTGTTTTAGTAAGTATAATCGCTAAATAGGGCGACAAATAGTTATCTATTGCCTATCGAAACAATAATGTCGGCTTAGTGAAAACCTGTTTGTTTTATATGCGGTGTTTTAAGATCGAGAACTCTCTCGTAGTTTTTAATATCCACAAACAAGGCTTATTTTTCTAACTTATAAATTTCACCGCCTCGGTGGCGCAGTTGTAGATACGATTGCAAGGCTCAGGTCTCGGGTTCGAATCCCTGGTAGGGAAAAGTGATTGAATTTTTTTCATTAATTAATTATCGGCCCGGAATTATGAATTTGGTCCCAATATGGCGATAGGCTCGCATATCACACCGAGGGACGGAACGTAACAGGCGAAACGTCGGTGTACTGGTAGCACAAGCTTACCCTCCTGGGAAAAAAGCGCGAGTTTATGAATGTAACCAACCCGCATTAGGCCAGCGTGGTGGACTATATGGCTTAACCACTCTCAATCATACTCTGGATTGTAGAGGAGGCCCGTGCCCTGCAGTGGGTCGTATATGGGCTGATACAATACAATTATGAATGTATCGATTTTCCCATTTCAGTTATCGAATCTAGAACTACACAGATATACACTGATACACAACACTTTATTGAACACCACAAAGTACAGACACAATAAAACATAGAAAGCTTAAAAAATAGCGTACAATTGGCGGTCTTATCGCTATAAGCGATCTCTTCCAGACATCCAAAAACGATAGAATGGATCATACGACAGTAAATAAATAAAAGTGGGTATTTATATGAGTGCGTGGTGGCCTGTTGGTAACGGACCAGATGCGACTGCTTACGTGGTCGAGTGTTCAAATCCCAGGGCACACCTCTGAATTTTCGGAGTCATGTGTATATTGATAGTCAATCACCACGCACTATAACGGTGAAGGAAAACATCGTGAGGAAACCTGCATACCGTAGCGATTTGTATAAATTTCTATGGTATGTAAAAGCCCGCCAACCCGCACTAGGCCAGCGTGGTGGACTATATAGCCTAACCACTCTCAATCATACTCTCGATTGTAGAGGAGGCCCGTGCCCCGCAATGGGACGTATATGGGCTGATAAAATACAAATGTTATATGAAAAAATAGAATTAAAAAGTGTGTGCGCAATTTATAACGGCAATATTATACTACCTTAGTACTAGGAAATGAGATAAATAAACTACAGATCTACACGTTTTAAAGCCTGCTTGTCAGCCACTGCGCCATGCTATATCATATCACTACAAACAGTTCTGTGAAACAATTAATCTAATCGAGCAATGATTGAGTCGTGATTCAACTGCGCTTGATGTTAATCCGTGCATTAGCGTAACAAGCGACGATCAAAATTACTGCAATCAAATTTAATGCGAACACATTTTTCATGCATATAATACAATGTCGTCTTTATAAGCTCTATTAATTCTAAAGTTGCCTTGTCTTTCTGTTACTGCCCTGTTTGTTTTTACTGGTGGTATATCTCTCATAAGATGAGGGAAAACATCATGAGGAAACCTACATACCGTAGCGATTTTAAAGAATTTTAACGATATGTAAGTCCGCCAACCCGCACCAGGCCAGCGTGGCGGATTATATGGCCTAACCACTCTCAATCGATTCTCCCGATTGTAGAGTAGGCCCGTGCCCAGAAGTGGGACGTATATGGGCTGATACGATACGATACGATATGTCTTATACGTGAGAGGCGGGCTGGGCAGGTACCACCGCAATGTCTATTTCTTCCGTCGAACAGCACTGTAAAGGCATTGTTGTGTTCTGGTTTGAAGGACATTGGAGCCAGTGGAACTACTGGATATAATGAGACTTAACACCTTATGTCTTAGGATGGCGAGCGCAGGGGAATGCCAAGCATTACTTTATAATTCATGGTGTTGTTTGGTTTTGCTACGGTTCATGTGCGGTCGTATCGCTTACCGTACACCGTAGGCATGCTCGTCCATTCATTGTAATAAAAAAAGCTACGACACTCAAAAACAGTCATAATCAATACCTAAGGATCGATTCAAAAATAAAAAATTGTCAGATGAGGGCGTGTTATTAAAACTTTGGTCGGGTTGGTTAATTTTTGAATAGATTTTCAATCGCGATTAAGATCGGTTGCTACTTTTCCCGACAGCTGCTTTATCGTGCTATTATAAAAAAATGCCTAACTTCTTGGAAACAAATAGCGTGTCATTCTCATACTTTATTCCACGAAAATACTTTTACAAGTTTGTAGATAAGTTATTGTTCGATAAACTGAAAAAATGTCCCATTTTGTTCATCAAATTGTCGCGTAAAGTAAGGAACAATACTTTTCGTCACAATTTATCCCGTCTTGATCCCGCGTTTCCATTATAGGAGCCTTGTGTCATATTATTTTCGTGTTATGGGATCACGCGTGTCGTATTTAGGAAGATATTAAGAATAACACAAAATTTTGTGTTTAATGGCCTGTTAGTGAGAGTTTGTATTCAATACAGCCTTCGTGGCTCAGTTGGGTAGACGGCTGAGAAACGATAGACCGCAGGCTCGATCCAAATCAGGACAAAAGTTTGTTTAGCCCACAGGTATTTGTTTCGGGTCTGGGTGTTTGTGACAGAAAAGTGTTTCGTACTTTATGGTACACGATACAAGACAAAATCTTAGTGTTGATCAGGACTATGTATGTGACTGTTGGGTGTATTTATTAATACTGAGAGGGTTTAAGTTTTAGTCCACCTTTATAGCCTAAAGCGGGTAATCTTGACACACTTGTAAAATCCTTCTTCGTCAAATTCGTGTGATAAGTCTGCAATGAGTGTAAAATGCATAAATACAAAGAAACTTGAATGAGAAATATGTTGCCACCACCATGTCGTAATAGGAAGAGAGATAAATACCGATAAATTAATGTTGTGACGACTGAACATCTATAAAAAGATATTGTCCCATGTCAGCGGTTCTCAATCTGCAAGCGTCGCCTTTTTATAATTGAATAACAAAGTGTCTATAATACTCTTTATTGTAAGTGAAAAGCTATCTAAATAGAGTAGTCAGGGGCCAGAATAATCTTATCTGTCGACACACATATGCCGTCCTCTAAATTGTATACACAGGCTGCACCCGAAACGATCAAGCGCCTTTATGATTCGTGCTTCGTGTGCGGTGGTTGTTGTCAAAGCATACATATGTACATACATAAACACACGCCTTTTTCCCAGAAGGGGTAGGCAGAGGTGCAAACTAGACACCCTCGTTTCGCCTTGTATTTTCCATCCCATGATGTGATAGGGGGCGAGCCTATCGCCATATCGGGTACAAATTCCTGACTCCAGGCTGATAATTAATAGATAAATCCAATATCACTTTGCCCGACCCGGGATTCGAACCCGAGACCTCAGTTTTGCAATCATACCTTAATACCACTACGCCACCGAGGCAGTCCAAGCAAATACGATTAATCTTTCATTGAATTTCAATAGAGCTGTTTGTATACATTTCTAAGGTATGTAAAGTGCGCCAACCCGTACTAGACCAGCATGGTGGACTATATGGTGTAACCCCTCTCAATCGTACTCTCGATTGTAGAGGAGGCTCGTGATCTACAATGGGACTTATCTGGGCTGATACAGTACAGTACAGAGACTTGTCTACATCTGAGATTGATTGAGAACGGTTAGGCTATAGTCCACCACGCCGACCTAGTACCGTTTGGTTTTTAAAATGAAATTCCTTTATTAAACTGAGCTTATAATAATTCAGTACAAATACAATGCATAATAGTGTTATCAATGTACGCAAGTCCCTTCTTTAGCAGGCAATTGTGAGCTCATACAGTAAAGTACGGAACAAAGTTTGAGAACCGCCATCAATAGTTTCATACCTATGGTTTCATATCAATTTGTCGGCGTCACGCGGCGCGCGAATGCTCACCCCGTGAACACTGTTATTGCCTCAATTCCCCGCAATGACAAGTCTTTTATGTTTTCTATTAAACTTGTAGAAGAACTTGTAGAAGTGCGTGGTGGCCTGTTGGTAAACGGACCAGACGCGGCTGCCTGTTCACTGTGGTCGCGGGTTCAAATCCCAGGGCACACCTTTGACTTTTCGGAGTCATGTGTGTATTGATAGTCAACCACCACGCACTATAACGGTGAAGGAAAACATCGTGAGGAAACCTGCATACCATAGCGATTTGTATAAATTTCTATGGTATGTAAAAAGTCCGCCAACCCGCATTAGGCCAGCGTGGTGGACTATATGGCCTAACCACTCTCAATCGTACTCTCGATTGTAGAGGAGGCCCGTGCCCTGCAGTGGGTCGTATATGGGCTGATACAATACTAAAAAAAAATTAAACTTGTAAAGTTCATCGCGTTTATTGTCCTTGTGGGTTCTGTATGGTTTTGGAAGCGATTATTTTAACCATGGTGGAAAATCTGTTATATTGATAGTTGTGTAGTGTTTCAGGCGGTTATAGGTGGTGTATTTTGTGTATATATTGAGCTGGGGTTGTATGGACGGGCAAATTAATTTTTCTCTCTACTATAACAAATTTAAAATGTAATTACATTTGCCGCGCAGCATAAAATATATTTCAGTTTTAAGTCTTTGATTCAATTGCATAATACACGGGACTCGATATAACGGCACATTCAATCCTTTAAAAAGTTCAACATCATTTGAGAGATAAATGTTTGTGTTTTTTTTTGTCAGCCCATATACATCCCGCTGCTGGGCACGGTCCTACTTTACAATCGAGAAAATCGATTGAGAGTGGTTAGGCCATATAGTCCACCACGCTGGCCTAGTGCGGGTTGGCGGACTTACCGTAGAAATTCTTTAAAATCGCTACGGCATGCAGGTTTCCTCACGATGTTTTCCTTCACCGTTAGAGTGCGTGGTGATTGACTATCAATACACACATAACTCCGAGAAGTCAGAGGTGTGCCCTGGGGTTTGAACCCTCGACCACCGTGAACATGTAGGCAGCCGAGTCTAGTCCGTTACCAACAGGCCACCACGCACTTGCACGCACGCACCCATTTAACTACTCGACATAAATTAATTAATTCATTCTGATATTTCATTTACATTTCTTCGTTTAATATTTCATATTTCCGCTGAACATCGTCGTTGCGAGCACATTTCGCGATTATAAATAATAAATGTGTTTGAGATTTCTTTTTTCCTTTGAAGGAATAAAAGGGATTTTTGTTAAAGCTTTTTATTTTATTTAGCCAAAGGACTCATAATTATTTAATGCTTTTATTATTGCTATTAGTATTTTTATTCTTATAGGTGGCCTGTTGGTAATGGACCTGACGCTGTTGAAACGGCGGTCATGGGTTCGAATCCTTAGGCACACGTCTGGGCTTTCGGAGCTGTGTGTGTGTTGATAGTCAATAACAACGCACTTCAATAGTGAATGAAATCTGCATGCCATAAAGATCTTTACAAAAATGTCTATGGTATGTAAGTCGGCCAATCCTCACCAGAGCAGCGTGGACTTTAGCCTAAGCCCTCTCAATCGGATTATTAATTGTAAATCGGTCAACAGCAAGCATATCGTCTGATGCATATAAATTATTATTTATTTAATAAAATTTGAAGTCAAATTATATTTACTTTTAATTCATGAAAATATATTAAGTTAAATTCACCAGCTGTTCATTTTACATAAATGAATATTTTCGTTAATTTATAAAGCGAGTGTTTCGCGTACATTCTGCAGTTAAAACTGTATGTTCATAGGGAATGTGGTTTCCTGAATTAAGTTTAATTAGCTATGTTATTTCACGGTTGTTATGTTTTAAAATACATTGCAGTTATATTGTTCGTGTAAAGGTTATTGTAGTCCAGTAGACTGCCAGTAGAAAGATCACAGGTTCGAATCCACGACATATTTGTATTACTTTTCAAAGCTGCTGATTTTGTTTAAGGAATGGATGTCGCCATAACTAAGTACTTTTTCACATATTATGTACATCTACAATAATAAGTGCCTGATACTAGCGAGGAAAACTACCAAGCAAGAGTAATTGAAGAAAGCTGATATGAAGTCTTTAAGATAGTAATTTTGTATAAAAACGAGAATACTTAACGCTAGTTTTTGACATACGTATATACACAAAAAAATCGTCGCGTTTTTTTTTGGACCTTTTAGTTCCATCGTGTTTGTAATAAAATTAAAATATATGTCACTTGCAAATTATAACAAATTATTAATGAACTGCTCTGATTTGGACCAACTTGTAATTTTTGTAATAATCACGATATTGTAAACTGGTTTTGAAAAGAGCAACACTAGAGTTTCTTGCCCGTTCTTCTCTAGTGAAAACCGCTTTCCGAACCGGGTGGTAGAAAAAAAATGACTGAATCTAAATAATATTGAACATTTTAATGGATTCAATAAATTATTTTCATTTTCATTGTAGTCACTAAAACTACCACCTGGCTTCGTTTTCGGTCGCAGTCTTGCTATACCCGATATAGGTATGAAATTAACAGATAAATAAATAATACTAATAAATACACCCAACAGTCACATACATAGTCCTGATCCCACAATAAGATCAATTAAATCTTGTGTCGTGGGTATCAGAGACTACGAGAGACTTTTCGGTCTCACAAACACCCAGACCCGAGACAAATACTTGTGGGCCTCACAAATATTCGTTCCGGTACGGGGATCGAACCCGCAGCCTCTCGTTTCACAGCCGGTGTCGAACAAGATAACAGATACGTTGTGTAAACCGGAACAAATACACAGATTACCTATTATTATTATTTTTTTTTATCAGCCCATATACTTCCCATTGAGAGTGGTTAGGCCATATAGTCCACCACCCTGGCTTAGTGCGGGTTGGCGGACTTACGTACCGTACGAATTCTATAAATCGCTACGGTATGCAGGTTTCCTCACGATGTTTTCCTTCACCGCTTAAGTGCGTGGTGATTGACTATCAATACACACATAACTCCGAAAAGTCAGAGGTGTGCCCTGGGATTTGAACCCGCGACCACCGTGAACATGTAGGCTGGTCCGTTACCAACAGGCCACCACGCACACGAGGGCTCAAGCACCTATTAATACCGAAAGGTTATTCTAAAACGGAAAAACCATTTGGAACAGCTAATAATACGAGTGAAATATCGAAATAGATTGGAATAAACAATGTCGGGAACACAACTGTTTATGACGTGCGTGGATTTGTACAAACAGCAAATGCATGTTTACTTACCAATCATAATGAATTTGTGTTATTTGGGGTTAGCAACTGACGTAAGTTTTTACACACATAAAGTATAAACACACGCTTTTTTCCCTGGAGGGTAGGCAGACGCTACCAGGACACCCACGTTTCGCCTTGTGTGTCTCACGATGCGATAGGGCGAGCCTATCTCCATATGACGGGCGCAGTGGAGTGCCAAGCATTGCTTTGTAATCCATGGTGCTGTTTGGTTTTGCTGCTGACTATGAGCAGTAGTACCGCTTACCATCAGGCGACTGGCATGCTCGTCTCGCCATTCAAAGCAATGAAAATACACTGGTATGGTAAAGTGATTAAACTACAGTGGTAAGTGCATTGAGGTATAGAGTATCCAACAATGAGATATGGTTATCTCGCGTTGATTGATATAATTATGTCGCCTAGACGAAACCGAAGACATTCAGACTGGACTGAAAACGTAAAAATCAGATATCTTTTCTCATTCTTCGGGAACACTACATTTTTCGGGATAAAAAGTAGGGATGAAAAGAAAGTGTTTATACAGGGTGTCAGCTACGTCCATACCACATTTCATCGAAAACCATTCAGCCGTTTCTGAGTTTATCGCGCACAATCGCACAGACAAAAATTCAAAAAATCATTGTTTTGGGTTCTATTACGTTAATATTGTCCTCCCATATCAGTTTTCCGGTTACTACTTTATTATATGTGTAGTAGATAGTATAGTTAGAGGCATTACTTTAGTTGCAACATACGCGCAAAAGCCTGCGAAATACTCGTATATTTCCATAATAAATTACGAATCCTCACTTGGGTACCCTCCTCGACGACGGCTCACTGAGAGTAGCCGTGGCGCTCAGAGTCGGCAGCAAAATCTGTGAGTCACACGTTTGCATGTGCGGAGTACAGGTTGACGCCACGGGTCACCACGGTCTAAGTTGCGGCAGATCGGCGGGACGTTTTCCACGCCACCACATGCTGAACGAGGTCATTCGTCGTGCTTTGGTGTCCGCCGGTTTGCCCTCCACCTTAAAACCGCCCGGTTTGAGTCGCTCTGATGGTAAGCGTCCTGACGGGCTCACACTTGTGCCGTGGGAGAAGGGTCGCTGTCTGTTGTGGGATGCGACGTGTGTCAGCACTTATGCGGCATCTCACTTGACTCGCACCTCGCGAAGAGCCGGATCGGCTGCTGAATGGGCGGCAATTCAGAAGCATCAAAAGTATGCCACACTTGAACGTGCTTATTTTTTCGTCCCGTTCGCGGTTGAGGTCAGTGGGGTGTGGTGCGCAGAGGCTAAGAATTTTGTCCGTGAATTGGGGCGACGTCTGAGGCGGAATGGGCAGGATCACCGCGCCGAATCATTCTTGGTGCAGCAAATATCTCTTGCCATTCAACGTTTCAATGTAGCAAGCATAATGGGAACATTCTCACCGGGTATGGTTCGGGGCGGTCCTTTGATTAATTTGAAATATGAAATTATTAATATGAAATTCTTTAATTTATTATTTTCTTTTTTAATTTGTGTTTATATTTTTACCTATAATTATTATTATTATGTATTTTCTTTATTGTTTCTTTGTAGATTAAATTACTATGTGTTTTGTGGTACAATGTAAGTTAATAATAATTGAAATGTTTTCATTTTAATAATAAAAAGAAATTATATGTTAATTACGAATACGTCACAAAAAATACTCTACAAAATTGAAACAAACCCCAAACGCTACTCAAATATCTAATGTATCAACAATAATATTATTCTTCCCAAAACAAATACGAAAAAGAAAAACACCCCGAATAGTACGTGAACATGGAAATATTTTTACGTTCTTGTTTACAAACGGAATTTTGACAATAAACCTGGGCTAATGTTACCCTGGTTTAGTTATCGCTCAATTCGCTTTAATAAATGGAAATCTTTATTATTTGTTTTGGATAGTTGTAATAAATAAATGAATAAACTTAAAATTTGTATAGTATTTTTAGGTTTCGTGAACTCGCAAGGGGTAAGACATCCTGAGTCGTGGGTATCTGAAGTAACGAGATTTTGAGGTCTCGTAAGACATGTCGGGTTGTGGGCATCAAACCAACGGCTAGATTCACGACAAGCTGAGTTACGGAAGCTGTCAAATAATTATTAGAAAAAAATATCAGCAGGGAACTCCAAGATAGCCCTAGGGATAGGACATAGACGTTAAAGAATATATAACTATAGGCAGTAGTTGAGGACATGAAAAGAGAATTCAATTGATTTACCACAATCCACGAATGAAACAAATCAAAATAAAAATATTCTTTATTCAATCCATCAGCCAAAGGAAGTCCACTGCTGAACATAGGCCTTTCTCAATGATTTCCACAGTGACCTGTTGGAGGCAGCCTGCATCCAGCGACGTCCCGCGATCTTTACCTTTACCTTTATTTTTTATTCAAATAGATTCAATTCTTTTTTCACAAGATCTTTTGAATCATTAATAACTGCTACCATCGCTTTGAAACGTGTTGGCTGTGATGAAGAAACGGCGCAAGAAACTCCCTCACCAACACGGACTGTCTTCCTTTTCTTTCTTTTTTTTCCATTTTTTAAAATCTTTTACGATGGAGGAAAACCCGTCATAGCGACACTTGCAAGAATGGCGCATTTATCTACGATCTATCTGACGTCAAGATTCTTTGGATAGGTATCATGGGGTATTTCATAGAAAACTCCAAATAATATTCAGGATATTATTAATTCACTGCTTCGGTGGCGTAGTTGTACTACGGTAAGATTGCAAAGCTGAGGTCTCGGTTTCGAATCCCGGGTCGGGCAGTGATAATGGATTTTCCAATTCATTATCAGCTCGGAGTTAGGAATTTGTGCTCGATATGGCGATAGGCTCGCTCCCTATCGCATCGTGGGACGGTAACACTCAAGGTGAAATGTGGGTTTCATGGCGGCAGCTCTGCCTTCCCCTTCTGGGAAAAAGGGGTGAGTGTATAAAAAAAAATATAAATATAATTTTATTTTCTTTATTGGAAAATATTCGGCAAATTCACAGCACCGTATAATATAAATATTTGAGGGACGTGTAGCGAGGGGTAGGTTGGGGCGCAAATAAAGAGCGGGGGTGAGCTAATAAACTCGCGCTTAGTTTCGATGTGGTACATTTGACGAACCGAGCGAGAACACATATAAAATCACATTCAGTTGTGAAAGAAGCAGTTAAAATGGATGCGGCATTTATGAAATTTAGGTTTTTTTTTATACTGGCATGCCAAACTTAACAAAGCAGTAGCAAGTGTAGTGCATTATAGAGTCTCCATCGATGAGAGACGGACGACAAAATTATGCCGGCAGGGTAGAAACCGCAAATAAATACGTACAACCCGAATTGTGACACGTTCTCGTAGTTTCTGATATGCACAACATTGTGTCATAAATATTTGAGGGACGTGTAGCAAGGGGTAGGTTGGGGCGCAAATAAAGAGCCGGGGTGGAGCTAATAAGTTCGCGCTTAGTTTCGATGTGGTACAGTTGACGAACCGAGCGAGAACACATATATAAATAGCGTTCAGTGATGAGACGAGCAGTAAAAATGGATGCGGTTTTTCTTGTATCAGCCCAGATACGTCCCACTGCAGGGCACGAATCTCCTCTACAATCGAGAGAACGATTGAGAGGGGTTAGGCCATATAGTCCGTTACCAAAAGGCCACCACGCACTTAATGAGTGTTTTATTATGAGGTATTTCTATGCTTTGTTTAAAGCTTAAGTTCCAGTTAACTCCATAACTTTAACTTTAATTGACTCTGTCATCACCATTCATTTGAGATTGCAAATGTATGGGCTTGACATTACAAAGTTAAAGTTATGGGCAAAGTTAGTTGATGCAACTGGGCCTAAGTATT
This sequence comes from Theretra japonica, assembly GCA_033459515.1. Taxonomy (NCBI): domain Eukaryota; kingdom Metazoa; phylum Arthropoda; class Insecta; order Lepidoptera; family Sphingidae; genus Theretra; species Theretra japonica. The sequence goes on from CM065950.1 coordinate 5,943,464, forward strand.
GTGCTGGACTAAACTGTAACTCACCCCGAGTAGTTAATATATTACTTATTTGTTCGGATTGTAAAATATAGTTACAAATAATAATAGAAATAAATAATGTAACATACATAGTCCTGACCCCACACTAAGATCGAGTTTTATGTCGTGGGTATCAGAAGCTACGAGAGACTTTTCGGTCTCACAAATACCCAGACTCGAAACAAATACTTGTGGTTCACACAAACATTTGTTTCGATGGGGGATCGAACCCGCGGCCTTTCGTTTCACAGCCGGCGTCCAACCAACTGCGCCACGGAGGCTAGTCGAAACGCATTAAGTTTAGTTTCTAATAAAGTAAAGCAAATTTAAAAAAATGCTGTCATGATGTGTATACAAAAAATATTATGATAAACGAGCAAATCCAAAAACAAATGTATTTAACTCTGCAAAGAAAATACAAGTCTGATCAGTGAACTTAATTGCGAAATGTATCACAAATACTCAGAAATATTTTGACACGTATTGAAAGAAAATCTGCTGAGAAAACAAAGCGATAAGGCTTTGATGTTTGACAGTTCATTATGCAATGTCAAAAATGTCTGGAGAACTTCAATAGAGTTGGTACTATGAATTGTGTATGTCGTATTGTGCTTCTTTTATTTTTACAAAACAATACATGTGGTCGAGCCACGCTGTTGTCAATCATGACTCAGTATGAATGGGCAGGCTCGTCCGGGGTGGTACCACTGTCTCACATAAGATTGACGTGAAGCGCCAGCATTGCTGTGCGTTTCGTTAGGTGAGTGAGATTGTCGAATGCCCAAAATCTACTCCTTCTTCCCATCCTATTTCCTTTCCGCTTCCCTCCCAATTATAATAATATATATAATAAATAATAAATACACCCAATACATAGTCCTCACCCCACACTAAGATCGAGTCTTGTGTCGTGGGTATCAGACTACGAGAGACTTTTCGGTCTCACAAACACCCAGACTCGAAACAAATACTTGTGGTTCACACAAACATTTGTTTCGATGCGGGGATCGAATTTGGTCGGCAACACATCTATGATCCAAGCGTTTTGGAAGCTCGTCTGGACGAGCCTGCGCATTCATGCTCAGTCATAACTGACAGGAGCGTGGCCCTACCACAATAATTGTATACTTTTAAGAGGACCATATTTCTTAATAGCATTAGATAAAATATAGTTTGTGTTTTCCTATTTTTTGTAACTCAATCATTTAAAACAATAATTTACCAATTCCATCATCCCTCCCACCCCCTTCCATTTATAATAAACTGTGCTCAAAACGCCTCGTCCACAACTTCGTACTCATTGCGCAGGGTAGTTGGTTCGGGTCCGTCCCTAGGTATTAATCAAGCGCGCCCTCTTTCTACGAGGACATTGCTAGTGGTGCGACCACACGCTAGCGACAACGTCGGACTTTCGCCTTTGTTTATATTTTAGTTAGGGAGTTTGAGGTATTCCTTTATGTCTGGATGAGGGGTTATTTTTTCTTTCTATGTCAGAGGAATAGGGAGAAGATATAGGGGCAATAATGAAAATAAAACATATTTGAAATAAGTTAATTTTGGGATATTTTACGTTTTCAATTTAAAGTTCGGAAGACGATTGGTGGTTATTATATTGTATTACAGCGTAATTAGGAATATGGAAATAATAATGTATTAAATCGCGATGATAATGTGTAATTAAAACAAAATAACCTTTTACCACTACAAAATGACAAACGACCTAATAAATGTAACTAAAATAAAAAACAATCGAAAATACCATTGTATTGTATCAGCCCATATACGACCCACTGCAGGGCACGGGCTTCCTCTACAATCGAGAGTACGATTGAGAGTGGTTAGGCCATATAGTCCACCACGCTGGCCTAGTGCGGGTTGGCGGACTTTTACATACCATTGAAATTGATACAAATCGATATAGTATAAAGGTTTCCTCACGAAGTTTTCCTTCACCGTAATAGTGCGTGGTGATTGACTATCAATACACACTAGTCATTAATAATAGAGTGCAAATAAATTAAATTTGATTTTATTTAACAAAATACAGACACTAGAATCTTGTTACAGTCACAGCCCTACTGATTGCTCCTATTAGTCTAGTTTGCCCCGGGTTTATTCAGAATACGTTTTATCCGTCTCATAACAAAGTTTCCTTGATATTAACATAAAGTTAATCCCACTGAAGAGATATTGCGCTTCACCGCCCTTCGCCAAGTTTGTCTGCGGTCCCAACTGGCCAAAACCTAGTTATTGATTGGACTTCTTGTCTTATAGATATTATCTACTGAAACTATTGTCCTTCATTTATGAATCTTATAATTTAATGATAGATAGAGAAGTATAATTAACCCAAATTATAGAAATAGTCGATCGTCTAATGGTAAAAGTTAATTGACGATAAATACCCATAAACCAAATCACTGTTTGTGTGAACCACAAATATTTGTTTCGGGGCTGGGTGTTTGTGAGATCCAAAAGTCTCTCGTAGTTCCTGATACCCACAACAAAAGACTCGATCTTATTGTGGGGACAGGACTATGTATGTGGCTGTTGGGTGTATTTATTTATTTATTTTATTATTTATAATAGTACTTAAACGCATTATTACTAATCACTACATGACGCTTCACTACGTTTCTCTCTCTAGTTAAATAGTGTTAAGCCTATTCTACTTAACATACATAAACTCACGCCTTTTTCCCAGAAGGGGTAGGCAGAGGTTCTCCTGGTAGTTACCAAGCAACCACGTTTCGCCTTTTCTGTTTCGTCCCAGGATGTGACAGCGAGCGAGCCTATCGCCATAACGGGCACAAATTCCGAACATTCTACTTAACACAATAAGAAAAACTTATATCTCATAATGCCCAGTGCTGGCTTATATATTAAGTGTTCCATGTTACTACTACTCGTCACCCCGAGAAATAAGGTGTCACATCTCCTCAAGCGTAATAATCACCGCCTACAATATCCTTCGAACCGAGCAGTACTTGCACACTTCAGCAGAAATAGGCAAAGTAGAGGGTAACCAGGCCTTAAAAAGCTTTCTTAGCGAGAAAATGTCCTCATTCCCACAAAATAATGGTCACACTACACAATAACTCGATCGTTCTTTTTTATGGTTATCTGTTAAGATGTATCGGGTTCCAATCGCTGCCTTATACCGAGTAATAAAGTATGTAGGCCACATACCCTTGCTTGGCTTGGCTAGTAAGCGAAGTTTTGTTTTATAGGCTAAGTAGGGTTTCCGTTTGGGTAATCGGGTATGAACGTTGTATTTTGATGATGTGATGATGGGATCAGAATTTTTTTCGGGTCAAGGGGGGATTTGTTTGCTGAGAAGTCTGTTTCTTAGTAAAAATTTCATATGTGACCTTTAAGGTAAAAATATCATAATGTTCATAATTTAGAAATTGAAAAATGGAGAGCAGACAGCATATAAAAAACTAGTGAATCAGTACTAAAAGTTCATACAAATATCTCAAAAACGCAATGGCCAATTATTTCGAAATTGAACATAGTTCATGCTGATATTATTAACTACATAATGACATTAATTTCATGATGTGACGCGTCATTACTTTTAGGCCCAACGATGATTTTTCTTATAGCATAGGTCCAGCAAACGAACAAGAAGGTCGCCTGATGGTAAGTGATTACTGCCGCCCATGAACATCCACAACGCTTGGATCATGTATGTGTTGCTGGTCATCAGATAGGGAGGGGAGCGGGAAGGAAAAATGATAGGAAGAGGAAAGGGGTATTGGGCATCCGGCAATCTCACTCACCGAACGAAACGCGACAGCATGATTGTCGCTTCACGTCGATCTCCTGTGAGACAGTGGTACCACCCCGGATGAACCTGCCCAGCGTAACTCTACCACTAGATATACCGTTACGACAAACATAATGAATAATTAAAAGACATAAGTGAAAATTTAACACCTGGTCACTTGGCGCCGAAAGCGTTAATATTATGAATAATTCAATAATGTAATGATTGGTATTGTTACCTTTAGCCTTTCGTGTTTTTTGTAATACAGGACAAATTACCTGAAAACAAAAATAAATAATTAGAATACTTATTTTAAAATGGTAATATCAAACAAGATGTTAACGTAAATCTTTGATGAACCAATTAGATCTGGAGTGTTGAGTCGAGAGTCTCGTCTCGATTCGATTGTTTTCAAGTAGAAAAATCTTTGAGCTGTTCGCGTAATAAGATAAAATGTGATTCTGTTGAATATCTTTTTGCAGTAAGATTTATGATTAGAACATTTAAAATAACAAATTACAAACTATTGTAGTTTTATTTAGTTTTAAGTACATTTATTTGATTTGTTTTCTTAGTTTCTTCTGTTGATGGATGTGTTTTTTTTTGTATTTGCTATGTCTATCCGTCAGTAGTTGTGCAATTAGTTAAGATTATTTTTGTTTTACATTTTAATGAAAGTATCATTGTAACAATCGTAGGTAGACTTTTTGTTAATCATACACACATACATAATCGTCACGCCTGTATCCCATAGGGGTAGGCAGAGACTATGGATCGCCACTTTGCTCGATCCTGACATACTACTTTCGCTTCATCCACATTCATCAATCTCTTCATGCATGCCCGTCGGTTCAAGGTACTTTTGACCTGACCCTTGTTGAAGATATCACCGATTTGGATGGTGTAGGTTCGGTGAGGTCGACCCCTACCGACTCTTCCATTGAATATTCATATCCATTGAATATTTTTGTTACTCAATACATAAATAAAATATAGAGGGAACGTTATCATACATTTGCGTCTTCAAAAACAGACATCTTTTTTGTTCGTAATGTTAGTAGCGCTGCTATATTAGTGAAAATTTATATAAATTATTATTTAACAACAAATTGCTACTATTTTCTTAGATTTACGCGAATATTACACATTGAAATAAAAATAATTCTTACAGATTTTATCGCCAATTTAATTAATTTTTTAGAAAGAAAGAAAACTGATTTATTGCAGCAACGGCATTCGACGTACATATATATAGGTATAGGTGCTAATAAGATATCTAAAAACAAAAAATTGTAAAACTAAAAAAAAAATCTTCTCTTTTTTTTTGCAAACATTTTAATTGCATTGTGTCTAAAAGTCGCTAAAACTACCACCCGGCTTCGTTTTTGGTAGCAGTCTTGATATACCCTGTATATTGACCAGTCCACCGACTAATCTGTCTAGTATGGTCAATTTCGATTCGAGTTACTAGATACTGTCTGCTAAAGACAAATGATACTACAATTCCGACGAAATTAATTCAACTATAACTCAAAATTATTAATTGAACATGAAATTTATTACCATTCGGTAGCTCCGAAATTGGATTTAATATGTACAGAACGCAGGGCCAAAATTATAATAGCTTTTGCTTGTTTTCCCAGAGGAGAATAATCTAAGCTGAAATGCAGTGCATACTATGTCGTAAATACGGAGCTAGGAACTGCGGGTGCGACTAAAATTTAGACTATATACGTCCCACTGGTGGACACGAGCCTACTCTACAATCGAGAGAATCGTTTGAGAGCGGTTAGGCTATATAGTCCACCACGCTGGCCTAGTGCGGGTTGGCGGACTTACATACCGTAGATTTTTTTTAAGTCGCTACGGTATGCAGGTTTCCTCTCGATGTTTTCCTTCATCGTTAAAATTTGGAATATCAGGTGGAAAATTCCAGACTATATTCTAGAAGGGGTAAGCAAAAGTAATATGTATGCTGTCATTTCCCAAGGACATTTTCGACACGAGATGTTATAGGGGGCGCACATATTATCTCAATATTCCAATTTCAGCCTACTCGCATACGACTTTTCCAAACCAAAATACTCACAAAAAAGACTATTTCTTGTAGCTGCAAAATATTCTTTCGTCATACTTTTTATATTGCATAATCACTACACCCATGGCGATCCACATCGCTTGGTTCATAGATTTGTTGCCGGCCCTTATAATTAGTAGGAAGGAAAAAGGATGAGGAAAGAAAAGGGGTTTTGGGCATCCAGCAATCCCACTCACCGAACGAAACGCGATAGCGAAGCTGTCGCTTCACGTCGATTTCCTGTGAGACAATGGTACCACCCTGGATGAGCCTGCACATTCACGCTGAGTCATGACTGACAACAGCGTGGCTCTACCACCCACAAAATATCCAAAATTATTTCCGTGACCTGTGAATTTTCCGGGATACAAAGTAGTCAATACTCACTCTCGAAAACATAAAATAACTTTATGCGAAATATAATGTGTAGTCTAAGTCCGTCTCTGTATAAAACTCAAACCAACACACAATTTTCGCCTTTATTATATGGATAAAGGATATCTTTTTTAAACCCTACCCCTTTGTTGTCCCATTATAAATCAACTTTGTAGTTGCTTTCTCATTAAATTGTTATTTTAATAAAGCACATTTGTTATAAAATACCAGGTAACTCTGTTGTGAAATATTTAAAAAGTAACAGCAAAAGAAATCCAAGAAGTGAATTGTTAACGAGTACGGGTATTTTTAAAATATCCTTTATATTGAAATTATAGTCATACGTGTTTCAAAGGAAATGAAATTTTAAACTCGTGTTATCCCAATTCCGGGCTAAAGGAGAAAATTCTGTCTGTTTTGCCTTCAGAAATATTTTTAAACACATTGTAATTTACTTACAAAAATAATATTTTACCGACGTGCTTAATTGCTTTATTATGTGAGGTAGAAGTACCTACTAAGTACTGATGTATAACAACTATATTTAATTTTTTTGTTATTTTAATTTAATTAAAAATTCATATTTTATGGGTTGAAATATTTCGAATTATATGTTGAAATATACAGGCTATATCAAGACTGCTCCGAAAACGAAGCCAGGTGATAGTTTTAGTGACTTTAGACACAATGCAACTATGTAGGTATGTGTTTTGCAAAAAAGCTGCAATTTTTTTTCTTATCATCGTATTTAATTGGTAAAATTATACATTTTCCTAAAAAAAGAATGTACATCCTTTTATTTTTAAAGACGCTATAGTACGCAAGGCTTTAAATTATAATTTTAGTAAAAACTATGGATTTCTACCCAAACACAATGATATTTAAAACATTACAAAAATAAATCGTCGCGTATTTTTGCAATATTTTTTGTTGCATCGTGTCTGTATCACTAAACCACCACCTGGCTTCGTTTCCGGTCGCAGTCTTGATATATCCTGTATATTTCAACATATAATTCGATATATTTCAACCCATAAACCACAGTAATAAAACGTCTTAACGAAAAACTTCACAAAACAATCTGTCTAAGTAACGCAACAAGTATTCCGAAAGAAATTAAAAGAGTTCCCATTATAGAACTTGTGGGTGGAATGAGCGTTGCGAACATGTCTCTACATAGAGTAATAAAAACTCTCCGATGCGACTCTACCATTAATGTTTGAGTTTTTCAAAGATTTAATTTTTGAGGATAGAGCTTTGTTCATTGTAATTTTTGGTTATTTCATGTTAGTAAGGTTTTGGTAGAGCCAGAATATCGATAGTTTTTCAAGATTAATCTAGAACGTAAACGGAACATTACTACTGTCTGACAAAAAGAAAACCACAGAAAATTCACAGAACCACGCCTGTTGGCCTGCGGAGCGCGAACCAAAAGGTTCTCCAATTCTTTTTTCTGCCGCACGGTCAAGCTGTCGAACTGTTTGCCATCACACGTGTTCCCTCCTTCCTATAATCCTGGGTCCTTCCGCCGTAGTGTGAAGAGGCATCTCAGCGGGTCGGGATGATTGTATCGATGATATGAGAGTGTAGTCTGATGCTATTAGATACTCTGTCTGGACGGCATTAGCATTTACAATCAGGTGCAATGCAGTCACAGTACCGCGCCAGAAAGAAAACATCAATCGAATCAATAACAGCAACTAAAATTTAGCGACATTTTCACACAATATCACCAATACCTTTCTTCCTAAAGATTTAAACCGACGCCATTTTTTTACCCCATGCAACGGCGAGCTTCAAAAGGGCCTCCGTGAAACGGGATACAAGGAAAACACAGCAAATTGAAGACTAACATTTACTCAACAAGTTTGAGACGACGTCGCTGATTTACTGCGTAATTTATAACTGAAGACTTGAGTCGTTATACGGCAACTGTTCTTTGTTTAGGTTCATTTGAGTTCATCTTTTAATAAAAGTGCTTATGCTTAATGCCTTCTTTTAATAAGACTACCTTGGTCGCGTAGTGGTACTACGGTACGATTGCAAAGCAAAATACGGGTCCGAATCCCGGGTCGGGAAAAGTGATATTGGATTTTTCTATTCATTATCAGCCCGGAGTCAGGAATTAGTGCCCGATATGGCGATAGGCTCGCCCCCTATCACAGCGTGGGACGGAATATACAAGGCGAAACGTGGGTGTTCTGGTAGCACATCTGCCTACCCCTTCTGGGAAAAAAGACGTGTGTTTATGTATGTAAAAGTGCCTATGTGCCTCATGGTAAGTGTAATGGCAGCCACACACGTAAAGATATACTTAACTGTGCAAGTCTGAGTTTGCACCAGTGTAATTGAACTTTATAGTACAACGTTCTTTTTAACAGAAACGATGTTTGCGCAAACGAGGTACTGGTGGTTTACTGGTGGTAGGTCTTTTATATGTGAGAGGCCACCTGGGTAGGTATCACCGCAATGTCTATTTCTCCCACCAAACAGCAATAAACGCATTGTTGTGTTCCGGTTTGAAGGACATTGTAGTCAGCGTAACTACTGGACATAATGAGACTTAACTTATGTCTCAGGATGGCGAGCGCAGTGGAATGCCAATTACTGCTTTGTAATTCATGGTGTTGTTTGGTTTTACTACTGTCCATGAGCGGTCGTATCGCTTACCATCAGCCAAATGGCATGCTCGTCTCGCCATTCATTGCAATAAAACAGACTTGCACAGTGATATCGTTACGTGTGTAGCGGCAATAGGAAGTTCAGGCAGAGAATCTACTGAAGCACTGGTGATTGAAGCATTGGTTATCGCTCGCCGAAAGCTGGATATGCAGAGACTGAACCTCAAAAAGGTATGGAGGACGTAATCTAGACAGATACGAATATTATAATACCTTTTGGGTCTCCGGTAATTTGACTGACCGAATGGAACAAGACCAAAGTTATATTACACGTCGATTTCTACATAAATTTCCGTGAGAAAATATACCACCAGTCGAACAGACTTATTTTTACTATACCATTAAATATCGGCATTAAATGACCTGCTTCCACGTAAGATGTTACGAAACTGCTTCCAAAATTTAACATTGATATAGCTAAAAGTATCAATATTTTTGCATCATCACATGTATTCTGCAAACCGCCCACCTGATGTTAAGTTGTCAACTACAAACATCAACACTAGGATCATAGATGGGTTGCCTCAAATTGGTAGCGTAAAGAGAAAAAACGCTTCATTTAAAAGAGCCTTTTGTATTGCGTTGTAGGAAAACTATCGCCCTCCTATTGACACAGCAGGTGGTCAATTTGTTTCAATAACGTGAACAAACAAACAAATTACAGTTGTATATATGTATATAGATGAATGGATCGGGAGCGAGTCTGTATACATTTTCATTACGTACAAAATGGATAGATAGTATTTATGAGTGTTGTGAAAACTCGATGTAGAGATGTTTTATGCTTTTTGCTAGAGTTCGCTAATGGTAGAGTCTCGTTGCCAATTAATCTTGCTAGTTTTTTATAGAGTATATTTTTGTTATTTTTATACCGGCCTGTGGTAGCGCAGTTGTACCACAGTACGATTATTTCGCTGAGGTCTCGGACTCAAACCCGGGTCGGGCAGTAATATTGGGTTTGCTATTCGTTATCAGCCCCGAGTGTGGAATTTGTGCCCGATATGGCGATAGAATAACTCTAATCACATCGTGGGACGGAAGACCCACGATGTGTACCAGGCGAAAGTTGGTACTTCTGCCTACCCCCTCTGGGAGAAAGGTGTGAGTTTATATACACTCTCTTTCTCTTTAGCCACAGGAAGTCTGCTGAACATAGGCTTCCCCTAGGTTAGGCCATATAGTCCACCACACTGGGCTAGTGCGTGTTGGCGGACTGTACATACCATAGAAATTCTTATAAATCGCTATGGTATGCAGTTTTCCTCATGATGTTTTCTTCATCATTATAGTGCGTGGTGATTGATTAGCAATTACCTTGTCATATATGCTATGAACCAAAACGTAAAAAGGTTTCATTTATCCGAAAAGTCGTGTTTCAGTCCTGTTTGCAAATAGATTGGTTCAGGAACTAAAAAAGTTTTTTTAATTTGGCCTCTTGTTTGGCCTACACGCATGGACGCTCGAATCGATCCAAAACTTTTGCTGATGGGATCGACCGATGGCCCGATATCTGGAACACACTTTTTGTATAAAACACGTTGAATTCATAAATGGATCCAATGATCACAATTTGTTTCATAAATATGTACATTTTTAATACAAGAACTAAATATTACTAGTAGTATAGATATGGTAATAATAAATTTGAAATAAACTGACTGACAGTCCGCCCCGTGACCACGAAAACTGTAAGTGATTGAGACGTCGGAAAATTAAAAAATTAAATCAAATTCGCGATAACATCTGTAAGAATTCGTTTTATTTCACTGTGTAACATTCGCGTAAATCTAAGAAAGAATTATTAATATTTTTATGGACTTAGAAAATGTTTAAATTTTTGCTTAGTTATGATCAATATCATCAGCCCGTTGCAGTCCACTGCTGAACACAGGCCTCTCCCAAGATACGCCACAGAGTCCGGTCTGCTGCTTTATGCATCCAGTCGCTGCCGGCCCTCTTGTTATAACAATTTCCACTATTTATGATCAGCATGATTTATATACAGGATACTTCAAGACTGTTACCGAAAACGAAGCCAGGTGGTAGTTTTAGTGACTACAGATATGATGCAACTAAAATTTTTGAAAAAAAACGCGGTGATTTTTTTTTTAATGTTTTAAAAAAGTCACAGCTCTTTTTTTTTTTAAAATTGTTGCTTTGTGTCTAAAGTCACTTAAACTACCACCTGGCTTGGTTTTCGTCTTGATATACCTTGTATATATCTGTAATTATATATTGTACAATATGCATATTTTACTAAACCATTCCTCTATGTCGTGCCCGAATTTTTGAGCTACTTAATAAGATTATTGCTGAGGCTAAAATTTCTAGAAATTTTAAATTGGCAACAGACATTATTGAGAGCATTGCATTATCATCCATCCAATGATCTTAAAGTTAAACCCACGTCCCATCACAAATAACGTTTCCCCAAAATCTACGAGCTTATTTAAATAATCGAGTTATTTTTGTATCAATGGATCATAAAGCATAGCTTAGGATGGATCGGGAATAAAATATCGCTTCGGAATTTAGTAATTTATTTTGCGCTTTGTTGCTCTGTGGAAGCGGAGAGCGCCACAAATAATTCCAGTGGTATTTTTGAATTATTTATGAGTTTGCTATTGGTAATGTATTTGAAACGTAGTTTTAGAGTTAGCAGTTATATTACTTGGTATTACCAAACGGGACCTCAATTGAGGGAGATAAAAATAACTAGAGCCTTTAGATATTATTTTTGGACTTAACTGCGCAGATATGAATATATATGATGCGAATACTCGTAATAAACTGGAATTTAGTAATCAAATGTTTTGTCCCTTTCGAACGTATTTTGAATTAAGTTTGAGCCAAGAAGACAAAGCATTTGATTACTAAAATCGGTTTACAAACTGTCTATGATAAGGCCGTGAGTCTTTTTATACTTGAAGTAACTTTTATCACCTATTTTAAAGTCATCTTTATAGCAATTATCGTAAGGTATAATTAAATATAGTAACATTTTTAAGTACTTTTGTTCTCACATTTTAACCCGCAATTAAATTAATCAGTATCAAAATGAACAGCAGTTGTGTTAGAGATATATCAATGTCCTCTCCATGGCAAAACGCGGAAACGAACAAAAACCTCGTTGATAAACGATGTCCTTTGTTTTTGCCATCCGAGCTGGATTCAATTAACTGCTGATGTGCAACTACATATAACGGATAATCAATGAAATGACTGCTTCGGTGGCGTAATTGTACTACGGTATGATTACAAAGCTGAGGTCTCGGGTTCGAATCCCGAGTGGAAAGTGATATTGGATTTTTCTATTCCGGAGTTAGGAATTTATGCCCGATATGGCGATAGGCTCGCTCCCTATCATATCCTGGGACGGAACATATAAGACGAAACGTGGGTGCCCTGGCTACTACCGTCTACCAGGAGAACTTCTGCCTACCTCTTCTGGGAAAAAGGCGTGAGTTTATGTATGTGTCAATGAAACGTATGCTTGAACAATCATGAACTGAAACCATGAAATATCATCTGACAGCCTCTGTGGCGTAGTTGGTTAGACGCCGGCTATGAAACGAGAGGCTGCGGGTTCGATCCCGCACCGAGATAAATGTTGGGCTTCCAAACATTGTCTCGGGGCAGGGTGTTTGTGAGACCGAAAAGTCTCTCGTAGTTCCTGATACCCACGACATAAGACCTAATTAATCTTAATGCGGGGTCAGGACTATGTATGTGACTGTTGGGTGTATTTAACTATTTATTTTATTTATTTATTTATTATCATCGTCACCCTTTTATTGTCCACTGCTGGACATTGGCACAATATGGAGGAGGCCTATTTCCAGCATGAACAATAAGGTGAAAATAACATCTATATCAAGTTACCTGTTGAATTGTGGGTGTATTGATTGCAACTCTACCTCTTCTGGGAAAAAGGCGTGGTGTTTGTACATACAAACACCACAATATCATTTTATTTTTTATTTTTTTAATTTTTATTTATTTGGGAAACAAACAGATACAATATACATAAAATTAAAACAACTAAAATATTACACGATCCAAAACAGTTTCCACAGATTATATAAACTTAAAGTAAGAGCTGTTAATGTTAAGACTTTAACATAATAAAAACAAATTATTTAAACATTTACATTACTAATTTAAATTATAAATTTTCAACAAAAATTGAGCGCAATTTTTCCCTGTATTGAGATGGAGAAAGATGGAATATATCTATGCAATTACAATCATTAGCTGTAATGCTGTTATATAAGCGACAAGTTCTTTTAATATTTCTTTTAATAATCATACATACATATGTATGATATTTTGTTATCAGATGTTACTGAATAATCGAACCGTTGCTCAATAAAAAGTAACTGGGGCGTGGATGTACCAGCGCCACAGTTTATAAGAATTCGACCCAAAAAATAAATAAAGGACACAAAACTTCACAATAAACTAAAAAACACAAGTACCTACCTTCGAACTTGATATGAAAAAACCCTTTGACGTACCTAACCGTACCTTTTATTAGGAAAGTTTAAACCAATTCTACGAGCCCTTTATCCGTTTTGGATATTTCGTATATTGAGATTTTTTCTACTTTAGCAGGCAATTTTGATACGAATTTTCGTGTTGGATATACTCGTATCAATAATTGAAGGATCTGATATATTCAGGTTTTTGCGACGACGGTTCTTGGTTAAATCCTGGACAAAAAAGGAATATATTTTGTGAAGGTGTCTTTGTATCAGTTTGTGCATACATAAAAGCCACGCCAAAGGTAGGGAGATGTTACCTCTATGAGATCGCTGATTGCAGACCACTTCCAACAGGTTAATGTGGAGATCCATGGGGGAGGCCTATGTTCAGCAGTGGACTTCCTGTGACTAGAGAGATAGAGAGAGGGAGAGCGAGGCAGAGGCTATGTATCTCTACTTTACTCGACTCTGACATGTTTCGTTTCATCTACTTTCACCAATTTGTGTTAACAAACGAAAATAAAAAGTTAAGCGGGCAGTAGATAGGGCACATAGTAGACGAAACAGATGAAGATATGAATTGCCTGTTATGAAATGAAATAACGATGTAAAACAATTGAAAGTCTGCTAAAACATTTTTGTGAATCTTAAACCGCGTCTGTTCATATATAATTCATGAAAAATCCCAGAAGCGCACATACTCAGATGAACAAGGAAAAATTGCGGTTTTCAATTCACTTCCAATTTGTAACATCTGGTAAATTTTGGCTCGAAAGAAAAATCCTTTTGTAAGAATATCAGGAACTATTTATTACTAGCGGCCCGACCCGGCATCACCCGGGTGCAGACACTTTTTGAGTCCAGTATACATCAGACACATAATATTTCGCATACTGTTTTAAATAAATATTTATATTTAAACTCAACGTGACTTCTGCCATATACATGTACTGTTTTTCTCGTTCCGTCCCGTTACATCCTGTCTCAACCTGTTCCGTGACTCAAGGCGTGTAATTCTGCCCTCTTATATCCCATTCCATCTGCCCTATATTCTATCCCAAACCATCCGTTTGAGTTTAAAAGAATAATAAATATACATTTGAAATCCTTTCTCATTCCACAGGAAAACTACATTTTTGATATAAAAACATAATATCCTATGTATTAATCCAGAGTATCAGCCATATTTATACCAAATTTCATTAAAATTGGTCCAGCAGTTTGAGCGTGAAGAAGTAACAATAATGTATAGAAAAATCCAACATCACTTTGCTTAACCTGCGATTCGAACCCGAGACCTCAGCTTCGTGATCGTATTTTTTTTTTACAATGAATGGCGAGACGAGCTTGCCATTCACCTGATAGTAAGCGATACGACCGCTCATGGAGAGTAGCAAATCCAAAAAACACCATGAATTACAAAGCAACGCTTGGCATACTGTGCTCGCCATCCTGAGACATCAGATGTTAAATCTCAAAATGCCCAGTACTCTGGCTACAATGTCCTTTAAACTGGAAGAAAACAGTGCATTTACACTCCAGTTTGGCGTGAGAAATAGCCATTGTGGTGTAACAGAGTGGTTTTAAAAGTAGAGTCAGTCACAAAACTCTACCATAATAGAGTTTTTAACACAAACTTTCACACTGACTACTAGATCCGACAAAAATATTGTTAATGTATTGCGCATAATTCATATTACCCGAATGCGAAAGTTATGTAAGGCTTTCATTCCCGAAGGAATCTGTTTAGGCGAAAAGGTGGAAAAACATTGGAAAACTCAGATTTATGTGCACTTCGGATAGCCAACAGTTACTAAGTGCTCGGGAATGTATGGCCATATGAAAAAGGAAATTATAAGTGCCTTTGTTTTTCTTAGTTTTCCAAGTGTCTAGCACTCGGAAAACTGCCTTTAATCGACTTGAAAAAATAAGGTTATCAATTCGGATATTATGATTTGTAGTAAGTGATGGTCGCCTGAAAAACGATCCTTTTGTAAACATGAACAAGTATGAAGTAGACAAAAAAATCATTATATAATTTTATTTAATTTTATAAAACCTTTATGAAGATTTTATGGCCTAATGAATTTGTTTGCGGGGTGCTTGCGTTCAGCAATGGATTTCGTGCAACTGATGATAATGCGGATGGTAAATTAAATTCAATATTCTTGTAAGTTATTAAACAAACAGCTATGTATCAAAAAATATAATTAAGTTAATTTATAGAGTCTATACTGTACTATCTCATTTATTCTCAATGGAGGTTTTTTTTACTGTTCTTACCTTGTCATTAATTAAAAATTAACGACTCTCAAGTTCCTTGTCCGAGAATTCCCAAAAAATCAGTTCATATATAAGAACCACAATACCGCAGTAAAAACGCGAACTAAAAGCCATTAGTTACAGAAGTGAGATTTATGACGTCACGGTCGGCTGCAGTCACCCCGGCACACCCCGGGGTGAAATATTTTTTGGAATATAAATGAAAAATATGCCCGATGTGTTATGTAATTTGGTGAAACCTGACTGCGGAGAGAAAGATATCAATTTAAATCAAAATATTCTTTATTCAGAGTTATTCACAAGATCTTTTGAATCGTTAATTACTGCTACCACCACTTCGAAACGTGTTGTAGCTGAGAAGAAAGGGCGCGGAAAACTCTCACACACACACACAGGGAGAGAGAGAGATAGAAAGAGTTTAAGTTTCTGTAAAAAACGTCCCTTTTTTAGTAACACGGCGAAGTGTCTATAATGTAACTTCTTTTTCAAGAAGAAAGCTTCATAAACTTGGTTCCTGTACACCTTAGGCAGCAGCAAGAAAGATATGTCGGGATCTTCGACGTTCCAGTCCAGAAGCTGCGAGGTTAAATTGCTATCCAAAAAGTGGTACTACTGCTTCACAGGTATTAGCCATGAAGCAACGGCATTCCCTATAATATTTCGTTATTAGCCCAATATCATTTTTCATTTACAGTCCTTATCCCTTACATATTCACTTCTATTTTGCGAGGTAGGCAATGCATCTAAAAATTAAATGTTTTATTTACTAAGCAACGGTAACCACTTACCATCAAGCAACACATTTTCTCTTTTATAAATCGTTTTTCTTTCTTTCATTTGCAGTGCATTTGTATTATTTTATCTAAACACTGATTCAAATTATAACAATATAATAATTTGAACACAATGTACGTTGCCAAGCAGAAAACCTTAGTAAAAATAGACAATGACTCCATTCTAATTTGCGTAACGAGTTAGATAATTAAAAAGAAATTTCTGTCCACCGCTTTGATGCTGAGATCACACGCTGTGTGTGCATTTTACATTATAATTATTGTTTGTGTAATTCACTTTTATATTAATGTGCTGAAGTAATTTCGTTCCTTTGTAGTGTAAAAACAACTTTGAACTCGACGTTTCAATTATATAGTGCTTATGTTTTGCTTTATGAATGAAATATGATATATTAGGAGTAAGATTATTATATGACGATAGTGCTTTAGTACGTGATAGTGCGGACGACCTGATTAAGGTCGCAGGAAGTTGGATTCAGGCCGGTTCCAACAGGTCTGTGACATAGATGGTAAATATTATGTCTAGTAGTTACTCTGGCTACAATGTCTTCAAATCGGGACACAAGAGTAAGTTAATCAGGTCGTCCGCACACGACCTGATTAAGGTCGCAGGAAGTTGGATTCAGGCCGGTTCCAACAGGTCTATGACACGCTCCATGAGGGAGGCCTATGTTCAGCAGTGGACTACATGTGGCTGAAGACAGAGAGAGAGCTCCAGACAAAGCACAAATAGAAATAAACCTTTTGCTCCAGTTTGAACAACAAAATGATAGCATAAAGCAACGTTTGTGGTCTGTAAATTTTAAAGTCGTGGGGTTTTTTCTTAAACAATTTGTTCATTTCTAATTGAATTAAAACTTAGTAAGAGTAGATTTATTACTCGTATATTAGGTATCTTCCGCGGCGTAGTTGGTTAGACGCCGGCTGTAAATCGAGAGGCCACGGGTTCGATGAGACCAAAAGGTCTTTCGTATTCCGATAACCACGACACAAGACTTAATTGATCTTAATTTGGGGTCAGGACTATGTATGTGACTGTTGGATGTATTTATTAGTGATTTTATACTTTTTATATTAATATAGAGTCATAGACTGTTCAAAAGAGGATAAAGCAAAATTGTTACAACACCATCAGTCAAAGGGAACCTCTGCCTAGCCCTACGAGACACACGCGTGACGTTTATGTACGTGGTTGGTTAATAACGGTACGATTTTAATCTAAACTAATGTTAAATAGAAATATTTTAATCATCATCATCATCAGCCCGTTACAGGCCACTGCTGGACATAGGCCTCTCCCAAGGTACGCCACAGAGCCCGGTCTGCTGCTTTATCCATCCAATTATTTAATTGTTTGCATTGAAAAAGCTCCAAAACTACTAGATCGATTTGAAAAATTCTTTCACCATTATCCTACATGATCTTTGATTTTAAGCGATAGAAAGTTTCCAAAGTGTATTAGCACCCGGGCGGAGCCGGGCCAGATCGATAGTCATAAATATAAAGAGAGATACTTAAGTACAATGCATCCATTTCAGGCTTCATGTGCCGGATATGAGCGCGTTGGTCATTCCATTTGCCTCGTTGTGATCAATCAACGTCATACACCTAAACGTCATACCCAAGTTATCGTGCATGCGCTTATAATTGTTTACCAATGTATGTACTTTATATTGGTAGGACAAAGTGATTGAAGTGCATATTACTAACAGGCCATTCATATTCGCCGACATAGTGAAGAACGCAATTATTTTTTATTCAATGAATGGCGAGAGGAGCATGCCATTCGTCTGATGGTAAGCGACGCGACCTCTCATGGAAGGTAGCAAAACCGAACAACACCAAGAATTACAAAGCAATGTGAGGCATACTACTGCGCTCGAAATCCTGTGACATAGATGGTAAATATTATGTCTAGTAGTTACTCTGGCTACAATGTCTTTAAACCGAAACACAACAGTGTATTTTTTTGGATTTTCCACTATCGTGAAAAACACTCGCATTGAATGCACTTATGCAGCTTTTTTACCAGCCAGCACATATCATTGACAGCCTCCGTGGCGTAGTTGGTTAGACAGCGACTGTGAAAAGAGAGGCCGCGGGCTTGATTCCCGCACCAACACAAATGTTTGTGTGGCCCACAAATATTTGTGTCGGCTCTGGGTGTTTGAGAGACCGAAATGTCTCTCGTAGTTTCTGATACCCACGACACAAGGTTTAATTGATCTTAATGTGGGGTCAGAACTATGTATGTGACTGTTAGGTGTATTTGTTTATTATTATACAATCATTTTAGATGTGTAAATTCCTCCAATCGACACTAGGAAAGCGTGCTGGCATTATTCCTCTTTTCTAGTTTTTTTTTATCAGCCCATATACGTCCTACTGCTGGGCACGGACCTACTCTACAATCGAGAGAATCGATTGAGAGTGGTTAGGCCATGTAGTCCACCACGCTGGCCTAGTGCGGGTTGGCGAACTTACATATCGTAGAAATTCTTTAAAATCGCTACGGTATGCAGGTTTCCTCATGATGTTTTCCTTCGCCGTTGTAGTGCGTGGTGATTGACTATCAATACACACATGACTCTGAAAAGTCAGAGGTGTGTCCTGGGATTTGAACCCGCGACCATCGTGAACATGTAGGCAGCCGCGTCTGGTCCGTTACCAACAGGCCACCACGCACTTGGTAGTTGTTACGTGAAACGGAACGCAACCGCAATAGAATTTCTATGTCTAGTGTCTATGGTTGTCTGTTACTTTTCACAAAATTCGCCCGTCGTTACGTTGTATTTTATAGTTGCTAAAGTAATAAAAGTTTTATACCAAAGCCACGCATTTTTCTTCAGTAGTTAGCGAACTCTTTTCTAGTAGTTAGCGACAATATACTATCCAACTGGGATTCATTAATCGCCCCACACAAACGTATCATACGCGTTGACACAATGACCGCAAATTGCAATTTAATTAACGTTTGGTATCGTCAAAATTGTTTTAAAAGCATTGTGGAGCAACAAACATAACAAATTGTGTATGAATTAAGGTGTGTCAGTGTTACACACGCGATAGGATAATCGGTTTTTCTAAGTTAATAACATCGCTTTAATGTAATTCATTTATTTTATTTATATTTTATTTTATTTATTTATTTAGTGCGTGGTGGGCTGTTGGTTACGGACCAGACGCGGCTGCCTTCATGTTCACGGTGGTCGCGGGTTCAAATCCCAGGGCACACCTCTGACTTTTCGGAGTCATGCGTGTATTGATAGTCGATCACCATGCACTATAACGGTGAGGGAAAACATCGTGAGGAAACCTGCATACCATAGCGATTTGTATAAATTTCTATGGTATGTAAAAATCCGCCAACCCGCATTAGGCCAGCGTGGTGGACTATATGGCCTAACCACTCTCAATCGTACTCTCGATTGTAGAGGAGGCCCGTGCCCTACAGTGGGTCGTATATGGGCTGATACAATAAAAAAAAATCAACATCCTTACTACTATTTACAGGTTGCACTCAATACAGTAGAGTAGCACATTACAACTTAATCATAATACCAACTAATTAATACAAATTACTATACTTGCGGCCTCTGTAAACTCTGTATTCATATATGCAATAGTCAATCTTTACGAGAATTATATGTTCAGCAACGGTACTTATATGTGTCTGAAGATTTTTCATTTAATAGACCGAGAGTAGACCGACCGTATTATATTTAATTTTTTCCCGATACATACAGAACCTGCCCGTAACGCACCTATATATATATAAATAAATAAATAATAAATACACCAACAGTCACATACATAGCCCTGACTCCACATTAAGATCAATTAAGTTGTGTCGTGGGTATCAGAAGCTACGAGACACTTTTCGGTCTCACAAACACCCAGACCAGACACATACTTAATGCCTCACAAACATTTGTCTCAATGCGGGAATCGAACCCGCGACCTTTCGTTTCACAGGCGGTGTCTAACCAACTGCGCCACGAAGGCTGTCAAAATGGTATGCTATTCAAGCGAACACAAAGATCGTACCATCAGCAAAAAAACCTGACATGGGAATCGAACACACTATCACAAGCAATACAACTACTAACAAGGGACTTAAGAAGCCACATTCTACTAGTAAATACACCAACATTATACCGACCGGCACAGTCTTAGAATTTATAGCTATTCATGAATATTTAACGTGCTGAGCGATAACTTTCAATTTTAGTATTAAATCTTACTCGAACATCCCGACCGCTAGTGGTTTGTGAATGTGACGTCAGCTTTTTTAAATTATACCCTAATTATACTAACATTAAGGTTGTCATTACATTGACATTGACAGTTCAAATATACCCTATTTAAACTTACATTAAGGCTGTCATTACATTGACATTGACAGTTAAAATATACCCTATTTAAACTGGCATTCAGTTGACATTACATTGACAAACCACTAAAGCGGTTGGAACGTTCGAGAAACTGTGAATTATGGATAGTAATTTACTTCGATTTAAAGGAGCAATGGCCCACAGAAGAGCTATCATTACGCGACAGCGAGTTTTCGAAGGTACACTGGTAAGATATTCGATTTTACTGGTGGAAGGTCTTTCGTATGTAAGAGGCCGCCTGGGCACCACCGCAATGTCTATTTCTTTCGTCAAACAGTAGTGTCAATGCACTGTTGTGTTTTGTTCTGACGGATATTGTAGCCAGAGTAACTACGTGACATGACTTAACATGTTATGGCTCAGGATGGCGAGCGCGGTACGCCAGGCATTGTTTTGTAATGCATATTGTTGGTTTTCGCTACTGTCAATGAGCGGTCGTATCGCTCACCATCAGGCGAATGGCGTGCTCGTATCGCCTGTCGCGACATGGCGATAGGCTCGCCCCTAAGCACATTGTGGGATGGAACACAAGGCGATACGTGGGTGTTCTGGTCTGTCTGCCTACCCCTTCTGGGATAAAGGCGTGATGTTTATGTATGAATGTACTAGAATATTAATTAAGATGGGTTTTCTATTATTATGTCCTATGTACCTATCCGATTGGACACGAATATGTAGGATATTAACTAACAAGAACATATGCAAGACTGCTTTAAGTGACGCACGCACATATTTAATGTTAATCACCCCTTCAATGTTATTCACCCCTGCTAACACCCAGACATCTCCCCATTATTCTAAGAAAGCTAGCGCTGAACGTAGTCTATCGATTGCCCCTATTCCTAGAAATGTTCATATATTCACTGTATTCAATAAACCGCAACTAACGTAATAAACGAGAACTCTACTAATCTCCGACTGGTAGAGACAGATAGAGCTATTCGCGATAAGTAGTAGATAGAGCTGTTCGCACCGATAAGTCGCAGATCTGGTCGAGTATTCGCACATTACTGTGTTGAGAATGAGGTAGAGATGGGGTAGAGTCGATAGATGAAAAGTTTGTTTAATTGATAATAATTATGATGTCAAGTCGATATGGTGCTTACACGCGTAGTAACGTACAGCCTGTCTGTATCAGCCCATATACATCCCACTGCAGGGCACGGGACTCCTCTACAATCGAGAGAATGATTGAGAGGGCTAGGCCATATAGTCCACCACGCTGACCTAGTACGGGTTGGCGGACTTTACATACCGTAGAAATATTTAAAATCGCTATGGTATGCAGGTTTCCTCGCGATGTTTTCTTTCACCGTTATAGTGCGTGGTGATTGACTATCAATGCTCATATAACTCCGAAAAGTCAGAGGTGTGCCCAGGGATTTGAACTCGCAACCACCATGAACATATTGGCAGTGGCGTTTGGTCCATAAGTGTCACTTCGAAAAGTAGTTAATAACATTTTTTTTATAAATAAATAATAAATAAATACACACAACAGTCACGTACATAGTCCCGACACCACATTAAGATCAATTAACTCTTATGTCGTGGGTATCAGGAACTACGAGAGACTTTTCGGTCTCACAATCACCCAGACCCGACACAAATATATATGGGTCACACAAATATTTGTCTCAGTGGGGGGATCGAACCCGCGGCCTCGCGTTTCACAGCCAGCATATTGCCAACTGTGCCACAGCGGCTGAAATTATATTAGTCAACATGTTGTGTTTCTAATTTATTTTTCCCTTCCATTTCTCATATAACAATGCATATAAAAGTTCTCAGATATTATAGTTATACCCAGTAACGGCATCCTTCAATCAGGCATCTCATTTCCTCGTACATAACTCAGAACTATAAAAAGGAAGACCTGAACTATTGTAAGTTGTTTTCAAATCTATCCCGGATCCGTTTGCGTTCGCGGATTGCGAGGAAACTTTTTTATTAGCTCCAATAAAACTTACAAACTCCTTTCCGGTTTGGCTTTTAGAAAGCTTTTTGTTAACCTGAAAACAAATCGAACAGTGAATACAAGTTGCTAAAACTTTTCTTTTCACTGGTGTGATAATATTATTCCACCTGATAGCTTTTCCAGTATTATCGAGAAAGAAACAATAAATAAGAATTTAAAAAACTTAAAAACACGCTTTGTATGAGACCGAGTAAAAAAATAAAAATAATTGTTAATGAGTTTAATATTAGAAAATGAAGCGAAATATATTCATTTTATGGTTATAAGATATATTTGGTGGACAATGTACCATCAAAAGATTTTTCTTTTTTTATCAGCCCTTATAAGTCCCACTGCTGGGCACGGGCCTACTCTACAATCGAGAGAATCGATTGAGAATGGTTAGGCCATATAGTCCACCACGCTGGCCTAGTGCGGGTTGGCGGACTTACATGCCGTAGAAATTCTTTAAAAATTAAGATTCAAAAGATTATCGATAAATTTTGTATACTATCCAGTCACATATCTAAAAATAAATAAATTAAATATCAAAGTTATTATAACAAATATTTCGTAAATAGAGAATAAGTACTATATGTATTGACTTGTCATAAGACCTATTTTTGCCTGATCAAAAAGCGAATTTCATTTCATATAATATCCATCAATGTGTTCGCTATTCCAGTAGTGAGGGAACGATGAGAACGAATAAAGAGAATATTCATCAAATGTCGATAAATTCGATATCGACATAATTAGGAAGCAGCGGTACCCTAGTGATTAGTATTCCTCTGAACATCTCATCGTTGCCTCCTTACTAAAATGAAATTCTTGGCCTCCGCACAGATTTATCGGCGTGTTACATAATTTTCATACAAATGGAACATCAGTATGTAGTATTATATTATCTTTATCGAATCATACCAAGCTCAACTTGGTAAAGGTCGCGGGACGTCGCTGGATGCAGGCTGCCTCCAACAGGTCACTGTGGAAATCATTAGGAGAGACCTATGTTCAGCAAGGGACTTCCTTCGGCTGACGGATGGATGGATGGATGGATGGATGAAGCTCAACTTGCTCTATGCTCATCTTTTTCGAATGATAATAATTTTGTCCAATTTGAATGTATTTAGTTTTTCAATAGGGGTTTTTTCAAGGTTTGATTTTGAGCAGTATTTAATGGATCTTAATAATACCGCTTACAAAAAACATGAATTCGAAAACAGCGTCAAAATTGGTTGTATAATTACTGAGATATATGTATATATTTTTAATAGTGCGATGGAGAGATTCGTTTTCTCTTTCGCACGCATGCACCTTATGGATGACGTCACGTCGTGCATGTTGCATTCTTTTCTATTACTCCTACAACCAACTTTTATATATTTGTATCTTGCTTATTCTCAAACGCATTTTCAATTGTCCTTCTGATTATGATTATGCATAATGTAACCTTTCGATATAAACAATAATAAACATTGACGACTCTAGCTTATGGCGTAGGTCCGTTAAATAAACAAGCAGCTGACTGATCACGGCCACTTTCAAATATCTTCAACAATTGAATTGTATGGTCATGGGCTTAGAAGGCATATCAAAATGAAAGGGTTCCTTTCCCCTTGGATGGAAAGGATGAAGAAGTATAGGGAGTCTGAAATACTTACTCGTCGAGAGAATCCGATATTAAACTTTATTTTTATTGCAATGCATGGCTAGACGAGCATGCCATTCGCCTGATGGTAAGCGATACAACCGTTCATTGACAGCTGTAAAACCAAACACCACGAATTACAAAACAATGCTTGCCATTCCACTGCGCTCGCCATCCTGAGACATAAGATGTTAAGTCTCATTATGTCCAGTACTCTGACTACAATGTCCTTTAAACCGGAACACAACAGTGCATTTACAGTGCTGTTTGTCGGGAGAAATAGACATTTCGGTGGTACCTACCCAGGAAGCCTCTTACACATGAGAGACCTACCTACCACCAGTAAAAACCATTTTCGTCCAAAACACCACGGATTTCCGTTATTCAGGCTGCAATTAATTCAACCGTTCAGATAAACGGCGTAAACGGAACAAACAAACTCACTTTCTAATTTTTATTATTAGTAAGGATACTGCCTTTGATTCAACTGTAATAAGAATGAAATGTATGTACGTATGTATGTATGTATGATTTTGTATGTACATATCTACAAATGGAATGAATGTTTGTGTACGTATCAAACCAATCAGATGACCAATGACGTTATTTCATAAACGAATATCAATTCCATTTCAATAAAAGAGAATTTCACAAATACTACTTATTCGATTGCAGCCATTTTCGCTCGTATTTATGTTCCGCGGTAGATTTTGTGCGATAAAAATCATTTCAAGTAGTGAGATGCCGTTTTCCAATTTAAGTTGAAAATGGGAATGTATTATTGATTTTATTGAATTGCTTTAAATTGTTTTACGTATTGCATGTTTTCATATCGGTTTGCTGGAAATAGTAATTTTAAATGAAGGACGCATCTTAACAATACTTGGGTCTTAGGCGTAAAAGACATGAAAAAAAATCGAAATAAGAAGAAAAAGGCACGGGTTTTCGGCAACCTCACACTGAAATACGCATGTCTTTCCTTGGTCGAGCCGGTTCATTCCTTCTGTAGTCCAAAGCCCTATTTACACGGAGAAAGTTTCTCGCGAGAATCGTATGCAATTATCGCATGACATAACAGCCTTAGATTATCGTGTTCTGACAAATGTTTACACGATGCAACATTTTTATATCCTTACGATAGCCGTACCTTCGAGGCGAGAATCTCTCCCCGTGTAAATAGGACTTTAAGCTGTCGTTTCACGTCAATTTTCTGCGAGATAGTGGTACCGCCCAGGACGAGCCTGAAAACCTTGCATGTTTTGAATTAAAATTAAAACATTGAAATCTCTATCAGCGTAGTTATACAGGGTATATCAAGACTGCTACCGAAAACGAAGCCAGGTGGTAGGTTTAGTGACTAGAGACATGATGCAACTATAAATTTTGCAAAAAAACGCGACGATTTTTTTTGTAATGTTTTAAATATTTGCGTTTGGGTGGTAAATCCATATTTTTTGCTAAAATTATAATTTGCCTTGCGTATTATAGCATCTTTGAAAATAAAAGGGTGTACTTTTTTTTTTGGGAAAATATTTACCACCCAAATACAATAATCGGAAAAAATTACAAAAAATATCGTCGCTTTTTTTGCAATTAGTTCCATTGTGTCTAAAGTCACTAAAACTACCAACTGGCTTCGTTTTCGGCAGCAGTCGTGACATACCCTGTATAAAGTACTTTAATACTAGCCTTACAGAGTCTACCCCTATATACTTTGATAGGACAATCGTTCTGATTGCTGGCAAACTTTTGTGTTTAAACTCATGACATAACGCCCGCTTTTCACGAGTTATTGGGGCGGAACAATGTTTCATTTGGAACTTTCTAAGAGAGCAAGCGAATACAAGAATTTCAAAAGAGATTTTAACAATAGAAATTATGGAATTTATTTTTGTTTATTGTGAAATAAATATTAACGGTATATAAATATCACGTTCTTATTTACTTTATATGTATATATGTATAAACTCACACCTTTATCCTAGTAGGCAGAGGTGCTACTAGGACACCCACGTTTCGCCTTGTGTGTTCCGCTCACTATGTGATAGGGACGCGAGCCTATCGCCATATCATACAAATTCCTGTCTCGGGGCTGATAATGAATAGAAAAATCCAATATCACTTTGCCCGACCCGAGATTCGAACCCTAGACCTCAGTGATGTAATTCTACCGCACAATTGCGCCACCAATGCAGTTATTTAACACTTTCTTACTTATCATTTGTAATATAATGTATTCTATAGGTTTCCTTAAAGGTTAAGACGAGTGGGCTGTCTTCTGTCTTTGATTTTTTTCAAAATTCCATAGTTCTAGGCTTTTACTTCTAATATATTTGACAGCACCCGTTAAACGGTCGCGCCACAATCAAGCTATTAACAAGATCTTAGGTTTCACAAAATAAACTATAATATTTTTCAATCGAAGTCTTATCGTAGGATTTAAAAACTATAAACCAATTTTTTTTCTAAATCAGGGAAATCCCTAGTTAAGTAGAAAGTTTCGATATCTAAAAAAATAGGAGAATTCACGGACAAAAGCTAGTCTAGCAGTTTTTATTGTATAAAATTGGCCAGACGATGAGCAGAATAATCGATAATTCGTTATAATGAAACAAAACGTTGACCCTGGAACATCGATAAACTTGTAAATAGGGTACGCCCGCGCGGAATACCATTGACGACGAGGTTTGTTCACACCTCACGACGCGACGAATAAAAAATTGTTTTTTTTTTGGGAATGGTATAATTGTATGAAATAATATAGATAATATTCAATAACATAATGGTAGAATAATGTGCAGATTACGAAAATAAATTAAACGATTGAGAGGGGTAAGACCATATAGTCCATCGCGCTGGCCTAGTGCAGGTTGGAGGTCTTTACATAACCTAGATTTTTTACAAATCGCTACGGTCTGCAGGTTTCCTGACGATATTTTCCTTCGCCATTATAGTGCGTGGTGATTGACTATCAATACACACAATATAACTCCGAAAAGTTAGAGGTGTGCCCTGGGATTTGAACCCGCGACCACCGTGAACATGTAGGCAGCCGAGTCTGGTCCGATACCACGAGGCCACCACGCATTTTTAACAAAAGTATTATTATATCAAATATCAAATAACATTATTACGCCCCAAATTACGACTTAAACATGACCCTATTATAATTTTAATTCTGATTAAATAAACATACAAACACAGGTGTAATGAAGGTGGCAGGAGCAGATGGTTCCCGGCCGATCCCTCGGGAACAAGGACGGGTGAGGATGCGCGATTAGTATTCTGAAACCGTTGCTGACACCGCGCTCTTGCTGTGGTTTGTTGATGAAATTATTGGAATACTTGCGAAACTTAAAGAATTAAATTGTGTGGTTGATTTTGTACATACATACATAACCACACGCTTTTTTCCCAGAAGGGGGTTGGTGGTTAATGGTTTGGGGGTTAATGTCACTCGCGTCCGTAGGCTTTGACTCTAGTTTCCCTACACGTGACCCCTGGGTAGTGCCAAATGAGTGACACAGTTCGCGGTGGTAGGATGTGTGTATCCGCCCGGGTAGCGACCACCATCAACGTGGCGTAAATACCGCCATAGTGATCCCCGCAGGGGGTTCGCGTTCCGGGATCAGCCCGTTTTCCGCCGGTTTCTCGAGGGGCTTGAGTCCGGGCATGAGGTTGCACCCTGTGGGTATTTTCGGTTCGTTGTCGGTGGGAGGAGTGTTGACCCGTCGGCCAGGGAGACCCGTAGAAACGGTTGTCCGCTGGCCGCCCGCGGTACAGTACAGGGGCCCAATTGTGGCTAACCACCACGAGAGGCTGCCTCACCATGCCGCGCATAATCTTGGGTGGGTCCGTCGTGCCGGTTGGTGACCGGATGTGGGGTCCCGGCGGCCCATCCCGGGAGGGTACGGGGGCCCTTCCGTCCGGCGGATCAATTCGCCTCCTGTCGACTCTTTCGTCCCGGTACCCATTCGGTCTTCTTAGTGCCCGAACTCAATTCTCTCGATGCTTCTTCACCAAACCCATCCCGAACCCATGACAGTGCAAATCAAGAGAGCAGGTCCTTCAGCGGTGCATAACCCCACCACCGCGTTCACTATGGAGTTCGCCAACATCCGCGGACTCCATACGAACCTCAATGCCGTCCACCACCATCTCGAGACGGCCCGGCCTGCTTTGCTCTTCTTGACGGAGACGCAGATTCGTTGTCCGGCTGACAATTCCTACTTGCTGTACCCCGGTTATTCGCTTGAAGAAAACTTCAAGCCTAAAGCCGGGGTATGCTTGTATGTTCGGTCGGACGTCTGCTGTCGCCGTTTGCGCTGCATGGAGGACCCTTCCTTCTCCGCTCTGTGGGTGCACGTGGATCTTGGTTCCCTGAGCCGCATCTACGTGTGCCTCTACAGGTCGCACAATGGGGATGATGAGACGACTCGGCTGTTCAGGTACCTTAGCCGGGCGACAGATGACGCGCAGGAGCAGTTCCCGTCAGCCGAAATGGTGGTCTTGGGGGATTTCAACGCACATCACGAGTTGTGGTTGGGCTCCTCTAAGACTGATCATGCTGGCAGGGCTGCCCATGCATTCGCTCTGACTCATGACTTGACACAACTGGTGAACCAGCCCACCAGGATCCCGGATGTGGCGAGTCATGCGCCTTCACTGCTGGACCTTCTGCTGGCAAGTCACCCGGCCGGGTATCGTGTGACCGTTAGTGCGCCTTTGGGCACCTCCGATCACTGCCTGGTCGGGTCGTCAGTACCGTTCGCTTCACCTCCACGTCCCGTGCAGGTTAAGCGAAGGGTCTGGCACTACTCGTCGGCGGATTGGGATGGTATGCGGGAATATTTCGCATCCATCCCTTGGCGGCAGCGCTGCTTTGAGGGCAAAGATCCTTCAGCGAGTGCCAACGCTATTGCTGGCGAGATCAGTCTAGGTATGGAATACTACATTCCTTCCTCTGAGATCGCCAGTAAGGGCCGTGGACGCTCCTGGTTCAATCGTGCATGCGCCGATGCTGTCGGCGACAAGCAAGCGGCGTATCGCGCTTGGATCAGGGGTCGCGCCAAGAAGGATCCCAATATCAGCTCCCTCAAGGAAGCTTATAATCGAGCCACCAAGGCCTGCAGGAAGGCCTACGTTAGAGCGGATGCCCAGCGCGTTTGTAGCATTGGGCGTGCGTTGGCCAATCACCCAACTAGCAGTCGTGCTTATTGGAGTTTGGCCAGGGCCGTCCAGTCTAACTTCTGCCGTCCTACATTGCCACCACTGAAGTACCCGGAAGGATCACTGGCTCATAAGCCGCAAGAGAAAGCCACTTTACTGGCAAATCTTTTTGCGGCTAATTCCCGCCTCGAGGACCGTGGCTCCCAGACGCCGCCCACGCTGCCTGATTGCGGTTTCTCAATGGCTGATATTCGCATCAGGCAGTGTGATGTGCGGCGTGAGCTACGATCCCTCGATGTCCCGAAAGCCAGTGGTCCGGATGGAATACCGGCGGTGGTTTTAAGGGCTTGTGCAGCGGAGCTGTCTCCTGCACTGACACGCCTCTACCGAGCGTCTTATCGCACAGGTGTTGTGCCGGAATCTTGGAGGGAGGCCAATGTGCAACCTATCCCCAAAAAGGGTGATCGGTCAGACCCTACCAATTATCGCCCTATCGCTATCACCTCAGTGATGTGCAAAGTCATGGAGCGGATCATAAACGCTCAATTGGTCCGCTACCTGGAGGATCACTCGTTGATCAGTGACAGACAATACGGTTTCCGTCACAACCGATCAACGGGTGATCTTCTAGCGTTTGTCCTGCATCGCTGGGGTGAAGCGATTGACCGGCGTGGCGAGGCTCTTGCTGTGAGCCTTGACATAGCCAAGGCGTTTGATAGGGTCTGGCACCGTGGTCTTCTCTCCAAGCTTCCGGCATACGGTCTGCCCGGCAACTTGTGTTCGTGGATTTCTGGCTTTCTGCATGGGCGTAGAATGCGTGTTGTCGTAGACGGGCACGCTTCGGCGCTCATGTCGGTAAATGCCGGAGTTCCACAGGGCTCGGTACTGTCGCCCACCCTGTTTATTCTGCATATCAATGATATGTTGTCGCTCGGCAACATTCATTGCTATGCAGATGACAGCACGGTTCATGGGCGATACTGCTATGGGCCCCCAGGTTGCCGTGACGGCACTGTGAGCGGGCGCGAAGATCTTGTCATTGAGCTCAACCGGTCCTTGGATCTCATTTCTACATGGGGTTCCAGGAATATGGTTGAGTTCAATGCCAGGAAAACCCAGGTGTGTGCGTTCACGTGCAAAAAATCCCCGTTCTCTCCCCTCCCTAATCTTCAGGGTATTCCCCTCTCAATGCGGAATGACCTGAGTATCCTTGGTGTGGATATCCGCTGTGATCTTAATCCAAGGAATCACATCGAGGGCGTAATATCTGCCACATCGCGCAGGGTCGGAATCCTGAACAAGGTGCGTCGGTTTTTCACGCCCGGTCAACTATACCGCTTGTATAAAGCGCAGGTTCGGCCGGGTATGGAATACTGTTCGCACCTCTGGGATGGATCCGCCCAGTACTTACTCGATGCCTTGGATGGATTGCAGCGGCGGGCCATCCGCATTGTAAATGATGCAGACGTTACGAGCAACTTAGAGTCGCTACAGTTGCGGAGGGATGTTGCCTCTCTAAGCGTGTTCTACCGTCTGTATCATGGTGAATGCTCTGAGGAATTGTTTAGTTTGATCCCCTCCTCTCCTTTCCTTAACAGAACCACGCGTGCTGGCTTGCGAAGCCACAGCTTGACGGTTCAAACCATCTCGGCGCGAACAAAAAAGTTCGCAAATTGTTTTTTGTGCCGCACTGTGAAGCTGTGGAATTGTTTGCCGTCACACGTGTTCCCTCCTTCCTATAATCCTGGGTCCTTCCGCCGTAGTGTGAAGAAGCATCTCAGCAGGCCGGCATAATTGTGTCGAATGGCATGGGACCGCCGTCTGATGCCATTCGATACTCTGTCTGGACGGCATTTGCGCTTAACATCAGGTGCAGTGCAGTCATCATGCCGTGCCAGAATAAAAAAAAAAAAAAAAAAAAAAAAAAAGGGGTAGGCAGAGGTGCTACTAGAACACCCACGTTTCGCCTTGCATATTCCGTCCCACGATGTGATAGGGGGCGGGCCTATCGCCATATCGGGCACAAATTCCTGACTCCGGGCTAATTTTGTTTTGATTGATTTTTTAAATTTTGTTTTATCGCTATGTTTCGGTACGGCATGTGGAGACTGTGCCACCCTCACACCCACTGCAACTCCTGTAAGCCAGGATCAACAACACGCATTGTAATGACACTGAGCATTGAAGCTCAGTGAGCCTCCGAGAACGTCTAACTTGTCTTTAACCCGCAACGAAATTAATCATAAAGTTAAATTAACAGGAGGAGTTGGAAATTTCGGCATGTTAATTTTTGACAATCCGTTAAGTGATTATCCGACAGAGAACCCAAGTTATGGACATAGCACACAAGCTGAGCAAGCTGAAGTGGCAGTGGGTTGGTCACATCTGTCGAAGAACTGATAACCGCTGGGGTAAACGTGTTCTTGAGTGGAGACCGCGTTTTGGTAAGAGTAGTGTAGGACCCCTTCCAGTTAGGTGGTGTAACGATTTGCGAAAGGTCGCTGGCAGATGCTGGATGCGACAAGTCGAAGACACGGTCAAATGGCGCAATTTGGAGGAGGCCTTTGTCCAACAGTAGACAATAATAGGCTGATGGTGATGATTATGATGTAAATTTTTGAACATAGAGTTATTTGTTTCGGGTCTGAGTATTTATGAGACCCAAACGTCTCTCGTAGTTTCTGATGCCCACGACACAAGACTCGATCTTTGTTTGGTTTGTTGGGGTCATGTATGTGACTATTGGGTGTATTTATTTATTTAATAAGCATGCACTTAGAGGTATAATTTGAATAATGAATAAAAATGATTCGTTTTTAAATTCGATTTCACATAAAACAAGTATCAAAATAACTTGGTTAAGGAAAATGAATAAGGACAACACAAAACGATCAAAGAGGCGATTAAATATGAATACAAAAAAGTGACCGATATTAAAAAACAATTTTGTCGTCCCCGTCACGCGGCACAGAAACGCACCTTTATATAAGTCGAGAAAGATTTTTCCCCGGACATCTAGGAGGCGTTACATCTTAAATATTCTTTTGCCATTCTTTCAAAAGTCTTTTATGTCCACGATTCCATCAAAATGGAAATGAAAACTCTATTAGTGTTGCTTTTGTTCCATATTACTTTGAGTGGAATTTTCCGGTACATTTTCTCTGATAGGCTTGTCGGAAATGTTGTGACTGATGTTAAGAAGTTGCTTTTGTGTACGGTTTTTGGCTTTAACTGTGTCGATAATCTGTGATCGAGTATAAAATTATATATTGAATAATCAGGAAGCCGCTGGATGCAGGCCGCTTCAACCATGTCTATGTGGCGATCCATGGGGAAGGCCTAGGTTCAGCGGTGGACTTCCTGTGGCTGAAGAGATAAATATATATAATTGTCTCTTTGTTGCGAAATTTTAGTTGCATAGTGTGTAAAGTCACTAAAACTACCACCTGGCTTCGTTTTCGGTAGCAGTCTTGATATACCCTGCATAACTAATATACTCAATAAACAAAAAACGAAAAGGGTCTATTCTTTAAAAAATACCCCTTATTTTGCATGACTATCTAATCTAAATATTTCCTATTCACGCCAACACCAGCCGCTGAGATCTGACGTTTTCCATTCCGCGATATGCATGAACACTGATCTCAAGAGTTTAATTTAAAATTTAATCAAGCGACTACGGAAACTTGTTTACTGCGGTTTAAAGCAGCAGTTAATTTAAGCTGTTACTATCGCGTGATGTTAAAATAACGCTGAATTCGTAGTCAAGCCTATCATTTAACTTTCAGTCAATCATATCAACCTAGTTTTGAATGTTAAAGTTAAAATTAGATATCAGTTTGTGAATTACTGGGGAATTGAGCGTCTATTTTCGTCCGTGGTTGGGGATATAGGTACTATTTTGTACTGGTTGATATATTCTAGCCCTTTTACAATTCATTCATAGATACATAAACTCACGACTTTTTCCCAGAAGGAGTAGGCAGAGATTCTCCTTTAACACCGATGTTTCGCCTTGTCTGTTCCGTCATAGGATCTGATAGAGGGCGAGCCTATCGCCATATCGGGCATAAACTGACTCCAGGCTGATAATGAATACAAAAATCCAATATCATTTTGCTCGACCCGGGATTCAAACCCGAGACCTCAGCATTGTAACCTACCATAGTGCAACTACGCCAACGAGGCAGGCATGGCTTTTTAAAATACTATGAAGAATAATAAATAAACTTTGAAACAGTGAAATGTGTTTTTTTATAATGGAAAGATAAAGTCACCATAGACCGACTTTCCTTCAAAAAAGTGCCCTGGAGTCTTGACCGTAAAGTCATATGTTCTCTGTTTAATATCAGACGCTAAAGATGTTTCTAGATTTTACCTATAAAAAAGTTTATTATAAAATTACTGGTGGTAGGTCTCTGATATGTGACAAGCCGCCTGGGTAGGTACCACCACAATTTCTATTTCTCCCGCCAAACAGCAGTGTAAATGCACTGTTGTATTTTGAAGGAAATTATACGTCCATGTGCACTACGGTCCATTAAGGTACAAAGGTCTAATTAGGTTAAAGTAAAATATACAGCTCCTTTAATTAAGTCAACTCCAATAAATGTTTGGAGACACAATGAACACCCGAAAATACAACGTAACGATATTGAACACTTCAGTATTCTAAGAAAGTCTAGACGGTCTGAACATTTTATTGACTAAATCAGTCGAATTTATAAATAAAATGATATTGTCTTTCAGCTAGTCATGCTGAAACATAAATTGTTTCGAAATGTTTCTTGAAAATGACATATTTAGACTTAACGAGTTTACTATTCAGGGTAAAACTTTATTCAAGTGGCAAAGTAAGGGAAATCATGCCACTTGAATAATGCTATTTATGGCCTCAAACAAGCCAGCCGACAGTGGAACAAAAAATTAAACTCCATTTTGTTTGAAATTGTCACGAATCGACCAAAACTTGATGCTTCAATTATTTTCGAATATTAAACAAAAACCATTTAACCATCCATCAGCCAAAGGAAGTCTGCTGAACATAGGCCTCCTCCAATTACTTCCACAGTGACCTGTTGGAGGCAACCTGCATCCAGCGACGTCCCACGATCTTTACCAGGTCCTTTGACCATCTTGTGGGTGGACGTCCTATGCTGCGCTTTCCGCTATTGCCCTCCATTCGAGACCTTTTTGGCTCCATCAGCCATCAGTTCTCCGCGCTATGTGCGTCATCAGTAATCCGGCAACAAAACCAGTATTTCACTTCGTTTTTCTATACAGTACTACCATTGTGGTGGAGCTGGCCCATTCCTATAATCCATCTTCTATTAATCTGATGTATCTGTCTGTATCAGCCCTGCAAGGCACGGGCCATCTCTGCAATCGAGAGTACGATTGAGCAACTAGGCCAGCGTGGTGGACTATATGGCCTGACCCCTCTCAATCGTACTATTAAATTTACTTGCTAAAATCTCATAATTCCTGGTATAGTAATACACATTTGGAGTCTTGCTAAATTTGAAACTAAAAATCATCAGTAAATTTCTCACCGTTTTTAAAATTCAAAGCCCGTGGGAAAGAGCT
The DNA here is from genome assembly GCA_033459515.1 of Theretra japonica. Taxonomy (NCBI): domain Eukaryota; kingdom Metazoa; phylum Arthropoda; class Insecta; order Lepidoptera; family Sphingidae; genus Theretra; species Theretra japonica. The sequence continues at coordinate 5,978,705 of CM065950.1, forward strand.
GAATTCAAATGGAAAATTACGGCGAAAAATTATCAGTTTGGAAAAGATGAAAAGTGCCGGACTGTCTCCAAGGAGTTTGTATTATGAGCCGGAAACTCTATGAAAGAAATATTTGTTTTCTATTCGCTGAGTTTATTTGACAGCCTCCGCAGCGTAGTTGGTTAGACGCCGACTGTGAAACGAGAGGCCGCGGGTTCGATTTCAGCACCGAGAAAAATGTTCGTGTGGCCCTCAAATATTTGTGTTGGGTCTGGGTGTTTGTGAGGCCAAAAAGTCTCTCGTAGTACCTGATGCCTACGACACAAGACTCGATCTTAGTGTGGGGTCAGGACTATATATGTGACTGTTGGGTGTATTTATTTATTCATTCATCGAGAGCCTACCCTGAGAGCTGAGGTGTTGTGTTCGAGCCGCAAGTACTCGTAATACTAGTACGTACATATATATAAAGCCGAATAAATTTCAAAAATTGGTTATTAAAAACATAGTTAATACCCCAGACGGTATCAATGTTAAGTCGCTAAAAACATAAATTTCCAAACGCCACCCGAAGTTGGTGCGGGAAAATTAAAAATATTACCTTATAAAATTGAAAGCTTTTCATGGACATAAAATAACAATGTGCAAGCGTTATAATTGAATTTGAGTGGCTTCGCGTAGGCTTTTTGTAAAAGGTTTCGATTTTTATTGAATGCTAATTTTCTGAGAATTTTCATACGATAATATTAAGGTTTCCGATGAACATTGAATTTTTCATTATCTGTAAAAACAATGAAGTATTCGTGAAAATGAATAGACAAGGAATTTTATTATTGTAACACGACTGCACTGACTGACTCGTTGGCGCAGTTGTACTACGGTATGATTGCAAAGCTGAGGTCTCGGGTTCGAATATCGGGTCGGGCAAAGTGATCTTGGATTTTTCTATACAATATCAGCCCGGAGTTAGAAACTTGTGCCCGACATCGTAGGACGGAAAATACAAGGCGAAATATGGATATCCTGGTTACACCTCTGCCTTCCCCTTCTGTGAAAAAGGCGTGAGTTTATGTATGTATGTCTGTCATATTACGACTGCACTACAATGCACCTATGTTTAGTGTGGTGCGGCAGAGTCTCACCAGTCGGCAAAATTATGTCGGCCTGATCCAAATCGACTATTCAAAAAACCCTGAATGCAAAATATGAAGTGCAACGGTCAACTCACCTACCTACCGAACGACCGCTACAGTGGTTTGTCAATGTAATGTAAACTTAATGCCGGTTTAAATAGAGTATATATTAAATGTCAATGTCAATGTAACGACAGCCTTAATGTTAGTTTGAATAGGGTATATTTTAAAAAAGTTGACGTCACATTGACAAGTGCAGTTCAGCTCCCTCTCTCTCTTTTTGTCTCTCTCTCTGGGCGTATCTCTCTTCAGTCACAGGAAGTCCACTACTGAACATAGACCTCCCCCAAGGATTGCCACAGCGACCTGTAAGAAGCTTGTTGTTTGTCAATCTTAAAATATCTCAAAGTATACAAAACCCAGATTGAAGTACTTGTACTACTTGCAAATGTCAAAAGTGAAAGACTTTACCCCTTCAACAGCCAAATATTTGCTTACCACTCAACGATCTGACCCGAATTCGTGATCTTTTGTTCTCTCCTCGCTTCCCACCCTTCCAGTCTCGCAGAAATATATTGTCTTGTACGTGGAGTAATTATGGCTTGTTGCCGGACTCGAGGCACCCGATATGGTGGTCGCAGGTTCGAATCCCAAGGCACAGCTCTGATTTTTCGGAATTATGTATGTATTGATAGTCAAATACCAAGCACTCATACAGTATAGGAAACCAACGAAAATTTGTTTTCTATAAATATTTTAAAAATACTGCACCTGCACAAGGCTTATATGGCCTATGGCCCAACCCCTCTTAATCGAAATCTACCTTTCATAAATGTATGTATGTATGTATGTTTGTCCAAACTTATTTAAAAAGTATAAGTAGGATTTGATTTATTTGTTAGTGCTGTCCTTATTGTAGATTTTCTCAATGATTTTCTCAATTTATAAAAGTCTTTCTTTACCAAAACCCATAAATACGTTATCAAACCATTAAATCGCGCATTTCAACCCTCAAAATGGGAGATAAGTAAGAGGCGATTATTTTGTCATCTGCAAAATGTAATTTGTCAGCACGGCCTATTTTCAACTTTTAATATTCACATCAATTACATCTAGAACCCCGAGGTCTATACATTAAGCATGACTGTTGTTTATGCATAGGGGTCTCTTTAAACTGGACGCGAAGGTCTATCTTTTAGCCCCCGGCTTACTGAATTAACATTAAGAATTTATAAATACGTATGAATTTATGTTGCTGATAGTTTGTAAATTTTGGTAGGCTTTCCTATAATGTATTTCGAAGTTTAATATTATTTGTGCGCAAAAACGAAAGCTAAACGAATTTAGTGATCGGTGGTGGGTGGTCCCGATATAGCCCAGCGGACTAGCAAGTTGAAGTGGCAATGGGCGGGTCACATAGCACGGAGAACTGATGGCCGATGGGGCCAAAAACTTCTCGAATGGAGGCCACGAAGCGGAAAGCGCAGCGTGGGACGTCCACCAACTAGGTGGTCAGACGACCTGGCAAAGGTCGCGGGTTATCGCTGGATGCAGGCGGCCTCCAACAGGTCACTGTGGAGATCAATGCGAGAGGCCTATGTTCAGCAGTGGACTTCCTTTGGCTGATGGTTTGGATTGGATTGGTCGGTGGTGGTGGTGGTACAACTCATATACAGTCATTTGCTCCACTGACCACTTGGGCATCAAACTCAAGGCATTGCAATTACATAACATCAAAATCAGAACTATTCTCTATGATACCTATCATTCACTCCGAACTAAGTCTATGGTTACATCGTACGATAGAGGATTAAAATATTTTGTGGAGTAACCAGGCACATTTGTACAGTCTTACGAATGACGTTCGAACAGTCGAACTTCGTTTCGGATCATAGAGTAGCCCTCCGGGACAGCATATATAAATAAATAAATACACCCAACAGACACATACATAGTCCTGAACCCACATTAAGATCATTTAAGTATTGTGTCGTTGTTATCAGACACCACGAGAGGCTTTTCGGTCTCACAAAAACGCAGACCCGAAATAAATACACGTGGTTCACACAAACATTGTCTCGGTGCGAGGATCGATCCCGCGGCCTCTCGCTTGTCAGCCGGCGACCAACCAACAGCGCCACGGAGGCTGTCAAAAGGTGAACAAGCGAGGGAGTCCTTTCATCTTGGTAAATAAAATAAAAATATATTGTAACAATTGAATTTATCCTGAGATGTACGTGTTCTTCTAAAGGTCAACCCTATTATCTTAAGGGTGATTCTGACGCCCCCACTGGTACATAAATAAATCCATCTAAACTAATTGGTACCGTTTGACATTTTATATTTTTATTTATTTATTTATAAATTCTTTATTGTTCATCACAAATACGAGTATAACCACAAAATGATTTTTGAAAATCTAGCATGTCAAGATCAACAGCCTTCATATCGCAGCTGCTTAGATGCAGTTTGTGACACGAGAGGTTGTAGGTTCTATTCCCATACCAAGACAAATGTTTGTTTGATCTACAGGTATTTGTCTTGTCTTATGAGATCAAAATATCGTAGTTACTGATACACGGCACAACTAAACAAACTCCGCTGGCTCAGTGACCCAAAGTGGGTCTTGGCCTCCGAAACGACAGTTCTCCAGCTGTCTCTATTCTGCACCACCTGTCGCCAATTACAGACTTGAAGTTGGCGCAGGTCACCCTCCACCATATCACTCCAGCGATACCTGGGCCGACCCATCGGCCGTCGACCGGTTGATCGATCCAAGTATGCTTCCCTTACTTCGATCATCTCCCATTCGCTCGAGATGGCCGAGCCAGCGGAAACGATGAGCCTTTATCTCACCGATGATGTTAGGTTGTGCCACCAGATGTTCTAATTCGGAGTTTTTGATACAGATATACGGCACAAGATTTCTATTTTGATGTGGAGCCTAAATTATGGGTATCGTTGTGGGTGTACTGTATCAGCCCAGATACGTTCCACTGCAGGGCACGAGCCTCTACAATCGAGAGTACAATGGAGAGGGGTTGGGCCATATAGTCCACCACGCTGGCCTAGTGCGGGTTGGCGGACTTTACATACCATATAAATTCCTGCAAATCGCCGTGATTTGCAGATTTCCTCGCGATGTTTTCCTTTACTGTTATAATGCTAGGTGATTGACTATCAATCAATACTCACATGACTTCGAAAAGTCAGAGGCGTGCCCTAGGATTTGACCCACGACCGCTGTGAGCATGTTGGCAGTCGCGTGGGTTCTGTCTGTGGGTGTGTTCATTATTTATTTATTTAATAAACTGCGAACGTTTCACACATTTCGGTAAAAGCTTTCGTCATAAAATATTGTACAAATTGGATATATTTATCAAAGGCAATTTGTGTCTGGCCGATCGCTGAAATATTAATACGTTCGAATGCAGCTTATTTATACGAATGTTCTAGTCTTCCTATCTTCATTATGCAACCTAGTTTTCGTACGATGGTATATTTTCATAATTGCGGTAGAACTTTCGAATCTAGATAGACACTATCGTTCATGATGGTGAAAAACATAACGGTCGCCATTGTGAAGGTTCAGGGTGAACCTATATATTATAATTATTTATTTATCAAGTACATAAAACATACATAAACTCACCTTTTTCCCAAAAGGGGTAGACAGAGGTGCCACAATCACACCCACATTTCGTCTTGTACAAATGTTCCGTCCCACTATGTGATAGGGGGCGAGCCTGTCGCCATATCGGACATAAATTCCTGACTCCGGGCTGATAAAAAATTTAAAAATCCTTTATCACTTTGCTCGGACTGGGATTCAAACCTGATACCTCAGCTTTGCAATCGAACCGTAGTACTACTACACCACCGAGCCTCTTACATATAACTTAACATATTTTAAACATTAAACGCAGAAAGAGGAAAAAAAAACATTATTGAGCAAACATTAATTTAAGAGCAATGTGTTTAACGTTTGATTCATCTTATGTTTCGTTGTCTGAGATCGCTAATACGAATGCAGAGTTGTTGCACACTTTCAAATCCAATCCAATCCAATCCATTAGCCAAAACACTTTCAAAAGAAAAGTAAAATTGTATTCTTGTATGTGTTAAGTGTTATCTACAACAATAGATTCAATTTTGGGCCGGCATAATTGTATCAACCTATAATAGATATTTTTTGCTCACTCTTTGTAGATTTCGTTATAATAACTTTTATTTTATTCACTTTGCCGTGCCAGTTCAAAAAAGCTTTATTTTTCAAAAATGAAAATTTAGTTTTCCGCACACTGATTTTTTGCCAAAAATTCCTGCGAGATGCAACGTTTTTTATATTTCCCGTTCACAAAACGTTTTGTTCCAGTTTATTTATTTATTGTACCGTACCGGCGTGTTTTCAATCAATTCTGAACCAACAGTGGTTTTAGTTTTCCAATACAATATATACGCGGCCGGTGCAATATATTACATATTACATAAGTGGTTGAAAGATAAAAATTAATTTAATAAATGAAACCGACTTCAAAATTGTAATGAAAAGAGAGAAATAAAACTAACCTTCTCATAAATCTTATATACCTAAATATGCCAACATTTTTATGAGGTAGCCAAATTTGGTACTATAAATAAATTAAAAAAAAATCATTAAAATAAAATAACATTTAAAAAATATCGTCATGTAATAGCATTAAAATGTCCAGGCAGAGGCGGTACAGAACCCCCGGGTTGTGCTCTATACCACGCAATAGCTTCACCAGGTACATCGCGAGAGTGAACTCGCGCCGCACCCTCAGCTCGTTGTACCCGACCATGCCCAGTACAAACAATGTGGGGTACATTAGCGGATAAAACGGATATATCCCATAAAGTTTCAAGTACAGGTGCCTCGTGAACTTGTTCTGGACCCGTTCTAACATGGCCACGTACTTTGCCTCGTGTGGAGACCATATGACCCCGCTATGTTCTAGGTGGCTCCGGACGAGCGCATCATATAGTAATCATATAGTACATACATAGTCCTGACCCCACACTCAGATCGAGTCTTGTGTCGTGGGTATAAGAAGCTGCGAGAGCCTTTTCAGTCTGACAAACACCCAGACCCGACACAAATGTATGTGGGCCTCACAAACATTTATATTGGACGGCCCGATCGAACCCGCGGCTTCTCGTTTCACAGTGCGTCTAACCAACTACGCCACAAAGGCTGTCAACCTATAACATGAAATAGATTGACCTCCCAAAAAATCGTACTTATAACCTCACGATCCTCAGGCCACATACTAACCAAACGTGTATAATATTTATAATTTTACTGTGATTTAACGTTCTTTCAAGGAACATTTAGCGATTCGGCGCGAGTAAACATTTCTGTTGAACCAAAATAAACTTTACGAGGTGCAGCTCGGTGTGTGATGTGTTTTTTTTAAGGTTAATGAAGGATTTGTAAACCGCGGCGTCTGGTGTTTTTATATCTGTACGATTTCACACTATTTCGAATTGTATCTTGCGGTTTGAAGATGAAAGATTTTGTAAACATTAGTTTTATGTTACGTTACATCAACCTCCACGGTCCCACTGCAGGGCAAAGGCCTCTCTACCCTCCTTTCATTCGTCGCGGTTCAGGGCTCGATCCTGGCAGTCTCTCTCCCACCTGTCCAACTCATCTCGCCAACTTTTTTGGGCCTACCGCGACGTTTCAAAGTCTTAGATGGTTTCCATTGAGATGTTGTTTTCGCCCACTGTCCATCGTGCATGCGGCATACGCGACCAGGCGAGTTTCACTTCAAGCGAGCTGATTTCTCGCCAACGTCCAGTATTTGAGTCTTAGAGCCCAGTACACTGTTTTTAATACTGTCTATTAGCTTTAAACCCAGTATACTGAACTTCATGGCTCGTTGACACACTCCGAAGGCGATACACATCACAAGCATTGGTTTATATGGATAATTTTCAAGTTATATTATAGCTGATTATCAGTTACAGATATATTGAATTATAATTAATATTTATAGGCTCGCCCCCTATCACATCGTGGGACGGAATATACAAGGCGAAACGTGGGTGTTCTGGTAGCACCTCTGCCTACCCCTTCTGGGAAAAAGGCGTGTGCTTATGTATGCTTATGTAATATTTATTCATATATTGTGAAAGCTACATATTTTATGTATCTCAAATAAATATATCTATTATAAAATAATCTCTCGATTTGATCGGCGAAAGGGTAATGCTACTTGAGACACCCACGATGCGAGTCACATGTTTCGGACCACAGACGTAACAAGAGGATTCTAACTACATGCCTTGAAGAATAGTTCAAGACAAATAAGAGATTTACATACAAAAAGTCACATAACACGGAGTGCCCGAACTGAGAACTGAACTGAATATCTGTAGCCAGTTAAATTCCTGGAATTAAAGATACTTAACACCTAATTTACATACATATATATATAAACCCACGCCTTTTTCCCAGAAGGGGTAGGCAGAGGTTCTCCTAGTTACTACAAAAATCACCTACGTTTCGCCTTGTCTGTTCCGTCCCAAGATGTGATAAGGGGCGAGCCTATCACCATATCAGGCACAAATTCCTGACTCCGGGTTGATAATGAATAGAAAAATCCAATATCACGTTGCTCGACCCGGGATTCGAACCCGAGACCTCAGCGTTGTAACCGTACCGTACGCCAGTGAGGCAGTCCTAATTAATATGGACGACAAGCTCAGTGTAGTGTCATGCAGTGCTTAGTATTAAGTTCACAATTATGTTACATCTTTCTATGCCCATTTTTACTATCAATCCTATTTAATAAACAGCCTCCGTGGCGCAGTTGGTTAGACGACGCATGTGAAACGTGAAGCCGCGGATTCGATCTCTGCACCGATACAATTATTTGTGTGATCTACAGGTATTTGTTTCGGGTAGGGGTGTTTGTGAGATCGAAGTCTCTCATAGTTTTTGATACCCGCGATACAAGACTCGATCTTAGTGTGGGTTTAAGATTATGTATGTACATATTTTGCGTGTATTTATTATTATTAATAATCGAATTCGTGAATTTCTACGGTATGTAAGTCCGCCAACCCGCACTAGGCCAGCGTGGTGGACTATATGGCCTAACCACTCTCAATCGATTCTCTCGATTGTAGAGTAGGCCCGTGCCCAGCAGTGGGGCGTAAATGGGCTGATAAAAAAAAATCGAACGACCTGCTGGTTTCTTTTAGTATATAAAAAAATAATACTCAAAGTATACGAAGATTTATGTTATAGACTTCGTCCGCCATTTTGAAATCTTGCCAAGTTCACTGCAGTTTATCAAGTTAATATTTTTCATCGATATTTTTGTGCGCTTATCACGAGCTGCTTGTGAAGTGCTGCCCGCCAACTTGGCATAGCATTACGTTTGTTTTTAGTGATAAAAAAGTCTGATATTTTATCTTCAAAAATAATATGACACCCAATATTGCAGATTTTGACAAAATAGTTTTACCTTGCGCTCGTCAACCCGCTTGCCAAGCATGGCGAGTATTTTTTTTAAGTGTTGGCAACACTGTCCCCTGATTATGTATGTAGGGGGTGTGGTAGGGGGCCTATGTTCAGCAGTGGACTTACTGTCCTGAAAATGACGTAATAAAATGGTAATTTCCTACTAGCTGAGTGATGTGATGGGTAAATTACCTTCTCGTACAGTTTGATGAGTGTGCACCGCTTTTAACGCATTTATTTATTAAAATAGTGCAGTTACACCAATTACATTATCTAATAACACAAATAATCACTAAACTACATTTTTTTTCAATGTATTTTTTTTCAATTGTAACGTTTTATTTTTATTCAAAGTTAATGCCGTCCTCTCTACTGCTTTACCCGTTCCGTCACGTCCCGCCAGTATGATTGCAGCAAAAACTATGGATTTACCACCCAAACACAATGATATTTATACCATTACAAAAAAAAACGTCGCGTTTTTTTTTCAAAATGCTTAGTTGTATACTGTCTGTAGTCACTAAAAGTACCACCTGGCTTCGTTTTCGGTAACAGTCTTGATATACCCTGTATATGAACATCGATTCTGACAACACAGTTAATATACAATATTTTTTGTATACAAAGTTGCACTACCCAATTGTTTTCAAGCGTCAGTGCGCTTTACAACGGTCCGGGCCGTAAACGTGACGCAAACGCGGACAGGTTAAAATGTACTAAAACGCTTTGTTGAGCGTGTATTATGGCGGTCGTTAAATGTTCGCTAAAAACGCTATCTCTTCTCGGTCAGACGGGGAGTTAATTGTGTTTTTGTGGGATGCAATGGGTGCGGTTTGTGGAGTATTACTGCAAGGCATATCTCCTTCATAATACCTTAAAAAGTGTATTAAATAAACAATAAATAAATACACCCAACAGTCACATACATAGTCCTGACCCCCCTCTAAGATTGAGTCTTGTGTCGTGGGAATCAGAAGCTACAAGAGATTTTTCGGTCTCACAAATATCTAGACCCAACACAAATATTTGTGGGACACACAAACGTTTGTGTCGGTGCGGGGATCGAACCCACGGCCTCTCGTTTCACAGTCGGCGTCTAACCAACTAGGCCACGGAGGCGGTCGTTTTTTCGAGATTTCTTTACCGATTATCTGATATTTTATGACATATTTAGTGTTGTTTTGGTTATACCAGTACAACGCGTTTGATTTTATATTCAACACGCCTTTATCCCAGAATGGGTAGGCAGAGGTGCAACCAGGACACCCACATTTCGCCTTGTGTGTTCCGTCCCACGATACGTTAGGGGGAGAGTCTATCGCTATATGGGGTACAAATGCCTGACTCCGGGCTGATACTGAAAAGAAAAATCCAATAACACTTTGCCCGACCCGGGATTCGAACCCGAGACCTCAGCTTTGTAATCGTACCGTAGTACAACTGCGCCACCGAGGTCTAAAAGCTATATAAGTTTAAATAAATGATTTTCGTATTAATTCTCCTTACACGGAATCGACAGGGCTTGGTTCAGAGAAAAGCAATTTTATCCAGTGTATACTTGCCTTTACTTCGCTTTGAAAATTGCGTTTTAATACTGTAAAGCTGCCTTAGACAATTTACACAGGGGAGTAATATGATATTAATAAGGAGAATATTAACGAATTCTAATGATTTTCCGGGAAATTCTGGATGTAAGTTAATTGGACGCCCTCGGTTGCGTAGTTGTACTACAGTATGATTACAACGCCGACGTCTCCGGTTCGAATCCCGGGTCGGGCAAAGGCATTTGTGCCCGATATGGGGATCGGCTCGCCCCCTATCACATTGGGGGATTGAACACAAGGCCAAACGTGTCCTGATGGCACCACCTACCCCCTCTGAGAAAAAGGCGTGAATTTATGTATGTATGTACCTATGTAAGTTAATTGGATGACGTAATTATATGGAAGTGGTTCAAACACTGGAGCCAATAAGTTTGGCCAATGTTTAAACAAACATGGAAATTATAGATGTTTGAAATGCAGTAAAGTTTATGGACTATTTGAAGTTGGATAGTAGTACTTATGCATTTTTGTTGGACCAGTAGTTCAAGAGTTATTACTGCGAAAACGAACAGTGCAAGAGAGAGAGAGTGACAGAGAAAAAGAGGAGTATAATAAGGAATAATTTAAGACCCTATCTCACTGGCGTTTTATGAGCGGTGGAGATTCTCGAACGTCGCGTCAACGCAGCGTCGACGTTGCGGGGACGTTCGAGAACCGCTACCGTTCTTAATACGCCAGTAGGATAGGTGCCTAATTGTAAAAGCAGGGCGGTTTAAATAAATTATCGACTGGCAAGAAACAATTTAGTATACAGGGTATATCAAGACTGTTACCAGAAACGAAGCCAAGTGGTAGTTTTCATGACTACAGACACGATGCAACTAAAAACATTGCAAAAAATATGCGTTTTTTTTTATAATGTTTTAAATGTCATTGTGTTTGGGTGGTAAATCCATGGTTGTTGCTAAAATTATAATTTGAAGCCTTGTGTATTATGGCGTCTTTAAAAATAAAAGAGTTTACGTACTATATACGTCGTTTTGTTCGCTAGTGACAAATAAACAGTTTTTCTTTCTTTCTTTTACATTCTTTTTTTAGGAAAATGTATGTATATATTTACTACCCAAATTCGATGATAGGGAAAAAAATTACCAAAAAAATTGACGCTTTTTATATGCAAAATTTTAGTTGCATCGTGTCTGAAGTCACTAAAACTACCACCTGGCTTTGTTTTCGGTGGCAGTCTTTATATACTCTGTATTTTAACTGTCGAAACAATTTCCCGGTCTCTTCGGAACGGGATATACAGCTCATCCTTGAACGAAACACATTTACGTGAATCAGTATAGCTTTAAACCCTGTTTGCGATGTCGCTATCCGGGCGGATGCGAATATCCTCCTAGCAAATTAGGCGTATATTTACATACAAATATAAACTCACGCCTTTTTCCCACAAGGGGTAGGCAGAGGTGCTACCAGGACACCTACGTTTGGTCTTGCTTGTTCCGTCTCTTGATGTGATATGTGAGCCTATCGCCATATTGGGGACACAAATTACAGACTCCGGGCTGATAATAAATCTATATTTGCAAATCCTCAAATAATAATTTATAATACCATTTACCTTCACAGAAATCTTAAGCTTGATATTAGGTACTTACATTGATTATGATATTGGCTTATAACATAATCTCCTTGAATGTTAAACTACTTGAACGTAGCTTCACAATCAGATAATATCGCTAAAGTTGTCTGTCTATTACAACGTGGCATACTATGACCGAGCTATGAACGTATCAGGCAGAATAATATTATTTCTGTGAGTTGTTAAACAAATCGAAAGTCTTCGATAGTTGTCTGTTGCCAGTGATGCCATACGGCATGAGCTGTGACTGAGCCGAGCACCGAGACGTGGCCTGTCACTATGGGCCTCATTAGGAGGCTCAAAGTCACTCAACGAGCTATGGAGAGGGCTATGCTCGGGGTTTCCCTACGAGATCGAATCAGGAATGAGGAGACCCATAGGAGAACTAAAGTAACCGACATAGCCCAGCGGATTAGCAAGTTGAAGTTGCAATGGGCGGGGCACATAGCACGGAGAACTGATGGCCGATGGGGCCAAAAAGTTCTTGAATGGAGGCCACGAAGCGGAAAGTGCAGCCTGTGACGTCCACCCACTAGGCAGCCAGACGACCTGATTAAGGTCGCGGGACGTCTCTACATGCAGGCTGTCTCCAACAGGTCACTGAGGAAATCATTGGGAGAGGTCTATGTTCAGCAGTTGACTTCCTTTGGCTGATGGATGGATGGATGAGTTGTTATAAAATAGTTAATTTAGCACTGGTAACAATATTATACTAAAGTCCGACAAACGAGCAAACAGGCCACCTGATGGTAAGTGATCACTGCCGCCCATGAACATCCACGCTGGATCATGGATGCGTTGCCGGTGCATTAAATTGGGAGGAGAGCGGGAAGGAAAACGGATGGGAAGAGGAAAGGGATATTGGGCATCCGGAAATCTCTCACTGAACGAAAGGTACAGCAAAGCTGTCGCTGCACGTCGATTTCCCGTGAGACAGTGGTACCACCCCGGACGAGCTTGCCCTTTCATGCCGAGTCATGACTGACTATCAATACCTCATCGTCATCCTATCATAGTCAATCACCACGCACTTTAACGGTGAAGGAAAACATCGTGAGGAAACCTGCATACCGTAGCGATTTTAAAAAAATTCTACGGTGTGTAAGCCTGCCAACCCGCACTAGGCCAGCGTGGTGGACTATATGGCCTAACCACTCTCAATCGTACTCTCGATTGTAGAGGAGGCCCGTGCCCTGCAGTGGGTCGTATATGGGCTGATACAATACAATACAATACATGACTGACAACAGCGTGGCTCTACCACATCCAAAAAGTTGATATAAAATGTTCTTTCTGTTTCTGTTATTGCAAACAATGTTAGGTTAATTAATAAAGTTAAGTTTTCTTAGTATGCAGTGGGTAGAAACCTTTATCATTAACTATACATTACCATAATGACTTATGACATAATCCTATTGTTGTCACATCACTTGAAATAGCGTAACAATCAGATCACATTACATCCTCAGAGTATTTCTAATATAGAGGGAGCGTTGGTACTTCAAAAACGTAGATAAAAATGGCGGTGCCGGGCCACCTTTTTCAGCCCTCCTATTGGCTGATATTTGACAGGTTGTCCAACATGCACGAATTATTTGAAAAAAAAAACTTTAAAGCTATTAAATACCACTCAAACTCATTTTAGACGGATAATAATTAAATTAAATTTCGGTTTCTAGCGGAATTTGTACTTTTTTTTATTAATTAATTAGTTTAATTTTCACTAATATAGCAGTGCTACCAAAATTACGAACAAGAAAATATCTACGTTTTTGGAGACGCAAAATGACAGCGCTCTCTCTATATTTATTTATTTATATACACTTTATTGCACACACAAAAATACAAATAAAAAGAAAATCGCACACAAAAAAGTACAATTGGCGGTCTTATCGCTCAAAGGCAATATCTTACAGACAACCATGGGATGGATTTTTGAAAAGGATTAACAGAGGGCAGTTTAAAGTGTAAGAGATAGAAGCTAACACTGAATAATAAATCAAATACAAATAATCTAATAGCTACAAGTAATAAAATAAAGTAGTATAAACAAATATATAAATTATAAGTACTCTAAGTAGACTGCCTCGGTGGCGTAGTGGTACTACGGTATGATTGCAATGCTGAGGTGTCGGGTTCGAATCCCGGGTCGGGCAAAGTGATATTGGATTTTTCTATTCATTATTAGCCCGGAGTCAGGAATTTGTGCCCGATATGGCGATAGGCTCGCCCCCTATCACATCGTGGGACGGAATATACAAGGCGAAACGTGGTTGTTCTAGTAGCACCTCTGCCTACCCCTTCTGGGAAAAAGGCGTGTGTTTATGTATGTATTATGTATAAGTACTCTAAGATTACATTAGCTATAATACATTAACAAAGCCTGATATCTGATTACGATAATAAATTAATTGTTATTCAACGTGACGTCAGAAACGAAACTCATTTCGAGGGTTCGTAAAATAACTGTTAGACGATTGTCCAGAATAAAAATACGGAGATATTGCATTTAAAAACTCCACTTACTGACAAAAATAAATTGCAGCTGAATTCCTGACTGTGAATGATTGATATGATGGACGAAAATCTGATACCAAAACGCACTGTTTCAGAAAGTAGGTGTGCGAAGCTGCGAGCGAAATACCTATAGTAATAAATAAAATAAATAAATACACCCAATGGACACATACATAGTCCTGACTCCACACTAAGATCAACTCTTGTATCGTGGGTATGGAACTACGAGAGACCTTTGGGTCTCACAAAAATCCAGACCCGAAAGAAGTATTTTTTTTTGTATTGTATCAACCCATATACGACCCACTGCAGGTCACGGGCCTCCTCCACAATCGAGAGTACGATTGACGTGGTTAGGCCATATAGTCCACCACGCTGGCCTAGTGCGGGTTGGCGGACTTACATACCGTAGAAATTCTTTAAAATCGCTACGGTATGCAGGTTTCCTCACGATGTTTTCCTTCACCGTTAAAGTGCGTGGTGATTGACTATCAATACACACATAACCCCGAAAAGTCAGAGGTGTGCCCTGGGATTTGAACCCGCAACCACTGTGAACATGTAGGCAGCCGAGTCTGGTCTGTTACCAACAGGCCACCACGCACTTAGAAGAAAGAAGAAGTACTAGCGGATTATGCACAGATTTGTCTCGGTGCGGAGATCGAACTGGCGGCCTCTCGCTTCATCGCCGATGTCAGACCAACTGCGCCACGGAGGCTGTTGGTAATAATATATCATACCATATCAAAGGAATAATACGACAAAGGCCTTTGTTTCTCTGTTCAGGACGCTACTGAGACGTTAACCTGCTCAAATTACAAGGGTTTCACAAAGCTGTTCAAATTGCATCAAACTATAGGTGCAGGAATTAGTAGAGATTTGTGGGGGCTGAGGGCCCACGTAATATTATCCCCCATAGTGATTAATAAATCATTTTCATCAATTGAATTTCTGTGACCAAAGAGTTAGAAAGAGCAAGACATAGTAAACTTCATGTAGTTGAAAAGAGAGAAATATTGATATATCAAACATGGCGCTTTTTAAAAACAAACTATTCATCTTAATATATGGGTACATCAAATGATGTTTTAATAAAGATGACGCATACGCATATTGCTCGACGTATAAAAATTGTTCCACTATGCATATACATAATTATTTGTCAATATTTCATGACATTAACAGTGAATTAAACAGATTAAACAGTACGAGACGGTAAGAGATAGCGTTGCGCTGTTGCTATGCGACGAGATAAAATTAGACCAATTGCCAGAATTTGAACACCTCCGTTTCGACGCATTAATGTGATAACAACCTCATTCTGCATATATAAATCATTGGGTACATCAATTTTAAAAAGCAAATATTATTTTTTTTAATTCCAAAGGCTCGCATATAAAAGCCAGTTATATTATATCCACGCATTAAGAGTCGGGGGCAAAAGCTGGTAATATTATAAGTGACATAATATCTGTTTGACTTGACAACTGAATACAGAAGTGAAACACGACAAAGGCTGTCTAGTATTATGTCAGAGCGGTAGTGAACCGCAAACCTACTCAAATCACTTGATAAGGATTTCACAAAGCTGTTTCAATTGTGTTTCAACCAGACTATGGGGGAGCAGAATTCAGGTAAATTTTGTGGGGGCGTGGGCCCTTATGACAATAGGCCGTCTTAGTAACATAGATTAAGTTCAGCAGTAGACGTTTCTTTTTCTTTTTTTAATTAATACACCCAACAGACCCATACATAGTCCTGACCCCACATAAGATCAATAAATATTGTGGCGTGGGTATCGGAAACTACGAAAGACTTTTCGGTTCCACAAACACCCAGACCCGAGACAAATACTTGAGGGCCTTACATATATTTGTCTAGGTGCGGGGATCGCACCTGCGGCCTCTAGTTTCACAGCCGCCGTCTAACCAACTGCGCCACGGAGGCTGTCAAATCTTTCTCTGACTAAAATCTTGGAGAGAGAGAAAAAGAGAGAGGTAATAACAAACAAGCATGCTGCGTTCTGAACACACGCTGTGTTATGTTTATTAAGCTGGTAGATCAGTTTCTTACATACAAATCTGTATCTGTATCAGCCCATATATGTCCCACTGCTGGGCACGGACCTACTCTACAATCAAATTAAATAAAAAAAAAAACAAATAAACATACAAATAAACTTTGTAATTCGACGCATAGTTTCGGGAGCAAAAGCTAGTGGCATTAATGACATAGTATCTGTTTAACTTGACAATTACATACAGAAGGGAGACACGACAAAGGATGCCTTGTGTCTGGTGAGGACGCTAGTAAACCGCTAACCTGCTCAAATCACTTGACAAGGATTTCACAAAGCTGATTAAATTGTGCCAGACTACAGGAGCAGGAGTGAGGGACGCATATGGGGACTGGGGGTCCCTTTTGATTGGAATGTGACATTTTAACGGTAAATTTTATTACGTATCTTGTATATTTTTACTGTATGAGCCCATATATGGCATCTACAATAGAGAGTACGATTGAGAGTGGTTAAGCCATATAGTACACCACGTTGGCTTAGTAAGGGTTGGCGGACTTACATACCGTAGAAATTCTTTTAAAATCACTACGGTATGCAGGTTTCCTCACGATGTTTTTCTTCACCGTTAAAGTACGGTTTGATTGACTATCAATACACACATAACTCCGAAAAGTCAGAGGTATGCCCTGGGATTTGAACCCGCGACCACCGTGAACATGTAGGCAGCCGCGTCTGGTCCGTTACCACCACGCACAAAATTGCATAATGTATCTTATATATTTTTTACCGACTTCAACATAAAAATGAGGTTCTCAATTCGTCGGAATCTTTGTTTTTTTTTCTGTATGTTCACCGATTACTCCAAGATGCCTGAACCGATTTGGAAAATTCTTTTTTTGTTTCCAAGCGTATACTTTACAGGTGGTCCCATAAAAAGTGGTTGAGATCTGACGAATATCTTCTGGAGAGTAGAATCCCTCAAAATTGAGTAGGATTGCAATGGTCCTTTTTGCATTAGGTTTATTATAAGAGTGGTTATATTATGAGTGTATTTTACAGTGGGGGGGAGAAGAAGGGATGAGGGGTGAAGGGGGAGGGGGTAGAAAAATTATATACGTGTAAATAATCAACATCTTCGACGCATTTGGATCGATTTTAGTGATTTCTTTAGTGCATTTAGTATAGTATAAGAGTTATCTGTAAAACGAATATACGCGTAATATAGAAATTTCAGAGGTAAGTGTCCCGTGTTGAACTTATGACCTTCAATTTGTACAATAAGTTGCACATTCCACGTTATTCTTTCAAACATATTTATTTAACTTCAAGAGTAGTTGATCATTGTCTGTGAGAATATTTTCATAATTAATTTATGCATCCAAAACAGAGTTATTCAGACTCAGACAGTATAATTTAATAAGGGTTCAACGCATAACTTTTTATTACAATTTTCTTGATGTATTTCATGTCTTAGTAACAAAGGATTGTTGACGGCTTCGGTTCGTTCTCTAAACTAAAAAATAGTTTTATATCAGTGTGATACATTCGTGTATATAATGTCACTGTTATATTGTAAATACCTCAGATTATAGTATATAAATACAAGACGACGACGGTGGTGGTCAGACGACCCGGTAAAGGTCGCGGGACGTCGCTGGATGCAGGCTGCCTCCAACAGGTCACTGTGGAAATCATTGGGAGACGCCTATGTTCAGCAGTAGACTTCCTTTGGCTGATGGATTTGATTGGATAATATATCTCGAGAGATTGTGAACTGTCAAAAGATTGTGAGCCGTAACACACTGCTTACAATTTAACGCATTATTTTTCGATAGATTATAATACAAATGTAATACAAAATCAATAGATATACAAAGGATTGCGTTATTTAATCTTCATTTTATACCTGTCTCTGTCTTGCCTCGGTGGCGTAGTTGTAATACGATAGAATTGCAACGGTCTCGGGATCGAATCCCAGGTCGAGCAATTGGATTTTTCTAATCATTATAATCAGTCTGGAATCAAGAATTTGTGCCCGATATGGCGATAGGCTCGCCCTCGCATCGTGGGACAAAACACACACGAAATGTGTGTGTCGTGGTTGCACCTCCGCCTACCCCTTCTGGGAAATAGGCGTGAGTTTATGTATGTATGTTTCTATGTTTTTCTCCTTTTTTTTTGGAAACGAGTACGTCGGTGTCTCCTTTCAACCCATCTAAATTACTTAATTTCAATTCATTACACCTAAGACTGTAAGGAACTTTAATCAATTCCCGAAGGTCTCATAAGTTTGAAGTGTGCTTGTCGCTTGAGACTTTCTGGATCCGTCCAAGCGTTATCACTTCATAGTTGGCAAGTTTAGCTTTCCATTGAAATCCTTGCCTTAAATTAAGTCCTAGACCTCTTCAATTGCTCAATAAGTGCTCTTTGAAGTGTTTTGGGCCTTGAAGCTAGAGGTACGATTTTAGAGGAATAAGGTTTTAATATTTCATTTTATTTTAGAGTGTCAGAGTTTTAGTTGTAGTTTAAAGTTGCTATGTTTTAACCCCTTAACAGTTTAACAGACAGCCTTGGTGGCGTAGTTATACTACAATATGATTACAAAGCTGAGGTCTTGGATTCGAATTCCGGGCCAGCAAAGTGATATTGGATTTTTCTATTCATTATCAGCCAGGAGTCAGGAATTTGTTCCCGATATGGCGACAGGCTCGCCCCCTATCACATCATGGGACGGTACACAAGGCGAAACGTGGGTGTCCTGTTTGCACCTCTGCCTACCCTTTCTGGAAAAAAGGCGTGATGTTTATGTGTGTTGTGAAAAATCAAGTATCAATTTGCCCGACTCGGGATTCGAAACCAAGAACTCAGCTTTGTAATCATACCGTAGTACAACCGCGCCACCAAGGCAGTCAAGTTGTCATTTGAATATCTTGATTGTTTAGCTCCCTAATACAGATGTATTGGTCTGTACTTAAGCCTCATTAACACGGAGAGAGTTTCTCGAGGCGAGAATCGTATGCGATTATCGCATGACATAACCGCCATAGATTATCGTGTTCTGACAAATGTTTGCACGGTGCAACTTTTTTCTATCCTTACGATAATCCTATCTTCGACGCGAGCAACTCTCCCCGTGTAAATGGGAGTTTATTCCACAAGTTTCTGTCTCCTAGAAGATCTAAATGTGACCGATCGGTCTTGTTTCGAGCCGAGTTTGAGACACTTTAATGCAGTGTTTCAAGTTGGTTCCTACTCGCAATCTGTTCTGTTACAGTTGAGTCGTTTAGGATTAATAATGACAGATTGTAGGAATTGCGTAAAACAATGGGTTGTAATGGCAGATTTATTTCTCCAATTGTAGCAATGTTAATTGTATAATTTCTTTTTTTTATTGCATAGGTCTGACAAACGAGCCAAGCCCAACTGCGAGGGGAGCGGGGAGGAAAAAGCATGGGAAGAGGAAAGGGGTATTGGGCATCCGGCAATCTCACTCACCGAACGAAACGCGACAGCAAAGCTTCACGTCGATTTTCTGTGAGACAGTGGTACCGCCACGGATGAGCCTGCTCATTCATGCTGAGTCACTACTGACAACAGCGTGGCTTTACCACTTTATTTTTATAACAAGCGATAAAGCAATTTTAATTATGGACAGTAATCAAGGCTGCCTATCGTATCAGTACTTAAATAAACCGTTAGATTATTTCTACCTTTGTGCTAATCATTATAAATTTCAAATATATTACTTGTATTCATCGACAGCCTCCGTAGCGCAGTTGCTTGGACGCCGGCTGTGAAGCGAGAGGCCGTGGGTTCAATCTCCGCACCGAGACAAATGTTTGTGAGGCCCACAAGTATTTCTCTCGGGTCTGGATGTTTGTGTGAGCGAAAAGTTTCTCGTAGTTCCTGATATCCACGACACAAGACTCCATCTTAGTGTGGGGTCAGGCCTATGTTTGTGACTGTTGGGTGTATTTATTTATCATTATTTAAATTAAAATCACTATGAGCTTAGTTTTGAAAGTGAAAAATTATAAGAATGTGTATTTCAATATTGTGGCAATTATTGCGCCTCGTACCAATCATAGAACAATGTAATTATAACTGTCTACTTACTTCTTAATAGATTTATCCTAGAGTTTACGATTATCTTCCAAAATACCCAAATGATAAAAAAATGCAAATATATGACTAAGTATTCTATCGTTGTACTAACAGCTGGATTATGGAATTTCAAACATTTTTCGAAGTCAGCAAAATATTTACGACCCATTCCTTACACTATATCTAAGGCAAACGACAAAAAAGCTCAAACTACACTTCGGTGCCATTCCAACCCTTCCCTCGGCTGTAAAAGCTCGCGCAGACATGAATGTTTCAAAAGCTTTCGCATCAAACTTTTACTAGATAACAAAAGCTCCTTTTATGTCCTTAAGTAAATGAAGCGTGCTGTATTATGGTAATGGAGCCAATGTACCCTTCTGTTATATCTGTAAAATATTTTGGAAGATGGTGGCTTAAGTCTTGTTTTACTGGTGGTAGATCTCTCATAAGTGAGAGGCCGACTGGATAGGTACTATCGCTATCTCTTTTTCTCCCGTCAAACAGCAGTGTAAACGCATTGTTGTGTTCCAGTTTGAAGGACATTGTAGCCAGCGTAAGTACTGCATATAATGAGACTTAACATATGTCTCAGGATGGCGAGCGCAGTGGAATTGCAAGTACGGCTTTGTAATTCATGGTGTTGTTGGTTTTGCTACTGTCCATGAGCGGTCGTATCGCTTACCATCAGACGAATGGCATGCTCGTCTCGCCATTAATTGCAATAAAAAAAAAGTTTGGTTTTTGAGTATATTTAAAGTGCTACCTCAGCATTATCGGTATCTTTACGAGTGCTAAAAGTTCGTGTCCCTATTCACTATCGCTGTAGAAATTTGGGGCCGAAAGGTTCTGGAGTGAAGGCCACCTACAGGCAAGCGCAGTGTCGGACGCCCGCCCACAAGGTGGACGGACGACCTGGTTAAGGATGCAGGTAGACGCTGGATGCAGGCCGCTTCCAACAGATCAATGTGGAGATCCTTGGGGAGGCCTATGTTCAGCAGTGGACTTCCTATGACTGAAGAAAGATAGATAGAAATTCAACTGCTATTTTCTTTTTCTCACGATCGATAATTTACTTAAATAGAAGGGAAGTTTTCTGGGATTAACTCGAGCGCGCCAGATGAATATCCTTAAATACAATTGAGCATATCGACCATACATTACATACAATATAGGGTCTTTATGTAGAGACGTGGGTTTATGATGACCAAACAGATTATTTAAATAAATCTGTCGTCGGAATTATAAAAAAATCTATTTGTAGTAAATAGTAGAATAATGGGAAGGTATATTCAAGTAGGTCGCGGGACGTCGCTGGATGCAGGCGTCCTCTAACAGGTCACTGTGGAAATCATTGGGAGAGGCCTATGTTTAGCAGTGGACTTCCTTTGGCGGATGGATAGATGGATGATATTCAAGTATCAGTCGGGTCACTTTGCCGTCTTAGTATAAAAAAAGACGCGCAGATAAATAAATAAGTACACCTTACAGTCACATACATAGTCCTGACCCCATACTAACATCGAGTCTTGTGACGTGGGTATCAAGAACTACGAGAGACTTTTCGGTCTCACAAACACCCGGACCTGATAAAAATACTTGGTTCACACAATAATTTGTCTCGGTGCGGGGATCGAACCCGCGGCCTCTCGTTTCACAGCTGCCAAAGCGGCAACCAACTGCGGCACGGATGCTACCAGTCAAGTTGTCTTTAAATTTACGTCATGTCACGTTAAATATACGTCTCGAAAGTTAAAGTACTGTGCAGGACCTTACCGTTGGATTGTTTCTCAATAATCAATAATATTCTATTATCTTGCTTAAATAATTACATACACACCACTAATTCCCAGAAGGGGTAGGCAGAGGTGCCGCCATGACACCCGCGTTTCGCCTTGTATGTTCCATCCTAAGATGTGATGGAGCACGAGCCTATCGCCATATTTAGCACAAACTCCTGCATCTGAACTGACAATAGAAAAATCCAATACCACTATACCCAGCCGGGGATTCGAACCCTAGACTTCATTGTAATCGTACCATAGTTCTGCGTCACAGAGGCAGTGAATCTACTGATATTCATGAATTCAAAACAGCACGCACCGTTTATCGTATTACAGACTTTATGTCAAGTAAAATAAAAGAAGACATTTCTATAAATCAGGACGAGGATTCAGACGCGTCTCACGTACCAGATAAAGAGGGCGTTGCAAACGACAATTTGATTTTATACACCTAGACAGTACGGCAATTTGCATAGTCTTTGAGAACACTAAAATTCGGAGTGACTTTAGAACTGAATTTTAAATGTAGTCTGGGTTAGGGCCGCTTGGGGTCTATAGTAATTCTGTATGTAGTAATCTAGCATATACAGGGTGTATACAGAAGGCGACCGAAAACGGAGCCAAGTGGTAGTATTAGTGATTTCAGATACAATTGTATTGTATTGTATCAGCCCATATACGACCCACTGCAGGGCACGGGCCTCCTCTACAATCGAGAGTACGATTGAGAGTGGTTAGGCCATATAGTTCACCACGCTGGCCTAATGCGGGTTGGCGGACTTTTACATACCATAGAAATTTATACAAATCGCTATGGTATGCAGGTCAGATACAATACAACTAAAAAAATCGCGAAAAAAGCGGCAATTTTGTTTGTCGTAATTTTTTACTTCGTATTTGGGTTGTAAAGACATCGTTTTCCCAAAATAATGGACACCTTTTTATTTTTAAAGACACAATGGTACGCAAGGGGTTAAATTATAATTTTAGTGAAAGCTAGGGATTTACCATCCAAAACGATGATCCGTCTCGGCAGCCGCGTCCGATCCTTTACTAACAGGCCACCACGCACTTATAATAGACAATAGATCATTTATAAATAACACTATCGAAGTAACATTACCCTCCGTATGTTGGTCGGAATCACGAATATTCCGGGATCATAGTTAACCCTAATAAATATGATTTATGTAAATCCGATACATAAATTGACGTGTCGGGTCTGAATTGGCTTGTAAAGGGTACAATGTATCCATACTTCGACTGAAATTGGGAGACCTTTTAGGGTTAACAATTGTACCTTCGACTTAGTTGAAACTTTCGATACTAACTTTTGGAGCGTAGGAAATGCGTGGTCTGGTGGTAAACTGACGCGATTCGTTGAGATAGTGGCAGTGGGTTTGAATCCCGGGACGCACTTATAACTTTTTCGAAAGTGTATATATTATTGTCAACACTATGGACTTTGGCAGTTTTGTAAAAACATTAGAGATTTGCATACAATAAGATGCTTGTAATAATTTCAAAGATGTAATGTTCACTAAGCGCAGCGTAGGACATCCACCCATTAGGTGGTCAGACGACCTGGTATAGGTCGCGGGAGGTCGCTGGACGCAGGCTGCCTCCAACAGGTCACTGTGGAAAACATTGGGGGAGACCTATGTTCAGCGACAATGCACAGTATATTTATTTAAATTTATTTTATTGCCATGAATGGCGAGACGAGCATGCCATTCGCCTGATAGTAAGCGATGCGACCACTCAGGGATAGTAGAAAAATCAAACAACACCATGAATTACAAGGCAATGCTTGTCATTCCACTGCTCGCCATCCTTAGACAAAAGATGTTAAGTCTCATTATGTCCAGTACCTACTCTGGCTACGATTTCCTTCAAACCGGAACACAAGAGTGCATTTACACTGCTGTTTGGCGGGAGAAATAGACATTGCTATACCTACCCAGGCGGCCTCTCAGATATGAGAGACCTACCACCAGCATATGAATAAATGCGATGCTATTAATTTTTGTCCTGATTTTCGTTTGTTTTAAATCACCAAAACTGATTTAGTTCTCAACAATTCTCATGTAGATTAACGTATTTCATCGTAGCTCAATTTTAACACAATTCTAGCCATGAATACTAACTGTTCTAATGTTAGTTGAAATTAATTTGTTCAATTTATTACGTACGCGAATCGTGAACGCTGCAAACTGCATTGCGATTGTATTAATTATATGGAAATAGATTTTAGTGCGTCTGCAGTGTACCATGGGGGAGAAAATGGCTTTATTTTAAATGAGAGGGAAGTTGTTGAGCTCCCCTTTTGATTATAGGGGTGGCTGTATGACGTGTGTCCTTGTCTTTGTGCCTTTTACATGCGCCTTTACAGATGTTATAAAAGCTTACGCTGGTGTGAGCAGTAATCGCGCTCTCCTATGAATTGAAAGAATCGTCTCTTAAGGTTAGAGGATGAAAGCGTGTTCCATATTTCCTTTACACTGCGTTTATGACATGCGTGTCGTTTTATTTCCATCCAATCCATCAGCCAAAGGAAATCCACTGCTGAACATAGGCCTCTCCCAATGATTTCCACAGTGACCTGTTGGAGGCAGCCTGCATCCAGCGACGTCCCGCGACCTTTACCAGGTCGTCTGACCACCTAGTGGGTGGACGCCCCACGCTACGTTTTTCGCTTCGTGGCCTCCATTCGACAACTTTTCTTTCCATGCTTAATACTTATTAACAGCGAGCCGCGATCAATGTTCGGACATCGACATAGCTTTCGAACCCTAAAATCGCTTAAGCAACATCCACGCAGACATAACGTAGTACTTTTTTTTCTCATGGGAAAGTTTTTAGATTCCTGCACTAAGCAGGAATACCGGATCTTTACCGGCTAAAAACCCCGTGATGCTCCATTGCACGATTTTTTTTGTAATATTTTAAATATCATTGTGTTCGCTGGTAAAACCATAGTTTTTGCTAAAATTACAATTAAAAGCCTTGCGTACTGTGTCGTCTTTAGAAATAAAAGGATGTTCATTATTTTTTTAGGAAAATTTATGTATTTACCACCCAAATACGATGATGGAAAAAAAATACAAAAAAATCGTCACTTTTTTTGCAAAAGTTTTAGTTACATTGTGTCTAAAGTCACTAAAACTACCACATGGCTTCGTTTTCGGTAGCAGTCTTGATATGCCTTGTATGGAGATATTCATTGGTACCGTAATGACACCATTAAATTAGCCGTTTGCTATTTTCATATGCATTAAAAATACTTTTCAGTGAGCATTTACTTATTTGCCGGTCCTATGCAATAAAAAAGATTAAAACATTTTACTTTACTTTGAAATACAAAGCACGCAATCAACTAATGAAGTGCTTTAGCCCGAAACATTTGCTTATCTGCGTTCTACAATGCCCGTGCAGTTAGTATGCATGAACTGAACAGTCTTAAATCCGGCGTGAAAGGATGTTCTAAAATTTTATATGAATGACCTCTGGTCGTGCACCAAATTCTTGGGGAGAAACTATGAGTACTCAAATAAAATTTTGGGCAAATAAATTTACCAATAAAGTATGTACTTTATTGGTAAATTTATAATTTATTAATACATAAATGTTTACATGCGAAATACATACACATAAAGAGGTAACGAATTAAGAAAGCGTGTCCCGCTTACTTTAAGAGTAAACCTTACTAAGGCGCGTGTAACTTTAAAAATAATAATCATCATCATCATCAGCCTTTTACTGTCCACTGCTGGATATAGACCTCCTCCAAATTGCGCCATTTCACCCTGTCATCGGCTTAAAAAAATTGCATAACCCAAATTAACAAAAATCACGTTACGCATATCAGTGCAATCCAACGACTTAGATGCTGAGTAAATCTCCTTCCAGATGTGTAACTTCATACAACCGTGAGCAAATACAGCTCCGTGCGGGGCCGGCGTCGCGTCGCATTACCGCGGCTTATTGCGTCGCCACCGAGAAATAATTAAAAAACCAACTGGCATATACGTCACTCGTAGCGAAGATTTAGAAAGAAATAAATTATTTACAGGTTGGTTTTACGTTTATTAAAGGTTTCGAGGCTATTAGAGGTTGGGCAACATGATTATGATTAATTGGAAACGCCTATGCAGCAACGAAAATAATATTAATGCCGCCTCTTGTACTGTTATTATGCCATTTCTTTATTGTAATTGTTTCTTTAAACTGCAATAAATGATTAAATAAATATTATGAACTATTCAACGAAATTAATTTAGGTGTTCGTATATACTTTTTTTTAATTCGGACGTCGCTGGATGCAGGTTGCCTCCAACAGGTCACAGTGGAAATCATTGGGAGAGGCTTATGTTCAGCAGTGGACTTCCTTCGGCTGATGGATTGGATGGAATATTTGGGGTAAGAGAACTACCTGCATGGCTGTAAAAAAAAATATGGGAGAGTACGTGTGGAGCAAGGACAATATGGTAAAAATGTTGCAAGATGGTAATACTAAACGCCATCGATAAACAAATGTTTGTGTGAACCACAAGTATGTATTTCAAGTCTGGTTTGCGAGACCGAAACGTCTCTCGTAGCTTTTGAAACCCACGACACAAGACTCGATCTTAGTGTGGGGTCAGGACTATGTTTGTGACTGTTGGATGTATTTATTTAAAATATTATAGGATTTTAAAGTGTAAAAAACAGTGAAATTTTGTATAGATGAAACTTTGTGCCATTCTGTTTGCCTCTCTTAAACAACTGATTAAATGTAATTGAGATAAAAAATGAAGAGCAGGAGCTGAAAAGGATTGTCGAGCCTCCAGCAATCTCACTAACCGAACGAAATAAGACAGGAGAGCTGTGAAAGCTTTCATGTCTTATTTCATTCACATGGGTTTTCTATGAAACAGGAGTACATTCTACATCTGTATCTGTACCAGCCCATATACCTCCCCCTGCAGGGCACGTCCCTCCTCTACAATCGAGAGTATGATTGATAGGGTTTAGGCCGTAGTCCACTGCTCTGGGCTTTTTTATAGCAAAGGTCTGGCAAACGAGCAAACAGGTCACTTGATGGGAAGTGATCACTGTCGCCCATGACCATCCACAGCGCTTGGATCATAGATGTGTTGCTGGCCCTTAAAATTTGGAGGGGAGCGGAGTGGGAAGAGGAAAGGGGTATTGGGCATCCCACAATCTCACTCACCGAATGAAACGTGACGGCAAAGCTATCGCTTCACGTCGATTTCCTGTGAGAAAGTGGAACCACTCCGGACGAGCCTGCCCATTCATGCTGAGTCATGACTGACAACGTGGTTCTACCCCAATGATTTTGCCTGAGGGTTGGACATTAGTCCGAGATAATTATAATTAATTTGACCACATTTCAAAATAAAATATTTTTTCTAACCCAACATAAACTTCATACCATAAATAATTTAAGCCTGCCGCACGCAACAAAACTATAGGTAATTATTTTCCTTCAAAGGGTATATCAACAATCTCAAAAGGGAAAACCCTTACAATCCCGTATCGGAACGTCTGTCAGTCAAGTTGTTGTTCAGGGTCTGTGCTGATTGGTAAGTCATTATTTCTTATCTGCAAGGCCCTTGCCGATTGTGAAGGTCGTTTTGATAATTTCGCGGTGTCTTTTTGACAATTTTGTGGTTGGTTATTGGATTACGAGTATCAGCAGAATAGACAAATTTCGCCTGCTGTTAATTTTGTCTACAAATTCCATTAAATTTCACTTCCCTTCATTTTTTTTTAAATGGACAGGTCATCTAGTGGTAAGTGATCACTACCGCCCATGAACATCCACAACGCTGGATCATGGATATTGGTGTCGGCTCAATTGGGAGAACAGCGGGAAGGAAAAATTATGGGAAGAGGAAAGGAATATTGGGCGACCGGCAAATTTCATTGAAAGCAAATAAAAATATTTGAGTTCGTCTACCTCTTACGTATTACATTTCCTAGTCTTAAGTCAGTTTTAGAATTTAAAACGTAAATAAAATTGAGTATCTAGAATTTCAAACATGGCTTACGATTGCCCAAAGATTTTGACACAAAGATATGTCGAAAAGTGGCAGAAAAATTTCAATTTCCCACGAATATACTTGTAATATCACCCACGAAATTTCAATTTTGTACGATATATTGGCAATTTATCACAACTCAGAAGTAGGCCCTTTTCAGACAATACGATTTAGTATCAATATGCTTATAAGCGTTAATATTATAAGTTATCGCTGTTAGTACTTTAATATCCAAATATCTTTTATTGCGATAAAAGGCAAGACGAGCATGCCATTTGCCTGATGGTAAGCGATACGACTGCTCATGGACAGCAGCAAAACCAAACAACACCATGAATTAAACAATGCTTGGCATTCCACTGCGCTCGCCATCCTGAGATATAAGATGTTAAGTCTCATTATGTCCAGTAGTTCCTCTGGCTTCAATGTCCTCAAACCGGAACACATGCATTTACACTGCTGTCTGTCGGGAGAAATAGACATTGTGGTATCTACCCAGGCGGCCTCTCACATATGAAAGAGCTGCCACAAGTAAATACACAGAAACTGTATAAGCCCAGATACGTCCCACTGCAGGGCACGAGCCTCCTCTACAATTGAGAGTACGATTGAAAGGATGGGAAGAGGAAAGGGGTATTGGGCTTCCGGCAATCTCACTCACCGAACGAAACGCGACAACAAAGCTGTCGCTTCACGTCGACTTCCTGTGAGAGAGAGGTACCGGCCCATATACGTCCCACTGAAGGGCACGAGCCTCCTCTACAATCGAGAGTACGATTGAGAGTGTTTAGGCCTTAATATAGTCCACCACGCTGGCCTAGTGCGGGTTGGCGGACTTTACATACCATAGAAATTCTTGCATATCGCTGTGGTATGCAGGTTTCCTCACGATGTTTTCTTCACCGTTATAGTGCGTGGTGATTGACTATCAATATATGACTCTGAAAAATCAGAGGTGCGTCTTCAATACACAGAAAGATTTTCCTTATTCAACCCTCATTTTCAACAGTTTATACTAATATATGTAAAATATAATATAACAACTTTCCCTAGAAACAATCTTCAAAGACTGTCTTAATTAACAATTATAATTGAACGCGTACGCACAACCGGTTCAATTTAAATTTGTATTCAAGATGGGTCGTGCCGCGTACATGATTCGGGTTGTACGATACGACCTTTGGGTAATGTTAATTGGTTAATTTACCTTTTGCTGAAAATCTTGAATTACCTGAAACAAAAAGGGTTTTTTTAGAACAATTATTAAAAAAATAGACATAAAATATCGATCATCATTGCTATTGCGCACACACCGCCTCTCTGAGACTGACATTTATTTCTCTCTGAGAATGGACTAGGTGAAGTCAACAAATTATAATAATAATACTATAATAATATTTAATTAAGACCAAATGTACATAAGTACAAGACATGAGCTTACATCAAATGTATTTTAAAATTTTAAAACAAAATGTTTTGTCGGTGATCTCCACGCTAGTTTCGATACCTGAATTGTGAAATCGATATCAGTTAAATAAATACACCAAACAGTCACACACATAGTCCTGACCCCACATTAAGATTATTTAAGTCTTGTGTCGTGGTTATCAGACGCTACGAGAGACTTTTTGGTCTCACAAACACCCAAACCCGAGACAAATACTTTTGGGCCCCACAAACATTTGTCTCGGTGCGGGGATCGAACCCGCGGCCTCTCGTTTCACAGGCGGCGTCTAACCAACTGCGCCACGGAGGCTGTCTATTGATTGAGAATAAAGAAAATGTGACGTAACATAGCAGAATTGTGCGATGCGATTTGCGAATCAATTTGAAAATGCTTGCGATGCGTCTTTCAAGCTCATAGATTTTTATGCATTCTCGCATCGCGGTTTTGTGTTTCGTCCCTAAAATTCCTTCTTTATTCGACCACCAACGACATTTCTATCTACCTAAGGTATACAGGCATTAACTTAAGTACATGAATAAATCTTAATGCAAATTTTCAAACACAGCACAATAAAAGCGACATCAAAAACGAAAATATATCGAAACTCATTACATTAAAACTGCTTCGATTTATTTTAAAAAGTAGAAAGCGAGAAGAATACGGATTATGCAATCGCCAGCTGTTTTGTGAAACAGCAATAAATAAATAAAAAAGCACTGTACCGGAAAAGGCGACGTTTTATTTGTGCAGTCTTTGTTTCCTTTTAAGTGTAAATTCTGAAAATCGGATTGTTAGCTTGATACTTTAAATTTAGAATTGGATCTCTTTACTCGATTAATGTAATTGGGTTCTATAGATTACTCACTGCCGAAGGTCCAAACTGGTGGTAGGATATTTGTATGCATACATACATCAACTCACGCCTTTTTCCCAGAAGGGGTAGGCAGGGGTGCAACCATGACCCCCGCGTTTCGCCTTGTATGTTCCGTCCCATGTTGTGACGGGGTACGAGCCTGTCACCATATCGGGCACAAATACTTGACTTCAGGCTGGTAATAAATAGAAAAATATCACTTTGCCCAACTCGGGATTCGAACCCGGGACCTCAGATTTACAATCGTACCGTAGTACAACTACGCCACCGAGGCAGTCAGGATATTCGTATTCGCCTAGATGATAACCACGACTGTGGAAAATCCATTCTAATGAGACATGGGTGTCATATTCCTAGGTCCACCTGTGTATAGGTTTCGACCAGACCGGCATAATTTTGGCGACTGGCGGGAAACAAGCATCTCTTGGAATGTCAGCGCTTAATGCTAATCGTTATGTTTTTAAGCCCCGACACAAAAATTTAGATAATTTTTAGTTGATTATCATCAGCCCGTGGCAATCCGCTGCTGGACATAGGCCTCCCCCAAGATACGCCACAGAGTTCGGTCTACTGCTGTATTTTTAGGTCATTATTATTTGTCATTGATTAAAATAGACTTAAGAAATATTTGAACAAATATATATGCATAAACATCACGTCTTTATCCGAGAAGGTGTAGGCAGAGGTACAACCAGAACACCCACATTTCGCCTTGTATGTTCCGTCCCACGATGTGATAGGGGGCGAGCCTATTGCCATAACGATCACAAATTCCTGACTCTGGGCATGTTGGATTTTTTATTAATTATCAAATGAATAGAAAAACCCAACATCACTTTGCCTGACTTGGGATTCGAACCCGAGACCTCAGCTTTGCAATCGTACCGTAGTACAACTACGCTACCGAGGCAGTCAATAAATATATATTTCCTTCCATTATAAAATGAAAATGTAGGAGAACTAAAGTAACCGACATAGCCCAGCGGATTAGCAAGTTGAAGTGGCAATGGGCGGGGCACATAGCAAGGAGAACTGATGCCCGATGGGGCCTAAAAGTTCTCGAATGGAGGCCACGAAGCGGAAAGCGCAGCGTGGGACGTCCACCCACTAGGTGGTCAGACGACCTGGTAAAGGTCGCGGGACGTCACCGGATGCAGGCTGCATCCAACAGGTCACTGTGGAAATCATTGGGAGAAGCCTATGTTCAGCAGTGGACTTCCTTTGGCTGATAGATGATAAAATGTCAAGAATTGAAATTATTTAACATCTTCGCCGAAACGAAATAATATACATTAACAAAATGAAAAAATAAAATTTCACCCTCACCCCAAAAATACCGCGTTACATTGTACTGAAAATCCTCAAGGTAATTCACGGTCGATGATTTTCCTCAGAGCCGAATGGTGTCGTTAAAAATGGTTTTCCAATGTTTTCCTTAAGGAAAATTGTGAGAAATTGTACTATTTTAATATCAAGTTGAGTTATTTCATTAATGACGCGATTTTCTTCAATGTTTTATTGTATTAGTAGGTATTAAGATAGTAAGAAAAAAAATCTGGATGTTCTTCTGCTTACAATTTTCCAACAAATTTCTTTTGTAATTTGGCTTTTATCGAGAAAAAAAAAATGCTTATTAACCAATTTCATAAAAGGACTTCAAAAAAGGAGTGCTCAATTCGTCAGAACCATTTTTTAAATTATTTTTCCTAAAATTTTCTTGCCATGTATTTTTTATTTATATGGGTTTGGTGTAACTATATTTATTTTAGTAGAATTACATTAGCACAAAATGCACTGACCATTTCAATTCCGCTTTTGAAATATTTAAGTTTGTGTTCGCCACCCTAATCCACGCTGTCCATAAAACAATATCAATGCTATCACCCTACATGACGAAAGCATTCCAGAACCACCAGACGTTCCAACATTTCCAATAGTATCATGCCACAAAGGTTTTCCAAGAGTATCATATCATAAAGGCCATTCCCAGAGCATGTTAAGGCTGCCTTATCCGCCATATGCAGTCGATCTGAGCCAGGGGGTAACTCTATTCTCCGACACGAAGTTCGAATGTTCGAACGTTGGACGCCCACGTGTAAAAAAAAAATGCTCTTATAAAAATCAATACCTACTATTCTCTATGAAACTTATCATTCACTCCGAACTTAGTCTAGGGTTACGACGTACGATAGATAATTCGAACATTTTATAGAGTATTTAAGCACATTCGCACAGTTACGTACGACGTTCGAACATTCGCTGTCGTGTCGGAGAATAGAGTAACCCCCAGTACTGGGTAACGAAATTAGGCGAATCTAGTCACGCGCCTGAATATGGTTATTGGGGAAGGGAGCTGTCGTATTGTGAGATTTTAGATAGTAATTCGTAGTACGTCTTTTCGATAGAATTTTACCCAAAGGAAAGGAGTATGTATTTTTAATGTTCGTTGTGAAAAATGGGGAAATGAAAATTGAAAACATAAAACGTAAAAACTAATCATATATCGATCTGTTAAAAATAACTGATGATAAATTTTTCAAATCCGATTTATGTCGGCTTTCCCGAAATTAAATACATAAAAAATGATATTCTACGATATCATCACTACTAAACAAGGTAAAATGAAATCAAATCTATACTTTTTAGCATGTATCACAAAAACATTAATAGATAAATGCAATCAATGATCATTAATCATTATTAAAGGGCAAATCGCAATGCTATGCTATTAAACATCAGCTGTTACTGTCGGTTACCAACCCAACACCATGTTTTCCAATTAAACATTTGACACTTACTAGCACACACCGTACTGCTTATTGTTCAAAGCAATATTACAAGAATTTCGCCTTCCTCTCCCAATTAACCAGTACCAAGATTTCCACACAACACAGTACCTTGTATTGTATATCGTCATCGAGTTGATTTTCAAATACGGAATGCCAACGCCCTCTATAGGCGTTCGAAAGAATCTACGCTACACAGTGACTTGAGATGTCAGGGGCTTTTATAAAGAAAATGTCAGGAGCATCTCAACGATCTGCGAGCTAGCAGAACGGTTTGTTGCGATCAAGAGAGCAAATAACAGCATCAGGAAATAGTGCCGTGAAAGCGTGGAGACTGTCTCGCGTACCGTGAGTAAAATTGTGATTATCTACGAATTGATCCGACATATCCACATACGCCCACGATACTACGTAACCTGTAACCAGCTATGGAGCATGATATCGAACCTGATAACGAACATACCCCAGTAGTTCGTTATATATATATGTTTACTGCTCTGGGTTTCGCTTGAGTGTGGAGTGGTTGTTTGTTTGTCTCAGCTCCGATTGCAGCTGATTGCACGTCGGCCTAACAATACGTGTCAGGAATGCTCAAACGTTTTTAAGATTTAAATAAAACGCATTGGATGTAGTGCTTTGTTGAGAATATATTCTTGGAGCGTTGTGTTATATATTTTTTATTTCTATCCAAATTACGAAAGTAATAATTATATGTATTTAATTTGTATATCACAGCTGCAAAATTCTACTCTTTCTTGTATTCCCTATTCGCTGCTGTTGCCTTTCAAAAGTAGCAAAAGTTTTTATTTATGTCGTCTTTTCGAAGGGCTCCCGGTCGCCTCTTGCCTTTTCACATTGTTTATATTTTACTACTGACTGACTTCTCGTATCAAATATTACTTAAAATATATCCTAAATAAATCTAACAGTACGACAGCGCCCTGTCGTTCCCAGCGCGAATGCTTACAAAAATCCTCGTTGGAATATCAGATCACGTCTCATCGCGAATAAACAAACCGAACAGACTATCTACACTACACTGCAAATGATTCTCACTCCCTTTATGTAGCTCAAAGGTGAGAAAAAATATAGAATGGATCAATGAACGTGAAGGCCAATTATATATTAAAGAACACCAATGCGAAGTAGGCCTGTTGGTGACGGACCAGACGCGGCTGCTTACATGTGCACGGTGGAAGTGTGTTCAAACCCCTCACCTCTGACATTTCAGAGTCATGTGTGTTGATAGTCAATCACCACGCACTTTAACGGTGAAGGAAAACATATTGAGGAAATCATACCATAGCGATTTGTAAAGATTTCTATGGTATGTAAAGTCTGCTAACCCGGTCTAGGTCAGCGTGGTGGACTATATGGCCTAGCTCTC
The DNA here is from genome assembly GCA_033459515.1 of Theretra japonica. Lineage (NCBI taxonomy): Eukaryota > Metazoa > Arthropoda > Insecta > Lepidoptera > Sphingidae > Theretra > Theretra japonica. The sequence continues at coordinate 6,013,461 of CM065950.1, forward strand.
TCAATCGTACTCGCGATTGTAGAGGCCAGTCCCTGCAGTGAGCCATATATGGTCCGATACAATAAAAAATGTAAAGTAACATGTTGGCTGTTGCGTTGCCTTCAGTGAGTGAGATTATTAAAGTCTGTTTAGCATGGTAGGTAGCATATTTGTCCTCATCTGGATAGCGAACATCGGATAGGATAGTAGAAAACTTCTGTAACATAAGTGTTTTGCGTTTAGGATTCAACCAGTTAAAATATCGGAAACAAAACGCAAAAAATGAATTCAAAAGAATTGGCACCAATATTTAATTAGGCCACCGTCACACAACCTTATTAAGTTTATGCCATAAAATCATTCAGTGTGCGCCCAGCCTAAGCCTAATGCCCGAAACACGAAACACGGCGTATTTATGCAAATGGCCCTTCAGCTCGGGAAAACATCGCGCCACGTAAAATTGATCGTTTAATATCCTTAATTGTGTTGTATGGATATAAATTGTTACGACTTTGTGAAGGTTTTAAAGTATATTCACGCTATGTGCAGTAGGTGGACAGGTCTAAAAGAGAATTTTGACATATTTCGTACTTCGCCAGATGACGATTGGAGAAAAATGTCAATTAATTGAAAGGAATTGGGAAATGAAATAATTTAATATCTTGTTTGAATATAAAATGTGTTTAAAGTATGTACTACAAAAAAATTGAAGTACAGAAAAGGGAAAGTTTAAAATATTAAGCTAAGTATGTAATGCGCGGACACATTAGTATCGCTAAAATCAATCTTGTCTGATACCTACAACAAAAGGCACAAAAGTTTAACACAATTGTAACTGGACGTATTAAAAAAACTAACCCCAGACCCGGAACCGAACTCACAACCCAATGCTACGGTGTCACTTTAACGCGTCCACTAAGCCACGAGCCCCGTATTGCGTGTTAAGCCGCCGTACATCCAAATAGCAACGTTATTACATACAATTTGAATATATTAATCGCGAAGCATTACGTTACATAGGCTGTTCAGTTTGATATTAATATGCGTAGCTTTCCGCGGTTTTATGTAGCCTTAGTAATTTTTCGTAGAAATAAAATCAAATATCAAGACTGGGTCTATGCTAGAATAGACCTAGTCTTGATGCTTGATTTAATCTCAAATTATACATTGTCCACGATCTTTTGGCGTCCGAATGCGTTGTTGTCAAAATATTAAGAACGGTTTACCTGTATTCACATTTATAGACTTAAATTCTATGGACATGCCAATACTATTAAATTACGAGTGTAAATGCTTGTTGTTTTTTTATGAAAACATATCTAAATCAATACGTTATATAGACTAGGTAATTTTTTACAGATAACTTTGAGATATCAGAAAAGAATCAAGATATAGCAGTTTTGGGTGAATAAAGATGAAGGCTAGCCCCCTAGCACATCGAGGGACGGAACATACAAGGCGAAACATGGGTGTCTTGTTACCACTTCCCCCTCTGGTTTCCCCTTCTAGAAAAAGGCATTTTTGGAAGTAGGGCCACGCTGTTGTCACATCAAGACTCAGCATGAATGGGCAGACTCATCTGGGACAGTACCACTGTCTCACAGGAAATCGACGTGAAGCAACAGCTTCGCTGTCGCGTTTCGTTCGGTGAGGGAGACTACCGGATGCCCAATACCCTTTCCTCTTCCCATGCTTTTTCCTTCCCGCTCCTCTCCAATTGGGCCAGAAACACATAATCCAGCGCTGTGGATGTTCATGGGCGGCAGTGATCACTCACCTTCAGGTGACCTGTTTGGTCGTTTGCCGGACCTATGTTATAAAAAAAAGTATTTTAATTTCGATAGTAAAATCTCGAGCGGTCCCGTTAAAATCAAATACGTCATAGCTAGCGTGGTAGGTACGAACACTGCGACATAGGTCCCTACGTCAATCATTCCAACCTTGTGAATGCAGATTAAATTAAACGCAATAACAGCTGCCCTTCCTACTTCTCATCGCTGTCGATATCTGATTTGAATACGTAAATGCTTGTGTACGCGACGGGATAAATAAACATGCAATTAATGTTATACTGTTTAGTTCTAATCTTATTTTTTTATTGCGGTGAATGGCGAGATGCACATGCTATTCGCCTGATGGCAAGCGATACTACCGCTCAAGAACATTAGTAAAACCAAACAACACCATGAATTACAAAGCAATGCTTGGGTTTCCACTGCGCGCGCCATCCTGAGACATAAGATGTTTAGTGTTATGCCCAATAGTTACTCTGGCTACAATGTCCTTCAAAAGGGGACACAGCAGTGCATTTACACTGGTGTTTGGCGGGAGAAATGGACATTGCATTGATACCTACTTAGGCGGCCTCTCACATGAGAGACCTACCTCCAGTGAAATTATTATTGTCGAGATTATTCCATGAAAAGATCGCGAAGGGATAAAGAAAGACGCAAAAAAATTGACTTCATCTAGATTTTCTATTACCGGGAATATTTAATAACAAGATCTGATCTGATGACTGGGCTGCCACGGTGGCGTAGTTGTACTACGGTACGATTACAACGCTAGGATCACGGGATCGAAATCCGGGTGGGGCAAAGTGATCTTGGATGTTTTTGTCAGCCCGAAGTCAGGAATTAGTGCTCGATATGACAATACTTCCCCTATCGCATCGTGAACGGACCACTCACACCGAAAAGTGGGTGTCCTTGTTGCACCTCTGCCTACCCCTTCTGGTACAAAGGCGTGATGTTTATGTATGTATGAATAGGAGCTGATTGATCCAAAATTGGTTTAGATGTTGTTGGAAGTCGACCCAGATACTTCAAACACAAACTGCACGCTGAGTAATATCTGATTCCTTTAATAATATTCCGAGCAGAAGCCATAATGTTTCGATTCGATCATGATTCCATGTGTTTCTGGAAGAACTGAATAAATATGGATACAATAGATTATGTTTCGGAATGTGATAGTAATACGCAACGCAAATACTATGATATATCGCGAATACTCTTGTTTTAGTTTATATTGTCCACGATCTTTTGGCGTCTGAAGCGTTGTTGTCGTGCTGTTGTCAAAATATTACGAACAGTTTTTCCCTCTTGGCATATTATTAAACTTTCGATTCTTAGTCTTCGATAGTTACATACATACATAAACACACGCCTTTTTCCCAGAAGGGGTAGGCAGAGGTGCTACCAGAACACCCACGTTTCGCCTTGTATATTCCGTCCCACGATGTGGTTGGGGGCGAGCCTATCGCCATATTGGGCACAAATTCCTGATTCCGGGCTGATAATGAATAGAAAAATCCAATATCACTTTGCCCGACCCGGGATTCGAACCCGAGACCTCAGCTTTGCGATCATACCTTAGTACCACTACGCCACCGAGGCAGTCTTCGATAGTTGTGTGTTGCCAGTGATGACATACGGCATCGAGACGTGGCCTCTTACTATGGGCCTTATTAGGAGGCTCAAAGTCACTCAACGAGCTACGAAGAGGGCTATGCTCGGGGTTTCCCTACGAGATCGAATCAGAAATGAGAAGATCCGTAGGAGAACTAAAATAAGCGACATAGCCCAGCGGATAAGCAAGTTGAAGTGGCAATGGGCGGGGCACGTAGCACGGAGAACTGATGGCCGATGGGGTCAAAAGGTTCTCGAATGGAGGCCACGAAGCGGAAAGCGCAGCATGGGACTTCCATTCACTAGGTGGTCAGACGACCTGGTAAAGGTCGGGGGACGTCGCTGGATGCAGGCTGCCTCCAACAGGTCACTGTGGAAATCATTGGGAGAGGCCTATGTTCAGCAGTGGACTTCTTTCGGCTGATGGATTGGATTGGATTGGATTGGGTTGGATATTATTACATTGGACATGTTAATGATAGATTACGTGTTTAAATGTTTGTTGTTTATATTATAACATATCTCAGACAATGCGTTAAAGAGATATTTTTAAGCTTTTAATTGTAATTCTAAAGTTGATCACGCGCCAATAAAATTAGATGAATTGTGGTATTTATATTGCCAGCTTTATATTTGTATATAAGACGAAAATGTTATATGAGCAAGCGACGCAATTACGTATAAATCGAAGGTCACGCGTTTCCACCGATGTATAAAAAATTACTTATAGATGTTCTAATTAGTAATGTATTAGTTTCTTAAAGGTTACAATCTCAGCAAATACACATATTCTCAATTACAGATTCGTCGTTTAAATTTATTCTCCTATTTCTGCCATAAAATGTTTAATAGTTTTCCTTCTTTTAAATCCATCCTATGGTTGTCTGTAAGACATTGCTATATTCGATAAGACCGCCATTTGTACTACTTTTTTGTTTTTTTTTTCTATTGTTCACAATAAAGATTTAAATAAATCAATTAATAAATTTTTATCGCATATCTACTGTTTTAAATTTTCCGCATATCCCTAAATATAAAGAACATTTATGATAATGTTTATGGGTGTTCTGGTAGCGCCTCTGCTTACCCCTTCTGGGAAAAAGGCGTGTGTTTATGTATGTATTTATGTATGTTTATGATAATTTTGATATGATAATCCCTGTAAATTCCTATATACTCACATCGAAATTAAGAAATCCGTTCCGACCCGTCTTCAATAACGGCCAAACTTTCAATAGTTACAAACTTGTAACTATCTGGAGCAGTGGCTACGGGGATGCATGAAGAATTTTCATTATCTTCGATCTGTGATGTAATAAAGCATGCTATCTCGGTTATCTCTCTCTTTCTCTCTTTTAGACATAGGAAGACCGCTAATTAATCCTCAATTATTATTATAGCGACTTGTTATCTATTGCAAATGTATTGGTAGATTCTAATGAAAGTGAAATTTTAAATTTATGGCAACTAATAGTTTGGATGCATGCATCTAACAGGTCGACGTGCTGATCCTTAGGGAAAGCCTATTTTCTGCAGTGAACTTCCTGCGGCTTAAGAGAGGGAGAAAGAGTCTTTCGCAATGAAATAAGTTCTAGAATAAATGTAGTTTTCAGTGAGCAAACTAGACCATATTTTATACTTTCCTTCTAAGATCATATTTTGATAAAATGTAATGATTATACTTGAAAATATACCCAATACACTTAACAGTCACATACATGGTTCTGGCTCCACATTGAGATCAATTAAGTCTTGTGTCGTAGGTGTCAGAAACTACGAGAGACTTTTCGGTCTTACAAACACCCAGACCTGAGACAAATATTTGTGGGCCACACAAACATTTGTGTTAGTGCGGGGGTCGAACCCGAGGCCTCTCGTTTCACAATCGGCGTCTGACCAACTACGCCACGGAGGCTGTCAAATCTTACTATACTATACTTTACTACTACGAATACTGAACGACTAAAAACCAACTACTAAATATTTTTATTTAAAAAGCAATGAAATATGCAAAATGATTGCAAACGAACGGAATTGCAGGCAAAAACTAAGATAAACCGTTCCATTTCTAACTAGAAGTATTCAGAAAACCAACCAGCAAACACTTTGCCGCGGGACTTTTAATGAGAGATTCAGATCAACTTTCTGATACCGAAACGATTAACACAGACAAATATTTATTTTGTTGTGCTTTATTTACTTGCTAAAAGCAATTTTATTTGGAGATTTTATAATATTTAGTTTTCCCGTGCATTTCTTAAACAAATCAAGACAGCAAAGCCACCGGTCCTTCGGCATATGTCGGCGACATTTTGTCGGTGGGCTAGCCGGCGGCTTCGATCATTGCAAGTCGAAAAGCTTTGCCGGCGGCATGGCAGCGGCTCGACATTTTATGATGATGACAAGCAGTGCGCTTGTGGTGTAGAAATGTCATGTCGGCGAGCAACACGTGCGGTTGCTTGCCGCCGACATGATGCTTGTCTTAAAAGCCGACGGGTAGTGTCGCGGGGCCGGCGGGTTTGGAGTGTAGAGCGCATTATTACAGAGAACCGGCAAACGAGAAAATTAATTACTTAAATCGTATGTGCGTTAGTCTTTCAACTTAGAGAGAAAATAGAAAGAAAAGGTCGGAAGAAGAAAATGCTACTAGTCCTCAGGCAATCTTATTCGCCGAGCAAAAACAATAGAATAGTAGACGTTACATACATACATAAACTCACGCCTTTTTCCCAAAAGAAGTAGGCAGAGGTGCTACCAGGACAGCCACGTTTCGCCTTGTGTGCTCCGTCCCACGATGTGATAGAGGATATAGCTTGTCGCTATATCAACACAAATACCTCACTCCAGGCTGATAATGGAAGTTACATGATTATCTGTAAAACTGTGATGCCAGTTCGGTCGAGTCGGTTTATGTCTACAGTGGGTCCAGGTAAAAATGTGACTCTAACATTTCTATTAGCTTTCTCGTGTCTTCGAAGGTTGAAAACTACTTAAATTTATCTATTTACTTAAACTTATCATAATGTGGGTGTTTTTATGTGTTGTCGTGGGTGGACGGTACTGATTACTTAGCAGGTAAGTGCTTGCCCGTTCGAACCAATGTCATAAAAGTGTTTTCGCTGTTTACGAGTTGCTTAAACTTTTCCCTGGCCTTATCCCGCATTTGGAACGACGCAATGTGATATTTTATTCATGTTGTAGAATGATTTAATTTATAATTTTATTACGGAGTGCTTGCCTGACATTAAACCTTGGAAAAGAAGGTCTTTTAGTCTACAACGTTAGGATAATGCGGTTGGCAGAATTAACATCCTTTAAAATTCTTGATTAACAATTTGAAGGATTAGCAAATTGAAGTGGCAGTGGGCCGGGAAAATAGCGCGAAGAACTGATGGTGGATGGAGCAGAACGGTTTTGGAGTGGAGGTCTTGTACAAGCAAGTGAAGTATCGGACGCCCGCAAGGTGGACTGACGACGACGTTAATGTTATAGGAAGTTGCGGGATGTAGGCTGCTTTCAACAGGTCGATGTGGACATCCTTTGGGGAGGCCCATGGGCCGATGTTCAGTAGTGAAATTCCTGTGGCTGAAGAAAGAGAGACAGAACTTGTCAGTTGTCAGGTATGCAGCTTTTCTCAAGATGTCTCCTAGTTACACCAAGCGATGAATTAACTACGAACACACGTATCTTCGCAGACTCAAAGGTGTCCCTTAGGATCTAAGTCGGGACATCGTTCCAGTGCATTCCCAAATGAGTAATTAGTACCAAACTTAAAAATTTAAAGCGTTCTCTAACTAACAGTTATCTTTAACCGCAGTGAGTGCATACCGTTGAAGTTCATAATTAATTTAGTGCAGTGAATTTAATATCCGTCATGGTTCACCACTTTAACCACAAACGGAATTGAAGATTAAACTTGGCTAATAGTGAGAATTCATGATGATTTTGTTGAGGATAGAACGGAATTTAGAATACTAGATATTAGATTCAATCAAATGCAAAGATTTTGTATCATTTTTATCAACGAACTCATGGGATGATCTGGTCGTCAGATGGTTTTATGTCTGCTTAGGAACAATAGCAATAAAACTCAGAACTTATTAAAACACACTGCATAGCTCTGCTCATAGCTCCTCACCCCAAGATACTAGGTGATAAAACTATGGTACCTGCTCAGACAAACCCTAAGGATCTACATCATAGTAAAGAGCATTAAGCGATGTTTCAACACTTGCGATAGCCGATGTTACAGTATATCATATTTTAATGTATTAGTCCATAGTCGTGGCGTCCATGGGGGAGGCCTATGTTCAGCAGTGGACTTCCTGTGGCTGAAGAGAGAGAGAGAGAGTCAATAATCACCCACTGTTTACCACGAAGCCCCTTGAAAATTAAAGTGTTTGATTGGGAATCCATAGGCTGTAGTCCGTCATGCTAGCCTATTGCAGTTAGTGGTGTCCATATCCCTTAAAAATATATTAAAACGTCTCTAAGTTGTACATATTTCCTCACGATATATATTCTTATGAAGTACATGTTGTTTAACTATCAACACGCTACGAAAACTCAGAGATATTCCATGGGATTCTAACCCTTAACTACTTCGGCAAACACACCTCGTTGGTCACAGGGCACCACGCACTTACATGCCTACACCTACACAGAACATTCAAATTAAATTGTTCGTGAGACCTCAGCCACGCTCCAGTTAAACAATCTTAATGAGGGCGTCTGAAAAAACTGACACTACATAAACATTAAACGTCTTATTTATAGAGAATTTTATAACACATTTTAGTTGTCGAATGTTTTGTCCCTTTCAAACGACTACTGAATTCAGTTTGAGCGAAGGAGACAAAACTAAATTATTAAAATAGGTTTAAAAACGAATAAGACGTTAAGTATGACACTTTTAAAAGAAACTCTTTAATTACTACTATCTGTGGCTATGCTACCTGCATGCCATAACGATTTGTATAAATTTCCATGGTATGTAAAAGTTCACCAACCCGCACTAGGCCAGCGTGGTGAACTATATGGCCTAATCACTCTCAATTGCACTCTCGATTGCAGAGGAGGCCCGTGCCATGCAATGGGACGTATATGGGCTGATACAGTACAGTACAGTGGCTGTTTTTGTACTGTTTTGGGAAGTAATGTTCTCGTGAAGATAACGATGGTACTTTTTGTGTAACGGTTTTTGAAGTACCAAATCTTATAATCTTATTAAGCTCACTAAATCAGTGGAATGGATATGGGGTTGAATGATGATGTTCTGGGTTAGATTCCAGATAGGGTACTTGCGTTGTTTGTATTTTTATTTCAAATACGCATATAAGTTTTTCTAGGAATGTAATTTGCGATCTACATGGCGATATGCTTGCATCTTAAAACATTTTGGGATAGAAAGTAAAATATACATTCTAAGTGAGCTACGAAACCTCTGCCTATTTTTTCGGCATACAAGCGTGTCTTATTTTTGCCTTCAGAAATATCTGTTCCCCTGTTTGTTACGGTAACAAATTAAGGTCGCCAGATTCATTAATTTATATTAATTAGGATTGTGACCTTAGCACCTATTGTCATCCAATAAATGTCAATTTGCCGCATCTATTAAAGTTTCTCATCGAACATTACGAGTACATGTAAAAGGTAAAGCTACATATAGAACCAATTATCTCTCTAATTAGTAAAATTTGTGTTCCAAAATCAAATACGTAGTTTAAATTCTATCCTATCCAAATACACACCTGTGTAAAGTTTATCCCTTATAATTTGATCACGCAGGGATACGTATAAGCAATTATACTAAACACATAGTGTTGACAATGGAGATTGACTTAGTGTAAACTTGAATTAAGTTATCGCGGAGGGAAAGGTAAGCGTCCATTAGGTCTAAAGCCTGAATCCACCGACCGTTTGAATTTCGAATGACATTTTTTTTTATTGCATGTCCGGCAAACGAGCCAACCAGTCACCTGATGGCAAGTGATCATAGCCGCCCATGAACATACACAAAACTTGGATCACGGATATGTTGCCCATCAGATCCGGAGGCGAGCGGGAAGGAAAAAGAATAGGAAGACAAAAGGGGTATTGGGCATCCGGCAATCTCACTTACCGAACAAAACGCGAAAGCAAAGCTGTCGCTTCAAGTTGTTTTACGGTGAGACAGTGGTACCATCCCGGACGAGTCTGTCCATTCATGCTGAATCATGACTGACACCAGCGTGGCTCTACCACATATAAAATTCTTGGTTTAGTCATATTTCTCAGAAACAACTGGCTATCAGGAATCCTACATGCCGGGATATAAAAATGAAGCAGTAAGGACCAGTAATTTATTCTTAAGAAATAAATTTAAAAAACAAATATACGCCAGCAATAGAACTAAAAGCTGTACTAACACAAAAATGTTTCGTAACAAACCATTAAAAATTCAAAACTAAGGATGAGGTAAACCAAATGTATTTTACTTAGCTATAAGACAGTAGAAGTTGATGAAGCCGCTTATTTATGCATTAAACAAGACCGGCTTAGAACTTAAAACTTAAACTTGAATATTAAAAACTATTTAGTGTTTAAAGCCTCCCGTTCGCTTAGTCTTCAGTGGGTTCTTATCACATTGGCTTTAAGGATTATGTAGGACAATAGAGTATAATCTATAGTGGATGTTTATCTTAATACGGGTAGCTGACATTAACACGAGTATTTTAAGTAGCGGATTAGCAAGTTGAAGTGGCAATGGGCGGGGCACATAGCACGGAGAACTGATGGCCGATGGGGCCAAAAAGTTCTCGAATGGAGGCCACGAAGCGGAAAGCGCAGCGTGGGACGTCCACCCACTAGGTGGTCGGACGACCTGGTAAAGGTCGCGGGACGTCGCTGGATGCAGGCTGCCTCCAACAGGTCACTGTGGAAATCATTGGGAGAGGCCTATGTTCAGCAGTGGACTTCCTTTGGCTGATGGATGGATGGATGGATGGATTTAAAGTAACTTTAGAACATGACTTTGACTCAGCTGGATTGACGTGTTGAATCCAGAAGGTTCTATAGAATCTGTCTTATGTATTAACATTTGAATTCTTAAGTTTCTTAATTGAATCGATTACAAACAAACATACAGTATGCGCCAGTATGTAAAATTCCGCCAACCCGCATTAGGCCAGGGTAGTGGACTATATGGCCTAATCACCCTCAATCTGCAGTGGGACGTTTATGGGCTGATACAGATATAGTATGCAACAGACCACTTCCAACAGGGCAATGTGGAGATCCTCGGGGGAGGCCTATATTCAGCAGTGCACTTCCAGTGGCTGAAGGGAAAAGAAGGAAAGCCGGGACGAGGAAAGAGCCTCTGGTAATTTAACTAACTTTTTTTTATAGCATAGGTCCGGCAATCGAGCAAACAAGTCATCTGATGGTAAGTGATCACTGCCGCCCATGAACATACACAACGCTTCATCATGGATGGGTTGCCGGCCCAATTGGGAGGGGAGCGGGAAGAAAAAAGGAAGAAGAAGAGGAAAGGGTTATTGAGTATCCGGCAATCTCACTCACCGAATGAAACACGGCAGCTAGGCTGTCGCTTCACGTCGATTTCCTGTGAGACAGTGGTACCGCAGCCTGCATCCAGTGACGTCCCGCGACCTTTACCAGGTCGTCTGATCACCTAGTGGGTGGACGTCCCATGCTACGCTTTCCGCTTCGTGGCCTCCATTCGAGAACTTTGTGGTCCCAATTTACTAGTCACTTCTCTGTGACTTTACCACTTCATAATTATTAAGCAGTATTCTAACAACGATGGGCTGAAGATCAAGCCCAGTGGCATACTATAGGCGAGGCCTATGTCCAACAGTGGACGCGAAAGGGCTGATGATGATTCTAACTACATCTGTGTACTAGTCTAAATTCTCTTTGTCATTTACTAATTATTAATATTCAAAATAATACGACGATTGTGTAATCATAATTCCTCTATTCTTTTCCAACATCATGTACATTCATAGAAGGTGTAGTGACACACAACTGGCATAATTTAATGCCTACAACGTTTACTCTTGAATAATCACAGCGTAATACATCTTCCGACTCGCCGTCCTTCCCATCAGCCATTGACAACTCCGTTCTGTATTCAAATCTTTATTCTATTCTTCTTAATATAACTGCCAACACCATCACCATACTAAAATAGGTCGCTTTACTTATCGCTCATAAAAATCATCCGTCAAAAATAATCCAACTGTTTTCTATAAGTACCTATATAGGAAATCATCCTATCTATCAAAAAGGATTTCTTAATCCAATATCCAGAAAACATTGCAAATAAACTTTTTATTATCCACAAAAACACGAAACTCCCATAAATAATTCATTAAACGCTTCGCGACGTATGTCCGTTTTATTACATGTCGCGTTTTATGTTTTACAAACGAATTCATGGGGTTATGTCGTATGTTCCGCATAATTGAGCTAAAGCTAAATGCTTTATGGGGTGAAAGATACTGCCTTAACCAGACTTCGGATGTGGGTTTATTTTGCGAACATTGTATATATCTTTAATTATAAAGGCTTAGACTTTTAAAGTGGTAGAGTCACGCTGTTGTCAGCCATGACTCAGCATGAATGGGCAGGCCCGTCCGGGCTGGTACCCAACAAGCGACCTGCTTGCTCGCTTGCCGGACTTGTTCTATATAAAAAGAAACAACTTAGCTGCGCAGTGGCACGTTGGTAATGTACTACACGCGGCTGCCAACACGTTCACGATGGTTTTGGGGTTCAAAATTTAAACACCTTTTTTTCAACAAAAAAAAAACACCCAGATCCGAAACAAATACCTGTGGATCAAAAGAATATTTGTCTAAAGTGGATCGAACATGCGGCCTCACGTTTTACAGCCGGCGTCAACTAAAAGGATCAAATTTTAAAGTATCGAAGAATTTTAATAGTTAATTTATAAATAATGACTTTTAGTAATGATTGCGTCGGTGGCGTAGTTGTACTACGGTAGATTGAAGTGATAATTGATTTTTCTATTCATTATCAGCCCGGAATTAAAAATTTATGCGCGATATGGCGATAGGCTCGCCCCTTATCACATCGTGGGACGGAGCATACAAGGCGCAATGTGGGTGTCATGGCGGTACCTCTGCTTACCCCTTCTTGAAAAAAGGCGTGAGTTTATTTATGTAATTTTAATATAACGGCAACTGACGGTACATAACATTACCACTACGATTAGCATAGCTAATCCAAAATAGCTAGAGATACTAACTTCTAATATCTATAAAAATTTGAATAAATTGTATCTAATTTTTTACGATGGAACTTTTGGGACGGGGCGGTATTCATAAAATGCGATGGGAATATTAATTAATAACCAAAATTACGAATACTAAATAACGGTTCTAACTTTCTACATAAAATTACCTTATCTCTGTAACCTAATATTTTATATGCGAAAGTCAGTTTGTTTGCTAAGCGATTAATTTTTAATAAATTTTGCATACATATCGTTGAGGTTATTTGAAAAGCTAACATGTTTTTTTGTCAGATTTTTTCATCATCGTCATCAGCCCGTTGCAGTCCACTGCTAGACATAGGCCTCTTATACGCCACAGAACCCGGTCTGCTGCTTTACGTATCCAGTCGCTGCCGGCCCTCTTGTGCAAGTCGTCCCAGTATCTGTATTGTATTGTATCGTATCAGCCCATATACGACCCACTGCAGGGCACGGGCCTCCTCTACAATCGATAGTACGATTGAGAGTGGTTAGGCCATATAGTCTACCACGCTGGCCTAATGCGGGTTGGCGAACTTTTTACATACCATAGAAATTTATACAAATCGCTATGGTATGCAGGTTTCCTCACGATATTTTCCTTCACCGTTATAGTGCGTGGTGATTGACTATCAATACACACATGACTCCGAAAAGTCAGAGGTGTGCCCTGGGATTTGAACCCGCGACCACCGTGAACATGTAGGCAGCCGCGTCTGGTCCGTTACCAACAGGCCACCACGCACTTCAACAGGCCACCACGTACTATCAGTCCACTATCAGCCCCAGTATCTGGCCAGAGGACAAATAAACAGCCCGGAGATGTTTTTATTGGTAACAATTAATTTATTGTTAATACATTTATACTACAGATTTATTTATTGTTCTTTACTGTACATAAACCAAGGAAAGAGGAAAAGATCTATAATATTAAAAGTAATTACAATTGGCGGAACAATTGGCACTACGTTACCTCTTACCGACTACTTTTCAAAGCCTCCGTGGCGCAGTTGGTTAGACGCCGTATTTGTGTGATCCACAAGTATTTGTCTCGGGTCTGGGTGTTTGTGAGACGGAAAAGTGTTTCGTAGTTCCTGATACACGACACAAGACTTAATTGATCTTAATGTGGGGTCAGAACTATGTATGTGACTGTTGGGTGTATTTATATATTTTAAGCTTCGCATGGAGATAAGAGAAAGAAGAGATAAAGGGCAGTCTTTGATGTATAGTGACATATGTAAATATAAAGTGGAATAATTGTGAATAGGCGAAGCTGCGTCGAACCGCTAGTCTCAACGTCAATGTGGCGTATATTTATTAACATTTTATTTTTTAGCTTAACCACGCAGAAACGTTCGCTTTAGTTGGTATAAAATTCATTTTTATTTAAAAAATGCTTATCTTCTTAACAGCCCTCTCGAGACAAAAGCAACACTTATTCTGCCACAGACTAAAAAAATTCTAACCTAAAAACCGCCTTTATGATTATCATCAAGAGCCCTTTTATGGACATATCTGTGACCCAAATCTGGTGTTATATAGGACAGACAATAATTTTGTATATACTTATATATGCCACACACATGTATTTCTTATGTATTATCAACTCTTTTGTTGTATTTAGTATGGGAGGGTTATTTGTTAAAGCGGCCATCTTGAATACTTACGAGGCGAAGGAAGTCGTAAACAGCCAAGAATGTAAATATGGTGGAAAAATTGCGCCAATAACAAAAGCCTGTCGAAATACAATAAAGAATATTACATACATAAAATAATGTTTTTTTACAAAGCGACTGTTATTTCATAACTTTAACCCTTAGGGTTCAATTTCAGCATTGTTCAAACAATATTATATTTGGGTTGCGATTTCCAAGTAGCAAATGAATAAAATAGATGTACGATATCTATACTCGTATTACTTTTAATGCGAAAGATGCGTTTTTCAGTTGTGTCCTTCTTATATTATTACTTTAGAGAATGATTATAAAAAAATGTATAATTCATCTAAATTCTATTGGCGTGCGGCGAAATTTGGAACTAAAATTAAAATTTTAAAAATATATATTTAACACATTGTTTGAAATATGTTTGCATTACATAAAAACAAGCATTTATACTCGTAATCTAATTGTATTAACATTTCCAATATAATAAAATGTAAAGAGATAAAAGTGTCCGTAATAATTTGATAAAAGCATGAACACCGCATTCGGACGCCAAAAGATCGCGGACAATGTATACAAATTAATCCTCGGTAGCGACACAAAAAATTTCATTAATGAGAGTAAATTGATGATAAAAACTACGATAGTATACGCTGACATAACCACAGTACAAATCTAGCTCTAAAACATAACATTATTATTTTATTAATAGAAATCTCGTAACATATTCATGACATCTCAGTACGTAACATCATCCATCAAAACCAAAACTGAGCCACAATACCAAGATACAAAAGTATTAATCAAGCTTCCATTTCTTTTTCTGACATTGCCAAACTGGCCTTTTAATGTTCTGACGATGCCAAAAAGCCGTAGTGGCCGGGAGCGATCCGCACGCCCGTTCTACCGTATAAAACCTCTTATTTTTTTTTTGTATCTTTTTCCCCTCTTTGTTTCACGACGGTTGTACCGAATCGTTAGAATTGTCTTGGGGATATTATTTTGCAATTTTTTTCAGGGGCCAACGAGTTTTTTCAATTCAAGGTATTGTTTTGTGATTGGATAGTGTATTTTCGTGCCGCCATCTTGTTTTTGTTTTGGTTTTAATAATGCATGCGGTAATGTTTTGTTTTGCTTGTAGTTTAATGCTGTTTCTATTAGTAATTGAAAATATATTTACTGGAACGAAAACAAATATAACGCATGAACGTGTTTTATATTTCATAATTCATATTTTGATACAATATAAAACATTACCTAGCATGAATATTGTTTTAACAAACAAAAATAGTATTCTGAGGCTAGACCGAACAAAAATTATTAGTTATTTTCGTGGACGAATACGATACAACAGAAATCATAACACAATCAAATAATAAAAGCTGAATAATAAATATAAACCAAATAACGTTAAAAATAACGACAATCGCTAAGACATAAAACTATTTTTATATATTTCTTTTGACAAAGGAAACTTAAGTATACAGCCTTCTCTCAGTCATATTGTTTTCTACGGAACTTGTAAATTCTAACCCATTTTAGGTTGTTGTTTAGTCGCCTAAACAGATAAAGCTGTATTCCTCGTATCTCTGAGTATTTTTCCAAGTTTTCGGAGATTTATTGTCATTTCCTTTCGCGCCATAAACCTTGTGCGGGAAAAAAAAGGATTTTCTTTTAGTCCTCTTTGTAAATTATTAAGGTAATTCTTACTGGGATAAACAGTATGTCAAAATATAAGAAAGAATTATTTGATAAGTGATGTTACTGAAAATATTTGGGTAAAAATAAATGAGGCGTATCAAATACAATAGTATTTCTAGATATAGACAGCCTCTGTGGCGCAGTTGGTTAGACCGGCTGTGAAACGTGAGGTCGCGGGTTCCACCTAGAAACCGGCTTAACAAGCCGACATAATTTTGTCGACTGGTTAATAATAGTAATGTCTCTTGCCTCTTGTATCTATCCATTTACAGGTGTATTTCAGTTTCATTGTACAAAATAAAAGGGACCTTAGATATAAACAATCGTCTTCAGAATCGAACCTGTACCCTACCATATCACTTAACTTATTTTACTGTCTTTTACACTTTTAGGAAAACTAACAGCTAATACGTACATAAAGTTAGAAACAATTGGTAATTAAAGACTGATTATAAGTTTCCCTATATAACATATGCTTTATAAAGCAAGATACACACATTAGTAACATAAAATTATTTACACAACTAGCAACACTAAAATAGTATTTATAATTATTTTTTTTGTTAAGAAACTACAAATTCTAATAATTATTTTTTAACTTTATACCACTAAAACTCCACACTCCGTAAGACCCTAAGGCCTAGAACAACAGATATATCTAAACCAATGAAGTGGGCATACATGACTGGAAAGGTAAGGCGATTTACACAACCCCGACTTATAGTCGCGTTTCTATTCGACGTAATGCTCTTAGCGGTCTGTCGTATGTCAATATGGCTTACATATTTAGTAGGAAAACATTTGCTTCACGACAGAGAATCGGAAATAGAAAATGGCTCGTGTAATTGATCAAACAAATTTAGTCCCTACATAGGTGATGTTTGATTACAATTGTAGAAGTATATATGTACATACATAAACTCACGCCTTCTACCCAGAAGGGGTGGGCAGAGGTGCTACCAGGACACCCACGTTTCGCCTTGAGTGTTCCGTCCCACAATGTGATAGGAGGCGAGCCTATCACCATATCGAGCACAAATTCCTGACTCCGGGCTGATTATGCATAGAAAAATCCAATATCACTTTGCCCGTCCCCGGACTCGAACCCGAGACTTCAGCTTCGTAATCATACCGTAGTACAACTACGCCACCGAGGCAGAGAAGTATATTTGTGTATTAATATAGATAGAATACAATTTGCTATGAATACTTTTGTCGGACTTTTTGTATAAAAAATGGTGATTAATGAAGACATTTCACATAATAACTTGTTTTAAATATGAGACTGACATCAGCGACTTCTGCATCATTTTTCCACTTTCCCTCGTCAGTGAACTTACACTAATATTTTTAATAAACATCATAAAGTACATAAAATAATGAATAAGGTAGCACTGCCTTCGTGGCGTTGTTGTACTACTGTACGATTACAAGTACAAAGCTGAGGTCTCGGATTGGAATCCCGGGTCGGGCAATGTAATATTAGGTCATCCAATGGTTATCTGGTAGAGATTGCATTTACACGGGGAGAGATTCTCGCCTCGAAGGTACGATTATTGTAAGAATATAAAAAAGTTGCATCGTGAAAATATTGTCAGAACACTTTAATTTATGACGGTTATGTCATCCGATAATCGCATACGATACTCGCGAGAAAATCTCCCCGTGTAAATGGCGCTTTAGAGCGATAAGACCGTCATTTGTACTTTGTTGTTTTGATGTCTCTTTAAACTGTTACATTTATTATGTACAAAAAGAAATAAATAAATGAATTAATATTCAGTCATAGAATTCCTTTGCCTGGAGATCATGATGGTAATAAAGATCAATTTCGAAATGAAAATAATCAATACATTATATTGAAAGCTCAAACTTGTGAAACACGAAGTCTGTAATAGCACTAAATATATTAGAGAAACTTTTTCTTAAAGCCAATGGCGAAGTGTGATTGTAGCTCTCACTCAAAGAGTTCCGTAAGATATGACAAATATTTTAGAAGAATATTGAAGGCTGTCAGTGCTTTGATAGTTTCAAGTATATTTTCCTTGTATTAATTGCATTAAGTAATTATTTGATGACCAATGACGATCAATAATTTTAATTATTTAATTTCTTTATTATATGAGCAGCGGTTTGCACATAAATCGACTGTCAAATCAATGTCTATACATATAATACATTTGTAACCTATCGATGTCTGTACATGGAAGATAAATGAGAAAAACTGATATTGAGGGTCTGTATTAACGAAATAAAACCCAAAATAATGATTTTTAGAATGTTTGTCTGTTTGTCTGTGCGGATGTGCGCAATGAACTCAGAAACGGCTTAATGGATTTCGATGAAATTTGGTATGGACGTAGCTGCCACCCTGAATAACACTTAGGCATCTTTTTAACCCGAAAATATAGTGTTCCCGTGGGGTGAGGGAGGAATTCCGATGAATTTGTTACTTTTTGTAAACATGGATCGAATGGAACTAGATTCTGTATCTTGAGTGAGAATGAAACGGGACAAAGCCGGATATAACAGGACGGGACGGGATGGGATGTTTTTTATAAATATAACCACGCAAACGGAATTGCTGGCAGAAGCTAGTTTCCAATAAAGCTTTAAATTTATTATATTTTTAAACATGACAACATGCCATTGTCATCCTTCTAAAGGACACCACAAAAACCACATTGAAACAAAGGTTTATATATTTCAAATTTTACCCGAGGGTCCCTAAAAGCGTGTCACAATAAATACACGCGTGATTCATTCACAAAATGTCGCAGAATCGTGACAGACCCATTTATCCACGCCTTGGCCCAAATGTAGCTGTTAATTAACACATAGACATTCATATATCACGTCTCTATAGGTTCTCTACTGATTTTATGCTACCATATGGAGAAATTGTAATTATAATTCGTATTTCGTATTAAGTTATTATTATTATTTCTCTTTATTTTGTTGTTAATTTTTTTTTACATTTTTTTACATATATGTCGGAGGAAGTAAACGGATACAGAGTTGATTGCTGGTTGTACTATGCGAGATCATTTAATTATTTTGAAACTATTTTGTTAATATTTTTTTATGATTCAGTTTATTTTATTTTAATCAGAGCAGAGGATGTGCCTCGAGCGGGGTCGAGGCGCCATCTTATTTTTCACCACGTTTTATTGTAGTTGTTGTGTAAAAAGTATTGAGTAGTAGTGGAAAGGAGGATCGATCGAGGTGGATCATTCTGAGCTAGGCTTCTGGTGAAGTAAGGCTGGTGTCGCGAACCCGCTGCTCTTTAGTTGTCATTATTGACATTACCTATTTAAAGTATTTAAATGGTTATAAATTGATTCTGTTTGTGCCTTTTGTAAAATAAAATTGTGTGACAGTGAATACTGTGTTTTGTGCTCGCATATAACCCACATGGCGCCCACTAGACCTGTGACCACTAATGATGATGTCGAGAAGAATGGTGTTTCTCCGACATATATATATAAAAAAACAATATATATAAAAAAAAAAAAAAGATTAATCCTTCAGTGGCGAGGCTTAAGACCCAAGCCACCGGTGGTTTGGGATCCAAAGTGAGGAACCTCCTCACTATGCGTGCCGTGTCCAGTAATACCGCCTTTTGAATCTGGCTCTTGACCCAACGACAATAGAGAGCTTCTGGAGATGTTGGTCGAGGCTCTTTGGTATCAGTCCATGTGCAGAAACAACAATCGGGACAATAATTGTTGAGTCCACATCCCACATGTCAGTAACTTCGTGGGCCAAATCTAAATATTGTTATGTTGAATTATTTTATTGTATAATTAATTTCTATTTTGAATGTTGTTTCACGCCTATAATTGGCAAGTAGACCAGGTCTAAAATTGTGTAAGTTTAATTGGCATGTATTGTCTATTTGCTGTTGGTGTGTCTTATGATAATAAATAAATAAATAAATTCGAAGTTTTATATGACCAATACTTTGTCATCAAGTATGAGCTGTTGGGTGTAAGTGGCTTCTATAGCCAGGCTGGGTAATTTTGTGTGTGTTGGGACTGCCGCGGTGGCGTAGTTGTATTATGGTATGATTACAAAACTGAGGTCTCGGGTTCGAATCCCGGTTCGGGCAAAGTGATATTCGATTTTTCTATTCATTATCAGCCCGGAGTCAGGAATTTGTGCCCGATATGGCGATAGGCTCGAACCTTGTCACATCATGGGACGGGACGCATACAGCGAAACGTGGGTGTTCTGGTAGCACTTGTGCCTACCCCTTCTGGGAAAAAGGCGTACTGTAACTATTTAATTAGAAATTAGTTCGCATAGAACGAGTAAACCCGAGCTAAATTGCTAGTGTGTTTCGCCGCTAATACTCTTTTGAAGAGTTTAATGATGGTGTGGCGTCGATTTGACGCTCAACGTAACGAGTTTAGCCCGTCAATACACCAATAGAGAATTGAATAAAGCCAATTATTATAATGACTGTAATGTTAGGTTTAGAAAATGGCTCAGCTCTATCAATTACGAGGAGACCGAAAACATTTTCTTCACCTAAACCACATACACAAACACTCACACACGCACACACACGCACACACACACACACACACACACGCACACACACACATTGTGCTTAGTTTGGGGCCACAGCTTGTTAAATAAGTACTAGTGTTAAGTTACATTGTTCTGATTAGTAATTAACGAAAAACATGTAACCCAGTTTAAATAAATATTTTATTATTTATTATTGTAAATGAGAGGCCGTCTGGTTAGCTACTCGTACCACTAATTTGTTTATTTCTGTCCTAGAGCAGCAGTTTGTAAACAATATCGCATTTATAAGCAGTGCCATCTAGTGTACGGATTAGAAACAGAGTTTACTTCAAATAGGCATATGTCGGTCAATTTACATTGCTTTGGCCGAAGTGCATACCGATTACGAGTTCTGGGCGACTTTATTTCACTCAGCCGTACAAAATAACTTAGCCAATTTTATTATTGATCAATTATTATCATAAATTATATAATGAACCGCTCTGAATTCAACTAAGCTGCGCTGTATAATCACTGTATTTTAAATTTCTTTTGAAAAGAGCAACGCTAGTGTTTCTTGCCCGTTCTTCTCTGGTGAAAACAGCCTTGTGAACCGGGTGGTAGTGAAAAAGAAAAAGTGACTGAGTCTAAATAATGTATGACATTTTATGGATACAATAAATATTTTCATTACATTTAATTTCATGATTTATGTTTGTAGGCGACGCAAAATTTATGTTTGTGTTATTGACTAATTACTTACGATCTTTAGTATTATCAATATACAAGTTTGGAAATTGTTTATCCGACATTTTGAGCTCTCCAGCATTCAACCTATTACTAACAAAATCAATATTTGAAGGTCTCTTTTCCCAAGTAATCTAAATATCAAATTCTAAATCAGAGGAATTTGTGGGCGCCATTTTGAACTTTTTTTTTATTGCCTTCGCAGCCTTTTTGGCTTGCCTAATGAAAAGCGATGACCGCCGCTCATGGACCTCCGCAATACCAGGATACCAGGAACCTAGGTTCCCTAATTGTACTAGTACAATCAGGTCTCTGCCAACCTTCATGTATAATGATTCGATTGCTGTCAAATTATTGCTTGTTTCTCATGAATTATGTTCGAATCGCGACCTCTACGCCACAGTTAGTATTATTTACAGTAATATTACCATTAACCTCCTCCAATTACAGCAAATACTCGAATCACAAAGTAGCTATTACACAAACAAATTGAACGCACGGTCAAGACGCCAATTGGCTTGTTACAAACATTTCGAGTAGCATTTGCCGAATGCCCTTCAATAAGAGAGCCCTTAGTGTTCCTAATTATGGCGGCTTCAAGGATAATTGTTTATGATTTATTGTGTTATTTTTCACTTTTTGACAGGTTGACTGGTAATTGGTTGACGTCTATAAACGCGAGGCCGCGGGTTGGATTCTCGTATCGCAGAAGTAATTTAAGATCTACCGTACGGGTACTTGTTAACCACGTACATTAGATGTGTGTTGATAGTGAAGGCAAGAATAACTTGATAATCTTGAATAATTATTTATTTAAAATATTCACAGTTTAATAGGTCGAACGTGAATGAGAACTAACTTAAATAATGAAACGCACAAATTTATATTTTGGCGCAAGCGCTGAGTTTGCAAATGTGCGACGTGCTCGTACATCTACCAAAATGATTTTTGGTTGCGTTTTCAGATTTTTTAAATTTATTATTCAAAACAGCTATAGATATTATCTTATTTACATTAGCTACTACAAAACCACACAGGTTTCTAGCGTTAACAACAGTAACATTGGATAACAAAAGGTTCTTTGAAATATCAACTGTAGTTGCATGGTAGGTAATTTCAAATTCATTAGACACTGTAGATACATTAAACGAAATAAGTTATTAGTTGTTAATAAAGAGCGTTTTAAATTTAAACTTAAAATTAGAAGGTGTAATCTTATCAACCAAGTCGGTAGGCAAATCTTTAATAATTCTTCCATGGTTTCTGATACTCATGAGCCATGACTGTATCTTCCTATGGGATCAGGAGTATGTGTGATACTGTTAGTATTTATTTTAAAGTTGGGTATTTGACAGTCTCCGTGGCGCAGTTAGGTCAAGGGTTCGATTCCCGGACCGAAACAAATATTTGTGTGATTCACAGTTTGTTGTTTGACTGCCTCGGTGTCGTAGTGGTACTACGGTATGATTGCAAAGCTGAGGTCTCGGGTTCGAATCTCGGGTCGGGCAAAGTGATATTGGATTTTTCTATTCATTATTAGCCCGGAGTCAGGAATTTGTGCCCGATATGGCGATAGGCTCGCCCCCTATCACATCGTGGGACGGAATATACAAGGCGAAACGTGGGTGTTCTAGTAGCACCTCTGCCTACCCCTTCTGGGAAAAAGGCGTGTGGTTATGTATGTCACAGTTTGTTTCGGGTCTGGGTGTTTGTGAGATCGAAAAGTCTCTCGTAATTTCTAATACCCACGACACAAGACTCGATCGTAGTGTGGGGTCAGCACTATGTATGTGACTGTTGAGTATTTATTTTAATTTGTTAATTAGCCGTGGAATACGACTACACCATTTACATTTATCTAGGCTAAGTATATATATTTTTAAATTGAACTCTAATTAATTACGAAATACCTAGCGTACTAGTCTGCAAACTTCAACACATTACGCCACAGCCCGCGAAATGTACGAAAATATAAATGCAAAACTCCAAACCTTAATAACTGCAACGCGGCCCGAACTGAAAAGAACAAAGGGTTTTAATGCAGCACCAGTGAAATATAGCCGTGACGGAATTTCATTAGCACAGCTTTCTGCAAATACCGAATGTGATTTCATATGAATTGTGAAAGGAATTTAGCTGCGGTTTGGAAATTCATTATAATATCGTGAGATTTTTATTTTGTTTTTACATTAGAAAATTAGCACACAGCATAATTAAAGACCCATTTACAAGGAGAGTGTGTCTCGGGGAGAGAATCGTTGCGGTTATCGCATGACATAACCGCCATAGAGAATCGTGTTCTGACAAATGTTTACACGAGGCGACTTTTTTATATCGTTACGATAATCGTATCTTCGGGGCGAGAAACTCTCCCCGTGTAAATGGGGCCTAAGAGTATCAGAAAAATCATGTGCCACGTGCAAACGAAGGATTCATGATGCCATCAAATGTTTGTTTTTTATACAATCATCACCAGTAGGGTAATTCACGTAATTAAATAAGTTCAGTTGCAGTGCAGTTGCAGTTAAGTTTCGATCAAAACAGACCTTTTCGTATTGTCGTAATTTTGACAACCGCTGTCAGATACGCTCGCGTCAAGTCAGCGTCACGCGAGCGGTTTAGCGTATTCTACTACTGCGTGTTTTATGTGCGTGATTCAGATCGCAACTTGATCGGTATTCACGTGTAAGCTTCTTGCATACGACTGACGTATAGTTGACGCGCAGCACCCGCGCAGTTTAAGCATAGCTTAGGTGCAGTTCACGCGCAGCTAAACAATTACAAGAATACGATTTGACACTAAAACGTAAACTTAATTGCAACTGCACCGCAACTTCATCGGCATGTTAAAAAATTACGTAAATTAGCCAGCAGTCCGCAGTCGACTGCTAGACATAGGCCTCTCCCAAGGTACGCCACAGAACCCGGTCTGCTGTTTTATGCATCCAGTCGCTGCCGGCCCTCTTGTGCAAGTCGTCCCGCAATCTGGCCATAGGAAGTGTCACGCTACGTTAGCCAAGACGCGGTCTCCATTCAATGCATTTTTTTATACAAGAGGTCCAGGAAACGAACACACAACATGTGGGTATTTAATACTAGAAATAATAATTAGTATTCAACTTAACTAAAGGCCGCCACACACATGACGATACCTGTGCAAGTCTGAGTTAGCACCAGTATACTCAGAGACGGATTATCCCTGAGGCAAACTGGACACGTGCATAAGGGCGCGAGATTACGAAGAGGCGCGCACCATTTCGGATATTTTCGTTTCATGCAAAACCATCGAATGTTGTAATTATGACACTTATGAGAAACAACATCTGCGTCTGATCATTTGCGTTATAACCATCCAATAATTCCTCGCTCTTTCGAAATTAGTATTTTTAAGACTGGCTGCTAGAGGAGCGCTTTGAGGTGCTTGCCTAGGGCGCTCTCAACATTTAATCCGCTCCTGAGTATACTGGAACGTGTGTGAGTGAATAACTGCTCAAACTTCATACAAATTTTCGATTTGAGACTGGTGCAAACTTTTAAGTTTGCACCAGTGCTTGCACAGTAAATCGTTACGTGTGTGGCGGCCTTTATAGGTACTGTTTAACGTTCATACATTTCAAGTTTAAACAACTTTGCACAGGCGAAATTCACGCAATTTTAGTGACTTCGGACACGATTCAAATAGTTAAAAAAAAAACCGCGACGATTTTTTGTCATGTTTTAAATATCATTGTATTTGGGTGGTAAAGGTGGCTTTTGCTAAAATTGTAATTTAAAACCTTGCGTACTATAACGGCTTTCAAAATAAAAGGGTGTTTTTTAGCGAAATGTATGTATTTACCACCCAAATACGTTGATAGGTTAATAAAATCGTCGCTTTTTTTGCAAAAACTTTAGTTGCATTATGTCTAAGTCACTAAAACCACCACCTGGCTTCGTTTTCGTTAGCAGTCTTGATATACCCTGTATAATGCACTTTAACACGTAATAAACAACCTCTACCAAATCCTCGAGTAATTTAACGCTCGGTCTCCCAACAAACAATTTTATTCGCTTTAATTATAATCGCCAAATTAATCCTTTTGTTTGGCAACAATAAACTGAAATTTTAGTGGGGCGTCACGGCGCGAGCCGGGTGATTTTACCAAAATCTCTCGCTCCTGATAACGCTGATAAGAATGGAAAGCGGATAGCGGTAATGGCGTACAGGCGGCCACAGAATGCTTTATTGTTTTTTTTACAAGGTCAGTTGTTTTAGTGGTAAAAGCTTATTTTAAATAAATACACCCAACAGTCACATACGTAGTCCTGACCCCACACTAAGATTGAGTCTTGTGTCGTGGGTATCAGGAACCTTTAAATAGTTCACACAAACATTTACATTGTAGGTGTAATGTACATAGATACATACGTAAACTCACGCCTTTCACCCAGAAGGGGTAGGCCGAGGTTCTACCAGGTGTTACCATATCGGGCACAGATTCCTGACTCCGGGCTGATAATAAATAGTAAAATCCAATATAACTTGGCCCGGCCCGGGATTCGAATCCGAGACCTTTGCAATCATACCGTATTACGACTACGCCATCAAGACAGTTGTAATGTTTAAGGCTTTTATAAGTAGAAGGAAGAATATTCGTATCAGCCCAGATGTGCCCATATCGTGAAAATTTTTGGCCAAACTGTCAAAGTGACCTACGACAGCTTATTTTGTATATTTCCGTATTTGTGACGCCGAAAAGTCTCTCATTTCCAGATCTGTGAACTGAGAACTGAAACACCCAGGCCCGAAAAAATACTTGCGGCAAATCGGCAGGTCGTTCTAAATAATTTGTGTAAATATAAACTGCTCTTGCGTCGCTCGGTTTTTCCGAACTTGGCTAGAACACTACCATGTCTCTAAATGAAAGCAGGTTTTTCATGTAGCGTTGGACAGAACTGTCTGAAAATGTATGCATGCATTTATGTTAATATTTAAAATTTATTACATCCAGCTGTCCGCCTGTTCTTTTAAATTAAATTTTAACGTTTCATTTTTAATGTTTCAATTTAAACCTGTAATTTATGTATCCTTTAAATAAACTTACTTATAACTTCATTGTGACTACAATTTAAATAGTTTTTTATTATTTAACCTATCTTACCGCACTGCTGGGCAAGGGTCTCCCCCCTCTCCCTCCACAGTTCGCGCTCTAAACAAATCTCAGGCCACATGGGCTCGAAAGCATCCAGGTCGTCTCGCCAGCGTTTCTTAGGTCTGCCGCGGCGTCGTCGACCATCAGGTTCGACATTGGGTGACAATATTTGCCCAGCGATCTGAATGCATTCGAGTCACGTGGCCTGCCCAGTCCCATTTAAGCAATGCTGTCTTGCGCCCCACGTCTTAGCACCCGGTGTTAATTTTGTACTACGAGTATACCACATTTCTCATTTGACCTGTGCTTCACACAAACATTAGTATCGGTGCAGGAATCGAACCCGCGGCCTCTTGCTTCAGAGTCAGCGTCTAACCAACTGCGCCACGGAGGCTGTCAGCTATCTATCTATATCTATTGTTAGTTTACAAACGAGATAGACTTTTATACATAGATAACTTCTGCCCATAGATAGATATATCCCGCCCTGCCCCGTCACATTGAAAAAAAAATGAAGAATGAAAATAATTTATTGAATCCATTAAAATGTTCAACATTATTTAGTCATATTTTTTTCTACCACACGGTTCGGAAAGCGGTTTTCACTAGAGAAGAACGGGCAAGAAACTCTCGTGTTGCTCTTTTCAAAACCAGTTTACAATATCGTGATTATAACAAAAATTACAAGTTGGTCCAAATCATAGTAGTTCATGGATAATTTGTTACAATTTGCAAGTGACATATATTTTTCATTCAAGGCACTTAATCCAGTACCATCCCAGCCCGTTGACTAAAATAAAGTAACAAATATATCGGAATTCCTCCCTCATCCCACGGGAACGCTACACTTTTCGGGATAAAGAGTATCCTAAGTGTTAATCCAGGATGTCAGCTACCTCCATACCAAATTTCGTCGTAATCCATTAAGCCGTTTCTGAGTTCATCGCGCACAACCGAAAAGACTAATAGACGAAAAGACAAAAATTCTAAAAATCATTGTTTTGGGTTCTATTATTTTAATATAACCACCATTTTAGTTTTTCTCATTCATCTTTCATGGTCAGACATCGATCAGTTACAAATTTATTATACAATATTGTATTGTATCAGCCCATATACGACCCACTGCAGGGTACGGGCCTCCTCTACAATCGAGAGTACGATTGAGAGTGGTTAGGCCATATAGTCCACCACGCTGGCCTAATGCGGATTGGCGGACATACAATATATGCTGTGGCTTATCCAAACGCTACTCTTACGGGAGATTGTCTATGCTATGGCATGTGACGCGCGCTTCTTGTCACTAGTTTGTCTGGAACTAATTTACTAATAAAAATATAATTGCTTCGAACAGACAGTAATTGCATTGTGTATTTGCATTAGTTGCTTTATCTGGGTGGCGTAGTGGTACTATGGTATGATTGCAAAGCTGAGGTCTCGGGTTCGAATCCCGGGTCGGACAAAGTGATATTGGATTTTTCTATTCATTATCAGCCCGGAGTCAGGATTTTGTGCCCGATATGGTGATAGGCTCGCCCCCTATCACATCGTGGGACGTTATATACAAGGCGAAACGTGGGTGTTCTGGTAGCACCTCTGCCTACCCCTTCTGGGAAAAAGGCATGTGTTTATGTATGTATGTATGCTTTATCTGGGACCCCGCGTTCTTCGATCCCGCATTGGTGGCCCCGACGTGATTTGAACACCCACGCTGCAAAGCGGTAGTGGTGAGTATCTTGAAACGGCGTGGCGAATTGGCATTCCGTTTTTGAACATAAACTCGATGATGACATAGAGATATTAGATTTTCCTCAACATTGTCCTCGACTGTACCCATTGTTGACACAGCTGCTTATCTCCATAGATTATGCATTAGCGTACGCTGAACTTTTATTTAGTAACAGCGCATATTGTTACCTTTTCATTATTTTATATACTTCATGCAGTTTATTAAAAAAGTTGGTAAAAGTTCACTGACGGAAAGAATATGCACATTATTTCATTATTTCATATATGAATGAGTAAATGTAATAATATATTTTTCAAAATGTAAACACAAGATACATCTTTCTTTTGTTCTTTGACAGCCTCCATGGCGTAGTTGGTTAGACGCCGACTCTGAAACGAGAGGCCGCGAGTTCGATCCCCGCACCAACACAAATGTTTGTGTGGCCCACAAATATTTGTGTTGGGTCTGGGTGTTTGTGAGACCGAAAAGTCTGTCGTAGCTTCTGATTCCCACGACACAAGACTCGGTCTTAGTGTGTCAGGACTGTGTATGTGACTGTTGGGTGTATTATTTTTTGTAACTTGTCTTAATTATTAGCGATCAGGTTAATTACTAACAACTGTAAATCGTTTTGGTTTCCCGCGATTCATGTTCGCCTAGTACATATTAAAATTTTAACACTGTATCTTTATTAAATAAACTATTATTACTATTATGGCCCTATATAAAGGAAAAATAATGTAATAAATGTTGCAGAAGTCGTTTACGTCAGCCTAGTATTTAAAATAAGTCATTATGTGAAATGTCTACATCCAATTTATTATTTATTAATACTCTTTATTGCTGAACATAGGCCTCTCCCAATGATTTCCACAGTGACCTGTTGGAGGCAGCCTGCATCCAGCGACGTCCCGCGACCTTTACCAGGTCGTCTGACCACCTAGTGGGTGGACGTCCCACGTCTTCCTTTGGCTGATGGATGGATAGTCTTTATTGTACTCTCAAGTTACATAATAATTAAATAAAGTAATAACCTTCAATCCCCATGTTTATATAATAGATCCGGCAAACGAGCAAACAGGTCACCTGATGGTAAGTGATCACTGCCGCCCATGAACATCCACAACGCTGGATCATGGATGTGTTGCCAGCCCATCAGATTGGGAGGGGACCGGGAAGGAAAAAGGTTGGGAACAAGAAAGGGTTATTGGGCATGCGGCAGTCTAAAATACAATGTGCAGGATCCCTTACAATGTTTTCCTTCCCTGTTAAAGTAAGGTATAACAAAATAAGACTAGATAAAAACGATAAAAAAATGCCTAGGCAATCTTAGCAAAATAATCACAAAAGTTTAATAAAGGTAATTTACATACATACATTAACTCACGCCTTTTTTCCAGGAGGGGTAGGCACACGTGTAACTAAGACACACACGTTTCGCCTTGTATTTTCCATCACACGATGTGATAGGGGGCGAGCCCATCGCCATATCGGGCACAAATTCCTCACTCCAGGATGATAATGAATATAAAAATCCAATAGCACTTTACCCGACCCGGGACTCGAACTCGAGACCTGAGCTTTGTAATCGTACCGTAGTACAACTGCCCCACCGAGGCAGTTAAATAAAAGTAATTTACAAATGGTTTCTTGGATTTACGCGAATGTTACACATTGAAATGAAACGAATTCTTACGGATTTTATTGCGAATTTGATTTAATTTTTGAGACCGCCCCATGACCACGAAAACTGTAAAGTGATCGAAACGTCGGGAAATTAAAAAAGTAGTTACAATCCAAAAAATTTAATATCTTTAGAAATTATAAAGGTTACAAAGTGACAGTCTGGTACGTAATTTTCTTAGTATGTGGAGTTCCGATAAGAAAGGATTTTATGAAAATCCCCATCTAAGAGGATTAACCGGGGCTGGAGATGTATGAGAGTCTCGAGTGTTTGACGTGAAGGATATTAAAAAACTAGCTTTTGCACGCCGGCTTGTTCGTGTATAAGACACACTACCAAATTTTCCATATATAATATTTATAATCCCTTTAACATCGGCCGAAATATGGAAATGTTTATCTTAAATCAACACAAAAAAATAATCAATCCAATCCATCAGCCAAAGGAAGTCCACTGCTGAACACAGGCCTCTTCTAATGATTTCCACATTTGACTTGTTGGAGGCAGCCTGCATCCAGCGGAAAGCGCAAAAAAAATCAAAAAATATACTGACTTCAGAAGTGTAATAAAAATAGAGAAATAAAACTAATCATTTAATAAATCTATAATACCTAAATATAGATTTTTTTTATGCTGTTTAATTTTTTCAAACCTGTGATTTTTCCATTTTAGTGATATACCTATCCAAAACAATTAGTTTAGTTACTTATCCGATAGCATACATACATACATAAACTCACGCGTTTTCCCAGAAGGGGTAGGCTGAGGCGCTACCAGGACACCCACATTTCTCGTATGTTCCGTCACATCCGATATCCGATATTGTATTGTATTGTATCAGCCCATATACTTCCCACTGCTGGGCACGGGCCTACTCTACAATCGAGATAATCGATTGAGAGTGGTTAGGCCATATAGTTCACCACGCTGGCCTAGTGCGGGTTAGCGGAAATACATGCATACTTACATATCCTATATTAATTATTTTGATATAATTAAATCGACCATGCCTTGCTTTCGTCTCCATTTTTCTTATGCTGCATTTATCATTTCATACATTACGTAAAGTAACTTAGCATGCTCGTACAAAAACACTTTCATTATAATTTTCAGCAGAAAAACACATACCCTTTTAGTAATTATAATGCAGCTGAGTATCAAGGGATTCTCTAAATTACTAATATCACTCAGTTTACCTTTAATATATTTAACAATTCCAAAATCTAGAACATAAGAACACTGTAATTTCTAAGTAAGTTAGCGCATTAGCTCTTAAAAGCACTAACAATTAGGGGTGCCCTTTCGAAACCTTGGAGGTCAGAACTCCTCTCTTAGATACAAATAACACTCATTACTCAAGTTTATTACTCGTATTTAGGGTACATATTTTAGTATGAATTAGTATGAAGTGCGCGGTGGCCTGTTGGTAAACGGACCAGACGCGGCTGTCGCGGGTTCAAATCCCAGTGCGCACCTCTGACTTGTCGGAGTCATGTGTGTATTGTATTTTATCAGCCCATATACGACCCACTGCAGGGCACGGGCCTCCTCAACAATCGAAAGTACGATTGAGAGTGGTTAGGCCATATAGTCCACCAAGCATTTCGGTATTACTTAAAATTCTATGGCGTTGTGGCAAATGTTTTTTTTAATAAACCCAAACAAAAGATGTGATAGTGCGTGGTGGCTTGTTGGTAACGGACCAGACTAGGTTGCCTACATGTTCACGGTGGTCGCGGGTTCAAATCCCAGGGCACACCTCTGACTTTTCGGAGTTATGTGTGTATTGATAGTCAATAACCACGCCCTTTAACGGTGAAGAAAACATCGTGAGGAAACCTGCATACCGAAGCGATTTTAAAGAATTTCTACGGTATGTAAGTCCGCCAACCCGCACTAGGTCGGCGTGGTGGACTATATGGCCTAACCACTCTCAATCGATTCTCTCGATTGTAGAGTAGGCCCGTGCCCAGCAGTGGGACGTACATATATGGTAAAAAAAAAAACAAAAGATAGACACGCACAAATGTACCTTGCTTGTTGGTAACAATATCAAAATTAGAATTAAAGATTGAAATTGACGACCTCTAACAATAACATATCCAATTCGTACGCATTTTAAAAGTCAATCAAAACGTCGGGGTAATACCTGCATATCATAAAAATCTAACCAAGAAATCTTACCGAATCTTACGAATATTTTATATTCAGCGGAATGATAGTCTTCGTGGCGCAATTAGTTAGACACCGGCTGTGAAACGTGAGGCCGCGGGTTCGATCCTCACACCGAGACAAATGTTTGTGTGAACCACAAATATTTGTTTCAGGTCTGGACGTTGTGAGACCGAAAATTCTCTAGTAGCTCCTGATACCCACAACAAAATACTGTATCTTAGTGTGGGGTCAGGACTATGTATGTGACTGTTGGGTGTATTCATTTATTTATGTTTTTGTAGCCTAGCGAAAACTTTTTAAAGTAGGTAAGGCAAACGTTTTGAAACGTGTTTTAGCTGTGAAGAAACGGTGCGAGAAACTCCCTTGGCTACGTGAACTGTTTTTATTCTCCTTTTTTAGTATCTCTTGTGGCTTTAAGCTAGTGACTTGTGTAAAAAGGTGCGACAGTGTTTTTATAATGGGAAAGTAGACGAGAAAAGCAAGAACAAAAGGGTAGAGAGAAAAACATGATATATTGCCTTTTTCTGAGCACAAGTCCGACATATAAACAGCTTATCTGATGTGGTACAGACGATTAATGAATTTTATTACGATTTTTTGATGATATGCACGGAAAGACGGATATTATTAAAGCTCTATACAAGGTTATGCTCGTCTCGTCGTTCATCGCAATAAAAAAAAACAAACAAAAAGATTTTCAACTTTGTCTCCTGGCATACTTTTCTAATGCGGATTAGCAAGTTGAAGTGGCAATGGGCGGGGCACATAGCACGGAGAACTGATGGCCGATGGGGCCAAAAAGTTCTCGAATGGAGGCCACGAAGCGGAAAGCGCAGCGTGGGACGTCCACCCACTAGATGGTCAGACGACCTGGTAAAGGTCGCGGGACGTCGCTGGATGCAGGCTGCCTCCAACAAGTCACTGTGGAAATCATTAGGAGAGGCCTATGTTCAGCAGTGGACTTCCTTTGGCTGATGGATGGATGGATGGATACTTTTCTAATAATTTCTAAACAATCACCAATTTAATCCACAGCCATTTCAAGCGCTAAAAGTCTAAATTCAACACTCAAAAATCCAAAATGTTAAATGGGGCGTGACATCTGTTCCAGCTGATTTTAGTAAAATTCTCACGTCTTCGTTTTAATGGAGGCGTTGTTTCGATACAAACAACAGTCATTAAGCGGGCCTCGTAGAACGATGTACACGTTCGCTGTTTAAAGTTTAGATCGTTTTGTAATGAGCAGGCTCTTCGCGAGATTAATCGCTTTTTCTTAGTATGCGAGTTCGGGAATGTTGAAAGACATACTATAATGCTAAGTGGATAGGGTTCCAATTCAAAAATATAGTGCATAAATAAATAAATACCAACAGCCACATACATAGTCCGGACCCTACACTAAGATCGAGTCTTGTGGCGTGGGTATCAGAAACTAGAAATTTTGCGGTCTCGCAAACACCCAGACCCCGAAACAAATACCTGCGGTTCACACAAATATTTGTTTCGGTGCGGGGATCGAACTCACGGTCCCTCGTTTCACAGTCGGCGTTTAGCCAACTGCGCCACGGAGACTGATAAGGTCACGCCTGTATCTTCATTTCGATACTACTCTTGTCAACGGCAGAATCATAACAACATACATACATGCATAAACACACGCCTTTTTTCCGGAAGGGGTAGGCAGAGGTGCTACCAGAACACCCACGTTTCGCCTTATATATTCCGTCCCACGATGTGATAGGGTGCGAGCCTATCGCCATATCGGGCACAAATTCCTGACTCCGGGCTGATAATGAAAAGAAAAATCCAATATCACTTTGCCCGACCCAGGATTCGAACCCGAGACCTCAGCTTTGTAATCGTACCGTAGTACCACTACGCCACCGAGGCAGTCGAGAATTATAACATATCAGAGAACTAGAAGTTAAGAAGTACAATAAAGGTATTTTTATTGCAATGATTGGCGAGACGAGCATGTCATTCGCCTGATGGTAAGCGATACGACTGCTCATGGACAGCAGCAAAACAATTACAAATCAATGCTTCTACTGAGCTCGCCATCCTGAGACATAAGATGTTAAGTCTCATTATGTTCAATAGTTACTCTGGCTATAATGTCCTTCAAACCGGAATGTTACAGTGCATTTACACTGCTGTTTGGCGGGAGAAAGAGACATTGCGGTGGTACCCAGGCGGCCTCTCACATATGAGAGACCTACCAACTTAACTCAAACTATGCAAAAAGTCATTGCTTTTGGACCAAAATCTTGATATCTTATTTCCTTTATCTTGTTTTTAGCCACGACTCAGCATGAGTGGGCAGGCTTGTCTTGAGTGATACCGCTGTCTCACGGAAGACCGGCAGGAAGCGTCAGCTTTGCTGTCGCGTTTCGTTCAGTATGACTGCTAGGGAAACCCCTTTCCTATTTCTATCCTATTTTCTTCCCGCTCCCCTCTCGATCTGATGCACGGTCTGGCAACACATCCATGATCCAGCGCTGTGGATTTTCATGGGCGGCAGTGTTCACTGACCATCAGGTGACCTACTTGCTCGTTTGCCGGACCTGTGCTATAAAAAAATCTGTCGCTTTTGAATAGAAACTAGGGTTGTACGAGCCTTTTGAATATTTAAACGAGGGACAAGCTGTAGGGACAAACACATTTCTATGGAGTTCTAGAAGCAGCTTGTGTACAAATAGTTTCGGCTACGCTTGCCATATCGATTAACGAGATACAATACAGACATATCTTATCTCAACCAGATCGATGGCACCTTAGGCAAGGGTCAGGTTAAAACTACCCTTTACCGACGAGAATGAATGAAGAGATTGATGAAAGTAGACGAAGCGAAATTAATATGTTAGGATCGAGCAAAGTGGAGATCCATGGTCTCTGCCTACCTATGGAATACAGGCGTGATGTTTATGTATGTATATCTTATCGATCTGGACTCTATTTGTCTGCACTACATACCTACCCACAAGTGAATTCACGCCCACTTTGTCTTAAAAATAGTAACCGAATCCGCGACCTTATTCACTGACAGTTTTAGAAACCAATTTTAGTTAAAGAATGTTTTGTCTTCTTCGATTTAACTGAATTCAACAGTCGTTCGAAAGAGACAAAACATTCGATAACTAAAACAAGTTTTAAAACTGTCTATGAATAAGGCCGTCAGAGTTTTCGTGTTGTCATAAGTTTTATACTAATACGCAAAATTATTTATTGAATAGCGCTAATTTTCTTTAGCATAGATTCTACACTGCCTCGGTGGCGCAGTTGTGCGATATGATTGCAACGCTGAAGTTTCGGGTTCGAATCCCGGGTCGGGCAAGTGATACGGGATTTTCCTATTAATTATAAGCTCGGAGTCAGAAATTTGTGCCCGATATGGCGATAGACTCGCGCCAACATCATGGGATAAAGCAAACCGAAATTTTGATGTCTTGATAGCATCTCTGCCTACCCCTTCTGTGAAAAAGGCGTGAGTTTATATATGTATTATAAATTCTACGGCTCTAACAACCCCAAATTTAATCGGACTTTCTAAAAATACGCGAACTGCGACCCGCGACAATTTAATAGGAACAGGGGTGGTTACTTTCATCCCGCCAGGTATTTATCAAAAAGATAACGAATATTAGACAAAAGCTTCTGGAAACATCCCCAATTGATCGCGAAACATTTTTCATCCCTTTGTTAAGTTTTTAATTAGAATAGCATTGTCTTGTTTTAATTTCAGTGTAATTGGAAAAGGTTGTAATGTTGTTAACGTCTGACGCGATTTTTGATTTAATTTTGTTAGTTCCACATAATGTACAAAGTTTAATTTATGTAAACTTTACTTAGTTTCCTTTATGTAAACTATGGAAACATTAACTCAAATGTTAACATTTTCTTTCAAAAACCTCTTCCTTTCAATTCTTATAACACGTTCTTCACATTCTGAAAGAGGTTCTTCATGACAGGACATCCTGCTTACATCAAAGCTGTAAAAAGGATGCTCAAGTTATGGAGGACAAAACAATGAAGTTAGATTTTCAAAGAAAATCCTCAAACGTGCACCTAGCCGTCCTACTGTCTGGGTGTTTGTGACACCGCAGTCTCTCGTAGCTCCTGATACCCACTACACACGACTCGATCTTAGTGTGGGGCTAGGACTATGTATGTGACTGTTGGGTGTATTTATTTATTTACGTACTATAATTTTGAATTGGAACGCTATTCAATGTATGTATGTATGTATTTGTGTATGTTTGTGTATATGTATTTATGTGTGTATATATATTTCTATATCTGTTATTCACGTATAAACTTTTGATAATCAAGTTTCTTGAATTTATGCGCCTACTAATTTTCTCTCTGCACCATCCAACGGTCGACTGGCAGAGAATGCCTCAGGCATTAAGTCCGGCTTTATACTTTGTATATAAAGCATAAATAAATAAATAAATAAATATTCACTTAGCATTATAGTATATCTTTCAAAATTCCCGAACTCCCATACTAAGCAAAAGCGATTAATCTCGCGAAGAGCCTGCTCATTACAAAACGATCTAAACTTTAAACAGCGAACATAGACATCGTTCTACGAGGCCCACTTAATGACTGTTATTTGTATCGAAATAACGCCTCCATTCAACAGTGTATTTATTTATTTTATTTACTGTTACACATACAATCACTCTCAATCGTACTCTCGATTGTAGAGCAGGCCCGTGCCCTGCAGTGAGTCGTATATGGGCTGATACAATACACTACAATCATGACACAAACAAGTCTTGCGCTGTCGTTGTCAGACATTACGAGGGACTCATAACAGACGCAACAGAAATCTGATTACATAAACATGATCTACATAAAATTCACGCCTTTATCCCAGAAGGGGTAGGCAGAGGTGCAACCAGGACACCCACGTTTCAACTTATGTGCTCCGTCCCACAATGTGATAGGGGGCGAGCCAATCGTCATTTCGGGCACAAATTTCTGAATCCGGGCCGATAATGAATAGGAAAATCCAATATCACTTTGCCCGGCCCGGAATTCGAACCCGAGACCTCAGCTTTGCGAGCATACCATAGTACAACAGCGCTACTGAGGCAGTAACTCTATTCGTGGGATTCTGTGCGAAAACCTATTCCTACTACTGTTTCACAGTCAGAAATCAAGTACGACCACCATAGATTTTTTTTATTGCATAGGTCGGGCAAACGAGCCAACAGGTCACCTGACGGTAAGTGATCACTGCCGCCCAAGACCATCCACAACGCTTGGTTCATTGATGTTTTGCCGTCCCTTAAAATCAGGAGCAGAGCGGATAGGAATTAGAATGGGAACAGTCTACAATCTAACTTACTGACGCTTCACGTCGATCTCCTGTGAGACAGTAATATCACCACGGAAGAGCCTGCCCATTCATGCTGAGTCATGACAGACAACAGCGTGACTCCACAACGTTTAAACCGTATCTTTAATAATTTTACTGTCAAATTTCTAAAGATTATGTAATAAAGAATTCATAAAAGTTATTGATACAAGAAGCGAACACCAGGTTCCTAAAAGGCTATAATTAATTCCGTTGTCCCCTTGTCTAGATGAACACACGTTATGAGGAAAATTCCAAATCCGGTGAAATTATTTCAGCAAAATCATTTCCAAGCACAAAATCGATGTAAAGAACTAGTGATTCTAACTGTCCCCAATTACGAGCCAAGTTCCAACAGTGTCGAACTCAGCCACCTCAGAAAGGAGGTCAGACCCCCAACAAATAAAACAAGACACGACGCGAAACTTTCCACCGTAATTAACCGACACAGGCGAATAACCGCCGAGCCGATTCAAATATGGCCACGTTTCAAACTTTTCTCCAACTTGTGTATTTAATGACGGTTAGGTTGTTTCGGCCTCTTGTTCGCGATGACCAGGGATGCATTTGAAGTGTCGTCGGGGGCTTAAATCAATTAAATTTAAAAAAAGTTGCCGTA
The DNA here is from genome assembly GCA_033459515.1 of Theretra japonica. Classification (NCBI taxonomy): domain Eukaryota; kingdom Metazoa; phylum Arthropoda; class Insecta; order Lepidoptera; family Sphingidae; genus Theretra; species Theretra japonica. Next base: position 6,051,464 of record CM065950.1, read on the forward strand.
CGTACATTTTTGAGTACTGGTAGCCGACGAGGTTGTATGAAGAGATTAATGATTAGTAATGACGCTAAAGAAGTATGGACTGTATCAATTTGCTCTCTAGTCTCTGCCTACCCAAATTGGACATAGACTTGAGTTTATGTATGCATGTAAAATAAATTTTGTAACATGACCATTATTAATTGTTCGTAACAATTGCCTGTTAATTAAAACCTCACTACTAATTCATGTACCCTCGATCAATATGAAGCCTCAGGCAAATTAAGTTACAATTCTCAAATACCTGGAAAATTCACACAAATATATTATAACATACTTTATAGCCAGCACACCTAAACCACAGCTAAAGCATCAAACTAAACTATGCAAAATATCGTAAAGAACCTAATATAAAAGGGGGTCAAACCCCCCACTATCACACCCAGTTCCACCCTGTCCATAATGTTTCCAGTTTTATTGGATTCGAGCACACCCGTTAATTAAACCAATCAGTAGGGTAATTCACGTAATTTTTTGACGCGCCGATCAAGTTGCGGTGCAGTTGCAATTAAGTTTACGTCTTAGTGCAAAATGGTATTCTTGTAATTGTTTAGCTGCGCGTAAACTGCACCTAAGCTATGCGTAAACTGCACGAGTTCTGCGCGTCAACTATACGTCAGTCGTATGCAAGAAGCTTACACGTGAATACCGATCAAGTTGCGATCTGAATCACGCACATAAAACACGCAGCAGTAGAATACGCTAAACCGCTCGCGTGACGCGGACTTGACGCGAGCGTATCTGACAGCGGTTGTCAAAATTACGAGAATACGAAAAGGTCTGTTTTGATCGAAACTTAACTGCAACTGCACTGCAACTGAACTTATTTAATTACGTGAATTACCCTTCTGAGAGTACACGCCGAATTTAATAAAAAAAAAGACGAGTGACATTTTGTCATCTCAATTGCTGACGGTGAAAAGTCGAACGGTATTCTGAGATATTTTATCGCTTAACTTGTAATATCAACCTTTTGTAACTCACGAATTATCTGTAACAAAAATTTATTAGGTATTTTTGCTTTATTAAATTATATATTGAAGTAATGAAGTTTATTTATTGCTCAATTTCGTTGAAGATTTAGCCTTTAGTACACTTTGATTGTCCTCTTTTCTTTCTTTTTTTTCGTGTGTCCATGTTCTGTAAAAAATTGCCTAAAGCGAGAAAACAGCGGTTTTGTTTATTATTTAAAATATTATTTTACAACTGTGATATACAAACATTACAAAACAGTAATAAAAATGTACAAAAGACGGTCTTATCACTCGTTTAGTAGTACAAATGGCGACTTGTACTTATTGTAAATCTGGATGAAAAGCACGCATTTTCCAAAACGACATTGAATCATTCTGTTACAAGTTCAAAGAAGTCAATTTGCTAACCTCATTAAAATATAGGATATACAAACAATATTTTATTTCTTCGTAATGCCTTCTTTATTTAAGATCCCTGTGATATACCATGACTATGCTTTGAAATTATCAGGCAAAATAACTTGTTAAGTTAACATAAATTGCTAAAACAATCCATCGTTTAGCATGGTCGTTGTCAGATAAAAATGCACCCTGTGTTACGCGTCTGATGGAAGAGAATCAATTGAAACTTCTTATACAAGTAATGAGTTTAAGCGCTGAAATTGAACATACTCGTACATCATCAATCTAAGGACAGCTTAAGCGCTGCATTTGAACATACAACTTCAATCTAGGAGTTAAAACACATCATTGGAACATACATCAATTTAGAAACCTGTGAACTCCTCACATCATTGACAATCTCCGTGGCGCACTTGGTTATACGCTGGCTGTAAAAGGAAAGGCCACGGATTCCATCGCAGCGCCGAAACAAATATTTCTATGAATCGCAGGTATTTGTTTGTTGCAGGTCTGGGTGGTTGTGAGACCGCAAAGTCTCTCGTAGTTTCTGATACACGACATAAGACTCGATCTTGGTGTGGGGTCAGGACTATGTATGTGACTGTTGGGTGTATTTATTTAAATTATCACAATTTAGTTTGTTTTCCGCCGCAGTCGGATAAAAATAACCATAAGTTACAAATAGGAAACCGGTTGGAATCGGGTTGAATAGACACTCCATCACAGCTACGTAGAGGGTAACCCTTATCCGTATAATGTAAGGGCGGAAATATGTATGCGTTTACTAAGAGCGGCGTAAGCAGGAAAATTCTACTGTAGACGTGTTGGTTACGTCATCGGTACGTTCCGTTTAACGCAGTCAACTATATTTATTCGATTATGTTTTTCTATTGCAGCGGTCTCAAAAAAATCAAACGGAAAAATCCTTAGTTTTAAAATTGAAATAATCAAGGGACTGTATGTATAGGCGGTGGTCTCTACCTAGAACTGATGGCAACTAAACCAGCGCAGATATTTTTTAGTTTTAATTTATCTAGACTGCACTACAATTACTATCACGCGTATAATACGTTATGTTGGTATACAAAAAAATAATTTATATCTCCCTTCACAACGCCGGGGACAGAAGCAAGTGGAGACAGCTCGTCCGAGAGAAAGTGATATAGAAGGGAGGTCACAACTCTCAGTACTGAGGACGACAAGGGCGCATGAAGGAGGATCAGCCCATTTACGCCCCACTGTAGGGAACGGGCCTCTTCCACAATCGAGAGGACTTAGGGCATATAGTCCAGCACACCGGCTTAAAGCGGCTTGGCTGACTTCACATGCCATAGAAATTCTTACAAATCGCTATGGTATGCAGGTGTCCTCACGATGGTTTTCTTCACCGTTATAGTAACCGACCTTCATCCAGGCAGCCCTGATAACCTTTGTGGGTAGACGTCCATAGCTTTCTTCATTATAAAAAATAAATAAAATAAGTACACCCAACAGTCACATACATAGTCTTGACCACACACTGAGATCGAGTCTTGTGTCGTGGGTATCAGAAGCTACGAGAGACTTTTTCGGTCTCACAAACACCCAGACCCAACACAAATATTTGTGGGCCACACAAACATTTGTGATGGTGCGGGGATCGAACCCGCGGCCTCTCGTTTCAGTCGGCGTCTAACCAACTACGCCACGGAGGCTGTCATTATGTATTATGAAGGTATAATTTTCATAGACCGCCTTTGTACTAACAAGGGGAACCAATTAACCTATTTTTCGATAACGAGGGATATTCCTGGTAAAAATCCTTTATCTAAAATGCTGGATCGGTGTTTTATTTTATATAGAAATGGGAAAATTATGAGGAATTCACTAATTTTCGTTATCTAGCCGGTGCCAGGGAAGCTTTCTTGCTTAATTTTTTTTGGCATCCTCGATTTTGACTACGGTTACATTTTTGATATTTATCATCTTGATAGTTTTCAGAGACGGAACTTGGACTTCCTGTGGCTGAAGAGAGGGAAAGAGAATTTTCAGGGTCATGTGTGTATTGATAGTCTATCACCACGCACTATAACGGTGAAGGAAAACATCGTAAGAAAACTTGCAATCTATAGCGATTTGTAAAAAAATATATGGTATGCCAAAGTTTGCCAACCCACACTAGGCGAGCGTAGTGGACCATACCTAACCCCTTTCAATCGTACTCTCGATTGTAGAGGAGGCCCGTGCCCTGCAGTGGGACGTATATTGACTGATACAGTACAGTACATAGTTTCCGTGGTGCATTTGGTTTGGAATAGCCTGGCACACAAGAGGCCGTGGGTTGGGTTACGCACTGAGAGAAATGCTTGTATGACCTGTACATACTAGTTTTAAACGTAGATGTAGAGAGTTTTTAATGGTTTTCCACACCTACGATGCGATATCATTCCATTAATAAAACTCGATTATATTTTTACTGAATACTTAAGACACGGAAAAGCATTTATAAAACTAATAACATTAACTCTTCTTCTTGCAACCTTTCGATTCAAGCGACATAAAAAAGCAAGCAAAACCACAGCATGACGTAAGTTCTAAAGTATTATATAACAAGGGATGTTATCAAGGGGAGGCTGCTCTATTTACAACCCCAAGTATATTTTTCGCAAAGAAATATCTGAATGTGGGCCTCGAATAGGCGGGCTTATAAAAATCATTGTTGCGCCCGACATTCTCGCTCCAAGTATTTCGTCGACAAATGAAAGAAATGTTCATGATTTTAAATGGTTTTTTGTGGAATAACTTCTCGGGTGCCTTGTGCTGTAAAAGTTTGCTATTTTATTTTATTCAGAGACAGACTGCCTCGGTAGCGCAGTTTTAAAGTACTGCAAGGCTGAGGTCTTGTCTTCCAATCCCGCGTCGGGCAAAGTGATATTGGATTTTTCTTTCATTATCAGCCCGGAGTCAGTGCCCGATATGGCGATAGGCTCGCCCCCTATCACATCACGAACGAACGAAACATACAAGGTGAAACGTAGGTGTCTTGGTTGCACCTATACTTACCCCTTCTGGGGAAAAGGCGTGTGTTTATGTATGGTCAGATATTTTAAAAATTCACCTAATTTTAAGTGCATTGGAATACAAATTGAATATCCACCTCCCTGTTCATAATAGGATATACAACTGGTGCTAGGTCTCTAATATGTGAGAGATCGCCTGGGTAGGTACCACCACAATCGCTATTGCTCCCGCCAAACAGCAGTATAAATGCACTGTTGTGTCCCGTCTTGAAGGACATTGCAGCCAGAGTAACTATTGAACATAATGAGACTTAACATCTTATGTCTCAGGATGGCGAGCGCAGTGGAATGCTAAGCATTGTTTTGTATTCATGGTGTTGTTTGGTTTTGGTTTTATATGGCCAAACCTCTCTCAATCATATCCTCGACTGTAGAGGAGGCCCGTGCCCTGCAGTGGGACGTATATGGGCTGATACAGAATTTTGACTGATATAAAATAGTGAAGCTAACCACTCGTTTTATTTTTAATGAAAAGGTACTACCCTAGCCAAGCTGGCCTATAGATAGTCTTACATCTTAGCTCAATCAACTGTAAAATTGGATTTTAATCTTATGGCTCGGTCTAGTCGTCACAGCTGGTTATGATAGAAACTTCTGATGCTGCGATTGGATCCTATCGATTGCTTTGTACACTTAGCTCTTAAATAGATCGTAAAGCTTGAAGACCTTCTCAGTTTGAGCAATTATGCTTGAGCAAGTGTTTGGTGGTGTGCGTGTGCAAAGTGCGTGGTGGCCTGTTGGTAAGGGACCAGACGTGGCTGCCTACATGTTCACGGTGGTCGCGGGTTCAAATCCCAGGGCACACCTCTGACTTTTCGGAGTCATGTGTGTATTGATAGTCAATCACCACGCACTATAACGGTGAAGGAAAACATCGTGAGGAAACCTGCATACCATAGCGATTTGTATAAATTTCTATGGTATGTAAAAGTCTGCCAACACGCACTGGGCCAGCGTGGTGGACTATATGGCCTAACCACTCTCAATCGTACTCTCGATTGTAGAGGAGGCTCGTGCCCTGCAGTGGGTCGTGTATGGGCTGATACAATACAATACAGTAAGTGTTTGGATTTTGAAAACTATTTTTTATTAAATGTTGTTTATGATACATTCTTTTCTTATGAGATTATAACTTTTTTTAAATAAAGGACGACCTAATAAAGGTCATAAATTAAATAAATAAATAAATTAATAATACACCCAACAGTCACGTAATATATTAAGTCTTGTGTCGTGGATATCAGAAACTACGAGAGACTTTTCGTTCTCACCCGAGACAAATACTTGTGGGCTTCACAAATATTTGTCTCGGTGCGGGGATCGAACCCGCGGCGTCTCGTTTCACAGCCGCCGTCTAACCAACTGCGCCACGGAGGCTGGCATAAGAAGTCACTTAATTCAAACCGCTTACTTTAGGTTTCTATAAATAAAAATAATATCCATTATAACAGCTCACATAATAGATCCCATTTAAATGTAATAATGATTTGATCCGTGGTGCTTTACAGCTGGCTTCTCTGGCTGTAAAAGTATTTTTGCGAGGTTATTTACCTCTTTAGTTCATTGTTTTTGTCACCCGCTTTGTTACGGAGGGAAGTGGACAATAATGTATGTCCAACTCTTTCTATTAATTTAATTTTTATTGATTTCATTACGGGTTAAAGACAAGTTAGACATTTCCGGAGACTCGCTGAGCTTCAATGCTCAGTGTCATTACAACGCGTGTTGTTGATCCTGGCTTACAGGAGTTGCAGTGGTGGGTGTGAGGGCGGGACAGTCTCCAAAGGTCCCTATAAAATTCTTGGGGTAGACCTACATATATAAGACCACTACTGAGTTTTTATATAGCCGATGATAATGGTAAAAATTGATTTTGATTCTTTTACAAATTTTGAAGTATTTTTCACTCATATCGATCATGTAGTTCAATAACTTAAAGACTCAATCCTACTGTATGCTATATGTCTTAACCTTGAAACAGATAAGTCGATCGTACTGAGAGGGTCGTGGGAGGGAAGGATCGACGACGAACTCTCGATTCAAGTGCATGAAGAGTGCGTGGGATTACAGGGTTACCATTCTTTACGTAAAAAATAGGACAAATAGGCCCCATTTACTCGGAAGAACGAAGGAAGGATGGGAAGAGGAAGGGTGGGGTACTAGTTTAACGGCACAGGCAGAGCTTAAGCTAATAAACTTTATTATTATCAGGCATAGAGATCATAGATGTAACTCTTCTTTGACAATTTTCTTCATTATAAAGCCCCATTTACACGGACAGAGTTTCTTGCGGCGAGACTCGTGTGCGATTATCGTATGACATAACCGCCATAGATTATGGTGTTGTGACAAATGTTTACACGATGCAACTTTTATGTCGTTACGATAATCGTATCTTCGAGGCGATGAACTGTCCCCGTAAAAATGGGGCTTTAATCTTTACAGGGATAGCAGAGTTTGGTTTGAAGATGAAGTGTGAAAATAAAGTGCTTATCACCTCGAGGATACAAACTTAATTGTGTTAAAAACACAATTCATTGTGTTAAACTTTCTTGTTTTATTCTTTCATAATCTTTGCATTCTCCACTTTTTCTTGACAGTTTCACAAAACATAGACAAGATGTTGCCAACAATTGTTTTTAGACTCCAAAATATTTTTTTATTGTAAACCCATTTTATTATACATTTTTCCCGAAGGACGCCGTAGTCTACACACTTTAAAATACTTTAATAATATTAAAAAATAGTTTGAAACAGTGTGTAAAAACAAAAGTTATAATTGGAAGCCTCCTGCCTCTGGCTGTCTTCCAGACAACCTTTCTAAACTGGGAATCATTAGACGTAATTTTTTTCAAGTGCAAAATATTTTTTATTATAATAATATATTATATTACTTTATTTTTAATGTTTTACCACTATCGTATATTACCCAATGAATGTTGTACACACCTCTAATAGGCATGTGCATCATAATTTTTCTTTTGTAAGTGTTTTTGTAAATTTGTAATGCATTAGTTTTTGTGTCTTTTTTAACAGTGACAGCCTGCCAGACAGACAGTGTGACAACCTCCGTGGCGCAGTTGGTTAGACGCCGCCTTTGAAACGAGAGGCCGCGGGTTCGATCCCCGCACCGAGACAAATATTTGTAAGACCCGCAAGTATTTGTCTCAATTCTGGGTATTTGTGGGACCGAAAAGTCTCTCGTAGCTTCTGATACCCACGACACAAGACTTAATTGATCTTAATGTGGGGTCAGGACTATGTATGTGACTGTTGGGTGTATTTATTTTTTATTATATAAATAAATTTTATACGAGAAAGTATTGGTTGTGATCTCACTAACTTAGTACAAGGGTATAAGGGTTGTAAGTTTTTTGTACAATAGGTCCGGCAAACGAGCAAACAGGTCACTTGATCGTAAGTGATCTGCCGCCCATGAACATTCACAACGCTTGTATTAATGATAGATGTGTAGACGGCCCAAAATAGTTCTGAAGTTCGATTTTCAGGTCGAAAAATCAATTTTAACGAGGTTCAGCTTTGAATAGAATTTACTTGATGTCATCATTCATATAATCAAAGTCATAGTGAAGCTTACAAATGTATCGTGTTTCGGGCTGAAACCACAATTTTTCTCCGCGGGAACTTTATTAACCGTCTTCAAAAATAGGAGGAGATTCTGAATTCGTCGGAATCTTTTTTGGATTAAATAATTGATTTCATTTACCTACACGGACCAGGCTGGCAACAAGCTGGGTTCCCGCGAATGGCAGGAGAAAACGCGGCAGACCGAAGATGCGGTGGAAAGACGAGTTGTATACATAATGGCAAGAGCTCGCCGTGGACAGGGTCAAGTGGGGTAATAAAGGGGAGCCTTTGCCCAACAGTGGGACACAATGTAGCCTAAAAAAGAAAAAATACCATCATACATTACAGTTACTTTATTGTGCAAATATAAATAAGCAAGCAATAATTAATTATTAACACACACGAAGTAGAATTCAAAGGCCTTGATGCCTTTTTTATGAGGAGGCGGACGAGCATACGGTTCAGCTGATGGCAAATGATCACCACCGCTCATCAGACACCATAGGGCATAGAGATGCGTTGCCGGCCTTTAAGGTGGGAATACGCTCTTTATTTCAAGGTCACCAGGTCGTTTCTGTCGTGTCAGTCCAGAAATGCTGCATTTAACAATTGGCCTTCCGTTCGAAATTCAACGTTTAAATTGTCAGTCGAGCCTAGGCTAGTGGTCAAAGCTTTAGTTCCTAATTCAGTATTAATTTAGACTAAAATCTAAAATAGGTCAAGTGTTTAAGCGTTGATATTATCGTCCGTGAAAGCCCGACAATGGACAAGGGAACAATATCACGAAATCCCTTTGATAATAGTTTGGTTTATTAAACGGAAACCGGTTGAATTTGAGGGCTTTGTTGAAAGGGATAGAGAGGGATTGTCTATCTGATTTTCAAACTTGTTTGTAAACGACAGAGATGGCTGTATTCGGCAGTGGAAGTCCCTGCAGATGAAAAGAGATAGAGAAAAACTCTTATACAACTGGTGAATATGTCATGCCGTTGGCAGTCAGATTTCCATTAGAAATCATTTAATATGCAACGGTATTGCCATTTGATTTTTTAATACATATGTTATCATGAGAATAGTGAGATTATCTTCTCATTTAATTTAGATAAGCCTGGAAATTAGACTTTCTTCAAACTGTGTACCATAATCCCACGAATAAAAAATAAAAAAATCGCACAAAAGGTAAGCCGGTGTGAATCGAGTTGTATATACGTCTGCCTCTATTTTAAGCTGCTTTTTTACAGCAATAACATTAGCAAATTACTCACGGATCACCTAATCTTCTATACATATAGTAAATCTGTAACCGAACGTCTGCATATGGAAGATTAATGAGATAAACTGATATGGGGGGACTATATTAACGTAATAGAACCCAAAACAATGAGTTTTGTCTGTTTGTCTGTTTTTTTGTGCTGCTATGCACGGGGAACTCAAAAACTGCTTAATGGATTTCAATGTTGCTATAGAAGTAGCCGACAACCTGGAGTAACACTTAGGATACTTTTCATCCCGAAAAATGTAGTGTGCCCGTGGGATGAGTGATGATTGTTACTTTTTGTACTCAAATGGATGGATTACATATCTTGAGTGAGAATGAGACGGGACAGTGCGGGATATAACGAGACAGGTTGGGATTTTTTTTATAAAGATAACCACGCAAACGGAATTGCGGGCAGAAGCTAGTAGCAAATAAAACCGTCCCAAATCACCCATACCTTCCACTTACATGCATTCTATCTCAATTCTAGAGCCTTCAATATTCTCACCGCAACAAACGGAATGATCAAGCTGTTACGTCACTCAGTGTGCTCAGAATTAGTAGCATCACGTTGATTCAGCCGGTTTATGCTGTAAACAATATTGGCACAATTGCTTGGTATTTATTGGTATTGTATTATGGAGACTGTCCCGCCCTCACACCCACCACTGCATCCTCTAATCCAGGATCAACAGAGGCACGCATTGTAATGAAATCGAGCATTGAAACGATTAATGACAGCAACACGCATTGTAATGACACTGAGCATTGAAACTCAGCGAGTCTCCGGGAATGTCTAACTTGTCTTTAACCCGCAACGAAATCAATCAAGTTAAATTAAAAGGAGGAGTTGGAAATAAATTATTGTCCACGTATATTGTATTCCGTATCAGCCCATACTAGACCCACTGCAGGGCACGAGCCTCCTCTACAATCGAGACTACGATTGAGAGTGGTTAGGCCATATAGTCCACCACGCTGGCCTTATGCGGGTGGCGGAATTTAACATACCATAGAAATTTATAAACATCGCTATGGTATGCAGGTTTCCTCACCATGTTTTCCTTCACCGCTATAGTGCTATATGTATTGTATTACTTGTCTTAAATAAAAAAATTGTATTTGTATTTAATTCTATTTAATAGAAGATATAAATCAGTGGAAAGTTAGGAATTCTACTGGTAGGTCTCTCAGATGTGAGAGGCCGCCTGAGTACCTACGTTAATGTCTATTTCTCCCGCCAAACAGCAGTGTATACGCATTTTAGTGTTCTGTTCTGAAGGACGTTGTAGCCAGAGTAACTACTGGACATAATGAGACTTAACACCTTACGATATTCCAAACAAAAATTCTAAATATCATTGTTTTGGATTCTATTACGTTAATACAGTTCCCTCATATTAGTTTTTCTCGTGTATCTTCCACGTACAGACATCAATCGGTTACTAATTTATTATACGCATCGATATGTACATAATACATACACAATAACATACAGTAAAATATACGATGACCTAAATTCCCCACATAATGTTATGAGTGATAAATAAAGCCCGGAAAAGCTCCGGAAAAAGGAAAACATTTCCCCGAAGCGGTGCCAGTTTCCCTCTTGTATCCTTTAATTGCCAGGAGTTTAATTAAGTTACCCCTTAATCCGGCTCTAATAATAACTTACTAATGTGTTCAGTTGAAGTCGCATTTATATAAAAATGTCATTTTAGTTTATTGTTATTTCAGTACATACATACATACATAAACACACGCCTTTTTCCCAGAAGGGGTAGGCAGAGGTGCTACCAGAACACCCACGTTTCCCACGTCCACGTCCCACGTGTCCCACGATGTGATAGGGGGCGAGCCTATCGCATTCATTATTCGTTATTTCAGTCATATAAAATAATAAAAAAATCAGTGCTGTATTTTTTGCTGGGTAGCAATGATGGGGTACTGTATCAGCCCATATACGTCTCACTACAGGGCACGGGCCTCCTCTACAATTGAGTATACGATTGAGAGGGGTTAGGCCAAATGTTCTATATCACCGGGTGTAAATTAAAATTTGTATATATTTTTTATGTATAATTTATTTTACTATTCTACATGACCTAACCACTCATAATTGATTCCCTCGATTGTAGAATAGGCCCGTGCCCAGCAGTGGGACGTATATGGGCTAATAAAACAATAAAAAAAAAAATTTTACACATCATTTATTTTTACAAATTCAAAACATGTTGATAATGTCGCTTTATAAAATCAGCCAGTACACCCAATGTTGTGGCTTGGAGTACGAATAGGTATGTATATAAGCCCTATTTATCAATCCAACAATTCCTGTCCATCCAAAGGTTGGCAGGAAGAAATCGCTCAATGCGATATGGCCACCCATTGTACTACTTTAAGTTTATTTCTTTATTTAATTATTATGTAACTTGAGAGTACAATAAAGAGTATAAATAAATATATAAAAATAATAGGTATATAAAACTCTACCATGCCGCTGCAGATAAATTTGTGGTAAAAATTATGGGGTATCAATTTCCTTTTAATCTAACAGCCTTAGACTGCCCTCTCGTTTTCCTATTTGTAACCGTACAATGGTTGCCTGGAAGAAATTGCCTAGTGTGTTATGGCCGCCATTATTATTATGTTAATTTATTTATTTATTGAATTCACGTTCCCCAACAGTATATACATTAAAAACAGATTAATAATTTTACTACAGTTACAATTGTTAATTTTATTGTCTATGCAGACATCATTTTAGCATTTTTTATATTATTGATACCAATAGGATGATAAGTGCTTAACAAAATAAAAAAAAAATGTTAAATTATTGATTTTATTTTATTTATTCATATTCAAAGGAATGTGTACAATGTTTTTGTGAACGCTAGGAATATCCGAAACGATTATCTCACTTCAGCGGGCACAACAAACCGAATATTTATTGGAGTAGAAAAGATTTATTCATACTTGCTGGTGACGTCGTAACTAGAATTTAATTCAGATGATGTTTAAAGAATGACTTATGGATTTGACAATGAATGAACACTAAATCTGTCGGCCAGCGACACAAGCCGCCGACACAACCCGCCGGCCTGTAAAAAAAGCATCATGTCGGCGACAAACGCCCGCACGTGTTGCCCGCCGACATTACAGTTCTACAACGCAAGCGCACTAGCGCACAAAGTTACCTATACTCGTACAAAGTATCACATCTTAATAAATGTCTAAATGGTAAGGATTTTATTTCTATTTTATTACGTCATTCCCCCTCTTAAAACAAACTTGTATCTAGTCTAAACAACCTCCCGACCCACGAAGTACCTCCCCCTACCTCCCCCACTCTCCTTACTCCCCACTCTCCCTTTCCTCCAGTAAACAGTCGTAAACTTTAGTATAGTTCTCGAGGGGATTCGGAGAATCTGTGAGATAATAGGAATCCTAAGTTTTAAATGGCTTTTGAACAAGTTTTATTTAATATTGAGCTTTATTGCGGGGGTGTTAAAGGCTGTAATAACGTGTTTATATGTAAAGTGTGCAGCCCACTGCTCGGCATGTGTTACGTCTATGATAATCGTCAGGAATAGTCCACCATGCTGGTCTAGTGAAGGTTGGTGGGTTTGTCATATTTTTGAAATTCTTGATATTTTTTTCCTTTTTTTTAGCATGGGGAAAATTATCTCGGATCCCTGTTTACCTTCGGGTTGGTAGCCAAGATATACCAGATTCCTACCAGCTAAAAACCCCATGACTTCCTTCAGCACAAATAGGAGTATGTATATGTCGCAGATTCGAATGGATTGCCATCTAAATGGTCTTCGTTGCCGTCCGACATGTTGACTCTTATTAATTAATCACATTCGGCGCTGTTCCGGCCAAGATTCACGATAGAAAGCTATTAAAGCATTCACAGATTTGACGGATTCCTCGAGGTTGCCATTGGCCACCGGTAACTTCTATCGATCCATCCATCAGCCAAAGGAAATCCACTTCTGAACATAGGCCTCTCCCAATGATTTCCACAGTGACCTGTTGGAGGCAGCCTGCATCCAGCGACGTCCCGCGACCTTTACCAGGTCGTCTGACCACCTAGTGGGTGGACGTCCCACGCTGCGCTTTCCGCTTCGTGGCCTCCATTCGAGAACTTTTTGGCCCCATCGGCCATCAGTTCTCCGTGCTATGTGCCCCCGGTAACTTACAAGACTTCAATTATTTCGGACTGTGTTGCCATTTCAATAAAATAAGACCCCTGTGTAATCTCTAACATATATTATATGTCTTGAGGCCCGCTAGAGACTGGACGCATAAAGCAGCAGACTGGGCTCTGTGGCGTAACCGGAGAGGCTTATGTCCAGCGGTGGACTGCAACGGGCTCATGATGATGATATATGTCGTAGGTACGCAGTTCTTCACCTTTATTCTTTCACCGTTAAAGTGACTATACAAGTATAATTTACAACTAATCTATTATTCAAGGGTTGGAAAGTCTAGGCATTTTTTAATCCCGAAAAAAACTTCTCATGTTCCTTGACAGCCTCCGTGGCATAGTTGGTTCGACGGGGACTGTGAAACGAGGGGCCACGTTCGATCCCCGCACCAACACAAATGTTGGTGTGGCCTACAAATATTTTTGTCGGGTCTGGGTGTTTGCAAGACCGAAAAGTCTTTTGTAGCTCTTGATACCCACTCCACAAGACTCGATCTTAGTGTGGGTTCAGGACTATGTATGTGACTGTTGGGTGTATTTATTATTATATATTATACATACATGCATAATCGTCACGCCTGTATCCTATAGGGGTAGACAGAGACTATGCATCGCCACTTTACTAGATCCTGACATACAACTTTCGCTTCATCCACTTTCATCAATCTCTTCATGTATGCATGCATGCATGCTCGTCGGTTCAGGTTACTTTTGACCTGACCCTTGCTGAGGGTATCACCGATTTGGATGGTGTAGGTTCGGTGAGGTCGACCCCTACCGACTCTTCCATCCATTATTCATCTTATTTATTATGTACATACCATATAACTTATAACATATAAAAAATCCAACCACACAGCATAAGTAAAAGCCGACTTACAAAGGCCTGGTTTATATTTCACCGTAAAAAAGCTTTAATAAGCTCAGCGCAACTTACGAGTAAAGTTACTGCGGGTAAGCTCACAAACGTCTGAACACGTGGAAAATAATTTTCCTTGCAAGCGCTTGACGCGTTCCGCTTAAAGCGCTTAAAGGTTTATTTACAGCTGTTTTTATAAGCTCGTATTTAACGTCAATGTTTAACTCCTATGTTGGATTACGTCATTAGGCCAACAATTGAAACTGAAAAAATATATAATAATACACCCAAGCCATATACTATATCATTACTGGACATAATGAGACTTAACACCTTATATCTCATGATGCCGAGCATCATTCAAATAAATAAATTAAATTAAATATAAATAAATAAATAGTGAATGGTGAGACGAGCATCCCACTCGCCTGATGGTAAGCGACACGACCGCTCACGGACAGAAGCAAAACCAAACAATATCATCAATAAAAAGCAATGCCTGGCATTCCACTGCGCTCGCCATCCTGAGACACAAGATGTTAAGTCTCACTATGTCTAGTAGTTACTCCGGCTACAATTCCCTTCAAACCGGAACACAATAGTGCATTTACATGTTTTTACGGGAGAAAACCTAGATGTAAGGCGTAACCCCTACCTGTATGGCGTAACCCCTCTCAATAGTACTCCCAATTGTAGAAGAAGCCCGTGCCCTGCAGTGGGACGTGTATGGGCTGATACAGATATCGACATAGCAACCATACTGTAATCTGTATCAGCCCATATACGTCCCACTGCTGGGCACGGGCCTACTCTACAATCGAGAGAATCGATTGAAAGTGGTTAGGCCATATAGTCCTCCACGCTGGCCTAGTGCGGGTTGGCGAACTTACATACCGTAGAAATTCTTTACATCGATACTATATGCAGGTTTCCTCACGATGTTTTCCTTCACCGTTAAAGTGCGTGGTGATTGACTATCAATACACACATAACTCGTAAAGTCAGAGGTGTGCCCTGGGATTTGAACTCGCGACCACCATGAACATGTAGGCGGCCTCGTCTGGTCCATTTACCAACAGGCCACCACGCACTTACAGCAACCATGCGCAATGGTCTAAAAACCCATAACAGTCACACAACTAGCGAAATTATGTAGCGTTTGAGAACACCGGACACCCTGTGTATCTGGTTCCGAACAAAATAATTTATCGTCGATATAATTAATTGTCAAACGGGATATTTGCATGTCTACATATCTAAGGATCTGTGCTTGGTTATTTCCAATTTGTGTTTACAAAACGCAAACGATGAACAGTTCTAAATATTTTAAACTGAAATTAAGTTACACAAGAAAGTATATATACATAGTATCTGTATCAGCCTTCTGTATCTGTACTTCCCACTGCAGGCCAGCTTCCTCTGTAATCGAGAGTACGATCGAAAGGGGTTAGGCCATTTAGGCCACTACTTTAGCCATAGTAGTTAATTAAATAATTAAAAATTGTGATTTAACATCTAATGCTTCAATTAAATGTAAACCTGTGTAATCAGTGCAGTGCATTGCCATGTTGTATAAAAATTAATAATTTGTGAGTAAATTGCTCTAGATAATTAGAAGTCTTACCATAAGATAAGAGACTAGTTCGTCTTGTCATTTTAGTCTTTATATATTTTTTTTATTTTAAGTAAAAACTGCTATTAAATCCAAGGAGACAGCACGCGCGTATTGGCCTACAAACGAGCGTACTCCACCTTAAAGGCCGGCAACACATCTCCATGCCCTATGGTGTTGCAGATGTTCATGGGTGGCGGTGATCAGGTGAACCGTAGACTCGTTTACGCCCTATGATAAATAAAAAAAAAACAAAAAATGCAAATCATGAGATCCTGGTACTGATAAGGAGACACACTAATTATTGTATTATCATCGGCTCTTGATTATTATGTTTTTCAAATTAATCTAAGTAACAATCGATTGTAAGTGCTAGAAAATCTACTTCAAAGATTTCGTAACATACATACAGTTGAAGCTAATACAACCGTGTTAAAAAGAAATAGTTGTTAGATTTACATAAATGTATATATACTTATTACGAAACCAACGATCTGTTTATCTCATCACCGTCATCAATAAAAAGGCTGCCATCAATTTCCCTCAAATCCACAGGATGTAACAAACGACAGACAAATCGTGGACATTTCAGGAGGATCTCGGATACCGTGGGCTCAATAGTTCCAAATAAAAATGTCGAGCGCTCACGAGCGGCGCTGTGAATCCGATCCGATGGCCGAAACGCTATTGACCCAGAAAGGCAAGTTGGCAAACTTCAGCGCGGAACGGCGATCATCGCCCCGTTTGCGATTTTTTGTGGTGAGTGAAATGTATATTAAAAATACAATTGATGTCTAAGCACATATATAAACGTAAACTCACGCCTTTTCCAACAAGGGGTAGAAAGGGTGCTAGTAAAACACCAACGTTTCACCTTGCGTGTTCCGTCCCACGATGTGATAGGGAGTGACCACCGCCATATTGGGCACAAATTCCTAATTCCAGCTAGATAATTAAAAGAAAAATCCACTATAACTTTGCCCAACCCGGGATTCAAACCCGAAACCTCAGCGTTGTAATCGTAAAGTACAACTACTCCACCGAGGCAGTTGTTGGGTTTTAAACTACTTTTTTGTTAAATAAGGCCGGAAAAAGAGCAGAAATTATAGTGATTGATTACCGTCCATGAACAACTACAGCACTTGAATATAGATGCCTTTCCGGCCTTTAAAATGAGAGGAGTGGTGAGGGGCGTGAGCAGGAAGGGATATTATGATTTTGGTAACCATTCGGTGTATCGGTTTCGCAGCTCTGACATGAAAAAATTATGTTTAATGTCATAGCTGAGTTTTATAATTCTTATTAACAGATATTTACAATCCTCCCCCAACATTAACTAAATTTGAAGTTCTAGCTTCTCTCTCTTTCTCTCTATCTGTCTTCAGCCACAGGAAGTCGACTGCTGAACAGAGGCCTCCCTCAAGGCTCCACATCGACCTGTTGGAAACGGCCTGCATCCAAAGTCCTAGCTTATTTTAAGTTATTTAAAAAGGCTCTATTATTACCCAACCATTATTATTTGTTTAGTAAAAGCTTAAATTATAATTCACTTGTTTAAAACTCTACTAATTCCTTATTACTATAACACAAAAACTCTACCAAATTAATCAGACACAAAATTCAGAAAATACAATATTAATTTACTATTCGCTCAAATTAAAGCACTCAAGACTCTACCAAATACCCAAGAACTCTACCCCGACGAGTCAATAAAACTAAATTTTCACAAAATACGTCTCAATTCAATTACTCGTAACGCGATACGTAGAGATCCCTAAGATGTTGATAGAGCCATGTAGAGACGTGTAGACGTCCAAATATCCGCTGACCTAATTTACCGCCAATCGTGATTGATGGTGGGCCGAGGGAATTTCGGCTGATAACAAACTCTATTCTAATTCTAAAGCTTTCTCCGGAAAAGTCGGTGGGAAAACCTTATTACATATGTTAGCGGTGTTTATGTCTGAATTAAAGGATGAAAAGCCTATAAGTCGAACATATCCTTTAAGGAAAATAGCCCAAAACTCGTCTTATAAAGCTGAAGATTTTGGGAAATCAGAATAACTTCACCTCCCTTATCTCACTATCAATTTAGAGAAGACGACAACTCATCTACCATTTTCAAGTATATATAATTACACTCAATAGTCACATACATAGTCCTGAACCCATACTAACATCGAGTCTTATGTCGTGGGTATCAGAAATTACAAGAGACTTTACGATCTCACAAACACCTAGATCGGAGACAAATACTTGTGGATCATTCAACATTAATTAAGGACGATTGCACTGACGTACCCCTTTTGACCTTCTACGAACCATAAGGAGAACCCAATGGATGTAATCACTAGTCAAAGAGGGTTAACAACTGGTGGTTTTCTTTTATACAGTAACTCCGGCAAACGAGCAAACAGGTCACCTGATGGTAGCACACACAACACTACATGTATGTGTTGCATTGTATTGTATTGTATCAGCCCATATACGACCCACTGCAGGGCACGGGCCTCCTCTACAATCGAGAGTACGATTGAGAGTGGTTAGGCCATATAGTCCACCACGCTGGCCTAGTGCGGGTTGGCGGACTTTCACATACCATAGAAATTTATACAAATCGCTATGGTATGCAGGTTTCCTCACGATGTTTTCCTTCACCGTTATAGTATGTGTTGCCAGCCCATAAAATCAGGAGGGGAGCGGCAAAGAAAAACAATGGAAAGAGAAAATGGGCAACTGGCAATCTCTCTCTCTCTCTCAGCCATAAGAAGTCCACTGTTGAACATAGACCCCCCCCCCATCGATCGCTACATAGACCCGTTGGAAGCAATCGCCTTACACTTAGCAGATTCACCAACTTTATTAAATCGCTTGTCCATCTTGTCAAACCCACTCCATAAAATAAAATTAACTGAAATGTTTTCGACCGTTACAAGAATCCAGTTTGGATTTCATTGCTTCCGAAGTACTGGGCCGAGCGGCGTACTATAAAACATTGATGGTGATGTAACACGAACACTTCGGTTTTTACGAACGTATCGCTCATTTCGCAACTCTGGCGTGGTACAATGGTTAATAAAATAATTTTATTTTGATATACAAGTAAGATTATGTGACTTGGATTGTAGAATTTATTTTTTTATATAGTAACACTGCCATCAGCCAAAGGAAGTCCACTGCTGAACATAGTCCTCTCCCAATGATTTCCACAGTGACCTGTTGGAGGCAGCCTGCATCCAGCGACGTCCCGCGACCTTTACCAGGTCGTCTGACCACCTAGTGGGTGGACGTCCCACGCTGCGCTTTCCGCTTCGTGGCCTCCATAAAAAGTAAATCCATATTTTTGCTAAAATTATAATTTAAAGATTTGCCTACAATAGGGTCTAAAAGTAAAAGAGTGTACTTATTTTTATAGGTAAATGTGTGTATTTACCACTGAAATACGATGATAGGAAAAAAAATACCAAATACACCGTCACTATTTTTTCCAAAAAAAATTGTCTTATTGCGTCTAAAGTTACTAAAACTACCACCTGGCTTCGTTTTCGGTATCAGTCTTGATATACCTTGTATACAGGCTGAACCCAAAATACCCGCACTAGGCCGTAGTGGACTATATAGCCTAACCCCTCTCAATCGTACTCTTACCTGTAGAGGAGGCATGTGCCCTGCAGTGGGTCGTATACGGGCTGATACAGACAGACATATTACAAAATACTCTATTAAAAAGACTATTTTACGTTTCCGAACTATCGCAAAAAGGAAAAGTTGAAACAATTATTTTCTCAATTTCTCGTTCAAACTTTGCTCTGGGGAGAAAAAGTCGATAGGACATTTTTTGCCGAGGATCAAATATACAAATTTAATCTCATCTTTGTTATAGCAAGGAAGGTTCAATTTATATCGGTATTTCATTTTTCTTTTTAATAAATTTGATGAATAATTCGTGTTTTGTTGTGGTTTTATTAAACTAACCTTTCAACGGAAACGGAACGAAAGTGCGTGGTGGCCTGTTGGTAACGGACCAGACGCGGCTGCCACATGTTCACGGTGGTCGCCAGTTCAAATCCCAGGGCACACCTCTGACTTTTCGGAGTCATGTGTGTATTGATAGTCAATCACCACGCACTATAACGGTGAAGGAAAACATCGTGAGGAAACCTGCATACGTATATAAAAATCCGCCAACCCGCACTAGGCCAGCGTGGTGGACTATATGGCCTAACCACTCTCAATCGTACTCTCGATTGTAGAGGAGGCCCTTGCCCTGCAGTGGGTCGTATATGGGCTGATACAAAAAGAAAAAACCTTTCAACCCTGAAAACTGTGTAACAAATATGATTTATATGAGCTAACCCTCTCAATCGTATCGATTGTAGAGGAGGCTCGTGCCCTGCAGTGGGACGTATCTGGGCTGATACAGTACCAACATAGCCATAAGTCACTCTTTGTTACTAACACATATATGGACATAATTTAATCTGTTCTAAAACAAATATATTAATCGCCTAGAGCGATAAGACCGCCATCTGTACTTTTTTCTTATTTTTATTAAAAAAATTTGTATGTTTTTCCTTTCTGTGTGCAGTTAAGAATAAATAAATAAATATTATTATTATGCCTGGCGGCCATGCTAAAACCATAATAAAAGTATGGATTACAATAAAATCGAGATCACACCCGTCCGGTTGTGGTGAAATCAGTGATCTATCTGCGACTCGACCGACGGATAAATATATACGTTAAAACATATACCTAAGTTTCCCTAACACATTAAGATGGTAATTCGCGTTAGCTGTGTATAATAATGACAAATTAGTTTATTTTCGTGGAAAAACAACGATCCATCACGCGGTTGGTACAGCGTAAACATTTATGTGGAACATGCATAATGTTTAGGCGATAACAAACATACCATTTTATACATGTTAAATGATTAATTCATTCCCTGTTAGTAATGAGTTTAGAACAACGTACTGAATCCATTTTTTTTTCATACGTACATAAAATGACGTCTTTTTTCCAGAAGGGGTAGGTAGAGGTGCTACCAGTACATCCACGTTTCGCTTTGTGTGACACCGGGCTTATAATGAATACAAAAATCCAACATCACCTTGTCTTACGCAGGATTTGAACCCGATACCGATAGTCCGTCAATCGTCCCGTAATATAAATGCGTTTTTATTTATAGCATTAGATAGCCACACGTATTTACCCGTCAGAAGCGTTTCAGATCTGATTCGTGATTTTATCAAAGTCCTTGGCCTTGAGCACACGGAATATCTGTGCGTATTTTCGCCATACATTAGAAATTTTGACCGTCGGTCAGATCTATTGGGTAAAGTGCGTATATGGGTATCATACATACATACATACATACAAAAACTCGCGTCTTTTTACAGAAGGAGGCAGAGGTGCTACAAGGACACCCACGTTTCGCCTTGTATGTTGCGTCCCACGATGTGATAGGAGGCGAGCCTATCGCCATATCGGGTACAAATCCCTGACTCCGGGCTGGTAATGAACAGAAAAATCCAAAATCACTTTGCCCGACCCGGGATTCGAACCAATTAGATTTGTCTAAATACAGGGCGGGGCTATTTCTATGCTTATTATGGGCTTTTTATTAGCCTAGGCAGGCAGACGAGCATGCAGCCCGCCTAGTGGTTTGCAGTGAAAGTCGCTCAAGGACTTTCGCAGTGCCAGGAGTCCAGCACAGGCTGGTCGCTGCGTACTGTGAGGAGAGTACTCTCCTTAAGCCTCGTTTAAAGAAAGAAAATTAATAGAGCTCAGAGAACACCGAAGCAGGGAGTTTAAATCGTTAAATTAGTTGCTATTTTGATCATAAAAAAAATACCGAGCAATATTTTAAAAAGCTGTTTTGATAAGCTGTTTGATTTTTGAATTTTGGGTTCTGTTACGTTAATATAGTCCCCCATTACAGTTTCTCTCATTTATCTTCCATATACAGACGTCGATTGGTTACAAATTTATTATATGTATAAATAAGACTGCCTCGGTGGCGTAGTGGTACTACGGTACGATTGCAAAGCTGAGGTCTCGGGTTCGAATCCCGGGTCGGGCAAAGTGATATTGGATTTTTCTATTCATTATCAGCCCGGAGTCAGGAATTTGTGCCAGATATGGCGATAGGCTCGCCCCCTATCACATCGTGGGACGGAATATACAAGGCGAAACGTGGGTGTTCTGGTAGCACTTCTGCCTACACCTTCTGGGAAAAAGGCGTGTATTTATGTATAAATATGTATGTATAAATAAGCCCAATATTGTTGTCTATCTTTCCTTACGGCACACTTACATGGATTTAGCGCAACATTTAACCCCGTTGCAGAATGATTTGACCTATTTCCCCAACCAGCTGCCTCTCTAACAAACTTTTCAACTTTTTAATCTACTATCTGTATTTGTATCAGCCCATAAACGCCCCACTACAGGGCGCGTCCTCTACAATCGAGCGTGCGATTGAGAGGGTTTAGGCCGTATAGTAAATCACGCTGGCCTAGTGCAGGACTTTATATACCATAGAAATTATTCCTAAACACTGAGTTAAATTAAATTAACCTACCATACTTGCTCAATATGATTTCTAAACTCCACTTTTGAATTTCTTGTAAAATTCTCAGAACCATGCAGTTTTTCTTCATTTTTTCCTTCTCCACAAGCGATAATTACCTAAGTTGCAACCTAATCTAGATTATACAAAATCGTGCCACTATTAAATCATCGCTATTAAAAAATATGACACTATCTCGAAAACTATTTAGATTTTGAGCACGTACGACTAATTAGTCTTGTAGCAATTTCTATGTTCTGTAACTCGTATCTTCCTGTATTCTATGCTCAGGTTAGGTCAATTATTCCAAGTATATCCTTGAGGGAGGCCTATGCTCAGCAGTGGACATACGTTACATTTTGACAGCCTCCGTGGCCTAGTTGGTCAGGCGCCGACTGTGAAACGAGAGGCCGCGGGTTCGATCTCCGCACCAACACAAATGTTTGTGTGGCCCACAAATATTTGTGTCGGGTCTGGGTGTTTGTGAGACTGAAAAGTCTCTCGTAGTTTCTGATGCCCACGACACAAGACTTAATTGATCTTAATGTGGGGTCAGAACTATGTATGTGACTGTTGGGTGTATTTATTTATTATTATTTATTAGTGGACTTCCTATGGCTGAAGAGAGAGAGAGAGAGCGAGTAAATTAAATAACTATGTGTTGCCTGTGAATTATGAGTGTCTGTATTTGTATCAGCCCATATATGTCCCACTGCAAGGCACGGGCCTCCTTTACAATCGAGAGTACGATTGAGAGGAATTAGGTCATTGACAGGGGTTAGGCTTTAATTATGAATACCTAAATTTTTGGTGAGGTCAGTTTGAAAGATATTTTACTTATAAAAAATCTTATTAAATTGTCCGGGCCTGGAATGCGTGCCAGGCATTGCGAAAGGCTAGATTCCTTTAACATTTTAGGACAGAAATAAGTTAAGCGGATCGTGAGTGTCACTAGAAGTACCTCTGCTCACCCCTTCAGGAATAAGCGTCATTTTGTCTTACTTTATTTAGTCAATATTAATGTGAATTTACTGTATTTAATACACATTAATTACAAACTTAAATTAAATTAAACTTTGATGGATTAGAATGAGACAATGGACCATTAAAACTGAATGGTTATTTTTATATTGATTTTTTTTATGGAGATTTAAGTACTATCGAAATATTTTTAATAAAATATTCACAATGCTTGTATATAAGTAAATATGTCACATTTGATATTTTTTTCAAGAAGCATCTTAGTAATTGAGCGACACGAGTTTTGCATGAGTTGTTGGGCAGTAGAATGTCATAGCTTTTCTATCCCGGGGTAAAACTACGACGCCCTGATTAGTCTACGTCGACAAAATCGTTGGTACATTCTAATAAATAGATGTTTATTTTTTTGTAATAAAAATGTAATCTACAGTTGTCTGTTAATACCACTATGTCTATCGACGTCCTTTTTTGCATTGGCTCTTGTTGCTTTGAATAATTTGAATTTGTTTTTTTCAAAATTGTCTCTTACTTATGTTAATTTTCACGAGCGTTTAGAGGCATTGAGCGTTAAGATTTTTATTTTTTTTTATATTGTCTCCTATTCAGTATATTAAAAAAGTGTTAAATAAAATATTAAAAAACTAAAAAACAATTTCGTATTAAAATACAGATGATAATTACAAACACTGAGAGAAAAATAGTGTTTGAAATATTATTCGGTACTGCGTTAGGGTAAACAATTTGTGCGTGACTTTTACCTACTCATGGAGATTTTAATATTTATCTTTGCGTGCAATAAATATTTTTTCACTGCGGGTAGAATTATTTTTTTGAAAATTTAATTGATTTTCAACTGTAATATATTAAAAAATAACTCATGTTATAGCACGATAAAATAATAAAAGAAGTAGGCTTTCTATCCATTGGCTTGGTTTTATGCCACTATTTAATTCATATTTAAGCCATATCACCAAAAAATCTATTTTATCTGTGTTATAAAGTCAGAAAAAAAAATTTAAACTCACCTCAATTATCTTCCATAAACAAACAGCCCATACAAAAAAAATCACAAAAAAAGAAAAACAGTACGCACAAACTCAAAACGCTACTCGCAAAATTCTCATCAACAAATATATATACTTCACGCAATATACACTGTCACTATACACATACATACATAAACACATATAATTTCGTAAAAATCGAATCGACGCGGAGTCCTCCGCGCACACGTCCGCCCGCCTCCAACGACGGGACCACACTGGCTATATCACCTGAAACTGTTGATCTCCCCCCTCCCCGGCGGGGCGACCTAACCCCTCTGACGTCTTGTTGGAAAAATTTCATTGCATAGAACAAGGCACTGCATACATTAGATTGATTCCAATAGATTTTTCCGATACAAATTTGTTTAGTATTGGAATGATGGGTACAAACCTTTGAGTTATCCGCAAATGTTTGTTCCAGTGCTCAATGGGCCTTCATTTTTCATTCCTTGTCCTTTTTATTTTATAATACTTCACTTAGGCCGGCGTCGAGGTCTTGCTACTTGTGTTCAAGGCCATTTGATAAGTTTATTATTGGAGTAATTACATTTTTGCTTATTGGTTTTTTTTTCAGTCGTGTTCTTCGTTACTGAAAGTGTCCCTGAAAGGCCTTCGTGACTCTGTATGTCAATTATATCCAATTTGCTCGGTTCTAAGCTTCTTTAGAGGCAGTTATAACAGAGATGTGATGTCTCTTGATCCAACCAAGCTAGGCGCCCGGCCGTGAGGTCTTTTCCCTTCCTCTTTACCTAACATAATCAGCTTGTCAATGTTATATGCTGCGACGGGTAATGTGAACAAAATAACCTAGAATCCTCTGGTATCAAATCGTCGAGAGATTATTGGTACAGGCCTTATATATTTAAATGTACTTTTATGTGCTGTTGTACCCTAGTATAACAAGGTCGATAGACAATTATTAGTGAAGCTAGAGAGATCGGAGGTAAATCCAAGTGCTTAATAAACCAATGACCGATTTAGTCTTGTCGATTCAATGTCTTTCGTTTTGAATACTTTCAGAGTGCCTAACTATTTTTTATAAATGCAATAAGCTCATCATAATTAGTAACCCTTTGGGCGTTTGTAACCAAGAATTTTAAATGTATTTGTTCATTTGACAGCATCCGTGGCGTAGTTGGTTAGACGCCGGCTGTGAAACGAGAGGCCGCGGATTTGATCCCGCACCGTGACAAACGTTTGTGTGAACCACAAGTATTTGTGTCGGATCTGGGTGTTTGTGCGACCGAAAAGTCTCTGTAGTTCCTGATACCCACGACACAAGACTCGGTCTTAGTGTGGGGTCAGGACTATGTATGTGACTGTTGGGTGTATTTATTTATTTATTATCTGAATCTACCATACAACATAAAGAAAAAAGACACAAAAGCTGGTGGTGTCTCTGTTTATACACTTGATTAGCGACCAGCTTACACGATAGTGGACTAACAGTCAAATTGATACAACTGCGTTACGTTTGGAGTTGAGCCTGTGTTTATCACGATTCCACCCTGGCGACAGACAACTATCTTCTGTGGAATATTCCATTTGTATTACACTGAATAAAGTGCGCGGTGGCCTGTTGGTAACGGACCAGACGCGGCTGTCAACATCTTCACGGCGGTCGTGGTTCAAATCCCACAGCACACCTCTTACTTTTCGGAGTCATGTGTGTATTGATACTCAATCACCACGCACTATAACGGTGAAGGAAAACATCGAAAGGAAACCTGCATACCGTAGCGATTATAAAAAAAATCTAGTATGTAAGTCCGCCAACCCGCACTAGGCCAGCGAGGTGGACTATATGGCCTAACCACTCTCAATCGTACTCTCGATTGTAGAGGAGGCTCGTGCCCTGCAGTTGGACGTATATGGGCTGATACAATACAATACTCAAGTGGCATTGTCTTGCCGCCTGGAGACTACTACCTTCTGTTGAATATTCCTTTTGTATTACGAGTACACTGAACTTATATAAATTATTGATAACTCAAAAAGTGAACAGATGACCTGGTATTGATCCAAAAAGACACTATTTCAAGGACAGTTAGAACTAATCAATGTACCAATCATTCAAGTATACATAACTTGGGCAATAAATATCCTTTACTCAATATATATATATATATATATATATATATATATATATATATATATATATATATATTAAATATATTTTTTTATTTTATTTTTATTTATACTTTTTATACAGAGTATAAAGCCGGACTTAATGCCTGAGGCATTCTCTGCCAGTCGACCTTTGGATAGTGCAGAGAGGAAATGAGAAGGCGCAGAAATTATAGAAAGTTGAGAGAATTGAGGGATTATATGTAAACAATACTTAAATATATTATATATACAAATATACTCGATTTGTACTAGATAATGCCCAATACCCCTTTCCTACTCCCATGCTTTTTCTTCCAGCTCCACCCAATTGGTCCGGCAACACATCCATGATCCAGCGTTGTGGATGTTCATGTTCAGTGATCACTTACCATCAGGTGACCTGTTTGCTTGTCTGCCGAACCTAAGGAAAAAAAAGATAGACCTTGTTACATATAATAAATTTGTAACCTATCGATGTCTGTATATTGAAGATAAATGAGAAAAACTGATATGGGGGACTATGTTAACGTAATAGAACTCAAAACAATGTTTTTAGAATGTTTGTCTGTTTATCTGTGCGGTTGTGCGCGATGAACTCAGAAACGGCTTAATAGATTTAGATGAAATTTGGTATGGAAGTAGCTGACACCCTGGATTAACACTTAGGCTACTTTTTATCCCAAAAAATGTAATGATGAAGGGGGAATTTCGATATATTTGTTACTTTTTTGTACTCAAATGGGCGGTATGGGACTGGATTCCATATCTTGAGTGAGAATGAGACGGGACAAGGCGGGATATAACGGGACGGGACGAAATGGGATATTTTATAAAGATAACCACGCAAACAGATGTGCGGGCAGAAGTTATTTTGTAATACAACACCTAAATTTTATTCCCATATCAATTATCTGTAATAAAACACATAGCTATTTTACAAACATACGAATGCACAGAGGTTAATGATCTCCAGTAGGATGTACCTAAATAGAACGACAATGTTTGTTGACATTATATTCGGATGTTCGTAAACTTTGCAGATGTATTGCCGATGTGCTGAGATTGCAGGATGTAGTTTTATATATACTAAAACGATGTTACTACATTGCTGATGGTAAAAGATTTTTATTGCCGTTGTAGGCAGACGAGCTATCGACCCCATGATGGTGCCTACCACTGCTCATGGGCTCTACAATGTCAGGGCCACAGATAAGCCGCTGCCAACTAGAGGAGAGAAGAACGAAGGAAGAATGGGAGGAGGAAGGGTGAGGTTATGGTCATAAGTAGAGCTTAAGCTTAACTTTCATTAACATAAGTTTCAAAAGCTCATTAACATAGGTGTAGAGATCATAGATGTAACTCTTCTTTGACAATTTTCCTCACTATAACATCATGAAAACATCTGGCAACGAACAGGGGTCTTTGACGCATTGCTAGGCTCAAGAGGAGGTGGGCAGGACACTTGGCCAGACGAAAGGACTGCAGGTGGACCAAAGCGGCTACAGAATGGTGGCCAGAGGCCAAGAGGAATGTAGGCAGACCACTTGCCAGATGGATGGATGACCTCAACTTTAATGCAAATTGTGGATGAGACTTGCGCAGGATCGAGGAAAGAGATGTGATGAAGAAGAAGACTATGTCCACCGGTGGTTTGATTTCAAGCTGATATGATGATGATGATAACATCATTTTATTTAAATTTACATCCTTACATCATCATTACTTCAATACCTTAGTTCAATATTTACTTTCCTTAAGGTAGGCAGCGACTTTGTTGTGCTGGACCCCTGGCACTGCGGAGGTCTATGGGCAGCGGTAGTCGCTTTCCATCAGGCGGGCTGCTAGCTCGTCTGCCTATAAGGGCTTTAAAAAAATAATTAAAAAAAATTGTGAATGGTGGGGTGACGGAAACGAAACACAGAGTTACGTAATAACTGTTTAATCTTCACAGCGGTCGTACAATAACTGACTTAATATTCTAATATACGATAGCTTCAATACCATTGTCTTTCGTATTGCATCTACACACTTATACAACCGCTATACACTGTTCAAAAATATAATTTAACACTAAATTTTTGTTCATTTAATATATTCCACTCACAAATCAAAACTAAACCTTTATAGTATCGCAATAATTTGCTCTTAACAGTCGAACGCAGTATTCCAATCGGCTTCCAATGAAGCGATAATATTAAAAACCAGCACTTGAAATTCATTAGTGCATTATGACCTGTTTTGTGATTTAATTAATTTATTTGAAGCGGAGCGTGCCACGAATGTTTAAGTTGGAAATCACGAATATATTTCGGTAGTTAATGCCAAGTATTTTAGCTTTCTTTTCATAATGGTTGAAGTAGGGATGTCGCTGAATGCAGGCTGCCTCCAACAGGTCACTGTGGAAATCATTGGGAGAGGCCTATGTTCAGCAGTGGACTTCCTTTGGCTGATGCATGATGGATGGATGAAGTAGGGGAGACGTGGTAGATCGACCTTCACTCATCTGATAACCAGATGGGACATATTTTTATCAAATATTATTAATTAACAAACATGCCTATGATAACTTGTTTATCGAAAAGTGTTCCTTGCTATTTTTAAATGAATTACTTTTTAATCAACTTTCTTTCATCACCTTCACTCCTTTGATGACCGAATGAATTTTATTTCACTTTCATCTCAACTAATAGTTTTTAATACAGAGAAATGGCTAGGTAGGCTTGCCTACTTATTGGTACCATAAGAAAGATAATTTAATTGCAAAACTGATCGTATAGGCTTGCCTACAAAAATAAAATAATAACAAAAACAATAGCCATAAACACTTTTCGATAGGCAAGTTAACATAGACATGTTTGTTAATCAATAATACTAGATAAAGGCAATAATACTAGGTGTGTGGTGGCCTCGTGGTATCGGACCAGACTCGGCTGCCTACATGTTCACGGTGGCCGCGGGTTCAAATCCCAGGGCACACCTCTGACTTTTCGGAGTTATGTGTGTATTTATAGTCAATCACCACGCACTTTAACGGTGAAGGAAAACATCGTGAGGAAACCAGCATACCGTAGTGATTTTAAAGAATTTCTACGGTATGTAAGTCCGCCAACCCGCACTAGGCCAGCGTGGTGGACTATATGGCTTAACCACTCTCAATCGTACTCTCGATTGTAGAGGAGGCCCGTGCCCTGCAGTGGGTCGTATATCGGCTCATACAATACAATACAATACTAGATAAAAAAATATGTCTCATTGGGTTATCATGATGAGTAAAGGTCGATCTCCAGTAGCCCTTAGACCAAAGGTTTTGTTGAAAGCTGAATGCCAAAACATTAGAGGGTACGGGGCTCCTCTACAACCGCGAGTACGATTGAGAGGGGTTAGGCTATAGTCCACCGCGCTGGCCTAATACATATTGGCGCATTTTATACATATACTCGTATAGCCATCAGCCAAAGGAAGTCCACTGCTGAACATAGGCCTCCCCCAATGATTTCCACAGTGAAATAATAAATATATACCATGGAAATAATATCACTTGTAAATCCTTTTATACCATTTATATAATAAATAAAAATACCTCTGCGTGTTTAAATCACTGCAAATTGAATGCGACAGCCCTGCGACGGTATCCGGCGCTACGTCGCCGAAAATGACACAAATACTTGCTGAAACTGACCACGAATATGACACATTTTTAAGAGGAAATTTTAAAGAACATTCCGAAATATTTATTATAGCTTTCACCGGGGGTTTATATGAGTAGAATTGTGTACATATTTAGATTGTCTCTTTAATGAGAAAATCTCTTTTGTCGGTTATAAAACTTATACATTAGACATTTTATACATAGTATTATAAGTAGCTTCTGCCCATAACTCCATTTGCGTGGTTATCTTTATAAAAAATCCATCCCCTCCCGTCCCGTTATATCCCGCCTTGTCCCGTCCTATTCTCACACAAGATATGTATTCCAATTCCATCCCATCCATTTGAGTACAAAAGTAACAAATATATTCCTATATTCCTCCCTCATCCCACGGGAACATTACATTTTTCGGGATAAAAGTAGCCTTAGTGTCAATCCAGGGTATCAGCTACCTCCATACTAAATTTCATCGAAATCCATTTAGCAGTTTCTGAGTTCATCGCGCACAATCGCACAGACAAACAGACAAAAATTCTAAAAATCATTGTTTTGGGTTCTATTACGTTAATATAGACCCCCTATATAAATTTTTCTCATTTATCTTCCATGTACAGACATAGATCATTTACAGATTTATTATATATATATTTATAGATTGCAAAATCGACGTTGATTGTTTGTTACGCTTTACCACGTTGCGGGCAAAAGCTAGTATTGAATTTTCCTGTTAGGACAAGTGAAAACATGCATTTAATGCACAAACGAATTACAGTTGAAAAGTAAGACGTGTTTAGTCTGTATGTCAGTTTGTGTATATGAGTTTATCATGCAAAATGCACTAATTGTGTTTTGACGGGCTCTTTTAGACTTGATAAGTTTCCTAATCGATCTGGTGGCGACATGAAAGCAAATGATATATCAGCTCGTATATTAGATTCTACCTACTGTTGGTACCTACTGGTGGTAGGTCTCTCATATGTGAGAGGCCGCCTGGGTAGGTACCACCGCAGTGTCTATTTCTAACGCCAAACAGCGCTGTAAATGCAATATTGGGTTCCCGTTTGAAGGACATTGTTGCCAGAGTAACTACTGGACATAATGAGACTTTAACATCTTACATCTCTGGATGGCGAGCGTATTGGAATTCCAAGCATTGCTTTATAATTCGTACTGTTTGGTTTTGCTACTGTCCATGAGCGGTCGTCTAGGCGAATGGTTTGGTCACCTCGCCATTCTTTGCAATACAAATAAGCCTAATTTATATCAATGAAAAGTGGTGAATAAATGAATTTGAAGCAATAATTTAATTAAGCAAACGTGGTGGTGCTATAACGGTAAAGGAAAACATCGTGAGGAAATCTGCATACCATAGCGATTTGTATAAATTTCTATGGTATGTAAAAAGTTCGCCAACCCGCATTAGGCCAGCGTGGTAGACTATATGGCCTAACCACTCTCAATCGTACTATCGATTGTAGAGGAGGCCCGTGCCCTGCAGTGGGTCGTATATGGGCTGATACAATGCAATACAAAAACGTAGTGGACTATGGCCTAAGCCTATTCAATCAAACTATCAGTTATAGAGCGGTCCCGTGGTCGGCAGTGGGTTGTGACAATTACATCAACGAGGGGTGTCATGCTCATGTCAATACCAATGTCATCGAAATAGACTAGGTCACCTCAGTGGCGCAGTAGTACTGCGGCATGATTGCAACGCTGATGTCTCGCTTCGAATCCCTGGCCGGGCAAAGCGACATTGAATTTACAATTCATTATCAATCCGGAGTTAAGAATTTACGCCCGATATGGCGATAGGCTCGACCCCTATTGCATCGTGGGACGGAACTTACAAGGCGACATGTGAATCTCCTGGTAGCACCTCTGCCTACCCCTTCCTGAAAAGGGCGTGAATTTATGTATACACGTGCACAAACTAGAGTACGCAACAGATATATAACTATGGGAAAAATATAGAAAAAAAAATCACTTCAAAGCCAAAAGATTCCAAGGACACGTTCAGTAAAGCCTTAAGCCTTAAAAGTTTTCTGAAAAGCCTCAATTCAAGGAAACCAGTGTAAAGAGGCCTTTGTGTCGGTTTCTTTGAAATTCTAACATCAAGATATTAACTCTTTCTCGAGTATATCTTGGAGGACCTTTCAAAGTTATCTACGAAGCGTCTAATAGACTGAGTATTGTTTTGTAAATAGATTTTGATTTAACTAAACAAAGTACTAAATTTGTGCGAAGACTGCCTCGGTGGCTAAGTTGTGCTACGGTATGATTGCAAATCTGGGGTCTCGGGTTCAAATCCCGGGTCGGGCTAAGTGATATTGGATTTTTCTATTCATTATCAGCCCGGAGTCAGGAATTTGTGCCCGATATGGCGATAGGCTCGCCCCCTATCACATAACGGGACGGTAATTTCCGAGCGAACAGTGGGTGTCTTAGTCACACCTCTGCCTACCCCTTCTGGGAGAAAGGCGTGAGTTTATGTATGTATGTATGCAAGTAATAAATTAGCAGCTAATCTCACTATCCAAATCTAAATCGATTATAGTTTGACTGGTGTTTTGTTGATGTGTTTTAGGACTTGACAAAAAGGAATTAAGATTTTCATTGCATAGGTCCGGCAAACACGCGAACAGGCTTCACGTTTCATAGTTGGCGTCTAACCAACTGCGCCACGGAGACTGTGAAATATAGAAATATACGGTAATAGACTATAATACACACATGCCTTCGAAAATTCAAAGGATCCCTAGGATTTGAACCTGGAACCATCTCAAACACGTCCGTTTTACCAACAGGCCACCATCCATCCATCATCTATCCATCAGCCAAAGGAAATCCACTGCTGAACATAGGCCTCTCCTAATGATTTCCACAGTGACCTGTTGGAGGCAGCCTGCAGGCCACCACGAACTTCAAAACACAGATAATAATTTAAAAAACACCCAACAGTCACATACATAGTCCTGACGCCACACTAAGATCGAGTCTTGTGTCATGGGTATCAGGAAATACGATTGACTTTTCCGTCTCACAAACACCCAGACCCGGCACAAATGTGATTCAAACAAACATTTGTCTCGGTGCGGGGATCGAACCACAGATAATAATTTAAAAAACACCCAACAGTCACATACATAGTCCTGACGCCACACTAATATCGAGTCTTGAGTCATGGGTATCAGGAAATACGACAGACTTTTCCGTCTTACAAACACCCAGACCCGGCACAAATGTGATTCAAACAAACATTTGTCTCGGTGCGTGATCGAACCCGCGGCCTCTCGTTTTGATACACCATGTTAATAAAAGAACTCGCATTAAAGTATTTTTCAGTTGATGTTCTCGAGCATGATCTATGATCACGCAAAGCGTCATAGCCCGGTCTAATTTGACGCGTGACTCTTGCATCCGTATTGGAAGATGTAAACACTGGTGGAGAAGCGATTGATCTATACGACGATCTTTGAATGGGTTGTTGATGTGTTGGCTCTAGTTACTGGTTTTTTATAGTGCTAAGTATGTTATAGTG
This sequence comes from Theretra japonica, assembly GCA_033459515.1. Classification (NCBI taxonomy): domain Eukaryota; kingdom Metazoa; phylum Arthropoda; class Insecta; order Lepidoptera; family Sphingidae; genus Theretra; species Theretra japonica. Next base: position 6,085,365 of record CM065950.1, read on the forward strand.
CAAACACGGTACACTAGGAAACGATTCATCAAATACATACACAATACAAAACTCTTTATCGTAAACCGAACAGAATTACAAAAAGAAACAGACAAAATATAGCAACTTATGGTATTACAATGGGCGGTCTTATCGCTTAAAGCGATCTCTTCCAGACAACATTTACATACATACATGAACTCACGCCTCTTTCCCAGAAGGGGTAGGCAGAGGTGCTACCAGGACACATTTCGCCTTCTGTGTTCCGTCCCATGATGTGATAGGGATCGAGCCTATCGCCATATCAAGCACAAATTCCTGAGTCCGGGCTGATAATGAATAGAAAAATCCAATATAGCTTTACCCAACCCGAGATTCGAACCCGAGCAATTACGCCACCGAGGCAGTCATCAAAATACAGTACATTATTATTGACACTAATAAACCTAGTATACTAGAGGGACAGATATGTACAAAAACAGCATATCATAGGTCCGACAAACGAGCAAGCAGCTCACCTGAAGATAAGTGATCACTGCCGTCCATGAAGATCCACAGCGCTGGATCATGGATGCGTCGCCGGCTTATCAGATCGGAAGGTAAAAGGATGGGAAGAGGAAAGGGATATTGGGCATCCGGCAGTCTCACTCACCGAACGAAAAGCGACAGCAAAGCTTTCGCTTTGTCCATCTCCTGTGAGACAATGACCACCCCGGACGAGCCTGCCCATTCATGCTGAGTCATTGACAACAGCGTGTCTCTATCACTCATTTTTTTTATTTATGTGTGGCTTTAATAGACTTCCACACACACTGTAGACTGCTGTATCTGTATAAGCCCATATACGTCCCACTGCAGGGCACGGACCTACAATTGAAAGTACGATTGAGGGGTTTGGCAATAGTCGACCGCGCTGGCCTAGTGTGCGTTGGCGGACTTTACATGATACAGCACAGTAACTTGGGCAAAAAGAAAAATATCTTCGACTAAACATTAGCTCAAGATGTCAACAAAGCGATAGCGTGCTTAAGTCAGCACGAACTTGCAAGAAGTTTTTCAATTGCACTCTTATTGTGCTCTTATGATGTATTGCCGTCCCTTTCTAACCGCAAATATTTGATCGATGTGCGACAGAGATAGATGGTATGACAGGTTATGTCATCTACAGAACAACCCAGTGTTATGATGTAAACAGTATGACGAGTTTATTTTGGAATTTGGGATACGTAATTTTTATATTAATTATATTAATTTTAAATATCATTTTTAACGGATTTTGGTTTAATTTTTAATTTTTTTAATTTCTCGACTCGACAATTCGATTACATTGCAAAAATTAAACCAAATTCGTTAAAATTAATTTTATTTCATTCACATTCGCACAAATGTATGACTCCATTATATGATTTTTAATGTAAATAGATAATAACGTACAGGAAACTGATTTAACAGTTTCCATGGCGCAGTGGCAAGGCGGCAGTGAAAGGCGACGTCGCAGATACGACTCCCGCATAACATGATATTGACTTGTCATATTAAATTATATTTTCAGCCTTCTGGTGGTAATAAATTAATACAACGTTAATAATATGCAAGACTGATTTTCGACAAAAGCTTATAACACAGCTTATGACACGACTGAAAAGTGTATTCCTTTTTTTGTAACATTTAAAGCTATTTCTTCAATTAATATTTTCACGAGTACAATCTTAAATATTTCTAATAGTCTTTTAAAGTTTTTATTCTACAAAGCATGTATCACAGATTCATAAACAAGAAGAGCCTGTTTTACAATACTCTATGGTATATAGCCAGAGTGTTTTTCTATTAAAAAGTGAACATATAGCAAATTGCTACCACCACAGATAATAATAATAATAATAATAATATGCTTTATTGTACACAATGACAACATACAGTTTTATGATCACACACTATACTGGTTATGTACAATGGGCGGCCTTATCACTAGTAGCGATTTCTTCCAGGCAACCTTTGGATGGACAGGAGTTATATATAGATTATTCAGTGTGCAGAGAAAGCATACGACGAACGAATAAAAAAGTTGTGTAATAAATAAATGTAACACATTCCATAAACATACAATAAACATTATATATATGTATACATAGTACGTACATATATCATAAACACATAATACCATAATAATAGATAGATATCAATATATAGATATATAAATTTCCACGTAATACATATATACACAACGATAGTATATTAACTACACAATGACAGATAATGATTTTTTGTCAATTTTTTGAAGGAGCCTAAAGTTTGTGCACTTCTTATTTGAAAAGGAAGGGCATTCCATAGTCTAACAGCTTGCACCGTAAAAGATTTGTCCAGAAAGTTAGTAGTATGCTTCGGAGTACGAAGCTTTAAATTCTCCGACGACCTCAGGGACACCGAATGCGATACACTAAGGAACTCAAAGCGTTCTTTAAGGTAACGAGGAGAGGATGGGTCAAACAAAATATTATAGAGCAAAGAAAGTATGTGAGCATTCCGGCGAAGTCGAATTGGTAACCACTTGAGCTTAACACGAAAAGCGGAGACATGATCATATTTGCGCAGGCCAAATATGAACCTTATACAAACATTTTGAAGTCGCTCAAGCTTGTCTAGTTGGTCTTCTCTGAGATCGAGATAGCTGGAATCGGCATAATCGAGAACTGACAGAAGAAGAGATTGCACCAGCGCAATTTTGGCAGTAATCGGTAAAAAGTTGCGTAACCGTCGCAAACTCCCCGCTGAAGCAAAGATTTTGCGACTGACAGCGTTTATCTGAGGATTCCAAGAGAGGGTATTATCAATAATAACCCCCAAGTTTTTGACACTCTCAACAAGCGGTATTATGGATCCATCAAAAATAACTTGAGGAAGCTGATTCCACTGTACTTTCGAGATCATTCTGGGGCTGCCAACAACAATCGCCTGAGATTTTAAGGGGTTAACCTTAAGTCCATACGCTTTGCTCCACTCTTCAATTTGACATAAGTCCCTATTTATTGTAGCGACTACTTCGGGCAACCTTATTAATGATCCATGAGAGTAAATTTGGAGATCATCTGCATAAAGATGGTAGGATGATGAAAGTTTAAAAGAGATAGAACTAATAAATATAGCAAAAAGCAATGGAGATAAAACGCCACCCTGCGGTACACCGACACTTGTATTACACCATGACGAAAATAAGGTGTTGTCAATACTTATTCGTTGTCGACGACCAGACAGGTAACCACGAAACCAGTCAATTGCCGATGGAGATATGTTAAGAGAGCGTAATATGCCAAGGAGAATGTCAAAATCTACAGTATTAAAAGCATTGCTAAAATCCAGGAGTAGCAGAACTGTGAGATTTCCACTCTCCATAGCCGTCCTAATATCATCCGTAATGTTGACCAAAGCAGTAACGGTACTATGACCTTGACGAAACCCGGATTGCATGGGATTAAGGAGACTGTTTTTGCAGAGAAAGGAATTGAGTTGGTTGTAGGTGAGACGTTCAAGGACTTTTGAGAGGAAAGGAAGAATGGATATGGGTCGGTAATCAGAAAAGGATTTAGGATTCGGTTTTTTAGGTAAAGGAATAATTTGAGCCGCCTTCCATGGAGATGGAAAGTGACCACTGGATAGGGAATAGTTGAGGATGTGGCAAATGATGGGAAGGATTTCGTCAAGGATAGGAATTATCATCTTACGACTAATACAGTCGCTACCAACCGCATCAGATGATATCGACAGGATGCTCTTCTTAACATCACATTCCGACAATTTACTAAAGATAAATGGCGGATGGTTAGGAGTTGGAAGAGAAGAAAGATATTTAAGTGTATTTGCCTTAGCTGTTTTATTACAGTAGGACGAAGATGAGAAATGATTATTAAGGGATTCTATATCTAAATTTTTTGGCACAGGATCTTTGTTTGATTTCCCAACCCCTATAGATTTTAGAAATTTCCAAATTTTTGTTGGATCTCCATTTTCAACACATTTGTGAATATTGTGGCGTTGAGCGTTCCTACACATCTTATTGCAGTGATTCCGTATTTTTATGTATTTTTCTCTGTTTGTATCTGTAGGGCGACATTTAAATCTAGCTTTTGCAGATGCTTTCTGATGGATTAATTTTTTGATATCATCCGTAAGCCATGGTGCAGGTAGATGCTTTATTCTTATCGCACGGACAGGTGCATAAACGTCATAGAGGCTTATGAGTTCTGCGTTGAAAAGGTTGATCTGGTCGTCAATAGATGAACAACTTAGAACGGGACCCCAGTCAATGCTACTAGCAGCCGCACGAAGATCCTCTAATTTCATACTAGCAAAACTGCGCTGTAGGACAATTTTCGACTTTGCCTTGGGAGGGCGAGCTTTGTAGGAGATGTAAATTAAGTCGTGAAAAGAAAACAAGTCAGCGGAGCATTGCCCATGCTTACTGACATGGTCACGACAAGAAACAAATATGAGATCTAATAAAGATGGAGAGCAATTAGGAAAATGATGCGTTGCACTTAAAGGAAGAATGGAAAGATTCGTAGATTCAACGACAGAATTAAGTGATTTAGTGCGCAAATCATTTTTAAGAAGGCATGTGTTAAAGTCGCCCATGATAATTGTATGACTGTAAGATGGAGTTAGTTTTTCAATAAGTTTTTCAAAAGAGGGAAAATAATTAATGCGAAGAGAAGGGGAGTAATAAACGCCCACCAGGATTTTTGTGTGGTGTACTTCGACCTCAATAAAGAGGTGCTCCCCTGCATTCGGTAACGGTGGCTGAGGTGACATGTCTAACACCGAGAATGTTATATAGTCACGGAGATATATAGCAACACCACCTCCAGCGCCGACCGCACGGTCATTACGGATAAGATTAAATCCTGGTAAGGTGTAGGAAATGGAAGGGAGACAGGGTTTTAACCATGACTCAGAGACAAGAACTGCGTGAATATTCTTACAGTCAAAAGTTGCCAGCATATCTGGGAAATGGGCCGGAATGCTTTGGGCATTGATGTGTACCACATTGAAATTCCCAAGACTATCGGATAGATAATACTTTTGTAAGAATCTAGATCACCAAGCAAAACCGACTTGTATATTCACTGAATATTATTTATTCTCACACTAATTGTTCGCGGTCCAATATGCGGTGTTCGACAGCTGATAGTCTAAGTGACGTAGTTTTTATTTGCAACTACCTGCACCCGATCACCGGTCCGACCGACAGAGTGTACACTAAGCAAAACAAGTTTGCTTTTACGGACTGTATCAGCCCATACACGACCCACTACAGGGCACGAGCCTCCTCTACAATCGAGAGTACGATTGAGAGTGGTTAGGCCATATAGTCCACCACGCTGGCCCAGTGCGGGTTGGCGGACTTTTACATACCATAGTAATTTATACAAATCGCTACGGTATGCAGGTTTCCTCACGATGTTTTCCTTCACCGTTATAGTGCGTGGTGATTGACTATCAATACACACATGACTCCGAAAAGTCAGAGGTGTGCCCTGGGATCTGAACTCGCGACCACCGTGAACATCTAGGCAGCCGCGTCTAGTCCGTTACCAACAGGCCACCAACTTTTACGGAGTGACATAAAATATAATTTTTTTATTGAAATATTTTTAATTATTATTTTTATTATTAATTATGAATAATTAATGTACACCTACACTTTGATATAATAAACAGAAGAAATGCGCGGGTAATTTAAATTTAATGAAGGGTTAAAAGAGCTTCATTTACAGATATAAAATAATTATACAACATGACTCCTAAATATTTACTCCGAGTCTGTGTTGTGAGTCTGAAATGTATCTCATTGTTTCTGATACCCGTGTAATAAGGTTTATATGTGCCCGAACGGAACTGCGTTTGTGACTTTTCGCGAACGAATTCGAATGCGGAGTGGGCAGTAATTGCGTCCGGGCAAAGCCAGATTTCTAGTTTTAAATAAAAGCTGAAATTGCATAAACAAACATTAGAACGAATGATATAAATACATAAATAATGATTGATTTCGTTGCGGGTTCAAGACAGGTTAGACATTCCCGGAGAGCTCGCTGGATCCTCGCTGAGCTTCAATGCTAGGTGTCGTTACAATGCGTGTTGTTGACCCTGGCTTACAGGAGTTGCAGTGTTGGGAGTGACTGCGGGACAGTCTCCCAAAATACATAAAGAATCCGTTCAACGCACAGTGTCAGTACATTATCGCTCAATATACAAACTGGCTTTGTGCTAACCATTACACTGATATCTAAAAGGAAATGTTGTCATACTGTACCATAACATCATAGCAAAAAAAAACCAACGTTTACCGAAACTCAAACCCAAAACTTATGATTCGTGTGATAAATTACTTGAAGATTTGTTCCGTAATCCGTTGTGCGTAGCGCCTGCCACTCTCTTGTCGGATACGGGTTTTTTGCGGATATGTTGCGGATAAATGCGGAACCTAAGGGTTTTTGGACAAGAAATATTACGTAAAAATCGACGAGTACCTTCATTTTATTAATAATAAATACACCGAACAGTCACATAGGTCCTGGCCCCACTAAGATCGAGTGTTGTGTCTTGTATCAGAAACTATGAAAGTATTCAATCCCACAAACATCCAGGCCCTAAACAAATACCTATGGATCACACAAACATTTGTCTCCTGTGGCTAAAGAGAGGGATAGAGAGAGAAAGAGAATCCCCAATAGCGATTGGTGGATGCGTATTATTTAAATTACTAATTTATTAGCAACCCGGAATATCCCAAACACGTTGAAATAAGACCAATACTTCGATAATGTATCTTTCTTGTTATTCAATTTTTGACAACCTCCGTGGCGCAGTTGGTTAGACGCCGGCTGTGAAACGAAAGGCCGCGGGTTCGATCCGCGCACCGAAACAAATGTTTGTGAGGCCCACAAGTATTTGGTCTGGGTGTTTGTGAGACCGAAAAGCCTCTCGTAGTGTCTGATACCCACGACACAAGACTTAATTGATCTTAATGTGGGGTCAGAACTATGTATGTGACTGATGGGTGTATTTATTTATTCAATTTCAAAAATGCCAAAAATAATCCTCCCCCAAAGTTTCCTCAGCGAGTAAACAAAATATTTTACAAAATATTAATAGGCATTCCACGAATTCTCTACTTTCCTTCAACCCTGCAACATAGGCAATAATATTCCCCGTCTAAAATTGGAAGGTCGCGTCATATATTTCTCCGTATTTTTCTATTTTCCCCCGTTTGAAGGTCAAAGTAAGTTAAAAGACTGTCTTTGTGATAGCGCGATGTAGTGATAACTCAAAAGGGTTAAAGCGAAGATTGTTTACTTATATATATACGTACTTCAGGGAGTGTTAAGGCGATGACAATTGTCGAACTCGTCAGATTTTTTTTATTACATTATTACAACGAGTATGCCATTCGCCTGATGGTAAGCGTTACGACCGCTCATCACGACAGTAGAAAAACGCTATAAATTACAAGGCAATGCTTGGCATTCCACTGCGCTCGTCATCCTGATATATCATTTTAAGTCTCATTATGTCCAGTAGTTACTCTAGCTACAATATCCTTCAAACCGGAACACAAAAGTGCATTTACACTGCTGTTTTTTTGCGGGAATAATAGACACCGCAGTGGTACCTACCCAGACGGCCTCTCACATATGAGAGACCTACCACCAGCAAAATGAATTTATTTATTTATTTATTGGCCTCCAACTAAGACTACACTTAACACACATTCAATATTCTACATAATTTTATGAATGAACACTGACACTGTGCATCTTAAATTACAGGATGACACATCTTGCCCAAATTGTGGGAAATACAATCAAATAGAAATACAATCAAAAAGATAATACAAAAAGAAACAATGAATGCTTTAATAATCAAGATTTAGTCTGAGACACTGGTCGAATATCATTTTTTTAAAGGTAAGTTGCCTGTGACATTAAAGTGAACTCATTTACAAGAATTATGGTATGAGAAGTCTGCCAACCCGCTCTAGGCCAGCGTGGTAGACTATGACCTAATTTATCTAAATTGTAGTGTTAGTTCGTACCCTGGACATATTAAACATATACAAATACATATTATATACAAAGTGAGCTATCATTAACTACTAACATGCATTTATCTAAGAATGTTAAATAAAATATAATTAACAAGTAAATAAACACACCCAACAGTCACATACATAGTCCTGACCCCACATTAAGATCAATTAAGTCTTGTGTCGTGGGTATCAGACACTACGAGGGACTTTTCGGTCTCAGATACACCCAGACCCGAGAAAAATACTTGTGGGCCTTACAAACATTTGTCTCGGTGCGGGGATCGAACCCGCGGCCTCTTGTTTCGCAGCCGGCGTCTAACCCACTGCACCACGGAGGCTATCAGGATATGTGTTCCTAAATCAAATATATACATCATACATCCGACTTGGCAGCTAGCTTCGGTTTCACGCTTTTATTTTATCTTATTTTTGTAAGCACGAAGCGAAACCACTTTAAACACTGTTTTACTTCGTATATTTTAAATTCAAAATAGAGTTTGTGTAAAGTTTTCGATCCGAAACACATAATTTACCCAAAATGAGATTATATAGCTAGGTAAAAGTTCTCGAATGGTGGCCACGAAGCCGAAAGCGCAGCGTGGGACGTCCACCCACTAAGTGGTCAGACGACCTGCTAAAGGTCGCGGGACGTCGCTGGATGCAGGCTGCCTCCAACAGGTCACTGTGGAAATCATTAGGAGAGGCTTATGTTCAGCAGTGGACTTCCTTTGGCTGATGGATTGGATTGGATTGACGATTAAATTTAGAAAGAGTTGAGGTTAACCAGTCGTGAATATTTAAGTATTTCTTGCAATATACCTACTGAAAATCATGTTAACTCCGCTGATGCATCTGTAGCGCCATTGTTTAAACGCGGCGCTGGCTATGAAATGAGCGCGTGGTGGCCTGATGGTAAGCGGACTAGAGGGGTTACTCTATCCTAAACGAAACTCGAATGTCCTCAGTGCTCATTAGATCGTAACATAGACCTGTTTGAAGCCATCCAGCGACTTTCTGCGACTTCGGAGAAATCACTGTCACCTCGTTTAAAAATACGAGAAAGGATAACACAAGTCAGAGTATAGATAAGTCAGAGGTGTACTGGGATTTGAATCAGCGAACACCGTGAACATGTTGGCTGCGGCGTCTGGTCACCAACAGACCACCATGCACTTCAACTACGCCAGACTTAAAAAACCTTAAATTATATTACTAAAACAATAAATTCCTTTGATAAATTCAAAACGATTCCTAAGAATTTCCTTTGAGCTAGAAAACTTTGAATGCTGGAAACGAATTCTCGGAGATTTAGAGATGAGTGCTTCTTAGCGAAGATTTTTTTTAATGGAATCTAATTTGTCTGAAGTATCACTAAATAAATGAGAGAAAACTTCAAACAGGAGGTGTCGGGTTCAATTCCGAATATAACCATCATTAACAACCGTAGAATATTCACCTTTTTAATTCACAATTTGTGTCTATACAGCCCATACACGTCCCACTGCAGGGCACGGGCCTCCTCTACAATCGAGAGTACGATTGAGAGTGGTTAGGCCATATAGTCCACCACGCTGCCTAGTGCGGGTTTGCGGACTTTACATACCATAGACATTCTTACAAATCGCTACGGTATGCAGGTTTCCTTACGCTGTTTACTTCCACGTTACAGTGCGTGGTGAATATCATTGTGCACATTTTTTTACATAATAAATAAATACACCCAACAGTCACATACATAGTTCTGACCCCACACTAAAATCGAGTCTTGTGTCGTGGGTATAAGCTACGAGAGGCTTTTCGGTCTCACCCACCCAAATACCTGTGGTTCACCAGATATTTGTTTCGATGCGGGGATTGAACCCGCAGCCTCTCGTTTTACAGGCGGGCCTCTAACCAACTGCGCCACGGAAGCTGTCGATAATACGAGTATAATACATACACAATAATGTCATTTAATGTACTTTACTGCTGGGCACGGGCCTACTCTACAATCGAGAAAATCGATTGAGAGTGGTTAGGCCATATAGAATAGTAAAATATAGGTAAATTATACATAAAAATATATACAAATTTTAATTACACCTGGTGATATAGAACATTTGGCCTAACCCCTCTCAATCGTATACTCAATTGTAGAGGAGGCCCGTGCCCTGTAGTCCACCACGCTGGCCTAGTGCGTGGTGATTGACTGTCAATACACACATAACTCCGAAAAGTCAGAGGTGTGCCCTGGGATTTGAACCCGCGACCACCGTGCACATGTAGGCAGCCGAGTCTGGTCCGTTACCAACAGGCCACCACGCACTGGCACTACCTACTAAGTACTATGTCATTATTTCGCTTTTTTGCTGTTTTTCAATGTTTACGTTCAACATATTGTATAGCATAGAAGGTATATCAAGACTGCGACCGAAAACGAAACCAGGTGGTAGTTTTAGTGATTACAAACACAATGCATCTAAACATTTCTCAAAAAAAAGCGACTGTTTTTTTTTGTAATTGTTTAAACATCGTGTTTGGATGATAAATCCTTAGTTTTTGCTAAAATTATAATTTAAATCTTTGCGTGCCATTATGTCTTTAAAAATAAAAATCTGTACATTATTATTTTGGGAAAACGATGTATTTACTACCCAAATACGACCATCAGTAAAAAATTACAACAAAAAAATTGTCGCTTTTTTACGAACTTTTTAGTTGCATTGTATCTGAAGTGGCGTAGTGGTACTACGGTATGATTGCAAAGCTGAGGTCTCGGGTTCGAATCCCGGGTCGGGCAAAGTGATATTGGATTTTTCTATTCATTATTAGCCCGGAGTCAGGAATTTGTGCCCGATATGGCGATAGGCTCGCCCCCTATCACATCGTGGGACGGAATATACAAGGCGAAACGTGGGTGTTCTAGTAGCACCTCTGCCTACCCCTTCTGGGAAAAAGGCGTGTGGTTATGTATGTGTATCTGAAGTCACTAATACTACCTGGCTTCGTTTTCGCAGTCTGGGTATACACTGTACATTGGAAACTCAAATAAATTTAAACCGATGGAAATCCAACAAAATTCTCTCCGTTGCATTGAAACCTGCCATCTGAATGTGGACGAAATACAATTTAACTAACAAAGACGCGTTTCTGAATAGAAGCTTAGTTTCCGATATAAACAGAATATTGTTTCGGAAAGTCCATTTCACGCTAGATAAGTAACATTTCCCATAACAGTATATCCTATAGGTACTCAAATTTGAACAATACGAAATGCTGCGATGAAATTGTGCATTAACTTGGAAATTAATACTGAATCTATACTTTAATATAATAATATTAGTACAAGGCTATATACGACCCACTGCAGGGCACGGGTCTCTTCAACGATCGAACGATCGATTAAAACGGGTTAGGCCATAGTCCACGCTGGCCTGGTGCGTATTGGCGGACTTGAAAATGAAAATGAAAATAATTTATTGAATCCATTAAAATGTTCAACATCATTTAGATTCAGTAATATTTTTTTTCTACCACCCGGTTCGGAAAGCGGTTTTCACTAGAGAAGAACGGGCAAGAAACTCTAGTGTTGCTCTTTTTAAAACCAGTTTACAATATCGCGATTATTACAAAAGTTTCAAGTTGGTTTAAATCAGAGCAGTTCATTGATAATTTGTTATAATTTGCAAGTGACATACTATATTTTTAATACAAATATGTTTACATTCTGTTTAATATGGCTGAGTGAAGCGAAGTAGCCCAAAACGAAGAATCAGTATATGAATACTTGAATACCTTCTCACATAGGTTTCCTCGCGAGGTTTTCTTCCATCGTTAAAGTACGTGGTGATTGACTATCAATACACACATGACTCCGGAAAGTCCTAACACAGGTATGCCCTGGGAACCCGTGACAACCGCGTCGGTAGCCGCGTACGGTTCTTTAACAATAGGCCACCACTTTGCAATATGTATAGAAGTGTTAAAGCCACGCTGTTGTCAGTCATGACTCAGCATGAATGGGCAGGCTCACCCGGGGCGATACCATTGTCTCACAGGTAATCCACGTGAAGCGATAGCTCAGCTGTCGCGTTTCGTTCGGTGAGTGAGATTGCCGGATGCCCAATACCCCTTTCCTCTTTCTATCCTTTTTCCTTCCCGTTCCTCTCCCAATTGGGCCGGCAACACATCCATGATTCACCTTTGTGAATGGGCGGCAGTGATCACTTACCATCAGGTGACCTGTTTGCTCGTTTGCCGGACCTATGCAATAAAAAAAATATGTTTGCAGCTTTGTCGGCATTTTAATTATTTTTAAAGAATCGTGACTTCTTCGAGGTTCAGGAATACAAATGAACAGTACTGCAGAAACAGAAAAGAGGTCGCAGCTTCCTGGAATCATGAATTGTTTGTATGCAGATCACGATTTCTTCGAATTAGAAACAAAACTACAAGTCATCTTAGAAGAAAAGTAGATTTAAATTGTGCAAGTCGCAATACAATTTGTAGATGAAAAACTGCCTCGGTGGCGCAGTTGTAATACATACGATTAGAAAGCTGAGGTCTCGGGTTCGAATCCCTTGTCAGGCAGTGGTATTGGATTTTTCTATTTATTATCAGCGCGGACATGGCGATAGGCTCGCCCGCTATCAAGGGACAGAACACACAAGGCGAAACGTAGTCGTCATGGTAGCGCCTCTGCTTACCCTTTCTGGGAAGAAAGCGTAAGTTCATGAAGCCTTTTGAAACTGCCACTACACCAATCAATGTAGTAAAATACATTTAATAAATTCACGAAAATTGTGCTTGGACAATCATTTCTTGGTACGCTTTTCTAACAAATTTACTTTCAATTGTACAAACATCTTTAGAAACATTCACGACATCTCATGCTCCGCGAAACATTAGAAAATAAAGACAAACGACTGACTTTCCAAGTTCCGCGCGCTTTTGTCCGCCATTTTTGTTTTGTGCCAACATGACGTTTATGCAAAAGTTTGCGATTTTCAATTTGTATGCTGTATACGCATTTATTGAGATGAAACGTTGTTTTGTTATTTTCATAATGTTTATGGTACTATTAATAACGATAAGTTTACTTTTTAATTAAAACGTGTATACAGTGTGATGTTGACTATAGTATTTAATTTAAACCACACGTTCTTAGCCACTTCAGGTAACATTGTACCATGTTTGAGAAAAAACTGCCAGGTAGTTTTGTCAAATCGCGATTTTAGTTTTCAAAGCCTTTGATCAAGCCGTATAGGTATGATTCTTTTTACGGCTTTGGTAAGTTCTCAAACCGCACTGAAGTTCAACTAAGCCGTAAAAATACTCGTATCTTTAAAACCTCAAATATTGAAAACTAAAATCAGGATTTTCGATAAAAAAAATAATCTCCCATTTATTTTCAAATTTTGTACAATGTCCTCTGGGGTGATGAGAAACATGTGGGTTAATTAATTAACACATCTCAATATCACCTGTATATTTTATTTTAGCCACAAAAATGACAAAACGAGCACATAAAAAAAGAAAAATCTACCAAGTCAATATTCTTATCTGGCGTAAAATACTCGCGAAAAAGAAGTCAAAATCGTGATTGTATGTGAGTTTTGGCACATTATTGTGTTGCAATATTGTGATTAACACCTCCCTGTGAAATGTAAGTACTATTTTAGTAACTACGGTTATCATTGGTACAATGTGTGTTTAAGTTACAAAAGGTTGACGGTATGATTGCAAAGCTGAGATCTCGGGTTCGAATCCCGGGTCGGGCAAAGTGATTTTGGATTTTTATATTCATTATCAGACTGGAATCAGGAATTTGTGCCCGATATGGCGATAGGCGCCCCCTATCACATTGTGTGACGGAACATACAAGGCGAAATGTGGGTGTCTTGGTTGCACCTCTGCCTACCCATTCTGGGAAAAGTTTATGTATGTATGTATGTCTAAATAAATGTTGCGGATTATTTCGATAATTTGCCTATTTCTGCCGCCAGTAGAGTGAAATCACTGTTGTGTTCCGGATCCAAGAGACATATTTAATATTTCAAGGCGAGATGTCCGATGCAGTAGTTAAAGAATTCTAAAAGGTGTTGCTTTTGTTGATGTCCCCTTTTTTATAGCATAGATCCGGCAAACGAGCAAGCAGGTCACCTGATGGTAAGTGATCACTATCGCCCACGGACATCCACAACACTTGGATCATAAGCGTGTTGCCGGTACATCAAATCGGGAGGGGAGCGGGAAAGAAAAAAGATGGGAGGAGAACTCACTCACCTAACAAAACGCGACAGCGAAGGTCTCGTTACACGCCGATCTCCTGTGAGACAGTTCCTCGGACGAGCCTGTCCATTCATGCTCAATTAAAGCTGACAAGAGCATGGCTCTATCACTTTGAGTATGTGTGACGTTAGACATTACGCGAATGACTAAATTGTTTCTCAATATTCGCTATTCTGACTGGAGTATTTCCAACAGATGCAAAGCAATTTATAACTGTGCTGATAGCACAATAAACTATTAGAGGAAGTGATAAAATAATGCAATATAGGTAGTTATACGGGCTGTACCCACGTCCTCCATATACCCAACGATCCCAATGTAAAAACATAGACTCTAGATACTAATTTGCATGCCCAGACAGCAATTAAGTTAATGTCCTAATAATAAATTCCAGAGGTGATATTGGAAGACACCAATAACACATACCAGTGTCCGTTACCCATCGTTTAGACGTCACGATTAATATATAAGGCCAGAGGTGACCAGTATCCATGGGATTCGCTTGACACCTCTCTGTCGAGGAACAGCTAGATTTAAAATACTTTTAGAAACAGAAACAAAATGTCTTAAAAAGAAAAGTAAGTTTGTTATCCGCTATTTATTTGATTACTTTTACAAAGCTTTATTTAACAAGACAAAAATTAAATTTAGAGGAACAGAATCTACTCATAGCCTAACGCTAAAGAAACACGACCGATGTGCACCTGACGAACGCTCGGCCCCAATAATAATTAAAAATGAAACACCCGGCGGTCTATCTGCCCTTTTTATAAGCAGCGGCGGGGGTAGTTCTGTCGTCGTTGGGGTAATTGCTTATAATAGTTTATTTAAATATATTAATTAATGTAAAAATTAATAAACAAAGTATTTTTTAAGCTATTCCCGCAACATTATAATTTAAATAGGTACGAAACGCATTGTCTTCAATCGCGGAAAGTATAGAAATCGATACCATATAATATTCACGAGCTCGACAATTGCTTGGCCGTGTTATCGCATTAAATACGTGCCGTGTGCTATTTATAACATAATAGCCTTTGCAGATTTTTTACTGTTGCTATGACATTTGAATCTGTTTAGATGCAACTGTACACTGATTATGAACTCATCGTCGTGATTTACGTAAGAGAGTTGCGTTTCTGGTTTATCTGTACAGATCCGAATTTAATCTAGCCAAATTAACTCCATAATAATATCCATAATATTGTATCTTATTGGTCAGACGACCTGGTAAAGGTCGCGGGGCGTCGCTGGATGCAGGCTGCCTCCAACAGGTCACTGTGGAAATCATTAGGAGAGGCCTATGTCCAGCAGTGGACTTCCTTTGGCTGATGGATGGATGGATGAAAGTAACTGTCTCACGTCTATCGCTAACAACTATGGGAGTACTTTTTTATTGCATAGGTCTGGCAAACCTGCAAACAGATCGCCTGATGGTAAGTGATCACTGCGGTACATGAAAATCCACAATACTTGGATCATGAATGTTGCCGGAACATCAGATCGGGAGGGGAGCGGGAAAAAAAAAGGATGACAAGAGGAAAGGGGTATTGGGCATCCGGCAATCTCACTCGACGAACGCAACTTGACCGCGAAGCTGTCGCTTCACTTCGATCTCCTGTGAGACAGTGGTACTGAGAGCATGTCCACTCATGCTGAGTTATGGCTTACAACCGCATAGCTCTACCACACAAAAATATGTTTTTATCTAATTACCTACGTATTTTTAAACTATTACCAGCGTTTTAAACATTAACCCTACAATAATACTACTTTACACAATGTAAATTTTTATTTTGTCACAAGTAATTCGCCAATTTCCCATAACTTGTCTACGACAGTAGTCCTCTCGATAATCTCAGTATTGCGTTGGTATTTGGGTTGCATTTCAATATATGTGAGGCCAAATTTCCTCTCCCTTGCATCACGCCAGCTCTTAATGTGTTTAACGTTTTAGTAGCGGGCCGGTGAAGATCGACCTCCACCTATCTGATAACCAGATGAGGCATATTTTTATCACATATTATTGATTTACAAGCATATGGTAACTTTCCCATCGAAAAGTGTTCATGTCTATTTTTAAATGAATTAATTTTAATAAATTTTCTTTCATCAACTTCACTTTTTTGATAACCGAAAGCATTTCCTCCCAACTTATAATTTTTAACATTGTACTGTACTGTATCAGCTTATATATTTCCCAGTGCAGGGCACGAGCCTCCTCTACATTTGAGTGCACGATTGAGAGTAGTTAGGCCATATAATCCATCACGCTGGCCATTGTTTTAACGTTATTTGATTTTAAAAAAAAACGATGTCTTCTGGTCATGAGTTGGGTGGACACATCCATTCAACATCAACTTCGAAAAATGAATTTCTTCAAAAATGTAGACCAATGTACATGAATATTAAAGTTTTCAAGAAATTCCTACAAATAAATATTGGGCTCGCGACGAGGACGACAAAAAATACTCAGCCCGCGTACCGTGTAAGTGAGTCCAATTTAAGTTGGGAATCGCGCCATTCATACGCAAATAGGGACGACCCGGCCGCTCCCGACGCTCCCGCAGGAACTTCAGTGGGTACAGCACACGTCATAGTGTTAATATCGAAGTCAAGTGAAAGAATGTGTACGACGTTTATTTGGTGTAGAATTCCAGCTTATATTCTTGGAATGTAAATTGATTAATTCAAAGTAGATAAATAATCACTTTACTTGAATATAAAATTTAAAAATAATGAGCGTAGAAAAACACTAAGAAAAATTTACTTTACACAGTCATAATAACTATGATCAAATACAATATACATACATAAACATCACGCCTTTATCCCAGAAGGGGTATGCAGAGGTTCAACCAGGGCACCCACGTTTCGCCTTGTGTTCCGTCCCACGATGTGATAGAGGGCGAGCCTATCGCCATATCAGGTACAAATTCCTGACTTCGTGCTGATAATGAATAGAAAAATCCAATATCAGTTTGCCCGACCCAGGGTTCGAACCTGAGACCTCAGTTTTGCAATCGTACCGTAGTACAACTACGCCACCGAGGCACTTAACTATGATCACTTTGGAAATATTATAAAAAAACTAGTAAATTGCTTTAACTGATAACTGAACCTAGTTTTCGAAGGTCGCTAATACGTTGCCATTAGTATTTAGACTAACAAAAGAGTAGCAAATACTGTTAAATAAAATACGATCAATTAAAAACACCTTAAGCACTCCAAACAGAATTCCCAAACAACGCTATTATACGAAGAACTTTGCAACCAGCCCCGAACTACGGTTTAAAGTGCATATTCATTGCGATCTCTTGAGCGGCTTAAAATTCCTCGAGTTTTGTTCGCGACTGCACCGTTCCTGAAGATTCGAAATTAAGTACTTTTGTCTTAAGACATGTGAGGACTTGAAATCTATTATAGGCTTCTATGACTGAAAGTGGCGGAGTAGAAGGTTTTTTATTGCGTTGAATGGCGAGACGAGCATGCCATTCGCCTGATGGTACGCGATACGACCACTCATGGATAGTAGCAAAACCAAACATCATGAATTACAAAGCAATGCCTGGCATTCCACTGCGCTCGCCATCCTAAGACAAGATGTTAAGTCTCATTATGTCCAGTAGTTACTCTGGCTATATTGTCCTTCAAACCCGAACACAACAGTGCATTTACTAGTGTCCGATCGAAACTAATTTTTCAGCCGAAACCGAAACGTATTAATATTATTTAAAATTACGATTATTTACATTTATTTTTTTTACATTTATTTAATAAATTTATTTAATTTTAATAAGTTTCGGTTTCGGTTTTGGCTGAAAAACTAGTGTCGGTCAGACATTTACACTGCTGTTTGGCGAGGGTAATAGACATTGTGGTGGTACCCACCCAGGCCGCCTCTCAAATACGAGAGATCTACCAGGCGAATGGCATGCTCGTCTCGCCATTCATCACAATAAAAAAAACCACTATGACAAAACGAAATGTAAAAAATTCACTCCTTATTGTAAGCTTCAAACTACCTATTTTAGTGTTACGTGTATGTATGATTTGGTTCTATTAAAAATGTGATTTCGTTAGGCAGAAACAGGGAATAGTATCAGAATTTATAACAATGTTAGGAATTTTTACAGAATAAAATGAAATGTTCTAATCCACAGCCCGCAACAAGATTACATAGTACCCCCGGGATTTCAGGCAAGGATTTAAGGTACATAAATTGTATATTCCGGGGACAAAACCCCCACAAAAGCGGACAATACAGAAAGTCTCTACAACTGTTTTAGAAAAGAATGGCTGACTTGTTCTTAGATGAAAGCTATCTCTTATAAGTATCTGTGAGAATGTTTGAACAAAGCTTATATATTTTGGCAAAAGAGTTCATATTATAATGTTACAATCTCCTTAACTGTAATTAAAGGCCTTACAAGAGTAGATCGAGGCCCCTGATCGTAAAATTCAACCTTTACTCCGCCCCTGTAACTATCGAAACAAAACGGATGGAAGCAAAATTTTTAATGTTTTTCTAACAAATTGCTTTATAATATGAAAATTGTAAGCCCCGTTTTTAATATAGTGTTTCGCGGTAAAACTCTGTTGTATCAGGGGATTATACAAAGCCTTCAAATTAAAAGACACGTCGGCTTATAAAGGTTTCAATTTAAAGGGGATATAAGTATGGAATAATTATAAGCCTCAAATATTCTCATTAACAAAGTTGTTATCCTTTGTCGGTGTTTATTAAAGGTAAATTATAGATAATTTTCTTTTTTAATATAATTTTCCCATCGTCGATATTCTCTACCTTTTTTCTTCTCTTTTTTTTGTGTCTATATGATATTAAAAAGGAAGTAGAAATATGTTGGACGAGGGTAGCAAAAGATAGATCGTTGTGGAGAACAATCGGGGAGGCCTATGCTGGAAAGCAAGACAATCAACAAACCGGTGTCTAATATAATCATTATTTAATTCAAAAACAAAATAAATAAAATAAACATAGTAATAAGATGAGTGCCTCGGTGGCGTAGTGGTACTACGGTACGATTGCAAAACTGAGGTCTCGGGTTCGAATCCCGGGTCGGGCGCAGTGAGGTTGGTTATTTCTATTCATTATAAGCCCGGAGTCAGAAATGTATGCCCAATATGGCGATGGCTCGCCTCCTATCACATAATGGGACGAAATACATAAGGCGAAACGTGAAATGAAATGAAATGAGATTCGTTTATTGAAATAAAATTCGTTTATTGGTCACGTAGGCAATTAAATAGCTCTTATGACAAGTCAGGGGTGTCCTAATTGCACCTCTGCCTACCCCTTCTGGAAAAAAGGCTTGATGGATATATGTATTATTCAAGTAATGACTATAATTAACAAGAAAACACGTCCAATTAAAGGAACCTTAGTGAAACTAGTTCGCTGGTGTGAACGCCGCTCAACCGCGCGACCAACCGACCTCAACTCATGTCACAATGTCGCCCTCTGCAGGACACTTTATACGACACGATTTGGTCGTGTCGTGTGTTCCAAATTCAAATTGAAATTTAAAAAAATAGACGGATGGTGTTGATTGATTGTTTTCATCAAGTCCTTGTAGAAATCGTCTGAAGAGACATATATTTAGTAATGGATTATGGACTTATTGGCACCGAAAATGACATGACTTTCAAATTTAAAAAAGGTAGTATACCTGTAAAAATAATTTAACCATTCTCCATGATATCAAGCCAGTGCTTTTTATGCCGACCTCGGAATTTTGTCCTGCTAATAATTTTAATTGTAAAAGAAACTATCTAAATTAACTAATATGCGGCTATATATCAATAGATTTCATGAATTAATTGCAGTTCGACATAGTAAAGTATTCATAGCCGACGACTTATTCTACGATCATTGATAGACATTGGCAAAATCTCGCTCTCTTTCAATCAGGCAATCTCTTTTTATTTGAAAGGCCGACAATAGCAATCGTTGGTTGCTTATCCGATAATACGTTCCACATTAATTAGCGATTTCATGAGCAGAGTTCATCACGTAAATAAAATAATAACTAAACTAATAAATAAAAAATTGCCAGGGGCTCCCAAACTAGGTTTAGCCTGTACTCTTGGGAGACCTTGTAATAATTGTATTAAAATATTGTATTATGCTAGATGTTTCCTTCGGTATCAAAGTTATGTAAAAAAACCTTTGGAACAAAGTCTGTCGTAGTCTATGAGCCTCAAAATTATGTGTATTAAAAAATCATACACAAGAAATTCTCGTGAAAAGTCCTCAGGTGTGGTTCGCGAACAATATTTTACTTGTCCATAAAAACGAAGCATCAACTTTAAGTGCGTTACTTCCTGCTTCATAAACTATGCTGCATAATATGCTTTCAGCTGGAGCCTGTATCTACGCAGTCAAACTATACTATCGCCAATAGTTATATCACATTGCTAGGTTTTTTATGCTGTCAAGAATGTGTTTAATTCGGGCACTTCATATATTTTTTTTTGTATCAGCCCATATACGACGCACTGCAGGGCACGGGCCTCCTCTACAATCGAGAGTACGATTGAGAGTGATTAGGCCATATAGTCCACTACGCTGGCCTATAATGCGGGTTGGCGGACTTTTACATACCATAGAAATTTATACAAATCGCTATGGTATGCAGGTTTCCTCACGATGTTTTCCTTCACCGTTATAGTGCGTGGTGATTGACTATCAATACACACATGACTCCGAAAAGTCAGAAGTGTGCCCTGAGATTTGAACCCGCGACCACCGTGAGCATGTAGGCAGCCGCGTCTGGTCCGTTTACCAACAGGCCACCACGCACTTTTATAAATAAATAAATACACCCAACAGTCACATACATACTCCTGACCCCACAGTAAGATCGAATCTTGTACCGTGGCTATCAGCAGCTACGAGAGACTTTTCGGTCTCACAAACACCCAGACTCGAAACAAATACTTGTGGTTCACAGAAACATTTGTTTCGATGTGGGGACCGAAACCCGCGGCCTCTCGTTTCACAGCCGGCGTCCAACCAACTGCACCACGGAGGCTGTCTAAATTTTATTAATAAATTAATAATATACACTGAAAACATTGTGAGGAAACCTGCATACCATAGCGATTTGTATAAATTTCTATGGTATGTGAAAGTCCGCCAACCCGCATTAGGCCAGCGTGGTGCACTATATGGCCTAACCACTCTCAATCATACTCTCGATTGCAAAGGAGGCCCATGCCCTACAGTCGTATATGGGCTGATACAATACAAAAAATTACAATAAATATTCACTGGTCGATACAATTATGCCGGCCTGGGCAAAATCAGACAAAACATCCTCAATTGCGTTTATCCCCATGATTATTAATGGGCTCCCTATCTTAGTATGTGGGGGTAATTGTTCAAGTATAACCCAATCTACTTCATCATCCATCCATCAGCCAAAGGAATTCCACTGCTGAACATAGGCCTCCCCCAATGATTTCCACAGTGACCTGTTGGAGGCAGCCTGCATCCAACAACAAGGTGGTCAGACGACCTAGTAAAGGTCGCGGGACATTCTACTTATCACAATAAAAATGTTTCTTTCAAAATATTTGTTAATCTGTAAAGTTTGTTACATGAAGCAACAAGGTAAGCGAAGTGACACGCAAAACCACCGCGCTGTGGTGTTACGACAAGTCCGTTAAATGATCGCCATTTCGCACACGGCAACTAGACAATGTTTGTCACGTTTTATACCTTACGATTTGTCGTGCGTCGTGTGACATTTTAATTAAATTTATTTTTTAATTTACACGTTTTTATTTGGACAACCTTGTAATATCAAATTGCAACCGTTAGAACAGGGCCCGAAGATATTATTTATCTACAGAGACTGCATTAAGTGATCATTTTTATTCGCATTTTGCAAAAAATCAGACATCACTAAAAAAAAATATTTCTCCAAGAAAACTTACAACAAAAAACATCAAAATCAAAAGACTTCCTTTGTTAATATTTGTTAATCAATTATTTAAAAGCGTAATATACTGTAGCCCAAAATTCATTAGTAATCCATTAGAAAATCGACAGGAAATGACGATTTAGTTCCATTGTGTTCGGATTAAAAATAAAAGGAAAAATATAATGAAAATTCGGAGAATAAAACTGAAGGTGACAAGTAAGAAATAAATGGCTTGCTGGGATACAGATTTTTACACTTTGAAATTGCACTGTGACTGAATTGACAAACCTGGTGGCGCAGTTGTATTACGGTATATTTACAAAGCTGAGGTCTTGGGTTTGAATTCTGGGTCGGGCAATGTGATATTGGTTTTGTCAATCAGAGTCAGGGATTTGTGCCCGATATGGCGATAGGTTCGGCCCCTATCACATTGTGGGATGGGACATACAAGGCGAAACGTGGGTGTACTAGTTGCACCTCTGCCTAACCCCCTCCCCCCCTTCTGGGAAAAAGACGTGAGTTTATGACGTATGTGTACCTTACCTTATCGGTACATATGTATGTATGTAAAATTGTACGTAAAGTTATTTGTTATGCATATACGTATAATCGCATGGTACATAGACAAATATACAATAAATCTTGATCCGAGCCAAGTGTCGCAAAACTTAAAATACCTTAAGTACAGACTATTTGTGTCCTTATGAGGACACTTATTAACGATAACTTATAACTTATTAATAACGATATATCGGATAGTATAAAATCCACTGGCTTACAAGTTAATTTCCACGAAACAAAGGAACAACAGTCGAAAACTGTTAATTAGCACTATATTCTCCTCGGCTCCACCACTTAATTAATTTCTTGTTTGTTACGTATAAAGCTTTATACTTTAAGAAACAAGAAAATTCCGAAATAGTTAAGAAAAAGAGAGATATATTAAAATTAAAAAATACATATACATAAATATCCCGCCTTTTTCCCATAAGGGGTAAGCACAGGTACTACCAGTACACCCACGTTTCGCCGTATGAATTACGTCCCATGATGTAACTGGAGGCGAGCCTATTGCCATATTAGGCACAATTTCCTGAATACGGGCTGATAATGAATAGAAAAATCCGATATCACATTGCCCGACCCGGGATTCGAACCCGAGACCGCAGCTTTGTAATCATACCGTAGTACAACTACGCCACCGAGGTAGTCAAGTCGAGACAAAATTGAAAAAGGGATAACTTAATGAAATGGAGAAAGAGTGAGAATTCAAATCAAAATATTCTAAATTTGAATAGTTGTCTATCTATATTCTATACTCATAATCTTCTCCTAAAGATCTTTCATTCTTCTTTTAGAGATATTCAGCTGTTTTGTAATATGATATTTTTGGATTTTGGAACTTATGAGAGGCGTGAAAATAATAGACGAGGCGACTAAATCTCAAAAGGACGCAAAGGAAGTGGTAGAGTCACGCTGTTGTCAGTCATGACTCAACATGAATGGGCAGGCTCATCCGGGGCGATGCCACTATCTCACAGGAAATCGACGTGAAGCGACAGCTCAGCTGTCGCGGTTTCGTTCGGTCAGTGAGATTGCCGGATGCCCAGTACCCCTTTACTCTTCCCATCCTTTTTCCTTCCCGCTCCCCTCCCAATGGGGCCGGCAACACATCCATGATCCAGCGTTGTGGATGTTCATTGGCAGTGACCACTTACCGTCAGGTGACCTGTTTACTCATATGCCGTACTTATGCTATAAAAAAAGGAAAAGAAAGGGATATGGTAAAAGGCGACCAAAATTATGAGTGAAATTATTTTGAAGATGAGCTATATCATTACTCATCTGATCTGAATGAACTATATACATAAATGGCTAAAATATTTTGCTTTCCCGTAAAATATTAATAACACAAAGTACTTCTAATTCCTCAAATAACAAATATCCAACCAACAACACTTAATCTTCAAAAGAAATTTACCGTGTACAAGGTAAAATGATCTGATACTTATGCAATGAGCTCACAATCTGAAAGCTCTGCGACGCGACGCTACACACGCGAGCTTAAAGCTCTTTCCTTAAGCTCCTAATGTACTCTCAACTTGTAAGTACGGAGCTTTGCGTGAAAATTCGCTATCATAGACAAGAGCGGTTTTCTTGTTTTATTTATGCTGTTTACTTGTCTACGGACGAATGAGAACGTCTAAGAACGTCTGCTCTTATGTCTTTGGCTACATTTGAATTTGCATTTTAAAATAAATGATAATAATATACATGTAAAGAGGATGATAAGTAAGTTCTCGAATGTAGGCCAGGAAGCGGAAAGCGCAGCGTGGGACGTCCATTCACTAGATGGTCAGACGACCTGGTGAAGGTCGCGGGGCGTCGCTGGATGCAGGCTGCCTCCAACAGGTCACTGTGGAAATCATTGGGAGAGGCCTATGTTCAACAGTAGACTTCCTTGGGCTGATGGATTGGATTGGAAAGAGGATGGATAAAAGGCGATTAACTAAACAGATACATGAGGCGAGTGTGAATAGAAAACTCGGTAGGGGTCGACCCCATCGGACCTACCTCAACCAGATCGGGGGCACCTTAGGCAAGGGTCCGGTTAAAAGTACTCTTAACCGACGAGAATGCATGAAGAGATTGATGAAAGTAGACGAAGCGAAAATGGTGTCAGGATCGAGCAAAATGGAGATCCGTAGACTCTACCCACCCCTTTGGGATACAGGCGTGACGATTATGTATGTATTTAATAAATACACACAACAGTCACATATGTATGATCGCGCTAAGATCGCGTCTTGTGTCGTGAGTATCGGAAACTAAAAGAATTTTCGGTCTCACATACAACGATACCCAAAACAAATACTTTCTGATCACAGAAATATCTGTGCGGGATTCGAATCCGCGATCTTACCAAGTGCGCCAAGGATCAATCTTCATACAGTAGAGCTTCAATGATTTTTATTATCATCACAAAATTATTTCACTGACACAAAATTAGACACGGTTATAAAAACCTATCAGTGACTAACGCATACCTAATCGATTAATCTCTTCAAGATAATTTTAATAGCTCTCGACTATTCAATTAAAGAAGCAGTCTGCAAACTTTGATATGTGGAAGAAAATCATTCTCATATATATTGCTAGCTTTATTGTTTTAAGCGATGAGGTTAGTTTTTATTGTGATATTAGTTCAATAAATATTATACGGGTATATTCAGACTGCGACCGAAAACGAAGCCAGGTGGTAGTATTAGTGACTTCAGATACAATGCAACTAAAAATTTCGCAAAAGAAAGTGATAATTTGTTTGCTGTATTTTTTACTGATGGTCGTATTTGGGTAGTAAATACAACGTTTTCCTAAAATAATAATGTACATATTTTTATTTTTAAAGACACAATTATACGTAAGAGTTTTAATTATAATTTTAGCACAAACTAGGTAATCATGATATTTAAAAAATTGCAAAAAATAACCTGTCGATCTTTTTGAGATTTTAGTTGCATTGTGTCTGTAATCACTAAAACTACCACCTGGTTTCGTTTTCAGTCGCAGTCTTGATATACCTGTATATACAAATTGCTATTTCTTAAACCAAGTGTATAATTGGATGTCTAAGAAATTTCTAGCGATAATTCCAACAGGAAGTGCGTGGTGGCCTCGTGGTATCGGACCAGACTTGGCTGCCTACATGTTCACGGTGGTCGAGGGTTCAAATCCCAGGGCACACCTCTGACTTTTCGGAGTTATGTGTGTATTGATAGTCAATCACCACGCACTTTAACGGTGAAGGAAAACATCGTGAGGAAACCTGCATACCGTAGCGATTTAAAAAAAAAAATCTACGGTGTGTAAGTCCGCCAACCCGCACTAGGCCAGCGTGGTGGACTATATGGCCTAACCACTCTCAATCGTACTCTCGATTGTAGAGGAGGTCCGTGCCCTGCAGTGGGTCGTATATGGGCTGATACAATACAATTCCAACAGCATCTAAACAATAATAATAAATCAAAAAATTATCTCTTTGTTCCAGTCTAGAAAATCTGATTTAATGACAATACTACAACCTTTGGTAAGAGATATGACGTCATCGTCCATAATTAGGTACTCTCTCTAGTAGGTACCCCAAGATACAGGCATGACCTGGTTTGGCGACCCCTGATAATATTTTAATGCCCAACGCAGATATGCCAATTATTGTTATCTTACTAATTCTAGTGTTGTCATACATATGTCTTTTGTGCAATAAATAAATAAATAATTCTCTTTCACTCTCTCTCTCTTGAGCCACAGGAAGTCCTCTGCTGAACATAGGCCTCCCCCAAGGATCTCCACATCGACCTGTTGGAAGCGGCCTGCATCCAGCGACTTCCTGCAACCTTGGCTATATTATAAATACTAACTTACATCAATACAAATGTTTACTGCTGAACTTAGCGTCCGTTAATACACCTAAATGGGGATATTCCTTACAATACAGATAATGTATGTCTCAGACCAAATATATTTCCAAAATTGATAGTATTTTTGTTTCACAGTCATGGATTTTGCAAAATAAGCCGAATAAATGCATTAACCAGGTACTTGTAAATACTTTATTTTTCCATACTCTTAAGGCCTAGTTCCGAGTTTATTAATAAGGATTAATAACGGAATTTAAATTATAATAATTTAAAGGATTAATAATGAACGAAGGATTAACTTTAGTCCAAGGCTTTAGAAATGACTCGATTATTTTGACCATTAATTTGACTATAATACTGAATAATGTAACTACAATACGATGGTTGCCTAGCCCTCTATGCATTTCCGTGTTTATAATAAAACCGTGAATACCTCGCTATTCAAAATAATCGAGTCTATTTCAAAGCCTTGGACTAAAGTTAATCCATCGCTCATCCGAGTTTATTAATAAGGCTCTTAGTTATTATAACATTTTAAATTGATGATTGAAAACGGATTCACCTGGTTGCAATTTCGTTATTGCTTTGAACCCTATTTCGCTGCCAATGAATAATAACTTCACTTGGAACATAATCGCGTTGCCAGCCACTCTAAGTGCCAGGCGAAAAGAGACGAAATACCGAATGAAAAAATGCGCATTGGGCTTACGGAAATCTCATTCAACGAGCGAAATACGACAGGAAAGCCGGCTTTCCGTGAGACGGTGACACCAACTCGTCCGAACTGGCACATTTTTTTTGTAGCATAAATGCGGCAAAGGAGCAAGCAGGTCGCCTGTTGGTAAGTGATCACAGCCGCCTATGAACATCCACATCGCTTGGATCGTGGTTGTGTTGCCCCATCAGATCGGGACTGGAGCAAGAAGGAAAAAAGATGGGAACAGGTAAGGGGTATTGGGCATCTGGCAATCTCACTCACCGAACGAAAAGCGACAGCGTAACTGTCGCTTCACGTTGATATACACAGTGGCACCATCCCGGACGAGCCTGCTCATTTATGCTGAGTCATGGCTGGCAACAGCGTGGCTCTACGACATTAATTATTAGCACCTAATTAAAACTAAACCTACAGTTTTAATTTTCGAACCAATACCGATAATTCGAAGTATTTTTTCACAAAAAATACAAATAATGAAATAACAACTGAGTCTTTCACTCCATAGTTTATTCATAGTTTCATTTGAAAATTCAAATAAAGAACATCAATCCGCAACATGGCCAGCTCTTTTCTTTTTTCAAACGATTGTAAAGTTTTAATCTAGAATGTCAGCCCGCATTTGAATACTGTCAGTTCTTTGTGATATATGCATAATGTTTGCGTACTGGGGTTTTAATCAACGTAAAACGAACGAGTGAAAGGCCGACAAAGTTACAACTTACAAAGTACGAAACGGTGGGAATACGTCACTGTACATTGTGCATTCAGTCTTTGTGTCGACACGAATGTCACCCAAACGATTTAACTATGTTATATCTGTGACGTGCTTAGATCATAGAATTGATCTCTTCGTAAAATGTCATTTCTGTATCTGTATTTATACCAGCCCGTATACATCCCACTGCAGGGCACGGGTTTTCTCTGCCATCGAGAGTACGATTGATAGGGTCATATCATTTAAACGGCAAATTTTCATGATATTATAACCATCTAGTCATAGCCACACTTATAATTAATGTTCCTGCTTTTAACATTCAAATTCATGTAAAATTTACAACCAAAAATGTTTAATTTAATCGACTTCAATCGTGATATCATCAAATGTAACTAAACAAAATCTAACAAAAGCAGCCCTTCAAGCACCACGCACTAATTTTAAAAAGTACCCACAAGACTTACTCCTTAAAATATTTTTATTATTCCAGTGTAATCTACCGAATTGCAACTCGGAGGTGAGCCATTTATCTCAATGAGGTGTGTTCCAAGGCGTTATAATTGTTGTTTACTGTGTATTTTTATCCCCAGTGCGCCGGGCTACAAAGTATTGCCGGAGTAAGTACAATATTTCGGCTTTTTGAAGTAGAATTTGTGTTTTGTTTTATTTATTTTAAAGGCCTTTATTAGGCCAGGATGAATGGAAGGAAGGAAGGCCTTTACCCTGCAGTGGGACAGTAGAGACTGTGTTTATGTATGCAAAGGCCTTTACTGTCTAGTTTTATGGTATGTATAATCTCGCCTCCAATCACATCGTGGGACGGAACATACAAGCGAAATGTGGGTGTCCTGGTAGCACCTCTACCTACCCTTTCTGGGAAAAGGCGTGAGTTTATGTATGTATGTTTGTGGTCTGTTATGTGAGGAGATTTGATTCCTATGCCGGGAAGTTTAAGGTAAGGTTTTCGATTGCGTATGCATTTCTCTGTGTTTGTTACGTTGTGTTCGGTAAATTTAAAAAATTTAATTATGTACAATGCATACAAATCTTTATTTTAATCTATACTTTTTATAACTGCAATTAAGAATGCCTTTAATATTGTTTTTTACAGTGCAATGGAGCTTATTGTAAATCTACGGTAAGTAAATATTAATTAAAAAGTGAATTATAATTTTGTCTGAATAATTTATCATTCCTGTATTTATATCACAGAAACAGTAAATAATATTTTGACAGCCTCCGCGGCGCAGTTGGTTAGCCGCTGACTGTGAAACAAGAGGCCGCGGGTTCGATCAAAATCGGGACAAATGTTTGTGAAGCCCACATATTGTATTTGTCTCGGGCCTGGGTGGTTGTGAGACCGAAAAAGTCTTAATTGATCTTAATGTGGGGTTAGGACTATGTATGTGACTGTTGTGGTGTATTTATTTATTATTTTTATTTCTAGACAAGAGGGGAGTCTTCAATCGCCATGGTAAGTACAAAATATTTTTCCAAAATATTTCCAATGTAATTTTCTATTTCTTTTTTAATATTTACACAAAATAAGACTCTTGATTACAAGTTCATAACTATTAAGACATAGTATCCAGTACTAATTTTTATTTCTGACTAGACACATATTTGCCAATCCTTCTTGGGTTTCGTACATTTCGTAAATTCTTCTTTCTTCTTCTTGGTTCTTTGTGTTTGTAAAACTGAAAAGTCTCTCGTAGTTCCTGATACCCACGACACAAGACTCGATCTTAGTGTGGGGTCAGGACTATGTATGTGGCTGTTGGGTGTATTATACATTATTTTGAACAACAGACCCAAGATTAAATTATTTTCTTTAATTGCAGTGTCAAGGAGGAAAATGCATGTCCAAAGTGAGTGATTATTTTACTACCAGTGGAATTCTTAAAGATAAACTAATTGCAAAATTAGTAGAAACGTAAGAATCAAAGGGCGACCTGGCAACTTTTCAAAATTAAAAAAAAAATCATTAATAAAAAGAATTTTAGAAGCAATTACCGGCGTGCTTGTCTAAAATTTATTCCTGTGTTTCGAAAACCTCGTCTACACAGGAAAACGGCTATAACTTACATAAATGAGACAATAATTGCCCAAACAAAATTCTTACACTACGTCAACGGTAAACATTTATCGTAAGGAATGCACATCTGTGATTTTTTTTATTTACATTCTAATTCTGCGATATTATCGTAGGAATTCTAGTTTCTAGCGCAGCAAAATATTGTTTCCGCAAACACAAACGTTTGAAATTCGTCGAGAGCACGAGAAATACGTATTTTCAATCACTCTACGATTTTTGAACGTCCGAAAATTCTAAGCTCTCAATTCGACGCGTACCAGTTAGATTTTTTCATTTTAAAGACAGATTTTTTAACCAAAAACTTTTTTGCATCAAAACTTTTTGGTGTAAATTAAATGCCAGTCCTACAAAAGGTATTTCAATGATTCCTTCCAAAATAAACCACGCGTTCTTATTTCAAACTTTCATTGTGTACTTCCAAGAACAATCAACGTCATTCCACCAAGAAGGTTTCATTCTGACATTTCCCTCACCTTCAACCTTCTAAATTCCATCTTATTTGTCGTAAACATAGTGACGTATACAAAACACGGTTCCCGTAATGGAACGTTCCCGGGAGAGGAATAACACCACACATAAAAGTTTCCACCGAAATATCAAGCTCTTTTTCTTAATATATTCAAATAAGTTATTTACACAAGAGAATTTCAAGATAACATTTGTTTGGTGAAATAGGAACTGTTGCTGAAATATTATGTTTAGAAACAATTCTCAAGTATTTATAAAATTACGAGTGTTATGTGTTTAAAAGAAATAAAGAAAACATGTCTTGTTTTAATATTTAGTAGGTTTTTTTTTAAATATACCAAGCTTACATAAAAAAACTAAAACGACTAACGAAAACAAAATTAAACCTCAATGCGTACTTTATTATTGTGACAGCCTCCGTGGCGCGGTTGGTCAGACGCCGGCTGTGAAACGAGAGGCCGCGGATTCAATCCCCTTACCGAGACAAATGTTTGTGAGGCCCACAAATATTTGTCTCGGGTCTGGGTGTTTGTAGTGTAGGATCAGGACTACGTATGTGACTGTTGGGTGTATTTATTTATCACTTTAAATGGAAAATTTGAGCTTAAGATTTAAGTTAGTAATTAACAATATAAAGTACCTATTATCTAAATACACTTCCAGAACTGTCTCAGTAGTAATTGATCTAAAACATATATATTCCCGTTTTCAAAATATATTTTGAAACTACTAAACCATCCAAACCTATATCTTAATCCACCTCAATAACTTACAAAACAAACTAGCAAGTCGGTGGCCTCTCGAACTACATACGTAACCGATTCGCGCCGGTTATATCCAGTTTCGATCGGTTACAACCGGCTGCGACGTGTTCAGTTCAATGTTGTTTAATTTGATTTGCAACCCGCAACTGAGATTAGTTATTTGTTTTACGTAATAACGTCTCGATGATGGATTACGCGGAATACGGATTATATTAAATTATAGTTTGGACTTTTTGAGTGTGATTACTTTTTTGTTTCATAATATTTTTGGCATGTTTTCTAATTTCTTTGTAATTTTAGAGGAGTTTTTGTAATCATTACTTTACTGTTTACTGTCATTTGAAAAGAGAGCAATCATTAAAGTGTCTCGGAAACTACAGTCTGCCTCGGTGGCGTAGTTGTACTACGGTACGATTACAAAGCTGAGGTCTTGTGTTCGAATCCGGGTCGGGCAAAGTGATATTGGATTTTCCTATTCATTATCAGCCCGGAGTTACGAATTTGTGCCCGATTAGACGATAGTCGCGCCCTCTATCACGTCGTTGTTTGTTGCACCTCTGCCTACCGCTTCTGGGATAAAGGCGTGATGTTTATATGTAGAAACTACAGATGGATGAAGTATTTGATATTTTTCTTTTATTTTATTCTTGTTTAGAGTTTTATATAAAAGCGAGCTAAATGCCAAACGCTTTCTTTACCAGACGACCTTACGTGACAACGAGACCTTACGTGCTACAGTGACAAAGATGTTTCATTTCTTGTTTTTTTTATATTTTAGATTCCGTTTTGTTGCAATGCCTTACTTCTCTCCTGTCACGTTCTATTACTGGAACTAATAGTTATTTTGTATTATCATGCAGCCCACGGTTTTTTAACCAATTTTCATCTACCTTAATAATTATGAACTTCATTATTTTAACTAACATCTGTGTTTTGACTAAAAAAATCAAAACTCTTTCCTACACCAAAACATCTTCACACCTCCATTTTCAGACCTCCACAAACCATTACAGAAACAAGGATACGCCGGCACAGACGCACAATACCGTGCAAACCGCATTATACCGGCTGTATCTGGTTACAGGCAGTTATAACCAGTTATAGCACGTTCGCGCGAACGTAATTCAATTGGGCACCGCTCGCTCCACTATTGTTAACTTTACTCCGCTACCTGGCAACAGAACATCGATATAGATTCCCTAGAAAATACTATCGGGAGAAATTGTTTCAATATTCTCGCGTACGTCCCTTAGGAGTTTAGTTTTAATAGCTACTGTGGCGTAGTGGTCAGATTGCATTTATTACAAGCGGTCGCCTGGTGTGCGAAATCCAACCGTGATTAATGGTATATTAATAATTTGATAGCAATCGCGTAAGCAAAAAGTACAAGCGTAAAAAAATGATGACAAGAATTAAGAACATTCAAAAAAATTCAATTAAATTCTGTCACTGAAATATTTAATACCAACTTATTATTTATGGGAAAAAGTATAATTCCTATCACATTGCGGCTTGGGATCAAAAAAAAAAAATATTGCCTGATTCATTAATAATTCCCGATTATCAACTTGCTATGGACCCACTTCAACTGCTCTGTGACCCACTGTGAATCATTAACAATATTACAATTGCAGCCACCAGTAAAGGCTTCTTATTTTCCTTATGAAATATATTTTAACTACGAAACAATTTCATAATGGCTGCAAAGAGACTCTTTTCTCCTTCACTCGAGCCCAGCCAACCATCTCAAATTCATTGTAAGAGCATACGGCTGCTTTAACCGCAAAGGCTTTGGAAAAGTCATTTGAAATATATTTTTGTGTTCTTTATGCTACAAAACAATATTAAATTAATTCTGTAGAGTATTTTTAATATAGAGGGAGCGTTGGTACTTCAAAAACGTAGATAAAAATGGCGGTGCCGGGCCACCTTTTTCTGCCCTTCTATTGGCTGACATTGGACAGGTTGTCCAACATGCACGAATTAGACAATAATATAAACAGTAATTAATTTCCAACTCCTCCTATTAATTTAACTTTTTGATTGATTTCGTTGCGGGTGAAGTTAGATATTCCCGGAGACTCGCTGAGCTTCAATGCTCGGTGTCATTACAATGCGTGCCACTGTTGATCCTGGCTTACAGGAGTTGCAGTAGTGGATATGCGGGCAAGGCAGTCTCCAGAAATGCACGAATTATTAAAAAAGAAAAATAAAAAATAAGTAAGGGCTATTAAATTCCACTCAACTCGTTTTAGACGGATAATAACTAAATTCAATTGCGGTTACCCACGGAATTCGTAATTTTTTTTTGTTAAATAAATTTTTGAAGTCGCAAATGTATGACAGCGCTCCCTCTATAATAAAAATACTTTAACGTAAATTCGTATTTCGTAACACTTAGTAGAATAATTTTAGCGGGAAATTTAATTTCATTTTGACATAAAAAATGGCGCCAAATTTGAATACGGAATGTTATGTTTTATTCTTATTTTTTATAGCTAATCTTCTACGCTGTGTCAAAGAAAAAATCTAATATAGTCTCATAAATTGTATTTTAAAATTGAGTGCAAAAGAATGGCATCTATTTATTTTTTCTTTTCCTTAACTGCTTTCTTTTGTTCGAAAATTACATTTAACACATCCATGATCCAGCATTGTGGATGTTCATGGGGGCAGTGATCACTTACCATCAGGTGACTTGTTTGCTCGTATGCCGGACCTATGCAATAAAAAAAAAATACCTTAGCACCGTACTTTATTCACCGTTATTTGAAGAACATTGTAGCCAGAATAACTACTGGACATAATGAGACATAACACCCTATATCTCAGGATGGCGAGCGTAGTGGAAAGCCAAGCATCGCTTTGTAATTAATGGTGTTGTTTGGTTTTGCTACTGTACATGAGTGATCGTATCGGTTACCATCAGGCGAATGGCATGCTCGTCTCGCCATTCAACGCCAAAAAATAATAATATATGACCAAATATAATAATTTCGTAACATTGAACAAGATTACGATAGCTAAACATACCATAATTCGTTTTATAAATCCCAGTTATTTTAAAGGAGTTAGTAAGCCGGACATAAGGGAGTAACTTTATGATCAGAAACGAAACTCGAAACTTCGAAAGTCGCACGTAAAACTGTACGAATGTGCCTAGATACTCCAGAAAATGTTCGAATCCTCTATCGTACGTCCTAACTATAGACTTAGCTCGGATTGAATGATAAGTACCATAGAGAATAGTGTTGACTTTTAGAAGAGGAAAATCAAAAACATACTGCAGACGTCGAAGTCCGAACATTCGAGTTTCGTTTCGGGTCATAGAGTAACCCCCAAGTTTCATCCAGTGGTCTATACTTCCGTTGCCACATGCATAAGTTTGCATTCGATATGAGGCTCAGATTCTCTTTGTTTTCGGGTTATTGTTGTTGACAGACAGACGGGCAGACTGCGTTTAGTAGCGTTTACAATTTGCGAGCCATTTCAGAACACAATATGATAGACGATGAAAGAAATGCATAGAATATTGCGAATTGTGGCTCGGTTTTTATGAAAATAAATGTTTGTGTTTTACGTACATATAAAAACATCACGCCTTTTTTTCCAGAAGGGGTAGGCAGTGGTGCAACCAAGATACCCGCGTTTCGCCTAAGTGTTTCAATCCCATGATATAATAAGGGCTAGCTTATCCCCATTTCGGGCATAAATTCCTGACTGATTCCGTGCTGATAATTAATAGTAAAATCCATTATCTCTTTGTCCGACCCGGGATTCGAGCCCGAGACCGTAGCTTTGTAATCATAGTACAACTACGCCACAGACGCAAAAGTACTGACTGAAGTATTTCGATGTGAATTTATTAATTTTTGTTCATTTATTCACAGTGTTTCGAGAAGAATTGCAGTTCTCAGGTATAAATAATCTTATCTTATATTTTAATACAATTTTGACATAATATTTTTTTAGAAGTCCTACACTTAAATACCACTTTCTATGGTAAAGACTGATATTGACAATAGCTGGGATTTTATTTTTTTCTAGTGCCTTGGAGGTGTCTGCGTAGCTGACGTAAGTTTATGAGTAATAATTTTTAATACATATTATGTTGTGATGAGCAACAGGTCAATATAGGTAACTACACCTATCTGTAGGGTAATTCACGTAATTAAATAAGTTCATTGCAATTGCAGTTGCAGTTAAGTTTCGATCAAAACAGACCTTTTCGGATTCTCGTAATTTTGACAACCGCTGTCAGATACGCTCGCGTCAAGTCCGCGTCAGGCGAGCGGTTTAGCGTATTCTACTACTGCGTGTTTTATGTGCGCAATTCAGATCGCAACTTGATCGGTATTCACGTGTAAGCTTTTTGCATACGACTGACGTACAGTTGACGCGCAGCACCCGCGCAGTTTACGCATAGCTTAGGTGCAGTTCACGCGCAGCTAAACAATTACAAAAATACCATTTTGCACTAAGACGTAAACTTAATTGCAACTGCACCGCAACTTGATCGGCGCGTCAAAAAATTACGTGAATTAGCACACTAATCTGATCTGATCCAATCCAAATTGATGTTATAAGAAAGTTGATTAAATTGCAAAACAAATCGTATAGGCTTGCAAAAAACCGTTCTTAAAATAATATTGCCATAAAATATAACAGCCATGAACAGTTTTCGATAGGTAAGTAATCATAGGCATGTTTGTTAATCAATACATACATACATAAACACTCGCCTTTTTCCCAGAAGGGGTAGACAGAGGTGCTACCAGAACACCCACGTTTTGCCTTGTATATTCCGTTCCACGGTGTGATAGGGGGCGAGCCTATCGCCATATCGGGCACAAATTCCTGACTCCGGGCTGATCATGAATAGAAAAATCCCATATCACTTTGCCCGACCCGGGATTCGAACCCGAGACCTCAGCTTTGCAATCATACCGTAGTACCACTACGCCACCGAGGTAGTCAATAATATTTGATAAAATTATTTTTCATCTGGTTATCAGATGGGTGAAGGCCGGTATTCCACGGCTCCTCTACAAGTGTCACCTTTAGGTCTCAAAACACACACATGAATAAACTATTCTCGTGTCACACATTTAACTCTGTATTAGAATGCTAAATTTTAAATCGTGCTGTAGAGTAACGGAAAAACAGAATTATTTTCATAATCTTTACAACTATATGTAGCTGAAGTTTGTCGGGACGTCGCTGGATGCAGGCTGCCTCCAACAGGTCACTGTGGAAGCCATTGGGAGCGGCCTATGTTCAGCAGTGGACTTCCTTAGGCTGATAAATTGATTGGATTGAAGAGTTTGTTTGTTTAAACGCGCTAATCTTAGGAACTACTGATTTGAATTGAAAATCTCCTTTAATGTTGGATAGCCGGTTTATCGACGAAGGCTATAAACTGTAACTCACGGTTTGACCTATGGGAGCAGAGCATTAATAACAAAAATGCCAAATGATTTGCCCGTCAAAAAGAATCTGCACCCGGGTGAAGCCGGGCCGGGCCACTAGTATTATAAGATGTATGTTTAATTTGCAGTGTTTTGGTGTTACTTGCAAGTCCACCGTAAGTATAACTACATATATTCAATCAACATAGCATTATTAATAAATAACTTTATAAGTATATTAACGACCTTACTCATAGACAATTTTAAAACCTATTTTAGTACATATATTCAACATAGCCGAATAACTTAATTAGTATACTGCCGGCCTTATTTATACACAATTAAAAAACTATTTTACTTGAATGTTTTGTCCCTTTCGAACGACTTTTAAATTCAGTTTGAGCGAAGAAGACAAAACACTCAATAACTAAAATAGATTTTAAAACTGTCTATGAATAAGGCCTTAAGTATTTGTACTCCAGTTACATTACCTCACATTGTTACAAAGTCGTGCTAGTATTTAAAATCCCACGAAGAAGTATCTATGTTTAATATACTTTTTTATTTATCGCAGTGTAAAGGAGGAGTGTGCAATTCAAAGGTAAGGTATTTCACAGTTAATTTCTGCGGGTATATTTTTGGTTCGCGCCAAATAAACAGGCTAGAGGCTATCGGCCTTATTCATAGACAGTTTAAAAACATATTTGAGTTAACGAGTGTTTTGTCCCTTTCGTCTTTTGAATTCAGTTTGAGCGGAGAAGACAAAACATTCCATAGCTAAAATAGGTTTTAAAACTATCTATGAATAATGCCGTAGATATTTCTTTCATTATAGTGAATTAGAAAAGGGTTCCTTTCCGTTACGCTTAATTGCAGTTACAGGGCTTTTCAAAGGTAAATATGAAGTTGTAGGAAAAATCACTACGTTCTATTACACATCAATTGAAGGAATGACGAAGCAGCCCAAAAGTCACTTTCAGTTTTATCGAGAATGTCAGATCTGGCCGGCGGTCAAAAAGGTTTTTATAATTTAAAAATGCAAACCGCCCCGGTGACATTCTCGATAATGTGGACTGCCGCGCCACCACTTTAGACAAAATTCTATCAAAAATCTACCGGTAACTCTATCTTTATTATTTAAATCATAATATTATGTATGTGACATATTACTATATGGCCTAACCACTCCCAATCGATTCTCTCGATTGTAGAGTAGGCCCGTGCCCAGCAGTGGGACGTAAAAAGGCTGATAAAAAAAAATGTATGTACTGTATCAGCCCGTAGTCGTTCACTACGAAGCATGTCATTCCTCTACAAACGAGAATACGTTTGACAGGGTGCAAAGATATATAAGATTATAATATTTAATTATCATTATAATGTTGAATCCAGCGATGTCCCGCGACCTTTACCAGGTCGTCTGACCACCTAGTGCGTGGACGTCCCACGCTGCGCTTTCCGCTTCGTGGCCTCTATTCGAGAACGTCGCATTCTCCATTCGTCTCGGGACGTTGTTGGATGCAGGCTGCCCCCAACAGGTCACTGGAAATCATTGGGAGAGGCCTATGTTCAGCAGTGGACTTCCTTTGGCTGATGGATTGGATTGATAATGTTGAAAGTGTATAATTACGTTTTTTTTTTTTGTATTGTATCAGCCCATATACGACCCACTGCAGGGCACGGGCCTCCTCTACAATCGAGAGTACGATTGAGAGTGGTTAGGCCATATAGTCCACCACGCTGGCCTAGTGCGGGTTGGCGGACTTACACACCGTAGAATTTTATTTAATTACGTAATGTACGTTGATTGTTTCTTTTCAGTGTGATGGCGAGAATTGTACCAGTTCGGTGAGTATTCACGTTTTATACTTCCACAAATAATTTATTGATTCCGAAACTCTAATTCTTGGTCTTTTGGGACCATTACTAATTATAGTAGTCTTTTTGATTGAAATTTGATTCAATTGATAACGAAAATCATACCTCTTAATACATTTCATATGGCGCTACCTTACAACGGCCTTATTCATAGAAATTTTCAAATCTTATTTCAGCTATCGTATCTTTTGTCTTCTTCGCTCTAACTGAGTTCAAAAGTCGTTCGAAAGGGACAAAACATTCGATAACTGAAATAGGTTTTTAAACTGTCTATAAATAAGGCCATTAATGTTGACATGGGACTTTACATAATGTATGGAGCTTGGACACACACGCAATTAAAATAAGTCATATTATTCTTAACCACAAACGCAAATAAAATGAATTGCCGCAGTTGGTAATCGAAACTAGGACTTCACGAATCACAGCCCATCAACGCTATTACTAGACCAATATGGGGACAAAAATGTAGAAGTTTAAATTTAAATACATCCAACAGTCACATACATAGTCCTGACCTGACATTAAGATTAATTAAGTCTTGTGTCGTGAGTATTAGAAGCTACGAGAGACTTTTCGATCTCACAAACGCCCAGACTCGAGACAAATACTTGTGGGCCGCCCAAACATTTGTCTCGGTGCGGAGATCGAACCCGCGGCCTTTCGTTTCACAGGCGGCGTCTAACCAACTGCGCCACGGAGGCTGTCAAATAATACCATATGTACCTGTATCTGCAATTTAGAAGGGTCAGTGCTTCACACAGTTTTCATGAAATGCAAATTTTAAGACAAAGGAAGTAAGGCGTTTTAAAATGTACAGAAAAATTGTAGCATTTCAGCACAGTGTTAGAACAATGCGAATATATAGAAAGCGCATTTCATTTTGAACAAAGCGTTGTGATTGTCAGTGCATTTGTGTTTTAAAAGTACTGTTAAAAAAGCAGATTTTAGCAAAATTAAAATACTTGCATACCTCAGTGCGCTTGTTGGTAGCGGACCAGACGCAGCTGCCAACATGTTCACGGTGGGCGTAGTTCAAATCCTAGGGCACACCTAGGACTTTTCGGAGTTATGTGTGTTGATAGTTAATCACCACGCACTATAACGGTGAAGGAAAACATCGCGAGGAAACCTGCATACCATAGCAATTTTAAAATTTTTCTACGGTATCTAACGTCCACCAACCCGCGCTATGCCAGCGTGGTGGACTATATGGCCTAACCACTCTCAATCGTATCCTCGATTGTAGAGGAGGCCCGTGCCCTGCAGTGGGACGTATATGGGCTGATACAGAAATATTTGTGAGTCGCCCAAACATTTCTCTCGGTGCGGGGGTCGAAAACGCGGCCCTTCGTTTTACAGCCGGCTTCTAACCAACTGCTCCACGAAAGCTGTCAATATTAAACATGAAAGGACAATAGCTAAGCCACTACGCCAACCATTGCTAGTATTATAGCTCTGAGTAGTTCAGGGGCAGACAGACTTTATTCACCTTGACGAGTATTCTCAATGCATTTAAATCCACTCATTTTTTGTTCGATAACATCACGTATAAGCTTTTCAAGATTGTAATAAGTTGATAAGAGAACTTGAAGGGTAAAAATGGTATCGTTAATTAAAGTAGTACATGTATTACCTTGGACTAATATAGAAATGGAAGATCTTACATATATACATTAACATCAACAACACTGTAGCACGTTAGGTAGTCTGGTAGAGAAAACCTCTGGCATTTAGCTCGCTTTTATACAAGATTCTAAACAAGAACGAAATAAAAGAAAAGTATTAAATACTTCAAGCCATCTGTAGT
This sequence comes from Theretra japonica, assembly GCA_033459515.1. Classification (NCBI taxonomy): domain Eukaryota; kingdom Metazoa; phylum Arthropoda; class Insecta; order Lepidoptera; family Sphingidae; genus Theretra; species Theretra japonica. The sequence goes on from CM065950.1 coordinate 6,125,920, forward strand.
TTCTGCATTCATAAACATCACGCCTTTATCCCAGAAGGGGTAGGCAGACGTGCAAACCCAGACACCCACGTTTTGCCTATGTGTTCCATCTCCCGATGTGTTAGAGGGTGAGTCTAACGCCATATCGGGCACAAATTCGTGACTCTGGGCTGATAACGTATAGAAAAATACAATATCACTTTGCCCAACCCGGGATTCGAACCAGAGACCTCATCTTTGTAGTCGCATTGTAGTACTACGCCACCGAGGCAGTCAAATGGAAGATCTTAAATGTTAAAAAGGGAACTCCTCCTTATGACTGAAATGGATTATAGGTCACTAAGATTGTAAAAAACATAAATAAATAAATAAACACAAGCTATAAGGAAAACATCATGAGGAAACATGCATACTATAGCGATTTGTAGCAATTTCTATAGTACGCAAAGCCAACCAACCCGCACTAGGCCAGCGTGGTGGACTATTGCCTAACACCCCTCAATCGTACTCTCGATTGGAGAGGAGGCCCGTGCCCTGCAGTGGGACGTGTATGAGCTGATACAGATACACATAACCTCAGTTCAATATGTCCCAGAGGAAGGATTAAGCAAGTCACTAGTATGTCACACAGTGCCACCCACAAATCCATGCTTATTTCCACTCCAAGGTGAAAAGACCTTGCCTACTTCATTCTTCTTCTTCGCCTTCTTTTCAGCCACAGGAAGTCCACTGTTGAACATAGGTCTCCCCCAAGGGTCTCGTCTTGGGCTTGTGAGCCAGGCACATAGCGCGAAGAACTGATGGCCGTTGGGGCCGAAAGGTTCTGGAGTGGAGGCCACGTACAGGCAAGCGCAGTGTCGGATGCCCGCCTAAAAGGTGGAAGGACGACCTGGTTAAGGTTTCAGGAAGTCGCTGGATACAGGCCGCTTCCGACAGGTCAATGAGGAGATCCTTGGGGGAGGCGTATTTCATTGCCGGATGTAAAGTCCTGGGCAAATACCACGTAATTTACAAAGTGAAAACTTGCACAATGTAAACAGACTGCCTCGGAGTTTGAACCCAGGTGTGAGCAGCCTATATGCTCACACCAGAAACCTATGTAATAAAGTAATAAAACAGTTATAAGTACATATAAACCTTTATGTGAAAATGATTCAAAATGAAGAGATACAGAGGTATCTATTGATGAAAACTGCATTTAAATTGAAAGGACAGCAGGAAACAACTTTTTACACATGATGTAACCATAATCGTCACGTCTGTATCCCATAGGGGTAGGCAGAGACTATGGATCACGTTGCTCGATCTTGTCATACTAGTTTTGCATCAACCACTTCCATCAACCTCTTCATGAATTCTCTTCAAGGTTCGATTATGACTTTATTTTAAGCTTAGAATAGATACGCTGCCATAACAATAGCTTAATGGAAAATATTAAAATAAACAACCTCGGAAACAGAGACCCCAAAGCCACGACAGCAATAAAATAATTGATAAGAAATTCCTTTCAATAAGCAAAGATTCGTTCCTACAGCGATCGTGCTAATTAATTCCCGCGGGAATTCCTGGTTCCAACGAGAAATTGTTCTGTCGGCCCGGGGTGGCGTGACCTAAATATCGGTGTAAACAAGGTTATTGAAGTGCCGGGGAAATAAAAACTGTTTATAGTTCTCTGCCGAATCTGGAATAGGAATTATGATGTTTGGGTTGTAAAATTTGCAGTTCTGGATTATTTTCCGGGTCGAGTAAGAAGAAAAGCATTTCTAAATATTTGTCTGATGCTGAATCATTTCAAATATGTATACTGGAGACTTTCAAGACTAGGGTGAAAGCACACTTCCTCTCACAATAACGCCATATCCGTAGTACATTATTGATATGTATTTGTGTATGTATACGTATATTTATATAATTAAAACGTATTTTTTTTATAATTATTATTGTTATTATATTGTATTTATGTATCGTATGTATAAGTTTTTCTTATAAAAGCACCGTCCATATATTTTATAAATTTTTTCCTCTTTAGGCACGGTTGTCTGGAAGAGATCGCTCTTAGCGATAAGACCGCCGATTTTTAGCATTTTAAGTCTTAGTTTATGAATAACTTATGTTACTGTATCAGGTGCTAAATAAAGAGTTTTTATTATTATTATTATTATATGTATGACGTTAGAATACTCATATAATATTGGTACATAAAACTCGTTTTAGAAAAAAATATGGCCCATTTACAATGAGAGATTTTCTCGCCTCGAAGATACGATTATCGTAAGGATATAAAAGTTGCGTTGTGTAAACATTGTCAAAACACAATAATCTTATGGCGGATATGTCATACGATTCTCGCCGCGAGAAACTCTCTCCGTCTAAATGGCGCTTTAGAGTAAGTCCCTATCTCATAGAAAAAGTTAATGTATTTATCTACTGTAAAATAATACTCCATTTTTGCAAAAAAATTAAGGTGTATCCATTATCAATAATATATATTTATTTTCGGAAGTGGTAGAACTACGCTGTTGTCAGTCATGACCTTGCATGAATGGGCAGGCTCATCCGGGGTACCACTGTCTCGCATGAAAGCCGACGTGAAGTGACAGCTATGCTGTCGCGTTTCGTTCGGTTAGTGAGATTGCCGGATGCCCAATACCACTTACCTCCTCCCGTCCTTTTTCCTTCCCGCTCCCCTCCCAATTGTGCCGGCAACACATCCATGACCCAACGTTTTGGATGTTTATGGGCGGCAGTGATCACTTACCATCAGGTGACATGTTTGCTCGTTTTTCCCAGACCTATGCAATCATCAAAAAAAAAAAATTTTACCTTCTAAGCATAAACCACCTCTTGTTTAAAAAATTCTCTCGTTCAAACTTTATTTAAGTTCTATTTATTTACAGTGCAAAGCTGGTGCTTGCATGGCTGACGTAAGTTAATTTTAAATGATAAATAAATAAATACACCCAACAGTCACATACATAATCCTGACCCCACACTAAGATCGAGTCTTGTGTCGTGGGTATCAGAAGCTACTAGAGACTTTTCAGTCTCACAAACACCCAGGCCCGACACAAATATTTGTAGGCCACACAAAGTTAATGTTATTTACTTACTTCTTTGATTTATTATATTTGGCTTTACATATTTTTAATGTGAAACAATGAGCGTTAAAAATATTGTCACTTTTTAGTACAGGTTGAAAAACGTTTAAAGATTTAATGAGGGCTTATAGATCTAATTTATTATTGATATGGCAACCCAAAACTACGTTGTAAAATGTTTAAATACTTGTTATTTTTATTTATTGTTGATAATGAGCCTTTTATTCATTTTATAATAAAAGACCAATTTGTAATTTTTATTTTGTGTAATAATCACGATATTGTAAACTGGTTTTGAAAAGAGCAACACTAGAGTTTCTTGCCCGTTCTTCTCTAGTGAAAACCGCTTTCCGAACCGGGTGGTAGGAAAAAAAATTACTGAATCTAAATAATGTTGAACATTTTAATGGATTCAATAAATTATTTTCATTATATCAAAACAAGCAAAAACTATCATACTAGGATTTACATAAATCCTTGTTAAAATTTATCTACGCACATAGCAATGATTTTAATAGAATTACCACATTTATTTCTTTAGTACCTACTGTCACCCCGCCAAACTCTTTTTTGCCAAGTTAAAAAAATATATTTAAAAACCTACTTTTAAACTTTTTTTTCAGTCAAAAGGCAACAATGCTAACGCATGGGTACGTCTCTTCATTCCATAATTTAATTTAGTTATAAAATATGGTCAGATTGTAAATTGTGCCATTATCGATAAGCACTTTGGTTACTTTTTTTTGTTGTATTTCTATATCGAGAGACGAATATCTAAATGGTTTATTCAGTAACGTGTTGTAGGCTGTAGCTTGACTGTTTGAATGCGTTTCATGACTATTTTCTCTCCCTCTCTCTTCAGCCACAGGAAGTCCACTGCTGAACATAGACCTCTCCCAAGGATCTCCACATTGACCTGTTGGAAGTGGCCATGACCATTCATGACAGTTGCTTCCTGAAATATTCCGTTTATTCATATCCTTACCAATTACTCTTAATCGTAATCTCGATTGTAGGGGCCCGTGCCCTGCAGTGGGACGTATATGGGCTGATACAATACAAAATTCTTACTAATTTAAGTTTCGTATATTTTTCAGTGTACCGGAGACGCTTGTCATGTTCACGTAATTACTTTAATATATTTTTGTACCTATTTAGTTTGTAATAAAATTTGTAATCTTAAAAATTATTTTTCAGTGCGCCGGTGTTAAATGTGTTTCAAAAGTAAGTAGGTTACATAGTTAAAGGTACTATCTATATTAATATATTATTATACAGGGTACATGCAAACTGCTATCTAACACGAAACCAGGTGGTATGATTAGTGACTTCAGATATTCGCATTGTGTCTATAATCACTAAAACTACCTCCTGGCTTCGTTTTCGGTCGCAGTCTTGATATACCCTGTGTAATACACAATGTTAGTTTTTGTATACTAAACACACCAATTACATTTTGGTAGGTATAAAATATCAGATAAAGATAATGAAATATCAAGTAATCATACAGAATACTCACGCGGTGACAAGATCTTGTTTTTTTAACGATGCAGTGCGAGGCGCGCGCGCCGCCGCGCCGCGCAGCCGCCATTGATTTCGCGCCAAAATTCATAACACTGGTATTTCATAATTGCGCAGTCTATTATTAATCATTGTCTTATAAAACATCATTGTAAACAATAATTGTAAATACGTTGCACTTAGCATCGTTTCCCAAGACACAATATGTATACTAAAATGTTTTTCACATCTCATTGCCGCGGACACTATCAACACAAGTTGCGAGACTACGCATCTCCGTGTAGACTAGTGTGTACGCATTATTGCTGGAACGAACAGCCATCGCAAATCAGCGCGTGGTGTCGTCTGTGCAACAGTACGAGATATGCATAAACGCCGTCCTTGTCTTTTTCGGGGTGACTAGTTAATTGATTAATGATCAATTATGAAACGTACCGCTCACGCGCAGCGCCGTCGCGTGTCGGGAGGGAGCGGGACGGCAATATAATAAAATTTAAACTATTGAGATATTTCTTGGTTCCCAAAATACAGGCTTGCCTAGTTTAGGGCCAATAGATTTGTGAATGATTGTACATCTCTAATTGACATGAATCAAAAAAATATATAAAAAATATTATTATATTAGAGGGGACACTGTAAACAAAATGTTTGTAACTAAAGTGATACCGTACCGCACCTTCTGTTGCTGTCTCTGTCACGCCTACGCAGTAACATAATCTTTGCTGTCACTTCACTGGGTTCTTGTGTACCTCACACGGCAATCCTGTACCAGCACAATGCGCAGAGATTTTGTTCCCAATGTCCGCTCTAGTATAATACCTCAATGATTTTAACCCACAAAGTTATTTTTTCCCGTTTATATTTCAGTGCGTTGGAGAGGACTGTATAGCAACCGTGAGTGCAAAACTATCTCAACACTTTTAATGTATTTTTCAACAGTTTTAAAAGCAACATTAAAAGTTTCAAACATACTCCAGAATTTTTACGGAAAAGAACAGACGGTTTCAAAGTTATTACACATACATACATACATAAACACACGCCTTTTTTCCAGAAGGGGTTGGCAGAGGTTACCAGAACACCCACGTTTTGCCTTGTATATTCCGTCCCACGACGTGATAGGGGGCGAGCCTATCGCCATATCGGGCACAAATTCTGATTCCGGGCTGATAATGAATAGAAAAATCCAATATCACTTTGCCCGACCCGGGATTTGAACCCGAGACCTCAGCTTTGCAATCGTACCATAGTACCACTACGCCACCGAGGCAGTCGGCAAAGTTATTACAACTCCATTTTTAGTTAATTCTGGGTTTAAGACAAGATAGTGTCCCTAGAGACTCGCTGAGCTACGGAGCTGTGTGCCAATGCCCAATTCCTTGTGTTCTGTTGATCCTGGCTGATAAGCCTTGCAGTGGTGGGTGATCGGGGGGCTAATCTCAAATCATAACGTATCGACTTATCTCTACTTTGTTTATGTTTAATCGCTATAAAATTTAATCGATTCTATTTTTACTCAATAGAGATTTTAATCGATAAGATTTTTAACCGCTACAACTTTTAATCGATACATCGCCATTCTCAATATATATCCATTTCAGATCTCTTCTAAGTTTCATTTCATATGAAACCTTTAAATTCTAGTTAAGCCGAGAACCATACTCAAAAGACCCTCACAATCTTATATTAATGTACAGACGTGAACTTCACCATACTTCGAAGCCTTTCGTTCAGTCAAAGGAAAAGTTGCTGTTGACCCGCCCGCATACGCTCAAACTTGAAAACAAACAACTTCATAAACCTTTATAGGTTTTCATTATAAAATCGCGAAGGAAGCACATATTTCACTCAGTGAATATGCCATATAATACCAGATTTTCTTTTGCTTGCCTTGAAACTACATTTACTTCTCTCTCCCTCTCTTTGCAGCCCTAGGAAGTCCAGTGCTGAAAATAGGCCTCCCCCAAGTATCTCCACACTCACTTGTTTTTTATGTAATAGGGGGCATACGAGCATACGGTTCATCTGATGGTAAGTGATCACCGCCGAGCATGAACATCTGCAACACCATAGGGCATCGAGATGCATTACCGGCCTTTAAAGTGGGAATACGCTCGTTTTTCGAAGGTCACTAGGTCGTAATGTTAAAAACAGCTGCATCCAGCGACTTCCACATTTACTTATTTGACTTTAATATTATCAATTGGTTGTGCCTTTTGAGCACTGTTCTTACCAGTCAATAGCAGCTTTGCCTTGATATAAAAAATTACGACGTTTCGGTCTCACAAACACTTAGACCAGACACAAATGGTCCACGCTTTGCCTTGACCGTTAGTTCCACTGTCGGGGTTTAAAGTGAACACTTTAAAACACAACAGTTAAAACATTGTTGATAAAACAAATAAAGACAAGAACAATTCTTTACAATTCTTTGTTAAAATAATTTAAATTAAATAAATACACCCAACGGTCACATACATAATCCTGATCCCACATTGAGATCAATTAAGCCTTTGGGTATCAGGTACCACGACAGACTTCTCGGTCTGACAAATCAACTGTGAATCACACAAATATTTGTTTGGTGCGGGGATCGAACCCGCAGCCTCACGTTTTACAGCCGGCGTCTATCCAACTGCGCCATGGAGGCTGTCAAAAATTATTATTTGTTTTGTAATTGTTATTTATTAAACTAACATGTATTATTTTTCAGTGTCAAGGGGTGGAATGCATGGCAACGGTAATTTAATTATACTTCATTTACATTCGATTTTTCGTCCACCCACTAGGTGGTCAGACGACCTGGTATAGGTCGCGGGACGTCACTGGATGCAGGCTGCCTCCAACAGGTCACTGTGGAAATCATTAGGAGAGGCCTATGTTCAGCAGTGGACTTCTTTTGGCTGATGGATGGATGGATGACATTAGATTTTTCACAAAAACTTTGTGTTTATGGGAATAAATATAAACTGTATACCTATCCACACTAGACTAGCATGGTGTACTGAGGTCCTCTCAATCGTACTCATAACTGATAATGCATTCCACAACCTAGCAGCTTGTATAGTAAACGGTCCATCAAAAAATGTGGATTTTGTATTGTATTGTATCAGCTCATATAGGTCCCACTGCAGGGCACGGGCCTTCTCTACAATCAAGAGTACGACTGAGAGTGGTTAGACCATATTGACCACCACGCTGGCCTAGTGCGGGTTGGCGGACTTTTACATACCATAGAAATTTATACAAATCTCTATGGTATGCAGGTTTCTTCACGATGTTTTCCTTAACCGTTACAGTGCGTGGTGATTTACTCAATACATATACATACATGACTCTGAAATGTGGAATCCACAGGGATTTATATACTTTTGTTTTAATACTTATATTAACAAAACATGAATCAATATAAAACACGACATTTTTTATATAAATTCGCAGTTCGCTACTGCGGTCCGCTACAACTTGCTAATTGGTATTAGTAACTTTTGTTCTCCTACGGATCTCATTTCTAATTCGATTTCGTACGGAAATACTGAGCATACCCCACTCTATAGCATGTATTGACTTTGAGTCTTACGCCCCATTTACACGGGGGGAGTTTCTCGCCTGGAAGATACGATTATCGTAAGGATATAAAAAGTTGTATCGTGTAAACGGTTGTCAGAACACGATAATCTATGGCGGTTATGTCATGCGAAAATCGCATACAATTCTCGCCGCGAGAAACTCTCCAAGTGTAAATGGCGCTTTATACCTACAACATACTGTATACATTTAATATTAAGCTTATAAAATGATATTGTACAAATTCGTTAAAGCATACAATATTATATTTATTCAGGACACGGTAGGACAAATGCGATTTACATACAAAAACGAGCGCGGTAAATAATTTTGTCGCCGGCGTGTGCAAATACACATATATTTGCTTTGGATCGCACTCGTAAATGTAGCCTAGATGATCATCGCTTGTTAACAAAATTTAACATACATAAACTCACGCCTTTTTCCCAGAAGGGGTAGGCAGGTGGTGTATCAGGACGCTCACGTTTCGCCTTGGTGTTTCATCACACGATGTGATGGGGATCCGAACCCGAGACCTTGAAATCATACCGTAGTACAATTACGCCACCGAGGCACTCTTCAGTATTAGTGTACCAAGAACCATCAGTAAATTATCATAGCTTTTCTGGCTGAAAATGTCTTTGAATCCTAGTTTATTAACTTCTTTACTTCATAGTTTTGGCGTCCGCTGTGCTACGTGCACAATACTAATTGCAACTCCTATTAATTTTACTATTTTTATTTCGTTGAGGGTTTTGCAATGAAGACGATCATGCCATTCGCCTGATGATAAGCGATACAACCGCTCATGGACAGTAGCGAAACCAAACACCATGAATTACGAAACAATGCTTGTCATTCCACTGCGCTTGCCATCCCGAGACATAAGATGCTAAGTCTCATGATGTGCAGTAATTAAAAGCAAGTTAGACATTAACGAAGACTCGCTCAACTTCAATACGATACCTATAATACGATGACTCAATTTAGGAATGGGAGTATCTTGTATTCAATACCCTTGTACTAGGATTTTCTCCCAGCCTTCATTATATAAATGTACATTTTTGTTTCTATTGTACGCTTTTTGAAAACTATCCATCCATCCATCAGCCAAAGGAAGTCCACTGCTGAACATAGGCCTCCCCCAATTATTTCCACAGTGACCTCTCGGAGGCAGCTTGCGTCCAGCGACGCGACTTCCCGCGACCTTTACCAGGTCGTCTGGCCACCTTGTAGGTGGACGTCCTACTCTGCGCTTTCCGCTACGTGGCCTCCATTCAAGAACTTTTTCGCCCCATCGGCGATCAATACTCCGCGCTATGTGCCCCGCCCATTTTTGGAAATAAATATTTATTATTATTATATTATTCATGCTCAGTGTAATTAAATACGTACCATTCTGGCTTACAGGAGTTGCAGTGGCGGGTGTGAGGGCGGGACAGTGTTCAGTAAATGATTATATTTTCCAGTGCGACGGGTCCCGGTGTCAGAGGGCCGTCAACAGCCACGGAGGAGTGAGGATTTCTGGGGACATGCCACGAGAGCCAGCAAGGGAGGGTGTGTTCACCATCAACTTCGAAGCCGGTCTGGACTAATTCACAATAAAATACTTATACCGTCTACATTATTTCATATATACCCCCAACAGTTACATGGTACTGATGATAAGCTACAATTCTTTTGTCATGTATCAGAAACTACGAGAAACTTCTCGACCTCGTATATACCCAAACCCGAAACAAATGTCATGAAACACTCCACCTGTCTTGGTGCGGGTTAGAATCCGTGACCTCTCCTAGTGACTGTGATTAACCAAGAGTGCCACGGAAGCTGTCAACCTTTTTTTCTATTTTACATACATATAATACATACATAAATAGATCCTTGCCTTGATCCCAGAATGGGTAGGCAGAGTTGCAACCAAAACACAAACGATTCGCCTTGTGTGACAGGGGGCGAGCCTATTGCCATATCGGGCCCAAACTTCTAACTCCGGGCTGATGATGGACAGAAAAATCCAATATCACTTTGTCCGACCCGGGATTCGAACCCGAGAACTCAGTTTTGTAATCGTGCTATAATACAACTACGCCGCCGAGGCAGTCATAAAATATATAGATTGTAAATAATACTATTTTATAAAACAAACTGCTAAATCTCTGTAGTCCGGTAATAATTTTCACCTACCATTTATAACTCATCTCAAAAGGTCGTACATTTATTTCAAAATGGCGGCCTCGTCATTGATAGGGTTAGCACCATCGCGAAATATAAAAAATATTCCAATAATAAGCTGTGAGGAAATGGAGAATGAATGAAATTCTAAAATAGTATAAGGAACGGCAGCAACGCATCTATTGCTGGCTTCATAAAATACGGGGGGTAAGAGAGGGAAAGAGAGGGAAAGAGGGAGAAAAACTAATTAGACAGCGAAGCTAATGTAATGTAACCCACTGAGTTTGTTTCGCCGGGTCTTCTCAAGTAGGGCCGCGTTAGATCCGGTGGGCGGTGGTAACATTAAATCACTGCGCATCGTTTTAGTTACACTCATAGTCTACTCAGACCATAACTAAACGCTAATGAAGTATTTCCTTGAATAACATTTTTTCTTATAAATTTAAAATCATAAAACGTTTATAGATAATAAACAAGAAGACTATCGTAAACCAAATATTTAATATAAGTACATGTCTTGTAAATAGAGATTAAGTACAATGTATTGACTTTTCAGAGCTATTTAATTGCCTCTGTGACCAATAAACAAATTTCATTTCGCTTCGCCGTCGCTTCACGTTAGTTTTCTATGAGACCGTGTTACCACTCCGTTAAACCGGCTCATGTCTACATTAATCTAATGTGATACAGTATAGCTCTACCACTTTAATGACGATGAATGAAGCTTCTCCATCCTTGAATTTTAACTTATATACATACAATACAATGAGACAAGCTAGAATAAACTTTGCGCTATCAAACAAAACAGAGGCGATATTATTCATTGACTGCCTCGGTGGCGTAGCTGTACTACAGTATCATTACGAAGCTGAGGTCTCGGGTTCGAATCTCGGGTTGGCCAAAGTGTTATTGTGGATTGTCCTATTCATTATCAGCCCAGAGTGAAGAATTTGAGCCCGATATGGCGATATACTCTCCCCCTATCACATCATGGGAGGGAACGCTTAAAGCGAAATGTGAGTGTCCTGGTAGCACCTTTCTGAAAAAAAGGCGTGATGTTTGTGTATGTATAGTATAGTTTTAAACCCTGTTTTAGGTCTCGAATGTTTTGTCCTTTTCGAACGACTTTTGAATTCAGTTTGAGCGAAGAAGACAACAGTTTCGATAACTAAAACAGGGTTTAACATTGTATATAAATAATGCCGAGAGAATTTAAATGCATTGAAAATACGCGTTAGGCTAATACGAGTATGTTGAATAAGAAACACACATGCATACATACATAAACGCGCCTCACGCCTTTTTCCCAGAAGGGGTAGGCAGAGGTGCTACCAGGACACCCACATTTCGCCTTGTATGTTCCATCCCACGATGTGATAGGGGGCGAACCTATCGCCATATCGGACACAAAATTGAATAAGAAAGGCTTGATTAAACTTGAAGCTCGTGAAGCTGTCAAACAATACGCGACAGATTTATATACATTGACTATACGCATAAGGCTGAAAATCGGATAATGATATCAATTGAAAACCATGATTCTTCGTTCGTGGCAGCCCTAGCTACAGCGAGAGCGCTTTTCACGGTTTGTATCAAAGAAACACTGCATTTGGGTTGTGTGTCCTTTTCATACGTAACTCTGGTTCGCGCCGCAGAAAGAATTTGTTTTTTAAGTTTTCAAATAAAACGGGGAGAATACGAGCAAACTTTAGTTTTGAAAAGGCGTAACTGACATACAAATGTACGGTGGATAAGCTCTTTCATAGATTTCGCAGTCGCTGCTTTTAAATAGCTGCTTCTTATTTTATTTACTTTTCTGTAGAGCAGGATTTACTCTGAATTTTGAATGCGTGTAAAAAAAATCGTCATAACATTTTTTTCTAGCACACACTATAAACACACAATTATTGTAAAATTCGCTGTATAATTAGCCATTTTTTTTATTTCTCAACTATACAGTGGCCCCTTTCTCAGTCGACAAAAAGGAAGTAAACAATCAGAAAACTCATTCATCCTCTTTGGTATTAAAACAAACATCGATAATCGCAACGCAATCGATTTATATTTACGTTCCGTTCCATTCGCATCGGTATGATTTAAACGTCACGAAGCGTTCCAATATACGCAGAGTTTTAATTTAAATTCCACTGCCTTGTTTGTTCGCAGATTCATTAAATGATAGCAATCTGATATTTGATTTTATATCGCCAATACTGCTGTAACCTGTATGAAAATGTATAAAAATAAACGATGTTATGCTTGGATGTTTTATGGGTCCAGTGACTTTTTAAATCCGTTTTATTTAGAGAAACATAAAGGAATACAATAAACAGGCACGCATTTTGTAATATTTTCTTATTTTAGCATCACCGTGGTATTTACAATAGTCATTTAAATGTTCCGAAAATAAAACGGCATAACTAATAATTATTATCAGTCCTTTATTATCAACCATAGAGGATATAAGCAAGAGATTTAAAAAACCTGGCAGTAAAAAACAAATAATAATTAAAAGCAAATATATTTCGAATTTGGAACACCAGTCACCAACTTAGGTTAGTCGTAGCTTGGTGGCCCGTGCAACTTGGCGTCGTATTGTGGATACATCTGCTCCCACGTGCCCCCGCCCTTGCGAGACATTCCGTTCACAACGAACTGGCAGGAGAAACGGCGACACTGGTGGAATACATTCAAATTTGGAACAGTTTTAAATCAATATAAAACCTGTATCGCACAGTACATCTTGGTTGGCAATCAATGCAAGTTGGAAATCAATTTGAAGAACTAGTTTATCCAACTTGTACTATTAATCTATCGTAATACAGTTTGGTACCCAATATCATTTCTAATCTAGTTGTATCGTATGGAATAGGCAAAATATTACTAGACTTATGTATCATAATAAATAAGTCTAGTAATATTTTGGAATAAAAACGAGAAGGGAAAACAAAATGTTTCGAAAAACTGCAGTGCTGTACTATTTCTGTCTCTGTTACTCCTATGCAGTTACACTGTCTTTCTCTTGCTCCAATGATTTCCTGTGCAGCTCATACGCGAGCACAGATTTTTTTATCATGGAAAAATTACTAGATAATTGAAAAAAAATATATATATTTTACTTACAGCAGCGTCACAGTCTCTTCCACGACACTGAATAAAAGATTACGACAGTTCAAGATATGGAAAGTAAACATAATATTATAATCTATATCTGTATCAGCCCATATAAGTATGTCCCACTGCAGGGCACGGGTCTACTCTACAATCGAGAGTACAATTGAGACGGGTTAGGCCATATATTCCACCACGCTGGCATGCAGGTTTCCTCACGATGTTTTCCTTCACCGTTATAGTGTGTGGTGATTGACTATCAAATATCAATACACACATAACTACGAAAAGTCAGAGGTGTGCCCGAGAGACTTTTGGGTCTCACAAACACCCAGACTCGAAACAAATACTTGTGATTCGCACAAACATTTGTTTCGATGCGGGGATTGAACCCGCGACCTCTCGGTTTACAGCGGGCGTCCAACCAACTGCGCCACGGAGGCTATATTTTCGCATGTACCAGACCAATTTTACCTCTGTAAAGAAATCTTGGGGGAGGCTTATGTTCAGCAGTGGACTGCCTGTGGCTGAAGAGAGAGAGAGAGAAAGAAAGGAATGTTGAAGGTAGATCGTAAAATCATTAGCAATAATTGGTTAATGAAGACAGAGATTTTCATTACACAATTTCGGACAGTTAAAAGCTATAAAACTGAAATTATTTTTACGTACATAACTTCTCTAAACTGAACAAACTCAGTACTTTATTTCTAACCAAACCCCACTAAAACTACCCCTTCTAAACAAAAGAGGTTGTATGTTAAATGTGAATACTCACGCGCGCCTCACACGACAGGCCTTCGCACTGAAATTCAATAAGACACAATAAAATGCACCGCAGCAGTCGGGCCCACACCGCATTCCAATACACTACCACGCGCCATAGACAACAGAGAGCACAGACACGGCGGGAACCAAGTAGAAAAAAAAATCGAGTTATAAAACTCCTCTGTTGTCAGTTAAAAATACCGCGAAAGCTGTAAAGTAATCGAAACTTCGCCACAGTAAAAAAAAATAATTAAATCGTCAAAAGTATTTTTATTTCAATGTGTTAGCAAAAAATATCAGAATTTTTGGTGACACTTGAAAGAAATAATTTGTTGGTCATACAGTCATTTTATGTGAAATAAAATATAAATATATAAATATATTTTTTATTTTATTTTTTTATTTTTATTTTATTTTTTATGTGAAAGTCCGCCAACCCGCATTAGGCCAGCGTGGTGGACTATATGGCCTAACCACTCTCAATCGTTCTCTCGATTGTAGAGGAGGCCCGTGCCCTGCAGTGGGTCGTATATGGGCTGATACAATACAATACAATACAGTCACTTTTGGACTTGAAATTTCGCGAATGCATCCTAAACATACAGCTCTATAGAGCCCGTAAAAAGTAAAATTTGTGCAGGTACCGATCATTTGTCTCGGTGTCAGAATCAAATCACTAATCTCTCGTTTCGCAGCCGTATTTTAACCTACTGCTGCGCCACGCTGGCTGTCGAAATATACAGAAATATTGAAATCACTGTATACTTATTTTCTATCTCATTCTCTCGCAGGTAAATTCTATTTATGAACATGCTTGTCTCTTTTTAGTGTCGCTTTTTCGTTTCATCGAATTTTCAAATGACAGCAGTGCTAAATAATTTTCACTTCAAAAGGTATGTCTAAAACTTCATAGTAGCACTGAATATCTGCTCTTGTTTTATGTACTCCTGGTTAAAATATGTCTGATGGAAATGCTTGGAACGATTGAATTAGAACAAAGGATTTGCCTTGGATTTTCTTTGATAGCAAACGCGGCGTGGAACTAGAAGGCAAGTCACTACTTGTGACTTGCTAGTTTGGTAAGCGGTACATATTGTTTTCGAGTTTGATAATAATTGTTTTGTGTAAAATAAAATAAAAATAAAGTAAATAATGACAGCTCCCATAGCGCAAGTTTTTGGGAGTCGGGTGTAAAACGAATTGCCGTTGGTTCGAATCAAATGTTGGAGCTGCCCAAAAACATTAGTCCAGAGCTGCTTGTCATGGCATTGAAAGGTGTCTCGTAGCTTCTGATAACAAAACGACGTATATTTTTGTGTTAGATCAGGACTATGTGTGACTGTTAGGAGTATTTTTTATTATAAGTAACATTTAATTACATCACGCAATTATTTTACAATGAAAGAATTGATTGAGAAGGCGTAAGCTTCACTCTTGTATGTTAGCCAAGTTATACTCGTAGGTTGGCGGACTTGACATGCTTGCCTTTAAAACTTAATTACTCTGTGTTATATTTTATATATTACGGTACGATTGCAAAGCTGAGGTCTCGGGTCCGAATCCCGGGTCGGGCAAAGTGATATTGGATTTTTCTATTCATTATCAGCCCGGAGTCAGGAATTTATACCCGATATGGCGACAGGATCGATCTTGTCACATTGTGGGACGGAACACACAAGGCGAAATGTGGGTGTCTTAGTTGCACCTCTGCCTACCCCTTCTGGGATAAAGTCGTGATGTTTGCGTATGTATGTAAATAACTAATTAATAAGTTCACGCGATTCGTTTACAATCAAAGACTTGATTGAGAAGGCGTAAGCTTTTCTACGTTAATCAAAGAACGGATTGGACTGGAGGACTACCCATGCTCGATTCTAAAAAGGAATTACACTATTTTAAATTTTAAACTTCTTTTGAAACAAAGTACAATATATTTGCACTGAAACTCACCTGTCTTTACCACCCACGTATGATATTAAAGTTCAATAAAACAAAAGATCGTGGCAATATTTACCCGCGCCGTGCACTCGTCTCCGATACACTGTAACAACGGAAATTCAATATATTTGAACCCAGAGATTTATGAAACAAATATCACGAAGATGCATTTGCGTTTGTGTTAAAATATCTAGTTTATTGTATACAGGGTTATTTTGGTTTGAGTGTGTAATTTTTAACATGATGTTCAGAATCATGAATATAGTGAATTAGTAAAATAGAATGATATTTTTTTAAATATTCAATATTGTTTTATCACTTAAAAAAATAAAATACAAACAGCCCTAATCATAGACAATTTTAAAACCTATTTTGGCTATCGAATATCAATCTTTTTCACTCAAACTGAATTCGAAATTCGTTCGCAAGGTACAAAACTTTCGAAAGCCAAAATAGGTTTTAAAACTGTCTATGCATAACGCCGTGAAAGATTCATCAAAATAAACCCAGCGGATATATTTTAATTTAAAAGACAATAAAATGATTTACCATTGAAAAGCAGCCGGGTCCTTTGCACTGAAATCAAATGAAGTTTATTCACATATTCGTTTCGTTTCGATATCTGGCGAACAAATGATCACTTACAAAGGAATTGCACGAAGCTCCGACGCACTGAAATTCAATTATTTATTAACTACATTGTGATACGGGTTCATCTGAAATATATTGCAGTTTATTATACAATAATGTTAGGTTAAAGATGAATTTAAATAGATGATAGTGTACAGGGTGATATTGACATACATATGTGTTATATCGGAAATAAGGTGTGAAGTGAAAGACGCTAATAAACACACTGTCTTTATTTGGCGCGCTGTTTTACAAACGTCAAAATGACATGTACGACGTACCCACGTCACAGATTATACAACATCTCCCCCCTTTTAGCAACATAACTAATTTAAGTTGACAAATTCTATTTGCACATTTTAGTTCTATAGTTAAGTAGTACATACAACAGTAATGATTAGACTTACAACTGACAATTGTACATAGTAATCTTAAAGGTTAGTAGTAAATATATACAATAATAACGTCTTAAATATGCATCATGGAATAAATGGGTTTATAATTCACCCTCGAAATAGGTCGCAGTGTCGAACCAGCCTGTCGCGAATACCTTTCTTGCACTGGCGACTTCCCAGCCCCCTCGACCTGGTCATTACTGCTTGACGTTGGTTCAAGGGTAGCGCCCTCGATCTCAGACTGAATAGACCGGTCGAAGGTCCTGCTATTTATATCCGTACTGGACGAGTCTGATGATGTTGAAGTTCCTCTAGGTGCGGCCTGTGTATTGGATGGACAGTTTACACAGAAATCTTCAATAGGACTCTCCCAAGGACTCTCTTTGCAACCCTTGTAAGCTAAAAGTTGGTTCTTATGTTTCTTAAGTGTTAAATTGTTTACAATGTCTTTAATTAAATAAATCACTCTGCCAATTTTATTTAACACGATGCCTTTTCCCCAACTATATTTTTTGTGCCCACTATTTTTCTTAAATAATATTTCCTGCCCTAATGTAAAATCTTGTTTGTTATGTCCACCATATGCCTTACTCTGTAAATACTGTTTATGGCGCACGTAATTAGTCAGAGGAATCGGCGATGACTGAGGTAATGAGTTATTCAATATATCAAGGCGTGAACGAAGTTTACGACCAAAAACCAACTCGGCTGGTGAAACTCCAGTCGTAGTGTTTACAGAATTTCTATAATCAAATAAATATTTGAATAAGGTTGCTTCACTCTGCTTATTGGTTTCCTTATTAAGTAAACTCGACATAATTGCTTTTTTAATAATTTTTACAAAACTTTCCGCCTGGCCATTACTCGCCGGATGATAAGCGGGTGAAGTTACGTGATCAATATGATTTACCCGACAAAAACATTTAAATTCCTCGGATGTGAACGATGTACCGTTATCACTAACTAAGGTATGTGGTAAGCCATACCTTGCAATAAATTCTTGTAATTTAATTATGACTAATGAGGACGAAACCGAATTCATTTTATACAATTCGACCCATTTCGAATACGCGTCTACTATAACAAGATAAGTGCAATTATTTATCGGCCCGAGAAAATCTATATGGATTCTGTAAAAGCTATGTGGGGGATATGGCCATACAGCCAGCGGTGTGCGAGTAGGCGACGCTCGGAGCTGTAAGCAAATATTACAAGAAGCGATTTTATTTTCTATCGCTTGGTCCATACTTGGAAACCAAAATCTCCCCCTGGCTTCAGCTTTAGTCTTAACTATTCCAAGGTGAGACTTATGTAATTCTGAAATAATACTATCCCTCAGTGTTATGGGAATCACGAGTTTGTGGCCGCGCATTACACACCCGTTTTCATATGACAATTCCAATCTACAATAGAAATAGGGTTTTAATTCCATATCCGCCGTTTTCGGAGGCCATCCGTTTAAAATGTAGCCGATTACTTTTTGTAATACCTTATCCTTTTGTGTTTCTGCGCAAAACATTGAACGCGTGATTGGTAAACAATTGTCGACGACAAAATTAACGTATGATGCTCGATCTTCCAATGCGACACTCTCAGCGCTTCCGTCTACCTCCATGCAATGTTTATCGCTCCACGCTTTGAACTTTTCTGGTGATTCGCATTCCATCACACTGGCGCGCGACAAATAGTCGGCACTATTATTTGCACTACGTACGTATTCTATTTTATAATTATAGGCACTTAAAAACATTGCGTATCGTTGAAGACGATTTGCAGAAACTTCCGGGACGCCGCGGTATGGACCAAATATTGATAAGAGAGGCTTATGGTCCGTGCGAAGTATGAACGGCGTTGATCTGCCGTATAAATATTGGTGAAATCGGCGTATCCCGAATATGATCGCCGTGGCCTCCTTCTGAATTTGGGCGTACCTCTTTTCTGCCTTATTTAAAGTACGCGAAGCAAATGATACCGGCCGCTCGTTACCATTTTCATCAATTTGTGATAATATGGCTCCAAGCCCCGTGGGTGACGCGTCTACCGTTAAAATAACAGGTGCCGCCGCACTAAAATGCGCTAGTGTTTGGTCTGAAGTTAGGCATTTTTTTATACTAACAAAGGCATCCATATGTTCGTCAGTCCATTCCCATTTATTGCCTTTTTGTAATAAGTTATATAATGGACTGAGGATGGATGATGCTTTTGGAACAAAATTCCTATAATAATTAACTAAGCCTAGGAATGATTGTAATGTACTAACATTTCTAGGAACCGGCGCGTTTGCGATTGCCTCGATCTTTTTTACAGACTTCTTTAATCCGTGTCTATCAATTACATAGCCGAGATATTCGACCTCATCCTTAAAAAAGTCACATTTTTCCCTTTGTAACGTTAACCCCACATTCTGCAATCGTTCCAATACCGCATTGAGTCTTTGCAGGTGCTGTGATGTATTTTCGCCAGTCACTAAAATATCATCTAACATACAAAGAACTCCATCCATTCCTGATAATATACATTCCATTGCACGCTGAAAAATAGCTGGTGCGCTAGCTAGGCCAAATGCTAAACGAGTATATTTAAATAAGCCGCGGTGAGTATTAATGCAAGTGTACTGCTGTGATATCTCATCCAGTTCAAATTGAGCGTAAGCTTGTGACAAATCCAACTTACTAAATTGTTTACCCCCATGTAATTTGGTAAACAATTCGTGCGCTGTCGGTAATGGATACTTGTCGACCTTAAGATTTTTATTTAATGTAACCGAATAGTCCGCACATAATCTAATACTACCATTACGTTTTAATACGGGCACAATTGGCGAAGCGTATTCCGAATAGTCGACGGGCATAAGAATACCTTCACTTAACAAACGGTTGATCTCGACGTCAACTTTATCTTTCAACGCGTAGGCTATGGGTCGCGCTTTATAAAAAACCGGTTTTGCGTCCTCTTTTAAGTGTAACGAAACCTTGTATAAATTAAATTTGCCTAATTTGCTAGAAAACACTAACGGAAAACGAAGTTGCATATTCTTAATAATTTCGTCGAGCTTATCACAATAGTTTAATGATATCAGTTTTAAGTTAAATAAAGATATGAAATCGCGACCCAGGAGCGGTGGCCCACCATTGTACACTACACAAACGTCTAGCCGGCGCGTACATTGCTTATACGTAAATTGTAGTCGTACAATTCCCGCGCAATTAATCCTGTCGCCGGTATACGTCAACAACCGCTTATCAGTAGACAATAATGGCACATTAGAAAAGTGGGTTTTGTATGTTTGAAAAGAAATCACTGTTACGGCTGACCCACTGTCAATTTGAAACTTCATTCTTACGCCTTGCACAAAAACTATTTCAATCATCGGTTGACCTTGTACGGAGCGAATATTGAATAACTCACCGTCATCGCTGTTAACCTCTGAACCACCGTTTTCTATGTAATTTATTTTAGTACACATGCGACGCAAATGTCCCTTAGTTTGACACTTTTTGCACTTATAATTTACATAACGACATTCTGCCGTGCTATGATTTTTAAGCCCGCACACTTTGCACTGCACTTTAACACTAGCACCTTTGGAATAAGTCGCTATCTTGTACAGCTGCTCGTGCTGAACCGGCTCCGGCGCCGACGCAGCCGCTGTCACCGCGCGCGCGTTGCTCATGCTGTTCGCCAGTTCGACTACCCGCGCCAAACATAATTCTTCCAAGTCCTGCGCGAACAACTTTTCCCGCTCGGGTCCTGGTAACATTCCCATTAGAAAGCGATCTCGTAGGACTTCTTCGATGTTCTGGAAACGACAGTTTGCCGTTAATCCGCGCAGTCTCGCTGCCCATTGCATGTATGATTCATCCACTCTCTGCGTAGCGGCATAAAACATGAAGCGGTCGCCAAATCCCTTCTTTTTTGGTGTAAAGTGGTCATCTAACAGCTTTATAACGTCTTCATATGGTACTGATTGGATATCCTTTGGTAACGCCAAATCCGCTGCCAACTTGAACGTACCGTCATTGAGTGCACTCAATAATAGGGCCCTTTTTTTCACTTCGTTTCCAATGTCGTTTGCAATAAACCACTGAGATAGTCGGCCTTTATAAGTTTGCCACGACTGCGTGGTATGATCGAAGTTTGACAAAATCCCAAATTGCGCCATTTTTCGTCTTGCCAATGGTTACTCGTCGCCACTGTTATATCGGAAATAAGGTGTGAAGTGAAAGACGCTAATAAACACACTGTCTTTATTTGGCGCGCTGTTTTACAAACGTCAAAATGACATGTACGACGTACCCACGTCACAGATTATACAACAATATGTTACTTAATTTTTCATCACGCCAGGTGATACTGTACAAAATTTTATAAAAATCGGTGATGTTTTTTGTAAAAAAATCTTGATTGTAGCTTTTACTATTTTTGACTACCCGTATGGATACGACTATTTTACCGCTTAGTTGAACTTCAGTTCGGTTCGGGAACTTACCTAAGACGTAAAAAGAATCGTACCTATACGTGTTGATCAAAGGCTTTGGAATCTAAAATCGCAATTTTCGACAAAACTACCAGGCAGCTTTTTTTCAAACCTGGTACAATGTTACCTGGGGTGGCTAGGAACATGTGGTTTAAATTAAATATCAAATGTCAATATCATTCTGTATAAAAAAATATTAACTTTAAAGATTAATTTAAATAGATTATATATATACGCTTCACGTGTCCAAAGAAAGCTTACTTTGCGTCGCAGTTTCTTGTCATTTTTAGTTGGATTGCAATGGGAGTATTAACGGGCGGTCTCTATATCTGATCTATCATTAACAAGAGGTTAAAACAGCTTCCATCATTTTCTATATATCATCAAAATATATAGATAAACAACGAAAAAATCGGTCACAATAGATAAGAAGTGAAAACAGTTTCACATAGAATATATTTTTTTAGTATAAAGTAATTTATTTACCCCTGAAGCACAAGTATCACCCTGGCACTGAAAACGTATAAAATACCTTTAATTATCATATTAATCCTACATTTTATCAATTTTTTGGACGCATTATTTTTCGCAAAGGTTGGTATCAAGAAAGCAGCTGATCGTAAGATTCTGATGTTCAAAAATAATAACGCTATTATATCTTTTATCATTTATCACGTCATGACCATCAACTATTAAAATTCCACTGTTGAATATAGGCCTTGCCCAAGGACGTCCACAGGGACCTGTTGGAAGCGGCCTGCATCCAGCGACTTCTTCCTTCTAGCAGGTCCTAACAGTATTTTCTATAGCATAATATGATATTCGCCAACCCGCACTAGGCCATCGTTATGGACTATGGTCTAATCTCTCTCAATCAAACTCCCTGTTGTAAAAAAATCTGGAGCCAATCATCATCATCATCACCATGATCATCATCAGCTTGCTGCAGTCCACTACTGGACATAGGCCGCTCCCAAGTTAGGCCAAAGATCCCGGTCTGCTGCTTTATGCATCTAGTCGCTGCCCGCCCTCTCGTGCTCATCAGTGACGAATAAGTGCTGACACAGTAATTTACAATATAGTAGGTAGGTACCTAAAATTAATTGATTCAAAAAAATTATTTATTGGGTACTAACCATTGAATCACAGCCGGATTTCTGACACTGAAAATGGAAGAAAATGAGTAAAAAGGAGTTTGACAATTGTATCAAAATACTTAAAAGCAAACTTACTCTAGCTTGACAACCGTCTGCTTGACACTGAAAAAAAAAAGAAAATAAATAAACCCAACAGTCACACATAGTCCTCACCCCACTCAGATACAAGTATTTTTTATTTATTTTTATTTATTGTGCAATGAATATAAAAGTTTAAAGAGACAATAGAGAATTTGGTGGGATAATCGTTGAAATAACATATAGCTCTCGTTTTATTTTCATTAATTTGCTGCACTTTAGAGTTTTATTGCATAAAGTAGAAGGCATTTTATTCAATATAGTTCTGTAAAGGTGCACAAGTGAAGTGGAGGTTAAGCAAGAGTGTTTTATGTGATTAATTCATTTTTTTCGTTGAACTCTATCAAAAGTTTTGGTAAGGTTGCCTTCGCCTCACTAAAGCATGACCATGGACCAACTGATGGAAAATGACAGAGGATGGGCTATATTTGATCACTTTCGCCCAAATTGGGCAAATTTGACAAAAAATATTACTTGAAGACTGGCTATATGCACAAATCGTGCGAAGTCATAAACAGATTAAAAAAAGAGACAATAAAAAAACAAAGTACAAACGGCGGTCTCATGACACTAACCTCTAAAGCAACCTCTCTCTCAACCATTGGATAGATTTATGAGAAGGAGATAGAAAGGGCAGTGCCGTTGTGTCGTAGGTACCAGAAACTACAACACCTCGGACTCACAACACCTGCACTCGAAACAAATGTTTGCTGATCACACAAACATTTGTCACAAATCTTTGTAAGTATCCTGTCTTTTATTTTACAAGATATTTTGTCCACTCTTTTTATATCCTGTTGAATTTCAATTGTGATTCATTTCCTCGGGAGAAAAGCTAATATTGACTAAGAATTACGGGTCCTAATGTTGCCTGTTAAATTATTCTGTTTTTATATTTTCCGACATTTTCTTGATCTTTAAATCTTTGATGACTGCCTCGGTGGCGTACTTGTATTACGGTAGGATTGCAAAGCTGAGGTCTCGGGTTCGAATCCCGGGTCGGGCAAAGTGGTAATGAATTTTGTCAATTCATTATCAGCTCGGAGTCAGGAATTTGTGCCCGATATGGCGATAGGCTCGCCCCCTTTCACATCGTAGGACGGGACATACAGGGCGAAATGTGGGTCTCATAGTGGTGCCTCTGCCGACCCCTTCAAAAAGGAAAAAAGCGTGAGAATGTGTATATTTTAGTTATGTATGTAAATCTTTGATTATTTTGGAAGACTAATGCTTGTAAAGGGGCTTTATATTAAAGATCGCAATTTACATACCGCTATGATTAAAAACGTTGTTATTTAAACTTAAGCTCATTTTGATCTCCAAGTTGAGACAGAAGTAAATTCATTTCGAATGTTGGAAATGCAAACTCAAACCGCAACTATTTAAAAGTAAAATTTAATACAAAACGGG
The DNA here is from genome assembly GCA_033459515.1 of Theretra japonica. Classification (NCBI taxonomy): domain Eukaryota; kingdom Metazoa; phylum Arthropoda; class Insecta; order Lepidoptera; family Sphingidae; genus Theretra; species Theretra japonica. The sequence goes on from CM065950.1 coordinate 6,150,221, forward strand.
ATATAATATTTTATTGTTATATTATACAGTATTGTACAAACGGCGTTATTCATTGACATTTTCAAAACCATTTTAGTTATTGATAGCTTTGTCCCTTTCTAATTACTTTTGAACTTAATTTGAGCGAGGAAGACAAAACATTCGGTAACCGGGCCGGCATGATTGTCATGGACCGGCATGGTTGTGTTGAATGGTATGAGACTGCCGTCTGATGCCATTTGATACCTGGACGGCATTAGCACTTACCATCAGGTGCAATGGAGTCACTGCCGTGCCAGAATAAAAAAAACTAAAATAGGTTAAAACCTGTCTATGAATAAACCCATAAGACTTTACTATATTCATTTTGAAATCTTATTTTTCGACTGCCTCGGTGGCGTAGTGGTACTACAGTACGATTGCAAAGCTGAGGTCTCGGGGTCGAATCCCGGGTCCCGGATATTGGATTTTTCTATTCATTATCAGCCCGGAGTCAGGAATTTGTGCCCGATATGTCGATAGGCTCGCCCCCTATCACATCGTGGGACGGAATATACAGGCGAAAAGTGGGTGTTCTGCTAGCACCTCTGCCTACCCCTTCTGGGAAAAAGGCGTGTGTTTATGTATGTATTGTTCGTAATAAATCAATGCCTGCTTTGCATTTGTATTTTTTTTGACACGTACATGGCAACCAACAAATTTTTAAACCCCGACATAGTTATAGAACATTGGGATTAAGCCGGCATAATAATGTCTATCAATAAATGAATACCTTCGGTAGGAACTTGGCCATCCCCATGAGAGTCTCCATGGCGAGCCAATCTTGATCGTTCGCTAGCGTGCCCTTCATGCTGCTGACAACAGTTTTAAGAGCTGTTCCATCCGTCGTGAGGACCTGGGTAGGCGACGTGGTGGAAGGTGTCTGAAATAAAAAAAGGTAAATAATACTGGCAGAATAGCGAAAAGCGCAGCGTGGGACGTCCACTGACTTGGTGGTCAGAGGCCGTGGTAAAGGTCGCGGGACGTCGCTGGATGCAGGCTGCCTCCAACAGGTCACTGTGGAAATCATTGAGAGAGGCCTGTGTTCAGCAGTGGACTTCCTTTGGCTGATGGATTGGATTGGATTGGAAAACTGACAGGAGGAAGTTGTTGATAAATTCTTTTAACACTTAGAAGTTGACAGCATCTTGAGGAAACTTGAATAATATAAAAATTTTCAAGAACATTATCTGAATTTGATCGACCCGCACTAATGGTCTAAGAACCGGTGAAGATCGACCTTTACACATCTGATAACCAAATAAGAAATATTTTTTATCCAATCTTATTGATTGACGAGCATGCCTATGACAACTTCCCTATCGAAAAGTGTTCATGGCTCTAAACTATTTTTTTATTATTTTTCTATATATTTCGTGCATGTAGTCAAACTTCAGCCAATAGGAGATAAAGAAGGTGGCCCAGCACCACCATTTTTATCTACGTTTTTGAAGTACCAGTGCTCCCTCTACATTATAAATACCTTAAGGTGTACCTATTGTTTGTTTTTTGTTAGATACATAATATATTGGTGTAGATTATAAATGGTGAGATCTTCGAAATCTAGAAACAATTTCAGGAAGACAGAACTAAAGTAGTAACCTATGATTTTTTGAACTACCAAACTCAAAATATCTGTCCAAAAACTAAAGGGAACTAATCAAAGTATCATTAAATATACCTATCCAGTATTTTTACAATCTACCCTCATTAATAAAGCTCCACTCGAGAGATCACGTTAAAAACACCCTTCTAGAAAATATTAAAACCGATAGCCGGGTAATGCAAAACTTCGAAAGCTTTTTCAAGAACTCTTTTAATTATAAAAATCACTAGCTATTTCCCCCGGGTTCAGTCGCATTTTCAAGTAAAAATTCAGGCGAGAATCAGTATCTGTATCAGCCCATATACGTCCCACTGCAGGGCACGAGCCTCCTCTATAACCAAGAGTACGATTGAAAGGTCTTTGGGCATAGTCCATCACGCTGGCCTAGTGTGGGTGGGCGGACTTCACATACCACAAAAAAAATTATAAGTCTCTATGGAATGTAGGTTTGCTCAATATCTTTTCCTTTACCGTTATAGTGCATGGTGATTGACTATCAATACACACATGGCTCCGAAAAGTCAAAATTGTGCCCTGGTATTTGAACTGGCGACCACCGTCTCGGCAGCAGAGTCCAGTCCATTACCAACAAGCCACCACATACTCTTTAAAAATTCTAGTAGTTTTGTAAAAATGAACAAACAAAATATAAAACTTTTCTATAAGAGGAAATTATTGCCGCGGTCACGTTTCCGCAAGGGTTGTTTTCAAGGAAAAACATTATTTGCATTTTCATTAATTTTTCACCACTAACGGGAATATTTTCAATATCATTATCTATACGAGTTGACCTCGAGGTTAAAAAACTAAATAGGTTTTTCCATCTATGAAATTATACAGAATATTCCATTGGCTTTTTTATACTTCACACATACATACAACATCACACCTTTTTCTGCAAGGGGTAGGCAGAGGTGTTTCGAGGACACCATTTTGCCTTGTATATTCCGTCCCATGATGTGATAGGGGGCGGAGTTGTCGTCATATCACCCTTTCAACTGTACTCTCGATTGTAGAGGAGGCCCGTGCCCAGCAGTGGGACGTATATAGGCTGATACAGGTAAAGATACTTGTAATATAACAGCACTTACCGGATGTCCATATCTCAAAATTAGTTTATCTGCAATTGGTACTAGGATCACGCCCTGAAACATAACACAAGTGGCACAGTTAAGACGTCAGCTGTAAAACTAAAGGTCAAGGGTTCGATCCCCGCTCCAAGACAAATGTTTGTGTGATCACAGGTATCTGTCTCTGGTTTGGGTGTTTGTGAAACTGCAAAATCTCTCGTAGTTTTTGATACCCACGACACAAGACTCGATCTTAGTGCAGGGTCAGGACTATGAATGTGATTTATGTGTATATTTATTTATTTAATTTATTTAAAAGGTCATGCCTTGACTTCTGTTTCATTATCGTTTTGATGATTAATTGGAAGTTGCCTATCATTTAAACGTGACTTTTTTTAAATTATAAATATGAAAATAACGTAGATTTACTTAGTGGTTGTAGGCTTACTTTCACCATAGTATTAATACTTATATGTACAAATAAATAAATTAATCCACCCAACAGTCACATACATAGTCCCTACCCCACATTAAGATCAATTAAGTCTTAAGTCGGGGGTATCAGACACTACGAGAAACTTTTCGGTCTCACAAACACCCAGACCCGAGACAAATACTTGTGGGCCTCACAAACATATCTCGGTGCGGAAATCAAACCCGCGGCCTCTTGTTTCACAGCCGGCGCGTAACCAACTGCGCCACGGAGGCTGTCCATATCTAAACCGTATAATCTGAATCAAAATCCATATCTCAATCTATATCTAAGCCACGATTCTCCTTTATAATATAACCACAGCTTTGAAGCTAGAGACGCGTGTAGCAGACAAGGGTATTAATATTCGTACGGTACGCATTCATCGCTGTCTTCAAATGTATTTCGTGATATATATGTACAAGCTTCAACTCACATTTATGACGTATTGGCGGTTTCTGCCCGTTGAAGGATCCTTAAATATAACATACATACATAAACGCCTTTTTCTCAGAAAGGGTAAGCAGAGGTGCAACCAAGACACCCACGTGTCGCCTTGTATTTTCCGTCCAATAATGTGATAGGGGGCGAACCTATCGCCAACGTAACAAATTCCTGACTTCGATCTGATAATTAATAGAAAAATCCAACATCACATTGCCTGATCCGGGATTCGAACCCGAGACCTCAGCTTTGCAATCATACCGTAGCTTAGTATAACTGTGCCACTGAGGCAGTTGCCCTAATAATATAAAGACTATTAAAAACCCAATAGTCAATCGATTGACTTGGTTTTAGCATGATGTAGGAACTCGAAAGAATGCTTCAATTTTATGAGAAGAATCGGATAAATAGTGCCGGATTTTTTTAAGGAAGTTCTAGCTTAAATATTTATTTGTATAATGTACATATATGTAGCGAAAAAAATCAGCAAAAACATGCGTTACGAAACTTGCATCGTTAAGAATTATTGTATCGTGAAATAAATTTCTCCCTCAAAATAGTAATGTAAATGCGCTGTTGTATTCCGGTTTGAAGGACATTGTAGCCAGAGTAACCAGAGTTATCGATTTCGCGTATCACGATACCACACCAGGGTCATAATGTTTATGTCGTAAACGTTTACATAAATTAGACTTGAAACTCGCTGGATGCAGGCCGCTTCCAGGTCAATGTGGAGATCCTTGGGGGAGGCCTGTGTTCAGCAGTGGACTTCCTGTGGCTGAAGAGAGAGAGAGTGAGACTTAAAATAGTTAATGTAATAAATTCATTGCATCAATTACCGTCAATTTTGCGAATCCATCGCTAGTTTCATTCTGAAAAGTATTGTTAAATAATTATCGGAGTATCAAGTATTAAAGTCATACATAATTAATGGCAACAAAGTTAAAAATAAGGCAATTAATATTTTTTTTTCTTACCGAATGGTAGGGGACCCATCGGATTGGATTTCCAAAATCATCCTGAAAATAAATAAAGTGCTAATTTTATCTATATATTTAATATATACATTCTAAATTCTCTTCAAAAACTGAATATAATTTATATTTATTATTTTGTTTGAAATAATTGCTTTTCTTATCAAATTTTTATTGTTAATTTACTAATAAAGTAATATGATTAACTTGTAGGAATCGTAATTTAATCTACAATCATGTTATCGACGCTGTCATGTTTCGTACTTACCTTTTTAGGCAAAAAGTTTTCTGGTTTTCGATTAAATATTGTCTCTGAAGAGATGTTTGAAATTGGCTGAAAAAAATTGCCAATCCATCAGCCAAATGTAGTCCACTGCTGAACATAGGCCTCTCCCAAAGATTTCCACAGTGACCTGCTGGAGGCAGCCTGCATCCAGCGACGTCCCGCGACCTTTACCAGGAAATAATTCTTATAATATACTATATATAATACACTATGAGAGACCTCAAGCCTGGGTGTTCGTGAGACCAAAAAGTCTCTCTTAGTTCCTGATACCCACGACACCGGACTCGACCTTATTGTGGGGTCCGGACTATGTATGTGACTGTTGGGTGTATTTATTTATTCATAACCGTCTCAATCGATGGGTACTCCCACTGATCTGAACTATATTTACCAAAAAACGCATTGTACGTTGTAGTTCGTTAAATAAAAAAAAATCTCAAAACTCATTTATCAACGTAAAGTACCAACTATTTGTCGCAGAAAAAACGTTTTTATACAATTCCCTGTGTCCATTTAAGTTATTTAATAAATCAGTGTCTACGCCCGGCTGAATGGTTAAGATAAACTTTTTCATATCCGAGATATATTGCGTGGTATTACCACAATATTACTAGGGGTCTTACCTAGATTTATTATTCTCAAAATTAGCAGTTTATTACGTATATTGCTTTTATTGAAAAGGATAGGGTGGATAGCTATCATTTTCCGATAAAATATGGATCGATCTTGTGGTTATAAAACTTCCGTCAGTTCTTCCGTGTCCATTGTTGGACATAGGCCTCTTCTATAGCACGCTACTGGGTTCGATCTTCAAATCGTCTCCAACCGCTACCAGCCATCTTTCGAATATCATCCCTCCACCTGGTTGGAGGGCGTCCGCTACGCTTGCCGAAGCGTGGTCTCCACTCGAGAACATGTCTACCTCATTTTTCGATTCTTCGACAAATTTGACCAGCCCACTGCTGGTTATACTGCCGGACTGCCTCGGTGGCGTATTTGTCCTACGGTATGTTACAAAGCTGAGGTCTCGGGTTCGAATCCCAGGTCGGGCAGTGATATGGGATTTTTCTATTCATTGTCAACCCGGTGTCAGGAATTTGTGTCCGATATGGCGATAAGCACGCCCCCTATCACATCATGGGACGGAACTACGCCGAAACGTGGGTGTTATGGATGCACCTCTGCCTACCCCTTCTAGGAAAAATGCGTGATGTTTATGGGTGTATATGCACTGCCGGAAATTCTTCGTCAATCCGGGGAGCGACCACCGTACGCACATACTAGTGGCAGGATATAAGGAAAGTCAACTGCCACGTTTCAGGTTCAGCCTGTTTTCATCCGTCGTCAGGCTGGCCGACATAATTATGTAAAGGAGTGGAGTTGAGGAGAAGTGGAGTTGGTTATCTCTCGTAATAGAAACGATATGTTTAGGATACATGATGTTCAGGATTTTTTGTTGTATTGTATCAGCCTATATACGACCCACTGCAGGGCACGGGCCTCCTCTACAATCGAGAGTACGATTGAGAGGGGTTAGGCCATATAGTCCACCACGCTGGCCTAATGCGGGATGGCGGACTTTTACATACCATAGAAATTTATACAAATCGCTATGGTATGCAGGTTTCCTCACGATGTTTTCCTTCACCGTTATAGTGCGTGGTGATTGACTATCAATACACACATGACTCCGAAAAGTGATATTCAGGGTATACAGGATATTCGTTTGCAACCTTAACAATGTATAATGGGGGATGGGGGAAAGGTGATTATCTCTTGAAAGGAATACGGCATGTTTCAGCTTGATCGTGTTTTGATGCTGGCCGGCATAATTATTTCAACCGATAAGATTGATAATATCCTCTCGCTGGTACTCTAAATTGCACTATACTTTAGGTAAATAGTCACTTTGAAATGCCAGTGTAAAAAACTTACTGTTTCCAATGGAGGTGTTGTTGCCTCTTCACCCTCTTTAGATCGTTGCACCTGAAAAATGCATTTCAAATAAATATATCAGCCCCTACATGTCCCTATCGGAGCACGTAGCAATTCAGACTAAGCTTACGTAGTCGATAAATTTGTAATAATGCTTATTTGTAGACGAATACTTTATTCTACTGCTAGAGACACATATGGTCTGCATAAAAAAATAAAAGGATTTCGAACATTTATGTTTGTTTTATATAAGCCCAGTTTGAACAATATTCGAGCGGAAATTGCTTATTAAATCTGCAATCAGCTAATTAATTATGGATTACAAGTTTACGCCCACGCTATCAAGCCTTATTAAAACCCAAAATTCCCTTAAATTAATATTAAACATCTATTGACAGCGATAATTACCCCTTTGAAAATTACGAGCCCAAAATAACCTCAAAATCTATTGACAGATTATATCGCCTTTGTAAATTTCGCGCCTAAAATAACCTCAAAAAATTCTCGTTGGAAACTCGTTTGACAGTTTAACAAGTTGACAGCTGCTAAATCCGCGTTAAGGCCGTCAAAGTGAGTTTGACAGCGGCTGAACGGGTTCTGAGTGGTTTAGAGAGTGTCCGACATGCCTCTCCGTGTAACCATTGATGGATATTTGTTTTGAAAATGGAACGCGCTGTTATTTTTTAATTGACATCGGACCTGTGTGGCGCTGTGCTTTTGTTTTTTTTTTGTTTTTTTATGCAATACCAGGCACTGTTATTGTTGTAAGCATATATTTCTTGAATAGTCGGCGTGAATGATTTGACATGAACAAAGTGTTTTCGGTTTGAAAAATCTCATACACATTGCCCGAAACTATATGTTACGACGGATATGACTAGACATGAAGAATAGACTCGCCTCTATCACATTTAGGGACTGAAATATTGCCTACAAATTTTATTTCTCCAACAAACTTTTTCCGAAATTCTCCGCCATTTTAAACCTCTTATACGAGCTCTTAACATCAAACTTCAGGTAAAACCGCGAACTAAACTTAGTGCAAAGACGTCGGCTACTTAAGCGTATGCAATCCAAGTACGGAGGGTGTTAATTGGGTTCTCAGAGGAACTTTGTAAACCAATTCCAAGAGACCCGCCATTTCACACTTCGCTAAGTAGAAGACAGGTCTTCGTAAAGTTGTCGGTAAGTTTGTATGAAGCAATTATGTGTACATATGTTGGGCATGATAACATTTGGGATAGTATGTGTTGAAATCTCGCAGGGACAGATTGTAATCTGTGTGACGACGTGTTATTTTGCTAAGCGTCTAAATAACGTTTCTTACTGCCTCGGTGGCGCAGTTGTACTACGGTATGACTACAAAGCTGAGGTCTCGGGTTCAAATCTCTTAGATTTTGCAATTAATTATCGGCCCGGAATCAGGAATTTATGTCCGATATGGCGATAGGCTTACTCCCTATCACATCACAGACAGGGACAAAACACATAAGGCGAAACAAGAGCGTCCTGGGTATTTATCGTATATACATATATATATATATATATATATATATATATATATATATATATATATACATTTCTTATACACATTTTCATGAACTTATGTCATGCAAAGGGTAGGCATTTAAATAATTGTAACCAATCATGTCCATTGTAGTTTGTGTATTTTTGTTATGAAGGATATTGACCATAACAGGCACCAGAGAAATCGAAGAACATGTTTCAAGGTTGTACAACCTACTAAAGCCGACGGTGAAATATTTCAAGTCATTTTTCTGTGAGACAGTGAGTTCTAAGCAATGTAAAAACATTACACTCCTTTTCTTGAACAGTCATTTAAAGAGAGAACCAAAAAAAATAAAAAAATACAAAAGAAAGAAGACGGCGTTGCTGAGCGAGTTTTGCGCCGTTTCTTTTTCACAGCTAAAGCACTACCTAAAGCTAGTATTAAGAAAATATCAAAAAAGTTTACTGGAATAAATAGTTTGATTATTTTTTTATCAGCCCATATATGTCCCACTGCTGGGCACGGGCCTACTCTACACTCGAGAGAATTGATTGAGAGTGGTTCGGCCATATAGTCCACCACGCTGGCCTAGTGCGGGTTGGCGCACTTACATACCGTAGAAATTCTTTAAAATCGCTACGGTATGCAGGTTTCCTCGCGGTGTTTTCCTTCACCGTTAAAATGCGTGGTGATTGACTATCAATACACACATAACTCTGAAAAGTCAGAGGTGTGCCCTGGGATTTGAACCCGCGACCACCGTGAACATGTAGGCAGCCGAGTCTGGTCCGTTACCAACAGGCCACCACGCACTTATAACTTGAGAGTGTTTATAATATAGAGGAAGCCCTGTCATGCATTAGCGTCTTCAAAAACTTACGATATTTTCTTGTTCGTAATTTTGGTAGCACTGCTATATTTGTGAAATTTACTAATTATTGAACAACAAATTTCTACAAATTCCGTAAGTAACTGAAATTTTATGCAAATATTATCGGTCTTAAACGAGATTGAGTGGAGTTAAATTTTTGTCTTTTTCAAATAATTCGTGCCTGTTGGACAACCTGCCAAATGTCAGCCAATAGGACGGCAGAAAAAGCTGGCCCAGCAACAGCACTTTTATCTCCTTTTTTGAAGCACCAGTGCTCCTTCTATATTAGAAATACTGTAAGGTACATATTTCTACATATCTCAACTGAGCCAAAATTATTCTAACACTAAATAATTTTACGTTCAAAAGAGAAACCTTGAAATTTCCACTTTAGAAATACCTCTAGTATTGAACACTCCAACTTTGGGATAAACTATGAATATTGGGTTTCACTATCGAGACACGTTAAACCAGAAGCCTGTATAATATAAGCCTGTTACGTCATCATCTCGAAACTAGAGAATTTTAGCCATACATATATCAAATATACAATATTTGGTAGGTATTTCATTCATAAAGAATACATTTAAAGAAAAGTTATTTACATCTGAACTTAAAATCCCGGGTCGGGCAATGTGATATTGGATTTTTCTATTCATTATCAGTCCTGAGTCAGGAATTTGTGCCTGATATGGCGATAGGCTCGCCCGCTGTCACATCATGGGACGGAACTACGGCGAAACGTGGGTGTCCTGGTTGCACCTCTGCCTACCCCTTCTGGGAAAAAGGCGTGTGTTTTGTTTATGTATGAACTTAAACTACTTATGAAGAAACTGACGAACCTGTAAAGCGCTGTCATTTTCAACCTCAAGAGTTTTCGGAGAAATGTGTGTGTTCATAGTCAATCACTTAGTACTCTAATGGCAAACGAAAACTTGGGAAGAAAACTTGCACATTATAGGAAGGTTTGCAAGAACCTCTGTGGTATGCGAAGTCCGCAAACGTGAAATACTTCACCGCGGTATACTATTGCCTAATTTTGGAATTCTCGAATTTCCATGATCTGTGCTCAACCGCAAGCGAATATCGGCTGATACAGCCTAAATTATTGAAGGAATTAGGGTCTCCGCCCACTAAATCTAAGCCCCTTTATTCGCCCACGCGACTGTTCTGTAACTAGCTAGCGACTCTTCATAGTAATTCATGCAAAAAATACTTTTTCGCTATACCTCCATGACCGCCACGAACTGCAATTATTCTAAATTCCTATCACATTAAATCTACTTTGACGTCTTTGCCTTTACGATGGGATAAATTGAAAAAAACAACATCTACTTTGACGTTCCATTTTACATCTGTCAAATTGACAATTCGCCACAAGCCGATTACGTCATCCATTAGTAGGGTTGTCACACTCACTTGTTCGGGCCGGCCCTGCGGCTGATTGCCGGCTGATTGTACGTCTGCCGGGGCTAATTTCTGCGGAATGGCAACCATAAGTGAGTTACATGCATGTTGAGGCAACCCTTGATTGGTTGTTTGACTTTTTAGAAGTTTAGGAAACAATTAATTGAATTTGTAAGCATGGTTTAATTGAAAAGCTGATTATACTGGTTTGTTATTGACTGAGAAAATGATATATATTTTGTTTTTATTGCTGTTTTTGCTCTAAGGTTAGCTCACACACCAAGTTATTGTAGCCATACTTGATACAAATGAAGTTATAAAATATAACATAGAAATATTTTTATTTAATAAAAAATAGTAAAGGCAAAAATGTACCAGAATAAAAGCAATTCCATCACATCTAATGGCGCCTTGGTAAACTAATGGTATTAAAAATAAACACACAAACAAATAAAAATATACCTCCATTTTTTTCATAGCCAGATCCATCATTTGTTGTCCCGACATCTAAAATAACGAAACATAACATAAGTACTTCAATTCCTCCGTAGATCATTTTTTTGATACTGAATACCAAGCGTTGGAAGCAGCTTACCGTTTTGGGTAGCAAATCACGTGGGTGGTACTGCTTAGGTGGCCCCATATCGTCACCTAGATTATACTTGTTAAACCTGTCGGGCTGGAAAAAGAAGGAAAAGTATGACAACAATTGCAAATTAAACAAAACAAAGACAAAAAATATTTAAAAGCCAAAAATTCTCAACTACGGGTAGACGAGGAACGTAACAATTAATCGTATATCCCAAGTGTAAACAAAAGAGGGAGCTAGATTAATGTGGATTCTAGGATGTGAGGTTATTGGCATGGATCAAAAGTAATTCATCCAAGTCACGGTGGTAATCACGAATTACTTCCCATCCCATTCTATCTATCTATTCAGCCACAGGAAGTCCACTGCTGAACATAGGCCTCCCCCAAGGATCTCCACATCAACCTGTTGGAAGGGACCTGCATCCAGTGACTACCTGCATCTTACTTCCCCATTACATAATAATAATTATTATGTATTCTTTTATCTTGTTTCTGCGCAATAAAAAGTGATATCAATTTTATAATGTTTTTTTTTTATTTAGCCGAAGGTAGTTTGTTATTTCCGGCCCGGAAAGTACTTTAGTTCTCGCTGAGTCTAGTTCGGTCAGTCTTGTGCGCGATTCCGAGCGAGTAGCACGTGCCGCTGCGCTCGGTTTATTCTTTAACTTCGGTAGTTTCGTGGACAATATAGTGCTGCAGTGGTCTATTTTTATCGGTACTGACTGTCCACCTTTGAGACCGGGATTTTGGTGAGTGAACTTGATATATATTTCTATAAAATTGATTTATTTTCTATTTTTAATATTCGGCTTTGTCAACGGTTTGTTTTATAACTGTGTATGTTTTGTATATGATACCCATAGATACATGTAAATGAAATGTGTATTTTTAGAGCCTTGTAAGATATGCAATAAATAAAAACCAAGGTACACTTACTCCCATTCCACCTTGGTCGCGTCCCCAGGATTGCTGATACTATGAAAATAGGAATTAGCATTAAAATAACTAAAATCACATCTTATATTGTGCCACGTATGTCGTCGTAGGCTTAAAAAGTTTCTTCCAGAAAAAAATGGCAATAAATTAAATAATTAATTAATTAAATACATTATTTTATTACCGCGGGACCCAGGCCTCTAGACTGCCCAAAACTAGTCATATCCTGAAAGAAAGATAGATAAGTATGTAAAAACATGTCTTTTGCGTCGTACTGCTCTGTGTTGAAGGTGACCTTTTTTGTATCACTTTATCCCGAACTAGTTTTCTCTGTTTGGTTCTGTCTCCGGCGGTGTAAAGGACCCTGTGACGTGTAGAGTCGATAGTGGTGCGGATCTGATCAGACCAACGTGTTGGATATTATTATATACACACATAAACATCACGCCTTTTTGCCAAAAGGGGTAGGCAGAAGTGCAACCAGGACACCCACGTTTAGCGTTATGTGTTCCGTCCTAAGATGTGATAGGGGGCGACCCTATCGCCATAGCGGGCACAAATACCTCACTCCCGGCTAATAATGGATAAAAAATTCCAATGTCACTTTGCCCGACCCGAGATTCGAACCTGAAACTTCAGCTTTGTAATCGTACCGTAGTACAACTACGCCACTGAGGCAGTCAGATGGAGATTATCAACCGAACTTTCAACCGAAAACTAAGATTTTTCTAAAGGTGTTTATGATATTATGTTAATGTGATGAATTTAGCAACAGAGTATCTTATCAATGGGGAGAAAAAATCTATATATTAAATTATTACCCCTGGTCCGGGGCTTCCAGACTGCCCAAAACCGCTCATACCCTGTAAAATATGACATATTGAAAAACATAGACATACTGATTAGGCTGTACTGCAGTAAAAGGTTAATGAGGGTTCCAGTTGTCGGCACAATTAGTAAGAGAAAATATTCTTAAAGGTTATAATTATAGGTATTATTTGTTGTTGTTGTTTATTGCAATGAATAGTGAGAGGAACATGCCATTCGCCTGATGTTAAGCGATACGACCATAGCAAAACCAAACAAAACCAAGAATTACAAATCAATGCTTGGTATTCCACTGCGCTCGCCATCCTGAGACATATGGTGCTAATCTCATTATGTTCAGGACTTATGCTACTTTATTACTTATTGCTATTTTTTAATTATTGTCTTCTATTATTTTGGATTTTTTCATTTATTGCTTTTTGTAACAACAACAAATCTTTCTTTATATGGGGATTTTCAACAGAAGTTAAAACCTAAAAATGATTCTTCTAAGAGTGATACGTCATGTTGATGCTTTAAAGCAATACAGTATTTTACAAAGGGGCGATATAGTCTGTATATTTTACCGGCTGTGACACAAGAGGCCGCGGGTTCGATCCCCGCATCGAAACAAATGTTTGTGTGAACCACAAGTATTTGTTTGGAGTCTGAGTGTTTGTGAGACCGCAGTCTCTCATAGATCCTGATACCCACGACACAAGACTCGATCTTAGTATGGGGTCAGGACTGTGTATGTGACTGTTGGGTGCATTTATTTATTTAAATTTTTACCCCGGAACCTGGATATCCACGTTGTCCAAAACCGCTCGTATCCTGCAAGACAAAGAGTATTCAGAAGCATAAACATTTATAAGGATTATCAAGTGAAAACTTACATTATGACTCTTATAAGGGTAATAATATTGGATTTTTCTATTCATTATCAGCCCGGACTCAGGAATTTTTGTTCGATATGGCGATAGGCTCGCCCTCTATCACATCCTGGGACGAAACAGATAAAGCGAAACGTGGGTGCCTGGTTATTACCAGGAGAACCTCTGCCTACCCCTTCTGGGAAAAAGGCGTGACTTTATGTATGTATGTATAAGGGTAATGAAACTACGTTATATCTATGAACAATGGCACTAGCATAATGTACCATGCAGTCATAATTATATTTTATTTATATTTAGAAATATAAACAACATCATTATGTTATAGGACGTAGATACTGGAAGTGGTATAAAAATTGTTACTAAAAAATTGCATATTTTGTACCTCGGAACCTGCGAAACCAAACTGACTCCGCATATCCTGGAAAATGATATTCAAAAGTTACAACTTAATACTAAAAAAATACGCGCCACAATAACTACGACTGGTGAGTCACAATTGTCTATTGCTCATCGACACTGTCTGGCCGACATTGCAATGATCACAAAGTATTGTACGAGGCATTTCAAAGAAATCGCATTACATCAAAAAAAATTTAATTCGAAGTAGACGAACCGGGCGAACATCGGATTTTGAGCGTTACGGCTGACCACAAATTGGGCCAACACCACTGAGAACTTATTATTAAGTAGTGATTAGATGATAGGTTTCTTAATGCTTTGAGACTTTCCCGCCCACACACCCCCCACTACAATTCCTGTCAGCCGGGATCAGCAGTGGCACGCAAAGAATTGACACCGAGCTCCGAAGCTCGGCGAGTCTCTTAGGGATACTAGGTTGTCTTTATCCCGCATCGAAATTAACCAGAAAAAACGCATTAGAGAAATTGGGTGGCTCTTAATGCTCAGAAAATACGAACTGTAATGTCCTTCACTACTTACCGGCTTCAAAATGTCACCAGGTCCCCAATACGGGCTGTACTGGAAGAAAAAATATTCAGCATAGATTCAGTAATTATCCAATGTACAGTCTTTAATTAACCCTATTATTATAATGTTGATTTGTACTTTTATATTACCAGAAGGAGCAACTTATAAATAAATACATTCAACAGTCAGATACATAGGCCTGACCCCACATTAAGATCAATTAAGTCTTGTGTCGTGGGTATCAGACACTACGAGAGCCTTTTCGGTCTCACAAACACCCAGACCCGGGACAAATACTTGTGGCCTCACAAAAATTTGTCTCGGTGCGGGGATCGAACCCGCGCCCTCTCGTTTCACAGCCGGCATCTAACTAACTGCGCCACGGAGACTGTCATCAATCAATAAATCATTTAACAGCAAAACCAAATGGCAAGAAAAAATGCGTTGTGAAAATTATAAGAAATTATTGTGTTAACACACATCGTGGGACGGAACAAACAAGGTAAACGCGGGTGACCTGGTTACTACCAAACCTTTGCCTACACCTTCTGGGAAAAACGCGTGAGTTTATGAGTATCTGTGTTATAATTACCCCCATACTTGGAATACCCTGAGGAGCAGGTGTCGCCTGAAATTTCAAGAAGTTTTGAAAACATTTTAAAAAAGAAGACATTGGGGTAAAACTGACGTATATCTAATTTTATAGACGGCCAGACTCTTCCCCTTGATCACGAAGAATGAGTAATACATAATCTTCGATACGACTGAAAGTTAATTTTAATATAAACCAATACAACGATAAAATTTAAATGCATACGGCCTTATTCATAGACAGATTTAAAACCTATTTTACTTATCGAATGTTTTGTCCCTTTCGAACGACTTTTGAATTCAGTTTGAGCGAAAAAGACAAAAAATTCAATAGCAACAATATTTTTTTAATATGTCTATGAATAAGGCCGCTAGTCTTTTACCTGCGGCTGTGGTTTTGGCTGAAATAGTAAAGGATTTTATATGAAATAAAATAAATAAGTACACCGAACAGTCACACACACATAGTCCCCAATCCATAAGAAAATACAACGTGTGGGTATATGAGATTACCGGAGCCTTTTTGACTCGGAGTTGTGTGGTAGAGCCACGCTGTTGTCAGCCATGACTCAGCATGAATGGGCAGGCTCGTCCGGGGTGGTACCACTGTCTCACATGAAATCGACGTGAAGCGATAGCTTTGCTGTTCCGCTTCGTTCCATGAGTGAGAGTGCCGGATGCCCAATACCCCTTTCCTCCTCCCATAATTTTTCCCACTCCTCTCCTGAATTGAAGCGCCGGCAACACATATATGAACTAAGCGTTGTGGATGGTCATGGGCGGCAGTGATCACTTACCATCAGGTGACCTGTTTGCCTATTTTAAAAAGTATGATTGATGTTTTACTATGTAACTCAGCAAGTTTCTCGAATATGCCTGAAACAATACGATAAAATTATATATATGTTTAATCGTAGTCTAAAATTAGGAGGAGAGTAAAAGAATACAAGCGAAGCGGAAAGCGCAGCGTGGGACGTCCACCCACTAGGTGGTCAGACGACCTGGTAAAGGTCGCTGGACGTCGCTGAATGCAGGCTGCCTCCAACAGGTCACTGAGGAAATCATTAGGAGAGGCCTATGTTTAGCAGTGGACTTCCTTTGGCTGATGGATGGATGGATGGATGGAAAAGAATACAATATTGCTGATTTAAATCAAGGGTATTACTTTCTCTTACTTTCTAAAATTACACACAGGGATGTTGACATATGGTATTTAATTTAAACCACAAGTCCCAAACCACCCCAGGTAACATTGTACCAAGTTTAAAAAAAAACTGCCTGGTAGTTTTGTCAAAAATGGCGTCTTTAGTTTTCCAGACTTTTGAGTAATTTATAGGTACAAGTCTTTTTAGCACTCAGGTAGGTTCTTGAACCGAACCGAATTTAAGTTAATCGATAAAAATATACGTATAATAAAAATATCTATTCGGGGTAGGCTAGCCAAAAATCTTGAAAGCTAATTTTGACAAAAAATCACCTCGGATATCTTTTTATTTTGTGCAATGTCACCTGGGGTGATGAGAAACATGTGGCTTAAGTAAAATACCATGCCATCACCATGTATATTTGTTAATTATCAGATTAACGGAGAAAGAAAACTTCGGGAAGTATTATAACCAAAGCGCTATTTACACGTGGACAGTTTCTCGCGGCGAGAATCGTGCGATTATCGCATGACATAACCGCCATAGATTATCGTGTTCTGACAAACATTTACATGATGCAACTTTTTTTAACCTTACGATAATCGTAACTTCGAGGTGACAAATTCTCCCCGTGTAAACGGGGCTTAAGAATTTTTAATTACTACTTTACAGGTCCACCCACACGCACTAAGCCAGCGTGGTTGACTAAGGCGTAGTCTCGTTCTCAACATTATAATATTTTATAGTGAATAGATGCAATTACAAAACGCTTACTGCCCATTTTTTTCTATCCTGCTCCCACTGTCGAAATAAAAAACGAAATTTAAAAAGTGATCAACGCAATAAAACCATACTTTTTTGTTTTTTTTTTATACGTACGTTTGGGTCAACTCTTCCCTGAAATTTTTCCTGAAACAAAAACTCCAAAATTTTATATGAGAGAGCAGAAAAAAACTTGCGTGTTGGCCTGTTGGTAATTGGATCAGACGCGGCCGCCAACATGTTCACGGTGGTCGCGGGCCCAACCCAAAATCCCAGGGCACACCTCAGACTTTTCGCAGTCATGTGTGTATTGATAGTCAATCACCACGCACTATAACGGTGAAGGAAAGCATCGTGAGGAAACCTACTTACCATAGCGATTTGCGAGAATTTCTATAGTATGTAAAGTCCGCCAACCCGCACTAGGCCAGCGTGGTGGACTATATGGCATACCTACCTATTCTCAATCGATTCTCTCGATTGTAGAGTAGGCCCGTGCCCAGCCGTAGGACGTATAAAGGCTGATACAATATAATACAACAAGCAGAAACTATGAATCAAGCAGACACTTTCATCAATATTTTCACGATTTTCACGTTAAGTGTCGTTTCTCCACACTCAATTTCATTTAGTTCCATTAAATGCCACCGCGATCTAAATTGTGCGCTACTGTACGCCTTAGTACCAAGTTAAAAAAAATCCTAAAGAAACGGCCCTTTAGGAAATGGGAAAAATACCATATATTTTACCTTCTGTTGATTAGTCAATTCAATAAATTCATCCCACTGAAATGAAAAAAAAATCCAATAATATACAATAGCATGTCCATATTGTCCTTAGACTATTTCTTAAATAAACGAGGTTCTCAAATCATCAGAATCTGTTCAATGTGCGTATAAATGCTAGTTCCCTAAAATTGCACTAGAGGGCATATTCCAGAACCTAAATATCCTATCCTATTAGTATTTTTTTTTATGAACATCGGTTCTTTTCCATGTTTTAATCGTGTGGTTCCCCTTTCAGGGATCTTGACACAGCAAAAATTCAATTTGTATAGTGATCAACTTTAAGTATTTCGTTAAGTTAGAGCTCAGCTGCCGTCCCTTATATAGTCCTGTTTGTAACGAAACGATACCGCGATTCAGGATTGAGCAGCGCCATCTCTTGGCGGGGAAACACAACTCGGTTTTATAAGTAGGGGTCGAGTTTGGTCATAAAATTAGTCTGTTTATAAAACTGTTAAGTAAATTACGTTAATGTCGATGTTGAATATTTATTTTATGTATGGCACATTAAATACTCAATAGCATTGGGAAATAAATATGTAGTCAATTTTACAATACTTTTAAGGGCAATATTCCAATCCAGAAAAAATTGAATTATTATTAGGAATAGCCTGTTTAACGCGAAACCAATATTATAAAAAAACATATTCTTTTTTCAACGCAACGTATGACCAAACGAGCATGCCTTTCGCCTGATGGTCAGCGATAAGACCTCTCATGGACAGTGGCAAAACCAAACAACACTATGAATTACAAAGCAATGCTTGGCATGCCACTGTGCTCGCCAACCTGAGACATAAGGTGTCAAGTCTCATTACATCCAGTAGTAACTGTGGCTACATTGCCCTTCAAACCGGAACGCAACAGTGCATTTACACTGCTGTTTAGTAAATGTAATTTGATAAAGTACCTTTCCTGCCTTCGTCAATCTTTCTTCCTGAAAGAATAAAAATCTTGAAATATTCTAATTCATTTATAATATTTGTTATTTATATATTGGTTCGGCATAATGACTGCACTGCATCTGTTGGTAAGCGCAAATGCCGTCAAGGCAGAGTATCGAATGGCATCAGACGACAGTCTCATATATATATATATATTTTAATCAGCCCATATACATACGTTCCACTGCTGGGCACGGGCCTACTCTAAAATCGAGAGAATCGATTGAGAATAGTTAGGCCATATAGTCCACCACGCTGGCCTAGTGCGGGTTGGCAGACTTTACTATAGAAATTCTCGCAAATCGCTATGGTAAGCAGGTTTCCTCACGATGTTTTCCTTCACCGTTAAAGTGCGTGGTGATTGACTATCAATACACACATAACTCCGAAAAGTCAGAGGTGTGCCCTGGGATTTGAACCCGCGACCACCGTGAACATGTAGGCAGCTGAGTCTGGGCCGTTACCAACAGGCCACCACGCACTTAAATAAATAAATGAATAACATATTTTTTTTGTTACTCGGAATTTTGGTCAAATCGCAAAATGATGTCAAATATTCTGTTTGCCCCGAAGGCTGTCGATATAAAACTTAGTTATAGTTACCAATAAAGCCATGTCTTCAGCAGAGTTAGGCACAGACTGACGATAATCTCTTGCTGACTGGACAATAGAAACATACAATTATTTAGGGTCTGTGCTCACGTCACCTTGATTGCGCTATGAATGTATCAATAAAGAATATTTTCTGTATTATACAGGGTATATCAAGACTGCTACCGAAAACGAAGCCAGGTGGTAGTTTTAGTGATTACAGACACAACGCAACAATATTTTTTTTCAATTAAACCGACAAGTTTTCATATACAGCATACTCTGTATAACATCACTGGTTTGTGCTGACATTAACATCTGCCCTATGATGTTGCAAATGTTCATGGGCGGCGGTGATCACCCACCGTTAGGCGAATCGTATTTTCGTCAGTCCCATATACTTATTAAAATAACCCACGGATATATACTTGCCATCGATCCCATGCCGCCTTGCTTTCCATAATTCTAAAAATAAAGAATGTATCAGAAATCTTATAAAACTTCGATCTCACAATACCCAAACTCGAAACAATGTACAGGGTATATCAAGACTGCTATCGATAAAGAAGTCAGGTGGTAGTTTTAGTAACTTTAGACAAAACGCAACTACATTTTTTGCAAAAAAAAAAAAAGCGACGATTTTTTTTTTGTATTTTTTTCCTAGCTACGTATTTGGGTGGTAAATACATACATTTATCTAAAAATAATGTACACCCTGTTATTTTTAAAGACGCTATAGTACGCAAGGCTTTTAATTATAATTTTAGCAACAACAAGGGATTTACCACCCAAACGCAATGATATTTAAAACATTTAAAAAAATTGTCGCGTTTTTTGCGAACATTTTAGTTGCATTGTGTCTGTAGTCACTAAAACTACCACCTGGCTTCGTTTTCGGTAGCAGTCTTGATATACCCTGAATGTATGTATGTACTATGTAGTAGTTGAACTGTAGATCCTTGGGAGAGGCCTATGTTCAGCAGTGGTCTTCCTGTGGCTGAAGAAGGAGAGAGTGAGGTGAACTGTATCGGATCATAACTGGCAATTGCTGGACACGGGACTCCTCTACGACTGACAACTCGATTGAAAGGGTTTAGGCCATAGTCTGCCACACTGGCCTACTGCAAGTACATTACAGTACAGTTACAGAGACTAGATACATACCATCGATCCCATACCGCCTTGGTTTCCGTAATTCTAAAAAAAAAAAAAAACAATTTTAAACACATTTTACAGCATCCGTGGCGCAGTTGGTTAGACGCCTGTGAAACGATAGGCCGCGGGTTCGATCCCAAGAGAAATGTTGGTGAGGCTCACAAGTATTTGTCTGGGGACTAGGGGTTACTCTAGGATCGACAACGAAACTCAAATGTACGGACATCGCACGTAAAACTGTACTATTGTGCCTAGGAACTTAAAAAAATCAAATCCTCTATCATACGTCTTAACTATAGACTTAGTTCGGAGTGAATAAGAAATACCATAGAGAAAAGTGTTGATTTTTAGAAGTGGAAAACTTATAACTTACTTCAGACGTCGAACGTCCGAACATTGGAGTTTCGTTTCGGATTAAAGAGTAAACCCCTTGGTTCGTGAGACCGAAAAGTCTCTCGTAGTTTCTGATACCCACGACACAAGACTTAATCGATCTGTGAAAGGACTATGTGATTGTTTGGTGTATATATTTCCGATTTAAATTTAAAATAAAAATCTTATATCATATCAGAAACGAAAATCTTATGTCCCATAACAGCGGAAAAAGAAATAAATTGTTTAAACATTTATTTCCATGCAGGAATCGACCCAGCTGGCTTTTCGCCTAGCACGCCATACTGTATTACCATATTTCCTCAATAAATAAACAAAATATCACATAACATCGGTATTCAAAGCATTCGCGTGTTGAGCAAAAGCATTTGTTTCTACATACCATCGGCCCGAAACTGTCTTGCCTTCCGTAACTCTGTGAATTATACTCTTTATGTAGCGTAGTTAAAATGTATTTACTTATAGATGACTTTAATATGCTGTTTTTCAAATTCAAATTCGTTTATTTGTCAAACATATATAAACATAAAGAGCATGCTAGGTGTTCAGATAAAATAATGATCAATAAATTTCACACCCCTAACTTTTCGGAGTCATGTGTGTATTGATAGTCAATCACCACGCACTATATTGGTGAAGGAAAACATCGTGAGGAAAACCTGCATACCATAGCGATTTAAATAAATTTCTATGGTATGTAAAAGTTCGCCAACACGCACTAGGCCAGCGTGGTGGACTATATGTGTATAGCCTAACCACTCTCAATCGTGCTCTCGATTGTAGAGGAGGCCCGTGCTCTGCAGAGGGACATATATGGGATGATACAGATTATTTTACGTACCATAGATCCCATGCCATCGGGCCTTCCATAACTCTGAAAAAAAATAGAACAAAAAAATCGTTAATGTCGATCGACTTGATATGCCGAATTTATTTCATATTTATATTTATTCCTCAATGGCTTTATTCATAGAAAGCTTTACCTATTTTAGTTATCGAATGTTTTGTCCCTGTCGAACGACTTTTGAATTCAGCTTGAGGGAAAAAGACAAAACATTCAATATCTCAAACAGGTTTTAAAACTGTCAACTTCACTTACACTCGCTGGGTTGTATCTGGAAGGCTAAAATCAAATACATATTTTTATTTTAAAACATCTTAGTTTTGTAAGTGCTTCCTTCCAAATGCTGTCATAATGTTAAGCAAACATTGATACTTTTGTTTATTAATTTTTTTGACTGGCACGGCATAATGACTGCACTGCACCTGATAGTAAGCGCAAATGCCGTCCAGACGGCAGACAGAGTATCGAATAGCATCAGACGGCGGTCTCATGCAATTCGATACAATTATGCCGGCCTGCTAAGATGCTTCTTCACACTACGGTGGAAGGACCCTGGATTATAGGAAGGAGGGAACACGTGTGACGGCAAACAATTCCACAGCTTGACAGTGCGGCACAAAAAAGAATTTACGAACTTTTTGGTTCGCGCCGAGATGGTTTGGACCATCAAGCTGTGGCTTCGCAAGCCAGCACGCAATTACAACTTTATTTCAGTCTTTTTTAGATGATACCATCCCGCACTAGGCCAGCGTGGTGGACTATATTGCTTAACCGCTCTCAATCGTACTCTCGATTGTAGAGGAGGCCCGTGCCCTGCAGTGGGACGTATATGACCTGATGTAGTTTTTAGATGATACCTTTGTTTAAATGCGAAAGCATCATGAGTATACTTGCATACGTAACTAAGAATTTTTGACGAGATTTGCAAAGTGATCTTAATGAAATCTGCGAGCGTGGTAGACTAGAGCGCCATTTACACGAGAAGAGTTTCTCACCGATACGATTAATAAGATACGATTTTTGTATTGTATTGCATTGTATCAGCCCATATACGACCCACTGCAGGGCATGGGCCTCCTCTACAATCGAGAGAACGATTGAGAGTGATTAGGCCATATAGTCCATCACGCTGGCCTAATGCGGGTTGGCGGACTTTTACATACCATAGAAATTTATACAAATCGCTATGGTATGCAGGTTTCCTCACGATGTTTTCCTTCACCGTTATAGTGCGTGGTGATTGACTATCAATACACACATGACTCCGAAAAGTCAGAGGTGTGCCCTGGGATTTGAACCCGCGACCACAGGGAACATGTAGGCAGCCGCGTCTGGTCCGTTTACCAACAGGCCACCACGCACTTTTAAGATACGAATATCGTAAGGATATAAAAAAGGTTGCATCGTGTAAACATTGCCAGAACACGATAATCTATGGCAGTTACATGCAATAATGGCATACGATTCTCGCCGCGAGAAACTGTCCCTGTGTTAATGGAACTTCAAAAACGATATTTGAGAGATTACATCTCTGTCACTTATCCGTTTTAGAGCTTGCCACTCCATCCTATATCTCTTCTAAGACTATTATCGAATTATTTCAAATAAAAAATGAATGAATACCCCAGGAGCTCTTCCGGAGAACGGCACAGGATTCTAATAAAAAATATATTTTATATTTCGTAGTTTTCTAAGTGCATGGCGCATTTGGTCTCAGTATAGAGATGTTCATGAGCATCCATAATCACTTAATATCATACATACATAAACACACGCCTTTTTCCCAGAAGGGGTAGGCAGAGGTGCTACCAGGACACCCACAGTTCGCCTTGTATGTTCCGTCCCACGATGTGAAAGGGGGCGAGCCTATCGCCATATCGGGCACAAATTCCTCACTCCGGGCTGATAATGAATAGAAAAATCCAATATCACTTTGCCCGACCCGGGATTCGAACCCGAGATCTCAGCTTTGCAATTGTACCGTAGTACCACTACGACACCGAGGCAGGCATGGGTGTATTTATTTATTTTAAATTTACATATGTACAAGTACCTGAAACATACCTTTATATTTTCCTTGTCAAAAAACGAAGAATACTGTTGAGCGTAAACAAGACATATTTTCGAAATTATCAATAAAGACGCGAACATGTCTGAAGGTAAAGAAATAATTACTAATTCTTCAGCCCACGCTGTGGAACTAACCGTTTAATCAATTAAACGGTATGCAGATAAAGGTATTTGATTCTCGTTCGAATCTGTGATATTGCTTGCAGATCCAAATCGTATAATTTCATAAGAAAACTCTAACAAAATTATTGTTATGGGCTATACAAAGAAGTAAACAAAGGACTTATAAGATAAAATACTTTAACTATAAATCACACGACAAGACGTATCCAAGACATTTTTAAGGTTCTAGACTAATTTGACACACTACAAATATTGCCAACTTAAAAACGAACAATATTTGAATAAAGTCTTACATTGTATTTTAACAAAAATTAAGGACTTGTCAAATAATAAGTGTGACGTTTCGTGATCTGAATTTATTCAAATACGTAACCTAGGTTTAACTTTTTTTTTCCTAGCCTATTCTGTCCCACTGCAGGGTAAGACCTCCCTTTGCTTCATCCACCCTTCTCTATCCAAGGCTTTCTTCCACCAGTTGGAATGGTCGAAGTCATCTCTCCACCTTCTGCGTGGCCTACCACGAGGTCTTTTC
This sequence comes from Theretra japonica, assembly GCA_033459515.1. Taxonomy (NCBI): domain Eukaryota; kingdom Metazoa; phylum Arthropoda; class Insecta; order Lepidoptera; family Sphingidae; genus Theretra; species Theretra japonica. Next base: position 6,174,906 of record CM065950.1, read on the forward strand.
AATTTTGTGCAGTCCATATGGTAGGAGTCCTAACTTAAAATACATACGTTTTAATATTTTTTACACATTTACAATAAAAACACAATGCATTAAAAAAATCAATAGATACTTGTCTAAAATGCTAGTTATTTCGTTGAGGAAATAGGAAATAATCAGCATTTCCATCGGCTATCGCATCTCATGTCGAAAATTCCATTTCGCTGCAAGCAAGGCTAAAATGCAATTAATGCGACGACAGTGTCGTCCAAATGGCCACTCTAAATGGTTCTTTTTGATATTTAGATGAGATATTTAGCTCCTTGTATAGCTTCTATACAAGGCATAATAGGGCAGAAGCTATTTTTTATTTGCTTTCAATGTAGACGTACATAGGATCGCTGCAATGTGATTTTTATGAAATTTTCAGTTTCTTCTGAAATGGCATAATAATACTCCTGATGATAATTGTATAGGCCGTCTATAATATCGCCAAAGGAGCTGTTTATTTATTTATTTATTGGTCTCCAACTAAGACTACACTTAACACACATTCAATATTCTACATAATTTTAAGAATGAACACTGTGCATCTTAAATTACAGGATGACACATCTTGCCCAAATTGTGGGAAATACAATCAAATTGTATTTCTATTTGATAGTATTTGTTGTCGAAATATTGGTCTGGTCTGGGTCTGGTATCAGCCCATATACGTCCCACTGCAGGGCACGGGCCTCCTCTACAATCGAGAGTACGATTGAGAGTGATTAGGCCTTATAGTCCACTACGCTATATTAAGAATGTCGCTGTCGAAATATTAAGAATAGGTTTCTTTCTCTTCTCATTTAAATACTTTGGACATGTTCATATTATTCGATTACGAGTATAAATGCTTATTGTTTACAATAATTTACTGTACTGTACTGTATCAGCCCAGATACATCCCACTGCAAGGCACGAGCCTCCTCTACAATCGAGAGTACGTTTGAGAGTGGTTAGGCTATTTAGTCCACCACGGTCCACCCTGGCCTAGTGCGGGTTGGTTGTTGCGAGCAATTGCTCAGCATGAACGGGCAGGCTCGTCCGGGGCGGTACCACTGCCTCACAGGAGGTGGACGTGAAGCCAAAGTTTTGCTGTCGCGTTTCGATCGGTGATTGGTGGTGAGTGAGACTGCCTGATGCCCAATACCCTTTCCCTCTTCCCAGCCTTTTTCCTTCCCGCTCCAATCTGATGGGCCGGCAACACATCCATGGTTCAAGTGTTGTGGATGTTCATGCGCGGCAATTATCACTTACTATCAGATGACCTGCTTGTTCGTTTGCCGGACCTATGCTATAAAAAATCGCGCCCCACCTAGATGAGTTCCTGTGACAAGTTTTTCACCAGTGGCATAGGCCATGGATTTTTGTTTCGACAACAGCTACACCCGAAGCAAATATACAAACATATAATAAACTCATAAATCATCTTCAATAAATTAAATCGACATTTATAAACTCATCAAAGTTAGATTGTTGAGTTAAACAATAAAATGCGACAACATGCGCTCGTAGAGTCAAATATCCGGTTCTTAAACGCGGCACAAAGACGCGTGTGACGTCACATCCGCCACGTGAACGTAAGCGATATCAAAGGTGGAATATTTGAGGGTAATGGGGTGGATCTGAGGGGGATGCTCCGTAAACTTGGGTAGAATGTTATATGTCACGATATTATAGTAAATTAGTTATTATCAAAGCTGTGGTAAAAGAAAATGTGAGATTATTGCGTACTACAGATTTACTAGAGATACATACATACATAAACACACGCCTTTTTCCCAGAAGCGGTAGGCAGAGGTGCTACCAGAACACCCACGTTTCGCCTTATATATTCCGTCCCACGATGTGATAGGGGGCGAGCCTATCGCCACATCGGGCACAAATTCCTGACTCCGGGCTGATAATGAACAGAAAAATCCAATATCACTTTGCCCGACCCGGGATTCGAACCCGAGACTTCAGCTTTGCAATCATACCGTGGTACCACTAGGCCACCGAGGCAGTTTACTAGAGATAATCTAAAATTATACACAGTGTCGGCGACATTATGATTTTTTTAAAACCACTTAAAGGGTATCTCATCACGAGTCTCTGCACCAAATATTAGATATTAATTTATCATCAATCGTGTAGCGACTGTAGCGACGGGATAGAATTTTATTTTTATACATTTAACTACTTCTGTATCAGCCCATATACGTCCCACTGCAGGGCACGGCCCCCTCTATAATCGAGAGTACCATTGAGAGTTTAGGCCATATAGCCCACTACTTACTGTAGCGATTTGGCTAGGTCTAATGATCTATAATCTATAAAAACGAGTAATGAACGTCAAATACGATTGTTGGACTTAGACCAGGATGGTGGTTAATAACGTGGGGGGTTACTCCGACACGAATTTCGAATGTTCGGACGTTCGACGTCCACGTATCAGATAAGCTTGCCATCCTGAGACAAGTGTTCAGTCTCATTATGAAACTTACAATTACCTCCGAACTTAGTCTATGGTTTCGACGTACGATAGAGGATTCGAATATCTTGCAGAGTATTTTTTGTTGTATTGTATCAGCCCATATACGACCCACTGCAGGGCACGGGCCTCCTCTACAATCGAGAGTACGATTGAGAGTGGTTAGGCCATATGCGCCACGCTGGCCTAGTGCGGGTTGGCGGACTTACATACCGTAGATTTTTTTTTTAAATCGCTACGGTATGCAGGTTTCCTCACGATGTTTTTCCTTCACCGTTAAAGTGCGTGGTGATTGACTATCAATACACACATAACTCCGAAAAGTCAGAGGTGTGCCCTGGGATTTGAACCCGGGACCATCGTGAACATGTAGGCAGCCGAGTCTGGTCCGATACCACGAGGCCACCACGCACTTGCAGAGTACTTAGGCACATTTATACAGTTTTACGTACGCCGTTCGAACATTCGTCACTGTGACGAAGAATATAGTAATACCTGCTTTTATCTAAAATGTTGTTATTGCACCCCTATCAAGTATCAATATTATACATGTGTTCTACAATTTTATTTTTGGTTTAAGTGTTTGTTTACATAGCTACAAAAAAACAGCCCATATAGGTCCCACTGCTGGACACAAGCCTCGTCTAATAACGAGAGTTCGATTGAGAGGGATTAAGCCATATAGTTCATCACGCTGGGCTAGTGCGGGTTGGCGGACGTTACATACCGTAGAATTTTTTTAAAATCACTATAGCTTGCAGGTTCCTCGCAATGTTTTCCTTCACTTGAATAATAGATACAAATTGGATAATAATATTAAAATATACAACACACTTCTATACATTTATTGTAAAAAAATCTGGCTGTATATTTTATGTTCCTTTGCTAAAAAAAAGCCTGATAAAAAATATTCTTCATAAGCACGCGCCATTTGTAATCCGCGAATGGAATCGCAAACTTATATGTTCGGAGGTACTTCTCTTGATTTATATCTCGCCACTTCGTACCCGCTCGTTCCCATATGTTACAAATGTTTCGAGAATATCATGATATATTCCCGCTTTTTGTTTTATTGCATATCGTGGCTGTATGAAAAAGAACTTCGTCTATGTCTAAGTTATCCTCTTAGAGAAGTTTTAATATAGAGGGAGCGTTGGTACTTCAAACACGTAGATTAAAATGGTGAGGCCAACGTTTTCCGTCCTCTTATTGGCTGACATTGGAAATTTTGACTATTAATTTGACTATAATATTGAATAATGTTACTACAATACGATGGTTGCCTAGTCCTCTATGCAATTCTGTGTTTATTAATAAAGTCGTGAATACCTCGCTAATCAAAATAATCGAGTGAATTCTAAAGCCTTCGACTAAAGTTAATCCTTCGCTCATCCGAGCTTATTAATAAAGCCCAAAAAGATAAATAGAAGCTAGTCAGCCAATCCTATACTGAAAGCAACAAAGAATTCAGAAAATTTTGCACATTTTTCTACCGTGTGAAGCGCGAAAACAGCACAAAAAATGAAAAATAACTCACACCGTTTCGCCCCACTGTTATTTTGTGGTACAAAGGCATTATTTCCCTTCAAATTATGCACACAGATTTGTGTGGCAAAACCTTTTTTTAGTCCAACTGCGCTCGATTTAGGGTACAGCTCCATTGGCTTTATTGCTAGGCCTGCGCTGTTTTATCACAGCCGTAGACTGATAATTATTAAAAAAAAATGCCCAATTTCCTTCTCTGTGCCAAATTATCATGTCAAGTTACATCTAATTAATTATTGTATTTTTCTTGGATGTAATTTCAAGTTTAACCTTGCTTAAATAATTCATAATTAGCTTATCGAAATTAGGAAGTGTTACAATATAAACCCATATAATTAAACACACGGTACAAGTAGGTAAGCGATGTACTTTGTACATGTTTTTTTTTTCGCAATCGTAATTATCCAAATACAAACCTTACTGCTTATGTAAATTCTAAAGAAGACCAACACATAATATATATGTAACTTGCACAAATAAAGAATAGGATTGTAAATGCCACGTCATAGTGTGTAAACGAGAGATCGGATATAAATGCCGCCATTTACAATCTCATTCTTTATTTGTACAAGTGATACATACACGAATCACGACTCGGAATCATATCAAAGCTGTTACGGAACCCTCTGAGTTAATCAACATTCACACTTGGCCTTTTTTTGTTTGCATCTACCACGGATTTTTCAACATACAAAAAATGTGTCAATTTGTCAGTATTTTACTCCAATAACATTCGTATTTCGTTCATCTGAATTGGAAGTTTTCTTTGTAATAAACTGTGTCAATGGATTATAGAGTTATTGTAAAAAATATGTCAAGTGAAGCGTCAGACGCACGCCTACAAGGTGAAAAGACATAGTTAAGGTTGCAGGAAGTCGCTGGATGCAGGCCGCTTCCGACAGGTCGCTGTGGGGATCCTTGGGGGAGGCCTATGTTCAACTATAGACCTCCTATAGCCAAAGAGAATAAACAAATACACTCAAAAGTGACACACAAAGCCCTGACTTCACGCTAAGATCGAGTGTTGTTTCGTGGTTATCAGGAACTAAGAAACACTTTTCTCACAAACACCCAGACCTGAGACAAATACTTGTGGATTACACAAATAATTGTCTCGGCGCGGGGATCGACCCCCGGCGTCTCATTTCACAGTCGGCGTCTAACCAACTGCGCCACGGAGGCTGTCAGTGAAAAGAGAGAGATAGAAGTTATTTATAGATCGACATTAACTTTAAAATTTAATACTACAGTGACACCGAACGCTCATCAAAACTTTTACCAGCCGAAAGTTAAACTGCCGAAATTACATAAAAGTTATTCTGCCGGTCTAAATTTAGTAAAGTGTCAAATAACGCTGATGTTAATATTATATTACACTTTTTTGCGGTTTCATAAACTGATATTCCTGAGTTACAAGGATTGGACAGAAAAGATTTCCAACTCCTACCATTAATTTAACTTTATGATTAACTTCGTTGCGGGTTAAAGACAAGTTAGACATTCCCGGAGACTCGCTGAGCTTCCATGCTGAGTGTCATTACAATGCGTGCCACTGTTGATCCTGGCTTACAGGAGTTGCAGTGGCGGGTGTGAGGGCGGGATAGTCTCCAGAGTTACAAGGATTTATCTAGAATCACCGCCGACCGCCGTAATAAGTCTAAAAGAAAGTAAAAGGCCGTTACGCAGCGGGGACGTTAGTGAGTGGCATTGACGTGTAATTAATTAATTACATATCGATGAGATCGATTGAGTGGTAATAATATTATGTTAAAAAAAATTATACGAAATAAATATCAAATAAGCACGAAAACGAAATCAAATAAACGAAATAAAAAGCGATACCAAAATCATATAGACTTGTGACAAATATTTTATTTAATATAAAAAGAAAATTTTAAAGTATTTAATATAATTCACAAAACTCGTTTTTGGAAAGTGATAGTAATTTCTTGGAGGTACCTAATTACGACAAAGAACACGGCAGCAAGTGGTATACAGCGCCATCTCTTATAAAAGCTATAAAACTGAAACCGATTAACATTTGTACAACAAAATTCTTTTATTATCAATCTCATAGAGGGCAATAAATGTTTAGAAATGACAAACTTCATAGACCTACTAGATGCTACTAGATGGCGTTGTACACAAATACTTACAACAGGGAGTTTGTCATATTTAAAGAAAGAAATCATATTCATTTACATAGGTACATACATAAACACACGCCTTTTTTCCCAGAAGGGGTAGGCAGAGGTGCTACCAGAACACCCACGTTTCGCCTTGTATATTCCGTCCCACGATGTGATAGGGGGCGAGCCTATCGCCATATCGGGCACAAATTCCTGACTCCGGGCTGTTAATGAATAGAAAAATCCAATATCACTTTGCCCGACCTGGGATTCGAACCCGAGACCTCAGCTTTGCAATCATACCGTAGTACCACTACGCCACCGAGGCAGTCATATTCATTTGATATTTGCTACATCAATCTTTCATACCTAGTCAATCACCCAGCCATTTTAGACCCTACTAACCAAGTTCCCAGTTTACCATGCTATGTATTTAAGGTCGAAATCAAAATAGGTTACTGATGGTAGGTCTCTCACATGTGAGAGGCCGCCTGGGTACCTACCATCGCAATGTCTATTTCTTTTATCAAACAGCAGTGTAAACGCATTGTTGTGTTCCGGTTTGAAGGACATTGTAGCCAGCGTAACTACTGGACATACTGAGACTTAACACCTTATGTCTCAGAATGACGAACGCAATGTAATGCCAAGCCTTGCTTTGTTCATGGTATTGTTTGGTTTTGCTACTGTCCATGAGCGTTCCTATTGTTTACCATCAAGCGAATGGCATGCTCGTCTCGCCATTCATCGCAATAAAAGGTTTACTTTTAATAAATAAAAACATACATAATTTTACACTTTCATATTTACATTATTCAATTTTCACAAATTAATAACCAAATGTACACAAATGATATTACGAAATTAAGGATCACAGCACAGTTATCACAAAACAAAAATAATATTACAAACAGTATATAGTTTCATATATTAACGAAAAACAAACTAATTATATTTGTATGAAAAATATCACCAAAATTACTGAATCTTAAAAAAAGCTAGTAATGAGATAAGTATTAATACTTTATAAGTCACTTATTCAATTATACTCTGTGTAAAAAATATATAGGTTTGTCTATGATCAAACGCAATTAACATAGCAAACAGAAAGTGATTTAATTTGGCTTAAATTATCTTTAGTTGTTTATGTTCCTTTAAACATGGCTGTGAAAAAAAGAAAAAACATTGGCTGTTACATTACAATAATATACAAAAATACTTTACACTTAATTTAGACTAAAATTTCTACAAATTGTTAAAGCTTCACACAATTTTATAGTAATTATATATCCCTACTATAATTTCCGAGTATGTACACAAAATATGCTAAATTGATCTATCAAATGGTTAAACAAAGGATAATCTTGCATAAGATCATCTAGTTTTACGAGTAAAATTAAGATGTACAATCTTCACTGTCCCTCCGATTTGTCTTCACAGAATTGTGACGAGATCCAAGTCAAAGCCCATTTTAAATTTGTCAACATATATTTCAAGGCTTTAGTCCAATGCTCCTCAGAATTAAACTGTATTTTAATTGAATAAGCGTGAGGAGGGGAGGCAGTGTCTTCAATCTTGCCTTTATCTATCCTGTATGGTAAACAAAATCCGGTGTTACCCATCTCAACTTGCTCCTTAAACTGTTGGAGACAATCTAAGAATGCAACCATAGCCGCATCAAATTTCGTATCCCATAGAAATCTGAATCCACCAGAACCATACAATGGTAACACTTTCTGGTCCTCCAAAACTTCAATATATGAGTGATTTCCATATGGAACTAATTTGTATTTTTGGAAATTGAAATTGATCTTCCGTGCTAAAGACCAAAGTAGTAATACTGTTTGTCCCCAGGCAGCGTTGATTTCAGACCAATCTACTGGTGCTGTAGGCAATCTGCCTAATCTAAAATTATTTATAATCCCAAATTGGCCTGAATCTGAGATGTGGAACGTAGCTTTAAACACGTTGGTCTTTTTCAACTTCTCCAATTGCATTTGAGTGTATGCCAGTTGACATTCGTAAAACTTCATCTGGTCTTCAGTAGTCATTAGATCTTTCCGGTATTTTGTATATTCCCTCCAATATACATCTTGTTCCTTCTCTAGCCTCTCTTTCTCTCTCTCCTGCACCTCAATCTCTTCTTTCATAGCTCTTTCTTCCTTCTGCAGAGCCGATAACTCTTGTAAAAGCCGAGTTTGTTCTTGCTTCCAATCATCTAATTCTTTCTCAAGTCCTTCCAAATTGAGGTCTTCTTTGTCATCCTCCAACTTCTTTAAATAGTCGTTATAGTCCTTCCATTCAGCTTCAGTCTGTTTCAACTGATTGTCCATGAGTTCTAATAATGTATCAGTGCATTCATCGCACAAAGGGTGGTCTACATCAGAATTATTCGATAGTAGGTCAAATAAAGTGGCTTTTACGTGCAATTGGTGGCCTAAGGACGTAGTCTCCCACCCGTCAGATATAACCATGAACCCGTTAGCTCCATTTCCCGATTCGGACATGCGAAATGGGGGAACATAGTGTTCGAGATTAGATGATTGTAGGTCCAAATCTACCTCGTTATTTCGCCGTATCTGCAAAGTTAGGTCTGCTATTGTATGCTCGCCTAGGTTGTTCAGCGATTCGTCGAGTTTCAAAGGCTGGAGGCAGCGCTGGCAAGAAAAATTCACGAAAGTTTTTGAGTCACTCATTTTATGTGTGAAATATAAACGCAAAAGGATGTCAGCACATTAAAACTTTATATAACGCAAGTAATAGTTGCCGTATATATTAAATGGTATTTGTGGTAATGTCCGTCGATTATTTCATCACAAACGAGATAATTACGATGCACTTCCGTAAAAACAACACAAATATTGCCACTCGGGATTTGACTGACAATTTTATGACGTTTCTAGAGATTGAATAGTGAAAGATAGTATCTGACATTACCGGTAAAGTCGACTAAATAGTGTATCGATAACATTGTAATGAAAATTTAATTAAAAAATATTATCTTATTAATCTACATAATTATATAATAATTTAGGAATCCAATGAATACATAGCCTAATGGAGAAATAATTCACTTGTCAATATCGACTATCGAGTATAGTTCCGTGTACTGCGGCGCGCAAATCGTCTGAAAAAAGGATCGATTCTAAAAGCTTGAGGATTTTGTCGATTACTCAGAATTTTACGACTTGCTTGATTTCTAATTTAATATTTCTAATTGAAATTCAGAAAATTCTCACGAAAAGTTTAATAGCTTATTTTAATTATATTATGGAGTGCATGGTGGTCTGTCGGTAACATGGAACATTACTTCCATAGTCAATAACTTATCGGACGCTGCTACGGCGTGCTCGCGGGATAAATGAGCGCGCGACGGAGGGCGCTTCTAATGTTGCAAGCTATATGAAAATTCCACAAAGATGTGAATTATGGTACTACCTATAGCAATTGGAATAACGCTTTTATCACGCAATCGGCCGTATGTGATTTAAATTTAATGCTTGAAATTATATTGTATATAATTGTTAGGATTGATAAATTAAGTTAGAATTATAAAATATTTACCCAGTTTTAATTATTTTTCAATCACATTAAATTAGTACAAACGTGGAATTGTATAATCTATCAAAGCTATTTTCCTAACACCAGTGAATTGAAGATTGAAAAAGACTTTAACGGTAAATCTATGGGTAAATCCCTTAAGCTGGCAACATTCTATGACGTCAACATTGTTTCCAATTTTGCCCGCGCGCAGACTTACAGGGCAAGCGGTTTACTTTAAGTTTACAAAAATTCTATGATTCTATGATATAAAACAATCCAAAACAAAACCATAGGGTTTTATAAATAATTATGATAACGGCAGACACCTACTAGTACGTTCGTCACATAGTCACTTCGTAAAATTTCACATTCCACGCATAACATCTATAATAAATAGGAATCGTTAAATTAAAACAACAGTATGAAATTCTTTTAGAACTTTAATCGACTTCCAGACTAGAATACAATTGGTTCTGACAAACAAACAGCACCTTAAATTAATTGATATGAAGAAATATGTATACAAATGTAACTTTCCTTTATTTTATATACATTAGAAATTATATCGATACTCTTAATTACTTACATCGATAAAAAATAGCATATCATTGCTCCAGTGCTTATTTATTCAAACTAATTGATAGAAATACAGATTTTATCACCCGAAACATTTAAACTATTATCGTATATCGTATTATCGTAAGTATCCACATTTTTTTTCATCAAAACAGTTTTGGGTTAATTTGAGCCTTAACTCAACTTGGTTTGGAGTGTGGACGATAGTTTGAACAAGTAAGTACTGAAGGGAATGGTTTAAATATTGTAAAGTATTATGGATTACGGAAATTAAAGTACGCACATATTTTTTTTAATGTGGTTAGACTCTGAGTGGTGTTATTTAAACGGTAAGTACATAATTAATTAACCTTAAAAATTAAAGTATATAACACTTTTATGAGTACAAAAAATATGCCGTAAAATGTTAGAAGATAGGTATTTACAACTTTTACTTTACAAATATAGAGCAGTAGCCTATTTAAGAATACAACGATCTACACTTCCACTTCCGAATTATTTAAACTTATGATTTATTTATTTTATTGCTGAAAATGCGCTTAAAAATATTGCATAATTTTCTACAAGAACTTCGAAAGTATGTCTGCCAAGGAACTCAAGGTCAAGCTGTCGAATAAGACCTAACCTAAAGACTTTAGTTTTCTTAAATTTAAATATTTAAATCGATGAAAATACTCAACGATTACAACTTTCGTTTAAAGAAAATTATGACATAATTTGAGCAACTCAATTGTTCTTTTAAAAAAAATGGACAATAGTAGCCCACTGTTGGGTATATATCTCTCCAATTACACATCACTTACTAGGATCTTAGGCTTCTCTCATCCATGCTCTATAGTCATCTTAATATACTATCTGTGGTCACCTCACATATCCTAGTTACGAAAAATAAAACATATCATAAATATCTACCCATTTTTTTTAGATTTTATATTCTGCGTGATTTAAACACGAAAAATTTTTAAAATAAAGTTTCATTAACTTAATTTCAAGCTTACAGTTTGACAGCCTTCGTGCCGCAGTTGGTTAGATGCCGGCTGTGAAACGAAAGGCCGCAGGTTCGATCCCTGCACCAAAACAAATGTTTATGCGGCCCACCAATATTTGCCTCGGGTCTGGGTGTTTATGAGACCGAAAAGTCTCTCGTAGTTTCTGATACCCACGAAGACTTAATTGATATTAATGTGGAATGAGGACTATGTATGTGTCTCTTGGGTGTATTTATTTATTTATACATACTTTACTTTTTCGTATCTGAGATATGAGCGTCTGAGAGCGTCCTAGACTTGCCTAACCAAAGTCAAAAACAAGTCTCTTTATACAATAAACTATTAATACTGTTTTAAAGATATTTTAATACACACGGTCGTAGTACAACTAAATAATAGGAACTAATCGAAATTAAGTCTATCACAAACATAACGTAAATAAAATATTTTTTATCTATGGCAGGTTAAATGGCGCGAATTTATTAGTGGTTTTCAAGTTTTTTTTTTTACAATTTACAGCTGATATAGAAAATATTCAACTAAGTTGCGTATTTCAATGATATTATTTAACGAGTGCATAATTAATAAAATTATCTTCCACTTTTTATATAATTACAATAATGGCAGTATTTACTGGCTTGAATATTGAAATATATTTTTATATACAATGTCTTTTTAACTATCCCTAAAGTAATAATTAAGTACGCATAAAATCAATAATTATTACTAATTACCATTGAGCCTCGTCTTGAAAAATAAAAAATATTATCTATAGTCTAACTTTTTAAAATTACTTTTTAAATTTAAAACATAGGAACATAAATCTTGCAACTCGTAGTAGGTAGGTAGAGGTATTAAAAATACGGTAGCCTGAAACTAAAGTGAATGATTTTTTACTATTAAAATCTGAAGACAAAAGACGAGAACATGTTAAAACAGCATGAATTAATGACTTTTTCAGAAATTCTAAAAAGTATAACTACATAACAGGTCTCAAACAGCACTTGGTGTAATTCACTACAAAATATTATAAAACGATATAAAACAGCCCATATACGTCCAATACTGGCCTTCTCTACATTTCAGAAGGGATTAAAAAAAAAAACAATATCGATTCACCAATTTAGCCCCAGGCTAGTCAACATCATAATTTTCACTACAAAATGTTATAATTAGGTAATAATTATTTACATGTCTATGGCGCCCCGCTGTGCAAATAATGTGTGGGGTCCTGCAGCTGGTGATAATACGCGTTGGGCAGCAAGGCTTGGGCGAGACCACTTTGAGGACCCGCGTATTGCGCTGACACCAGCATTTCTCTGAAACAAAAATAAAGTTTAATATTGGAAAGCAAAAACAATCTTTGTAACACTCTTCTATCTGTATCAGCCCACACACATTAGTATATTAGATGTCCCACTGCAGGCCACGGGGTTCCTATATAATCGAGAATACGATTGAGATGAGTTAGGCCATCGTCCACCGCGTTGGCTTAGTGCGGGTTGGCGGACTTCGCACAACAAAGAATTTGTGCGTGTTTTGTGCGTGAAAATTTTGAATCACGCAAACATTTGTCTTACTGATGGCAAATGTCACTATGCTGGCTGTCAACGGAGAGGAGACATATATAAACAAGTTTCACAGAAATATTAGCAAATCACATCAAATTGACTTTATTAAGTCGAGACAACATTCGAATCAATATTTGCTTCGAGAGGGGAAGGACCCTAATAAAAAATAAAAACAATATTATTTTTCTACGCATCAGTAAAACAGGCCATTTTTTTACGACCTCACGTTGCGCCAAAATAAAAACATCGTTATTCCCTCCATTCGTCGACACAAACAATGGCGCATTCCAATTTTGAAAACGTGCCTTTTGATTGGCTTCACTCGAGACCTACTTTTTAAATTACATTTTTAAAGTTATGTTTTTTTATGTAACTTCATTCCTTTGCATTAAATGAGCAAAAGGAATGAAAAACAAGAGCCTAAGTTCCATTAAAATTTAAATCTTTTTTTATTTCTGCAATGTATTACCTATGTCCAATATAGGTACAAATTCGAATAATGACTAATACTTGTTAACCGCATGATCCTAGTGGAATATAAAATCACAATTGGAAAATCCGGTTCTATTAAATAAATAAATACACCCAAAAGTCACATACATAGTCCTGACCCCACACTAAGATCAAGTCTTGTGTTATGGGTATCAGAAACTACGAGGCACTTTTTGGTCTCACAAACACCCAGCCCCGAAACAAATAACTGTGAATCACACCAACATTTGCTTCAGTGCGGGGATCGAACCCGCGACCTCTCGTTTCACAGCCGGCGTCCAACCAACTACGCCACCGAGGCTGTCAAAAATATTCAAAACTAATTTCGAATGTTGGTGTACATACATAAACATAAACACACGCCTTTTTCCTAGAAGGGGGAGGCAGAGGTGCTACCAGAACACCCACGTTTCGCCTTATATATTCCTTATGTTGGTGTACAATTGACATAATCGCATAGATTTCATAATTACCCAGAAATATACAGATATGTGCACACAATGCATAATTATTACATAATTCAAACGAATTCTCTAACAAATTAACATGAACTAAAATAAATACACCAATTTATTACCGTCAGTTGTTTTTCCGCAAAAAATAAATCTCCCAAACGCATCATTACAATTTGGTCCATAACTTTTGAACTTTTACACCGAAACGCACATGTGCTATTTTTTATAATGGCCACTGGCCTTTATGGCTTAATGATTAATGACATAACGAGCGGCAGGACAATAGGGACGCATTATGTCGCAGGTCAAAAAATATTTAACGGCTAAATTACTACAAGAGTTAAAAGGCACGTTTTGCTTACTTCATGGTTATTATATTGGCAGTTTTGCACGTTACAATTATTATTTAAGAGATACTGGAACGCTACTTAAATAATATGTTGCAGTTAACTACGCAAGTCCCCCTTTAATGTACTGGCTAAGTAGGACGCGGGTAGTTAAGTTGACCTTAATATTTAAATGGCGTTGAGTATTCGGGCGTAAATTAGATATTTTTAGAAACTAGGAAGGTTTTGTTATTGTAGACTTACGAAATTTATAGACGTAAAAGGACCGATGATGGAAAAAGAACAATCTGCTCAAAGATATTGTTATCGGCCTGACCATATGTGACTTATTTTCAATGGTTTAATTTCGAAATCCTTAGTTTGCCATTACCACCACATAATTATACCTACTGTTACTGAAAATTTAAATCCACTGTCTGTATTTTCACACCTGTAAGGTCAGCGCAATATTTATAAGAGCATTGCTATGTTTTACGTAAATGTGCAGCCCAAAATTCTGTCTATCAATACAAATCAATTACGAATTAGTTTGTTCAATATTTTTACCGGTGGTAGGCCTCTCATATGTAAGAGGCCACCTGGGTACCTACCCAGATAGGTAGGTAGGTAATATTACGAAGTACCTACTTCGTAATATTTATTTCTTTCACTAAACAGCAGTGTAAACACTATTGTGTCGGTTTGAAGGACATTGTAGCCAGCGTAACTACTGGACATAATGAGACTTAACATCTTATGTCTCAGGATGGCGACCGCAGTAAATGCCAAGCATTGCTTTATAATTCATGGTGCTGTTTGGTTTTGCTTCTGTCTATGAGCGGTCGTATCGCTTGCCAGGCGAATGGGATGTTCGTCCCGCCATTTTTTTATATCAGAACCTTACCTAAGACCTCATCCTTTTTTTACCTAAAAAAATCTAAAGACAAATTCTTCAAAAAGGAGATAAATTATCAAACCTAATACTATCGAATAAAATCTTATGCTAAACCAATACTAGAGAATCAAGAGCAATAAATGTCGGCATTGCATACCTTTTGGCTTTTGTTTCAAACCACTCAAGGACTTTAACAACGAGACGATTGTTCAGACTTATCGCGGCATTATTTTGACTGGCTAGTGTATACAAGTTTGACACAATTTAAAAGTTCGATAATAATATTGTTAGTAAATTGATCACGTGTGAAGTGCTAAGTATAATTTGAAATTCTGTACTGTACTGTAACTGTAGACTTAATTGATCTTAATATGGATCGTAATCAGACTTTGTATGTGACTACTGTACTGCTACTGTATCAGCCCATACACGACCCACTGCAGGGCACGAGCCTCCTCTACAATCGAGAGTAGAATTGAGAGCAATTAGGCCATATAGTCCACCACGCTGGCTTAGTGCGGGTTGGCGAACTTTTACATACATACATAAACACACGCCTTTTTCCCAGAAGGGGTAGGCAGAGGTGCTACCAGAGCACCCACGTTTCGCCTTGTATATTCCGTCCCACGATGTGATAGGGGGCGAGCCTATCTCCATATCGGGCACAAATACATACATACATACAACATACATACCATACAAATAACATACAACATACAACTTTTACATACCATAGAAATATATACAAATCGCTATGGTATTCTGGAATATGGTAATTGAAATTCAAAGCTACTTATCTTTAGAAAAGGAGATCCGTTTGGTGAGCTCCGGACTGAGAAACCAGAGGTTGAGTGTTCAAAATTTTTTTCCCAAATTTATTTTTAAAAGTATAATTTATTTTTATTTATTTTATTATTTTAGAGTAACCAAACAAGGATACATAAATCACATAAAGTATTACAAGCAAAGATAAATGTTCCTCCGTTAACAGGCAACTACAGCTTATAGCTACAGCTTTATTTTTTTATTTAACCGTGATGGAAGACGTTACCACAGCCCCAAAGACCTTAAGGGATAGTCGGTAGCCTACGCTTTTATCAGGTATCGGTCAAGCAGAGTGGATCAAACTTGAAACGTGAATAGAAACAAAAGTGGTACGGGCTTATTCATAGACAGTTTTAAAATGTATTTTAGTTATCAAATGTTTTGTCCCTTTCGAATTACTTTTGAATTCAGTTTGAGCGAAGAAGACAAAACATTCGATAAATAAAATAGGTTTTAAAACTGTCTATGCATAAGGCCTGTGGTGTTTATCAGTGACATGTGACATTTTTATATTGAACTAGCGGCCCGGCCCAGCTTCGCCTGGGTGCTAAGATGTTTAGACTCCACTCCACACCAGAAATATCTTATTCCCGTTCAAACTTTTGTACTCCTGAACTCAACCTAAGTACCTACTATCCCTTTTCCTATCGTATCCCATCCCATCTCATCTGGCTCCTTTTCTTTCTGTTACATCCCGTCCCATTATTTCCCATCGAATGCAATCCGGATCCGACCGGTTTCATCGCGTTCGTCCCACTTTATCCCATTTCATCCCTTAATGCCTAAATAGGCAAGTTGTAAATTTTTTGTAATTGCTTTTATTTTGTAGATAGGCCTTATATAAACACGAAAATACGACGAATATCATTTAAAAAATACGCAAACACAAATACTTTGCAAAATTCCTGCTAAAACTTTCCGCTCAGCCAAAATTCTGACTACGAAATTGATTTTTTAAAGTATAATGAACTACTTATTTTAAATTTAATTAATTTTATAGCGTCAACAACACGTGGTAATTATACTGTTAAAATGTAGCTTATATGACACGTTCGTAGATTTACCATAGCAGCGCCATCTATTGATTACTTACTCAACCCAGTCGAAAGGTATCGACATCTGTTAGAATCATTTGGAGTTAACAGATGATTGTGACTGTCAAATAATAACAGACAAATAATTAGCAATAAATTAAAATTGCGACTATAATTTGAGATTTAAACTATCCTATCTCTCAAGTTGGATCGAACTGCACATGGTGTGCAAATTTTATTATAATCGGTTAAGTAGTTTAGGAGTCCATTGAGGACAAACATTGTGACACGAGATTTATATATATTAAGATATCGTACATGTGCTTTCTGCCTGCCTCGGTGGCGCAGTTGTACTACGGTATGATTGCAAAGCTGAGGTCTCTGGTTCGAATTCCGGATCGGACAAAGTGATATTTGATTCTATTCATTGTCAGCCGGAGGTCTGGAATTTGTGCGAGACATGGTTGTACACCGGGCGATCACAGGGAAGGAATCGGGGCGCTTCTCGCCCTGGAGTATCCAGTGTTGCTCGAAATGCGCGTGACGGCCACCGAGGGGTTTTTAGTCAATATGTTGGCGTAGGTTCTTGTTAGGGACCCAACTCGGCTACAATATCCGCAGCGTGCCGGGCTGGTAGGCCAGTGACACTGACATACTCCTTACGGCCCCCTCCGGGGTACTGAAAGGGGAGCCTTACATATTTTCCTCTTGATACAAAAATAAAAATCTGACGCAAAATATTTACTTACGATCGATTAGGCTGTTGTGGTGTCCTGTCTCTCTGCCTCCTGTTCTTAAACCAGTTGGAAACTTGGGTCAGCGTGAGACCTGTCTTTTGGGCCAGCGCTCGCTTCTCGTCTGGCGTTGGATACCTTGAGGAAAAAGGACCGTGATTAGTAGGTTAAATTATTTTTTATAATAAAATTTGTAGTGAATTACTTAAAGGCGTTATTGTAGAAAGTCGTAGTTCTTTTCGGCGATTTTTTAAGGTTAGCAACACGGTCATTGCGCCGCCATTTAATTTTTGTGTTATAAAATCACTACGTAGATTAAACTATAAAACAAAGTCGTTTTCTGCTGTCTGTATGTCCCTATGTATGCTTAGATCTTTAAAACTACGCAACGGATTTTGATGCGTTTTTTTTTAAATAGATAGGGTGATTCAAGAGGAAGGTTTATATGTATAATACATATACAGAATGTCCCATTTCGTACTAAATATAACATGTATTTGATGTGGAGTGGAATCAAAAGACACACCGGTGAAGCTGGGACGGGCCGAGTAATAATATAGTACAAATATAATGCTAAAACTGTTATTATGCAGGGACAGGCCGCTAATTTATAAATATGATGCTAAATTTACTGTTATTTTTTTAGTTTAAGATTAATTGTCGAAATCTAGAAATCTTTTTATAGTACTCAAACCCTCTATATCTTACCTCGGTAGATACCTACTGTAGTTTGAACTATTATAACAATAAAAACTCACCTGTTTCTATAATAGCAATCTTTCAAAGCATTCCTACTCTTCTCCTTGAAGCAGTACACCGTTTCCTCTCCATCCCAGATAGTTTTTGGTAACGGGTATTTCTTCCTCAATCTGTATTTATCTACAGCTCCTGTAACAATAACATGCCTCTAAGCTGATAATCTACGTTTTTTTATATCATAGGTCCGGCAAAGGAGCAAGCAGGTCACCTGATGGTAAGTGATCACTGCCGCCCATGAACATCCTCAACGCTTAGATCATGGATTTGTTGTCGGCCCATCAAGTGATCTACATGTGACAAAGAACTTAAATTCGTCGATTCAGAAAAAAGTACAAAATTGGAGGTTAAGATCAGTTAGAGGAACTTCTTTGCAATTATTCATTTAATTTAAACTTAACATTAATCTTCTTAACATTAACTTCCTTCTCGGTGTTTTTATAGGTAGCAGTTTTAATGTAACGTCAACTATTTTCCATGTAAAAATAACTGAAAATTATGTTGTGTTAAATAATTATTGAGTTCCCTGTTCCTCCGTTAGGCAAGTCGCTAGCTCTGTATACTGTCTCTATACTGTCCCACTTCAGGGCAAAGGCCTCCCTTTCCTTCTTCCACCCTTCTCTATCCAAGGCTTTCTTCCACCAACAATAATTAATTAATTAATTTAATCCTTACCCAAAGCTCTTCCCCTTACTTTTTCAGCCTCTTTATAATGTGCCTTGAACCATAAGTTTTGGAGTGCAGTATGATGTCGCGGCGAGAACGTATGTGCTTCTAATATCGCGTATAACTCTTGGAACACGCCTCTATGATATGCCACCAAAGCACGCGCCCTACAAAAGTTAAAAAAGCATTTGAAATTCGAAAAATATTCTCAGGAATAAACTAAAGACTTTTGTCGCGTTCTTCCAATAGGGATAACTGCCCTTCTTATAATCCTGGGTTTTCCTGCCGTGAAAAAGTAGTTGAGTGAAAATTGTCCACGATCTTTTGGCGTCCAAATGCGTTGTTATCAAAATATTACGAACAGTTTGTCTCTCCTCACTTTTTAATGGAATGGACATGTTAATAAATGCTTGTTGATTATGTTATAAGACATGTCTCAAACAATATGTTATATCGATATATTCTTAAATTTTATTTGTAGTTCCAAATTTCGTCACACGCCATTACAATTTAGTAGATTTTTTGGCATAATTGTGTTAAATGGCAAGAGATAATTGTCTATTGCCAAACGACGGTTTCAGCGCGTTATTGCACTTACGATCATATGCAGTGTAGTTGCTTCAGCGTGCCAGGTAACATATTAAAAATCTAAATCTAATCTAATATTAAATAATCTATGAAATATCTATTGCATCAAAAATTAGAAGTAGGTAAAATAGATAACATTTTGTAAATGTAGTGTCTATAAAGTCGCAAGATGAAGGCCACTTCCAACAGGTCTATTTAGGATATATAGGGGTGGCTTACAGGCACGATGCAACTAAAAATTTTGCAAAAAAACGCAGCGATTTTTGCTGCAAAAAATTAAATTGCATTGTGTCTGTAGTCACTAAAACTACAACCACCTGGCTTCGTTTTCGGTAGCAGTCTTGATATACCCTGTATAAAGGTATAGTTTCTCACCTCAAAACAGTTTCATTGCCTCTCAACAGTTCACTGGTCGGCAAGCTCCACAAAAATGCGGCCAATTTCTCTATATCTCCCTTCTGCTGCAACGCTTCACAGACGCACTGTACTTGCTCAGAGTTAAAATTCAAACATCTACGCATATTAGAATTAATATCATTCTCTGCAAAGTAAGACTGTGGCATCCTTTCCCTGTCGATATTAATATTATCGAACGGCGTAGATTGATTTTTTAACTCAGATAAAGGGTTGTTTTCAGTATTTTGCACAAACCCCTTAGGCTCAACGTCATAGAAGTCTTGTCTGTCGTTTTCTATAGGAAAAAAGTTGTCGTTTGTCGATGGCAGTTTCAGTTCGAAATTCAAATATTTTTTGCACCTCTGCGGGGTTATGTAGTCGAACGCTTTGGTTTCTTGAATGAAGTCCTTTCTTTCGTCGTGTTTTCCCGCCTTTTTGCAGGAGAAATATTGTTTTTCCGTATCTGTGGGGTTGTAGAAGTTGTTCTGGTCATAAGGGAAGGAGGGTAGCGAGGTTTCCGACTCGGTTGTGAGGTCGCTCGACGGGCTGAGGCGGTCAGAACACGATTCCATGTTTGTGGATTTCATTACAACGTTTTTGGTTATATTTTCGTTTTAATATCTGAAACAATTATTTATATGAATTCATCGTTAAAGTTAAAAGCGTATACGCGATCCGTGCGCTGTTTTAGTCTAAAACAATATTTTCCAGCCAGTTAATATCCATCAAAACATCATTTTAAAAATATATTAATATGTAATAATTTCAGAATATGATCAAGAAACAAAATCAAATGTATCAGCTCTATTAAGAACTCGACGTTCATCAACCGCGATGAAATTAACGTTATGTTTATTTATATAACGTCATCGAACAGGCCACTGAACAAGCGTGCAACTTTACAGCCAATCATAGATCAAAAAAGAGATCTTTAAAATAAATATTGTTAGAATTTTTCTATAGTCTTACTCGAAAAGCCTTATTAATAGACAGATGAAATCCCATTTTAGTTATCCATTTTTTTGTCTTCTTCGCTCAAACTGCATTCAAGTGTCGCTCGAAAGGGACAAAACACTCGATAACTAAAATAGGTTTTAAAATTGTCTATGATTATGGCCAGTCGTTAAAGATAACAAACATAGGTAAATTTCGCCACTGTCCACAAAGAATCGAAATGAAACAAGAGCTTAGTCGGTTCTTTTCGTTCAGCGAGTGAGAATGCTGGACACCTAAAGGCTGTATATGTATCAGCTCATATACGTTCCACTCCAGGGCACGTATCTACCCTACAATTGAGAGGGGTAAGACCATATAGTCAGTCCACAACGTTGCATGCATGTTTATATTACTGTACTGTACTGTATCAGCTCAGTTACGTCCCACTGCATTGCACGAGCCTCCTCTACAATCGAGAATACGATTGAGAGTGGTTAGGCTATATAGTCCACCACGTTGGCCTACTTTACATTTTTTTATGAGCCCATATACGTCCCACTGCTGGGCACGGGCCTACTCTACAATCAAGAGAATCGATTGAGACTTTACATACCATAGAAATTTTAGAAATCGCTATGGTATGAAGGTTTTTTCACGATGTTTTTCTTCACCGTTATAGTGCGTCGTGCTTGACTATCAATACACGCATCACTTCGGAAAAACTCAATGAGTTTAGGATTGCATTATTTAAAGTAATAAACTGTGCATGTTTTTAACAAATATTTAAATAAATAATGAAATAAATGACTCCCTTAAAGTCAGCGGTGTACTCTGAGATTTGAACCCACGACCCCGTGAATATTTAGGAGCCGCGTTTTCAATCCGTTACCAATAGGCCACCACGCACTTCTTCAAAGTTAATGAGAAATTTTAAGACATTAATACTCGAGTACCTGCGATTTTCCAGACAATGAGAAAATGCGTTAGAGCTATTCATGCGCGTCGCGTTTGAGGTTCATCTATGTATATTTAGTTTCAAAAACTGCCCGCGCAAAGTAAAACAATAACTGTGTATTCTTTATTGCAATGAATGGCGAGAGGAGCATGCCATTCACCTGATGGTAAGTGACACGAGCGCTCATGGACAGCAGAAAAACCAAACACACCATAATTCATGAAAGCATTCCACTGCGCTCGCCATCTTGACACATAAGGTGTTAAGTCTCTTTATGTCCAGTAGTTGCTCTGGCTACTATGTCGTTTAAACCGGAATACAACAGCGCATTTACACTGATGTTTAGCGGAAGAAATATACATAGCGATGGTAACTAGCCAGGGGGAGTCTCACATATAAGAGACCTTCCACCAGTAAGCATAGTAATAAGATAATTTTTTTATAGCATACGAACAAGCAGATGAGCAAGCAGGTCACCCGATGGTAAGTGATCACTGTGATCCCGTTCACAATGTTTGTCTAACGAACCCTAAAAACTGAAATATAGCAAATATTGCTATGTTTTTATTACATGTTCGGCGGATGTCCTATGCACTCTGTAAAAATGATCGGTGTCAGGTAAAGTTATCATAACACGCCAGCGGACATCGAGTGAAAACAATTACTTATATTTAATGACGCTCTTTTAGAAACGTTGAATTTTACATCTTGACTATTGTATTGTATCAGCCCATATACGACCCACTGCAGGGCACGGGCCTCCTCTACAATCGAGAGTACGATGAAGAGTGGTTAGGCCATATAGTCCACCACGCTGGCCTTGTGCGGGTTGGCGGACTTTTACATACCATACAAATCGCTATGGTATTTTCCTTCACCGTTATAGTGCGTGGTGATTGACTATCAATACACACATGACTCCGAATAGTCAGAGGTGTGCCCTGGGATTTGAACCCGCGATCACCGTGAACATGTAGGCAGCCGCATCTAGTCCGTTACCAACAGGCCACCACGCACTTGACTATGACTGACTATGAGCTTAGAGTATTTACGATACTTCAAAAAAGCTTGGGAGCGCTGTTACTTCAAAAACGTAGACAAAAATGGTGGCCTCTTATTGGTCTTATCCTAGAAATAAAGTCCGGGTGTTAAATAATTCTAATCTAAAATTAACCCTTTGTGCCATATGGTCTTTACGTGATAAACTTATATCACAATAAAACTATATAGATCTAATATTACTTCGCTGCTTGGTAAAAAGATAAATTATAGTTATGCATTAAAAAATATCTTAATACCATTGCGAACGACTGGGATATTAATGTGAAACAAAATCTTTTCAAAAACCAGGTACCTATATCTACAATTCTTTATAAGCAACGGCCCGCCCCAGCTTCGCCTGGCTGCAGATGTTTTTTGATTCCACATCAGATACATGTTATTTTTCGTACAAATTGGGACGTATATATGTATTATACAAATAAACCTTCCTCTTAAATCACTCTATCTATTAAAAAAAACCGCATCAAAATCCGTTGTGTAGTTTTAAAGATCTAAACATACATAGGGACAGACAGACAGTGGAAAGCGACTTTGTTTTATACTATGTCATGACTACGACTCCTGTTAGCCAGGATCGGTGCATGCAAAGAATTCACACCGAATAATGAACATTGAGATCCAGCGAGCCTCTTTGCGGGGTTAGGACAAGCTGATGTTCTAATTAAAACATTAAACTGGTGTGATAGAAAAACAATGCTTATTTATATGTTCGTTTCCGTATACAGTTTTAAATAAATGTTTTTCGACCCGTGTTGCTTGTTGCTTTGCGGACTCATCTGTGTATATCGGGAGACCTGAACTTTGAGTCAACCGTGAACACTTCAATCTCTGGCGGATACTGAATCAGAATTATACTGCATTTACTTACGGCCTTATTTATAGACAGTTTTAAAACATATTTAATTATCGAATGTTTTGTCTTCTTCACTCTAACTGAATTCAAAAGTCGTTCGAAAGGGACAAAACATTCGATAACTAAAATAGGTTTTAAAACTGTCTATGAATAAGGCCGTAGACTTATGTACCATCAGATGTATTATCGTCACTTTTTTCGTACTTTTTTTTTTACTTTTTATTATAAAAAGACTAAAATAGTAAAATAATTGCTTTTTGTAAAGTCTCGGGTCCCGTCGGACCTCGGATGTTAAGCCGTCGCGTCGCTCCTAATACCATTCAATTTCTTATGTAGTTATTTATCTACGCAAACATTGACAATTACTCTCAAGCGTACTCTTGATTGTAGAGGAGGCCCGTGCCCTGCAGTGGGACGTATCTGTGCTGATACAGTACAGAACAGTACATTGACAAGATGTAAAAGAGAGATATAATTAACCCCTTAATTAAATCAAGGTCCTACCTTTCTTATATTAAATCATGGCGTACAGGCACAAGAGTTGTGAAGATTTCGTGTAAAAATACACTTCTTTATAATTAATTAAATAATCAACTAAAATACGCATGCAATATATAATTGAATGCGCACATCTCTTGAACTAATGATCAGGTTAGAGCTATATTGTTGGGTTAAAATTTAAAAGCCAAAATCTTGAGGCAATATTTAGTATTTACATACATATGTACATACATAAACACACGCCTTTTTCCCAGAAGGGGTAGGCAGAGGAGCTACCAGAACACCCACGTTTCGCCTTGTATATTCCGTCCCACGATGTGATAGGGGGCGAGCCTATCGCCATATCGGGCACAAATTCCTGACTCCCGGCTGATAATGAATAGAAAAATCCAATATCACTTTGCCCGACCCGGGATTCGAACCCGAGACCTCAGCTTTGCAATCGTACCGTAGTACCACTACGCCACTGAGGCAGTTAATATTTAGTTCAGGCAATATTTAGACTTTGAATAACACGCGATTTAGCGATGCATGGGGGAGGCCTACATTCAGCTGTGGACTTTCTGTGGCTGAAGAGAGAGAGAGCATAACGCATTATGATTTTGTAGAAGTGAGCAAAAAAGTAAAATGAGTTTTTTTTTTACGAACAGCCAGCTAAACATGTTGCTCGAAAACCTTCAATTAGTTTTCTCAAACTTATAACCTGTGGTACTTACTACCATTAGGTTCTTAGTATATCTCCAAATAAACGAAGGAACCAAGTTATTTCCAATAGTAGAAATATTAACTAGAAATATTGTCTCTCTATGTATATTATTTGTCCTACTTGAATTTACATGCATTTGGCCAAATACAAATCATATATTTAGACGGCATAATTTGTCTAAAATCTATTACAATATATAATAGTTGTATTAAACTCTAAATACTCTTTTATGTATACTCAAGAGGCATCTTTATTAATATTAAATTATTTCTCAAATAAAGATTACGCGAAATTAGAAGATTTTATTTAATGTTTCATTGACCCAAAGCTGGTCAGTGGGCATGCTTAAAAATGGAAAGCTTTACTAGAAATATCGCTAAAAAAAATGGGCTATTAAAGTTAGAGAAAACGAATCTATGTTACAACAAAAATCCTACTTACAGCAGCACTTTTAATTCAAGTAATTTAGTTATGCAAATAAAAAAATCTTTAAATCAAATAAAAAAATCATTAAAATATTTTTCCATTTACCTTTCAAAAGGCAGTCTCCAATAGCACAACACTTCTATTATTCATATCACCAAAAATTGTCTATTAAATTGTTACACACCCTCACAGCAGAGAGACCGGGAGTCAAATAACAGCGGGCTCTCGTTTCAAAGGGGAGACAGAGAGGCGCGCCGTGCGAAAGAGATGGCAGATAGGCGGAGCGTCCCGCCCGTAGAGATTGAATTTTTTTAATGTCGCCGTTTCGAGAATTGACCTCAGAAAGGCGGTCCTTTAGAACCGGTTTTATAGTTTTTTCGAGTTTTTAGTTGTTCGAGGTTTATAACTTTAGGTATGTTTAGTTATAGGGTATAAATCATGAATGGAATGATTGTGGGTTCATACCTGTATAAAACAATCAGTTTTAAATAATGAAATTAATTTCGAGTTACAAAATTGGCGCAGTTGGTTAGACGCCGGCTGTGGAACGAGAGTCCGCAAGTTCGATCCCCGCACTGACACAAATGTTTTTGTGAACCACAAGCTTTTGTTTCGGGTGTGGGTATTTATGAGACCGAAAAGCCTCTTGAAGTTCCTGATACCCACGACGCAAGACAAGACCTTAGTGTGGGGTCAGGACTATGTATGTGATTGTTGGGTGTATTTATTTATTTATTTATTAACGATCAATGGCGTGATCTTAGAAGATTTTATGTCTAGCGGCGCGGACGTCCCATACCAAACGGCAAACAATAGGCTTGCTTAAGGTTTTTGCTTCAAAAGATTTTGCAGGTATTCTGCAATAGTTTCCCAAATCTGGAATTTAAGCTCTTTTTTTTTTATTCCATAGCCCCGGCAAACGAGCGAACAGGTCACCTGATGGTAAGTGATCACTGCTGCCCATGATCATCCACAACGCTGGATCATGAATGTGTTGCTGGCGTAATTGGGAGGGGAGCAGGAAGGAAAAAGAATGGGAAAAGGATACAATACCCTTTTAATGGGCATCCGGCAATCTTACTCACCGAACGAAACGCGACAGCTGAGCTGTTGCTTCACGTCGAACTTCTGTAAGACAGTGGTACCGCCCGGATGAGTCTGCCCATTCATGCTGAGTCATGACTGACAACAGCGTGGCTCCACCACTTCCATGTTCCAGTTCATCAGCTTCAGGTTAGGCTCGCCCTTATCTAATTGACCTCTAACTAGCCAATCCTTCGCCAACTAGACTACCGCTTGTAATCATGATAAATGCTGGGCACGCTTTCATTATCGAGGCTGTGTAAGCGTCAGAGACGTGTTTAGGAAACTCTCCATAACTTTATTATCCCATAATTAATTTCGCAATGATTTAACTTTACTTATAAAAGCGGGACGTCGCTGGATGCAGGCTGCCTCCAACAGGTCATTGTGGAAATTATTGAGGAGACCTATGTCCAGCAGTGGACTTCCTTTGGCTAATGGATGGATGGATAAAACCTCTCGGACGTGCAGTTGCGGTACCATTACCACGCTGAGGTCTCGGGTCCGAATCCCGAGTCGGGTAAAGTGATATTAGATTTTTCTATTCGTGATCAGCCTGGTGTCAGTAATTCGTGCCCGATATGGTGATAGGCTCGCCCTCTATGTGCTATCACATCGTAGAACGGAACACACAAGGAGAAACATAGATTTCCTGGTTGCACCTCTGCCTAAACCCTGGGAAAAAGCCGTGAATTCATGTATGTATGGACTAGCAATAGACTAGTATAAGTGCGTGGTGGCCTGTTGGTAACGGACCAGACTCGGCTGCCTACATGTTCACGGTGGTCGAGGGTTCAAATCCCAGGGCACACCTCTGACTTTTCGGAGTTATGTGTGTATTGATAGTCAATCACCACGCACTTTAACGGTGAAGGAAAACATCGTTAGGAAACCTGCATACCGTAGCGATTTTAAAGAATTTCTACGGTATGTAATTCCGCCAACACGCACTAGGCCAGCGTGGTGGACTATATGGCCTAACCACTCTCAATCGATTCTCTCGATTGTAGAGTAGGCCCGTGCCCAGCAGCGGGACGTATATGGGCTGATAAAAAAAATGGACTAGCGGAGTATTGCATATTGTTTGCGCAAAAATCCGCCTCGCTGTTGTAGTGGAGTGTATAAAATTTGCCGGTGTCACGTGTCTGACTCGGCAGGTTTACTTGGAAGCGACGCGACGTGGGAACACAACACCACCAGCGTACCGAGAAACGGATTCCTCAACACGCGCGCTTCGTGCAATACCTTCACTTGTATCTTTGATAATTATGAAAAAATACTGGAGAGCCCTAAGCACGTATCGTAAATAGATCAAGATTTACTACGCGAAACTACCACCTGGCTTCGTTTTCGGTAGCAGTGTTGATATACCTTGTATGTCTATCTATGTTTATTGTAGCGTAGAATTGTATCGACATAGTAATGGTAGCTATTTTAACCTCTTGTTACAGATAGTTAGGATATAGAAACCGGCCGTAACAGGAATTGACGAGTGAGATTGCCGGATGCCAAATAGCCTCCTGCCATCCATTTTCTTTTCCTTTCTCCTCCCATTTTGAAAGGTCCTACGCATCTATGATCCAAAGGATAAAGAAGTTACAGACTTATTACCACGAAAGCTATTCATTCGTTTACCAGACCAATGGAATACAAAATATTTAAAAGTATTTAAAAAGATGATGAAAGCTAAAATGATTTCGTAATGCTGTGTGTTTATCAATGGACGTGTTTCGTGAGGTTAGCAAAATCGCAGGAAACTAGCATCACGACCGTGTGAATGAACGATGTGTGACATAATTACATTGCATTTTTAACTTATCAGCCCATACCTACTGATCGGGACTCTTCTACATTCGAGAACTCGATTGCAAGGGGTTAGGCCGCTACGATGGCTTCTATTCTTTCTACGGTATGTAAGTCCGCCAACACGCACTAGGCCAGCGTGGTGGACTATATGGCCTAACCACTCTCAATCGATTCTCTCGATTGTAGAGTAGGCCCGTGCCCAGCAGTGGGACGTATATGGTTTGAAAAAAAAAAGGCAGCTACGATGGCTTAGTAAGAGTTGGTGGATTTCGCATACCATATTGTACAATCGATTTACTATTTGTGACGTAATTACATTTTACTTATTAATAAATTGCTCGTGTTATTTGTGTGACAACCGCCACATGGTCTTGCGTAGCGTCTAGGTTATGAATTGTGAAGGTCCTGAGTTCGATTTACAGGTACAGAATTCCACTTTGTGTGAGGTTTTTAGTTTAAAAAATCTTAAGAGTTGTCTGAGACATATATTCATGCCCTGTATTAACAAAAGCCCTTTCTATATCACATCTTAACTGATCTAAGCTAAGCGGACCTTTACACTCTTTCAGACATAAGTATGAAAAACCGTGTGTTCCTTATATTTAATACTCTCCAATACTACTGTAAGTTATATTCTTACGGCCTTATTCATAAACAGTTTTAAAACATATTTTAACTATCGAATGTTTTGTCCCTTTCGAACGACTTTTGAATTCAGTTTGAGCGAAGAAGACAAAACATTCTATAACTAAAATAGGTTTTAAATCTGTCTATGAATAAGGCAGAAACTCCAATACTCCTGTAGGTTATATTCTTAGTACCTATAACAGTTTCTTAGTCACGTTAAAACTATGCCAATAAACTCTAAATATGGCGGCACTATGTCGACTCCAATATCTGAATTAGCGAGCAAAACATTTTAAACGATTGCATTTTTTACACAAACACGGTGTACAATTACAAAATAAACATTAGTACACATTTTTGTAATATGTATTGAAGACATTTTTACATATTTGTTTACAGCAGTCCCATATAGACATTGGTAATAATTTTGCAAATTCATTCCGAATTAAACAAGTTAAAAACGATTTAAATCTTGAAGTGCGAAAGAGACAACAAGGCTAGTGACGTCATTAGTCTGGATTATTCATTAAAGTCTGCGCGTGTGAAAGAGACGGTAAGATGTCCGCACTACGCTCTCACTTTTTTTAATCCTAATATTTTCGTTATGTTGCAAGCTACCTTAATACTGGTTACACATAAATTGAAATAAAACGAATTGTTACGGATTTGATCGCGAATTAGATTGAATTTTAAATTTTTTTTTCTCCCCGACGTTTCACAGAAATGTTTTGTTATAATGGTATTTCCGTTTATACGCAAAATAAAGAAATCGACCATGGCGAAATACCCTATTACTCTAAATCCAGAAAGTTAGTACCTACGAAACTCTCTTCCAGAATTATTACCTATACAGGTTTCTAAAAGTTTTCCTTCGCCCTTAAAACCAATAACCAACCAATTATCAAGAAATCCCTAGATGCTAACAGCTTACAAAATTTCGCTTTAACAATTGTGAGAGGCCTACATCAGCAGAACTTCTGTGGTTAAAGGTGATGATAAACATTGTCCTTTGGTACACTATAGACTGGCCTATCTTTTCCTTGCCTTGTGCGTTTGCCTTGAGCGATACGGCCGCCATTTTTACTGTAATGTAATATTTAAGATTCATTGGTGTACAAAAAATAAATTCATAAAAAAAGACTCTCTGTCTTTGATGGAATTGTTTTCTTTAAGAATTAACATGTGTATAAATCATATGTATGCAGGTTTCCTCACGATGTTTTCCTTCACCGTTATAGTGCGTGGTGATTGACTATCAATACACACATGAGTCGGAAAAGTCAGAAGTGTGCCCTGGGATTTGAACCCGCGAACACCGTGAACATATAGGCAGCTGCGTCTCGTCCGTTACCAACAGACCACCACGCACTCTGATAGATGTTGATAAGTGATGGTAAAACTCCTCATCAAATGATGCAGACGTTAGCAGAAACTTAAAGTCGCTACAGTTGCGAAGAGATTTCGCCTCCTTAGCCCTTAATCATGTTCTTGGCAAACGTCCTGTGGCCAGATGGCGAGACGACTTGCACGAGAAGGCCGGCAGCAACTGGATGCATAAAGCAGCAGACTGCAGCAGACGGGCTCTGTGGCGTACCTTGGGAGAGGCCTGTGCCCAGCAGTGGACTGAAACGAGCTGATGATACATACATACAAGCGTGTTCTGCTGTCTATATTGACAACCTCCGTGGCGTAGTTGTTTAGACGCTGTGAAAAGAGAAGCCGCGGGTTCGATCCCCGCACCTACACAAATGTTTGTATTATGAACCACAAGAATTTGTTTGTGGTGTTTATGAGACGAAAAAGTCTCTCGTAGTTCCCGATACCACCTCACAATACTCGATCTTGGGGTCAGGACTATGTATGTGACTGTTGGGTGTATTTATACATTTTATATCTCGGCGAATGCTCCGAGGAATTCTCAGCCGTTAATGACCCATTGCTGGGCCAAGACCACCTTTTTTTCGTCCAGAATTTACAGCCGCGTGATTTGGGGCCTACCTATATGAAGTATTCATAAAGTCAAGTGCATTAAGCTTATCAACCTAATATAATAGAGCAATAAAGCTTCAATAAACAAATGTGTTGACGAGCTCAAATTCGCCGACTTTGATCGCGCGCCATGGGCGGTCTTTGCGGTGCCGACGGCGACGGTTTGCCGGCATCTTATGTACCTACTACCTATGTACTGCATGCGCGTATATAATGCAAATATTATACGCTGGGTTGCAGTGTTTGTTGCCAAGTTATATAATGTCTGAGAGTTGTAGGTAGGGGCTACTAAAATCTTTCAAGAAATATTGTAGAAAGAAATTAATAGGAGAAAAAAAGGGATGGTCTAATTTTAAATGTGAGCATTTGTAAAGCATTAATAGAGTATTCTAGTGCATGAAAACATGCTGGGATTATTCCATCCATACATCCATCAGTCAAAGGAAGTCCACTGCTGAACATAGGTCTCTCCCAATGATTTCCACAGTGACCTGTTGGAGGCAGCTTGCATCCAGCGACGTCCCTCGACCTTTGCCAGGTCGTCTGACCACCTAGTCGTTGGACAATAATTATTAATTTGAACAAATTTCTATCGTAATTCTCGGGACAGTTTATATTCAGACCCAGAAATAAATATTTGTAAGACACGCAAACAATAATTTTGATACGGGGATCGAACCAGCGGCCTCTTTTCGTCTTAGCCATTCGTATCATACCTCATCGTGTATAATTCTCCATTCATAGAATCCGAAATCGAACCTTACTTATTTGTGCATATAATATCGTCTCGTACAACTTCAAAAAAACATTCGTTGCGTCATCAAACATACAGTCACTATTAAGGCAACTACGACTTACATCAAATACCTAATTTTGTATTTCCAAAGTTCTAAACCTTGGAATTGTGCTTCAGTTTCCTTAGTCAAACCCAAAAATAGCACTCTTAAAAAATCTATTTAAGAAGTAAAAACCGTTTAAAAAGCATTCGAGGTTCGAAATTCAACACCTTTGTACACCTGAGAGATACTGGCATCCGATTGGTCGATTTTTCGGAGGGTGAGAAAGGCGTGCTCCTATTGGTTGTTCGTATATGGGGGTGGAAACGAGTGCAGTTTCGAATTTCAACCCTTATTAACTACATGATTGAGAGATTTCGTTATGAATTACAAGGGTTTACGCTCCGTTTGTGAATTTGTTTAAGTATTTAATTAATGTTATTAAAAGTTGTTGTTTTGTTTGTAAAAATACGTTTAATAACAGGTTATTATTTTTGTATTAAGGTTTTGAAAATCCTAATAAAACATTATCTTCCAGTGAGATCGTTTACTCTTTATTTTACGTCATAAAAGCTCTTAGTAATTTCAGTTACTCATATGGGAAGCACACAAATAAAGATCGATATGGGAATCGAATTCCTGCCTTTACGATTTACAATTCCAATACTCTTCCAACCATTTTTGTATCAAATACGTCCCACTGCAGGGCACGAGCCTCTGTAATCAAGAGTACGGTTGAGTATGATTTTGTGAAATAAAAATAATCAATACAAACTTCATAATTTATCAATATTCAATGTTAAAATATCTTCTACCCGTCTCTTAATAACCTTAGTTTTCACCTAACAAAAAATATCTAAAAACACCTGCCCAATAAATACATAAACACGTAAAGATTGGGACTAACAGAACTAATCTAAATCCGATCAACAGCCTCTGTGAAGGATTATGAACATCTGATAAGATGTCCGCACCCACGCATTAACATTTCTCACGATACGAAAGGTTTTGGCGTTAAATATTATCATTCATCTTTCCAACTCTTAAATATTATTTTAAAGAAACTATTTGATAACATATGCTTGAGTAAAATAAAATTTATATTTGCAAGGATGTGGCTGTATAGACTAATATACCTTTGCCTATTCCTTTCAAAAAATTTTTTCGCCATCTTGGTCGTTATTAGTGTACAGAGCCACCAACTTATCTGTTCAGGTGGCCATAATTGGAACTAAACCAGTGTTATCAGATATACGGTAATTACTGTAGATGCACATTATTTTTTTTACCAAAACACTGCCAACGGTAATGTTATACTACCGTGTCGTTTCTACCGTATTTTATAAGATACATAACTGTGTATATAATTCTCTAATTTACTCTAATCTAATTAAAAAGTTTTTTAAAGTGGCAATACTCAATTCATCGCTAGCGACGATTCCGAACTTCCGACTGAACAGATAACTTGGTGGCTCTATAAATTAAAGCATTTGAGTTTGCACTATAATTATTTATTACAAGTGAGAACACAAGCCTATATTAGGATTAGCTTATAAAAACCTAGATTCAATACTAACCTAAAATGAACGACAAGAAATCAAACCGGCAAGGAACTGCAATTAAATACAGAATGACGCTAGAACGGAAAGTGGATTTCGTCCGCCACCTTGATATTTTAACCAAATTTAAATTATCCGTAAAATATAAACTAAAAGCTCAGCACAACAGTTTACACCGTCGCCATACCGATATACGAGTAGAGATAGAAAAGCCTTTGAAAAGCATCATTATTTAATTGCCGTTGTTTAGAATGACAGGATCAAGGAACTTATAGTGTATAAGTTCCTTGGACATGGCATGGTCTTGACCTAGTGGTTTAATCTTTGCTCTCAAGGTTTATTATGGTACAACTAACAACACGGGGCTGGTATGTACTGCATAACTCACGTGCTTATTGTGTGCACCTCAATTGAGCAGTCAAGTGGATTAGAAATGACAATCGTATATAGGGTTAAAATCCACGTTAGTAAACTACATAATATGTCATGTTCAGTATCAACAATATCATTGCGGTTGCTATTAAGCCTGCATAATTGTAGGGAAAACAAAAACTATATAAGCGGTTTTGTCACTAGTTCAAAAAAAGAATGATGCCTTGGCTGAATACATCAAATTCCTTCGCCAATATAAACGTTGACATTTCAGGCTGAATAGATTACATTCCTAAGCCTAAACAAAATGGAGGATAAAACTGGGTTCTCTGTCTACGATAAAATTATAAAATTGCCGTTGTTTGTAGTGACAGGACATGCTCTCGACAGTTATTGTGGCACAACATGGGGCTTGTACTGCACAACTTGCGTGCGTATTGTGTGCGGCTCAATTGAGCGGTGGAGTGGATTATAATATAACATGCTTGGAATGCTGTTGCAACTCGGATTTAACGTATTTGAATTGCCTCTGTGGAATAGATAGTGAACTGTACACGTTCTATAGAGTAAACGAAAAATAAAACCACATTCGCCATTTAAAGTACCTAGAAATTCTCTAGTCTAGTCCAGAATTGATATTATGAATATTTATTTAAACGTATGTAAGTTGTTCCATGGAAAACTTTCAGAGACTGTTCACTTGTCTTTTATTGAATATGCATCTAAAATTTGACCCAACGCATTGGTATCCTATAAACACCTCGCTTAAAAGATTTGTGGCTTACGTGAATGCCTTCCTCATCCCACAGGAATACTACATTTTTCGGATAAAAATTGCCTAAATGTTAATCCAATGGATTAGCCACTTCTATACGTAATTTCATCGAAATCCGTTAAGCCGTTTCTGAGATTATCGCGCGCACAGAAAAACAGATAAACACTCTAAAAATCCGTATTTTAGGTTCTATTACGTCAATACAGTGCCCCTATATTGATTTTTCTCATTTATCTTCTATGCACAGACATCGATCGGTTACAAATGTATTATATGTACAGATAATTAATCGATATTAAAACGGTATAAAACCGAGCTACAACACAACGCGCGCACTCCACGTGCAAACTAGTTGCGCACAATAGGGGCTGTTCATTTGCACCCCGGTGTATTGTGGCATTGTCCCGCTCCTAGCACGGGATTAACACTGTCACGCCTCTTAATCCCGTCTAAATACAAGGAATATTCGAAAAATTGAGCAATGATTTTTTTTTGGGAGTATTTTTTGCAATGGCAACATTTGTGTGAGAGATCAGCGAATGTGATTATGTTAGTACGTTGATAGATA
The DNA here is from genome assembly GCA_033459515.1 of Theretra japonica. Taxonomy (NCBI): domain Eukaryota; kingdom Metazoa; phylum Arthropoda; class Insecta; order Lepidoptera; family Sphingidae; genus Theretra; species Theretra japonica. The sequence goes on from CM065950.1 coordinate 6,209,911, forward strand.
AAGAATTTACGTGAATTTAAGTTTAAACATGCATGATGTTATAAAAGTAGGGTTAGGTAGAGATCTGCTCTCCTATTTCCAGCACAGTATTAACCCCCTCCCCTCTTCTCCGTCCCTCTCAATAGTATTCTCGATTATAGAGGAGGCCTGTGCCCTGCAGTGGGACGTAAATGGACCGATACAATACAGAACAGTACTACGAGTAGTCAAACCTGTATCACACAGAAATAGGCACAGATTGCCTACTATAAGTACTGGTGGCATATTACTCGTGGTAATATGTGAGAGACCGCCTGGATAGGTACCACCGCAATGTCTATTTCACCCGCCAAATAACAGTGTAAATGCACTGTTGTGTTTGAAGGATATTGTAGCCAGAGTAACTACTGGACATAATGAGACTTAACATCTTATGTCTCAGGATGGCGAGCGCAGTGGAATGCCAAGTGTTATTTTGTAATTCATTATGTCGTTGGTGTTGCTATTGTCCATGAGCGGTCGTCTCGCTTACCATCAGGCGAATGGCGTGCTCGTCTCGCCGTTCACTGAATTAAAAAAAAAACACTCCTGCTTCTATTTGTACCAGTCTTAATTTCAACGTGACTCTACCACTTTTAATAATTTCTTTTCAGAATCTTGACTGATCACTTTTTTACTTTAATTGTTGCTATGGTTACGCATTGTCTAAATAATTTTAAACTGAGATTTGCTTACTATTTTGCTGATATAGATTTTCGATGGATCTCTACTAACTCTATACAAATGATGCGAATATTTTTATTAAATTTATTAAAATTCGCTTATTGACATAACAGATGGTGTGAAATATTGTATACACAATGCTACCAACGCAAGCCTACAGGATATGAGAGGCGTGGCCGGTACAAAAAAGGAATTGCCAACGTAACAAAACCACTGATGCCTACAGAAGTGCGTGGTGGCCTGTTGGTAACGGACCAGACACGGATGCCTACCTATTCACGATGGTCGCGGGTTCAAATCCCAGGGCACAACTCTGACTTTTCGGAATCATGTGTATATTGATAGTCAATCACCAAGCGCTAGAACGGTGAAGGAAAACATCGTGAGGAGACCTGCATACCATAACGATTTGCAAGAATTTCTATGGGATGTATGTAAAGTCCGCCAACCCGCACTAGGCCAGCGTGGTGGACTATATGGCCTAACCACTCTCAAGCGTACTCTTGGTCCTACTCTACAGAGTAGGCCCGTGCCCTGCAGTGGGACGTATAAGGGCTAATACAAAACAAAACGTAACAAAACAAATTTTATTATTGTAGAGCGAATTATCTCACATTCTTAGTTCACATTAATACATGTAAGAAATTTACAAGAGCTTTAATTTCCTTATTTCAATTGGTTGTATCGGCTATGCATCGGATGATCCTCAGTTCGATTCTCGGGCAAGGTAAGAAATAATATTTTATTCAATAAAAAAATTAACTAAAATTCTTGAACTGTCTAAATAGACCTAAGTACCTATAATATTGACCCCGCATAATTATTCCTAAAAGATATATGAAACATCTTCTAAATAATATAATTACCCTCCCACAATACCGCGAACATAATTAAACAGATACCAACATAATATAACTCAGTAACATAATGCCAACATGATAAACGCGGTTTCACATAGCGTCATTATTTTCTACGTCCATGTGAATCGTGTAACATGACCTTATACCGACACAAATGAGTAAATGCATACATATTCACCCTTATTTTGTAAAGGATAAGGTTCAAAATAGTTAGTACTGGATGTAAAGTAAAAATTGTCGAAAACAACGTTCTAAAAATATTTTAAAATCACAGGTTATGTTTGCTGAACTTTCATTCGAATAAAGAACAGTTTCTTTTTTTTTTATTTGCAACAATCTAACGTACGTTCTATACGGCTAACCTATTGAAAGAGGTTAGGTCTTAATTCACCACGACGGACTAAAGAAAATTAATAATTTTCAGGTATCTTTGAAATTTTGATTAATCAGGGATAGGCACATTATTTAGAAAAGTATTTTTAATTTACCATATGATGGCCGCTGGGGCCGAATGGTTCTAGAGTGGAGGCCATCTACAAGCAAGCGAAGTGTCGAACGTCCACCCACGAGGTGGACGGACGACCTGGTTAAGGTCGCAGGGAATCGCTGGATGCAGGCCGCTTTCAACAGATCTATGTTGCGATCCATGGGGGAGGCCTATGTTAAGCAGTGGACTTCCTGTGGCTGAAGAGAGAGAGAGACAGAGGGAGAGAGAACGCCAAACATTTAGAACGCGAATTGTCAATCAAAATCAAGCACACTCAACAGCCACATACATATTCTTGTGGCGTGGGTATCAGAAACTACAGGCGACTTTTTTGTCTCACAAACATCAAAACTCGAAACAAATACTTGTGGATCACAAAAATATTTAATTTGGCGTGGGGTTCGAACACGCGGCCTCTTGTTGCGCAGCCAACGTCTAACTAACTGAACTACGGAGGCTGTCAAAAATTATTTTCAAAATTAGTTTATGCATTAAATAAAGCGATTTAAAAAGAATCTATGATATGTAGGTCCGCCAACTCGCATTAGGCCAGCGTGGTGAACTATAGTGCCCAACCACTCTCAATCATACTCTCGATTGAAGAGGATGCCCTTGCTCTGCAGTAGAACATGTACGGGCTGATACAGTACAGTAGTTTGCAACTGAATTATTTTCATTACATTTGAAGGAACGCGGCATGTATTAAGATTTGCTTTGTAGTTCATTCTCAAGGTGGGATTTATTAATAATCGTTTAGAGCGAAATTGTCACACAATACAGGTTGCACGCTCGGCTTATTTTCGACGTTCCGTGAAATAGAAACGTCATTCTTGTCAAATATATCTGGAATATGATTCGACGGCTATTTATAAATCATATAGAGCAAAGTTAACTTTTCCTGGTATGTAGATATTATGATGGCGCTTTTTTAATAAAATTAATATATTTTGTTGTCCCACGTTAAATAACGGCCTATTCTAAGATTGTGGCTTAGGCTATAGTTCAACATATTGGTTTGCGGACAGTAGTCTTAACTATAGATTTTTACAAAAAACGGCCAGAGCTATGATGTTATTAAATGACATTTCTTGACAAAAAAAAGTGACCAATTAATACAATGCCTTACGCGAAAATAAAATTGTTTCTAAGTATTCATAAAAAAATTAGGAAAAAACTACTTTTTACAACCATAAAAAAATCAAAATACTAAATAAAAACACAAACGTTCTTTTAAACAAAAAGCGCAGTGACAAAAATGACAAATTGCCGCGCAAAAACTACGACATGAGTTCATAACCTCACATTCCAAACATTGTTACATCCTCAAAAACTCCGTGTCAGTAGCTGTTTTAACTGCTTTTTATAAGTCATCTGACACCTCATTATGGATAGCTACCGAGTTGCTTTTTAAAACGAATAGGCTTTGAAAGAATAGCGTTGATTTTTCAACCATAATGAAAAATCTTAAGTAATTTGGAGTCCGAAATTAGTACTAGTAGCCAGTAGGTATATTTTGGTCCTGTTTATGGTACTGTACTGTATCAGCCCAGATACGTCCCTTTGCAGAGCACGAACCTCCTCTCCCACCTAGACCCACCACGCTGGCCTAATGCGGGTTGGCGCACTTTACATACCGAAGAAATTCTTGCAAATCGCTGTTTTCCTTCACCGTTATAGTGATTGACAATCAATACACACATGAATCCGAAAAAATCAGAGCTGTGCCCTGGGATTTGAACCCGCGACCACCGTGACCATGTTGGCAGTCGCGCCTAGTCCGTTTACCAACAAGCCACCACGCACTTATGGTACATTAAACACTCTATTTATGCTATGCAGTTAAAATTATTATTTTTTTGGGCTAAAGATGCGCATGTATTTATTCCTAAAATAATCTTAGATGAAGTAACAGTTCAAATGCAAAAACACGCAGCACCCTAAATAAACGATAAATAATAAAAGTTGTATGTCAATATCTGGCCGGTAAGACTTTGCTATATAAATTCAAATAAGAATATATATTTCTCATTGGTCTGCACATTCCCGTTTAGCCTCAACTGTATTGTAACCAGCCTTTTATAGGCCGGGTGCGAGTTCTGTACCCGTGCTCCAAATCAATCAAATCTTGCCAGATCTCTAATCATTTCTACGCTCTATCGGGGTCTGCGCAATTTGCCTGGTCACCGCTCGCATTACCTTAGCGTCGTTAAAATATTTTGTTTTGTAATTTTGAGATGGTTATAATTAAAATTCGTTTTATTTTAGTTCAATTTATTTAATACAGGTCCGTATCCACAAGTTTTTATGCTTGACGGGCCCTTCATCCCTTAACAGCGTAGTTTATTTTTTGCGCCAATAAATCTGTCAGTGGGTGCAGCGGTGTCAGGACATGTGACGTCACAATTCACATTAACCCCACTAATTAACTACTAGTTTTGCTAACCTGTAAAAAGTTTTACAATGGATAGTAGAAAATATTTTCTTTATGAATTTCAAACTAGGTCCTAATCTTATCTGTAATAAAGGGTTTTTCAATTGGTTGCAGCTGAATATGATGGATATTCAGCCGCAACAGTTCCACTGCTAAGTATAGTCCTCCCTTAAAGATTTCCACAGTGATCTGTTGCTAACGGCATGCATACAAGGACAGTTACCTAATTAATTAGGCTAGAAATATATTTTTTTACATTTTTTATTTCAACGAAATATTTTAAGACAATATATTAAAACACAAACAACAGGTTTTTATCTATTTTGAATTTCGCCTAAAGCAAAAGATAGGAATAATAATTTTAGCTTATATTACAAGGTATCTATCGAGATAATTTTCCAATTATTCGGTGGCCTAACCACTCTCAATCGTACTCTCGATTGTAGAGGAGACCCGTGCCCTGCAGTGGGACGTATATTGGCTGAAACAATACAATACCGAGATATTTTTCTAGTTAACCCAACTGTTGTATTTATACTGCAGTGGATAAACACTTGATGATTGTTGATATCTAATATATATAAATCTCGTGTCACAATGTTTGTCCTCAATGGACTCCTAAACTACTTAACCGATTATAATAAAATTTGCACACCATGTGCAGTTCGATCCAACTTGAGAGATAGGATAGTTTAAATCTCAAATTATAGTCGCAATTTTAATTTATTGCTAATTATTTGTCTGTTATTATTTGACAGTCACAATCATCTGTTAACTCCAAATGATTCTAACAGATGTCGATACCTTTCGACTGGGTTGAGTAAGTAATCAATAGATGGCGCTGCTATGGTAAATCTACGAACGTGTCATATAAGCTACATTTTAACAGTATAATTACCACGTGTTGTTGACGCTATAAAATTAATTAAATTTAAAATAAGTAGTTCATTATACTTTAAAAAATCAATTTCGTAGTCAGAATTTTGGCTGAGCGGAAAGTTTTAGCAGGAATTTTGCAAAGTATTCGTGTTTGCGTATTTTTTAAATGATATTCGTCGTATTTTCGTGTTTATATAAGGCCTATCTACAAAATAAAAGCAATTACAAAAAAATTACAACTTGCCTATTTAGGCATTAAGGGATGAAATGGGATAAAGTGGGACGAACGCGATGAAACCGGTCGGATCCGGATTGCATTCGATGGGAAATAATGGGACGGGATGTAACAGAAAGAAAAGGAGCCAGATGAGATGGGATGGGATACGATAGGAAAAGGGATAGTAGGTACTTAGGTTGAGTTCAGGAGTACAAAAGTTTGAACGGGAATAAGATATTTCTGGTGTGGAGTGGAGTCTACACATCTTAGCACCCAGGCGAAGCTGGGCCGGGCCGCTAGTAGCTCTATAAAAATCAACGGTAATTTAGGACCACGCCATTTTACCATAAATAAGTCAATTTCAAGACAAAAATAATCAACATTGTAAAATTTGCCTATATTGTTCAGACTATTTAAAACTAGACTTAGACTGCCTCGGTGGCGTAGTGGTACTACGGTATGATTGCAAAGCTGAGGTCTCGGTTTCGAATCCCGGGTCGGGCAAAGTGATATTGGATTTTCCTATTCATTATCAGCCCGGAGTCAGGAATTTGTGGCCGATATGGCGATAGGCTCGCCCCCTATCACATCGTGGGACGGAATATACAAGGCGAAACGTGGGTGTTCTGGTAGCACCTCTGCCTACCCCTTCTGGGAAAAAGGCGTGTGTTTACGTATGTATTTAAAACTATCTCTTTTCCTGGATATTCTCCAGAGCAATTATTATTATAGTCGTGTAACACAACCCTTGCTGCTAATCAATTTAATTGGCTCCCTCGGGAAGGGGGTAGTTTGCCAAATCATCGCCGTAATTGCTATCCATTATACACGGATAGTAATGAAATTAATTGAGATGATACAATGTGTGGGCATATGGGTATGTTAGGTTCTTTATAGCATAGATAAGAAGGTCACCTGATGGTACGTGATCACTGCCGTCCATGAAAATCCACAACACTTGGATCATGGATGTGTTGCCGGCCCATCAGGGGGAGGGCAGCGGGAAGGATAAAGAATAAGAAGAGGAAAGGGGTATTGGGCATCCGGCAGTCTCACTCAACGCACGAAACGCGACAGCATAGTTGTCGCTTCACGTCAAGCTTCTGTGAGACAGTGGTACCACCCTGGACGAGCCTGCCCATTCATGCTGAGTCATGACTGACAACAGCGTGGCTCTACCACATATGGGTATGTTACATTAAGCATAGGTTTTGTGACATTTACGTGGTTTTACCTGGTCATCGACAGACTCTGTGGCGCAGTTAGTTACACACTGGCTGTGAAACGGGAGTCCGCAGGTTCGCTCCCCGCACTGAGACAAATATTGGTGTGAACCACAAGTATTTGTTTCGGGTCTGGGTGTTTGTGAGACCGAAAAGTCTCTCGTAGTTCCTGGTACCCACGACACATGACTCGATCCTAGTGTGGCGTCAGGACTATGTGACTGTTGGGTTTATTTATTTGTTTATTTATTTATTGCTTTTAAATCATTAAACAATGATACTAATTCGAGTACTCTTGATGTAGAGGAGGCTCGTGCCCTGCAGTGAGACTTATTTAGTTGATACAGACGTGTTGTTGGACCACACAGACTCCCAGATTTTGGATTATAGTAGAAATAAGCTTTAATATACTATATATGTGCTGTAGCGCGCAAGCCTCAAGGACGTGCCTAAATAAGATTGACATTAATGGACATTTCTTAAACATAAAAATAATTATGAGATTCCAACTGCTCGGACTGCAGGACTGCCTCGGTGGCGTAGTGGTACTACGGTATGATTGCAAAGCTGAGGTCTCGGGTTCGAATCCCGGGTCGGGCAGTGATATTGGATTTTTCTATTCATTATCAGGCCGGAGTCAGGAATTTGTGCCCGATATGCCGATAGGCTCGCCCCCTATCACATCGTGGGACGGAATATACAAGGTGAATCGTGGGTGTTCTGGTAGCACCTCTGCCTACCCCTTCTGGGAAAAAGGCGTGTGTTTATGTATGTATTATGAGGTTCCAAATTTAATGTGTCCTATATTAATAATAAAATTAAAGACGTACAATGATTATGACAATAGAGTCAATTCAAATATTTCTCAACATTAAAGCTATGAAAGCAAACATTATCGAAAAATAAATCGAAGCATACCAATAAGTCTAAAATAAACTTGTAAAACCCTCCCCAGCTTAAACTAATAAAAAACAACACAAAAGAATTCAATTACAGGTGATTTTCCGAATAATTTGCGATGATCGCGCCCCCTTGTAAGGGGAGAACAAATGAGGGCTCATCCCTTTATCACGTGACGAGCGACGAAACACAAATTACGCGAGTGACATGAACAGGTTGTTGTCAATCAGTATTATTTCATTCCTTCGGATTAAAAAGAGATTTTAGCTTGGAAACAGTTGAAACAACTCATTTTGAGTTAATATAATAATACACCCAACAGTCAAATACATAAATCTAACCCTACACTAAAATATGTATTTTTCGTCTCACAAATATCCGGACCCGAAACAAATACTTATGGGCTACAAGCATTTGTTTCCGTGCTAGGATCGAACCCGCGACCTCGCGTTTCACAGCCAGCGTTTAACCAATTGCGCTAGGCTGTCAGATAAAAAGTGCGAGAATTTTGTTGTTGTCTTCAAAGCTATAGTGGCGCCCACTATGTACGATAGTGGAAAACCCGTCATTGTGATTCACAAATACCCAGTATATTACTACGAGTATACTCTATGTTCTCAGTTCACTCGCGTGTTTCGTTTCGGGTTAAGCAAATTAATAAGACATTCAAAATTTACTTTATTGGTGCCATCTAGCGCACTAATATGACATCGCTTAGTTTGAAATTAGAAAGGGAGATGGCGCTATATTGTTTCCCATATTTAAAAAAATCACACGTTGGTTAAGAAAAAAGTCTAATCTAATAACTTAGACCATTTTTATAATTTTTTGCCTTATAGATACATCGCTACAATTGTGATATAATTTTATTATTGTTATTTTTTTTCCCATTAAATATACTTGGACCTAAAAAAATTCAAATAGAGGATTTGAGTAATAAGTACAATCCACTTTTAAAATGCCTAGTGACCAATAAAAGAGCTACTAGTTTACCCAATACTAATTAGTAGAAAAGACCACCTTACATGCATAATCGTCACGCCTGTATCCCATAGGGGTAGGCAGAGACTATGGATCGCCACGTTGCTCGATCCTGACATACTACTTATCATGCAATTAACGTCAAAAACCTGTGTATGTGCTAATGGCGCCCACTGTGGTATTTTTAAATAGTAATAGTGGAGCATATACGTCGCCTTTTATATAAAGTACAGAAGGAGTCTCGACAACAATCCCTGTACAGGGGACTAGAAATATGGGTTACTTAAAAGAAGTTGAAACCATTTTTTAATTCAAACAAGGACTTAATCAATTCCACGTCCATGCTTGTTTTCATTTCAAAACGTTTATTAATAGTGATGTAGTTGACTACAGCACTCCATTGTCCCTGTGAAAAATATAATGATAATAAAACTCCACATAATTTTGACGTCATTTATTCAAAGACAATTCAATAAACGAACTCACTAAATTACAATAATTTGAGATATGTCACTTAGATATTATTCGGTGGTGATTATTATGCCGTTACTAAACCGTGTGCACAATACATTTCCATTTTCGTAACATACTTAGACACGAATACACATACATAACAAGCAATGGTTACAACACATATCATACATTGTATTATAATCATATTTCACACAGCGAGAGTACATGAATATTTTTTCTTATATAATTTCATTTTTTAAGACGATAATAAAATGGCGGCCCGCGTAATATGTTTTTAGGCAGATATTCTTCGCAACACTTGTACTGTAGTATTTTAAAAATGTAGTTGATAAATTACTATAACTTCAGCATAAAAAAGATTGGTTTTCTCTAGAAATTCTCAATTTGACATAATAACTGGAATCCCGTATTAATAATGCATTTCTTATTCTTCAAATGAAGAATTAGTACCTTATATTTAAATCAACACTATCATTTCCTGCCAGTCGTTATGTCGACTTCAGCCGAAATCTAAAATAAAATTAAGTCGAATAACAATATCTTTTTAATGTGAGATTATTGAGTAATAATTTATGCCAGAGTTTTCAATAGTGTTTTTTTTTCTTGGATTCACAGTTTGTAGCCCTATATAAAGTCTAATTAATCTTAAATAGTTTTTGCGTACTTAAATTGCAATTCAATAACATTGGTTTTACAACATTGTCGTGAACCAACAGTTGTATGTTAAAATAACTAATATTTCTATAGAATATGCTTTTAAAGATAACTTAAACCTAAGATAATTGGTATCTCCCCAAATGAGGCACGTGCTTCTGGCACTGAATAGACGTTTGATTTTTTTATTGTAATGTATGGCGAGACGAGCATGCCATTCACCTGATGATGAGCAATACGACCGCTCATAGACAGTAGCAGAACCAAACGACACCAAGAATTACAAAGCATTCCACGCCATCCTGAGATATAAGGTGTTAAGGCTCATTATGTCCTGTAGTTACGCTGGCTACAATGCCCTTCAAACCGGAACACAACAATGCGTTTACACTGATGTTTGGCGGAAGTAACAGACATTGCGATGGTACCTACCTAGGCGACATCTCACATATGAAAGGCCTACCACCAGTAGAATTTAATTTGAATTGTTCGAAATGATTTTCCCGCGCGCCGCCATCTTTAACCGCCATTAATAAAGCCATAAAACCACCACCTTTAAAATTACATTTTACAATAAGCTACAATACTTTATTCTATCGTTATAAGATCAATGTTGTTGGAAGACAAATTGTATGGCATATAATAATATATCATTTTTTTAAATACATTATTTACTTTTTAATACAAATGCACCGTTATTAACGCTAAAAAACTATTGAGGAAAACAATCTACAGAAGTTCCATTAAAAATATTAGGAAAATAGTTATATTATCTAGTAAAAGATTATTTTTTCGGAAATATCCAAAGATAGAAGGATATAATTAAAAGGATACTTTTTTCTTTTTCCGAACGACACATGTAAAATATTTACACGACACGAGGAAAAATTTAATGAGAATATATAGAAAATAATTTGCAGTCAAAGTACGATATGGGCGTTTTGAAGAATATTTTTTTTTCTTGAAATTTTTTTTTTCTTATTTTACTAATCTTAAAGCAAGTGAATAACATCGGGAAAGAGGTGTTAAATGTATCCCCTTTCACACATAATCCTCCACATTTCAACATGTTTATATTTAAATAGATCTGGAACTACTTTTGAAGTCACACTTTCATATTTATAAGAGTTTAATATCACATTTTTAAAAAATGATGACGTTTTTAATTGTGTTTTGGTTACAGATACATTTTGAGCTACTGTAAGCTGCCAAGATGTTCGATTCTTGCAAATCTCATTCATCATATTCAGATTTTTTTTTGCATTTCTGTGCTTGGAGAGAAATCCGGACACTATACAAAAAAAACTAAAAAAATTGTTAATTTAGTCTCTTAGTTAGTAGGTACTATAACGGAGAAGGAAAACATCGTGAGGAAACCTGCACCCCATAGCGATTCGGGAGAATTCCTACGGTATGTAAAAATCCGCCAACCTGCACTAGGCCAGTGTGGTGGACTATACGGCCTAACCCCCTCCCAATTGTTCTCTTAATTGTAGAGGAGGTTCGTGTCCTGTAGTGATGCCATGTCTCTATGCCCGAGAGCTCGAAGAGATATTATTTACACCCACAATTATCTCTATTTTTGTCTCTTTAAGAAATCCAGTACTATTCAGACTCCCCTTATATGCTGACCTTTTTTTTCATCCTACAACGTAATTGGAGGCGAATTTACATCCATGCCGGTACCAAATATCAATTCTAGGCAGCCTAAAGATTCTTCAAACTGAAAATCTTCATATTTTATGTAATTTTACCAGATAAAAGTTTGATTTGTCAAAATGTATACTACCCACGTCGCACTTTGACCGCAAAATGAAAGATCAAAGCTGTAAACAGCTCGTAATTACAAAACGAAAGCTACATACAGCAAGAAGCGACCAAGTATGGGACTATAAAATCTAACTTACGCTAAAATACACCTTAAAGTTAACGCTGATTTTTGTATGCAGGTCACGGTTTTACGAGATGTATTTTATTTAATTTTTATATATTATCTTTTGCCCTTTATGTATGCACTACTTATATAATTTGTATTGAATGCTCACCAAATTCATATTCCTAGAAATAAAATAATCTAAAAACGTGGTATTTTAGTAAGCATTTATTTTGGGAAAACGGAATCTTATGGATAGTTGCGATTGAGATTTCTTAAAAATACGTGAATTGGTCTGGATAAGAAACTAGTTATAATTAACTATAATCTTGGCATAAAAAGTATATAACCAGTAAAATCTTTAATTTTTACAAACTTTATATTTTATTGAACTTTACTTGCGTCGTTGGGTTATTGCATATCCATGAAATTTTATTTCTCTATCATCCATGACTGAGCTATTTGCATTGAACCTTCATCTTAGGTCTGCATCTTTGGTGGTATATGCTAAATCCTCTCATTTAATATTTGGAAATTTCTCAGCCAAACATTATGATCTATGCAGGCGGAAAAAGATAATATCAATTATTTTTACTTCAAGTAGTTCACATTCCAAGATAATAATATATAAAATGCGGTTTGCATTAGGCCAATGTGGTAAACCACGATCGGAGTCTTAGAGGAGTCAATCTGTACCTTTGCCCAGTAGTGGAATAGTTAATCACAGAGCTAATATTATAGTACATCTCGTAAAAGCGTTTCTACACACTAAACAAATGCAGTTAAATTTTACATCAATAAGTGTTTCACACATAAATAAGTTTTTTGAATCGTCCAATTGCAAATAATAGTACTTAAAATAAATATCATATATTTACCATATTTTGGACTCAAAGAGTAACTAAATATTACATTTATTTTTAAAATGGTAGAAAATGCTAGATGAAGCTGACCACATTACGTTTCAAGATGGCGTCTATATTTGATACTAGACGATTCAAAGCGTTAAATATAAAAGGATATGTGGATAAATTGATTTTCTTAATACTATATGATATATGTACGATAAACAAATAGAATGTCTTTCGACTAAATTGAAAGCATTAACACACAGCATCCTTAACTAGCAACACCTGGCACCTAGTATTGTCATACTAAAAATATAAAATACTACTATCATTACCCTAAAAATATTCACATAGGAAAAAAAATAAAAAATGAGTTTCTATTTCAACATTTTAGATGTAAAACAAGTATGAATACGAAATATAGTTTATACAAAATGGGAAGAAAGACGAGGTAGATCGAAACATAGACAATAAAAAATATATAATAAAGCTAATCTATTTTGTATTCTAATATATTACTAAACAATTATTATACGTAAAATATACAGATCATTTTATAATCTGTCTGATTAATAATACCATAAATACTTTTAATCAAAATTTTAAATCTATTACCTAGTTTTTATGATAAATTCCTTTACACAATTATCTTGTTACATATTAAGAACATATAAGCATAATATACTTCCCATTTACACAGTGACGAATATCATAAAATACATTTTTAATTATTACAAAAAAGACATAGGAAATAAAGTTATGTACAATAATAAACATCAATACAAATAAGTTATATACCAAAATATAGTTTTGATTCGCCGTCATGTCGTTAAGTATATGGCGTTATTTAATTTTTCAGACAAATGATACTTTACTTAAATTTTATTTACATATCCTCTTTTCCTTTTTTCTTTAAAAAATACGTAAACATATTTTAAATATTAAATTTCCATCAATCGAAATTCATGTAACTCTCCCGCCAATTCTTACGTCAGAATTCCCGCCTTTCGAGCATGGCAGCAATATAAAACCTTTTTGAATAAAGAATGTACACAGATAATCTATATTACATAATCGATAGAACAACACTAGTCGCCAGGTGCGCAGCACATTACAACATCGAACAATAGCCATCACGACACAATATGGCGTTCGAATTAAATCATGTTATTGCTTGTACACGTAATATCGATCGTAGTATACACTACACCGCAAACAATTCACAAAATAATTATATTATAACGTACTTGGACAAACTTTAAGAAATATTCCATTGTTATGTACTATTTAAAAGTTAGGTTTTTCTTCACAAATCGTTTTGCTAACTTTGTAACCTCCAATTTCAGGCGAATTAAATAATGCGACAAAAATGTTTATTAAATTATATTTTTAATGTAATCGTAATAATTTTTTTAATAATAAAAAAATCGTAAGAGATAGCTGTGTAAAGGCATTTTTGGTATATCATTCGATGTTTCAATTTTGCATTGAATCTTTTTTAAGTCGTTTTGCGGAGGAATGAATTTTAAAGGTAGTTTAGAATGTAACAGTAATTATATTTACTCAATTTTGTCAGATAATAAAGTTATTGTTAAACATGATTATTTTTTCTTAAATTCTTAAATAATACACAAAACAATTCTTAAAGTATGTCCAAATACAAATCCATTATAATTACAATAAATGTAGATAAAATTATATATTATTATCATCTGATATGTATGATATTTAACCATAATCTAATATATTTATAATAGGCTCAGCAGGCAATATACATAACCACATAATTTTATGAGTATTTGAAACATGAGTCACCAGCCAAAACTTATGAGTCACCCAAAAAAGTACAAGATACACGACTTATAGGTAGTATCGTATTTAAAAAAAATAACTGACTTGTGCAACGAGTATTAATTGTTACAAAAAGATACAAATTCTACAATAAATATAGAAATAGACCACCACATTACCTGTGATAGCGAGTAAAAAACTGCCTACTGAGCGCTCAACAATCTTACATCATGAAGAACCTTAAGCAACTAACTAATCAAACCAATTAAATAATATGAGATTCCTAATATGATGGGTCTCTAAAACAACACGTTAACTACCAAGATGATATTGGAAAGTCTAACCTAAATTATCGCGTGAGTCACCGGTGCCTCTTAATCTACATCTTTTATAGTGACGGCAAAGATAACTTAAATCGGAATGTATACAACGGGAATAGGAGGCAAATGTATGTAACACCGTGACTCACACACCAAAAACGTGTTTAGGTCTAGCAATTTCTAGACTACCTAGTTATCGCCCATTGGGAACCTCTTTCTTATCCTAAATGGGTATTAGGGGAATAAATACATTTTTACATCATTCAACCATCAACAACATGAAGCATAATGCTCATCCTAACCATGAAAATACTAGACAAGTGGTTTTTAGAGCAGTACAATGGTGTAGGTAAGTCAGCGAACAGAGACGAGTTGTACGCCACGCCTATTTCAATTTTTCAAATGGGCGTCGATGGCCAAATCCGAAACTTGCAAATCTGATTTTGATGAAAACTAAAATTACATAATTGAATTTTTGAACAATAAATATTCTTAGAGAGGAATTGAACCCAATGATTTTGTAAAAAATAATACATGCTGTATTATAACACCCTCAATAATGTTGCTAATAAGAATCAAAATCTGGGAAGTAATGTACGGTATGTAAGTCCGCCAACCCGCACTAGGCCAGCGTGGTGAACTATATGGCCTAACCACTCTCAATCGATTCTCTCGATTGTAGAGTAGGCCCGTGCCCAGCAGTGGGACGTATATGGGCTTATAAAAAAAAAAATTTTACGGCAAACCAAAGGATGGAGATTATTTTAGCAAAATTCTATTTCTTTCTTAGCTTTTGAGGTAATAGTCTTCAATGTGATATTGTTATTTGTTTTTACCCCTGACCTAGCTAAACCACTGTCCATAACCACGCATACAATTAGTCTTTACATATTATATCTGAACATCGCTACAGCTTTACAAACGCGTCCATTTTGTTTTCAAGGTGTCATGGCGTCTTTGACAGCTTGTATCTATATATTTTAAATGACAATAGTTTTATGGGGCAATACTTCGTTGCACTATTTACAAGATAAATAACAAGAGCTAAGTAATATGAGTGCGTTTACTAAGTTTTTTAATTTCCTGTGTACAAAATTATTTTTAAATATCAGTTTTTTTCACATTTAAAATTCGAAATATCCTCTGAAACTCGTTCTAAATACCTTTCTATGTCTTCAACCATGCTTACACACTACCATAAACCAAACATAATTCATGTGAAAAAACAAAAGTTGCATTTAAAAAACAATATTTGGTTTCAAATTCAATCAAAAGAAATGAAACTAACAAATGCCAAAATTCTTCTGACAGGTGTCAAACTCTTACAACACTAACCTAACCTCTTTGGAGTAGCTGTCAAAGACGTCACAACACTACATCTAAACTACGCTAATAACGTCCGCATAACAACACCTTAATTAAATTTATCGATACGCAAAATTGGCATACATTTAATATATCTCACTGGATTATATTCACTCTGGGTAACCTATCATTTAACCGCTAAACCATTTAGTTTAATGATCACTATCCTAATAAAGATACAATCGATAATCACACAGAAGTAAAATATTTTTCAACAAAATCACAACTTAAAATATAACATAACAGATTATTTACATATAACATATGAGATTCACAAAATTATTGATGAAAATTAGAATACAGCTACAATTTAAATGTTTAGAATAAAATATAGACATATCAAGTAAATAATAAAAATGCTCCAAATAACACAATGACACTGTAGTACGAAAATTGTTAAACACTTTCAAAAGTCACGACGTAATTATCCGTCATAACGCCAACAGACGACTATAAACGATTTATTAGAATTTGTGCGCATCTACATGTGACGGAAATGTCCGCTCCTATGCAAACAATATGGCTTAATATTTGTAACTTTAAAAAGGAAAATGGACTTGCTTTTCTGCCTCTATTGAAATTGAATTATAGTTTGTTAAATGGCACGAATAAATAGACGTAGCTAGCAGGTAATGTTCTTGGCCCTCTTGGTAAAGTCCATTTCATAAGTGTTCTCTTATAGTCCATTGGAGAATCATTCAATCTTCTTGATATATTTCCTTACTGTTCGGATCTTCTCTTGTTCCTTAAATCTTGTTTCCTTTAAGCACTAGGCCCTAATCTCAAAATGATTTATTTTGCATATAGGGGTAAATTACCAAGCACTTTATCTCAAGGAATTTTATCACGATCGACAAAACATTCATAGATGCCTTAGCCTTCGTAGGTGTATTATCTTGAACGTTCTCAAATCCAGCCAATCCTATTTCAAATGCTGATACACAAAAATCCCTTCATATCATTCTTCAAAAATCCACATCACTAGCTACGCCTAAAACTAAAAATCCATACAACGCTACAAGCGTTATACAGGAACGGCCGAGACTCATTCCATGGTGTCATATTGAACCTTTTTGACCTTCAAGTAGCGCCAGATGGCGTATCCGACCAGGGTGCCCGCGGTAGCCACTGCTAGGGCTGCGCCGACCGCCACCGGAGCCGCCTCGGACCTCGCCCTGGCTGAATCTGAGCAGTGCCACGCTGGACCGAACTCCCCGTCCCGTTTGAACATGAAGGGCTGGAGACGCATTTGGCGCAGGTAGAGTTTGGCGCGATGGCCTGTGTTGGGACTGAAAAAATGGGAATTTGTAAAAATATGGAGTTTTAATTCCAAACGCTTTGTTTTGTAAGTATCTAATTTTGACTTAAAATTATATGACTGTGTTTTCATTCATCTTCAATAATTCCTAATGATTCCACAAATTATGGAATACTTGAATGTCTCTTAAGTAAAATTTCCATTTTAAAAAGGTATTTGACGTCATATTACTTAGCATATCAATCAACATATTCCATAGATTAAGTTTCGAAACGAAATATTAATTATTTTGTTTATCTTACATCGACATTTTTTTCTCAACTCAATTCCACATCTACCCAAAAACATTGATTCTTACCTAGCCTCCTCTTCAGACAGCTCTATGACAGTTTCTTCGGGGCAGAAGAAGGACTTTCCGACCGGGGTAGGGAACAATAAAATCCTGGAATCACTAGTAAGAGACACCCGTCTTCCCTGGTTCGCTGCGTGTTCTAGAATCCTGGCGCTTGAGTTGTATGTCAGACGAAGACTTTCAGCATACCAACGTTCTCCGCCTGGCGTCTGGGGAGGGTAAATGAAATTGGTAATGTCAACTATACGTCTTTGAAGAGTTAAGTTTTGATGTAGGTAGTGCTCTTTATCAACTATAGGATTTGTATTAAAGAAGAGAGGAATACGCTTCTCGAAATCCTCACAATGGTATGGGTCTAAATGAGTACGATTGTGTATATGGAGTCATTTATTGACTTTTCCTTTAGGTGTTATAGGTATAGTGTTGAGATTCGTTCCGCCATTGATCTTCATCATTTTTAGCACTGACTGAATTGTATCTTATTGCATTTGCTCTCCACTAGGCTTCATTATCTTCCTGCTTGGAAAATGGGATCGACGAAAAATGATTCATATAACCTTAACGCGAGTTTATGATTTTTACGCATGCACTAAGTTAATACTTTGGAAAAAATATTGTCATTGCCAAATCTACCAATCCTTTCAAAGAGATTATTTCAATAACCGATGATTACCTTGGCAAAGAACCACTCCAGCGAGAACTCCTTGAAGGTGAGCACCAGGGTCTCTGCGTCGCCGTCCTTACACGTGCCGCCTACGTTCGCGTTGTTCGGAACAAACGTGTTCGCGTCCTGGAAAATGAACATTACATAATTAATAAACGTAGTCTAAAATAAAGTGAAATATCCAGTGGATAAAAACCTACTCGCAAGAAAGACAATGACTTCTAGGTGGTAGGTCCCTTGTAAGTGAGTGGTTAAGAGGGGAAAATGAAAATGAAATTAACGATGTTTTGATTCCATTTTTCGTTAATTTAATAGACTTAAAAACACTATTAAAAAAGATTGTGCTTACTTTTCGCCACTCTGTCTGTCAATGGATATATGTAGGGCCTGAAAATCAACTTCCAAATACCTATATCGCTTTTGACTAGTATAATTTTAGTAAATAGTAATGAAAGAGACTTATGTACATACAGGCTATACTTATATACATACTTATTTCAAGACTGCTACTGAAAACGGTGCGATGAAAGCCAGGTGGTAGTTTTAGTGACTAGACACAATTTAACTAAAATTTTTGCAAAAAAAGCGATGATTTTTTTTTTTTGTAATTTTGTTCCTATCATCGTATTTGGACGGTAAGTACATACATTTTCCAAAAAAACTAATGTACACCCTTTTATTTTTAAAGACGCTATAGTACGCAAAGCTTTAAATTATAATTTTTGTAAAAACCATGGATTTACCACCAAACACAATGATATTTAAAACATTACAAAAATAATAGTAGCGTTATTTTTTTTCAAAATTATTAGTAGCATCGTATCTGTAGTCGCTATAACTACGTCCTGGCTTCGTTTTTGGTCTCGGTCTGGATATTCCCTGTATATACTTTTACATTCTTTCATACTGCTTTTCCACTCATATTAATAGTTCTTGCTTAATGATTCATCTCTATCAGTATATTTAGCTTAACTGAAGTATTCAAAGGTATATAGTACACTCACAGCGCGTTCATTGAGCTTGGTGACGTAGGATATGTCGAGCAAGGCGTCTACTGTTAGCAGGATGCAGGTCTCTCCACCACTGCCTTGCAGCCGGTACGTCGCCGTCATCAGGCTGCGTTCTGTCGCCGGCTCCTGAAATAACACCCAATGTTCACGTAGGCATGACCCGAAATTATGTCAATCAAGTCAAAAACTAGGAGAGTTTTAAAAATATGTATATCTGACCTCTCATATCATAGCCAGCGTCTAAACAAAGGCGCCACTGATACTGTTAGTTGAATGATCACAGAACAGCTAAATATGGTCCACTGTTCATGACCATGTGCTCATGTAGGCATGTGCATGTATGTTTTCTTAATGACCTTCCTTTTTTATATCTATGCCTATGTCCTTCGAAGTCTGTTAATATTTAATAATCATCAAGAAAGCATCGACTATAGTTTTTTTTGTCCTTCATGCAATCGCGTAAATTATTTTCCGAAGAATAAACATACTGAAAGGAAGCGCCGTATCATAGGTAAGTTGTCACCTTGTAGTAAATTCTAGTGGAAAAGGTCACTAACCCCGGTCATTTTGAAAAACAAACTTTCTTATTCCAGTAACATTCATTACCTATTATCAGATTTTACAATATTAATTTATTTCATTACATTAAAATGAAACGAATTCTTACGGATTTTATCGCAAATTTGATTTAATTTTTACATTTTTAATTTCCCGACGTTTCGATCACTTTACAGTTTTCGTGGTCACGGGGCGGACTGAGGTATTAGTCATCCGCTTAGTGACTGTTACAATTTCAAATTGTTCAAATTAAATCAAATTCGCGATAAAATCCGTAAGAATTCGTTTCATTTCAATGTGTAACATTCGCGCAAATCCAAGACACCATTATTCATTACATTAAATAAAACTGTCTGTTTTTTCCAAGTCACGTTTGAAATTAATGAAGCCGTTTTAAACACATTTAATTTTGAATTAAAAGTGACACGTACTTCATATTCAGACAGCGCTGATAAGAGAAAATGTATAGCACATATCACTGAAGCGGGGTTAGAATAATGTATTCATGTTTTTTATACTCGACCCACGTGTTGTTTTAAATCTACCATTTAACTCCTTTATAAATAAAGCTATTTTATGACACATCATTCAGAAGATAAATTACATCAGACCGAATTTGGGAATATAGATGGTAAAAAATTATGGTAATTAATTGGATATTTTTTTTTCCGATAGAGTATAATAATGATGCTTTTTTGTGTGCAAAAATAATTTGCGTACACAATAGAATAACACATATCAATTTCACTGTATTCCGGAAGATAAAATAAACACCGTAAACATTTTTATTTAATATCCTTGCCATATAGTATTTTTTGACCCAAAATAATACGACTTATAAACAAGAAACTCTACATAGAAAAAAACATGCGCAACAAATCAACTGCTTAAACTTATCGCAATATTTTTTTCTATTGCAAAAAAATCACCCATTATAAAAAAACTTAATTAGTAATTTTTCTACATAAAACAAAACCTAAAACCGCAAAAGTTTCTATTTAACTTATTAAATCATTTTTCCTGTTGCAAAAAAAATCACCTTTTTTTAACAATTTTCTAATAAGCTAAAATACTCACGGTAGACCCTCCAGGCGCGGCGGTAGTCTTGCTGTACTTGGTGACCCTGGGCCGCCTGGTGGAGGCCTGGCTGTCCAGCTGCAGGGTCTGCGCTGAACACACCACCAGCACTGCGAACACACGCCACATGGAGCCGACGGACAAACCACGAGTGCACAATGAATGCGCTGAGTGGCTTGGTGATGCGAAGTTGTCGATAAAACCAAAAGTTGTTTTGTATTGGAAAATTAAAAAGTTGAATGACTCAATCACATATTGGGCAATGAATACACTGAGTGGTTTGGTGATGCGGTTAGGTGTATCGACAAAAAAAAGGGTTTTTCTTTTTGGAAAAATCAGAAAGAAGGTCAGATTGAATGACTTTACCAGATGAGATTGCACAATTTGCGTTGATTTGTTTGGTGATGGGTGCGGCGTTATTAATAACATGTTTTGCAATATTCAAAGATTTATAATAAGGTCTCTATGGAAATTCTTGGCGGAGATCTATATTCAGCAGTGGACTCCCTTTAAATGATGAAAATGCGAATGATAAGGTAATAATTATATATTTTACAGAACAAACAAAATGAAGAGCCATAGAAGTGAAACAACCAAAAATAAAATGGACACATAAAATCATATTTAACTAATAATTTTTTTATCGAGTCCTTTTAATTGTCATGTAATATCTTGATTTATTTAATCCCGTAACGCAGACATAACATGTCTAAAATAATCTATACAAGAAAATATTTTGAATAACGATGCACGAGAAATCATCGATATATCGACTCCATCGCTCACCCGACACTAAGTCAACTACATATGGAAAACTTTGTATAACAAAGATATCATTACGCCTACATACAATGGAACGGTGCTAGTGTCATATGCTCCAATTCTGCATACGTACAATACTTCTGTAAGTGATTACCTGTAGATATATATAGTAGTTACTGTATGAGCCCATATACATCCTATCGCAGAGCCCGTGACTCTACAAACGAGAATTTGATTGAAAGGCCTTTTTTATAGCATAAGTCCGGCAAACGAGCACGCAGGTCACCTGATGGTAAATGTATCACTACCGCCCATGAACATCCACAACGCTTGAGTCATGGATGTGTCGGACCATCGGATCGGGAGGGGAGCGGGAAGAAAAAGGATGGGAAGAGGAAAGGGGTGTTGGTCATCCGGCAGTCTCACTCACCGAACGAAACGCTATAGCAAAGCTGTCGCTTCACGTCGATTTCCTGTGTGACAGTGGTCCCAACCAAGACGAGGCTGCCCATTCATGCTGAGTCATGGCTGACAACAGCGTGGCTCTACTACTGTAAGTAAGCTTAGACTTACAGCCCACTACGCTGGCCTAATGCGGGTCAGCAGACTTTTTTGGATTGTATTGTGTCAGCGCATATATTTATTATATCCCACTGCAGGGCACGGGCCTTCTCTACAAATGAGCGTTCAATTCGATTAGGGTATAGTCTACCACGCTGGCTTAGTGCGGATTGGTGAACTTTACTTCTTTTTATTGCGAGGAATGGCGAGACGAGCTTGCCATTTGCCTGGTGGTAAGCGATGCGACCGCTCATGGACAGTAGCAAAACCAAACAACATCATAAATACAAAGCAATGCTTGGCGTTTGCTGCGCTCGCTATCCTGGGACATAAGGTGTTAAGTCTCATTGTGTTCAGTAGTAACTCTGGCCACAATGTCCTTAAAACCGGTACACAACAATGTATTTACACTGATGTTTGGCGGAAGAAACTAACATAGAAAAGTATTCTAATTAAAGTGCGTAGTGATTGACTATCACACACACACATGACTTGGAATAGTCAAAGGTGTGCCCTGGGATTCGAACCTGCGACCACCGTCTTGCCAGCCGCGTTCAGTCTCTTACCAATAGTTTTACGTGATTACAGTAGATATTGTATATTGTTTTAGATTTTATATTCGCTATCTTTATTTAAAATTATTATAATGAACATTCTAATACGAGTATATAATTAAGTAAGATAACCTATTTATCTGACCTCTTTAGCCAAAGGTCATAATAAACTTCAACAACATTCGCGATTTTAATACAATTTAATTTGTTTCAAACAGTTCTCAAGGAAAATAAATTGTAAACTTCCTATGGTAAACAAAACCTTTAAATTATAAATACTTATATTGCCGCATTTACATATATAACTTTAGTAATAATAGGTACTATTTACATTAGGTACATTAAAATAATATGCCATTTAAGCTAAGCTGCCTACAACAGGTCACTGTGGAAATCATAAGAAGAGGCCTATGTTCAGCAGTGGAATTCCTTTGGCTGATGGATTGGATTGGATTGGAATAAGCTATTTAGTCATCAAATAGGAAGCACGAAATTTAAACCATGGTCTAAATATACCAGGTGTAGAAGTATGAAATCAGAATTTCGCTATATATGGTGCTAGTCCTCAGTCCAGAGACCGTAACACCGCTTTGGCAACATCATCACATTCTTCTATCATCTGACGAAGATTTTCAATACACACCAACCCAAGCTCCACACACCTGTATATTTTTCTACAACCTTGAACATGTCGAGCCTTATTAATAAACTCGGATGAGTGAAGGTTTAACTTTAGTCCAAAGCTTTAAAATTGACTCGATTATTTTCAATAGCGAGATATTCACGACTTTATTAATAAACACGGAATTGCATAGAGGGTTAGGCAACGATTGTATTGTATTTACATTATTCAATATTATTCTCAAATTAATACTCAAAATAATCGAGTCAATTCTAAAGCCTTGCACTACAGTTAATCCTTCGCTCATCCGAGTTTATTAATAAGGACCTCGAGTTTTGTACCTACCTACCTAACTATGATTCGCGGACGCTATTGGTTTTCGATTATCATTTAAAAAATACTGTTTGCAGAAACGTTTCGAATGTTTGTAGAAGCTTATGGTAACCGTGCTCTTGGCAAAACACAGTGATCCGAGTGGTTCAAACATTCAAAATCACTCATCTTGTGACTCGGGAAACGAAGAATGTGGGAAAATATCGAAAATTATTGCAGACAGTGAATTGCAAGCCTTACATCGGCAAAACCGCTGACACCGACCGCTATCAACACTAAATTATCGATTTAAATCAAGGATTTTGTTAAAAACATTAGGAATATTAAAACTCAATTTGTTTTAATCATTATTTTACTTGATCGCACTCCGTGGTGGTCTTCAATGAAATTCGAATGTCAAGATTAGGCCGGATGAACTACAAAACTTCATGTTATCAACAAAAATCGAAACACACACAGGCCTCAATGACGATTCAGGTATGGAAGAAGGGCTAAAAGAGAATAACAATATTATCAAATAACCTAAAGTGTTCAGCAGTACACTTGCTGTCGCTAAAAATAAAAACAAAATAATAAATCCACCCAAAATAGCTGCAAAGAATGCAAAATGTTTACTAAAGTTGCAAAATCCCGCGATATCCAAATAGAACTTTGCTGTTATGGTTGCTAAAAGCCTACATATCAGAGGCGATATTAGAAGTGAAAATAAAAAGTTCCCGTCCATAATCCAATTTGATTCGGTCACGTACCAGGAGGCCGGCCGGTGTTCCGTACCGCGGGGTATTTCATTACCACTAACGAGTATTGGCTTCGGAGTTGTAAAGCTTTTGCTAGCTGTATACTCTGGCTTCGCCTGGATGCCCACTTTCCACTTAGTAAACTAACACACATAAAATTCAAAGAAATTCGATGTGAAACAACGGTTTTGCTGTTGTATTTTGTATGGTAAAAGGTGCAAGGCCTTTTATTTCTTTATTCCTCTCGTTTTTCTTTCTTTCCCCCGCCCGCCGTTAAATTTAGGGCTCGATAACTCGCGTTAGATTCAAATGCTGGAGAAATCTCCGATGTAATAAAATTATTAGGCGATGATAATTACTCCTCAACAGATGCGTCATTTGCTCATTCATCAACATTATCCTCAGCTAAAGACCACCTTTAAAAACAGAAAGAACTTTTTCAAAAATATCTACACTACAACCCACATACCACCACATGTATTAGAATAATTTTACATACCTGTAATGAAATACTGCTTTATTAATTTTAATAACATTTTATAACATCATAGTTATAGAACTAAAACTAAACGAAACTACTGGAGCAAGTTTTAGTTAAATTAATTCACGGAATAGCTGGCCGGGCGGTTTCAATGAACGCGCTAGTGCTTGCGAGGTTGAGATTAATTCGGTACCTAGAATTTCATCAAACATAGTGCTGCTGTTTTGAACTACTTTTATGCAAGGATTTTGTAGGTGTGATGGGTTCGAACTAGGAAATATGGGAAATTGATTTGGAGAGAGTAAGGAAGGTTTTTTGAGCTTTTGAATGGTACAAGTTGATAGCTTAGAGTATGTATAATATAGAGGGAGCCTTGGTACTTCAAAAAAGGGTGTTGGTACTATATAAAAATGGTGGTACCAGGCCTCCTTTTATACGCCCCTATTGGCTGAAATTTGACACGCATTCCAACATACACTAATTATTAAAAAAAAATAGATTAGGGCTATTAAATTCCACTCAAACTCGTTTTAGTCGTGTAATAATTAAATTTCATTTTGGTCACCAACGCAATTTGTAGAAATTATCTTCACGTACCAAAATTGAAGACGTTAATTTAAATCGTACACAGTATGTACAATACATAAATTAGCATTTCTTACCAACTACAAACTTAGTAAGAAACAAGAACTTCGAACAAAACCTTCTAACACAGCAAGCGTGACGGCGAACTCCTAAAACCTAAGTTCTCATAATGTACCAGGGGAATAATTCGACCCTTTATTACGAAAGGATTCAGTAACTTTATGTCTCGCTACAAACCATTCAATTATCAAGATAACGGGGCTATAGCTCCTCAGAGAACCCGAAGAGATATTGGCCACCACTTTTATTATCCAACTTTTTGTCCGCCATTTTGAATTTTATATTGAATGTTCGTTTAGAGGGAAATAAAGGTTTAAAATTGTAATATGGTGTACTTAATACTTGTGTGTTTGTTTAATTGATTTTAATTAAGCTAGCTATATTCAGAAACTAATCAATTTCATAAAATATAATTTAAACTTTCAGTAATAACTTTCAGCAATATATTTGTTATTTGTTAATCGTAGCATGAACCTGAATGATTGAGAAGGTTTTAGGTTTAAAGGTTTAGTCCAAGTGCTGGTTTGTGGACTTCTAAACTTTAGGCTACTTTAATAGTTAAAATTAAAAAGACATAATAAAATAATATATTCATTGTTTATTAATATTTTTTTGTTAAAGTACTTAATTTTATAAGGACTTATGTAAAACCGCACTAAAAGGGTTAAAAGTAAATATTCCCCACAGGACAGGCTTGAAGAAAAAGACAAACTTAAGAGTCCTTAAAATTTTATCTCTAGACTACAAAGCAGGCCGTTAAACATAAAAACCGCAAATTTAATTTACAAAATTAACTTTGTAAATTTTCTAGACAAAAGACTTGAATATATTATGAAGTGTAAAAATACGGCTGAATAGTGCTAGCCTTCGCCTATTAATGAAAAATAGCGTGAGTTGCCATTGTTAAAAATAAAGTTCTAAAATGGTAGAAATTGGAACGTGGTGAAGTATTTCTTTCAAATTAGCGTCTATATTGGCGTGGTAATAAATTTTCAATGCTATTCCGATCGCGGGAACAGAATTAACGTGTGACGTCAAACGTGTGGAACGAACCTGCCCACACGTCACATGCAAAGGTCAAGAAATGATTTAAAGGTTTACGACATTCTAATACAGGCATTATTATACACTATTTGTTATTTCAAAATATCTGGTAACTTGAGTAATATATTGGAACGTGAAACGCGACAAACCCACTTTGCTTACTATGACAAGTTTTCGAGCATAATAAATATCATCATCATCAGCCCGTTGCAGTGCACTGCTGGACATAGACCTCTCCCAAGGTACGCCACAGAGCCCGGTCTGCTGCTTTATGCATCCAGTCGCTGCCGGCAGTCTTATGCAAGTCGTCCTGCCATCTGGCAAGAGGGCGGGACGAAAAATATGTTTGTCACTAACTAAGAGAAAACTAATATCCTACTACCACACAGAGTGTCCAAAAATTCCATTCCCGAAACGAAACGCTACGTCAAAGCTTTTCATGTCGGTTTTGTTCGAGACAATAATACCAACCCGATTCATTCGTAATGCAGTTCGAATCAGCGCATATACGTCCCACTGCAAGGCATGGGCCTACTCTACAATCGAGAGTACGGCTGAAAGTAGTTAGTCCACCAAGCTGGCCTAGTGCGGGTTGGTGGACCTTACATACCACAGAAATTCTTACAAATCGCTACGGTATGCAGGTTTCCCCCCGTGTTTTGCTTCAGCGTTATAGTGCGTGGTGATTGACTATCAATACACACACGACTGCGAAATGTCAGAAGTGTGCCCTGCGATTTGAAGCCGCGACCACTGTGAACATGTTGGCAGCCACGTCTGATCCGTTACCAAACAGGCCACCACGTACTTTTTTTACGCGTACTGTTGTAGCTTTAACTTTACTATAAGGATCTACGGTATACCACTAGTGTTTTTCTTTACTACTCTCACTCATTATTTTTATTTTAAATAATTACTGATTTAATTATTTCTGTTATATTTATAAAATTATGAATAACACTGGCTGTAAATCAGTTCGAGTACGTGATTTTTTCCAGCATTTTTTTTTCTTTAATAATGATGGCCAACAATAGTTGCAAATGTTCTGCCAACAACCCAAGCCAAAGAACGAGCCAAGCCAATTTCTTTTTTATATAACTACCTATAAACTATATGAAGGAAATTATACACATTCAGACACCCCAATTTAAAACATAATTTCAATTGCTTAAAAAGGCATTGAATGTTCACTACGATGATCATATATCAGTTATTTATGAAATTTGTTGTACTGATTTTACGTGCATAGCATGTTCTTATTCTAAATCGCTTCTACTCATATCTAAACCACATTCTTAACTTATGAAGCTGAACACTCGATCGATAGAGAGTAGTCACAGTCAAGTCACGTACAGCCTCGTGAGCCGGGACAAAGTTAGCCGGTTTCATCTCTGCATGTGAAGCTCTGGATTTCTTTTGTTAGCTCTTTCCGGATATGTTTTCACATTGTTATGTTCAGGCTTTTAGCTTTATTTGTTAGGGTAAAGTGGAGTAGGTTTTTAGTAGCATGAAAAACTGCAATGCTTATGATAGTAATCCATTCGTCGGTGATACCGTGAGGGATGGTTGACTCCTGCTGATCGACATAATTATGTCGGCCGCTCGGAACCGAACTGAACACTTAAGTGGGGCACAGTGACAGGTTTCCCATCACACACACGTCATTCACATCCTCAATTGTAAAACAATTATTACTCATATCTTTCTTGAAGACATCAAGCCATTTCTCTTTAGCCAACCTCAATATCTTAACCCGGTATTGCAGTGTACGTTACCAACATAATAACTAACCAAACGAAGCAAAATACTAGTGAGTGATTCACAATCTGTCTGTTTAAACAGCGAAGAAATTCGGCAAAAATACAAGAAAGATCCAAGTAAAAACATCCAAAAATAGCAAAAAGGCCCGAAGCGTCGTGGTAAACATCAGCCTCGAGCTATTCAAAGATCTTGTAAAGGCTGTGTGTAAAAATATCTTTACACCATATTGAGACTCCCACACTGATGATGTATTGTGACGTCATGGAGGCGTGTTAAATATTAACGCTATTATGCCGTCATGCTAATAATATACATACTTCTTTAAGAAGGTCTGTTTGGTAATCCTTGGGGGAATTTATGTTGGATATTGGACTTCCTGTGGCGTAAGCGAAAGAGTATATTGAACAATGTTTTTGAAAATTAATTGATGTATGGATATTTGTTATACGTTCAAGCAAAAAATACTGGATGTATTTTGATGTAACTTTATACTATTTTAGATTTATACATCAGGATAATATTTATGATAAAATTTACTGCCTCGGTGGCGTAGTTGTAGTACGGTACGATAACAAAGCTGAGGTCTCCGGGTCGGGGAAAGTGATATTAGATTTTTCTATAAATTATCAGCTGGGAATCAGGAATTTCTGTCCGATATGGCGATAGGCTCGCCCCTATCACATCCCGGAACGAAACAGACAAGGCGAAACATGGGTGCCTGGTTACTACCAGGAGAACCTCTGTCTAAACCTTCTAGGAAAAGGCATGAGTTTATTTATTTTAACAAAAATTACATTTTCCAACAAATCAAATATCAAAAGGCCACCATGACCTCACCAATCAGAAGGTTGGGTTATGACGTCACAGTGACGTCACATGGGAAGATTCACTACGTAACTGATTGCGTGGGCCGATATTGATATTGCATGTCGCCCACTATAACAGATTACGTCCTACGAGCGACAAGGATCGTTAATGTTAAGAGTGATTATTTTCGTTGTAAAATGAGCCACTTTATTGATTTAGCCCCTAACTTTGATACTTGAAGTGACACTTAGGATCCAACTCATATACGTCCCACTGGAGGGCACGGGCCAACGCAAAATCGGATTGGCGCAATTCACATACCATAGAAAATTTACTTCACTTTATATGCTTTTAAATGAAATGAAAATCAAAATGATTTTTCAAAATTTGTTGGGTCACAAAAAAGATTAATTGCATTTTGGTTTCAATGCAGTAAGATAGCTGAAGCATTTCTTTGATTAAATAATAATTAATTAATAAATACACCCAACGGTCACATACATAGTCCTGGCCCACACTAAGATTGAGTCTTGTGTCGTGGGTATCAGAAACTACAAGAGACCTTTTCGGTCTCACCTAGACCCGAAACAAATATTTGTGGTTCACACAAATAGTTGTCTCGGTGCGGGGATCGAACGCGCGGCCTCTCGATTCACAACCGGCTTTTAACCAACTGCGCCACGACTCACGGAAGTTGTCAACATTGGTACTACCAATAATATTTGAAATAGTATTCCTGGGTTTGGTAATCCATTTTTTTTTCGTTTTTTACACTGGCATATCATTATGACTGCACTGTACCTGATGGTAAGCGCAAATGCCGTCCAGACAGAGTATCGAATGGCATCAGACAGATAAGGTAAATTTAACAACTGCGACTTATAAAATCTCAGCAAAAAAATATTCATAAAGTTGCTCATATCGCAGATAGATTGAAACCCAACTGCTAACATTTCTTCGGCCCAGGAAGTTGTTTACAAGTAGGTATCTAGATGCAGTAAAACCTCATTGTTCCTAAGTTTTTCCAATGCGTGGCCACATGGACAGATATTGAGAATAAAAATAGTTTTCATTTCCAATACTGACTGTACAAAGGTTGTCTAGAAGAGATTGCTTAGAAGCCGGAGCGATAAAACCGCACATTGAAATAGCATAAGCAAAACCAACTTTGTGTTGTTATTTTAAATTAAATAAAAAACTAAATTGTATTCAACGGTATCTGCATCTGTATCAGCCCATATACGACCCACTGCAGGGCACCGTCCACCTCTACAATCGAGAGTACGATTGAGAATGGTTAGGCCATAATAACCATTCTTAATCGTACTGCCATACTGTTTCAACAGTATAGTTACTGGATATTTTTACTAGATCCTTTACTTTCTCAATTAGATTGCGTAGAGATTTTGATGTTTGAATTTTAATGTGACATTATTTATAATATAGAGGGAGCTCTAGTACTTCAAAAACGTAGATAAAAATAGTGATGGCGGGCCTCCTTTTTCTGCCCCCCTATTTTGTACTTTTTACCTGATGGAACCAGCCTTGGTTTAAAAGTATTAAGTGGGTCACGAAGGGGCAGTGTGAAAATTACCGGGCCATGGCAAAATAATGTTTGGAAAACACTGCTAGAGTAATAACGAAAACCCAATTCAAATCGAATCAGAAGGAGACTGGTCAATACACAACCTCCTTTATAAAGACGGTTAGAAATCGAGGAATTCTCCAGTTCCTATAAAGTCGAATGAGTCACTCGTTGACCTTATATACCCATTAAATAATTGATGTTACGAACACATTAATTTAAAGACAAGTAGCATTTGGCCTGTGTCACGATATAGTGTCTATTAATAAATTCATTAACTCATGCCATTTTGCCAGAAGGGTTGGGCAGAAGTGCTACTAGGACACCCACGTGTCGCTTTGTGGGTCCCGTCCCACGATGTGATAAGGTGCGAACCTATCGCCATATCGGGCACAAGTTCCTGATTCCAGGCTGATAATTAATAGAAAATTCAATATAATTTTACCGAACCCGAGATCTCAACATCATAGTTGTATGTTGTCCAATTGCGCTACCGAGGCAGTCCATTAACAATCTATATCTATGAAAGATCACTGAAAATATCAAAGCATAAAAACTGCAAAAGTTTATAAGAAGTTTAGCGATCACATTATAAAATCTCATTGCTCCGATTGAGCACAAAGCGGACAAGTTTAAATCGACAAGTTTATCATGAAAGCGTGCCGTTTTATAAACACGACGCGGCAACAATGAAGTGAAAACAGCTCGAATTGAAACAACAATAATGAGAGATGGAACTCGGGAGAACTGGAGCGTGGTTCCATTAGCTGAGCGAAGAAAATTGAAACGAGGCTATTTCTATCTTTGGTGTTTATCGCAAATGAAGTGTCTGTTATACTCCAATACTGATGCCTTTATTGTGTATTAGTTATCTGTATTTATGATTGATTTTATTCGCGCATCAACAATCTAGTTAATGGATTTCAATTCAACTTTTTTGGTCGATTCCATAACTATACAAATGATATAGGCATATGTTAGTTAATTTAACCCACGTGTTTCTAATCATCTGACTGCCTCGGTGGCGTAGTGGTACTACGGTACGATTGCAAAACTGAGGTCTCGGGTTCGAATCCTGGGTCGGGCAAAGTGATATTGGATTTTTCTATTCATTATGAGCCCGGAGTCAGGAATTTGTGCCCGATATGGCGATAGGCTCGCCCCCTATCACATCGTGGGACAGAATATACAAGGCGAAAGGTGGGTGTTCTGATAGCACCTCTGCCTACCCCTTCTGGGATAAAGGCGTGTGTTTATGTATTTTATGTTTCTAATCACCCCAGATGGCATTGTAAAAAAATTGAAACAAATCGGACATTATTTTTGTCAAAAATCATGGTTTTAATTTTCACGATTTTTGGCCACCCCGTATAGAAACGAGTATTTTTACCACTTAGCTGAACAGTTCGGTTGGGGAACTTAGCTGAGCCGTAAAAAGAACCGTACCTGTATGGGTTGTCTTGGAAACTGAAATGACGATTTTTGGCAAAACTACCAGGCAGTTTCTTTTTCAAACTTGGTACAATGTTACCTGGGGTAGCTAGGAACATGTGGTTTAAATAAAATACCATAATATGTCAATATCACACTATAGATATCTTATTTAATCAGGCGAAACTACATACATAAACGTCACGCCTGTACCCCATAGGGGTAGGCTGATACTATGGAACTCCACTTTGCTCGATCCCGACATACTTTCGCTTCATCCACTTTCATCAATACCTCCTTGCATTCTCTATGGTTCAGAGCACTTTTAGTCCGACCCTTGCGGAGGGTGCCAGCAATTTGGTAGAAGTAGGCGAAAACTATTAGATTGATTTTGATTTTTATCCCCTTTTGTTAGATTCCTGAGGCATTTGGATATCTTAATTTATATTTACAACAGGGCATCTAATGATAAATTCAGCCCCGTCTATGTAGAGCTATATTTTATTTACATCATTTATTATACACCAAATAAAACTTAAGATTGAAACAATTTATAACAGTACAAAAGGCGTGTCCCTCGAGGCAATCTCTTACTGACCTTGGGATGGACATAAGAGAAGAAAAAAAAAAGAACAGAGTTTTAATATAAATGTGATGATCAATGCGCGATGTATACAGAGGAACCTGGGTATTTGGTGGTTATTGGGTGCCTGTGGTAGGTTTGCAATAACAATGTAAGGAGGTCAGTCTATAGATGCGCATAAATGCTCTAACACAGCTCATATAGCTCTATACAATTCATTCTATTGTGATGAAAATCTCCACAGATGCAATTGGGAGACTGCCTCGGTGGCGCAGTTTTAGTACGGTATGATTGCAAAACTGAGGTCTCGGGTTCGAATCCCGGGTCGGGTAAACTGATATTGGATTTTTTTATTCACTATCAGCCCGGAGTCAGGAATTTGTGCCCGATATGGGTATAGGCTCGTCCTATATCACATCGTGGGACGGAACTCATATGACGAAACGTGGGTGTTCTAGTAGCACCTCTGCCTACCCCTTCTGGGAGAAAGGCGTGAGTTTATGTATGCAATTGGGAGAAGATTTATGACATGATCGTAATACGAACTATAAAACATGCCAGGTATGGAACATGTTATGAAGTTCCATACATATATGAAGTTGATATGGATATAACGTAATCCTTTGAGGAATTAATCTATGAATCGATATCAGTATTCCTTTTAAGTGATTGGTGGCCTTTTGGTAACGGACAGGACGCGACTGCTCTCATATTCACAATGGTCGCAGGTTCAAATCCTTTTGACTTTTCGGAGCCATGTGTGTATTGATAGTCAATCACTCAACACTATAACGGTGAAGGAAAACATCGTGATGAAACCTACACACCATACCGACCTGTACGACTTTCTATAGTAGGTACATAGAGTCCACCAACTCGCATTAGGCCAGCGTGACGGACTATATGGACTAACCCCTCTCAATTGTCTTCTCGATTGTAGAGGAGGTTCAAAACGATCGACAGCTTACGACAAAGGATAATCAGGTTGTCAAGGGACAAAATTAAAGCTGACTAAGAATCAAAGTAATTTAATCTAAATAAACCTTATATAAGCTTTTGTTTAAACGAAATAAAATACAGAAATCAAATACATAGGTTCGTAAAACAATACGCTCTATTGGCTTTCGGATATAAATAAATAATCATTAATCAAACGACGATATTATTGACCCGACGCGACGAAGAACAAAAGCTTAACTTTACAAAAAATATTAAAACTCTATATACAAGAAATACATTGTAAATCCTGATAAGATTGAAGTGGTAAATATTTAATTACTATTATCTTAGGAAATTACAATTTCAATAATCACACTTGCCGATTTCGTTCTATAAAACAATAATATTTGAATAACAAAATTTGGGAATTTAAATCAAAACAATAAACGAATTTTAAATAAACAACACAAAGCCAATAAAATGATAACTAAAGATAGTAAATTGGAACAAAAAAAACCGTTTGCTACAATATGATGTAATTGTTTCTCGGTATGTCTATTGTTACATTAATGAAAAATTTTTTGATGTAATCCAACGTTTTAATAGGAAACATACTGTTAATTAAACAAATGGCTACTTTCATTACACCAGAAAATAATTCGTACATAAAACAGAAGCGTTAATCTCAAATGGAACAAATGAATTAAGTGCTGACAATCTGAAATGCATCCCCGATTATTATGTGAATTTTACGTTAGTACAGCGTCAATTTATAAGTTTTATCTATGCAAAAGTATAATCTACAATAAGAATTGATTTAATAAGAGAATAACATAAAATCTTTGCGGTATCACCACAATTTGACTCCGAAAAATTGTGAAACTGATTGGCAATTTTAATTTTAATGAAAATAAGCGGTGGTTAATTGATAAATATTAAAATACTCACGTAGGCATAATATTTTCATGATCGTGGACACCGTTACATCGGACATCGTAAGCATATTCTTCCGAACAATACTATAAAGCATTACGCGAACTCCTTAGCTACCGTATCACAAGCTAAACACGACGCGACTCGCCTCTATATCATTTATACGCTATTATATACGAATTGTTATAATTTATGAGTCACCGCAGAGTATGATTTGAATTTCGTAACATCTGCTGGTGTTTTAAGATAAAACTGAGGAGGAATGTTATTTTTCACTTTTTATACCGAGCGACGGGAACGGCGGACATTTTGTGACGTCATAGTGTGAGAAAATCAATTCTTCCGAGCATGCGCAATTTTTCCCCTTGGCCTATATCGCCAGATCGCATCATGATCGTGACGGAATTCATTTCGTTTATTCCCCATCCCAAAATGGAAGGCATGCCTCATGAATGAATCTATGCGGTTCATTCATTTATTTTATTTTCGGTTGACTTTTGCCTGATTAATTAGACATTGACGTTGTGTCCCAATTCAAAGGTTAAACCTAAAAAGGAATAGTGTCACTTTTTTTATTATTATTTATTTACAAACATTTACAAATAAAATATACAGTTCATAACACATTGCTTCACAAAACTGCTGATATGTTGGCATTGATATGTTTCCTTCAAATAAAACTAGTTACAAAAATACGCATAAAAATCCTAACGGCCAATATTGTATCAAAGGAAAACAGTAAATAACTAGACTCCTACGAGTATTAAGTACTTCTGGGTAGATATTTTTTTATAGCATATATCCGGGAAACGAGCAAGCAGGTCCCCTAATGGTTAGTGATCCCTGCCGTCCATGAAATTCACAACGCTGGAACATCGATGTGTTGCCACGCCAATTGGGTGGGGAGCGGGAAAGAAAAAGGATGGGAAGAGGAATGGAGTATCGGGCATCTGGTAATCTCCCTCACCGAACGAAACGCAAACAGCGAAGCTTCACGTCGATTTCCTGTGAGACAGTGGGACTGCTCCGGATGAGCCTACCCACTCATGCTAAGTGATTCAGACAACAGCGTGGCTCTACCGCTTCCGAAATGATATGCGTGTCCTGTCCCAAACTCGCCATGTCTTTGTAAGACATCATCATCGTAAGTTAAATATTAAGTACTCATTATAATAAGACAATCGAAGCGATCGGTTTACCAGATGAAAAGTGATTACCACCGCCTATACAAGTTTAGATCTCGTGAATTAAACCGAAATAAGGAAAGGTAGGGAAAAGTACAGGGGAAAAAAGGTTTTAGTCCTCCAAAAACCTCACTTACTGAACGAAACAAAAGAGCAAAGTTGGCGTTTTACGTCCGTTGTACCTTCCAGTCAAGCCAGCCCATTTCTACAGTAGGTAGATATCTACAGTAAGGCTCTACCACTATTCAATTATCTACAGAAATAGAGGCTCAAGGCTGGTAATTATATTTTATAAATAACTTTGATAATAGCCAAAGTAGATTCCAGTGGGAGGATATTAAAATTTGCCTAAATCACGAACTTTATTTAATGAGCGCCTACCACGGAAACCCACGCGAAAGTGTAGCATACCTGGAATCAGGATCATCTGAAAATATCGAGTGGTAGTCACTTTTTTTTATTGCAATGAATGGGGAAATGACCATGCCATTCAGGCGAATGCTTATTAGCCGATAGTAAGCCATACGACCGATCATGGACAGTAGCAAATCGACACAACACAATGAATTAAAAAGCAATGCTCGGCATTCCACTGCGCTCACCATCCTCATACATAATATGTTAAGTCTCATTAGTTACTCTGGGTACAATGTCCTTCAGAAACACAACAGTGAATTTATACTGCTGTTTGCCAGGAGAAATAGACATTGCGCTGGTATCCGCCCAGGCGGCCTCTCACATATGAGAGACCTACCACAAGTCACGCATTGTTAAATGCTAACCGAACCTTTAATTACAATGTGGGTAGATAACTTATTCATTACAAGTAGCCGTTGAATACACGCCATCTGGGAGATTTAAAAAGTGGTAGAGCCACACTTAAACTGCAATTGAAACGGGCTGGATCAACCAGGGTAAGCGTAACTTTGTTGCCGCAGACCCATACCCGTGGACTCCTGCTTTCCTTTGCAGTCTCTAGAAGTCTACGATAGGCTCGCCCCTATAACATTGTAGCATGGAACACATAAGGAAAAACGTGAGTGTCCTGATAGTACCTCTACCTACCCCTTCTGGGAAAAAGACGCGATGTATGTTAAGTAGAAGTCTACTGCCTAGCATGGAGAGAGGAATGGTGGACTAGCCTGGTTGCCAGTCACCGTAATATGAATTCTGGCAACCTCACTTGCTAACCGAATTTTGTCAAGTTGGTCGGGCAGTCATCTGGGATTCCAGAAATATAGTGAAGATGGAGTTTGCCCAGTTTGCTTGTTTTTGCTATATTATGCATGAGTTTTCATATGAAATAGGGTGTGCCAAATCAATTTACCTGGGGTGTCTATCTGTCAGTCTCATTGTAGAGCGCAGTTTGCCCTTTAACCGGCAATATCTTGTCCATAAAGGAGCTACAGAATTGACGACTTAAGCAATCTTAGACATTTTGCTTCTGAGTACATACATAATCGTCAAGCCTGTATCCCATAGGGGTAGGCAAAGACTATGGATCGCCACTTTGCTCGATCGTGACATATTGCATTCGCTTCGTCTACTTTTTATTATCAAAATGCGTACCACAACAGATCCTGGAAGCGCGTTGTGGCCTGCTGATAACAGACCAGGCGCGACTACCAACCTGATCATGTTGGAAGCGGGCTCAAATTGCAAGGCACATCTCCCACTTTTCGTAGTCATGTATGTATTAATATTGATCAATCACCAAGCCACCATAGCCATGCATGAGTATGTAGGCCAGCGTGGTGGAGTTTAAGGCCTAACACCTTTCAATCGTATTCTTGTTTGTAATTTGTAGAGGAGGCCCGTGCCCATGCAGTGGCTCGAATATGGGCTAATACAGATACAGGTACCACTATAGATGCAGGCTCATAAAAATTACAGTAATGAATATTTGGTGTAAAGATAATTTATTATAATAACAAGGTTTTCTCAAGGATTTTAGCTATGTGTCAATGTTGTACTTATAAACAGGAAATAAGACATTTTACGATTCAAAAAAGCAAACATTAAGTTAATAATTTTTTTATGTTTTTTATTTAATCCGTTTTTACAATAAATGGTATTATTAAGTCTAATTTATGATAACTGAACGTAGCATCACATATTCATTGATGTCAGAATTGGTGACAGCTACAGTGCATTATTAAAACGCAAATAATGACAACAATGTGCTTGTGACGGCTACGTCCTTTTCTAAACAATTGTATTAAAATAGATTAAATAATAACAAAATAAGTTTTAAAAAATATTTATAAGATGTCTTTAAATCCTTTGACTGGTAAGTACAATTTATACTGACAATGTTTTATTTGTCTAAAAACATAACCTCAAAAAGTTTTATAAATCAAACAATAAATGTTTTTTAAATGGACAAGCCTTACCGTAGGAATTTAAAACTACAATACAAGTAGGTCTGGTAAGTCCCAGTCCGGATGGGTATCAATCACGCAGGGAAAAACCAATGTGAAGTAACAATTATATGTTAGTTTTTCGATCGGTGAATGAGATTTTCTGAGACCCTAGTGGTAGAATAATCATATCCGCCCGGATTTTCCCGGCCTGCTCCAAAACGGATATATATAGGTTAAGGTCGAAATTCAAACTTTGTGCATCACAGTCAGTTTTCTGCCACCCTGTATAGTAATAATTATCTTGACAGATACAAGTATCCTACAAGCCCACTACAGTAACAGGCCACAAATAAGTCAATAACAACATTGAAATATTTGAAAACATTTTCAGAATTAAAAAGACACTTGGACGAGGACTCAACTCCTTTACCAAAACGGTTATGTTTAGCCAAGAACATAATACAGTCCCACCACTTCCCGACCGCGCCGAAAGAGAGGGTTGTTGGCCAGTGGCTGCAAGATTTGACCGTAAAGAACTTGCTATCAAGTACAGAGTTACGCAATGTATTACACTGGCTGAATGATTGTGATGATGTGACAAGTGAATTGAAAATTAATTTGATTCAGGTGTGTAACAGGTTTTAAAATATATTATTTTATCAACAGCTACCCTGGTGCAATTGGTTTAAACCACCTCATTTGTGTTTCAATTCACTGTACAAACCAAGCTATAATTTATTTAAGTCAGGAATATATGTTTAACTAGTAGTTTTATGTTTTTATATATAAAAGACCAATACTTATTATTATTTGTTTTCATTTATTCATGAATTTTTAGCATCAAATACAATAGCAAATTAGCAATGATTTTTTCATCATAAAATTTTATTTTTCCAGGTGGTTGCACAATATGTCCAAAGAAATTTAATACAAAACAATGAAATGCACAACATTCTCATGTTTTTGGAGAATACTAAAATATCTACACAATTATGTCAACAAATAGATAATTATTTAATTATAATAAATACTTTACTTCAATGTTTGAGAGGGGAATATGTAACAGATGTGATTCTCTGTCAAAAAATATTTGAAAATATAAAAAAATACTATAAAGAGTGTAAGAAAAAGCTTGAGTTTATTGTAAAATTACTTGATAAAGAAAAAATTGAGACAATATTTTCATTCCTAGATACAGAGTGCAGAAATAATGTAATTGAAGTCTGCAAAAATATCCTTTTTCCTATAAATAAAAGATCTTTCTTCATAAGCTACCTCCAGACTTTAATACGGAAAAAGAATATTGATGAGTTAATAGCAGAAAAGGGAGACAACATACAATCGGTGACAAAAATCATGAATTTCTTCTTTGAGTATTCAAAAACTGAGTCAGACAAAAATTCAAAATTCATTGCAGATTTTATAGATGTATTTGTCTGTTCATTCCATAACGAAAGTCAGATTATATTCGCATTTTATATAATGGTAGTTAATTATTTGAATATGCCACAAAACTACATAACTCCTTCTACCGAAATACCTAAATTAACCTTTGAAGAAAATGATGAGAAAATCAAAAGGAAACTGTTTTTGAATATGCTCGAAATTTTACTACAAAATGAAGCTGATATAAGTGTCAGATTGACAGATACATTCGGTGAGAAAATATCAAAAGTCGAAATCAAAAAGAACTTCATGTCATTTCTGCAAATTGTGATGATGGGTCAGCTAAAACTGGAAGGAAAACTGGACAAAACAACACTACAAATAATAAAAACAGGTTTGAAACTGGATCCAATGTTGATTGAGCAGAAAATGAATGAAATATTGCCACCAATAATGTCTGCAAAGAAAAACAATTCCAATATTCAAAAATCATACGCAGACATGATGAATTGCCTGTTAGAAATGCTGTTTAAATTGAGCCATGGTACAACATTTTTAAATCAAATTCTACCATTTGTCAAAACTAATTTGGAGGCTTGCAACACTGAGCAATTTGAATTAAAGCAAAACTTGGCACAGTTAATTGAATCTGGATCAAATAATAATATTGAAAAATTAAAAAACAAGATAATCACAGGTAGTGATATATTACCTCAAGAATGTGTGGAAATGTACGGAAAATTAACTTCAGAATTAATGTTCCGTCAGAAAAAAGAACTATTGGAGTTGTTGCAAAATGGCTTTGAGGCACACTGTCTGCTCATGCTTGAAGAACAATTTGTCAGTAAGTATTACTATAGTTAATTCTGATTATATCTTACTGTTTTTTTTATTATGATGAACAGCAAGACATGCATGCCATTCACCTGATGGTAAGCCATACGACCGCTCATGGACAGTTGTAAAACTAAACAAAACCATGAATTACAAACCAATGTTTGGCATTTCACTGCGCTCACCATACTGGGACATACGGTGTTAAGTCGCAATATGTCCAGTAGTTACTCTGACTACAATGTCCTTCAAACCGGTACACAATAGTACATTAACATTGCTGTTTGATGGAATAAATAGACATTGCATTGGTACCTACCCAGGCGCCCTGTCACAAATGAGAGACCGGTTGAGTTGGGTCCCTAGCAGACGCAGACTGGTCTCTCTCAGTCCTGCCACCAGTAAAAGATATTGATAATTGTCCATATAGAAGCTAATTAGACAGCCCAATAAAGGTTACAGATGATGACTGAACACAGGTTACTACAGCAGGTCACTGGCAATTTGTGCGAGAATTCTATGTTATAGCGTATTTTGGTATTGTTGAACAAAGGTATTTGGGCAATAAATCGTGTTGCTCTAGTAATGAGAGAAGAATAAGCCTATCGCCATGCTTGGCACATAGTCTCGAGCAAATGATACAGATTTCTGAAACCAAATTGTCTCGAACCTGTGAAAAAAACACACGTTAACCTTGTGTTATTTATTCAGTTCAGCATATCTACTTCCCTTTTGAAGATAAAAGTAATTTTTTACTTATATCTTGTTAATTTGCAATTTTCAGGTCCATCGATAATAATCCTAACGGAAGTCCTGTCAGCCATTTTGTCGTCGTTCTTCCGACACAACAAAATGGCGGATCACACCGTACCGCTCCCGATTGCGCAAGATTTCTGGAATGCTTTTCAAAAGTTTGAAAATGAATGCATCAGAAAATTTGGGCAATGCATTTTGAAACTTAGTTACGTAAGTACTTGTAAAGAAAATCGTTTTTTTCCTATAAACATTCTATCAATGAATTTGCGTGTAGCCATACACGACGATGGA
Source organism: Theretra japonica (assembly GCA_033459515.1). NCBI lineage: Eukaryota > Metazoa > Arthropoda > Insecta > Lepidoptera > Sphingidae > Theretra > Theretra japonica. Next base: position 6,251,427 of record CM065950.1, read on the forward strand.
AAGCTCGTCATCGTGAACTATGTCTGTTTGTCGTTAAAATTATCTACTGCCGATGTATACAAATAAATAAATACACCCAACAGTCACATACATAGTCCTGACCACACACTATGATCGAGTCTTTTGTCGGTATCAAGAACTACGAAAGACTTTTCAGTCTCGCAAACACACAGACCGGAAACAAATACCTGTGGATCACACAGACATTTGTTTCGATGCGGGGTTCGAACCCCTGGTCTCTCGTTTCACAGCCGGCTTCTAAGCAATTGTGCCACGGACGCTGCTTATTACTGGCAATGGCTTCTTGCTTTATAAAGGGTACTGAAACAAATTGCAAAGTGATGTAAATGCTCCTAAAATTTCAATGTAAAAATTCTTGAGGAGGCCTATGTTCAGCTGTAGCCTTTCTATAAATAACTAAATAGTAATAATGACGTTTAACGTTTAATAATTTTTACAAGATCTTCATATCTCTATATCTAATTTCAGTGTGATATAATTAACGAATTAATTCTGTATTTTTCAGAATCCGCCATTAGTAAAATCATTTCTCAACCTGTGCCTCGGCTTTGCACAACTAAAACTTCTTAATATGAAGTACAGTAATGTCAAAATTGATATAAATGAAGATTTCGAGTCCGAGCTTTTTGATTTTACTGTATTACTGCCGTGCCTTACTAAAGAGCAGTGGGTTGAAATTACTTCGCATGCAAAGGAAGAGGATATCGTTTTGATATTGGTAAGTTATTTTCTTTAATATACCATATTAATTATCTTGACAAATGAATTCACACATAATTACCTGACTGCCTCGGTGGCGTAGTTGTACTACGGTACGATTACACAGCTGAGGTCTCGGGTTCGAATCCCGGGTGATATTGGATTATTCTGCACATTACCAGCCTGGAGTCAGAAATTTATGTGCTATATGGCGTTACGCTCGCCCCCTATTACACCGTGGGACGGAACACACAAGGCGCAACGTGGGTGTCCTGGTTGCACCTCTGCCTACCCCTTTTAGGATAAAGGTGTGATGTTTATGTATGTATACCTGAAGGGGTAGGCATAGATATAGATGCTACGTCATTAGAGGTGAGGCTATCGCCATACAAAAAGACAAAAAGTCAAGGGTCTGCCAATACTATGGGATTTTCAAAGCTAAAATCTCGATAAAAAGTAGATTGCACAAACTTGCATCAAACCTGGAAACACATGATTTATACTTCAAATAAAACTGCTAAACCAATAACCGGATAATACATTGAAATAGAGAGAGAATATCTCGATTATAGAGGAGGTTCAGCACTGCAGTGGAATGTATATGGGCTGGTACAGACAGACAGACAGACATTAAAATATCATTTGTAAAGTGTCAGATAATTAAAAAAACAAAAAAATAAACTCCACGAAATATGGGCACTATTAGTGATATCTCTGTCTGCCTCTTTGGGGATACATGGTTAAGCTTACGTATACATATTTGTTAACATATTAAAGTTTATGATAATTATTATTATTCGGCATAACCTTTTCTAATATCGATTCATATGTTTCTTACAGAACAATCTTCTAATAGTTAAAACAATGACTATAGAACTACTTTCAATCCAAAATGCTAAGGAAGACTCCACTGACATTATACACGCAACCAAAACTCATTTAATCAAACAATTATCTTCAAACACAGACATTTTAAACAACGGTTACTATGCAAGAATATTGTTCAGCAATTTAGACACAACACAATGCAGACATGTCGCAAAATATCTTTACAAAATGTATTTAAACAATTCGCAAACGGATATATTTAGAAATGAAGCAATAATTAATAATAAAACGCTTCTCAATGCATTAGCTGCGGAAACAGTGAAAAATATAACAAAATGTTTTGAAAATTGCGAATCATTCACAAAATATTTGGGCAAAATAGATTTCGATATGGCGTCTTTCGCGAAAGAAAACAACATAGAAGATTATTTCCAACAATTGACTTTCAATGAAGAAAATCAAGACACAGTAAAACAATGTCTAGAATTGATACAAAATTTGCAAGTGCCATTTCTGGAAGAAAACTACCAATTGGTAGTTATTTTCGCACTGCTGGCAATAAAGAAATGTTGCCAAGGGAAGAAAATGCGAAAACACGCAGACAACATATTACAAAGTATCTACGAACTTAGCTTGCAACCCCCGGATTTGTATCAAATAATGCCAGTAGATTTTATATTTTCTTTTAACAATGATATATTGAATCTATTAACTTTGACTATAAAAACATCAAATAATATGCTAGTTATAAAAAGCATGCTTGAATCTGCAGTCAAGAGAGTAAGAACCGACAGTGATATAATTAAAAATATCGTAAATATTATATTGAATAATAAAATAGAAAATAATACTAGCATTGAAGTTTTTAACAATTCCGTATTCCAAATTATCTGCTTAATCCTACCATTGATTGTGAAGCAAAAGAAAGCTATAACTGCAAGCGTTCACAGATCGATATTAGCAGATTTACAAGAAAAATTGCAGAATAAGTTGGTATTTTCCTTTAAAAATATTGATTTTACCCAATATAGTAGTAATAAAGAGGAGTCTGGTAACACTGATGCAGTAGAATGTGAGACAAATGTAGCAACACTGAATGCAATGGCGGCATATTCGCTTACATTGTCGAAGTATTTTGAATCAAATGATGGTGAAGAGTTGAAAAATTTGGCTTTTACGATGCACGCGTTGGAGTTTTTTGTCGAGAATGCTGTAAGTATTAAAATATTAATTTTAAACTATGATAGCCTTCGTGGAGCAGTCGGTTAGACGCCAGCTGTGAAACACTAGACCGCGGGTTCGATCCTCGCATCTAGACAAATGTTGAGAGACCAATCTCTGATACCTACAGGCTACAACACAATACTTGGTATATTTTTGTGGCGTCAAAACTATGTGTCTACCTGTGGGGTCTATTTATTCATTATATCGATACTAGCAGTCAAGCCCAGCTTCGCCTGCGTACAACTTTGGCGCATAAGTCCGCCCTATAAACTATTATAAATAAATAAATTGGTGTATTTATTCACAGTATACAGTTACATACATAGCCATGACCCACACTAAGATTGAGTCTTGTGTCGTGGGTGTTAGGAACTACGAGAGACTTTTCGGTCTCACAAACACTCAGACCCGACACAAATACCTGTGGATCACATAAATATTTGTCTCGGTGCGGGCATCGAACCCGGGGCCTCACGATTCACAACCGGCGTCTAACCAACTGCGCCACGGAGGCTGTTAAATTATAATTATATACCTAAAATATGTTCAATAATAATGCGGAAATAAATGATTTATGATTCTTTGAAGTAATAACATTGTTGTTAAATGAAAAATTATCTATTTTCAGATAAAATGCATACAAGACCCTACCTCAAAACCACAGCACATAGATTCCTCACTACAATTACTTAACGTGATGCTTCGTCACATAAAAAAATTAGAAATGCACGACCTATACAAAAATAAGGACAAAATGTTCGTAAACATATGGAAAAGCATACAAATAAGATTGAAGACAATGTATGAGAAAGGCCGAGTGGTTAATGTGGATGAGATAAGTGTTGCGTTGAAGTTCTTGTGCGAATTGTCCAGTGTTGAGAGTTTTGTGGCCAGTTTTGTTGGAGATTTAACTACGTTGGTGGTTTTGGAGGTGAGCGCCTAATAATATTTTGTATAGCATAGTTCTGGCAAACAAACAAGCAGGTCATCTGATGGTAAGTGTTCACTGCCGTCCATGAAAATCCACAACACTTGGAGGGGAGCGGGGAGGAAAAAGGATGGGAAGAGGAAAGGGGTATTGGGCATCCGGCAATCCCACTTACCGAACGAAACGTGACAGCAAGGCTGTCGCTTCACGTCCATTCTGTGAGACGTGGAACCGCCCCGGAAAAGCCTGCCCATTCATGTTGAATCATGAATGACAACAGCGTGGCTCTCTCACAATGAAAATTGGACGATTCCCGGAGATCTAATGCTCCTTTTCCCCTCCCGACGTTTTCTATTTGCGGTTGTTGTTAAAATCAATGCTTGGGTCCCTTTACTTCGATGTTTCAAATGTGTAGCAAGATTCGATACTCGCAGCTGCAATTTTGAACTTTCAAACGATTGATCCGATTGCTCTTAAAAACAACAGATGACAGTTTTTTTTACACCGGCACGGCATAATGAGTGCACTGCACCTGTTGGTAAGCGCAAATCCCGACAGAGTATCGAATGGCATCAGACGGCGGTCCCATGCCATTCGATACAATGATGCCGGCCTGCTGAGAAACATCTTCACACTACGGCGGAAGGACCCAGGCTTATAGGAAGGAGGGAACACGTGTGACGGCAAACAATTCCACAGCTTGACGGTGCGGCACAAAAAAAATTTGCAAACTTTTTGTTTCGCACCGAGATGGTTTGGACCATCAAGCTATGGCTCCGCAAGCCAGCACGCGTGGTTCTGTTAAGAAAAGGAAATCAAAGTACATAGAAATAAGGCTTCGTGGAAGGTCGCCCATGTACACCCAGTCCCCAAAAAGGGTGACCGTTCGGACCCTTTGTGTTACAGGCCGATTGCTGTCACATCCTTACTCTCCAAGGTCTTGGAGCGAGTTATAAACACTCAGCTCCTGAGGTATCTTGAGGACCACCAGCTGATTAATGACCGCCAGTATGGTTTCCGTCACGGTCGTTCGGCTGGTGATCTTCTCGTGTACCTCACGCACCGCTGGGCGGAGGCTTTGGAGAGTGGGGGTGAGGCGATTGCGGTCGGCCTTGATATCGCGAAGGCGTTCGATCGAGTGTGGCATGGCGCCCTTCTGGCGAAGCTACGTGCGTATGGAATCCCTGAGGCACTCTGCAAGTGGATCGCCAGCTTCTTGGATGGTCGGAGCATAAAAGTCGTGGTGGACGGCTGTTGCTCCGAGACCAACACCATTAATGCTGGTGTTCCACAAGGATCGGTGCTATCGCCGACACTCTTTATCCTGCATATCAATGACATGTTGTCTATCGACAGCATGCATTGTTATGCAGATGATAGTACGAGTGACGCGCGATACATCGGCCATCAGAGTCTCTCTCGAGATTCCATTGAGGAAAGACGGTCTCAACTTGTGTCTGAAGTCGAGAGCTCTTTGGGGCGGGCCTCCGAATGGGGTGAATTGAACCTAGTTCAATTTAACCCCTCAAATACACAAGTTTGCGCATTCACTGCGAAGAAGGACCCCTTTGTCTTGGCGCCACAATTCCAAGGAGTTACTCTCCAAAGATCCGAAAGTATTGGGATCCTCGGCGTCGAAATATCGAGCAAGGTCGAGTTTAGGAGCCATTTGGAGGATAAATTCAAACTGGCGAGCAAGAAGTTGGGTATCCTGAACAGAGCCAAGCGGTACTTCACGTCGGGTCATAGATTGACGCTCTACAAAGCACAAATCCGGCCCCACGTGGAGTACTGCTCTCACCTCTGGGCAGGTGCCCCTAAATACCAGCTCAACCCACTTGACTCCTTACAACGACGTGCTTGTCGAATAGTCGATGACCCCAATCTCACGGACAGACTGGAACCGTTAGGACTGCGGAGAGACTTCGGGTCTCTCTGTGTTTTCTATCGTCTGTTCCATGGGGAGTGCTCCGAGGAATTGTTTGAGATGGTACCAACGTCACCTTTTTACCATCGCACCACCCGTCACCGCAGCAGAGTTCATTCCTACCACCTGGAAGCGTACCGTTCCCGAACGGCACGTTTTCAGCGTTCTTTCTTACCACGCACGTGTAAGCTCTGGAATGAACTCCCTGCATCGGTGTTTCCTGAGCGCTATGACCTGTCCTTCTTCAAACGAGGCTTAAAGAGAGTACTTTCCTTAAGGTAGGCAGCGACTTTGTTGTGCTGGACCCCTGGCATTGCGGAGGTCTATAGGCAGCGGTAGCCGCTTTCCATCAGGCGGGCCGCTAGCTCGTCTGCCTATAACAGCTAATAAAAAAATAAAATAAAAAAAAGAAATAAAAGTGAATAGAATAGAAAGTCACAAATAACTATCTCTAGTCAATTTATCAGTCTATTAGACTTCAATAGATATTCACAAAATCTGACATGCAATATAGGTATATGTAATCACTGTTGTGCTAGTCTATAGAAAAGAAGGTAATGTATTTTTTTTTCTATTTACAGAAACCCGCAGACATACTCAAAGGTGATATTAATACTAACAAAATATCGTTAGACGTGTCCAAATATCTCTGGACCCAATGTTTGAAGGCAAATATTGTTGGACCTAAGTGTGCAGCTCTATCTAAATTAATGTACAGGACTTGCAAGAACTTGAGATTTTGGATACGGCAACACTACGAGGTGTTCAGTGTTGCCAACAAAAAGAGGAAGAAGGTGAATTTATACACTGAAGATGAATTTTCGTGGAAAGTTTTCAAAGTCGATGATAGAGTGTGTTCCTTGTTGAAGATTTACTTGGACATGCTTACAGAGGTTATATTTGCAGCTAAAAAGGTAATTGATAATATCAGATGTTTTTATTCAAAATCGAATACATCCCTACGTATATTGAAAGCCTCCGCAGCGCAGTTGGTTAGACGCAGGCTGTGAAACGTGAGGCCTCGAGTTCGATCCCCGCATCGAGACAATTGTTTGCGTGAACCACAAGTATTTGTTTCGGGTCTTGAAGTTGGTCTTTAATCTAGTTAGATTGAAATGGCTTAGCCCGCAATAAGTATAGCTTACCAGTATTTTAGACTATGGCCGTAAACCTCTCAAACAAACGCGGTAGTAAAGGATTCGCGTGCGCAGTAAAAGATAAAAATAGTTTGTCTACATGTTTTCAGATGAGCATAGACAACAAGTTCATAGACAGTATATTCTGTTTGCAACACATGATGCATTACCTGCTAGGTGCTAAAGGAGAATACATGCGATGTGAAGTGTCTTGGACGTCGTTTTTCGATCTCTACGACGGATGCGTGGCCATTTTGAATAGTTTGCTGGTCGCTAGAGAAGAAATGCTTGAAGATAGGTGAGGTTCTATTCTGTTAGCTATGGCCCATAGCATAGGCCCTGTTGGCCTTATTAATAAACTCGGATGAGCGAAGGATTAACTTTAGTCCAAGGCTTTAGAATTGACTCGATTATTTTGACTATTAATTTGACTATAATATTGAATAATGTAACTGCAATACGACGGTTGCCTAGCCCTCTATGCGATTCCGTATTTATTAATAGTCATGAATACCTCGCTGTTCAATATAATCGAGTCAATTTCAAAGCCTTAGAGAGGCTTTATCCGAGTTAATTGATAAGGGCCTATGTTTATCATACATACATACATACATAAACACACGCCTTTTTCCCAGAAGAGGTAGGAAGAGGTGCTACCAGAACACCTACGTTTCGCCTTGTATAATCCGTCCCACGATGTGATAGGAGGCGAGCCTATCGCCATATCGGGCACAAATTCCTGACTCCGGGCTGATAATGAATAGAACAGTCCAATATCACTGCCCGACCCGGGATTCGAACCCGAGACCTCGGCTTTGCAATCGTACCTTAGTACCACTACGCCACCGAGGCAGTCTATCTATCCATCACCTATGTTTATCTATAGTTATATCCTATATCCCTAATATGTTTATCAGTTATAGTTAAGAGCGTAAAAATACTCAAATACTCCTTGACGTATCATACCTGCATACCATAGCGACTTGTAAAATCTATGGTTTGAAGTCCGCCAACCCGCACTTGGCCAGCTTGTTGGACTATATGGCCTAACCACTCTTAATCGTATTCTCAATTGTGGGCTACTGTAAGTCGTATATAATACGTACGGTCGTATATGATACAGATTGTTGGACGAGAAACCATCTGAAGAGGTCATCGCGGTCGCTGAGAATAGAAACGCGCAACTCAATAACGAAAATTTAAAATAATCGCCACATTATTATTGCCCTACTCATTTCTCTTTCACACTTATTGATAAAATTTTATACGGGGAAGGAAAATTGATTTTTAACATAATCTAGCAAATGACCAATTTACATAGGTATTAACGTATATTTGTTTTGGAGTTTTTATAAATCTGACAATGAATAATATAAAACGCCACATACATATTTTTCAACTGACCTCAATACAGTAACATACACCTAAATCCACTAGTGGCGGTACTTCCATACAAGCCCAAAAGCCCGGCTTGCCCTACTTAATTAATACGTACATACTCGATACTGAACATAAACCATTACAATAAATACAATACATTAATTTATAAGAAAACATCTACAATTTTTGAATTTACCGCGTCCTGTCGCGGCGCGTCTAAATACAGCGCTTGAGACGGAGCGCCAAAGCGCCGCGCGAATTTCATTCCATAGGCAATGATATTAAAACTCAAAAAACGGTGGCTCCACGCGCTCCCTTAAAAAGGCGACACAACGCACATATATCTATCTTTTTCTCTCTCGTGTGCTTTTACGAGGCTTTTGGCAACGCGGCCCACGTATGGGTGAAATGGTGTACAAGACGCTACGAATGTATAGGTATGGCTATTTTTGTATAGCTCTCAGTACGAGACGAAATGCCCGGCTTCGTGGTGAACATCATACGTTTCACGGTTGTCACGTTATTATTTGTTATTGTTGTTTAGTAAATATATTTATTGTTATTAAATTAACTTGTTTCACATTTAAAAATATTTTAAATTAAATGATTAAAAATGTGCCTGTAATGTCGGTACTTTTTAATAAATTATAATTGCAGTTTGTAATTTATAGTAATGTTTATATTTACGTTTCGTTTCGCAATTCTGAACGAATTCGTACTAACTTCATAAGTATTTTGACATTGTGTAATTATTGTAAATAGTTATAATATAGGTTATTTATTAGTTGTTTTATGTTATTGAAGCTTTTTGATACTAAAATGAGTTGTATTGTTTCCTGTGATGGTTTTAGTGTGATGATGAAAGTGTTCGTTGCCGGTATAAAGGTAATTTAATTCAATTATATTGAATTAGAAACTAGAGCGAAAACAACGCCGGGTTTGTATATTTCTTATATTCGTGGTAAATCACGAGAGGTATTTTATCAGTTCAGTTAAATAAACTACGTAATTTGATTTCTACATGCTTCCCTTTGTATAGGATATTAAATAATGATGTTTCATATTATGTTTTTCAAACGACACTTGTGTATTAGAATAGTTTGATAAAATATAAACATTGCAATAAATTAGGTGGCTCTTTCAAAAAGTATGTTATTACTTGTAATTCTTAAAAATTTAACTTTAATGAATTAATAATAATAATAATTTATGCCGCATTTTCGGATAACTGCGAAGTCAAACACGGCACCATAGTAGCTATCGTTGTGCTAGCGGAATGTCGGGTATTAAAAATGAAGTGCTCAGCAGTTATTGCAATAAACAATTACGGTTGCATTTCCACAAGTAATCTATATTTGTATTAATCCTAATATTGTATAGATTATGTGTTAAGTCTGCTGACGTACATTCGTTTTCTTTGTTCTTAGTATATTTTCCTTCTAAATAAATATGCATTAAACATAAAACAAAATATTGGGCTTGCCCTACCCCAAAACCCTAGGCACGCCACTGAAATCCACTACTGCTTAAGTTCCCTTTTATAAAATGCGACCAATATAGAGCAGAAGAGTCCAATATTTTTTCAATATTAGAGCAAAGAGGTTTTAATCTAAACCTCGGACCTAATTTATATAAATGTTGTACATTTTCAGATGGCCGTGCTACATGCAATGCTACAGGGTGCTTGTAACGCTGCTCTGCGAGAAGTCCACGTCGTGGACACAACTCGACAAGACTGTCGAGGATAGGCTGGCGGAGACGGCTCATAATATTGAAAAGTTAGTGTTTTGTTATTTTTAATTAGTACGCTATACCATGGCCTGTTGGTAACGAACCAGACGCGGCTGTTTACATGTTCACGGTGGTCGCGGATTCAAATCCCAGCGCACACCTCTGACTTTTCGGAGTCATGTGTGTATTGGTGGTCAATCACCACGCACTATAACGGTGAGGGAAAACATCGTGAGGAAACCTGAATACCATAGCGATTTGTATAAATTTCTATAGTATGTAAAAGTCCGCCAACCCGCACTGGGCCAGCGTGGTGGACTATATGGCCTAACCACTCTCAATCGTACTCTGGATTGTAGAGGAGGCTCGTGCCCTGCAGTGGGTCGTGTATGGGCTGATACAGTAGCAGTACAGTAGTCACATACATAGTCTGATTACGATCCACATTAAGATCAATTAAGTCTTGTGTCGTTGGCATCAGAATCAAAATCAGCCTTTTCGGCCTTACAAATACCCAGACTCGAGACAAATATTTGTGAGCCTCACAAACATTTGTCTCGGTGCGGGGATCGAATCCGCGGCCTCTCGTTTCGCAGCCGGCGTCTAACCAACTGCACGACAGATGCTCTCAAAAGAATAAAAAATTATTAATCACATGTATGGGCGTGGAGACTGCCTCGGTGGCGTAGTTGTACTACGGTATGATTGCAAAGCTGAGGTCTCGGGTTCGAATCCCAGGTCGGGCAAAGTGATATTGGATTTTTCTATTCATTATCAGCCCGGAGTCAGGAATTGGTGCCCGATATGGCGATAGGCTCGCCCCCTATCACATCGTGGGACGGAATATACAAGGCGAAACGTGGGTGTTCTGGTAGCACCTCTGCCTACCCCTTCTGGGGAAAAGGCGTGTGTTTATGTATGTATGTATGTACGTGTATGGGCTTAAATTGGCATCTTACAACTTACCAGACAGATTATTTTGCACCATGTGAAAAGTTATTTTGTATGAAGCCTATGCTTAAGTATGACTGACAGACGAAAAGGACTACCACTTATCACAGTCAATTGCGGACCAGTCTCTTGAGAACCGTTTCATAGCAATTCAAAATACATTTTTGCCCAATAAGCTTATCATAAGTAAAAGGTGGTTGATTTACTAACTTAAGACACAATACAACAACAAAATTCTCAAAAAAACTAGTTACGTTTTGTTTGTAATTTTTTACCTATCGTCGTGTTTGAGCGGTAAATATATCTTCCGCCAAACAGCAGTGTAAACGCATTGTTGTGTTCCAGTTTGAAGGATATTGTAGCGTAACTACTGGACATAATGAAACTTAACACCTCATATCTCAGGATGGCGAGCGCAGTGGAATGCCGAGCATTGATTTGTAATTCATGTGTATTTTGCTACTGTTTATGGGCGGTCGTATCGCTTACCATCAGGCGAATGGCATGCTCGTCTCGCCATTCATTGCAATAAAAAATATACATTTTCAAACACAATTACGTAGATAGGTACATATTACTGAAGATCCTAACATAACTCTGGTAAAATAATTGGTAGAACTCAAGCATTTCATTGACGAAAACATCATTAATATTTAACAGTAAGAGCATGTGAATATTTGTTATTAAACTAACAAATACTTTTTAAATTCCAGATTGACCCAATCAATATCAAAACGCAAGAAGCATGTCTCAAGAATATCAGCGTACACCGTAGGAGACATATGCGCGTTACTAGAACGTTCGACGCCAACGCGCATGGTCCGGCAGCATCTAGAAAATTCCATAGTCATGCTCATACAAGCATCTGACAGTTCCTACGCTATGTCGTTCCTGAAACGGGCTTTAGCTGGGTCAGCCGGGCATATGACTATGACGAACATGTATAATGTGTATAAAAAATATCATAAGTATGTTGGAAATGCGTAATAAATTGGTTATTTTTATTTGTGTTGTGTTTATTCAAACGTTACGTTGTGTTGTTTATCAAAACAGCAGTGAATATTAAAATAAAACAATTGAATACACTTAACATAAATAAATGCACTCAACAGTCGCATACATAGTACTGACTCCAGATTAAGATCAATTGAGTCTTGTGTAGTGTATCGGAAACTACGAGAGACTTTTCGGTCTCACAAACACCCATACAAGACACAAATATTTGTGGGCCACATAAATATTCGTGTTGGTGTGAGGATCGAACCCGCGGCTTTCCGTTTCACAACCAGCACTCACCTTAAAGTGAAGAGGCTGTCAGAAACCACAGCTATGTTAAAGCAATTTTTGGGCAGGCAATGATTCATGTTCTGTTTTAGTCCTTCCAAATTTACAATTAATTCTAATTTTTGTTATACTGGACAAAGTAGCTATCTCACTTTATGCGTCTCAACATTATCTCGTCCATGAGCACTCATAGTGGTAAAAAGAAAAATCCTTAGGTAAAATGGGTAGGTACTGCCTGTGGGTACTGCCATAGACAATTTCCAATTTGAATACCGACTGTCATTACATGGAGATTTGAGTCAAGGGTAGGTGCTGTAAAATGGGTTGTATAGAGACCATGGGGTAATTATGGATAATAGTATGTCTATTCGGCTAAATCCGAAACTCGGGAAATGCCGATAATCACTGAATTCTCTTCACTAATTTCTTTAAAAGAGTCTGTGTCAACCGAAGAGACACCGAACGACACGAACCGAAGACAAACCCAACATTTTTATTCATTTACACCCTGATAAACAAAAAGTTTTGTTATTACTAATTGACAACTTCATTTCATTATTTCGCATATTTATCTACTGTTTAACTTAAATAAATCTTACATTCCTACGTAGTACCCTGTGCAGTATTTTATTTTCACCTTAAATATTGTGTGAGAGTACATAACCATAGTGAATTTAATGCAAGTACATACCCACCAAATGATTTTGTTTAAATAAAAACGAAAACAAAATACGATAATACTATTAAGTACAATATGTTCTGAATATATATTAATATTACCGAGTGTTATATTTTTCTTGTTTACGCCGATTTTACATTCGATTTAAAAACCCCATTCTCTTTCAAATGTTCATATTGGATCTTGAATAAGCAAGAGCAACATTAAAGTATTGAAATATTCGCGTTATGATAAGGTAATAAATCATCTTCTGATGCAATTTGACAGTATCTAATCGATTTAGAAATAATCGCATAAAATCATAAAGCGCCAAATTTCGAAAACGTTGGCTGTGTTATAACTGTTTCCGGCACTCCGTATATGGGCATTTGTTGAATACTAAACGCTGATTGGTCAAAACACTATCGTCACCAATGAGTCACTTTTCAAGTTGATTGTATAGAAACATTTTTATCTTTTACATTTAAAAGAGTGATGTATTCTCGTGTCTAATCTTTGCAAGACCGGAGCGGGTTTTATTTATCGAGTACATTTTTTATGTTGTCAGTATAAAATATAACGTAACAAAACGGAGCTCGTAGTTTAACTTTTATCAAGTTGGCAGCTTGTGCTCAATTCACTATAATTTCTTTTTATATATTTCGTATATACATATTTAAAATAGTATTTTTAAATTGTGTTTGTATAGATACATTGTAATTCTTGCGCTTGTCAAAATATTTTTATATAAAAAGGGCAGTGTATTGACTTTAACAATCATTTTGACGCATGCGCTGATTGGTCGTCGCGAAAAAGGACTGCCAACATTCCGAACAGTGTCGTTCCGGTCGCCGTTGTCGTGGTGTCGGTGAAGTTAGTGGTGCAATTTTTACGTGTATAACATCAAAAAATGGTAAGTGATAAATATATACTTGAGTGTTTCACGGTCGCGTTGTGTTTTCTTATTACGTGAGTGTTGAAATTGCAACGCTAATGGTGCATTTACACTGGAAATAGTTGTTCTGTGACCGGTGCCGCCATATTTCGCACTGCCCACCGCTGAGTTCGCACGCCTTTTCTCAAAATTTGCTGTCACCGTTCAGTGATTTTATGCCACGTGTTGTGTTTTACACGTCGGTTTAATGGTTCCACCTGGCTGTAGCTTCTCAGGGGTCGATTGTGACGACTTTACCCACGGGTATTGGATTTCACGTATGATCGAAAGGTTATCGCTACAACGCCTTTTTTGACGAGCCCGGAGGCCCGTATGCGGTATTGAGCGTTATATTTTGCATTTCGAATGGTATATTTTGTGTCCAGACGGTTTAATAACTATGTGTAGAACATAAGGGCAACGAACTTTAGAGTGGCTGCATCGTCGCGCAATCGCACTTTAGTTTGCCCATATATGGAGTAGTCGCGCTACCGCCTGTCATTTCATTTCGCGTCTATTTTGGGCCGAACGCAGCTTTGCATGTGCGCGAAAGTAGCTAATGTTTTAAATCAAGAGTATTGAGTGCATTGGCCTAGCAAAGTCAAGGTCGGAAGTCTTTTAGACTACTCAAAAAGATTCTCGTCTGAATGTCGGGTCTTGCCAAAATAGTCGTTATGTACGCGACAATAGAGTCCTGAATATCTCGAATAGGTAGTCGTAATTGTAAGTTATCAGCCCCTTTTAAAGGTAGCGTTTCTTATCAGAGTAACCATTTTCCTTCTAAGAATCAATAATGCGTAAAATGAAGGGTGCACACTATGGAAATTAAATTAGTTTATCCACTTCAGATATTTGGATGTAGGAGGAAATTGGTTCTATTCAATTAACAAATAGGAAAAGGGTGACAAAAACCACATTCCTACTATATTATAACAGCCTAATGGCCACACACCATAAAATATTTGAAACTTTTAAATAAAAACGTATTTATATTATGGGAAAGAATATCTTGCTAAATCACTAACTATAACTATAAAAATATATCGTGAATCTATGGCCAATTGAGATTTATCCATAAATCAAAATGGTTTTAGGTACTATAAATGTACATTACTAACAAATTGTTCAATTCACACACCTTTATAAAATTAAAACCTTTACACTTTGTATGTTCTAAATGAATTGAGAATCTTCATATCTTCTACCTACGATCATAAAGGGACATAAATTGTGTAATTAGGCCATTGCACATGCAAAGACATGCTTGTGGCACATGCGAAATCACAGTGAAAAGTAGCAATCATCTTCACACCTACTTATAATATAAATGATAGTATTTAAAAAACATATACACACCTCAGGTTACATAATAAAAACGGATGGTGTATTGTCACCTTATAAGGCCAACACCGAATGAAGTTGCAACTCATGCTATCAACTCATGATTCACACTACAGAAAATGAATCATCTTTGCCGCATTTGGGTCGTTTTCTGTCTATACTTTCTCCGCATGCCGATAGTTAAATAAAACATTGGAAATCAGACAATTTACGTACCAAATTTATGCACACCTGGTTGTATTGTAGAGTCTAAGCTTTAGAGCAGTATCTTATTAATTCTTGGTTTAATATCAGACACCATATTTAAAATTATATGCGGAACTGATCTGCTGTAATTTGATAATGGTATGTGCTTACACTTTTGTTCAGTCACAGATCGGTAAACCTTTTTTTGTGGGAAATCATGAATGGTAGGACCTATCCTCTACCCCGGCACAAATTTTAGTTCCTGTAAGTAACCAAATTATCTGAACTTTATTATACCTTTAAATTTTTCATGACATGGCAAACAGTGAATTGTTAAAGGGATAGCTGAAATTAATCACTTGGGTAATTTACTCTAAGCTTAAACCTATTTGGTAATTAATATATGAACTCCAGGTTTAGCACAAATTAGCTTTGAATTTATTTTAATTTGTTAGATTTGGTTTGCAAGACCAGGGTTACCAATGAATTATATCCACAAGATATATCTAAAATGTTTAAAGATTACTCTATTATTATTATTCTAAAAACCCTCAAATATAAATCACATTAAAGTTGCCTGAGAATGGCATTATGCTCGCCCCTAACCATATCTTGGATTGCATTCAACTTACAAGCTCTGCAAACTGAGAGGAAGACTAGTACTGTAGCACCTCTGCCTACCCCTTCAGTCATACATTACAGATGTCGTGAGAAACCAGACGTAACAGTCAATATAAACATATGCAAAGAATCAATACGAATGTCGCGGGCGCCCTTGAAGCGGACTCATCTACCGTCGCTTCACCTGAGTCGATGACGCATGCACCGACTGACGAATGGCAGGTCGATGAACTTGCGCTCGTTTTTCGCAAAAGGATAATGTCCTAATGCGAATTTTATATGGAGCAAATACGTTTCCGGCCATTGAATGTATAATGGTTTAAAACTGGGTGATTTTTGGTGCGGTGATTTATTATATCGTAAATAACAGCATTAATTAAGACTAGATAAAAAAATTTAAAAATTTCACTTAGTAGACAAATTGTGGTCTACAAATATAGACATATTGAAAAGGGCATAAATATAGCATCTAAATTGTTACTAGATTTTCAGTAAACTAATATTTTGTCGGCTACAATGTATAAATTACAAGAACAGTCATACTAGTGGAGATTTCATACCGTCTTAGTAGTAAAGAGTTAATAATTCCTAGAATAATGTAGCAGTCGACCGCAAACGTAATATTTTAGTCTCGCCGTCTGCGCTACTTGTCATTGTATCCATTTATCATTAAACTAATTGCAGACTACAACTAAAGCATTCACGCGTTTCATTTTTCACTCTGAAATAAGTTTAGTTAATGGTCCTCTGGGTACTACCGGTTTGTCTATTTCTGCTATTACGGCAGTGTGTAATCAGTTCTTTGTTTAGATTTAAAGAACATCGCAGATAATAGACTGAACGTTTTGATCACAGTAAATTTTTAAACCTATTTTAATTGTCGAATGTTTTGTCAATTTCGAACTACTTTGAATTCAGTTTGAGCGAAGAAGACTCGATTCGATAACTAAATTAAGATAAATAAGACGTTAAGGATTTGGAGATATAAAACCTGATGGTTTCAACTACCAAGTAGTGATGATACTAAAGAACAAACTGAAACTGTTGCTCTAGTTTATTTTTTATAGACAAACGTTACGCTTACTAACAGGCGAGAGAATGGGCCTACAAGCCTCGTCATTCATACAAAATGAAATCAATACTGATCCAAAGATAAAGTTATGAGCCAACTTAGAAAAAGTCATCGTTAACTTGACTCACTATTATACAAACTCGAATTTCAACAGTTGAATCAAAACCTTTGTATCCGGCTGTTTATGACGCATATTGTCATCTATGGAATAAATAATGATGACATACGACGGTGCCGACTGTATGAAACCAACGTGTTCATGGAAAATTTTACTGCGGCACAAACTTAATTATCTTGCCAGGAACACGTCTCGTTAATGTATTGCTCTAAAGTCTAAAGTGTTCTGGTTTCAGAAGAATGTATTGCTTACTCAATTGGCTGGCAGATTTTTAACATTGAAATTTTTGCTAAGCGTAGTTTAGCCCCTACAAGGGGTGGAATGGGGCGTGAGTGCGCATAGTCGTGCCAATGACATTGCGACGGAGCTGAGGGGCGATCTCTGCAGATATCACCCTCGTTATGGCAATCTTTTAGGGTGGTATAAGCGTGTACACATTTCGCATTCGTTTTTTAGGGTTCTAGTAATTGGAGAGCAGCATAGTACCCCTATTAGAATGTTTAATCAGATTTAATACTTAAGGTGTTGATAACTTTCTTTTCTAATAGTAATTAGATTTTCATCCATTAAATATACTATAAGATTAAGGTTTTCCTGTACAATTAATTTATTATTTCAATCTCAAGAAATCGGTCTCACTTAGCTCTAATGAATCTTTTAAACTACGCATAAAATATCGAAAAATGTTGAAGCTAAATCATGGAGAAAAATGCGCTCCAACGCGCGCAAGTCAGTGTAGTTGGTAACATGTTCGATATAAATAAACTATAAAGCTCTACGTCAAATAAATGCGTAATGTCAAAACAAAAATAACCTTGTTAATGGCGGACGACAATAAATTCGTTGCAGACGTGTATTTTTATTGGCTACAGTTTCGCGTCATTGGATTCTGATGTCGGTACAACAATGTCTCACTGATTTGGTGATTAAGATGTGAACGGACGGTGAATGAGACAGTGGAAGGTCCAATACTCCCATCTTTTCATTTTTAAGAGGCTAGCAACGTACGATCCAAGTATTGTAGATGTTCATTGGTTGAGATAAACACTTGACCTCATTTAATATTCATAGACAGATTTAAGACCTATTTTAGTTATCTAATGTTTGGTCCTATTAACTTTTTTTGACTTTTGCTTTGGACTTTAGAATTCAGTATGAGCGAAGACAAATCATTCTATGATTAAAATAGGTTTTAAACCTGTCTATCTGTAGGGCCGTTATTATCAGATGAATAGTCCCCTCTTTTGCAGGATCTATGCAAAAAAATGTTATCCGAATGAAAATATTTTAGTAGTCTACACTCTACGTCGAGTAATTTAGCAATATCCATTATGTAGATAACACTGATTCCTGAATCATCAGAATCATCCATTAGAATCCACAAGAACGAAAAAAACAGACAGTCGAATTGAGAACCTCCTCCTATTTTGAAGGCTGTTATAAATACAAAACAATATACTGTGATCGTATAGTTTGACTTCATGAAAACTTCACATAAAGCAGTCTCCAGAAGCTGGTCGATACTAAAGTCGCGACATTGGATCGATAAATAACTGCTGGCAAAATGGTGCATAATTGAGCATTATGCGGCAATTGTATATGGCAATATTCACACGCCATTCACAAGAAACTGTATATTTTTATTCATATAACTTATTTAAATGTCAATTAAATGAGTCATCATAGAAGTTTCTTTACTGAAGGTAAGGAATTGACATGTATTTCAGACGCCCGACTATGTTTGGAGTTAAAATGCTATTTACCAAAAAAAAACACTGTTGCAAGACACTACTTGTACTTTCATTTTGAAAAATAATAAAATAATAATAAAAATCATTTACCCAAATCAGATGTGATTTGCATAACAACATGAGAGATAAACTTAATTGTTTTGATACATCACAGTCAAAATAACTTTAACCCTGAATATTAGAGACATTGCGATAAGAGCATTGTCTGTTTTCAAGATTAAACATCGGTATACGAAGTCAATATACTCTTGTTATTTTTACTAACGCAGATAATACTTTTGTTATATAGTCGGATATTATAAATAGCTGATATTCTCATAATTACACCCACAAATCCTAAATCACAGTAAATAATTAATAATCTATACATGTAATAAATTTGTAACCGGTCGATGTCTGCATGGAAGATAAATGAGAAAAACTAATATGAGGGGACTGTATTAACGTAATAGAACTCAAAACAATTATTTTTAGAATTTTTGTCTGTCTGTGCGGTTGTGTGCGATGAACTCAGACGGCTCAACGGATTTCGATAAAATTTGGTATGGAGGTAGCTGACACCCTGTATTAACAATTAGGCTACTTTTCATCCCGAAAATGTAGTAATGTTTCCGTGCGATGAGGGAGGAATTCCGATATATTTGTTACTTTTGTGTACTTAAATGTAAGGGATGGGACTGGATTACATATCTTGAGTGAGAATGAGACGGGACAAGGCGGATATAACGGGACGGGACGGGATGGGAAATTTTTATAAAGATAACCACGCAAACGGAGTTGCGGGCAGAAGGTTTACTTACTATATATGATAAATAGGTGAAGGAACAGCGATTGTTTAAACAATGAGTCAGCGGAAGCTATTTATAAAGAACACAACAATTTCGGCATTTTTAATGAATGGCTCACAATGAATACAAAAACTATGAATTCATTCATCGCCTTTTATGGTATTATTGCGTAAATGTATGTAAATAAGATGCATTTATTTTGTACGTGGCTTGGAAACATTACATAGTCTAGACGATGATGCACTTGTTGGTACAACAAAGTACATATTGTGACGATTAAAATAAAAAAAAACATATTAAATATTAAGCCTTCTGATATGATTATACCAGTTTAATTGATTAAGATCACGATTCACAAAAGTACTTGACAAAAGGCTTAACAAATGGGTTCTTTTTGTCACATTTTGTTCCCGATGTCCCAATGTTTAAAACAATTGTCTCCCGCGTAGTGCCACGGAAATAGACCCGTCTGTGGAGAGACATTGGCCGAGCGTTGTCTAATAATACCCGGTGCGTGAACCCCACACGTGTTCCAAGAGATGTGCTGTTTCATTCAAATCGATATTCACTCGCGACCGCCCTGTGGAGCGAATAGGGAGCTGTGGCTTCTATCTAGTAACTGTAGGATGCTTTTCGCTGTATGGTGGTTTGCTGCTGAATTTCTTAGGACATTAATTTATTAGAATTCTGTTTTGACAAGAATGTTGCTTTTCTCGTTAAATAAGTTAGTCATTTTATTTTAAACTTGAACCTAGTACGTCGGCTGGTTGAGGAAAGTATTGGTTTTGCTTTACAATTAATGTTATAACTCATAGTGGTATATCTGCTATCTGTGCATGCCATAATTGAACAGCAAGATTGCTATTGTTTCTATGGAGTGAGACTTAAAAGTTACCTAAAATAACCTAATAAGTTAAAAATAAATATAAAGATCTAACCGTAAAAGTCTTTTCTACACCAATTTTACATCTGCTAACAAAATCTCAAGTACTACCACTTTTTTCAATGAAGCCACGGAATACACGACATCTGTTTAAACAATAATACGAATGTAAACAAGACAGATCATAAAATGTAAATCTTGTCTATCTCACTGTTTGTTGAAATGTTCTTGGCTTGCTGAGAATCATTTGTTTTCATTGTGTTGTAAAGATAAAAATATTTGCACATCTTACTGATTGAAGTGGATGTTATTGTAAGAACTCGATTTAAAAACACGGAAATGCAGTGACTCAATGCTTCCTTTCTAAAGAAAACTCGTTATACGGACTATAAAATAAGTGCTTTGTCATGCAGCGGTACCAACGTACAGGAAATCCTTGTCTAAAGGTTGGCAGTGCTGTTGGTGCATGTGTCATAGTGTTATTAATGTTATAGTTTTATCGAACGTAGTCACCTTGCTGCCAACTTCATCTGTTTTGCAATCGATTGCAAATGGGTTGGTATTATATACTTAGTAGACGTACATAGTACATACTGTGATATGTGATATTCTCATTTTCCTTCCTGTATTACTATTTGATTTGGAATGTTTAATATATATGACTATATTTGTGGAATAATTTCAATATTTAAAGGCGTGGTATTAATTAATTAAATACCGAATGCTTAAGCGCCTTTTGCCTTCGTCATTAAACGCTTTGATGTATAGTAAGGAAAAATTATTTAAGTACAATCAATTAATACAACAATCCATAGGATATTGCTGTACCTCCTAGTAAGAGTTCGCGTATTGCTATCAATAATCTAATAACTTAAGTACATTGTTAGAAATGACTATAAAAAACCTCTGGATGTCTAAACCTGCTGCAAAACACACAGTCCTAATCTGTCTTCTAACTCAGGGTTAAATAATACTTACTGCCTTGACTTTCAACCCAGCAAATACTTCCTGTAATCCAATACATGAATACCAATAAATACGAAGCACCCAGCCCTTGTGTTACGCCCAGCATACTACAAAGATGTATCGATAGAGAAATTAATTCAATTACTATTCTTTACTACATCAATAATAACCTGTTTATGGGTGTGGCAAACGTCGTTTTTATACTTAATGCGCGCAATCAGATGGTAATGAACGAGCAAATTATAACCAATGGAAAAAACATTGCGTCGATGATACACCCGGCTCGACGCTCCGAGATAAAAGTCGATAACACGGCATTCCTTGTGAGTCACTCTGACATTCACCCTGATAAACTGAGCGTAATGAAACACGCGAATATAGGCTCTAATGCTGCGGAATAACGACTACGTGGCATGACCTTTGTGGAAAGGTGATTGAAATTGTGCGAAAGGTCTATAATGCTTCAAAACTTGCGAGACGCTGCTATTGGGGGCGTGACTGTGAACTTTTGTCTGTATGTGTAGCAGGATTGTGTTTTAGACGTATGAAGAGTATTCTGTATTAGCCCATATACATCCCACTACAGGACACGGGTCTCCTCTACAACAGAGAGTGCGATTTAAAGGGGTTAGGCCATATAGTCCACTACGCTAGCCTAGTGAGTGTTGGTGGACTTTACATACCGTGGAAATTCTTTAAAATCGCTCCGGTATGCAGGTTGTTTCCTCCCGATGTTTTCCTTTACCGTTATAGTATGTGGTGATTGACTATTAACACGTACATTTGAACCCGCGACCCCCGTAATCATGTTGGCAGTTGCGTCTGGTCCGTTACTAACAGGCCACCACGCACTTATGATGTGTATTTCCATCTAAATATTCAAATACTTGGATTGAGACGGTATCCAATTAATCCACGATTCCAAGAATGTAACGCCATTAATCACATATAAACAAACCAGTTTTATATCGCAATTATATGGATTAAGCTTCACAATTTCCAATAATTGTAGTTACATGAGCATGTCTAATGTTTGACTCTACGAATGTAGATTCGTTAATGAATTAAACATATAATTAGGTCTAGACTGCCTCGGTGGCGTAGTTGTACTACGGTACGATTGCAAAACTGAGGTCTCGGGTTCGAATCCCGGGTCGGGCAAAGTGATATTGGATTTTTCTGTTCATTATCAGCCCGGAGTCAGGAATTTGTGCCCGATATGGCGATGGGCTCGCCCCCTATCACATCATGGGACGGAACACATACGGCGAAACGTGGGTGTCCTGGTAACACCTCTGCCTACCCCTTCTGGGAATAAGGCGTGTGTTTATCTATGTATGTATTAGGTCTAGATAAACATAGAAATTGGAACGCACGAGACATATTACCGGCAGGTGATGAACTGGCACAATGGAATTTGAATCGTGAAAGTGGGTCGTGTGTAAATTAATAGATTAAATGTAACGTTTGGCATGGAAAATTGCTTACACCGAATACATTTTATTGTATTTCTTGTACTGGTTATGCGGTTATAATAGTTTAGCTCATTGTAATCAGTCTTCGGCGGAATCTGTTCGTGAATAAATCTTAGACATGTTCATTTTTGGTACTAATTTGGTAATCATCTCATCACTGCCCTTTAAAAAGTAACAGTGCCCCCTTTCAATTTTATTAATAGCAACGAGCTATTTCTGAAAAGGTTCTTCTTTATTCCAAGTTCTGCATTCAGTCTCTTATCGGATCAAAACTAAACATTTTATGTGATAAAGGCTGTATAGCTATTTAATAAATGCAATGTTTTTCAATGTTAAACTCGAATCATACGCAATTACTTGATTTACGTTTTCTTTATACAATAACTCATATTCGTTCTCTTATTTGATGCACTGATGATAAATGTAGAATCACTTTGGGCGTGGCTGACTTGTATCTTTATGGTAAAATTTTAAAATCCAAAGAGGATAAAATCCTTCATTTATTTTCATCGCAAAATATGTCATGGTTATCCTTATTTCGCATTTAGTTTAAGCATTGTTATAATAAATTGAAATGTCGGTATATTCACGGTTACCTATTAAGAAGGAAGATCGATTAACAATTAGTAAAATAACGATTTGATTTCATTTACAAATTACACTTATAGTTGTAACAGAGAAATTATCGCTAATGCTAGCTTATCGCATGAATTCAATATGAGAGTAATTGAACATTTCAAATAAACAAAATGTTTAATTGTTGTACTAAAATGAATTGTTGCAATTAATTATTTGATACAGCAATCAACGTAATTATTAATTTTACGAAAATAAAACTGATAAATTATTACATGCCTCTGGTAGAAATTTTAACACAGTTTTTTTCCTACTGAATGTAATATTACAAAACAAGTTAAATTACAGTTTTAACAAAAGCAAAATCCTATATAATGAATTACAAAATAAAAACATGTCAATTTTTCACATTTTTTTCCCTAGTGATTAGTTATTGCAGATAATCACGTACCAGTTACACATGAAGGTAGATGACAATAAAATAGTATAAATGTAAACAATACAATCCTGCAGCGAAAACCGCAATGTAATTACATAATACAGGCGAATGCACCAACCTTGTCTCCGAAATAGACGCGACACGTCGCAGCGCGCTTGGTGCATTGCAAACATTAAATTCACTACTAAAATAATTATATTCTATCACGTTTATTAATAGATATATGTAAACAACATTTAAAAATAGCCAATTAGTAATTTGTAGCGATGAATGCGTAGATAGTGGAAATTGAAGGTATTTTTAATGTATTGAAGAGATAAAATTAAACAAGAGTCATTGATAAAGTTTTGAAACTACCCTCTGTTTTTTCTCCATTTAGAAAAAGCCACGTGTTACGTGCATTTTGGATCAATGCGGTGTTTAAATTTAGCTCGTGCAGTATTTGTTTTATTGCATGTCTCCATTCTGAAACAATTCCTATAAAAGTGATATCGTTGAAATATTACACTGATGCCTCAACATTTAGTTTCAGACAATTTTACATTCCGTATAATCCGTAATGAAAAAGTTGTAAAATATTTTTATTAAACATAAATGATGGTCTTACATTATTTATATTTCGGATATCCGCGTAAAAATGATGAAAAATGTTTGTAATGCTAAAAAATAGTTTTGTATCTTCGTGTGTAATCACTATTTCTAACTCGTGTTTGTAATACTGTGTTGGAGTTGCGCCAGTTTCTTTCCGAACTATTTAGCAGACTGTGTAGGCTATGTTCACTATCTGTTGGATTCTGAATTGATTTCTAGATCGCGATTTATCTTTGCTAAGTGCTCTTGTTATTGATTCTCATGCCTCTTTAGTTTGAAATTAATTGCTTTGCGTTTGATGTATTTAGGATGTCTTAACTGTAGTGGGAGTCTAGTTTGCGATTAAAACTTTAACGTTTTTAAATATTTCTTTGCTGTTTCGCCAAATCAACGGCAGAAAGTTCCGTGAAATATCATTACATAATATTTTTATCGTATGCAGCTTTATAAAATTCTGATAAATTTAGAAGCGTTTAATGAACCGTGATTAGATAAATTATTGATCGACTCTGAGTAGTTTATGTAAATTAATTTTACGTGCATACGTTAAATTGTATTTAAAGTTGTTGTGGTATAATATTACTACATATCAACTTGAATAGCCCACACGGCCTAAAATATGGTGCTATAGTGCTCCATGCTGATATATCGAGTTTTGTGATAAGCTTGTGTTCTCCGACATAAATCTTTCGACTAGCAATTTAATCAATCTACAGCATTTAACTTACCATAAAGTCCAGAGTCACTACGCATTTTCAGTGTATTAAAAGGATAATGCTAATAACATATAGTAGTATTCTGTAACTATTCAAAAGATCATGTAAAAGACTACTTGAATAACTTATATCGTCCATTGCTAAGCACGCGCCTCTTAAAACCGAGAGTTTGATTGACAGACTTGAAAACAATGTATATATCAGCCCGTATACGTCACACTGCAAGGCACGGGCATCCTCTACAATCGAGAGTACGATTGAGAGTGGTTAGACCATATAGTCCACCGCTCTGGCCTAGTGCGGGTTGGCGGACTTTTACATACCATAGAAATTCATACAAATCGCTATGGTATGCAGGTTTTCTCACGATATTTTCCTTCACCGTTATAGTGCGTGGTGATTGACTATCAATACACACATGACTCAGAAAAGTCAGAGGTGTGTCCTGGGATTTGAACCCGCAACCACCGTGCACATGTAGGTAGCCGCGTCTGGTCCGTACCAACAGGCCACCACGCACTACAGAATATTTTGATTAAATTGGAATAAAATATTAACGAAATGATTATCTTTTCCAGGCGTCTGGTGTGACAGTGTCGGACGCTTGCAAAACGACATACGAAGAGATAAAAAAGGACAAGAAGCACCGCTACGTGGTGTTCTACATCCGCGATGAGAAACAGATCGACGTGGAGACTGTCGGCGAACGCAACGCGGAGTACGAGGCCTTCCTCGAGGACCTGCAGAAGGGCGGCACCGGCGAATGCAGGTATTTACTTATTTAAACCTTTATTGTACCTAAATATAAACAAAAGAGCTAAACAGAAACAACAATAAAAAAGTACAAATGGCGGTCTTATCGCTCTACAGCAATGTCGTATAGACAACCATGCGATGGATTTAAAAGGAGAGAGAGGGCAGGGTAAAAAATAAATAATGAAATTTAAATAATTGTAATTAAACATATAAATACAGTCCGCCAACCCGCACTAGGCCAGTGTGGTGGGCTATATGGCCTAACTACTGTCAATCGTACTCTCGATTGTAGAGGAGGCTCGTGCCCTGCAGTGGGACGTATCTGGCCTGATGCCGTATAGTTTATAAATACACAAGCATACTATACATACATAACAAATAATCAGGTACACACATATCTTCTAAATAATAATAAATATTGCCCAATATCCCTTTCCTCTTCCCATCCTTTTTCCTTCCTGCTTCCCTCCCAATTTGATGGGCCGGCAACATATCTATGTCCCAAGTGCTGTGGATGTTCATGGACGGTGATCACTTACCATCAGGTGACCTGTTGGCTCGTTTGCCGGACCTACACACCCCACGCTAAAATCCCAAGTCTTGTCGCAAGATCTAAAATTGTAGATGTATCAAGTATGATATTTGTATCAGATACTACGAAATTGCTCTCACTACACTCGGATCGTTGCGGGGATTGATCGAGTCTGGTGAAAAGAAGCCTCTTTTCACCAGACTCGATCGACTGCGCCAACTTTAAGCCGAGCTTAGAGTTTAACTTCATAGTTAAAAAGGAAGTTAGGCCCAGGAAACCTTTGTTCAGAGTTTTGATTATGATTGGTTCGGACTTCGGTGCATTAGGCTGTGTTTCCATTGAATTTTACGTGTAAATTGTATAGGGAACTAATATCCTGGACACACTGCTTTTTCATATGGAAGGGTACCCTACGTCCTTTTGTATTTCTGGTTATATCTATACAAAATTTAATTATGGTTGCTTGAATAGTGAAGGCATGAAAGCGTAAGAAACGCACATTCGCCTTTATAATATTAGAATGGAATTAGGATGTTATACATTACCGCAAACAAGACACGGCTTGCCTCATGGTAAGTGAACTGATTATCGCCGACCATGAACTACTACAAAATTTATATCGTAGCTGTGTTGCCAGTCTCATAAATAGGGTGGAAAATTGAAAGGTAGAGGATAGGATATTAGGCCTTTGGCATTCTCATTTAATAAACAAGTCATTAATGATACAAAATTTGTTTCCAGATACGGCCTTTTCGACTTCGAATACACGCACCAGTGCCAGGGCACGTCGGAGGCGAGCAAGAAACAGAAGCTGTTCCTGATGTCGTGGTGCCCCGACACCGCCAAGGTTAAGAAGAAGATGTTGTACTCTAGGTAAATATACAAATAATACATAAATAAATACACCTGGCGCTCTTGTGCAAGTCGTCCCGCCATCTGGCCGGAGAACGTCCCACGCTACGTTTGCCGAGACGATGGGACTTCTTGCACAAGACGGCCGGCGGCGACTGCTTGCATCAAGCAGCAGACCGGGCTCTGTGGCGTACCGCGGGATAGGCCTGTGTCCAACAGGGGACTGCAATGGACTGATGATGATAAAATACACCCAACATTTACATATATAGTCTTGACTCCACACTAACATCGAGTCTTGAATCGTGTGTATCAGAAACAGAGACTTTTCGGTCTGACAAACACCCAGACCCGAAACAAATTCTTGAGGTTTACACAAACATTTGTATCGGTGCGGGATCTAACCCGCGGACTCTGGTTTATCCACTGAAGCTGTCAATACACCAATACACACTTTTGACGGTAGTAAATCTGTTAAGCTTCCCTTCTGTGGCTGGGAGGAGTATTCCATAGTCAGCCCAGTATTCCAGCCTAGCCCAGTAATCTTGCGAATAAGCCTGTGGACTGGACCTTTACAAAGACGTGTCAGCATACCAACTAAATTCCTTATGTTATCAGTACTGTTTAGGAATTTTCAATAAAATTAA
This sequence comes from Theretra japonica, assembly GCA_033459515.1. NCBI lineage: Eukaryota > Metazoa > Arthropoda > Insecta > Lepidoptera > Sphingidae > Theretra > Theretra japonica. The sequence continues at coordinate 6,279,438 of CM065950.1, forward strand.
CATTTTAGAGAAAATAATATCTTAAATGTTCTAGAGAATTTATTTTTATGAACTATCACCACCAAAAAGTTCAAGTATTTTTAGTTAAATCAATCTATTCTTATCGCTTACGGACACATGTATTGATAAGGCAGAAAAAGAAAAATTGCTTATTTAGTATATCATAATTATTGAACCTAATTGATAAAAGTATAATCGTGGTCGATAACGAAACGCTGCAGCTAATGATATCATTTTAGATCTTTAAACAGTTTTACATAATCGTCATTGATTAAATACACACAACCACATAGATGATCTCTTATTGTATCGCAAAGTAAGATTCTAAAAATAATAATATTAGGGGCCTGTATGTTCCACACCAAATACTGAATTAAATATTATCTAATTTATTGCATAAAAAATGGTTTTAAGAACGTTTTTCTTAGTACATTAATCAACCTACAAGTTTTCATTTTACAATGTTTATGAATAATGTTTTTGTAATAATTTAAATTTTAGTTACATTTCATAAGAAGACCAAAATACTGACTATTTCTCGTACTTGGAAATAAAAATATACGTCATAATTCCAGCTACTGTACTATTTTCTATCTTTACAAGTACACCACAAACAGTATACAGTGGAAAATAATCGCAATTACAAGTCAAGTGCTTATGATTAAGGAATATTTGTCGTAATACACTTATCGTAAAGAATAAAGATATGATTAGGTTCTTATCACAAAGGCTTGAGCGTTGCTTGTTTTGAAGAATTCCAAGCCATTGTTGTTTTCTGTGTAATTTGATAGATATTAAGCATTTTTCTAGTGATAGTCACAATGTATAACATGCCACGCCCAAACATATTGTGTTGTTAAGATTCTCTTCTTAAAGTTCGTGATATTTTAAAATTTCGTCTATTATAATGTATATCAATGACAAACGATATTTGATAAGTATTTATCATACATTCGTGTAGTCTTATTAATAAGATTATGATACGATTTTGTGAGTAAAGTAACAATGCTGGTGATGCAATATTTATTTTGGGTATAGTTTCAAACAGTAACGGATTTAGCATTAATGACGCCCCGGCGAGACTTCTACGGCGCCCTATAAGTATTATCCAAATCCAAGCGAAAAATAGTAAATCATTTACACTATAGATTGCAGTCTCCTGGCATTCGGCGCCCCAGAGCCGTCGCCCGACCGCGCCCTACCCTAACGCCGACACTCGTTTCAAACTAACTTGAATGATCTTCGTCGGGCAAGAAATAATCTCGCTAGTCGATACACTATCAGATCTAGACTAGACACTTACAGTAACACTACGGTATCACATTACGATACGTAAATAAGCGTCATAACGCCAAGATATAGTATTTCCTATGTATTACATAGTTGTTAGCGCTGCAGGGCACGGGCTTCTACAATCGAGAGCACGATTGTGAGGCCAGGGGGGTTACTCTATGATCTGAAACGGTATTCGAAACTTCGGACGTCGCACGTAAAACTGTACAAATGTACCTATACACTAGGTGTATACGCCACAAAATGTTCGAATCTTCTTGCTAAGTCCTAACTATAGACTTAGTTCGGAGTGAATGATAATATCATAGAGAATTGTGTTGATTTTTAGAAGTGGAAAACTTATAACATCAGACGTCGAACGTCAACAGAGTAACCCCAAAGAGTAACTCCAAACAATGTTCTCCTTTACCATTATAATGGTTAGTCAATGCCGGCATAAGAAGGCGTATAGTAATAAACATGGTTGTCCGCAGCTCGTTCGACGCGTTGAAGAAGTCGCTGGTGGGCGTGCAGAAGTACATCCAGGCCACCGACCTGTCCGAGGCGTCGCAGGAGGCCGTGGAGGAGAAGCTCCGCGCCACGGACCGCCAGTAATCTGCATTCAACCCGCCGCCACTCACTGTTGAACGGCGCCCCGGGTTACTTATATATCGTTTCAATTCTTGAGCTTTGCAGACAACTCGGAGACACCCGGCCCTGGTCACCATCGGCGGGCCGGTCACACCTCCATGTAGCGGTTAAGATCTTTATAATTTAAATTATACTAATTATATATATTTTTTTCCTATAACTGAGAGTAAATTAAGCTCAAACTAAATTTAAACTGTCACGCGTGTGCGTGGTTAGATTTCTTTTTTATCTTACAGGTTAGCGAACGCCAGTCGGCTTTTATACTGTTTAGATTTGTAATATAATGGATGTACGATTTTATACGATCGCCTAGTTTTCGTTCGATCTTGCTAACGTAAGCTTGTGCCGCGGCTCTGAAACTGGCGCGCGTTGGATAAGTATTTTGTAACCGATTTATCCAGAATTACACTCGATATAAGTGAATGATTGTTTTATTTATTTACATCACACACACAACCTTACAAATACCTACTAACATAATCAAACATATTAACATGCATACACTTGGCGCTCTATAGTCTCTGCCTACATCAATGGGACAAAGGCATAAGTTGATGTATGTAGGTAACATGCATGCATCTGGTTCCAATTGTTGAAAATGGAACAAATAAGATGTGTACACTTAATTATTAGGATCACTACATATAATAGAAATAATACCTACATTGAAAACAATGCACTGATCAAGAGAATTACACTGAATCTTACGAGAAAGTGACTGAGGTTACGGCGAGAACGTTTGATGAACGTTTCAACGGTCCTAGAAAGCAATTTGGAAAGTAGGGGAGGATTTACAGATAGACAAACTACTATTAATAAAATAGTATAAGGACGTGAATTACTTTTGGCTAAGTACGGCCGGAAAATTAAAACGAAAAAAGAAAGAACTAAGAAATCATAATAATTTATCAATCAATACCTACTAAAACTCTGACCATTGTGTAGAGGAAGGGGCTTTGGTTCTACGTGAGATCTGAATGACTTTATACATGAAAGAGTTATGATGTGAGTTTTGTCGACTGGTCTAGTGGCAGCTCCTATGAGCTGTGGACCGTTAAGTCCTAGGTTCGTTCGATTTGCAGTACATGAGATCCACTACGTAGGTATTTATTAGTCTGAAATATGAATATTTTTATAAGAGTTGTCTGGGTATGGTGCCCTTGTAATGTGTGCCCAGCAAGACGATTGTCTATTATCATAACCCTGTTTTCTCTCTTCCGTGGTCATAACGACCTACAATCCCTAGCACCATTGAAACTATGACGTGCACGCAATCTGTAGTACACATAAACTGGAAACGACAAGCCATTATTATATTCGGTAAACGCTCTGCCTCCTAAAATTGCCGTTACGAGAAAATTAAGGGTGGGTAAAAATTATACAAATTATCTCGTTAGCAATATGTTGTACAGATACACAACACTTTATTGAATACCACAAAGTACAGAAAAATAAAACATAGAAACCTTAGAAATAAGTGTACAATTGGCGGTCTAATTGCTATTAGCAATTTCTTCTAGACAATCAAAATTTTTACAATTTTTAAAATGAAGAATTAGAGGACAATAAAAAACACAGTTGAATGAAAACATTTATTAAAACATGGCAACCGCATTGCTATCACTATGAACTATCACAAACCAAATCTTTTTGGAAATCGTAAATTTTCAATATATCCTTTATAATATACATCTTAATACTTTAAGGATAAAATGAGATTAACAATCTCCATTCACTCGGTTTACATACATTCCAAATAAAATAATTATAGACACAAAAGTCATGGCGCGGAAATCGAATCTGCAGCGAAGTTCCATTTTCTGTACACGATTAACATTAAGCATACTCGACATGATACGATTTGGTTGGCAATTTATTTCAATTACCAATAAAATTGTCTTGTTTGGGTAGCAGTCAATGTTTACGTATTAGGCAGTAGGGAATCGGCAGTAATTTGGCCACAAAATGTATCAATCGAATTTTACATTGCGTGGGATAATTAAAAAACAACAACATTCAATGATAACAACATTTTCACTTCCCATTCACACAAAAGATTAAAGACACTACATAATCAATATTATTCTTAAAGAAGACAGGAATTGATATCACCACTATATAGTTTAGAAGTAAGATTTTTAGAACATTCATTTTATTTCTACATTTTAAAATATATCTTGTACATATCACTTAACATTATTAGGCATCATTTTATTAAAAGCATATGATCATTAACCGCTTATAATTTATAAATAATCTAATTCTGCATATGATGGGAATAAAAAAACATGACATTGTTATTATTATAATCGATCCCAAGGTGTAATCTACGTTTTTGCGCCAATTTTCAACGCTTAAACTCGCTACCATAAAAGGCAATGTTTACTATGGTAGAATGACTCACTTTGACTCGGTTTAAAAAGTAATGATATGTAATAGACAAAAAACAATGACGCATAGGTACAACCAAATGGCTTGAGTCGAATATTCACAGTTAGCAAATAAAAATCATTGATTTCTCTGTTAAATATTTTTTTTGTCATTCCTCACGAAGCGAACACACCAATCTGATATTTCTACAGTCCTGTGTAATGCCATTGCACTGGTCCCACATCATTTGGGGTAAATTTTTATCACTTTCATGTATCAATGATTTTATTAATATTAATTCATTATCCATCGCGTACATGAACTCATCATAAAATATGTATATATATAGACTGAATGATAAGGTAACAAAATTTCCCTTTGAAAATGAGTCAAAGATACTAAGCGGGCACAAATTTCGTCTTTCCGAAAGGCTTAATTTGTTTAACTCATTTTCTCCTACAATCAACATGGGTCATTAGAAACTAGAAAGAGACAATTGGCCGCTTAATAGCCTTGTTCGCTCACACTTAAAATGTAACTAGCAACTTTTAGAAATTTACCTGTAGAAAATAGTATGATAATAATTTAAGAACAATAATCACAGAAAAGCTTTGATAACGATTTTTTTTATAACTATGTGTCACATCTGAGTCATAAATTAGTCTTGGTGACTCTTAAAAGGCTTAATGAAATTAGAAATTTATTTACATTTAAAGCCTTGACTAAAAGGTACTGGAATCATCAATCTACATTTAAATTGTAATGAGACAACATTTACTATCATCGCACTTAAACTTTAAAGATTTTATTTTTCTGAATAGGCAACAGTTTTCACTACTCGCTTATATATCATACTTACAACTATAGAGTATTTTTATATTAAAATTAATCAAATCCATATGTTCTTAACTTTTAAATATACATTTCCAGAAAGATTTTAAACTATGATAGATTCGGTCGCTAATTAACATAAGCTGAATCCAAATAATTTGTATTTATTTAAATGACACTAGATATATCAACAAATATATTAAATAGACCCCAACATTAAATAGACTCTTTAAATAAATTTGCAAAATAACTAAAACCACTTATTAAATACGGTAATTAAATTATTATCTTTGCCACGTAAAAAACTAGCGTTTTATCGTAAACTCAAAAACTGGCAGTATCTTTTTATTGTAACGAATTTGTACATTCAAGGAAATGTTTTAAATTGCCGACCACAAAATTTAATTATTTTAAAATAAAATATATTTTATTTGAACAAGATATTCTCATAAGGGTTGATCAAATTTTAACTCCCAATAGAATATCATACTAAGTTGTTTAGAAAATATACACTGAGAAGATATAACGATCCTCAAGACTTGAACTAGAAAATTTGATAAATTGAAGTTTGCTCTCAACTATAAATATTTTAGTAATTTAATCTCAATTTTATTATTTGGCCGCCTTAACACTCCATTGATAATAATTATAAAAAACCTCCAAAGGCCACCAATGGCAAATTGTTTGGTGACCAAAACTTATCACCTCCCAATTCATATAAAATAAAACTATACAATTATATATATTTTGTATTTAAATCAGTACACAGTTGTTTAAATAAATAGCGGTTATCAATATATCTGTTTTCAGTACTTTTATTGGCTTTTACTTAGTTCTTTTTTGCGCGGATGCCTTGAAATTCATTAACTTTCATCGTTTATTGTTTGGAACAACTAACGCAATTGTTATGCATATACTGTATGCTTTAATATCAATATAACATGTAACAAATAAATTAAATCCTCAACACCATCAATTCCGATTACACATCAACATCAGACGATATTTTCTTCCCAATATGAACCAACAATCCCCGGACCAATCGTGTAACCACTCACTTTGATCCAACCAAATAAGTTGGACGTTCCGACAAACCAACTTTATAACTATAGATCCGGATTAAATGCTGATCGTGCTGATGGTGTCGGCCGGCGCAGGAGTTACACTTGGCTGCTGTATCGACGGGTCCAAGAGCGGTATGCTGTCCGTTGTTCTGGAAAAGGAGTTTAGGGATTAATTTCCATACTTTTTAGGTACGAAAAATCTAAATAACTGTATGTTCAAATAGAAAACTAAATGAAATAAATACACCCAACAATCAAATACATAGTCCTGAGCCCACACCAAAATCGAGCCTTGTGTCGTGTATTAATCGACAGATTTTTCAGTCTCACAATCACCCGGACACGAAACAAATGACCGATGACACAAATATTTGTCTCAGTGCGAGGATTGAAGCCGCGATCTTTCTATGTATGTGACTGTTAGGTTTTTCTTATTGCAATGAATAGCGAGATGAGCATGCCATTCGCCTGATAGTAAGCGATACGACCGCTCATGAACAGTAGCAAAACCAAACACCATGAATTACAAAGCAATCCTTGGCATTCCACTGCGCTCGCCATCCTGAGACATGAGGTGTTAAGTGTCATTATGTCCAGCAGTTACGCTGGCTACATTGTCCTTCAAACCGGAACACAACAATGCGTTCACATTGCTGTTTGGTAAATGAAATAAACATTGCGGTGGTACCTACCCAGGGGGCTTCTCACATATAAGAGACTTACCACCAGTGCATTTTTTTCTTACCTGGTTCTAGTAAGCGTAGGTTCGGTGACCACAGCCTCACAACATGGCGGCGCGGGGTTCTTCTGACGCACGATGGGCAGGGTGGTGCAAATAGTCGCCGTCAAGTACATGTACTGGAAATGTTATATTGTTACAATTTCTTGTAAAAAATAGCGTTTCTTAGAGGAAACTGTCAAAACTCTCCCGTGTCAATGGCGCTTAACTTTACAAGAAACTTTATGATTATCTGGTCAGTTACAATGAAATATTATGTACATAATTGTGCACTGCTGGTATCAATATATTTTTGAGCGTATGTCTGCCGCTCGTCGCCGTGTTTTGGAAAAGGTCCCTAGCTGATTATAAAGACAGATGGCTTATATGGGATCGCAGGTTCCAGTCTTGGGTATAAACCTTTGGCTTTTCAAAATTACGGAAAACATTCGTTTTCCTTCGGTAATCAGCAATAACGTGTGTATCAATCAAATATCACTCAAATTATAAGGATATCTGTCTTGTACATTCCCCAAAAACTCCCAATGAACCTTTAAAATATACCTACCATAGACACAACAAGAATCAAATAGATAGTAGGCGTGGACCAGTGCGCGGCGTTCTCTATGGCCACGACGCCCATCACCCAGTTGATGGAGAAGAAGGGCTCCAGCACGAGGCACAGGTTGAGGTAGGTCTTCAGCTCGTTGCCCTCGGTGTTCCAGCTCCACTTCCACGAGAGATTGTCCATGTACAGCATGTTCAGGATGCCCTTGTCTTGGATCGTTTTTACTGGCATGTTCTGGGCCAAAAAATATTACTAATTTAATAAAATTACTGAAGTAACACAATCAAGATATTGTGCATTTGAATAATATTTTGAGAATTAACCATATTGTTTCGTATAATACTTTACTACACTAACTTAAACTTAAATTACAATTCGTCGACAGTCTCCGTGACTCACAGTTAGTTAGACGCCGCGCCGGCTATAAAACGAGAGGCCGCGGGGTCAACCCCCGCACCGAGACAAATGTTTGTATGATCATCTAGTATTTGTTTGATTCCTGAGTAGTCACCGCACATGACTCGATCTCAGTGTCAGGTATGTATTGACTACTGGGTGTATTAATTTATTTATTCAACTTAATATAATATGTAAGTAGACATAATAACTAGCCCGTATGATTAAAAATCCGCGCGGGAATCGACCCCACATGTCCGACAAACAAGGCCAACTTTAGTCGACTTTCTTCATACTTGGCCTCAAATTGAAATTCTAGAACTCAGATTCAGGGTCGCAAATCAATTTAAAATTCGAATATACCAATGAAATCTACAATAGTATACAGTAATTTTGTATCTGGCAACACTCACCGCATTTCCGTTTTCAACGTTCGCGTCATTGGTTAACCCTCCACTGCCATACGGGCATTCGTCTTCATACTCTCTATCTAGAGTTTCCGAACTATCCGTATTCTTTCTGCTACTGCCAGGTGTATAAATATTGTCCAGTGTATCTATACTCGCATTTTTGTCATCAATAGGCTCGTTTTTCGGCCAATTCGCTATATGGTGATCAACAAGTTCTTGTATCTTTGCTGTTAACATTTCTGCTTGTTTTCTATTGACGCTTTGTAATCCGAGTATTATTATGCCCGTGTTGATTAGTATTAGGATCATTGCGGGTACCATGAAACCCATTACCATTCCTTTTTCGATGGACATCCAACAGTAATGTTTTATTTCGTAGTGCTCCATTGATAGTGCGTAATTGAACTGTAAAGAAAAGGGACTAGTAATTAATATTTTAATTACTTTAACATAGTAACGACTAAGTAGTAGGTTTGTGTCACTGTTATATTGTAATATAATCCCCTGGGAACCCTAAATACGGGCTCGCCTAACGAAGGGGCCGAATATTTCGGTTTAGTTTCACAATTCTATGATTATACCAACGTTCTTTATTATATTTGTTCTTTATCGAACGTATGTTTTAAGTACAATTAATCTTATTTATAGTGACTTTTTCATGTTACTTAACGAACCATAACAACAACAGCAGGCACTCCATACGCCAACAAATAGTTATACTTCAAAGGCAGCAGGGTGTCACAGGCGCAGTACTCTGCCACAGCGGCGGCGAGGGCTACAATCCACATCGCACACGATATGTGCGTGTAGTGCAGGAGTAGGGCGATCCTCTCGCATTGAGAAGGGGATGATACACCCTGTAGACAGTAGAAAGAAAGTGTCTCACATAGTTCTGATTTCTGAAGTCTTGCGCCCTTCAGTATCAGAAAATAAGCGATATTTTCGATGTCATAACACCAAGACTCTAAACAAATATTTGTAGATAATATAATTATATATTTTGGCGCGGGAATTGAAACCGCGACCATTCGTTTCACAGTCGGCTTTCAGTTAATTAGCCAACTGTGCCACAAACGACCAATAGAAAAAAAAATTGTTGTGTACGAGTAAAAGATCGTATATTTAAATGATTGAAATATATTTGTATTACATGTATGAAAACATATCACTGCGATTTTACATAATTAGTTGAATTTTTCAAGTATCCCAAGGCAGCCTATTGAGTTCGCACATTATATTATATGCTGTTTATAAAATCATATCTACTTCTAACTTACCATTACAGCTTGTATGTATATCAGCGTGCACGCTATAAGACAGCAGCAGAGGTTTATATTTATTGGATACAGCTTGCTGCTTCTTCTGAACTCAGCTGCATAGTTACTGAATATTAACCATACTACTGCTCCTAGCAGTAGCACTATGGCTATACCGCTGGTCACAAAGATCTGTTTACAAAAGATAGTACACTATTAATAACATTATGGCACGTGTTAATAGTTAATGGATGACCTCAATTTATCCTTTTTCATCCTGTTAAAGTTGGGCTAATTTAAGAACGTCTTAAAGTATATTTAAAGTCCCAGTAAACGCCAGTCCATAGTCGAATATATTATTAAAAAAATCATTTTCTTTAAATTCGATGTTACTAAAAAGCCTCTAACTTTCAATTCACAGTTTTATAATTGGTATGGCATACCACGAAATAGCAAGCCTCGTTAGCCTTATCAAATAACCGAATATAATATTTGTCATAGATGTTAGTATAATCTTTATATCAATCGTCACGAAAACCTGTTGCTATACTTTTTCTAGTAGTTATATATTCGTATCCCCATAGATAGTGCCATCGTATACGAGTAGAGGTGTAAAGCTCACAATTAAGCGATCCGCGCAAATATATCGCGTCTCACAATAGCGTCTCAGGATTACCCTGTGATTCTCCGGTTTCAAATACACTGATATACTTGTGTAGACGATGAGAAATAGTCATAATGTTCGTCGGTCGATACTTTACTGAGACTACATAACAAAACGAAAATTAGAAAGAAACATACCAATATCAGCCATTCATTCCTATCCCCGTGACAGCTATTGAAACCGTAAAGATACGTCACACTGTCGATAATATTATGCTCTTTCAGATCAGCATCCGCCAAGGAGTCATCTGGGAGTTCCACGTCGCTATCTCCTATTTTTATGTCCGATGTCTTGCTGATTACTATTGAGATTTCAAGATTACTTGTAGTAAAAACTAATTTTATCAATGTTAATACTTTACTGTAAATATAATTGTGCAATGTATTCTAAAAAATTAAAGAGTTGTATTTCCCAACCACAGTTCTTTTTCGATCAATTTGCTATTCCATATCCGTGCAGGAATCGAACCCGCAGTTGCACGCTTTTTAACACAGAACCAATTTCATAGTTTTGTTTCAAGTCATAACTTTTACTCATTAGAGCTTTTCTAGGTGATAAACTATTCACATCTAAACAATTACCAAACAATTAACAAACCTTGATTACTCCGCGACAAAAACTCTGGGTTTGGGTACAGCTGAGGGTTATCATCATATATGGAAGACGTAAAGTTCGACACAACACCCCCATACTCCGTGTCATACGACGTTATATCATAGTCTGATTTATCCTCGGTTCTCGGGTACGTAGTCTTGTGATACTTTATCGAGACAGGCTGAAAGGACCTATACGAAGGTATCTTCTGCGCTTTGAACAGTCCATCGTCGAAATTTAGCCGGCGAATGTGATGTGCTGTTTTGTTTTGTTGAAAGGCTAAAAAACAAAAAAAAGTTCACGTGGGGTACAGAAAACCCATTTCGTATAATAGGGTTCATTTAATGGATTCATGTATAGATGCGAATTTAAGTGGTAAATATAAATAACAAATCTTTCCTGTATTTTCGACAAAAAGTTGGTTGTCATGTATATAAATTATACTATTAAAAATAAACCAGTTTAGGTGTATTAAAAAAAATGACTTACCGAAACTATTAGGAGCATAACACTGTTGAATCAAAAACATAAAAATAATAAGTTTGATGGTGTTAGCGTGCATTTTTGGAAGGTGATCTAAAAATTGTATTCACAGAAGCCTCAACACATTTTTCTATTATGATTAGATGTATTATTTATTTGCATTTGTAATAGAACAGTTACATTGAATCCGTCCTCTAGTTTTACAGTACCGCGAAAAATCAATAATTTTATCACGTTTCATTTTACGTGAAACCTTAATAACTTAATGCAATCTAGATTCCAGACTTAATGAATGCATATATTTTAAAATTATTAATTTATTTATATCAATTACACTTACAAGATGAACAAACATTAATTTATGTTATGCGCTTATGATTTATGTTTAAGTTTTTATCACCTTTAAAATGTGGAAGAATTTTGTTATTTTTACCTTGCAATACTATACATTTCGTTTCACCAAATACGTATTATAAATGTAAATTTATTACTTATAGAGTATTGTCATATTTTGAAAAAGCATATGTACAGTGTAAAATTCTTATACATTTTAATTACAAAAGTTAATTTTTAACATAGTCCTCGATGAAATACTGATGAAAAGAAAAAATATTTATTTAGATAACAATTCAGAAATCTGTAACGGATCGAAATACACGGATCGATCATGTGACCAATCATTAAAGGTGAACTTGACACCTGCTGTCATTGTCACTTGTCACCCCCAACAAAAATTCAAAAACGCAATAAAAATAATGCATTATAAGTTAAAATAGGCCCAAAAATGAGTGCAATACTTAAATTTATCCGTGAAAACCACATATTGGCCCTAATTGAACAAGCTATCGCGAAAAAGAAGTCCCGTTTGAGTTTAAACGCGTTCGAAATCGTCGAAATACCAAGTTTGCTCTACAGCTGTATGGATGTAGAGCACCTTTACCTGCACAGGAATAAGATAACGCTAGTTCCTATGGAAATTACACAGCTAACCAACCTGACCACTCTGACTCTAGACTATAATAATATAAACTCGCTGCCTCCTGAAATAGGAAACTTGAAAAACCTAGTGAATTTGAACATAAGCTACAATCCCTTGGAAGTATTGATACCGGAGATTGGTGATTTGGAGAATTTGGAGGCGTTCTGGTGCAACAGGATAGGGTTGAAAGAGATCCCGAAGGAAATCGGCAAGTTGGAAAAGCTGGATACTTTTGGCGCGCGGGGTAATGAACTCAAAACCATCCCGGAAGAAATGACGCGTCTCGCTAAATTACGGTATGTACTTTCATTTACCATAATATATCACATATTGGTTGATCAGGAAGTGTATCAAAACTTTTAAGAATAACAAGTTTGTAGGCCACTTAATGCCAACTGGATTTGATTGTAACTTAAATTCATTGAATCATGAATATTTATGATGTGACTTATTCAAATTAATATGTAATGTAGTTTCCATAACATGTTGGCTGTTTCAAACCCATACAAAATTACATTATTTTGTATGAATTAAATGATATTTAGTAATTAATATTTAGTGAGGTATATTTAATGTTTATTTCTATGTTTAACATATATATTTCATTGTATAATTTTTTGATGTATAGTTTGCAAAATTTTTTATGTGTTCATCCTCATATTACACCTTTTATATCAAGATCAAAATTTAAAACAAGTTTAGAATTTGTTTTTGAACTAAGTGGCCATGGATAAAAATGTGCATTTAAAACTTACAGCAGCAAAATGTTTTTTACATATTGTTCTTTGTGTACAGGGTCACAAATTTTGAAATGTAGGTGGACAACAATGTATTTAACTAGGTGGTCATGGCAGGAAACCTAGTAGCTGCAAAAGATCAAATCTTAATATCAACAAATAGTTACACTTCATATCAAAAATCACTTTTTTTTTTGTTATGTACAAAAATATATTAATACATAAATAATTACATGAACAGCATCAAAGAAACCACTGAGGTTTATACTAGAGCTGACACCAATTTACAACAGCACATAAATACTTATTAATTAATATTTAAAACAATCTTAAAATGAACAAATTACAGTAATATTAAAAAGTTTCATTATTGTCTGTTTAGATAGAAGTATTTCAAATTAAACAAAATATTAGATAGTGTAATATTTTTAACTTGGACCTTAATATAAACAAATGGTTACTTTAAAGTTATATAGACTGCCTCACTGAGGTTTCGGGTTCAAGTCCCAGAGCCAGGCAATGTGATATTGGATTTATCTATTTATTATCAGTCCGGAGTCAGGAATTTGTGCCCGATATGGCGATAGGCCCGTTCCCTATCACATTGCGGGACGGAAAAAACAATGCCAAACGCGGGTAACCTGGATACTACCAGGAGAACCTCTGCCTACCCCTTCTGGGAAAAAGGTGTGAGTTCATGTATATATAAGTTATAAGCTGAACAAATACCTATTTTTACTCAAATCTATCAACACAGCAAACCAAAACCTTGTTTAATATTATTTGAGTTACAAATCAACAAGTTTTTTTATTCACCTTGAGATTTTTTGCTGTCTCGACCCGATCAATGTCATACAGAAATATTCAGTAATGTCCATTGTGTGTATAGTTTTCACAAGTTTTTTCAATTCAATGTCAAATAGTTAATGTAAAATTATTTAAACTTGGCATTCAGAGCTATTTTAATGGTTTTAGGTTGATGTTAAGCCTCTAGTTTCGTTATACTTGTACCATCTTTATTTCATGTTATTGTGTAAAAAAAATGAAACTAGCAAATTCTCTAGATTAAAAAGATTAACTACAATCAAACTGCATGTGGATACATCATTTGCTCACATTCAAACAAACTGTTACTTACTTTTACTGGTGGTAAGTCTCTCATATGAGAGGCCACCTGAGTAGTTACGACCGCAATGTCCATTTCTCCAAACAAACAGCTTTGTAAATGCACTGTTGTGTTCCAGTTATAAGGATATAGTAGCTAGAGTAACTACAGGACATAATGAGACTTAACAGAATGAGCTTAGGTTGGCGAGGCGTAGTGGAGTGCCAAGCATTGGTTTGTAATTCACGGTGTTTAGTTTTGCTACTGTCCATGATGGGTTGTGTCGCTTACCATTAGGTGAATGGCATGTTTTTCTCGCCATTAATCACAATAAAAAAAAAGAAAACTCAAGCCACATTTATAATTGTGATATTCTACCACTTCTTACATAAATACTATTGTAATCTGTGTCGACTGGAAGATGTTGTGGATTATTTATTTCCTCAATAAAAATAATTGTTTCTTTATTAATTTCAATAAACAGCATTTTTTATAACTTTTTATAAATCAAGTAGAACAACGACAAGAAACTAGGAAATGTTCACTAATTTTAGCTGCGCAAAATTTTGAATTTCCTAATAATTGTAGATGGTTGACTCTGGAGAACAACAACATAGAGACCTTACCACCAACAATGGACAAGATGGAGGCTCTAGTCCACTGCAATTTGAGAAACAACAAGCTTGAAGAGTTCCCCGCCTCGGTGTTGAAGTGCACCGAGCTGATGTTCTTGCAGCTCAACAATAACCTGGTAATTACAAAATATTATCTACCTCAGTCCATAAACAGGATAGTGGGTACTACGAGTACAACACAGTTGCTATGAATCATATAAAATTAATGCCAAATTATATGTCACGTTAATATTATAAAAATTAAGTCAAAATAAATACACCCAACAGTCACATACATAGTCCTGACCCCACACTAAGATCTAGTCTTGTGTCGTGGGTATCAGAAACTACGAGAGACTTTCAGATCTCACGAACACCCAGACCCGAAACAAATACTTGTGGTTCACGCAAACATTTGTCTCGGTGCAGAGAACGAACCCGCGGCCTCTCGTTTCACAGTCGGTATCTAGCCACAGAGGCTGTCGAAAAAATACTTACCAAGTATTAATTTTTGTGCGGCTTATAGTATAAATAATCAGTGGCTATACCATTGGATATAACTTCGTATTTTTTTGCAGTGTGAATTGATGACGCGATTTTTTAATATTTTTGAATTAACGTTATGTCTCCACCGAGCTATATAATATATTAAGATTATTCATGGGCCCTATGATTGATACTCAGACGCAGATTATACCTAAGGCAAATTAGACACGTGCCTAGGCGCGCGAGGGTCGAAGCGGCACGCACCATTTCGGATATCTTCGTTTCTATGCAAAACCATCAAATGCTATAATTATGTTAATTATGAGAAACATCATCTGCGTCTGAGCATTGCGTTGTAACATGGTGTACTTCATGCTGGACCAAAAGTGTAATTGTACTGTTATAAGTTCCCAATTATCCTCACTAAACTGCAAAGTTTTTAGTGATGTTCTTCATTCATTCACAACATAGTACAATCACCAACTATGCAATAAGACAATTCCTGGTTCTTTCGAAGTTAGTATTTTTTTAAGTGCGTGGTGGCCTGTTGGTAAACGGACTAGACGCGGCTGCCTACATGTTCACGGTGGTCGCGGGTTCAAATCCCAGGGCACACCTCTGACTTTTCGGAGTCATGTGTGTATTGATAGTCACCACGCACTATAACGGTGAAGGAAAATATCGTGAGGAAACCTGCATACCATAGCGATTTGAATAAATTTCTATGGTATGTAAAAGTCCGCCTACCCGCATTAGGCCAGCGTGGTGGACTATATGGCCTAACCACTCTCAATCGTACTCTCGATTGTAGAGGAGGCCCGTGCCCTGCAGTGGGTCGTATATGGGCTGATACAATACATTTTTTTTTTAAAGTATGGCTGATAGACGGGCGCTTTGAGGTGCTTGCCTAGGGCGCTCTGAACATTTAATCCGCTTCTGTATCAACCCGATAATCTATAACATTTCGGAAAGATAAAAGTACGGCAAACTGGATAGCAGTATTGTCTACTCTGCCCATGCATAGGGATTGTAAACATATATCCTATATTCAAATATGAACTTAATACTTTGTCTTGTGTTTAAATAACTGCCTCGGTGGCGTCGTTGTACTACGGTATGATTGCAAAGCTGAGGTCTCGGGTTCGAATCTCGGGTCGGGCAAAGTGATATTGAATTTTTCTATTCATTATCAGCCCGGAGTCAGGAATTTGTGCCCGATATGGCGATAGGCTCGCCCCCTATCACATCGTGGGTCGGAACATACAAGGCGAAATGTAGGTGTCCTGGTAGCACCTCTGCCTACCCCTTCTGGGAAAAAGGCGTGAGTTTATGTATGTGTTTAAATAACTCGCTTA
This sequence comes from Theretra japonica, assembly GCA_033459515.1. Lineage (NCBI taxonomy): Eukaryota > Metazoa > Arthropoda > Insecta > Lepidoptera > Sphingidae > Theretra > Theretra japonica. The sequence continues at coordinate 6,295,991 of CM065950.1, forward strand.
TGTTTCAGATAACATGTCTCCCCGATGACTTCGACACTGGACATCTGGCATCACTGGAAATGATCGATCTTCGACTTAACCCGATATGCGATGCTCCACATTCAGTGAGTCAATGATTACATTATACATTTACCTTTTAATTTAATTGCCTAAAAATAATAATCTTGGCGTCAGTTTCATTTAATTTGTATATAAAAGTTGAACTAAGTTTGCACTTGTTTTTATATATTTTTTCTATACCATACGAAGCTATATTGCGTGGTGGTCTGTTGGTAAAGGGCCAGACGCGGCTGCCTACATGTTCACGGTGGTCGCGGGTTCAAATCCCAGGGCACAGTTTTGACTTTTCGGAGCCATGTGTGTATTGATAGTCAATCACCACGCACTATAACGGTGAAAGAAAACATCGTGAGGAAACCTGCATACTATAGCAATTTGGATAAATTTCTATGGTAGGTAAAAGCCCGCCAACCCGCACTGGGCCAGCGTGGTGGACTATATGGCCTAACCACTCTCAATTGTACTTTCGATTGTAGAGGAGGCTCAAGCCCTGCAGTGGGTCCTGTATCGCGCTGATATAGTACTATGCTATATTATTTTTGCTCAGGTCTCAGAATGATTTATATTGTGACTTTATTACTCTCATTGATTTCAACCCTCTTCAAAAATATGTAACTCTCCGCAAATTGTGTCTTGAATTGAAAATCTTGGTCATACTAGTCCACCTTGGTGTTTTCAACCCATTCATGCTAATAAGCTAACAATTTTTCCTCATAACATTTCTTGTACAGTATAATTATTTTAATAAACATCTATAAATATTATAGCCAAGGTATAATAACAATGATTTTTCCTTGTACATCGTTAATCTTAAAATTGCACATTATTGTAATGACATATACTCGTATTTACACTTATACCAATCGCATGTTACTGATAACACAATAATCGTGTCAGTATTAATTTAGTTGTAGTTAAGATAGCTATTATATATACTATACTATCTATAGTACGCGACAGATCAAGATGGCAATCAGGGTTTAACATGACGCGCGAGGGGACGCCCCGCAAATATCGGCTGCGCCGTCCTGTAATCCTCAGCCTCATTTTATAAATAAATAAATACATCCAACAGTCACATACATAGTCCTGACCCCACACTAAGATCGAGACTTTTCGGCCTCACAAACACCCAGACCCAACACAAATATTTGTGGGCCACACAAACATTTCTGTTGGTGCGGGGATCGAACCCGCGGTCTCTCGTTTCACAGCCGGCGTCTAACCACCTACGCCACGGAGGCTGTCATGGAGATCTGTCGGCTGTCATTTACACGGAGAGTTTCTCGCGGCGAGAATCGAATGACATAACCGCCAAAGATTATTGTGTTCTGACAATGATAACACGATGCAACTTTTTTATATCTTTACGATAATCGTATCTTTGAGGCGAGAAACTCTTTCCGTATAAATAGGGCTTTAGTGCTGCACGAGTAAACATCAACCGCGGTTATCGATCTCGATCCCGCTCACATTGTTCTTTGTGTATTATATTGTTGTGTATAGAATTGACTGCGGTAGCTTTTAAAGCTAAAGAAAAAAAATAATGATTCATTGTTTCAGTTTTATTACGTAAATACAGTCTCCCCATAATAGTTTTTCTCATATGTCTTCCATGTGCACACATGATCAGTTACAAATTGTAGATAAAATATTTTGTCATATTACATAGAAAAAACTGTCTGAATTATTTTTACTCGTGTCATTGCGCTTCAATAAAATATCGATATTAGCTTGGAACGTGATACTACATCACTAGAATATTGCCCTGCCGACCTGGGGGTTTACTCTCCGATCCGAATCGAAGCTCGAAATTTCGTATGACAGACGTCAGTGACGAAACAAATGTACAGAGCCACCAACTTATCTGTTCAGGTGGGCATAATTGGAACTAAACCAGTGTTATCAGATATACGGTAATTACTGCAGATGCACATTATTTTTTTCACCAAAACACTGCCAACGGTAATGTTATATTACCGTGTCGTTTCTACCGTATTTTATAAGATACATAACTGTGTATATAATTCTCTAATTTACTCTAATCTAATTCAAGTTTTTTTTAAAGTGGCAATACTCAATTCCTCACTAGCGACGATTCCGAACTTCCGACTGAACAGATAACTTGGTGGCTCTATACCTTCACGAAACGTTCAAAGCGTAGAACGTCCGTCGTAACCATAGACTAAGTTCGGAGGGAATGGTAAGTGTCATAGAGAATAGTACATTGATTTTTTAAAGTGCGAAAATATAAAAACACTCCGACGCGAAAAACGTCACGAAATTTCGGATTACGGATCGTAGGATAACCCCCTGTTCTGTACAGTAGTAGGATATTTAATCGAATATGTTTATTATTATTTATGTTTATTCTAGGATCACCCCCTAGTCCGCTACACAGAAGAGCTCCCCTCCACAGAGGGCAACATGTCGGACCTGTCGTCAGTTCCGTCTAGCAGCAGCAGGCACGGCGCACAGGCGCTGGCCATCAACGCGACCGCGCTGCGCCTGCCCGCCGTGCCTGTTGCTAGACACCCCGATCCTATGGTTATAGGTCAGTTCTGGAATCTGGTCTTTCTTCATGTATGGATGGACATGACTGCCTCGGTGGCGTAGTGGTACTACGGTATGATTGCCAAGCTGAGGTCTCGGGTTCGAATCCCGGGTCGGGCAAAGTGATATTGGATTTTTCTATTCATTATCAGCCCGGAGTAAGGAATTTGTGCCCGATATGGCGATAGGCTCGCCCCCTATCACATCGGTAGCACCTCTGCCTACCCCTTCTGGGAATAAGGCGTGTGTTTATGTATGTATGTTATGTATGGATGGAGAATGTTATATGGTCTTTTATTGCTGTGGAAAAATTGTTGAAGCATTCGCCAAGTAATCCATTTTTTAAAAGTTGTAGAGCTGCAGTTTTCCTGGACTTTTATCAATTGAATGGCTGTGACGTGGTGATACCACTGTCTTACAAAAAAAATACTATTTTATGACTTATTTCGTTCAGTAGATGAGATTAACAGTCGCCTATCTTTTCCCCCTTTTCGTCTTTTTTCCCACCATTTTCCATTCCAATTTAAAAGACCAGCATCGCATCTACAGTCAAGTTCATATAGATTTTGATTGGTGTCTGTAATTTCTTAGAAGACAAGCAGTTTGCTCGTTTCCCCGTCCCACACAGTGAAATTACTTTATGCATAATTTGTAAAAGTAATATTTTATGTACAGAGATGGATTTAGACGCGTCTTCGGTGGAATCGTCCGAGGACTGGGAGAACAGCGTCAACAGTTCGGAACTGGACGTACAATACCAAAGCGACGAGGAGAGAATTGATAATGAGGTAAAAATCATATTTATATTTCACTACTTTATAGTACTGTGTCAACCCAAATACGTCCCAGTGCAGGGCACGAGCCTCCTCTACCATAGAGAGCACGATTGAGATTGGTAAGGCCATATGGTTCACCATGCTGGCCTAGTGCGTGTTGGCGGACTTTACATACCATAGAAATTCTTGCAAATCGCTATGGTATGCTGGTTTCCTCACGATGTTTTCCTCCACCGTTATAGTGCGTGGTGCCTATCTACTCTACGGCATCTAACAAAAACTATTATATCTTTTGCAACAGATCCTTTCTATTACATAATTCTTCAAAGTAATAAAAAGCTGAGTGATGTTGCGGGTGAATGACCTTCTCGTACTGTAAGGTGAATATGCGCCGTTTTTGATGTAAACCATTTGTATTGTGGACAATATTTGCCGGCCAGATAAGGGTACCTACTTTATTTTTTTTTCTCTTTAATGGTTCACCACAATTGTTACACTGATTATAATAATTATACACGATTACCTCTGAAATAAATATTAAGCTAAGTGTAAAATTTTTAACAGTAAACACTACATGAATATGAATAACTTACGTTAAGGTTAGTCAAAAATCTAGTAAGCCAGGTGTTAGTTATTTAAGTAAAAACAGTGATGTTTATAGTAAACCTAAATATTATACAGTTTTATGAATAAGATTTTTATAATTATTAAAGGACTCGCCAAAAATATCAAGCTGATGTTTGTAAGAACTGTACAGAGTGCAGAGTCTGGGAACTGGAGAATTTTATTACTTGATGTTTCGTACTAATACCCTCTTTGTAGACACCCTTGGTATAATCGATCAACTATATTTTTTACATGTGCACATGTGTTATGCGCTTTACTTTTATTAATTTGAGTCCGGCTAGCAATAAAAACACACTGCTATACATTTAAACTTTATTTGTGATAACATGCCGGAATGACAGTTCGGCGGACACTCGCGCCGTGTTACAATACTTTCTTTAGGCACCGGCAAATTGCTTTTTAAGGTGCGATCGAGATTAGCCCGATGGGCGGAAGTCAATTTAGTGCCTGTTATATACTTAAGTATCCCAAATCCCACCCACCCCTTCCCTTATCCTAACATGCTCCGTTTCCAGAACGGTGTAGTTACATATCTAAGCGCAGATCGCACAATTCTTCCAGGCGGCTGGCATGCTGTTGCCAGAACTGTCCCGATTCACCTCCACTTCCAGTTGAACGGTTGCCAGACAAAAGGACAGTGGCGCCAACACAAGATTCAGTTTTTAGATTCCTAAGACAGCAGCTGTATACATTTTCTATGTGAGGGTTGCCAGTATTTATGGCGATCTAGTATTTATGCCAAATATATATCTAAGTACACAACGCATGCTTAGTATTAAAGTGGCCGAAAAAAATTAAAAAAGAACTGTATTCTTGATGCTTTTTTTTATCTGAATCGCTTTTTTTAATGAAAAAAAAACGGAAAAATCTTGACATTTGAGTCCGAAAAACTAAAACATTTTTTGGCGTTTTTCAAAAAAGTTTTTGTAATTCAGTCACTTTAATATTAAGTATGTGATAATTTCTCATAATCGTAATTTTTACTAATATACTACAGTGTAACAATGTTTAGAGAATTCCTGTGTCCGATTTGATGTAAGCTGGTTTAGATGTCTGCGTCAATATGTCTACTTAACAAAATATAAAAATTATTTAAGTATAAAGATTAACGCATTTGTAATCATGGACTATCAAAAAAATATGGGTAATAATTTTGTATTGTATCAGCCCATATACGTCCCATTGCAGGGCACGGGCCTACTCTACAACCGAGAAAACGATTGAGAGTGGTTAGGCCATATAGTCCACCACGCTGGCCTAGTGCGGGTTGGGTAATATATAATTCAATTCATTATACAACTAATTAATGTCTTTATGGTAATTAAATTGCTTCTTTGTATAAATGCATAATTTTGTAATGAAAAGAATTAGACCATAAACACAGAGAATAATGTAATTTCTACGCTCATCGTTCTATAACAATGAAAGCTATTAGACGTCCAAATTCGCTTTTCCCTTCTTTTTTTATAGCATAGGTCCGGCAAACGAGCAAACAGGTGACCTGATGGTAAGTGATCAGTGCCGCCCATAAACATCCACAACGCTGGATCATGGATGTGTTGCCGACCCAATTGGGAGGTGAGTGAGAAGGAAAAAGGATGGGAAGAGGAAAGGGGTATTGGGCATCCATCAATCTCACTCACCGAACGAAGCGCGACAGCTGAGCAGTCGCTTCACGTCGATTTCCTGTGAGACAGATGTACCGCCCCGGATGAGCCTTCCCATTCATGCTGAGTCATGACTGACATCAGCGTGGCTCTACCACTTACAAAAGTAAAATTCATTTATTTCCATCAGCTTTTATAAGCCTTTGATGAATATGAATTTTGAAAACTATATTATTAACTTAGTTTTTCATTTTTTATAAAATAGACATATTGATGCAGGCTATTGTAATGTATTTATAAACAAGCAAATTCGTGCGCGACGCTCCTGCAGAATAAAGTTATTAGGCGAGACAAATTACTATCGTCCGGGTATATTATGGAATTTCGTTATTTAATCTATCAAATATCCGAAACCCTAACTGAATCGTAGATTAGTATTAAATAATTTCAAATAAGCTTTTTGTAGTTCTTGGGCGCGGACAATGGAGAAGAGGATTTTGAGCAATTACGTCATTTGTTTCTGTCATTCGCTAAATGACGTAACCCTCCCCCTCCTCTGTCCGCCTCCCCGCAATTGATATGCAGGAAAGTCGTGCACGGACTTGTAAGTATATAATAATTGCAACTATTTATCCTATTTAAAGTACAATATTCTGATTATAAACTTTTTTCTATGATACAATGAAAATTAAGACAATGACTTGAGATCTTTGGTCCAACTTAATAAAATCTCAATATATATAAAATATCGGCCCATGTAATGTATTTTTTGTAGTGTATCTCACTTTCAATTATGGTGCATTTTATACTAAAAACATTTTTTATTGTTGATTATTTAGTAATTTCATCGATCAATATTTATAATAACATATCACTTGCCGAAATATTTTTTTGTTTTACGAAATTAATATTTCATTTCTTTATTTTTTTTTCTTAAATTATACTTTTTACTGTGTAAAAATGCTTAAGAAATAAAATATTTCACACATTAAAAAGCTACTAACGTTGCTATGCGTGAATTTTAATGAAAACATCTTAATGATGTAAAGAGCTGTTATAAACAGTTGTAAAATATCTTTTTGCTATGCACAATATTCCCTTTTACGGGAAAACATCACAGGGCTTCGCAGAAATTAACTGCAATATATTACTAAAAGAGCCCTTTTCACAGTGGCGGACTTAGGGGAAGGGAGGGGACAAATACGCCCCGAGTCTTTAATCCTGGGGGTCACATTTTGTCTAAATTAAACTATTGAGTGAAATGCGAAACAAAATAAAATACATCCAGCTACACATTTAAGATATGAGGTGTCCCTGCAAAATATGACATATTTCAATTTTATCGCAATTCAATTGTTTAGCCAGGGCCTCATTTACTTAATCGTTCTGGGACCCCGAAGTCTTAGTCCGCTACTGCCTCTTAATTTTTTTTATGCAAAACTAACCATGTCATAAATGATGATGCGATCTCATCGTTGCATAAAATATTAATAAACCATGAAAAATATTAATATAAGAATTGCCAAAGTTAAAGTATTAAATAATTTGTGCGAAATATCAGGGTAATTACGAAGGCTTGCGGTCATTTGTGCCAAGCCTGCTGACGAATTTGAAAAAAACGTGAAACTAGCCTAAAAATACAAAAAAAACAATTTGAATAAATTGTCGACTGTAAAGGACGTTGATTCATAAAAAAATATAAAAGCTTGAAATTATCACAAAAAAATTCTGGGTTGAAATTAAAGACATTTTAGGGGTTGTTTTTCTTACATTCTGCAAATCAAATGTGTAATATATTTTTGTGTGTATATTTTTTGTAAATATTGAAATCTTTTTTGTTATAAATACTATTTTTTAAACATCTGTACATTTCTTCCTATTGTACGTATATTGTTTTTTGTGAATCGTAATTATTGCACGGGGTGACAAAAACAGAACTAAAAGTGTTCATATAAATTGACACAATCAGTTTGTACTAAAAAACACTGACCATGTTATTTTGTTGAATAATTTTCACTACGTAAGTAAAATATTAAGAGAAGTGTACTGGCAATAAACCAAGAAGGAAATAGTTATAAATTTCAATCCAATTTTATTTTCATAAATAGAAACCTATTTTAATTATCGAAGGCTTTGTCCCTTTCAAACGACTTTAGAATTCTGTTTGAGCGAAGAAGACAAAACATTCGATAACTAAAATAGGTTTTAAATCTGTTTATGAATAAAGCAGTTAATCTTTTAACTGGATTATACATATGCTCCATAAAAAAAAATGCTACTACACTTATCCTAATATGTAAATCTCATACGAGAATTGCTGGTGATATAAATGTTTGAGTTTTTTCTTATATACTAAAAATATTGAGTGCTATGTAAGTTATATATCTCCTAATAAAACCTTCGCCTCATATTTACGACATGTTATTGTCGACTACTTTCTATAATTGAAATGTAGACATCAAATCTTTGATATCATTTTTTGAACTTATATATCGAAATAAAAAGCGCACAATTTTTGAGATCTAACATTAAATTCTGATAGTTGACGTGGGGGGTCATGTACCATATACCCCCTTGATTACGCGCCTGTTTGGATATGATATATATTTAGGGATGTTTTTTTTTTCTTAAAAATCGTGATAATGTTATTAATCCATTTTTTAAATAAGTAAGCATTAATTGTATTTTTTAATTGTATTGTACCCGTATTTGGTAAGTTTTGGTTAAAAGACAGTAATTATAAATGACTTATTACGGAAGATTTCTTTCTACTACTAGTATATCAGCCCATATAGGTCCCACTGCTGGGCACGGGCCTCTACAATCGAGAGCACGGTTGAGAGTGGTTAAGCCATATAGTCCACCACGCTGGCCTAGTGCCTGTGGTAGGTTTTCCTTCATTATGAATAAATTTGGTAGGAATTTTTGAATTTTCTTAAAGCAGGGTTTATTCTTGCGTGGGAGTTACTTGATCAACCCCTTGTATTGGGGATGTACTTATCATATTTGGTAGATGCGGGCGGTTATATCATTAATGTAAGGGTATGTAACGCGATATATCAAAATAAACTTCAATGTTTTGACTATTTGCTCTTTTATTTCCCATCCATAAACCTAATTAAACTGCTGCACATTTGTACTGTCGGTGATTAGCACGAGTAAAACAGCCGGTCAAGTTCGCAATTACTTTATTACTGATGACAATTGGTTCGCACTAAGCGAGGCGCAGCTCGCGGGTATCATCATCATCATCCATCCATCAGCCAAAGGAAGTCCACTGCTGAACATAGGCCTCTTCCAATGATTTCCACAGTGACCTGTTGGAGGCAGCCTGCATCCAGCGACGTCCCGCAGGTAGGTCCGTTGTTTTTATAATTGATGAGTACCTACACATCAACATTGATCTCCTAAACAGCGTTTTACAGTATTTTTTGAAAGATTTGTCTCCGATATGGACATTTGCCAGTGAATCAATTGAATGGTAAGGGTCTGTGTGAACTTGAAATTATCTAGAATATTTAAAACATTTAAGCTTAGAAGTTGTTCTAGTAATATATGGATGTTCGTGGCAATATGCTCTCTTTATAACGTTGACATTATTTTGAACATTTATTAAAGTTATTATTATTAAAAATTATTTTTATTGTTATTTTTTAAAGTCCGACCACATTTTTTTATTGAATCCAAGAAAACAATACTGTTTAACACATTGTGGAAAATATTAAATTTACACGTAATTTCAAATTATACTTACTCAACATCTACTACAAGCACGGTCTCCGGTCTTTTTTAAACACAAATGCGCGCGTGTTTGTTGTGAGTGTGTAGATTAACAATGGGCTTATCATGGTCGTGCGTATTCTAAGTATTTTGTTTTGCGAGTATCCAAATTATGTAATATTTTGAAGAAAAAAATACTTGTAGTTTACACAAACCTCCTACAGGTCACTGTGGAAATCATTGGGAGAGGCCTATGTTCAGCAGTGAACTTCCTTTGGCTGATGGATTGGATTGGATTACACAAAAAATTGTTTCGATGCGGGGATCGAACCCGCGGCCCCTCGTTTCACAGCCAGCATCCAAGCAACTGCGCCACGGAGGCTGTGAATGCTGATACAACCGCATCACAGTGTAGGGGACAGAAACAAAGGTTTTTATAAATCAAACAGTTTTGATCATATCACAACATTTATTAACAACTAATTGCCATAACACAACTAACATATTACAACTTTGGAAACAGCTTTGGAATACATTACATATACAAAAATTATTTACCCACGAACAGCAGACAACCAAATAGATTATTCAACTTAATAACTACTTCGACTCATAAATAAACTCTTATAAAAAAACTAGCGGCCCGGCCCAGCTTCGCCTGGGTGCTAAGATCTTTAGACTCCACTCCACACCAGAAATATCTTATTCCCGTTCAAACTTTTGTACTCCTGAACTCAACCTAAGTACCTACTATCCCTTTTCCTATCGTATCCCATCCCATCTCATCTGGCTCCTTTTCTTTCTGTTACATCCCGTCCCATTATTTCCCATCGAATGCAATCCGGATCCGACCGGTTTCATCGCGTTCGTCCCACTTTATCCCATTTCATCCCTTAATGCCTAAATAGTAATGCAAGTTGTAAATTTTTTGTAATTGCTTTTATTTTGTAGATAGGCCTTATATAAACACGAAAATACGACGAATATCATTTAAAAAATACGCAAACACAAATACTTTGCAAAATTCCTGCTAAAACTTTCCGCTCAGCCAAAATTCTGACTACGAAATTGATTTTTTAAAGTATAATGAACTACTTATTTTAAATTTAATTAATTTTATAGCGTCAACAACACGTGGTAATTATACTGTTAAAATGTAGCTTATATGACACGTTCGTAGATTTACCATAGCAGCGCCATCTATTGATTACTTACTCAACCCAGTCGAAAGGTATAGACATCTGTTAGAATCATTTGGAGTTAACAGATGATTGTGACTGTCAAATAATAACAGACAAATAATTAGCAATAAATTAAAATTGCGACTATAATTTGAGATTTAAACTATCCTATCTCCCAAGTTGGATCGAACTGCACATGGTGTGCAAATTTTATTATAATCGGTTAAGTAGTTTAGGAGTCCATTGAGGACAAACATTGTGACACGAGATTTATATATATTAAGATAGAAAAACATAATTTTAACTAGAATTATAAAACTCAAATAACTTAAATACAAACTATTTGTTGGATTATTCTTAGCAGTATTTTTTTCCTAAATTCATTCATAAACATTGAAACCTAGTTTATTTATCAAACTATCTATTTTTATTAGTTCTATAATCACATTCCATATTCACGACAAATTCCTGTATCGTGGAACCAAGTCGCTTTAGACTTGGTCCCAAATATCTCACAAAATATACTACCAATCCCATTTAGATCCAAATCACTCATTCATTTGATTCCTGATCAACCATTCATTTTTTTATCAACACCATTTTATTATGGGTCCAAATTGTAAACTTTAATAAGAACACCATTTTATTATGGGTCCAAATTGTAATAACTTGTCCCAATTCAAAGACAAAATAATTGTAAAAGTTACAAAAAAATGTCCGATGAAAGTTACTTATTGAGCAAAGATTTTTCTAACCTTTTACTAAAAGGAATTTTGCTCTTGCTTCTTAAAGTGTATATTTTTTTCAAAAGGTTATATACTATTCAGAGTGATTTTATTAATATGAATGCAAAAAATATATTATCTATGCCCCTTCAAAACACTACATAAAAATATTGTAGCGAAAGGATTTTCCTATAGTCTCTTTACTGGTGCACCCACACTATAGTTACTTTTGTATTGAGCAATGTTTTAAATGTTACTCAGCAACATCTGATAACAAAATATCAGGACATGTTCCCGTGTTTGTATATTATGTAATGTGCCTAACATGTGGTAACAATCAATAACATTTTTGCACAATGTTGCTCCACGAAATTAAAGCCTCATTTACACGGGGAGAGTTTCTCGCCTCCAAGATACCATTATCATAAGAATATTAAAAAAAATATTCTGTCAGAATACGATATTTTTATGGCGGATAAGTTGTGCGATAATGGCATACGATTCTCGCCGCGAGAAACTCTCCCCGTGTAAATGGCGCTTAACTGCGATGTGGATGCACCTAAAGAATTAAGCATGGCTTGAGCGACCAAATTATTCTTACACGCCTGGCCACTATCAATTATTAGCCTTGGATAAAACGTGGAAAATTAAAGATTACTATTGTACAATGTCATGGAATGTTACATAAAATCTACAAATAAAATTATTTCGAAGCTTCTAAGGCACTATGTACTAAAACATTTAAAAATTCAGTCACCACCTGTATGCCTAACACACCTATTTAATATAATGTATCAATTATAAGATATGTAACCCAATAAGTAACGATTGTAAAAAATATGAAATTCAAAATCACAAATATTAGGCCAGAAAAAAGACAGTATCTCAAAAATGCATAAAGTTTTACAGAATTGCTATAATGCACTACATGGAATAAAATATAAACACATGAAAATGTATAATTTCCTTTCTATTAAACATATGTACATTTTGTGCTACCAGAAACCGTCTGGAAATGTGCATAAGGGGGTTCTGAGCGCCTTAAAAAGGTTAAAATTAAAAATTATAAATGAATTATTCAACTCCCTGTTAGAAATTACGAAAAGAAATAAGAATATAAATAAAGAATATTAAGTATATTGATTATTCCAATACTCATAATAAACAATTCATTTAGACTCATATGACCCCCATTATGAAAAACTGAATGCACAAGGCTTTTGGATATTTACCGACTTGGCAATCTCAGAACACTGAAATTCAAGCCCGCTCACAGACGACATACAAAATTATTATGTACCATCAAAAAAATTAAGTACAACTACACACAAAATGACATTGACATCTGACACAAATTAATGTCATGTTCATAACAATTGACATTTATAATCGACACACAAATGAAAGAAAACAGAGCACGCTGTATTTTATGCCCAAAAAAAAAACATACCTGTGTCTTCAAAATGTGGACTGAAATACCATATTTGGTTACTTAAACTTTCATTTTATAGATAAAAAATATTTTTATAAGAGACTCCAATATTGAACAAGACATTTTTGCTTGGCTTTGTAACTAAACCATTTGACCTAGACTAAGCAGATGTCACTAAACTGGGACATTAACATCTTGTCTTATGTACAATATATAAAAAAATACATAATTGTAAATATTTAAGGGTAATAAAATAACGAGAAGTTGACTAAAGTCTAACCCCTTTCAACCAAGGTCTATGGGCAACAATGAGACTTTATTTGGACAAAAATTCAAATAACGTGTGCTCAACGGTTTTTTGTTGCTTCATGCTTATTTTGGTATCCTGATCAACAGCAAATAATCACTCTACAGTTTATAAATATTAAAGTCATTAAAATAAAATGTTATATCAATTCACTACCTTTGGCATTCTCACTTTGAAAGCAAACTGTTTGCCAACAGTACCAAAATATAATTTAATATTCTAAGTGGCCTTTTCTTTCTTCCCTTCAATTTGCATAAATTCTTCTAACAAGACATCACCTTCGTACATTGGTGTAGATACTGAAAAAAAAAAATTGTTTTTATATTTGTCAGACACTTTAAGTTTTTGTATAGGATGTTAGTTTTATTTAGTTCACAGCTTGTTTTAAGTATCTACATATATAATTTAACATTTGGAATGCATCATTAAGTAAGCTATTTTTAAACACTTGCGTCCTTAAGGATAATATTAGTGCCAACAATATTTCGGCTATTATTTTATTCTTTGAGAAGTTTTAAATTTTTGTGGCGACACCATATTATTATATACTTACCCGTGCGTCACCTTATTCCAATTACATAATTTCAACTACTCATTAATATGTTCATTCGAGCCGGTAATCGTGGGGCGATCAGTCAGTGTGTACCTTATATCCGTGTGAGTTAGAAACAATAAATCTTTCATCATGTAAAATTGACTTTTTTAATCATTTCACCTCGGAACAATCAGTGCTAATCAGCACAATTTTCAATTTGTGATATAATATATTTTACGCTAGTAATTTAATAAATAAATAACAATCCAACAGTCACATACATAGTCCTGACCCCACTTTAAGATCTATTAAGTCTTGTGTCGTGTATCAGAAACTAGGAGAAACTTTTTGGTCCCACAAACACCCAGACGCGACAAATACTTGTGAGTCACAAACAATTGTCTCGGAGTGGGGATCGAACCCGCGGCCTCTCGTTTCACAGGCGGCGTCTAACCAACTACGCCACGGAGGCTGTCAAAGTAATTTAATATACTTTACATTCTGGCATAAGAATTTAATCATATAGTGCATGGTTTTTAAACTCCACTATGTTAAGAAGAAAAACAAAGGTATAAATTTATTATACGAACCTTCTTTCTCTAACTTCACTTTCCCTGGTGCTGTTTTGTCATCCTCCGAATCTCTTGGTCCGTAACCGAATTTGTTCTGAAACAAATCCTTCAAAGTTCATTGATTTATTAATAATAAAAAAAATAATAATACAATAAGCAAAACCAAAGTTTGAAAGTAACAAAAACAAATGTATTATAATTTATCCATTGCATTTTAAAGCAACACTATAACAATTTTGATGCTTATTTGTTCAAAGAAAAGCCAATATTACTAGCAAATTTATTAATTGTATCAAAAGAATATATTTTACTAGCATCAAAATAGAGTAAAACAAATTAAAAGTTAATAACACACCTTGATGAGTTCCGGCAAGCCATCTTGCAAGTGGTACCAGCTCAGAATGAACACCAGAGTCACGAAAAACAAGTTGGTGCCGATACCTGTGAACATAATCATACACACATAAACATCACGCCTTTTTCCCAGAAGGGGTAGACAGAGGTGCAACCAGGACACCCACGTTTCGCCTTATGTGGTCCATCCCAAAATGTTATAGAGGGTGAGCCATATCGGGCACAAATTCCTAACTCCGGGCTGATAATAATAGAAAAATCCAATATCACTTAACCTGACGCGGGATTCGAACCCGAGACCTAAGCTTTGCAATCATTCCGTAGTAAAACTGCGCCACCGAGGCAGTCCTCAAATTCCAGTATTCTGTTAAAATCGAGTATTTATAGAACTCACCAAAAACAGCGGATATCTTGGGCCAGTGGTACATGAAGTAGCGCAGTCCCGTGAAGTGAGCCTCCACGTGCAACGCCGCGCCGTACAGCTGCACGAACCGCGACTGTAACTCCACGTACGCGTCCGTCACGGGCTGGTTCTGTAACAAATACCCTATGTCACTGTACTTAGTACATTATTTTGTTTATATCAATAAATATTTCATTAATAAATAAACCTAATAGTCATTTATATAGTCCTGAACAAACCAGAAATAAAAGTTTTTTGTCTCACACTCAACAAATATTTGTGGGTCGCAGAAACACCTGTCTTGGTGTGGGCATCGAATACGCAGTCTATCGTTTACAACCCGCGTCACACTATCAAATTATAATGTTAAATAAAACTGTCTAAATATTTAGATTCGGCACACGAGGTTATCGACATGTGGGATGTCGATTCAACAATTAATGTCCCGATTGTCGTTTCTGCTCATGGGCTGATACCAGAGCCTCAACCAACATCGATAGAGGCTCTCAATTGGTTGTTGGGTCAAGAGTCAGATACAATAGGCAATAATACGGCACGTATTGTGAGGCGGTTCACTTTGCGCTCCTAACCACTGGTGGCTTGGGTCTCGAGCCTCGCCATAGTTAGTTACCTTTTTTGTATATTTTTAAATGCACATATTTTGTTTTTATATTATATGTATAAATATGTAAAAGAAAATAATTAAAATAAAGAGAAATGTTAAATAACAAAGAGTATACTAAATTTGTTTAAGGGGTACATTATAATTTGACAAAAGCATACCGGGTCATCAATAAAGTCTCCAAACAAATCAACTTGCAGATCTTGTTTTTCCTCAATGATTTCCGGTATCAATAAAGACGAAAACACCAGAGTGCGGATAATGTGGTGCAACTTTGATCTGGAAGCAAAAAAAACAGCTGATTGAATTAACTAATTTATTTAATTTTAATGGCAGATAGACCCATAGCCTAGGTTAAGGAGTTTACACCCAAACTAGAGGTTTCAGGACACCCACAACACACTTTTCGAAGTTACTTTTGTATAACTAGTTTTAGTTATTAATTTAGGATTTTTAATAAAATGTGCTATAGAGGCCGACCTTACCTAAATCTCAACATTGCGGATCTACAAGACGAGGACACCAGGATGCCACCTTTGGCACGCATTTGAGTGCAAACCATGAACATGCCTGAAAAAAAGAGTAGAATTTATAAATAAATGAAAATAGTCTTTAATGAGTTTTCAGAGCAGATATTGTTGAGAACTGATGCTGCATTACAGGACCAAAAAGTTTTTGAATGTATAGCATGGCAAGCAAAGCTAATAAGTACGAGTAGGGTTAGGACTATGTAAGTGACTGTTGGGTGTATTTATTTATTCAAATAGTAGGAAATCACAGTATGCAGACCATCTCATCCGGTGATTTGGAGTAGATTACTCTGGACATCTGTGGATGCCTTTATACAGCAGTAAACCAAATGTGGCTGAACATGATATTGTTTATATGCATCATGCATCCAACTGAGTTGAAATGTTGTATTGTTCTTGTATACAGTGGTTTTAGAACTATTTTTGTAGTACAATTAAATTAACTTACAATGAATGGGATGAGTTTATTAGTGTAATTAAAGTTTTTAAATTATTTAGCAATGCTCGAGGCAAGAAAACATTTTGAAGAAAACTTGATATTTGTGAGGTCACTACCAACTTTTTTAATAGACATGATGGCTTAATATATTATGTTGCATGAGGTCAATGTTGTGGAAAAACCATAGACCCCTCAATAACATAGGACACGGTTTCCCAATGAAACAATTATTTAAAAAACTTATAATGATTTTTAACAATATGAATTTCTTAATTTTCCAAAATTGGCATGACTCAATCAAATACCCAGTTATAGAGGGGTCTGAGGAGCAGCAATGAGTGCTTATGGGTTGATATAGTGCATTACATGTAACATATTAGCTAGAGTCTATCGGTGTTTAAGTGATTAGACTAGACTAGACTTAACACTTCTTATGTCTTAGGATGGCGAGTGCAGTGGAATGTCAAACACTACTTTGTAATTTATGGTGACGTTTGGTTTTGCTACTATCCATGAGTGGTTGTATCACTTACCATCAAACTAATGGCATGCTCGTGTTGCCAATCATGGCAATACAAAAAAGTTTAAATAGTGTAGCAAGTAATATTTTTAATAATTAAATTGCTTACCTAAATCTTTGTTGACTTGGGACTCCGGTAAGTCCAACACAAGTTTGATCCTGTAAGACTGTCCCGGCATCAATATGTGAGTGCTTTTCGTTAACTGCACATATGCGTATGGAAAAGAACATATGCCCATTGTTTCGTCGCATGGCCTACGGTACAAAGGAGAATTATACATTATAAAACAAATATATATGCTGTGTTTTCACTTACTTGGAATCAAATAAAAAAAATATGTTTGTGGGTTCCTTGATTCTTAGTTTTTTAATTTAGAAAAAACATTAAATAAAGTTTCTATGCATTTCATAGGCAAAGGAAAAACACAAAAATTCACACTTACTTGAATTGAAAATGCACTGGTCTCACATGGGTCACGTTAGGCATGTATATGTGATAGAAAACAATGTAAAGAAACACCGACAACCAAACTATAGCAGTGAAAAATGTAATTAAAATAGCCGCCTTGTATATCAACTCTTTCGCACTCGTTATTCCATCGCCGGTTTTTTTCTTATAACTTATATACTGGTCTAGTAAAAACGTCTCTATTGGTTTTCTAACTAAATCTCGGTAAAATTTAAAGGGATTTATGTACGTAACTATAGACATTTTGGATTAATAACAGTAAAAAATAAAAATGTAGTTTTATCAAAAGTCAAGGATTCACTTGGGAAATTGTTTTTAAGTCCTGGTAGAGCTGTGCGCTTTCAATGTCACTCTGACGTTAGTTATCGATTTACGTATTGACATTTCAAAATTATGTCTGTCTACAATCGATATGATCGATGAAATTTTTTTTTCATCATATGTACTTCCCACACGGTGGTATTTCTTTAAGCTAGTTTTGTCCCAAATTATTTCAAAATGAGAGTAGATATTCTCGTCATACTTTAAAATCTCCTCAAACTCGTCATACTTTAAAATATCCGTTAAAATTATCCTTTAAAATACAATATGTTGAGTGAAGGGAGCTCACAATTAATCTTGCACAGAAACCACAATGTACCTACGATCTACTTTATTGATATTTTAATAACACAAACAGTGTATCATAACTTGATCGATATAATCAGCACCCTAGTGTTATTTAATTTTAATCAATGAGTTTCAATTCTAATATCTTATCATCAATTCCAAGTTCATTAGGTCTTACAACATAATATATTGATAAGGGTAAAAGAAATGCATCACATAGAGACTGATTAAGTTGTGTTGTTAGACTTTGAACTTCATTTATCCATTAATTCAATAATGTCGTCATCTAAACTTATTTAAATGTAAACATTTTTGAAACTATTTAATATCCCATATGAGAATTTAATTAGCGGTCTTTCTTTGTTTATTAAGCTGTATCAATTCAACAATAAGTATATGTATATTCAACGTGTGGCTATTACAAATACAATAAATAAATTAATAAATACACCTAACAGTCACATACATTATAGTCCTGACCCCACACAGCACACTAAGATCGAGTCTTGTGTCGTGAGTATTAGGAATTGCGAGAGACTTTTCTGTCTCTCAAACACCCAGACCCGACACAAATACCTATGGTTCACACAAAAGTTTAAACATTATTGCAAATAAAATATTTCTTTTTTCTTTCCATAATTAGACTGAAACTATAATTCATATTAAATATGTATATTATTTGGTCTGTTTAGAACGCTGGCAGATGTAAATCCACTGTCGAAAATCCAATATTAAGCCAGAATTAACATACATACACAGACATAAACTCACGCCTTTTTCCCAGAAGGGGTAGGCAGAGGTGCTACCAGGACACCCACATTTCGCCTTGTATGTTCCGTCCCACGATGTGATAGGGGGCGAGCCTATCGCCATATCGGGCACAAATTCCCGATTCCAGGCTGATAATAAATAGAAAAATCCAATATTACTTTGCCCGACCGTTGATTCGAACCCGAGATCTCAGCTTTGCAATCATACCGTGGTACAACTACGCTACTGAGGCAGTCATAATTAAAATACCTAATATGTCAATTAGCATACTCGCCAAGTATAGTTTGTTGCGATTTTGATCTTTAGTCATTCGTGATTAGCTTTACTAATTGCTAAAATAAGCTTTGGTCGTGGAATTAATGTATCCTATCGAACATTTAATACTTTTGACAGCCTCCGTGGCGTAGTTAATTAGCCCAGTTGTGAAACAAAAAATCGCGGGTCTGATCCCCGAACCGAGATAAATGTTTGTGTGGATTACAGGTATGACGGTCTATATTTGTTTCAGGTCTGGATGGTCGTGATTATGTACTGTACTGTTTAGTTGTAAGATCGAAATGTTTCAGCTACTTTTTAGTACCCAGGGCACAAGACTCGAGTTTAGTGTGGTTTCAGGGGCTATGTATGCGACAGTTGGGTGTATTTATTTATTTTAGCCTCACACAGGACCAAAGAATATGTAACTCAGGTATGATTATGTGTAACTCAATTAATTGATTTTAATTCAATGATTATAGTTACATCTTGTGATAGCGTTAAAAGGTGTTACTTTTATTTTTTAATATTTTTTGTATTTCTACATAGTATGTTAATTTGTAACCACTGCTGGGCGTCCAAAAAAATAAACTCATTATGTAACTTGACATGTATATTAAAGAGCATATTCATTATCATCATTGTCCTTGTGCGTCTATTTAAGATGAATTAAACATTGTCATGTGGATGAACATTTGTTTTCGTAGCTGTATAATCCAATTAGACTGGCAGTCTGCTAAGAAAGAATATCAATAAATAAACATACCAATGGCACAGGACAAATTTCGTAGCGCAGTTGGTTGGAAGCTGTCTATGAAACGAGAGGTCGTGGATTCAATTCCCGCGTCGAGAAAAATGTTTCTGTGATCCACAGGCATCTGTTTCAGGTTTGAGTTTTTGTGAGACCGAAAAGAGGCTATTAGTTCCTGATACTCACGACACAAGAGTTGGTTAATCCTTTAATACTTATATTAAAATAAGTCTCTAATTCGTAAGTAAAGATTATAATTTTCTTTATCATCGTATTTTCGATCGGTATTAAGTACATAGATGGTCGCATCTCTACTAGTAATATTTTGACTTTTATCAGTTGACACATGATAGAAGAAAATTCATAGTCAAAATCAAAGCTTATTAATTATTGTAAATAACCGTAGAAATTGACTGAAACAATGAACTTTCTTCTCCGAAACCGTAAAATGCAATATTTAAAGATTCACAGCAAGTTAAAATCGAGCACAACGCGTATTGTTTTAAAAGATAATTTACCCGCCGTAGCTTACAAGCCAGAAGTGGTTGAAAATAATAAATATGATAACTGGGAAAAGAAAGGTTTATTTAAAGCTGATAATGATGATAAAAGACCAAGGTTCAGCATGGTTTTACCTCCTCCAAATGTCACTGGGAAGTTGCATTTAGGTTAGTATTATTATACAAGTGCAGAGGTTCCAAACTTTTCAGGTTCCTTTTAAAAGCAACATTATTATTGCGTATGCGTTCCTTAGTAAGCATCAAGCAGACGATAAAATTACCTCTATTTATAGCAAATTGTTGAGAATATAAAATGAATATTTTATGCTTGTATATAACTTTAAAAAAGCAAGTACATGTGTATTTGAATTATCTGACTTACGATGACTTTGGTGTGTAGTGCGCTTAAAACTAATAATATTCAGCACTTTTGAATCTACTAAAACAATATTGTCTATCTTTATTTCTAGGACATGCACTAGCATGCACGATTCAAGATGTAATTATGAGGAGGAGGAGGTCCATGGGCTACAACGTACTGTGGCTTCCCGGTACAGACCATGCCGGTATTGCTACACAGGTTTACCCATTTCTTTCATGTAATTGAAATTTTCTTCTGCAAATATTACTTTAGAACAAAGTATATATTTCGTAAGAGAATAAAATATTTTAGTATATTACTTCAACAGTATTTTAGTTTCATTTATGTGCCAAGAAAAGTATAATATATCTCTGAACGGTCACTATTGAAGTCATCTAAAAAAAACTAAAGTAGAAGTTTTAGTGTAACCTTATACCACAATTAAACTTTATTAACAATTTATTAACAAAACCATTTATTTTTATTTCAGGGAGTTGTAGAAAAATATCTAAAATCGAAACAAAACAAGACACGCCATGAAATAGGCCGCGATAACTTCATAAATGAGGTTTGGAAATGGAAGGAAAAGCATGGTGACACAATAACAAAGCAGCTCCGTACTCTTGGTTATTCTTTGGACTGGTCGAGAGAAATGTTTACTATGGACTCTGGTCACAATCATGCAGTGAACACCGCCTTTGTGCAATTATTCCAGAAAGGTTTAATATACCGTAAGAAAGCCCTTGTGAACTGGTGTAATGAGTTGAAATCAACCGTATCTGATATTGAAGTTGAGAATATAACCTTAACAGGACCTGTAGATGTTGCATTACCCGGTTATATAAAGCCAGTTAAGTTTGGGCTTATGTATGACTTTGCATATAAGTTATATGATAGTAATGAGGAGATTGTTGTGTCTACTACGATGCCCGAGACTATGTTGGGTGATGTGGCTATTGCTGTACACCCTGACGATCCTAGGTATTCATGTTTTAATTTTTTATATGCTATGCTACTAATATATTTAACTTGTGTATCAATTAAAATATTTTGAAAACAAATATTATGAACACAAAATATAAAAAAATGTGTTCGTAAAAATATGATCATTATAAGGCAAGCAGTTGAAACAACTGATGTGTGGCAATATCTCAATAATTCAAAGTTATTTTTGAACATTAATATATCTGTCAAGTCTGTTCTTAAATATGTGCAGATATTTTACTTAATTTTTTTAATGAATATACAACACTTCATACTTTTAGCAGCTTCCGATCAAATCGTAAACTCACATAAAAAGTGTAAAACCAATAACCGGTTTTAAAATATGCTCCTCTGTTACAGATACCAACATTTAAAAGGCAAAAAAGCAGTCCATCCCTTCCGGAGCAAAGACAAGACTATACCAATTATATTTGACGACTTTGTAGACATGAAATTCGGCACTGGAGCTGTGAAAATTACACCAGCACACAGTAAAATCGATTATGAAGTAGCCAGACGCCACCATTTACCATTATTCCAAGTTATAAATGAAGAAGGAATGATAGTCAACACAGAAATCTTCACAAACGTCAAACGGTATGAATGTAGGCAAATGCTGGTCCAAAAGTTGGAAGATTTTGGTGCTCTGAAAGCCGTAAAGCCGCATGAAATGACAATACCAACTTGCAGTAGAACTGGAGACATTATCGAACATTTGCCCAAAGAACAGTGGTTTCTATCGTGCGCCAAATTGAACGAAAAAGCAGCGGAATTCGTAGAAAAGAAGGAATTGAACATAATCCCGGAGAAGTTTGTCAAAAATTGGCTCAATTGGTCTGGCGATGACAGGGATTGGTGCATATCCAGACAATTGTGGTGGGGCCATCGTATACCTGCTTATAAATGCAGTGTTGATAAGGATGTGATATGGATTGCTGCTATGGATGAAGCTTTAGCTAGAGATGAAGCCTCAAAGTATTTAAGGACCATACCAGAGTTAATCACAACTGAGAGGGACACAGATGTACTGGACACTTGGTTCTCTTCTGGCATTTATCCATTTGCATCTCTAGGGTGGCCTGATACCTCCAGTAAGGATTACAAGGACTTCTATCCGTTGGACTTGATGGCTACAGGTCATGATATTCTAGGCTTTTGGGTACATAGGATGGTAATACTAGGTTTGGAATTAACTGGAAGATTACCGTTTAATAATGTCTTATTGCATGGAATTATATGCGACAGTAGAGGAGCGAAGATGTCCAAAAGCCGTGGTAATGTCATTGATCCAATTGACGTTATAAAAGGCATTTCAATCGAAGACCTTAAAAAGAAATCGCAAGGTATGTTCAAAGACGGAGTGCTAAGCAAAGAAGAATTAAATAAAGCTCTGAAATATCACAAAGCTAACTTTTCAGCTACTAATGGGATCCCTGAATGTGGTGTTGATGCACTAAGATTCACTTTACTAACTCAGGATGTTCAATCACATTTTGTGAACTTCGATATAGCGTTATGTCACGCCAACAAATTATTCTGCAACAAAATATGGCAGAGTATCAAATATATGCAATTGTCGTTTGCTAAATTGAAACCTTGTGATGAGGAATTAACTAAAAACGATTTGTCGTATTTCGATAAGTGGATTTTAAGTAGACTGGCGGATATGGTTGAAAAAGTTAATAACAATATGGATAATTATGATTTTCATCTCGCAACGAAAGCAATAAAGACGCTGATTTATAGTGAATTTTGTGATGTGTATTTAGAAGCAACGAAACCAGGTTTTGATAACGAAAACCCGAAAATAGGCTACGGTCATGCCCATTCTTTATCGGCTGTCCTTAACACTGCTTTAAGATGCTTAGCACCCTACATGATTTACGTTACCGAAGAATTGATACCGAAAATACCAAATTTCGAGAAGAATCTCATAATTAATTTTGATGACGTATCGAATAAATATTTCGACTTTCCAAAAACTAATGATTTTACAGCTTGGAAGGATGAAAACTTTGAAAATCAAGTAGACAAATTGTTAAATACTATACACTTAGTTAGAGAGCTGAAAGGGCTTTACAATATGTCGAACAAATTGAGACCATCCATAAGAATTAAGACTACAGACGAAAGTCTGATATCTGATTTGGAAAACAACAGAAATGTAGTTTTGAATCTGACGAGGTGTAGTGACATTGGCTTTGCAGACACTGATAAGAAATACGTAAAAGGATTACTAAACAATGATACTGAAGTAAGCGTAGAAATAATAGGAGACGACATCGAAAACTTAATACTTTCAGCTAAAGCGAGGCTTCAAAAACGGATTGAGAAGTTAGAAGAGGCTTTGTTGAAAATGGAATCGAAGTACTCAACCGAACAATACCTGATGTCTGTCCCGGAACGGACGCAGGTTTCGGATCACGAGAAAATAATGATGAAAAGAAAAGAATTGGAGGAGTTGCAAAGACTGATTTAAAGGAATGTACTTAGGAACAAATAAATATCAAGAGTGTTTATGCGACGGTGTAAGCAAAGTAATGAAAATAGTGTAAATTAAAATAAAGGGAAAACCAGTACCTATGCATTTTAGCAATTTGACTTAGTAATTCCGCAAACTAAAGCGTCAGTCATTTTTGACATGCATTTTTTGCTGTTATTTAAATGTAAAAAAAAAATGTATAAAGAAATTGGCGCAGGTTTTCCAAATAAATTAATGCTATATTTATCTATTGGACTATGGCATATAAGGCTGTTATGTAAGCAAAATTTAAAAAAATGATTTTCTTTTTTTTTATACGTGTCTGATGCCGTCAATGCATTATGAAAATACCCAAGACATATTTTGACATCAGGTTGTTCAACGATAATTCGAAAGCATAAGCATACAAATAAAAATAAATAATTCTCATTATAAAAAGATATTCCTTACGTATTACTTAGTAAGTACATAGCATTATTGTGAATTGTTACAGTGAATATAAAATTTAGTTCCCTATATACGCATTTTTAGTTTCCACAACACTTCTTTATCCTAGAAGATTTTGAAGCTTATTAAAAAATATATATATCAGCCAGTATGTCCCTAATGAAAGCTAGAAGATTTTGTGATTAAAATTATAGAACTCATAATTTGAAGTATATGGTGAGTTTTCAGTGCTTGTAAGATCGAAAAGTTTCTCATTATTTCTAATTTACACTACAAAAGACTCGTGTCTTTGTATAATATGTGTAGTAATAATCTATAGCCTCCAAATATCATAGAAAATAAAGGTGTGCAAAAATAATAAAATTTCATAAAAAAATACAACAAACACTTTATTGTAGAATGTTTTAATTGACTAACAAGATATTTGGCCCTTTTTATATTTTTTAATATTATACAGGATGTTTTAAGTTTTTAACTTAGTTTACTCTTAACAACAATTGATTGGACTTCATATTTTTAATGAACAAAAATGACGGTTATTAGAAGCATACACCCTGTATAATGATTCCAATGGCGGGCCACAATAGCCACTAAACTATGATATAATTTAACATACACTTATAACTAGAGTAAAAAATATTTTTTTTACATTCAAAAACAACTCGATTTAAACACAAACATATTAAATTTAACTCAACTGTATTCTAAAAATAGGGACGTAGTGTAGCCAACAAATGCCAAATAGTTATTTGGAACTTCTGAACACGTTCTCATATTTTATTAGGACGATTTAAAAATTCTTCAAATTGCATTATACAGCAATTTGACTTTTTTTATTTTCTAGGTAAACTGACTGCAATATTATATAAGTATTTATATACTGTCATCTATGTTGATGCTTCTAGATTCAAGAAATAAATTATATCTGTGATCGTTTTACAATTATTATCCCAATAAAGAGCAGAAAGCAAAAGCCTTTTTACCATAGATACAACCAAAAACGTACGTCCCCATTTTTGGCGCCAAAAATCAGACGCATTCACAACTTACAATAGAAAACATTTCGTAAAATATACTAAAGATCAACATCCACAACTCACTGACCTAAACTATAATTGAATCACACGTATAACAAAAAAATATTATTGACGCCATAGACAATACAATTTTCTATCTATAGGCAACCCTTTCACAATGGATATCTGCACAATAAAACATTGCTAGAACAAAAAATAAATAAAAAGTAAAAAATCCTGCATTTTTTTGTATAGGCGAATCAGCAACTATTGAGTCTTCATGGCGCAGGTTAGACGCCGGCTGTGAAACGTGAGGCCGCGAGTTCGATCCCCGCACCGAAGCAAATATTAGTGTGATCCTCTGGTTATTTTCTGGGTCTGGGTGTTGGTGACCGAGACCCAAAAAATAACCGGAGGTAGGTCGCGGGACGTCGCTGGATGCAGGCTGCCTCCAACAGGTCACTGTGGAAATCATTGGGAGAGGCCTATGTTCAGCAGTGGACTTCCTTTGGCTGCTGGATTGGATTGGATTGTTGGTGAGACCGAAAAGTTTCTAAGTTTCTGATATCGCACAAGACTCGATCTTAATGTGGGGTCAGGACTATGTATGTGACTATTGGGTTCTCTATGGGACAATTACTCTACACTAACATATTAAGCATGATTTATCATCTCAAAAACATAATTCATCTGCTTATTTAAAATACCACGTTATGGAGGGTCTCTAAGGCTTATTACAAAATGTTCATTTTATATTACCTTTAATTTTAAAATTGATATTATAAAAGCTATTGACACCTCAAATACATATTTTAAACAGATATTTAGAATAAAAAAATCTTGACCAGTAGACATTTTAAAATCCTAAATAAAATTACAATACTAAAAGGTAAATTAATTAGTATCATAATGTGGTATATAATAATACCCAATGATATATAATAATAGCAATTTCAAATGTTGAGTATTTCATACAAACGTTTGATATTTAGTCTCCTTATATGCTACAGAATTATTTTTTGAGTTTTTTCTCCAACGAGATTTTTCACTTTGTGCTAAAACGAGTACGTGATTCAGAAAATTAAGTAAAAATATATTCATTTCAAGAAAAACACAATTTGATTCATTTGGTAAAATTAAACTAGGCTTTGTGTAATAACATTAATTTTCTCAATATCCTTTGGAAACCATTAAAAACAACGCAAACACGATTTTTAATAAAGGTTTTTGTTTAAAAAAAATATATTCTGCATTGCGCTCACGTTTTAGCCCAAGAACCACATATTTCTCAATCATCTCTGAAGATTTTGATTAAGTATAACATTGTCTTTTGATATGCAATAAGCCCATCCAGCCATTGACGAACTGTTACAATCTTTCGCACGAATTCATGCATGTAAACGGAATTAATTCAACAAAAATATACATATGCACAACAATACTAATTTGTTAAATAAACTATATTTAATTAATGACCGCCTTATTCATAGACAGATTTAAAATCCAATTTAGTTATAGAATGTTTTGTCTTCTTCGCTCAAACTGAATTCTAAAGTCGTTCGAAAAGGACAGAACACTCGATAACTAAAACAGGTTTTAAAACTGTATATGAATAAGGCTGTAAATCTATAATATATCTTTCGTTGTTATGTGTTAAATTTGTTGCGTTTTCAATTGATAATATATTAAAACAACTCTAATAAAAAACTTTATATCCTCCCTAACATTTTCACGTAATACTTAAAATCTTCAAATTCAAGAATATATTTCATTGAACGGAAAAATTAAAACTATGACTTCAGTCTCTTTGGTACCTTTTTTTTATTTGATTTTGATATGACTATCTTTTTACCGCTGGAGTGTAGGCAGACATAATTGCCTTTTTGATTACCTGAAATAAAAAAAAAACTCGATATCATTTATTCTTTTTTTCTTCAATACATACATAAACATCACGCCTTTTCCCAGAAGAGGTACGTAGAGGTGCAACTAGGACACCCACATTTGGCCTTATGTGTTCTATTCCATGATGTCATAGGGGGCGAGCCTATCGCCATATCGGACACAATGAAATTTAAATTTAAAACATTATGAATTCCAAATGTTTTGAGCACATTTTAACTGTAATATTGTTGTTATTTTTAATTTAATAATGGTTTTTAGCAATAAAACAAAAAAATATTACACATGCATTTAATAAACAACTTATAATTGTAACATCATTTGCTTAATACAGAAACAAAGAACAATGTTTACTAACATAATGTTACAATAATTATTAATTATTGACTTATTAGGGTATTTGACTATGATCTATTTTTTAAACTTTTGGGTATAAACATAAATATCACGAAAATAAAACATTTCGGACAAAACAGTATTAAAGTAGCTTGTAAAATGAGGCTAATATTAGATCTTTAAAAAAGAGTGGGTGCGTAGCCGGGAAACCTCACCGTCTCTTTCACACGCGCACACTCTAATGCATATTAAGACGAGTGACGTCACTAGTTTTGTTATGCATCTCTTTTCTTTTACTCCCACTGCAAGATTTAAAACGTTACTAACTTGCTTAGTTCTGATTGGATTTACGAAATTCTTTGATTTTTAGATTTTGGATATGAATACCTTTTGGTATATACAGTATAAAAAGGAGTCTGATATCCAATTGTGCCCTTAAATATATATATATATATATATATATATATATATATATATATATATATGTATATATATATTAAATAAATCATAGTATACATATATAAAGTAATCGCTCACATTAAATTCAATATTAGCACAGTATACAACATTGTAATAATCTATAAAACATAAAATTCTTCACACATCAATGCAGTATCATATATTATCTTTTTCCCATTCACTAATTCATATACATTTTCCTGATAAAAACTTTAACCCATATTTTATTTACACACACACCAGTCACCACATATTATGTACATGCTAACTAATAACTTTTTTATATTTGACTACATAACACATTATAATAATTTTAATGTACAATTCTTAAAACTTATTTACATAGAAAACTTGAATTTTCTTCTTTTTAATGTATAATACTTTTAATATTTGACAAGAACATTTAGTTATACCATTGAGGTACTATACTAGAGCGGACATCGTGAACAAAATATCTGCGCATTGTGCTGGTATGGGATTTTCGTGTGAGTGCACACGGGAACCTAGTGGAGCGAGAGCAAAGATGATGTTACTGTGTAGGCGTGACAGAGACAGAAACAGATGGAGTGGTACGGTACCATTCATTTTTGTTACAAACATTTTGTTTGCTGTGTCCCCTCTAGTATAATAACTCAATGGGTTGTACATACCATTTATGACCATACCACTGAAATTCTAAAAAAAACAGCGTTAACTGGAACAAAAGGTCTAAAATCTAAATTATGTATAATTTCTCTACAAAGTATATTAAAATACAAAATATGTTGATAAAGCTTTTAAGTAGAATATCTGAAAAGATGTATGATGATCCAAGTAGTAAACAATAATAGCTTTATAAAACTTTAAATTCTCTGGGAATATGCAATGTTTTTCACAAAAACGTTCCCATAAATATCTTTTTTAGGTCATTTCAAAAATCAACTACAAACACTAATACATATATCTCTAAGATACCCTAATTCTTGGTACACTTTCCCTTCCTTCACATATGATTTATTTAATAAAAATCTTTTTTGCACTTTCAATTTTTGCAATAGCTGCTGTAATCCTGAAAAAAAGGTGCATTAAATGCAGTAAACCATTGTCGAAAAGTCTTCAAAAAGTTCATTGCTAAGCCCCCTAAAGATTTCTACACTGACCTGTTGAAAGCAGTCTGCCCTTGGTAACTTCCTGAAACATTTACTATTGTCTATCCACCTAATGTTGTGTTTCTTACCTTCCTAATACTTCCACGTTCTGTTTTCTATATGATTTCTCAAAGTCATATCTTTCTCTCCTTACTTGTACTAATTCACGCTCCAGAGCACCTAAAATGTAAAAAAAAAATGGCAATAACAAGGAATAACATACTAAATCATATTTTAATATTATAGATCAACCAAAAACATTTTTGAGGCCATATTGCAACAATTGAGAAATGTCGAAAATATTATCCACAATTTTTAAAAATCGAAAAAATGTCTGATTTGTAGATTATTAAATGTAAAATACAATTTCGAAATTAAGTCTTTTCTTACTTCGTAAATCCAGTTTTATAATTTTGGCAGATCTATAATAATACTACAAAATATTATTAAACAATAAAAAACTTTTACTTACCCATATTGGTTTTAAATTTGATAATTACCATTAACAGTTTCTTTTAAAACTCCACTGTTCTTGCCACAATATGACCACAAAAATATTTTACTTAATTTAACAGAGCGATAGCAACTACAATTATAGTAATTGATATAACAAAATAATGAATAATTATACCAAAATATAAAATTTTGAATTCAAACAAGATATTAGTTTTTTTTATTCAATAAAAAAAAATAAAAGGTCAAATAGAGATCATTTTACCAATGAGGAATGTGCACACAGGAACCCTAGTAAATCAAAAACATCCAACTTTATATGTAATACAAAAAACTACTTTATATTTCACAAACTGTAATTAAATTTTAAATTACACCGCACTTGGCTTTTAAACGCATTGCATTATCATTAGCATGAGTGAGCAGTTTATCATTGTACAGATCTAAATCCTTGGCATATTTGTTGCAGGCTGTTATTACATTTATTCAGGACATTTAGCAATGTTACAATGTCGTTCTTTTAAATCCATATAACAATTCATCTTCTGAATATGTAATGTGTAATAAATGTTTGTTTTGATTTTGGGTATTGTGTACAAAGTCTTATTTTGTTTCTGATATATATCACAATATATTAATCTTTCAATATGTTGTCACAAAGTTATGTGTGTGACTGATATGAATTTATATTTTTTTAAGAATCACGCTTTTAATCTTTGCTTTAACTGCAGTAATCAACATGCTAGCAAAACTGCTATTAATAATTGGTATCCTTGACTGAGCAAAAATAAGTAGAAAACAAGATATAAAAAAAATGGCTAAACAGATATTTAGTGTTAAAGAATTAATTGAGCTTTACACTGAGCAATGAATAATTTCATTAAATAAGGGATTATTTAACTTAAAAAAAACTGCGGAAACAGGATTGTCTGCAGATGATAAAATATGCAACTATCACAATTGACAATTAAGATACCATTTTTCTATGACAAGATCATTTAAAGAAAATAATATAAACACTTACTCAATTTGGACAAATTAGGCGATCTAAGTTTCTTTTGTTCCTCTTCGTGCCATTTGACATGTTTCACCAAACAGAAAAGGTATTTAAAGCTTTGCGAGCACTTTGCACATGCATACATCATTTCCTCACAGCCCGCCGCATTAGAATCTGCTACCAATTCTGGGTGGTCCTCATCACTCTTGTCAGCATGTTTGATCACTCCACCAGGCAATATTTCAAGTGTAGGCCAGCTATCTGGATGGGTTACTCTGACATTTCTTGTGTTTTCTACTTCCTGGTGATAAAAATATTTTATAAATAAAAAAAGAGTATTATATGCAGTGAGTAAATTATAAATACGGAGCCTATTAAATAAAAAGATAGATCATGATAGTAAGATAGATTTTTATTTGCCAGCACTTGTAAAATAATGTGTTTATATTCTGTGAAGAATATCCTTAATTCCATGTTTACAATCTTTGGCATTTATAATTATTTACTTGAACATCGCATGTTTATTATTTCTCACTAAATAAAATGCATCACATCATTATCAATGCTGGCTTTTGCAATGTCAATACAAATACCAGCGAAGACCTTGAAAATATTTAAAAAATATGTCTCTGTGGACTCTATTATTTATAATTATGTAGATTCTCTTGCTCGCTTGAAAGTTAATTAAGTTAATTGCATATAAACAATGTTTGTACGTGTACACCCTCATAAATATGCTACTCGTTAAAAATATGCAGGTTTTGCAAATAAGAGATGTAAATGTTCAAAGACAAGAGTCAAAGGGATTAATTTATATATTTATGCTATTGTATTTTTTCCTCATAACAAAGTATTTGTGTATGTACAAATAAAGTATATAAGTCATGTACAATTTCTGTTTACATTTTACCTTGTAATAATTTTACATTGATATGAAATAAGGTATTAAAATTACTAATATGTATTTATTAAAAGCTACATAAATTACAGTCATATCTATATCTCTTAGAGGTAGGCAGATAATATGAATTTCCAATTATTTTCACTACAGCCACCTTCATAGATGTATATTCAATAATACAAATATCATGACTCATAAAATTTTAAGCCATTGAAATTCAGTAAGATTTTCAAGTCATCTCATGGCCTCTCACTAGTTCACTCTGTTTAGACCTAACTGCATTCACTATCTGACAAAATAATCACTTCATTTTGCCAATATCATAAAATCGAACTCACTATAGGTATCACCTCCAACGGCTCAGGCTGAGGCACGATCACCTCAATGCCTTCGCAGCATTCTTCCACGATATCCTCAGAATGTATCGACACCATACTCCCGATGTTAGAGTCATCGTCATTGATCATACAACCACTGTCTTCTACCTCGCAGTGGTCCAGTAGCTCCACACGGACCTCCCGAGGAGGCTGGACATCCTCCATACGGACCACCTGGACCGGAACATAGTCTAAATCCTCGCTCTCGAGAGCTTTAAAGGACATCATCAAAACATTCGGGTGGTCGACGATCTCGTGTGAACAATGCCGTATGCGCGCAATATTGGCTTTGGAAACTTCATTAAATTATTTTGAGGTGTGTTATTAGTAATTACTTTAGAACATAAACTTTTTGCTGTCGAAACAATTTCCAATTCTCCAATGACATTGAGTGACGTTTGTCTAGTGATTGTCATTTGCTTGGAAAATGGAAAATTACGTTGTCTATGGATAGTAATAATGTTTGTCTGTCTCTGTGTGTTAAAATTTGTTTTCGTCCAAAGATAAGATGGCGCCGCTGAATCAAAAGGGTACGAAAGCGCTTCAAGTTTTACGCTCGATTATACAATTTTCCAAAATTGATTAATTTTTATTATTGTTCAATTATTTTTTATATTTTTATCACGGTAAGTACCCAAACATAACTTTAAAAAATATCAAACGTTCACAATAAAGATAAAAAATGAGTACTCTTAGTATGTAAGCGCCATTCTGGCAAGTTTTTGAACCATTTTTCACAGTTTCGTTGATCGCTCACCCTTTCTTTATCTCTATTCTCCATGGTTTATAGAGATGTACCTACCTAACATCCACATTTATCAAGTAAAGATGGGTAAAATGTATCCCTGACAAGAAAAGAGTGATATATATCTTTTCGAGCTTGAGATATATATCACTCTTTTATATCTTTAGCTCATTTAGCTCAGTACGGCTCAGAGAGAGAATAAGGCAGCTAAGACTAGAAATATATCCTTTATATCTTCGGCTCTTTTAGCTCAGACGTAGAACTCAGTAAGGCGGAATAAAACGTGTGAAATTGAAATAATGGAATCCATTAGAGCCAATGATTTTAAAACGTATCCGTGCGTAACGCAATTACCGAACAAAAGTAATGAAACTTAAAATTGAATGTAAATAAACAAAATAAATCATCGTTCGTGAATGAGTGAGCGTTTTGGTTGCATTTGCTTCCTATTAAGCATTTTATGTCTTTGTCATAAAGTACAAAAAAGCTAAACGCCCGCGCGTGTGATTTCGTTCCGAAAATCCGTATTTTACAATTTTAACACAAACATGCCATTGCTATCCTTCTCTCTCTTTTACGTGTAAATTGCTATATAAGCCCATCTCTTTCTCTCTAACTCTGAACGAGCCGTAACTCGTCACGAAAATTGACTCTTATAGATAAAGATATAGAGATATAATTGAAATACATGCGAGCTAGAGAGTGAATATATCATTTGCAAAGATATATATCTTTCTTGTCTTTAGCTCGCGAGCTACCCATCTCTATATCAAGCAATTGAATGCTTTAAATTGAATAATCGACTATATGGGAAATAATAAAAGAGTTGATATATAATAATAAGTTTTTGATACGGAAATATATGTGTGTGGCCGCAACAGTAATAATTAGCATTTATTTCCATTTCAGCGTGTTACGTTGAAATTCATAAAAAACATCTGGCATTGTCACTTATATATCGACATTATGTTGAATAATCACAAATAGTGCAATAGGTAAAGAACTGAAACTACTGGGTTTTTGTTGCCCTCCCACTGCAACTTTATGCACATTCTTGTATTTTAAATACTTATAATTTTACTCCAAGCACAAATACGTAAAAAACTATGAAATCGCATTTTTATTGAAAAAAACATTAAAAATGTAAACAATTTATTCAAAGTTACAGAAGTCTTTCGAATATCACAACGCTTAAAACATCGTTAACAAAACCAAATAAACAAAATCGTGATCAGATCACTTAATTGAGCGGGAAATACAGTGACATTAGAGTTTCATAAATATCCACGTCGACTGGTAAGAAAGTGCAGAAAATTACTCTTTCCATCTCAGAATTTGATTCGAGAAACTTCCTGGCGGATCTTAGTGCGATGTGAGCGGCTAAACGATTGGGAAAGCCGTAAATACCAGTTGAAATGCAGGGAAAAGCGATTGACTTGAAGCGGTACTCGGGTTGGTGGGCGAAACATTTGACGTAGCACGATTCTAGTTTAGTCGCCGAACCGTCTTGAGGTCCTACTGTGTGTATTACGTCTGAAAAAGAAAGAAAATTATGTTTTTCAACACGTGTTAGACATTACCTATTGGATGGGTATATTTTATATTTATTGAAACAGAAACAAACATATATAGGTATAGGTAAAAAAAAAGTTCTTGTCTCATCTATTACTGTTTAACAAAAATACACGTTATCGAAAATCTCATATAAAAAATATAGATCCATTCAGAATTAAACTAATTAGTTTTTTTTAATATATAGGTCATAGGTCCAGCAAATGAGCAAACAGGTCACTTGATGATAAGTGAACATTGCCGCCTATGAACTTCCACAACGAACATAGACGTGTTGCTGACTCTAACGTCAGAAGGGTAGCGGGAAGGAAAAAGGATGGGAAGAGGAAAGGGGTATTGGGCATCCGGCAATCTCACTCACCGAACGAAACGCGACAGCTGAGCTGTAGCTTCACGTCGATTTTCTGTGAGACAGCGGTACCACCCAGTACGAGCCTGCCCCATCATGCTGAGTCATGACTGATTACAGTGTGGCTTACATAATAAAACTTATATTTGATATTAATACAATATTACTTACATTTGGCAGGCAAGTCGTATCCACCAGAAACCTTCGCCTCTCCTGTAGGACATCCTCCGAGAGTATTGCATTCTTCCTATATGAAACATGAAGAGGCATGTTATAAATAGATATTTAAGATTATATAGTAGTCGTACTTGTGATTTTGCTTAATGAATCATTGATGCATTCAAAAAATGTTAACATCAACATTGGTTAAAAGTTATCTGAGACTAACCATTATTGTTTTTAAAAACAAGCTTATAAAAATCTGCAATGTGTTTACAAAAAATCTCTTATCTCATAACTGAATTGGAAATGATATTCAGTACAAAAAAGTATAAATTGTATATTATTCTGGTATTTTATAGTTATATATGATTTATATTAACCTGAAGAAGGGGCCCGGCCGCCCTGTGTATGGCGCCATCAACACCACCTCCCGCCCTCAGCATAGAATTTGCCGCGTTTACGATTGCATCCACCTGAAAAAAATGTTTTATAATAATATAATATGTTTTATAATAATAAATTATGTAACTTGATTTATAAAATAAATAAATATAGTCTCATATTGTTATTTCTTATGACAATTTCAATAACTAACTCTATGACATTGTTTTATTTACTTGTAATTTTTTTTTGTATTGTATCAGCCCATATATTTCCCACTGCAGGGCACGGGCCTCCTCTACAATCGAGAGTACGATTGGGAGTGGTTAGGCCATATAGTCCACCACACTAGTCTTATGGGGGTTGGCCTTGTTGGTTAATTGAAATGTACAATTGACTGTAAAATTGAAGGCAATAGAATTATAGGACTCTATAAATAAGCATAAACAAGTCATAACATACAAAAATAAATTA
This sequence comes from Theretra japonica, assembly GCA_033459515.1. NCBI lineage: Eukaryota > Metazoa > Arthropoda > Insecta > Lepidoptera > Sphingidae > Theretra > Theretra japonica. The sequence continues at coordinate 6,331,834 of CM065950.1, forward strand.
ACAGGATGATAACCTATATTACATTATTCATGGCTGAGGATAAACAATATAAATAACTATTGCTAACAATAAAGGAAAATAATACAAAAAAAGTCTGGTTTGTTGCATAATCTCTATAACAAAACGAATTTGGACTCAATCTGAATTTGCTTACAGGTGGATATATCATGCCAGTCAATACAATAACAGTCTAAAAGCTAATCTTGAAATTAAATACACTTCATAGGGACTCAACAATAGACTCAGCAATCATACAGTTGTAATCTTGGCAGCATAAATATTCTGCCACCAGCAATTAGCTTTGTCAATATGGTAAATTAGGTTAAGCCATTTATGGGCATGGAAATATTAAATTTGTGTATGGGTTGGTTTTTCCAGTGACATCATCAATTTCTCAAGGACCATTGATAAGTGGAAACAAAAGTCATGATAATAAATAAGTAATATAAGGCTATATAAGTGTGGGGAGGCCTGTTGGTAATGGACCAGATGAGACTGCCAACATGTTCATGGAGGTTGGCAGCTTCAAATCCCAGGGCACACCTCTGACTTTTCAGAGTTTTGTGGGTATATGACCAAACAACACAATAGTGAAGAAAAATGTTGTGAGGAAACTTGCATACATAGTCTCAATTGTAGAGGCCCGTGCCCTGCAATGGGACATATATGGGCTGATATGAATACAGATTAGGCCATATGTGATAAATGTCCCACTGAAGATTATATTTTATATCCTGTGCTGTTGAATGGTTTGTAGGTCTTAAGGAACCATAAAAGCCAAGTGTAGATTGGACTCATGAACAAAATTTTATAAAGAAATAAAACCAAAATTAATTTTAAACCTATTTGTAATTCAAATGATTAAACTAAGGTACGCTTTATAAAATAATAATTTTACTGTGAGAATTATGAATATGAGAAGTACGTATCACAAATTAATTCATATTTAATTTTGGTCTTGAAGCTATTGATTGTCCTTTAAACTTTTTATTATCAATATTTAGCTATTAGAATATTACATTGAAATTATTTGAAGCTTGATCCCTAGTAAAACTACATGTGCTAAAATTTGCAAACGTATACATACCTCCAATTTAGTTATGTCGCCTTTAAATATAGATACTTTTTCACATAACTCCTTGTTCTTGGATGCGTCCAATTTGATTTTTTTGAACTCAGTCATGTCATCCCCTGTCGGTTTTTTAGATTCCACACCTTGATTTTTAATTACGTATTTATCCCATGTATCAACTTTATCTAAATTAATAAATTCAGAGGACTTATACAACTTCCTCTTCTCATCTAGAGGCAAGTTCATTATGCGGTTCTTCTCAATTTTCCACTTAGCTTCGGTGGTCATTTTCACTAGCGAGTAATATCTGAGCTGATAAATACTATTCTTAACCAAAGACGAATTGATTTTGAAGAAAATTCCGCAAGCTCCCGGCGATATCATTCTGTCAAATCACTAGAGCTGCGATATGACGACGATTTGTCAAATTTATCGAATTAGTCGATTTCTAAACAAATAGCGATGTATGAAAAATAGATAGAGAATAGATAGTAATCGTACGATCTAAAATCGATATTATGTCGTAATATTGAATTTGTTTGTAACATCTTCGCTCTGGTTGTGGTAACACCGGGAAGCTGTCAAACGGGATATCTCCACGTAACGTGCGTGCGCTTTTATCGGAAAACTGTCTAAATAATACAAAATTAACGCCCGTACAGCGGCAATGGTCGTGTAGAATATTAACCAACACTCTGTACTACACCTTTTTGGCGCTAATTGATCCTAAATTGGCCAGGTGAGTGGGGAAAAATGGTGTTTTGTTGCATTCTTCGCATCCACCGGTCTTTGTGTACTGACGGTAATTTATGAAAAAATATTCCACTTTGGTTTAGGATGAGGACCTTGGGGCTTCTTCTGGTCGCCGTGCTGTCTTTTGGCAGTATTTCCGGCGTGGACAGAAACAATTTTAAGACTTGCGATCAGTCGGGCTTTTGCAAGAGGCTGCGGGGTTTCAAGCCAGAGAAATCGCAGTATAGCCTGAATGTGGACTCAGTTTTTGTGCACGGAAATGTTTTGTCAGCGGAAGTGGTCACCCTGGACACGGCATCTGAGACAAGGAACGTTCTGGTAAGGAAATATTTCATATTTTTTCAGCTGTTGCATTCCTTCATATTTAACCTCTGTTTTTGGATGTTCGCCAGCGTAATACATCATATCAATGCATATTGAAGTCTATAAATTTGTTGTATTAAAACTATGGGTAAATTTAAGTACAATCAAACTGGATTTGTTGAGATACACAAAGGAAACTGCCATATTTGTAGAAAAATAGTTTTTTTGCCATATGCACACTTCATTTGTCAATTTTATCTTAAAAATAATTATAAAATGTATAATGCAAAACATTATGAAATACATTTCTTTTTTTTTATTATGAGGGTGAAATGTTCCATAGGCCGTGTACATGATTACTTTGTCCAGTTTCAATCAATTATTTCTTGATTAAATCATAGATCAATATACTACTGAAATTGTCAATTAATATAAAAATTCCTTGTTAATTATAAATGCATACATATTTATAAGTTTAACATGTTTATTTATTAACTTTAAATCACTCAAAATGTTGCTTATTATTGCTTAAACTAGTTAAGCTGTAATATTAATGTAAATAAGCTAAAATATTGTTTAGAGAATCATATTTCAGTTTTATATGCAAGTAATAAAGACCACAGATGTTGTGGTTTCTTGCGATCAAACTATCATATTTCTGTGTTCAAATTCTTTGTGAAATGTACTTTTTTTATTTATTGGGTCAACAAATGTTCAATGAAATATCTGTATAAGCTTCCAAAGAAGAATGTTTGGTGGAGATCAGTGGGGTAAATGTACCCAACAGTTGTTTATTGATATTATTAATAACATTCTCCAACAGTATACAAATAACCAAAACAAGTATAAATTATGATGTTATATTCTTATGCACATAACACTTAAAGTTTCTGCTTTAAGTATCTAGAGAACATAGTAATTATGGCTTATTTACTCACAGAAAACGGAAAATAAATGCTTATGGATAAACAAAAACAATTATTTATTGCATAACATAAATTAAGGAAATCGGTACATTCAGAATACAATGAACAAGATTTATAAACACATAAATAAAATGCTGAGTGTTAAGTCAAAGACAAAAGAATTAATAATAATAAAAAAAGATTCCAACAAATTGATAACCTACTTTTTTGAAGTTGGTTAATAAGTTATACAAAATTGCAATATTAAATTGTAATGTCAAAAATTTGGTAGACAAATTTTTAACAAGTAAAATTAATGTTCTAATCAAAGTGCTTATTTAATAATTATAGGTTGACATTTTGTATTAAGAGAAAAGTATGTAAAAAGATATCATTTGCAAAGATAAACAATATATTATTTTACTGCAAGTAGGTGAAATATTCAGTAGAATATGCTTTTTAATGTCTCAAGGAATCAGTGTATGTACATTCTACATGGTGTTTAGGACTAAGGTACCTACAATTATCAAAAGCCTGGTATAAATCTGATTTCAATGACTTTATTTACTTATTGTTTAAAAAGTTTACAGACTCAATCCAAAGTACTTACATTCTAAATTCTAAAAAAAGAACTGTAAGCTAAATAAAATATAAAATCTTTAATAAAATTATGTTTCTTATAAAACTAGAAACACGAATTTAAACTTATTACAACAAATTATTACTTACACCAAACCTGACCTCTAATTCGCCTATGACCGTTTTTGCCTATATCTACTTCACAAATTGGACTGCCCTCGACACAATATGATTGACTCTGAGCCAGACCACATATTTCGCTATTTTTTATTTATTGCTTCGAATGGCTAGACGAGCAAGCCATTCGCTTGATAGTAAGCAATATAACTGCTCATTGACAGTGGCAAAACATCACCATGAATTACAAAGCACTGCTTGGCTGAGATGTTATGTTAAGTCTCATTATGTCCTATACTCTGGCTACAATGTCCTTTAAACCGGAACACAACAGTGCATTTACAGTCATGTTTGGCGGTAGAAATAAACATTGAAGTGGTACCTACCCTGGCCGCCTCTCACATATGAGAAATCTACCACCAGTATATAATAGTATATGAATAGACCGATTGCCTATGTCCTATATCACAATACATATTCACTAACCAATTAGCCTAGACTCTCGACTTCAGTTAGCTCAATTTAATATTATCAAGAACAAGTACAAATATGCATTACTTTAAGCCTTAAGGTCACATTTCCAGTGAAACGAAAATGTCGCCCGATAATTTTAGATATCTGTCACCATAAATGTGTGAATGAAATCTGTGTGATTAGGCGGTATCTACACATTCTACACATCGACTTTCTCCACTCGTTTTTACTTTAGTGGAAACGCAGTAAAACATTTAATAGTTATGTACTAAAATGTAAATTTTTCGATCCTTATCGAAACATATAATATAATTGCAACCGATCGATGTCTGTACATATTGATGTCGCAGGACGTCGCTGGATGCAGGCTGCCTCCAACAGTTCACTGTGGAAATCATTGGGAGAGGCCTATGTTCAGCAGTGAACTTCCTTTGGCTGATGGATGGATGATGGATGATGTCTGTACATGGAAGATAAATGAGAGAAACTAATATCGGGGGACTACATTAACGTAATAGAACCCAAAACGATTATTTTAAGATTTTTTTTAGAGGAAGGAAAAAAACAAAGCCCATGATACTGTTGAATGAATAAGACGGTTGCAGTAACATCGCAGTGGTTATTTACAGCGCACCTATCGATCTAGTAACAAAGCCTTTGTGATCGCACCTTTGTCGTTCATTGTCCCATGACTAATTTATTGTTTGTCTCTTGGACTCTTCGATTCCATTGAGGTTTTGTTAGATTTTTTTATTAAACTGATATTTGTTATACTGTAAATAATCACATGTGATTTTTTTACGAGTGTATTTTGAACTCTTTATCACAGGGAGTAACTAAATGGCATGGAAACGAAAATACGGAAATAATGCACCTACATACGATTTTAATAAAATGATTGACCTACACGACCTCAAGTAATTTTACTACCCAGCGCTCAGTCGATACCACATTCGCTTTTATTTAAACAGTTGAATTATAACTTCAATATTTTAATAAACAATTTGATAGCGTTGCGATTATACAATGACATGATATTTAACGGTTTCCAATTTTCTTAATGAATTTAATCTAAATGGTATAACACGAGGAAATGCGAGAATTCTCTATAAGATTTTCGTAGGTAGGCTCTGCAAATCGCATTAGGCCAGTATGGTACATTAAAAGGCCTATTTCCTTAAAAAAGTAATGTCTGGTAGGTGGAAAATAGGTGGTCATAAAATAAATAACTAAATAAATAAACAATAAACACATCCAACAGTCACATACATAGTCCTGGCCCCACATCAAGATCAATTGAGTTTTTTGTCGTGGGTGTCAGAAACTACCAGAAACTTTTCGGTCTCACAAACACACAGACACTCAGAAGAAAAATAAAATTCGCGATAAAATCCCTAAGCAGTAGCTTAATTTCAATGTGTAACATTTGTATAACGGCATTATTCATAGAATGTTTTGTCTTCTTCGCTCAAACTGAATTCAAAATTCGTTCGAATGTGACAAAAAAATCGATGAGTAAAATAGGTTTTAAAAGGAGGTTATTTGTAAAAAATATTACAGTTTTTTTTGTCCCCTACAGTGGCACTATGCGGTGAGGATGTCAGCGTATGCCGACGGTACCTTCCGAGTGGAGATGGATGAGGCGGATCCACTGTACCCGAGATACAGGACTCAACTCGCCCTGCAAGGAGAACCCAAGGCTGATGGGTAAGATATTTTACTCTTTTTTATGAGTAGCGGCCCGGTCCGGCTTCGGTCGGGTGCAAATACATGACAGAGAAACTGTGCAACATTTTTATTTAATGCTTCGCTCCTGTTGGTCATGGCGTGATGTTCAGCCTACAGCCTTCCGCGATAAATGAGTTATTTAACACCAAAATAAATTTTCAATATTATCAAATAGTTTATGAGATTAGCGCGCTGAAACAAACTCTTCAGATTTACAGCTATATGTAGGTAGATGTAGCTTCGACAAATTATATTTTTGCGGATTTATAACTTATGCCCCTTTTAAAACATCTATGATAAAATGTAACATTGTCTCAATAATTACGTCCTAGTGTGAAGAAGCATCTCAGCAGGCCGGCATAATTGTATCGAATGGCATGGGACCGCCGACGGTTGCCATTCCATACTCTGTCTGGACGGCATTTGCGCTTACCATCAGGTGCAGTGCAGTCATTATGCCAGGCCAGTGTAAAAAAAATACGAACATACTTCTACTTCTCAAAATTCTACTAACATCAAAAACAGCTTAGAAGCTGTTGATACGCCACAGATGGCGCAGTTAGACACCGGCTCGATCCCCGCTCGAGACAAATGTTTCTGTGGTCTTTAAGCATTTGTTTCGAGACTGAGTATTTTAGACTAAGACGGCGCTGTCTTCTCATTATAAACAAAAAAAAAACTGCATTTATTTGCGGTGTAGTCACGTTATCATACCTTATAAAACAATAAATCATAGCTTTACAAATGCGTTTTGATTCGATATTATTAAGTACCTCGAGTGCCGTGGCCCGATAGTGTGGTGACGTGTGTTTTGTGACGTCAGCGTGTTACACCGAGTAATTGCATTGTTACGATAACATGTCGAATGCGCACACGTGTTTTTTAAAGCCTAGGATTTTATGGACAAATTACACGGTCTAGTTTTATAGTTTGTTTTAAAAAATACGATTATTTGAAGTGGTATAAGTCTAAACATTCAACATGTGAGGCTTATGTTAAGCACATCCTTGTTAGATGTGTTGTGCAGAAATGACCCAACATACAAACTGGGTAAAATATAGAAACGATGCCAAGCAATGGAATATGACCTGTATTGTAATGCAGCGAAGGATAATTTTATCCTGACAACTAAGATTATTTTATCACTGTGTAATTCAAAGCACTGATGCCCATGGACATTGTTATATCTGAGGAATCTTAAGAACTTTTCTCGGCGATGGTGGTTAACGATGAAATATTGATAGCAATAATTATGTCTGCGTATTATATCGTCCGTAGCGATTTTAAAGAATTTCTACGGTATGTAAGTCCGCCAACCCGCACTAGGCCAGCGTGGTGGACTATATGGCCTAACCACTCTCAATCGATATTCTCTCGGTTGTAGAGTAGGCCCGTGCCCAGCAGTGGGACGTATATGGGGTGGAAAAAAAATTATGTCTGACAGCCGTCGTGGCGCAGTTGGCTTTGAAACGTGTGGTCGCTGGTTTGATCCTCGCATCGAGAGAAATATGTTTCGGGTCTGGGCGTTTGTGAGACCGAAATGTCTTTCGTTGTTTCATATACGTCATAATTCTCTATCTTGGTGTGCGATCAGAACTATGTATATGAATGTTGGGTGTATTTTTTTATTTTAGTCTACTCCAAAAAGGTATTCCATTTTGTTTGTATCCAATTGTTAATATGTTCCTAAAGTTGACAATGTCGATATCACAATACGGCTTCTTTATTAATCGAGAATACAAAAAAAAAAAAACATTAAACTAACCAATCACCTTACTTCCAGCCTAAAGTTGATCTCAAACGAGAACGGCAAGCTGACTCTGACCAACACTCAGGGTCACAAAGTGGTGATAACAGCGGAACCCCTGAAGTTCGAGTTCCTGGACAAGGCGGGAGATGCCGCTGTGGTGCTCAACGAGAACTGCCAACTCCTGGTGGAGCCTCTAAGGGTACGGAGGGAGAAGGTGGAGGACGAGGAGAACCCCAACGCCTTGGATGTCGTGAGTGTTGCTTTTGTACTGTCTTGGGCTTGGTTTGTTGTTAGATGTCCAGGTAGGGGATAGCTGTGAGACGAGAGAAACAAATGGTTGTGTATCTGTACCAGCCCATTTACCCACTGCAGGGCACGGCCCTCCTCTACAACCAAGAGTAAGATTGAGAGGGGTTAGGCCATATAGTATTTTTTTGGGAAATTAGAAGGACAGGATGAAATGGCGCAATTTTGAGGAGGCCTATGTCCAGCAGTGGACATTAAACGGCTGATGATGAGGCCATGTAGTCCACCACGCTGGCCTAGTGCCTGGTGGCTCAGTTTACATACTATAGAAATTCTTACAAATGGCTACGATATGCAGGTTTCCTCACGATGTTTTCCTTCACCGTTTGTCGCTTGTGGTGTTAGAAATCCGGATATGGAATGGCTGTGAAACGAGAATCTATGGTGATTGCACTGCACTGGGACAAATGTTGGTGTCACCGACAAATATTTGTTGTAAACTTTGTCGAATGGTAAGCGGTAATCGTTTTACGGCAGTCAACATTCTACTTTGTCTATACTGCACTTATCAGGTGGTAGATTTTTGTTATAGGGGGCAAACGAGCCTACAGTTCAACTGATGGTAAGTGATCACCATCGCCCATGAACATCTGTATAGGGCATGGAGATGTGTTGCTGGCAGTTATAGTATGGTTATTTTACATGCCAGTATAAAAAATGAACGGAATATGGAATTGGATGTTTCAGGTTCAGTGCCAGGACCTGTGTTGGTATTTTAAAAAAATACTAGTTTAAATTGTGAAATATGATATCATTAGTAAACTAGAGCATTTGTCTTCAAGTATATCAATGATATGTTAGCTCTCCCCGATAGTACTAGGTCATCGTGGTGGACTAAAGTGTAACCTTTACATCGTAGTAAATTATATGCCATGCAACATATAGGTTTAATTGATATTCTTATCCGTTGTGTAATTAAAAAGATTAAACCATTCGGTGTTATGGCAGATAAGCTAATCTGTTATGGACAGACATTGATTATTAAATATGGTGTTTTGTTTTATAGCATTATTTTATGTAATGCACTAGCGGCCCGTCCCAGCTTCGCCTGGGTGGAGATGTTTTGTGATTCCACTCGACACCAGTTTTAAGTTTTTTTTTGTTCAAACTGGGACACCCTGTATATGTATTATACATAGAAACCTTCCTCTTGAATCACTCTGTCTATTGAAAAAAGCGCATCAAAATCCGTTGCGTAGTTTTAAAGATCTAAGCGTACGTAGGGAGAGACATACAGCGGGAAGCGACTTCGTTTTATACTATGTAGTGATTGTGTATATTTTAGCAATGAAACAAGAAATATTTCTGGAATTGAACTGTGTAGTCTTAAAAAAATTTTGTTTTTTAAAAAATTGTACCATAAAAATGATTACTATGGAGCATCAGTCTCTTCTACAGTTTACAGAATGCAGGTTTCATCACATCCTCTTGCCGTTACTGTACTGTATTAGCCCATATATGTCCCACTGCAGGGCACGGGCCTCCTCTACAATCGAGAGTACGATTGAGAGTGGTTAGACCGTATAGTCCACCACGCTGGCCTAGTGCGGGTTGGCGCCTTTTACATACCATAGAAATTAGTGCAAATCGCTATGGTATGCAGGTTTCCTCACGATGTTTTCCTTCACCGTTAAACTGCGTAATTGACTATCAATAAACACATGACTGAAATGTGAGAGGTGTGCCCTACGATTCGAACCCGCGACCGCAGTCTTGGCAATTCGTACGCACAATAAAAGTATCAAAATATAACTCGCATGCATATCCATTATCCACGTGCCAATTTAAATATTTAATATCATGTTCAAGGTCGCCGTTAAAAAAACGTCTGGTTGGCCTCTAGTACGTGAAACTTGAATACTAAATATGTGCGAAATACATAGAAGCTGATATAAATAGACCCAAGTTTTTTTAATGCGCTCTACACATTAAACACACCGGAGACACAACCCGTCGGTCTATAAGAAAAGCATCATGTCGGCGACAAGCGCCGTCACGTGTTGCTCGCCGACATGACATTTCTACAACGCAAGCGCATTGCTCGTCAAGTCATAAAATGTTCCTTATTATGTCGAGCCGCTGCTATGTCGTCGTCAAAGTTTTCCGACTTGCAATGACTGAAGCCGCCGACTAGCCCGCCGACAAAATGTCGCCGACATATGCCGGTAGGCCTGTGGTTTTGGTGTGTAGTGCGCTTAATAATTACACTGGCACGTCAGTGAATTACAATAAGCTTGATGGTGAATTCAGTGTTTTCCAAATTGAGTGCCCAGAGATATCCATACCTCTGGTCATCGACACAAGAAGTAGCGTGAAGAAGCGTCTCTGGAGGCCTTCATAATTGTGTTGAATGGCATGGGACCGCCGTCTTATGCTATTCGGCTCTCTGGATGGCATTATGTTTTTGATGTACACAAACTGAATCCAAATAGCAACTCTATTGTGGGCGTGTGTGAATCCAAATATGTAGCAACTCTATTGTGGGCGTGTGTGAATTCAAATATGTAGCAACTCTATTGTGGGCGTGTGTGAATCCAAATATGTAGCAACTCTATTGTGGGCGTGTGTGAATTCAAATATATACCAACTCTAGTGCAAATGCGTCGCGTCACTCAGTATGAGAAGTTTTATAGTTTTGATATGAATATTCTAAAATTAGGCCTTGGGCTAGGACATAAGTAGGCTTAGTGCAGATTGGCGGATTTCAGTATTATAATGTGTATTTTTGATATTTTTTATTGATAGTAAAATTAATTCAAATACTTTGATATGATCGAGTCATTTGTGAACTAACATACAAATGTGTAGGCGTGCTTTTTAAACAAGTTACTTCCGCAATATTCGTGTGTGCAAATCGAGTACCCCACTGCCGACTAAAAACGAGTGTAAAAGTCAATGAAATATAGACCTTATGTTCACAAGTTTAGATTTAAAATACAGCAATAAGAATCATGGTATTTCAAATTTTATTCTTTGACGTGTAAAATAGTAGACATGTCAGATTGACGACAAGCAATTGTCGACAGAATACAACATAACCATTAAAGAAGTTTGCGCATAAATGGCACGCGTAGTGATGGGCTAAAACAGCTTCATACTATGCATAGATACATCATTGTAACATAATTATTTAAAAGATTCCAATGGATTTATGTCAAAACAAGACGTTTTTATAACAATTTAATATAAAAACCAACCCGCACTAGGCCAGCGTGGTGGACTATATGGCCTTGCCACTCTAAATCGATCCTCTCGAATGGAAACTAGGCCTGTACCCAGCAGTGGGACATATATGGGCTGATACAACAAATATAAGAATAATTGCATGTCGTCGCCTCAAGCTACATATATCAAACAAGTCTTTCTGCCACCGGTAGCCGTTGCAATGTCAAGTTGAATAGCACTACAAGGTCGATATGACTAACGTAATACAGTTATTGCCAATTCAATTTACGCAAAAATGCACTTACCTGAATTAAACATAAGTGTAGTTTTAGCTTGATATTTTTTTGTAGTTATGATTTTTATTAATAAAACGGAACTTTTTAGGAAGTAAGTCAGTATTATAATTTACCCTATAGGGAAAGAAATACAGTTGTTTGTTTAATTAAAATGAATAAACAAAAGTTATGTGATACCTAAACGTAAAAAAAATATTAAGCAAAAGTCTGGTTAGTGTCTTAAATCCTGGTGACGCTAATTTGTCTTTAAGCAGTAAGGAAATTAATTTAAAATAAATAATTAAGTGCATGAAGCAAATAGAAAGTACAATAAATAAACTGTTTTAAAAATATTTATGCCTACCCCATGGTTGTTAACCCGCACGAGGTCAGCGTGGCGAACTATGGCCTAACCCGTCACAATCGAACTCCCGGTTGTAGTTGTTGACCATGTTTATAAAAATATAAAAAACTATATAGTAATCTGCCTCAGTGGCGCAGTTGTATAACAGATCGATTACAACGCTCAGGTCTTGGATTCGAATCCTAGGTCGATCAAAGTTACATTGCATTTTCTATTCATTATTAGCCCGGAGTCAGCAGTAGCATCACAGGAGTGACATCACATCATCACCTGTGATATCACATCATCATCGTCGATGTGACTCTTGAGTCACATCGCGGGGCGAAACACACAATACGAAATGTCCTTGTAGCACTTCTGCCAACCCTTTTTGGAAAGGCGTGATGTTTACGTATAGTGTATTCGGTATTCGCCGGTTGATAGTGTTCAAAAAAACTTCCTGTACAATAAAGTGTGGAGTGACACGGCTTATCACACGTACATATTTATCTGTTTCATAAGTGATAACTGGTATGCCGGTGACCTACTGACCGCGTGTATTTTGCACGGTTGTTCGACGGTCATTGGGTTTACCCAATTTATTTAAAAATAAAACATTATTTATAATGTTTTATTTTTAAATAAAATTTACCACGCGTGAACACAGACACAGAACCACGCGTGCTGGCTTGCGAAGCCACAGCTTGACGGTTCAAACCATCTCGGCGCGAACAAAAAAGTTCGCAAATTCTTTTTTGTGCCGCACTGTGAAGTTGTGGAATTGTTTGCCGTCACACGTGTTCCCTCCTTCCTATAATCCTGGGTCCTTCCGCCGTAGTGTGAAGAAGCATCTGAGCAGGCCGGCATAATTGTGTCGAATGGCGTGGGACCGCCGTCTGATGCCATTCGATACTCTGTCTGGACGGCATTTGCGCTTAACATCAGGTGCAGTGCAGTCATCATACCGTGCCAGAATAAAAATAAAAAAAATACACATGTTTAAGCTACGGTCAAATGTATTTATTTTATGTATGGGATGCGTGTTTTTTTTTAAGTAATACTTTTAGAAAGGTGCTTATTCATGGTATCGGTAAAAAATATCGTTGACCCCGATAACGATACTGCTTATTGTCCAAGTACTCCGGGCCTGGGTCGTAATTGTGTTTATTTTTATTAAATATGTATGTTTTTCCCTACACAAGAAAGTAGGTTTCATCGAGGGACAAAAATCTTTGCACCGATACCAAGTTTCAGAGTAAAATGTGCATTCTCCTTTATGAGGGTAACATTTTACGATGCCCGCGCTTCCGACATCGACATGATGAAGTTAGCTGTTAACTAGTTAACTGTTAGTGTGATTATGAAGGGTTAGGCCATATAGTCCACCACGCTGGCTTAGTGTTGGCGGACTTTACGTACCGTGGAAATTCTTTAAAATCGCTACGGTATGCAGGTTTCCTCACGATGTTTTCTTAACCGTGATAGTGCTTTGTAATGCTAGTGATGGGTTCTTAACTGCTGTATACTATTAATACACCCAACAGTCACATACATAGTCCTGACCCCACACTAAGATCGAGTCTTGTGTCGTGGGTATCAAGAGTTACGAGAGACTTTCGGTCTCACAAACACCCAGACCCTAAACAAATACTTGTTGTTACACATACATTTGTCTCGGGGATCGAACCCGCGGCCTCTCGTTTCACAGCCGGTGTCTAACAAACTGCGCCAAAGACGCTGTCTATCCGGCTCGGTATATCTTCCCCACCAAAGGATTGAAACAAGCGTCGTCACTCGCAGAATCTGTAATCTTGTTATTAGGCGTGAAGCGTTTTATCTGAACACGGGCGGGATGTCATTGAACTTGTCTGCGTTCCGTACGTGACTGATATGAGCCGATATCCTCAATTGATTGGTACAAAAATAGGAAGTGTTTTGGAAAAGCGTCATTGATATTTAAATGTTTGAAATTTAAATTCCTCGGTTGTGCAGGTGTACGGTACGATTACAAAGCTGAGGTCTCGGGTTCGAATCCCGGGTGGGGTAAAGTGATATTGGATTTTTCTATTCAGTATCAGTCTGGAGTAAGGGATTTGTGCTCAATATGGCGATAGGTTCGCCCTCTATCACGTCATGAGACGGCAAACAAGATGACACGTGGGTGTCTGGGTAGCACTCTGCCTACCCTTTCTGGGGAAAAGGCATGAGTTTATGTATTTATGATATGAGAACACCTGTAAGGATCGATAGAATCATTGAGTTATACTGGAGAGTAGAGAGGCCATCGAATGATTAACTAGTCTTATATCTGAAACTAAGAATAAGATTACTCACAATTATCCCCTCTACCTCCCATTTTAACAGCCTGGCATTGCTCCTTCGATTCAAGATGGTAGATATTCACGGACGGCGGTAATCACTTAACATTAAGTCATCCTTAATGATAAGTGTTATGATTTATGATAAAAATAAATGACTCGGAGCGGGAACCGAAGCCTTCGTATATTTACAGCAGTTGTATTACGAACATATTATGGAATCTATCAATATTCGGCAAAATATTTTAAAATATTATTCCCATCAAAAATCGTGTAAATTGTAATCGTATCGATTTAAGTAATGTTTAGTATCGATTATAATCGAATGTCTCGGCGCAATACATCGGCTTCATCAATCGACGTAATGTTTTAATTAACGCCAGTTAACAGTTATCGTGAATTGCGATTATTCGTAATTAATTAGCTACGTGAGGTCGTGGCATGTTGACTTGAGAGTTGAGAATGTTTACTATTGATCACTTTGTTCTACGGACTTTGTAAGCTCACGCTTTGGAAGGGTAGGCAGAGTAGCTACTAACGTCACCTATTGTTTTACTAGAAATATACAGGGTATATCAAGACTGCTACCGAAAACGAAGCCAGGTGGTAGCTTAAGTGACTACAGAGTACAGACACGATGCAATTAAAAATTTTGCAAAAAAACGCGACGATTTAAATATAATTGTGTTTGGGTGTTTATCCATAGTTTTTGCTAAAATTATAATTTAAAGCCTTGCGTACCTACGATAACGTCTTTAAAAATGAGGATGAACATTATTTTTTAGAAAAATGTATGTATTTACCACACAAATACGATGATAGGAAAAAATACAAAAAAATCGTCGCTTTTTTTGCATAAATTTTAGTTGCATTGTGTATAAAGTCACCAAAACCACCACCTAATTTCGTTTTTGGTAGCAGTCTTGATATACCTTGTATGATAAATTCCAAATTGGCTATAAATTCCGAGAATGCAATGTAATATTGTTGGTTAAGCTTAATTTGTCTTGTTCGAAGTTTCCGGACCTAAAATTCAACGGAATCAATAGTCTTCTTTACATCTTAGGAACTAAACTTTTGCCACTTAAAAAATTATAGAATTTGTTGTTCCTATTTGTATATCAGTTTTTTTTAATATAATATATTTTTTGCAACATAAATGAAATGGAACAGCCTTTGGTTTTACAACCTGCCTACTAGCTTTTTCCAATCAAATTTAAATCGTGTTATTCCGATTTTACCGACTTTCCTATCTGGGAACCGAATCCATGGGCTCACAAATCCCAACCCATTTGTACAATCACAAAATAATTCCCGTGTTTACAATACGGCCACGCACGAATGACTTTAATGGCATACGTGAAGTTAACAAGTGTAATGTTTGTTTATCATAACTGCGACGTAATAACTGCAATTATGTCAGTATTTATCGACTGTTATGCTAATTAGCGGTTTAAACGTGTTCCCAGCCTAGTACGGCTTTTAGGGCCTTATTAATAAACTCGGTTGAGCGAAGGATTAACTTTAGTCCAAGGCTTTAAAATTGACTCTATTATTTTGACTATTAATTTGACTATAATATTGAATTATGAAAAGTTCTCGAATGGAGGCCACGAAGCGGAAAGCGCAGCGTGGGACGTCCACCCACTAGGTGGTCAGATGACCTGGTAGAGGTCGCGGGACGTCGCTGGATGCAGGCTGCCTCCAACACCTCACTGTGGAAATCATTCGGAGAGGCCTATGTTCAGCAGTGGACTTCCTTTGGCTGATGGATGGATGGATGGATGGATTGAATAATGTAACTATAATACGATGATCGCCTAGCTCTCTATGCAATTCCGTGTTTATTAATAGTCGTGAATACCTCGCTATTCAAAATAATTGAGTCAATTCTAAAGCCTTGGACTAAAGTTAATCCTTCGCTCATCCGAGTTTATTAATAAGGGCCTAAGGGCCTAGTAATGGCTCCCTCAGCAACACGAACAGTTTTATTTTTTTTGTTCTTTCTATGTTTTTAAGCTGTTTATAGTTACAATGATTCCTGACACAATATACTGTCAGTACGATATTAATTTGGGTCAGAACTATGCATATGAGTGTCTGGTATTTATTGATTTATTTTGTTACATATGTCCCGCAATCGGCCGTAATTAATTCGTCTAAATCAGAGAAAACGTTATGCCGATCCAATTTAAATGTTGGATAATGTAGAAGTTATTACTTATTTACATATATTACAACTACTGAACAACAATTTAGATTTTGATTGTTTTCCTGTTCATATATTCTCAATTTTCTATATTTAGAAGTATTGTATATATATATATATATATATATATATATATACATAAACATCACGTTTTTTCCCAGAAGAGGTAGGCAAAGGTGCAACCAGGACACCCAATTTTCGCCTTAGGTGTTCCGTCCCACGATGTGATAGGGGGCGAGCCTATCGCCATATCGGGCAAAAATACCTGACTCCGGGTTGATAATTAATAGTAAATCCAATAACACTTCACCCGACCCGGGATTCGAACCCGATACCTCAGCTTTGTAATCATACCGTAGTACAACTACGCCACCGAGGCGGTAATTGTGATCAGAAGAATCATAGAAGTATTGTGGTCAGCTAATTTGTGTTTATTTATTTTGTGTTTGCGGCAAATAAGTTTTTTTTCTTATGGTCAAGGAAAATATCGTAAGGAATGCATAAATGCATACAATAGAGATCTTAACTAAACTTCCTATGGTATGTGAGTTTCACCAAACAGTACTAGGCCAGCGTGATGAATTATGGACCAACCAGTATCCTCTTTGAATGGCATTCTCGATGGTAGAGGAGGCCCGTGCCCCGCAGTGGGACGTGTATGAGCTGATACAGTACAGTACCTACATAGAAGTACTCTAAAATATTGTAAAAATGGGTTTGAGTGTTTTAAAACGTCGAAAATTCTCATTTATTCGATTTCTGGGTTAATGGTTCAATAATTACTTATGTCGTGTTCGTTATTGATAGCTCTTGTTTAAACTGTTTGTTAATGTTGTCCTGTTTTAAAATATTTTGTTTGTGATGTCAAAATGTTTGTGCTGTAAGTGGAAAATAAAGGGTTAGATATTTATTTGACTTTAGACTTATAAGATCTCCGGAATCCAGATTGACTGAAATCATAAGAACAGCTTTGGATTGGACGATTTCCAGAAAAGAATCACGTTAAATAACGACTTTTCTTTAATAAATCTCTCTCATTCTCTTTTCAACCATAGGAAGTCCACTGCAGAACTTAGGCCTCCTCCATAGATCGGCAGGAAGTCGCTGGATGCAGGCCGCTTCCAACAGGTCTATGTGGCGATCCATGGGGGAGGCCTATGT
The DNA here is from genome assembly GCA_033459515.1 of Theretra japonica. NCBI lineage: Eukaryota > Metazoa > Arthropoda > Insecta > Lepidoptera > Sphingidae > Theretra > Theretra japonica. The sequence continues at coordinate 6,349,292 of CM065950.1, forward strand.
TCTTTAATAAATAATAAAAAAATATATTGTTCATAGATATTTCTAAGATATTCCTAGACGCCCTTTATACAACCTTTTACTCGCTAAACGGGTGAGCTTTCGAATTACATTTTTATCATAGTCAAAATGTTCTTTAAGAAACGCTCTTACGCCCGAATACTCAAACGCTACTTAAATATTATGTTGTACTTAACTACGCAATGTACTGGATAAATAGGACGCGGTAGTTAAGTGGAACTTAATATTTAAATGGCGTTTGTGTGCTTGGACGTTAATGTACGTATTAAACATATTTTTGTTCGCAGGAGGATGAGACTGCTTGGAGCGAAAACTTCAAATCTCACCACGACAGCAAGCCTAGAGGCAACGAGGCTGTTTCTCTTGATGTCTCCTTCCCTGATGCTGACAATGTGTATGGTGGGTAATATAAATAAATAAATACACCCAACAGTCACATACATAGTTCTGACCTCACATTAAGATCAATTATGTCTTGTGTCGTGGGTATCAGAAACTGCGAGAGACTTTTCGGTCTCACAAACACACTGACCAGACACAAATATTTGTGGGCCACACAAACATTTGTGTTGGTGCGGGGATCGAACCCGCGGCCTCTCGTTTCACGGCGTCTAACCAACTACGCCACGGAGTCTGTCAAATAATAATATACCTTTATTAATCCCAAAGACATATGCGACAGAATGGGAAGCGAAAAAATATTTAAACATTATGAAATTGATTTCGACAGCCTCCGTGGCGCAGTTGGTCAGACGGCTGAGAAACGGGAGGCCGCGGGTTCGATTCCCGCACAGACGCAAATGTTTGTGTGAACCACAGGTATTTGTTACTGGTCTGGGTGTTTGTGAGACCGAAAAGTCTCTCGTAATCTTGATACCCACGACACAAGACTCGATCTTAGTGTGGGGTGTATTTATTTATTATTTTAAAAAAATCCTCGTTATGTAGAAATACATAGATTCACAATTCTAATGTTATTTAAACGATACCCCACAACGGAAGAATCATTACACCAACTGATCGATTTTAAAGACGCAACACTTTTTTAAATCGAATTTAATACTATTTTTGATGTATATTATTTCTTAAATCGATATCCGAACAATTGAATCGATTCGCAGATTATTCGATTTTAAACCCAACACTATATTACTTAATTTTCCCTATGTTTGTATGTAGGTATCCCGGAGCACACGGACAAGTTCGCGCTCCGCACCACCACGTCTGGCGAGCCCTACCGCCTGTACAACTTGGACGTGTTTGAATACGAACTGGACTCGCGCATGGCGATCTACGGCGCCGTTCCAGTCATGTACTCACATGGGTGAGGATTGCTTCATTATTTTTAAAGTAACGTATCCAATCCATCAGCCAAAGGAAGTCCACTGCTGAACATAGGCATTCCCCAATGATTTCCACAGTGACCTGTTGGAGGCAGCCTGCATCCAGCGACGTCCCGCGACCTTTACCAGGTCGTCTGACCATCTAGTGGGTGGACGTCGACGTAGACGTATTGTATAGATTTCAGAATTGAGTTGTTAGTGGCCTAGCCTTTCCACAATATCCGGAAGCGTTATTGAAAGGCCAGTGACACTGACATACCCCTTCCGGTCTCCCACGGTAAGGGAGTTTTGCAACTTTTGTCACGTCCGAAAAACGGTTACAAGGTACTAACTAGAGGATTATTGGATTATCGACTTCGGTTCTATGATCAAGAAGTTGTGAGCAGGACATAATGAGACTTAACAGCTTGTCTCAGGATGGCGAGAGTAGTGGAATGCCAAGTATTGCTTTGTAATTCATGGTTTGGTTTTGCTACTGTCCATGAGCGGTCGTATCGCTTGCCATCAGGCGAATGGCATGTTCCCGCCATTAATTACAATAAAAAGCATTGTATAAATTTAATTGGAAACAAAAATCGACGTGTTCGTTTTTCATTGGCCCATTCATTAGTTTGATCTGAAGATTAATCAATGGTCAATAATTTATTTCTGATTCAAAAATCTCTATATTCCTTTAATATATCGATAGTATCCCTTTGTTCACAGCTCTAAACGCAGCGCGGGAGTATTCTGGCACAACTCTGCTGAGACGTGGGTGGATGTAGTTAACTACGCAGACGCTACCGTCGTGTCCTCGCTGGTCAACCTCGTCACTGGAGGACACAAGCGCAGGGTCGATGCCAGGTAGGGAAGTTTTGTAAAATGTATATACACGATGTTGTAGAGGGCTGTTTGAAAGTTGAATGATTGCTGGGAAATATGAGGTTTGGCAGTGAATTCTGTGATTTAATTTTTTTTTGTTTATTTCTATGTACCTAACATGAATATATATTGCTTATGTAAGTGATTACAATGTTCAACACAAATAGCCTAAATATTTTTAATTGCCAACCTCCGTGGCGCAGTTGGCTAGACGCCGGCTGTGAAACGAGAGGCCGCGGGTTCGATCCCCGCACTGAAACAAATATGTGTATGAACCACAGGTATTTGTTAGCGTTTAAGGCGTGTGTTTATGTATGTATGTATTAAATAATTAATTGTGGTTTTTAGGTTCATGAGTGAGTCCGGCGTGGTGGACGTGTTCGTGTTGTTGGGAGACACGCCCTCTGACGTGTTCAGGCAGTACGCAACTCTTACTGGACCGGCGCCGATACCGCCTGTAAGTACATGCATTTTTTTTTGTATCAGCCCATATACGACCCACTGCAGGGCACGGGCCTCCTCTAGAATCGAGAGTACGATTGAGAGTGGTTAGGCCATATAGTCCACCACGCTGGACTAGTGCGGGTTGGCGGACTTTTACATACCGTAGAAATTTATACAAATCGCTATGGTATGCAGGTTTCCTCACGATGTTTTCCTTCACCGTTATAGTGCGTGGTGATTGACCATCAATACACACATGACTCCGAAAAGTTAGAGGTGTGCCCTGGGATTTGAACTCGCGACCACCGTGAACATGCAGGCAGCCGCGTCTGGTTACCAACAGGCCACCACGCACTTCACTTCACGCTATTTACACATACACAATACAGCTAGCTTCTCTGGTTGTAAAAGTCTTTACATACGAGGTTATTTACCGCTTTAGTTCATTGTTATGTCACCCGCTTTTTTATTTTATTTTTATTTATTATAACCAAGAATATTTGAAAAAAAGAGAGTAAGAAGTAAATGTATAACTGCATAAAAAATATATATTTTTATTTTTTATTTTATTTTATTTATTTTGGAAACAAACAGTCATATACATTTATTTTACATAAATAAGAGCTTATGTAACTTATGCTAATATAAGTCTAGTGTTATTGACCTCTAGTGCCGAAAAGAAGTTAGTTAGTTAGAAAAAGTACACATTACAGTGAACACTAACGTCTAAACTAGGCCGCGCCTGTGCTTTACACGTTAGTATCTTCCATGGAATGAAAAGTAATACAATTTATTAGCTTTGTTACGGAGGAAAGTGGACAGAAAAGATTTCCAACTGTTCATATTAACTTTGTGATTGATCGTTGCGGGTTAAAGGCAAGTTAGACATTCCCGGAGCCTCGCTGAGCTTCAATGCTCGGTGTCATACAATGCGTGCTGTTGATCCTGCGACACAGGAGTTGCAGTGGTGGGTGTGAGGGCAAGACAGTCTCCTAAATACGCGACAATTTCAGACTCATAGTTAAACAATAGTGAGCAATACATACGCCTGTGATGCGATGTAAAAACGAATTTTCACGTTACGTTCTGATGTGAAACTTTGATGTTACCGATATCTATCGAATTTTTGTTCCTGTCATGAATCTATAAAACCATTAAAATATTCCGGTTGCAAACTATTTTTGTTTATTAGGAAAAGTGTTGCAATGTATGTTCTGATAAACCCGTAATATATTTAACACGATAAAACGCAGAAAATAGTTGTTTCCATTTTTTCATCGATTTATTTTGAAATTAATCGATTTATCCCATCGATTCCACAACAGCCGATCACTCCAACTGTAACAATAATTAACCCACCACGTCTCTTCCAGAAATTCTCTCTTGCCTACCACCAATGTCGATGGAATTATGTGGACGAGGCTGATGTCCGTTCAGTGGACGACAACTTCGACGTGCACGACATTCCCGCTGACGTCATCTGGCTAGACATCGAGTACACTGACAGAAAGAAGTTAGTACAACTGCTTGTAAAACTACTGTATCATATATAATACTTTATGTAAAGAAATGGTGCATTCGCTTAAAAAATGTTATAGAAAATATGCAACTTTTTGCATTTATCGCGCATGATATGCGCATATTTTTTAATGAAAATGCATTAAGATTTTTTTTTAAATAAAGATTAATAACAAAGACATAAAATCAGTTTCATAGCTGGCGATAAAAGCATTTTTTAAATCACAATCGATAATCACGTGATTTCGCATTAATTAATATCATACCTAATTTCTAATCCGCCCTCCTCCCTTCCCCCAGGTACTTCACATGGGACGTAGAGAAGTTCCCGCACCCCGCCGACATGGTGGCCAACCTCACAGCCAAAGGTCGGAAGTTGGTTGTGATCATCGACCCGCACATCAAACGAGAGGCCGGATACTTCGTGCACGAAGACGCCACGGACAACGGATATTACGTCAAGGATAAAGATGGGAAGGATTATGAAGGTGAGCTCTATTGTACCATAGACAAATATGGCGGCTGCGTCTGATCCGTTTACCAATGGGCCAGCACGCACTTTACTTCACTTTACTCAGATTAATATGATTAAATCCATGGTCTCTGACTACCCTTCTGGGATACAGGCGTGAAGATTATGTATGTATGTTTAATTAAATAATAACAAAAATGTGATTGGCAATATCTGGGATGCGATGAGCCAATTTAAATATAGAAGGAAAGACACAGATAGACAATGTTTCCCTTTAAAGACTTTCTACGCTTTTGTAAATTTTATTGTGACGTATTCAGACACGGACTGTGAAACGACTAGCCGTGGACTCGACCCCCATCGAATGTTTTTGCAATCCCCAGTATTTGTTTCGGGTCAGTGTTTGTGAGATAAAAAAGGTGAATTGTTTTGCAATAAATTATGACACTCTGTCCAGGTTGGTGCTGGCCCGGGTCCTCGTCGTACCTGGACTTCTTCAACCCGGTGGTGAGCCAGTACTACTCGGACAGATACAAGCTGGAGAACTTCCCCGGAACCAGCAACGACGTGCACATATGGAACGACATGAACGAGCCGAGTGTGAGTACATTATTATACAGGGTGCGCAAACAAACGGCGCACTTGCTAATATACATTTTAGTAAATCGTGATTGCGTCTAGATTAAATTGCATTTTCATAGCGTAGTCTGATAATAACAAAGATGCCGGTAAATTGAGAATTACCAACACACGTGCTTCCCCTTAACGTATTACGTCAAATAGATACCTATGTACCTCTGTAAGAAATGTTAAGGCGAAGTCTATGAAAGTTATGTTGTTCAAAATGATTTTCACTGTTTATTTCGTTAACTATTTGATAAACGACGAAACGAAAAAATACGTATATGTTAAAATCTTGTGCTTTACCCATCCCAACCGGTTTTATTCGAAAAGGTAGTGGTAATTCTTGAAACTTTATAAGGTCATAACTCCAAAACGGATAAGTATTTTCCAAATATGATTTCTTTATTATTATATTAATATGATGCCCTTGTATCCAACTGAGCAAGTGCGCCATTTCTCTGCGCTCCCTGTATATAAATAAATAAATACACCCAACAGTCACATACATAGTCCTGACCCCACACTAAGATCGAGTCTTGTGTGTGTATCAGAAACTACGAGAGACTTTTCGGTCTCACAAAAACCCGAGGCAAATGCCTGTGGATCACACAAATATTTATCTTGGCGCGGGGATCGAACCCGCGGCCTCACGTTTCACAGCTGGCGTCTAACCAACTGCTCCATGGAGGCTGTCCATGTCTGTATTAAATTTTATGCATTGTATTTTAAGGGTGTTAACCCGACACTTATAGAAAAGTATACTTTTAAAGTGTAATTTGAATGCTTCGCTGGCGCAGTTGTACTACGGTATGATTGCAAAGCTGAGGTCTCGGGTTCGAATCCCGGGTCGGGCAAAGTGATATTGGATTTTTCTATTCATTACCGCGTGCAAAAGTGCGTGGTGGCCTGGTGGTAACGGACCAGACTCGGCTGCCTACATGTTCACGGTGGTCGCGGGTTCAAATCCCAGGGCACACCTCTGACTTTTCGGGGTTATGTGTGTATTGATAGTCAATCACTACGCACTTTAACGGTGAAGGAAAACACCGTGAGGAAACCTGCATACCGTAGCGATTTTAAAGAATTTCTACGGTATGTAAGTCCGCCAACCCGCACTAGGCCAGCGTGGTGGACTATATGGCCTAACCACTCTCAATCGATTCTCTCGATTGTAGAGTAAGCCCGTGCCCAGCAGCGGGACGTATTTGGACTGATAAAAAAAAATCATTACTAGCCCGGAGTCAGGAATTTTTGGGCCCGATATGGCGATAGGCTCGCCCACGTATCACATCGTGGGACGAAACACACAAGGCGAATTGTAGTTGTACCTCTGCCTGTCTATTTCTCCTGCCAAACAGCAGTGTTGATGCACTGTTGTGACCCGATTTGAAGGACATTGTAGCCAGCGTAACTACTGGACATAATGAGACTTAACACCTAATGTCTCAGGATGGCGAACGCAGTGGAATGCCAAGCATTGCTTTGTAATTAATAGTGTTTGGTTTTGCTACTGTCCATGAGCGATCGTATCGCTTACCATCAGGCGAATGGCACGCTCGTATCGCCATTCATCGCAATAAAAATATATAAAAAATATATACTATGTTCAGGTGTTCAACGGGCCCGAGATCACGATGCCCAAGGACTGTCGCCACTACAAACCGCCTCAAGATGGACATGACGGACTGGCTTCATTCTGGGAACACAGGTATTACTACTACATTCTATATACTGGGTGCAATCGCTTAACGTCACGAAAAAAAATGTGTATAGCAAGTACATGGCTTAGAAACCTTTGGCATACTTATTTAATTTTTTTTTGTTTTTTTTTATGTAGTGTAAAATTAATTTACCGCCACTAGTTATTAATTTATAATAAGTTATTCATAAAGAAACGTTTTTCAGAGAGAGATGAAAATAAATAAAAAACTCTCTACAAATACACATCATTGTTACCCTACTTTATACAATTTGAATCCGAGTAGAAATTTCTAAATCTAGGTAATAAAACTGTCCTTTGATGAAGCCGCCGCGCCGCGCGCGCAAGTACAACGCGTCCCGCCGCCCGCTCCCGCGCCGCTGACGCCTTCCAGGCATGTCGCCACTTCCCCAGTCGCGCGAAATTCGGCACTAAGTGACGACGTACGATAGTTTTTTGGTTAGTTTTTGCGGTAAAAATGAGTGATTACACGAACATTGAGTATGTGATGATGATGAAATGCTATGTCCGATCCAATGAAAACTTGGATCGTGCAAGAAGTATGTATGCAGATCCAGAACATCTGCAGTCTTTGCGCAGGAATGGGATCTTGAATCCACGAGTTCCCAGCACAAGACTTATTTTAAATACTTATCAGAGGTTGCTCGACCATGGACAGTTCAGACTTCCTAGTCATGCAAGAATCCGTGGCCTTCCACTACGAAACGTTCGTTTGGAAGACGATATACTGGAGTTTTTTGAAAGAGATCCAAGGAGAAGTACACGACAAGCGGCTCGTCGATTTGGTGTCAGCCACTATTTGATATGGAAGGTACTTCGGTCCAGGAACATGCATCCATATCACCACATACGCGTTCAAGCCCTGCACGGGCCGGACCCTCCACGTCGCATGGAGTTTTGTCGTTGGCTACAGGAGCACATTGAAACTAATATCTTGTGGAGTGACGAATCGATTTTTACGCGTGTTGGAGTTTATAACGCACGCAATGAACACTGGTGGAGTTCCCAAAATCCTTATAAAATAAAGGAAAATTCCCACCAAGTAAGATTTAGTGTCAATGTTTGGTATTTACTTCCTTTTTTTATAAACATTGATCATTGTAATTTGTAACTTAGTAGATTTAATAAATACGTCTAGGTTAATGTATTCAAAGGTTTAAATAAAAACAAATCCAGCTTTTTTAAGATAGGTACGTTATGAAAATAATATGTTAAAATGCAAATCTTAACAACCTACCAATAATTACATGTGCTTACATGAATCCAAATGATGTATGGTAACATTAAAAGTAATAATACCGATAAATAGTCGCGAAGTAGGTTCAAGGTCACTCCTCGCTAGTCAGCTGTGGCGCGGCATGACTCATAAATGCGCGCCGCCGTGTATTTATCGGTACGTTGCACTTTTACGTGTAGGGTGATTAAGTTTAATATGTATTTTGGGGATATCTTGAACCATTGTAAACTAAGTAGTATTCAATGTTTAATCTTGTATATAACGTTAATTTCTCACACACAATACACTATGCAATTTTCAAAACGCTAAGCGATTCCACCCTGTATATACAATATGTACAATATAAATATATATACCTAACTTACATACATAGTGACTCTACACTAAGGGAGTCTTGTGACGTGGGTATTAGACACTACAAGAGACTTCTCGGTCTCAAACACCCACACCCGAAACAAATACCTGTGGTTCACACTAACATTTGTCTCGGTGCGGGATCGAACCCGCTGCCTCTCGTTTCACAGCCAGCGCGGCGTCCAACCAACTGCGCCACGGAGGCTGTCATATGTCAATATTTTATTTTATTTATTTTTTATGAAGGTTCATCAACACATTACAAAAGCTTAATACTAATAAGAAATTACATTTATGACACTTTCTAATTGAATGTCCAGGACGATGAACACAACATAGATTTATAAAATCTATATGTTGTATAATAATTACTGAAGTACTAAACACAGAACTAAATTGTAACTAGTGTAACATTAACACTAATTAAAATCTAGATTATTAAATACATCTGGGAATAAATGTTGGTATAACTAAACGTAACGAGAGTTAGTGGAAAGTATGAGAGAGTATGAGTGAGTGAGAGACGAGAGGAATGGAGGAAGGACGGTGAAAGGACGCGAGCGAGGAAGACGATTAATATAATTTAAAGACGTATTGAATAGTTATTGAAGAGTAAAGAAAATTAGAAGGAAAAAGGATTTTTATTTATGTGCGGAGAGCCGCACAACAGCACCGCTTATATTCTGCCCCTACACCAATTATGGCCAAAAACCAATTATACTTTTCTATAACCCTCACATAGCCAATGTCTTAATTATCTCAATTTATTGCAAATTATTATTAAAATAAATCCGTATTTCCAGACACATCCACAACGAGTACGGTCTCTGGAACATCAAGGCGACGCACGAGGGTCTACTGGGCAGGTCCGACAACAAGTACCGCCCCTTCATACTCACGCGCTCCGCGTTCGCGGGCACGCAGAGGTGAGGGAACTAGTCTTTTTTTTTATTGCATAGGTCCGGCAAACGAGCAAACAAGTTACCTGATGGTAGGTGATCAGTGCCGCCCGTAAACATCCACAACGCTGGATCATGGATGCGTTGCCGGCACAATTGGGAGGGTAGCGGGAAGGAAAAAGGATGGGAAGGGGACAGGGGTATTGGGCATCTGGCAATCTCACTCACCGAACGAAACGCGACAGCGAATTTGTCGCTTCACGTCGGCCTCCTGTGAGACAGTGGTACCGCCCCGGATAAGCCTGCTCATTCATGCTGAGTCATGACTGACAACAGCGTGGCTCTACGACTTCCAAGATAGTCTATTATACTTTTAAGCTTAGAGTGTTTATCATGTAGAGGGAGTCTGCCATACATTTGCGTCCTTAAATATGTAGATATTTTCTTTTTCGTCATTTTGGTAGCACTGCTATATTATATATGCTATATTAGTAAAAATGAAGAAATGATTTAAAATATTTTTTTTACAAAATTGGTCTGAAACGAGTTTGAATGGAATTTAATATCACTAATTTTTTTAAATTCTATTTTCTATTTCGAATAATTTGTGCATGTTGGACAACCTGTCAAATGTCAGCCAATAGGAGAGCAGAAAAAGGTGGCCCGGCACCGCCATTTTATCTACGTTTTTGGAGTACCAACACTCCCTCTATATTACAAATCGTCTTAGCTTTTGTACTTTGCAATTCACGGTTAAAATAGTTGAAGGATATTATGCCGTGTGATATTGATATATAACTCCCCATAAAATGCATCCACCCATAGACTACCTTCATGTTTGTCCTGTCTGTATTTGTATGACTTATGAGTGAATATGTACCCCTGCAGGGCATGGATCTCCTTTACAATCGCAAGTACATTGATAGTACATAATCATACATACATAAACTCACGCCTTTTTCCCAGAAGGTATAGGCAGAGGTGCTACCAGGACATTCACATTTTGCCTTGTATGGTCCGTCCCACCATGTGATAGGGGGCGAGCATACCGCCATATCGTTCACAAATTCCTGACTCCGGGGTGATAATGAATAGAAAAATCCAATATCATTTTGCCCGACCCGGGATTCGAACCCGAGACCTCAGCTTTATAATCATACCGGAGTTTGTACTCCGCCATCGAGGCAGAACATATTGGGTATTCTTTATATTTTTCCATGATACAAGCTGAAATTGATGATAAAAATGTCTGTATTCAGATACGCAGCAGTCTGGACTGGAGACAACGCGGCAGAGTGGGGTTTCCTGGCGGTGTCAGTGCCCATGTGCCTGTCCCTCGCGTCGGCCGGCATTAGTTTCTGCGGCTCCGATGTGGGAGGATTCTTCAAGTATCCAGAGGCTGAGCTCATGACCAGGTGGTACCAGGTGAGGAGATACATACATGTGGGAAGAAGGAACAGGCTCTATTTCACTTTTAACTTCAATACAATTTTTCTTAATTTACAAAATATTACACAACTTGAAATGAAACAATTTTTACGGATTTTGTCGCGATTTGGTTTTTTATTTTTTACTTCTAGACGTTTCGATCACTTTACAGCTTTCCTGTTCACGGGGCGGTGGTCGAAACGTCGCGAAGTTAAAAAATGTATGCGAAGTTAAAAAGTCCCGCCATCCGTCACATTCGAGCTCCCGCGTAAAACCAAAAAAACAGCCCGAATGTATCGTCGTCCCTTTCACTCGCTACGTCACGTGATTGACACGTGACACGCGGTGTTCCCACCTCCTTGGCTGAACTCCTCTAAGAATACATATACAGATATTGTGTACGTCAAAGTATCAATTTCGTGTTAATGGTATTCCGACATCAGTTTTTATTAGAAATTTAATAAAAAAGAACCAGGCTAAGACAATATTTATAAGTTTTTACCGATATAAAAAAATAAGGAAGTTTTCTATCGGTAGGATTTTTTTTGTCATCGACCCTTACAACTTTCCATAAATCAGAATTGTGTCTCTTTGGATCCCTGAAATAAATCCTAACGCTTTTATTATGTGTTGTCTTATATTTTAGTATACTAATAATTGCACAGCCAAACGCGGACATAAATTAAACGAGTGCTTGCTAATGACAAACTGTTTTATAGCCGCTTATTCGGGACGTTGCGCTGCAACTTCACTAGGCGTCTTGCAGCTACATTCACTACACAAATATGTATATGTGTTGTTGTCAGGCGGGCGCGTTCCAGGCGTTCTTCCGCGCGCACTCGCACATCGAGACCAAGCGGCGCGAGCCCTGGCTGTACGACGCGCACACCACCGCGCTACTGCGGGACGCCAACCGCAGGAGATACGCGCTTATCGACTTCTGGTAACTCCTCTACTTGCTTCTTATTACAGCATTTTGTGCAAAATAAGCGCACTACACACCAAACCCGCCGGCGTACGTCGGCAACATTTTGTTGACGACATAGGCCGGCGGCTTAACTCATAGCACGTCGGAAAACTTTGTCGACGACGTGACAGCGACTGGACATGACATGAGGAACATTTTTGTGACGTTATCGAGTGTAGCCGGGCAATTGAGCAGAGTGCTTGCGTCGCCGAAATGTCAACAAAATGTCGGCGGGCAACACGTTCGGGTGTTTATTGCCGACATGATTGTTTCTTTATGGGCCGCCGGGTTGTGTCGGCGGGCTGAGGCTCCGTTAGGAGACTTTTATTTATTGCATGTTTCGGATAAACAAGCAATCAACTTAGTTTATGGTAATTGGTTAATTATAGCCACCCATGAACATGTCTACAACATTCCGTCGCGTCTAATACGTTCAGATCTTGGGTAATTAAAATGAAGGAGGGGGGGGGAGAGAGAAAGAAAGGAAGGGAGAACAGAGTTTATTGCCCTTCCGGCAATCTTGCTCTGTATCTGCATCAGCGCGTATACGTCCCACTGCAGGGCACGGGCCTTCTCTACAATTAAGAGGGATTAGGCTGTATAGTCACGTCCGTAGTAATCTCCCTCACCGACCAAAATAGCTATGGCAGTCTTCGCTTCAGTTTTGTATGAGACCGTGGTACTGATTACTATTCCACTCGATGATTTTGGACTACATTTACAATGTGCCTCCCAGTTCGACAGATTGGTAAGGTATGACAACTCTGGGTAATTTGTAATTGAGTGGGTCTCCACTTGGCAAGCGTAGTGTAGGACGCCCTCCAGCTAGGTGGAGTGACGATTTGCAAAAGGTCGTTGGCAGATGCTGGACGCGACAAGCCGAAGACAGGGTGAAATGACACTATTTGGAGGAGACCTATGTCCAGCAGTGGACAATAGAAGGCTAATGATGGTGGGTAATTTTGTAAAATGTTACATTGGATATAATTGTGAACAGGTACACACTATTCTACGAGCACTCAATAGACGGTCTCCCGGTGATGAGGCCGCTGTTCCAACAGTACCCTAAAGAGGAGGAAACCTTCACCATCGATGACCAGTACCTACTGGGTAAGTTACATTGTACAGAAATAATTGTTTCACCATTTTTTTTCTACACATGAATCGAATAGCTTGCTACAGACCTTTTTATTGTTGTAATAGCATATTACTGATAATGATGTATGGTATTTCATTTAAACCACATGTTCTTAGCCAACCCAGGTAACATTGTACCAAGTTTGAAATAACTTGCCTGGTAGATTTGTCAAAAATCGCAATTTTAGTTTTCAAAGCCATTGATCAACCTGTATAGGTACGATTATTTTTACTGCTCAGTTAAGTTTACGAATCAAACTGAAGTTTAGCTAAGCGATAAAAATACTGGTATCTACAGGGTGCCCAAAAATCGTGTAACCTAAAATCACGATTTTTGACAAAAATATCATTCCATTTTTGACAAAAAAAACATCCCATTTTTGACAAAATAATCATCCCATTTTTGACAAAATAATCTTTTTTGTTTTTTGTTTTTGTCAAAATTTGACAATGTCACCTGGGGTGATGAGAAACATGTGGGTTAAATTAAGTAACATATGTCAATATCACCATTATACATCTGTATACATTTTAAAGACTGATAAGCAGTGTGTTTGCAGCTATTATAGTAATAATAGTACAATAATTATTTAAATCTATAATTGTCCATTTTTCAGGCGACAAACTTCTAGTCCGTCCCGTGGTAGAGCCAGGCGTGACGAGTGTGAAAGTGTACCTCCCGGGAGCGGACTCGCACGCTCTGTGGTACGATGTGGACACGTACCAAGTGCACGCCGCCGCCGGGTACTTCGCGCAACCTGTTACCATCTCTAAGGTAAAAATTATATTATTTTGATTTGTTAGAGGTGTATGATTAATTTACAAGTTAAGTAAAGATCAAAATTAAACAGTTCTCGAATGGAGGCCACGTAGCGGAAAGCGCAGCGTAGGACGTCCACCCACTAGGTGGTCAGACGACCCGGTAAAATTGAGTCCACGATTTAGTAAAGTTTAGTCCATTAGTACAGTGTGTTTTGTTATTAAAACTATTATTTATTTCAAATCTTTTCACAATAAAATAAAAATATCGTACTCTATGAATTACTATAATATTAATGTTCGAATAGCGGTAAATTTCAGTTGTTAGTCCGAAATCTTGTGCAATCACCATTCATCGTTTGCGTCTATCCTTGTTTCTAGTCAAGATGTAACATAATGATTATATATACATATGTATGTGTCTTGAGTCTTCAGGATTGGTATAAAAATAATATGTTCATATATGCCTGTAGGTCACTAACAGGTAACAGGTCACTGTGGAAATAATTGGGAGAGGCCTATGTTCAGCAGTGGACTTCATTTGGCTGATGGATTGGATTGGATTGGATGTCTATACGATGGGTATAACAATATGTTTGTCGCAGATCCCGGTGTACCAGCGTGGTGGCACGATCGTCCCGCGCAAGGAGCGCGTGCGCAGGTCCTCTGCGTTGATGGCCGACGACCCCTACACACTCGTCGTCGCGCTAGATAACAACGTACGTACATTTAAACTATCTGTTTAAATCGCTCTCACCCATATTTAAAGAGGTTTTTTTTTAAATTGCATAGGTCTGGCAAACGAGCAAACAGGTCACCTGATGATAAGTGATCCCTGCACATGAACATCTACAGCGCTGGATCATGGATGTGTTGCCGACCCAATTGAGAGGGGAAAGGGAAGGAAAACGGATGGGAAGAGAAAAGGGGTATTGGGCATCCGGCAGTCTCACTCACCTAACAAGATGCTACAATGAAGGTGTCGCTTCATGTTGATGTCCTGTGAGACAGTGGTACCGCCCCGGATGAGTCTGCCCATTCATGCCGAGTCATGACTGACAACAGCGTGGCTCTACCACTTTGAAAAATATTTTCTTAATTTCACAATATTACACAAATAAAATACAGATTTCATTGTATTCCATACTTCATTGTAAAGTATATGAGTTATGTGCCCTGCTATTAATATCAAATTGTTTATAACGAAAATTTATAACGAAAGACTTGATCGTGACGGTTTTGATTGGCTGCATATTTATCATTATTTATTTTATTGACAGCCTCGTGGCGTAGTTTGTTGGACGCCGGCTGTGAAACGGGAGGCCGCGGGTTCGACCCCCGCATCGAAACAAATGTTTGTGTGAATCACAAGTATTTGTGAGACCGATAAGTCTCTCGTAGCTCCTGATACCGACACAAGACTCGATCTTAGTGTGGGGTCAGGACTACGTATGTGACTGTTGGGTGTATTTGTATATATTTATATTATATATTTTCAGAAAACCGCCCACGGTTCGCTGTACATCGACGACGGTGAGACGTACGAGTACCGCAACAACAAGTACATCTACGCCAAGATCGACTTCGAACCCAACGGCATCACCTACTCGTGAGTATGAAATTATCAACTACCCTCCATTTGCATACATTTAGATCATCGCTCAGGTCAGACGACCAAGTAAAGGTTGCGGGACGTCGTTGGATGCAGGCTGCCTCCAACAAGTCACTGTGGAAATCATTGGGAGGAGCCTATGTTCAGCAGTGGCCTTGCTTTGGCTGATGGATGAATAGATAGATCATAGCTCAACCCCAAAGAGTCATAGCATTTTTTCTGAGTTCCTATATGTGATTGGTTAATGCAGTACCATCTTTATGTCGTAATCAGTTTTTATATGGTTTATTTTTGTAACCATGCAATGTATTTTCATTTATCATAAACTTTTCAGCCCGTGTTCATCCACTAGTCATAGGGTTCCTCTTTACTGCTCCACTTTGCTCGGTCTTGTGCCAATCTCATCCATGCCTTGCCGTGAAGCAATGTATAATGTATTTTAGTGTTGGTAATTTAAAGTCGTATTTTTTCGTATTGTATTATCGTTTTTACATTAAAAACATAAATATTTTTTCTGAACCATAAATGTGGATGTCCGGGTAGTACCTCTGCCTACCCCTTCTGGGAATAAGCCGTGAGTTTGTGTATATGTACTTGTAATTAAACATTTTGTTTCACAGGTTCATCAACGACAAAGCGAGCTACCCGACCCGTTCATGGGTGGAGCGCATAGTGATAGCGGGCATCAAGACCCCCCCGAAAACGGCGAAGCTACAACAGGGGGACAAACAGACGGCCCTGCAGATGACCTTGCACAAGGGCAACGATGTGTTGGTCATCAGAAAGCCTGGAGCCAACATGGCGCAACCCTGGACCATCGCATTTAGTTATTAAATAGGATAATTTGAGAGTTTGGTTTGCTGTATCTACCCTCAATAATACTTTGTCACGGTCAGGTATAAATGGTATTTAAACTAAGCCCAAAAGGGGATCATCATAATGAACAACTTTTACTAAGGGGCCAACCCTAAAATCAGCTGTTCCATAGGGAAATACTATATATAAAAACTTTTTGCCCAAGGGCAACCCTGAAATCGTGTGAAAAGCAATCATACATTTTGCAGTCAAAATATCTTTTTTTTGGGACAGCTGATTTTTTATAGTAAAGTTATTCGCTTTAATGACTTAGTATACCCTTTCTGCCCACCCCGCATAACAGGCTTCGTCGTGCAATTGGTTAAACGCTTAAAGCTGTTTGACCGACAAAAAGATCAACATCACATAAAAATATTACGAGGGTGGATAGGTTAAGAAACTAAACTCAAGTGAAATATGAACACTATAGTTAAGGACTATTATATTCAGTGTTGTGGGTGTTCCTTAAGTGGCTGTACAACGGAACGACATGTTGCAAAGTCGGTGAATTTGTTCAATGATATATAATATGTTGACACAAAAATATATAGTTTTTTCAACTATTTATGATATGGAAAAGGCGAATTTTCAACGTTTTTAAACAACACCACAATTAAGTCCATGTTTATGTGGCCTAACTTTGCAGGAATTCTCGCAGGTTAAGATACTGATATTAACAGCTGGAAGTACTCATATCTTCTATAAATAGGGTATATTTGAATTAAAATCAACTAAATGAAATATAGCTATTACCTACAACCGATTCATAAATATCGATATGAGAATAACATATAATTTTGTTAAAGATTGACATTTTTTTGAGTTTTGCTTATGTCCATAAACTTCGATAAATGCAGTAGCTATTACATATAATGAATGGCATTATTAAGGATTAAGAACGAGTCTATTAGTCGATAAAATCTATCGATACTCCCACCACACTGCCAAATAGTGATGTGTCAAACATTTATCGACTTTGTAAATGTTGTTGTCGATAAATATATGTCGTTCAATATTAGCACAGTGTCCTGTAAAATAAGTACCTAATTTATGAAAGTTAATTTTTTATATGAATACAATATGTATTTCAGTGAATACGCAAGATTTTGATAATATACGTGCCCTCTGGTTTCGAATCCAAAGTTACGCATTTTTTACAGTCAGAAAGATTTTTGACAATAAAACCCTGTGTTTTTTGAATTATTGAAATTTAATATTTGGTTATTTGATGTATTGATAGGTGTTGTAAACTGATGAAATCGTAAGCGACCTTTTTGAAGAACGAAGGTGTTTTCTTAAATTTATCGGCGAGTATATTCTAGTTTTTAATATTGACAAAAGATTTTCGATCTTTTTACAGTCGATCTTACACACACACGCGCGCCAGAAGTCAATGAATTGGAAAAATAAAATTTAAGTATGGGGGGACTGAAATATATAAAACTAAAAGATATCACAAGCATTCGACCAGTCAAATATTTGGGGACCTCTTGTAGTATTTTGACCTCCCAAAACCCTCTTTCTTTGGTAGGGTCGCCTAAGATTTTATCAGTATATAACTCGTATCGAGGGTTATATCAACGGGTAAAGAAAGCAGTTTATCATTTCATGTGATAATAAAATACAATTTTAATATTTACATGTTTTATTTATACTTTACATCTACCAAGAGCCACCTCAGAATTTATAATAAAAATAATTGTCTATGAGTGGACACAGGCCATAGACAAAAACAAAATTGACAAGATATACTGTCAGTACATTAAATTTGTCCCTCGCACACTTTAGTTTTGTATTTTAACAGTTGCTTCTATATACGAATATAATGATGTGTTATTAAACTCCACTTTATATATCCTTGTAATTGCCCAGACAAGTTTGTATAATTGTATTTTGTAGACTAAAGCAACCTGTGTTTTTTATTTCATTATTTTAAGTAATGAAAATTAAATAACAATAATAAAAAGTTAATTGTACTGCACTTCGAATCTGAGCTAATATGAACCAAATTTTATTATGTCTAAAGATTATGTGGGCCATAATAATACATATATATACCCACGCCTATTACCCAGAAGGGGTAGGTAGAGGTGCTACCAGAATACCTACCTTTCGCCTTGTGTGTTCCGTCCCACGATGTGATACGGGGCGAGCCTATCGCCATATCGGGCACAAATTCCGGACTCCGGGCTGATAATGAATAGAAAAATGCAATATCACTGTCCGACCCGGGATTCGAACCCGAGACCTCAGCTTTATAATCGTACCGTAGTACCACTACGCCACCGGGGCAGCCATAATAATGTTGTATATTAGTGGAATAATCGGGAGATATAAAAAAATACAACGATAACTGTAAATAAATTTAATAAATAGTCGAATCTACAATACTTATCTACGTTAAGCTATACAAAATTTTATATTGCTGTATTGGTTGACAATTGTAGCACCTCTAACCGTACGTTCCGACATATCGGGTATCCGATCCGATTTTTAATCGTATGTTCTTTAGTCGCATGAACCTGTTTCAAGATAAGTTATTTTTCCAAGCATTACATACGACAATTCGGCTTCCGACACTTAGCGGACGTGCCTAATGGCAAAACTTATCGGATGCGATGAAAAATCAGTATCAGATTAGTGTGAACACTTTACAGCTTCTTACACCTAATGTTCAATCACAAATGAAACGACAATTTATCGTACCCGACACCCGATAAGTCGAAACGTGGCTTAAGTCGAAAATTATCTTTTTACGATGTATATATTATTGCAGTTTGAACAACATTAGCAATTACTAACACAATGCAATTAATTGCGATAAATTAGGCACTGATTTTGTGTTGTGTACAATCACATTTTAATTGATGATTTTTTCCAATTACATGCTTTAAAACAATGTTTTCTAACTACCTTCATATTGATAATTATTTCAGTGGCAATCAAATCTATTTATTTATTCTGAATTTATTTATTGCCTTTAAGATTTAATTATAGCAAGACGGTCAAGATATATTTCAGATAAGCCAGGCCAATGCTAATAAGATTGACATCATATCCGTTTCGGCCTAACCCCGAGAAGCCTTCAACATTATTAACAATTAGTAGCTTAACGAATGGTTCGTGAAACTTTTAGTCCTTGGAAAAAATCATCAATTTCCGAGACTGTACACTGGTGTTGGAGACTAAAACTATCTCCAAATAAATTTACAAATTCTATTCTATCTGTACGCTGTAGTAAACGACAACATCAATATAACAATATTTCAATATATAACGGCCGAAATAAGCGATCCTATTCTCTATCTAACGATAGATCTTGAAATAAACCAATCACAAGTTAAAAGTTGGCCTGGCGACAATCTTCAATCCGATTGGTCAATTTTCGTGATAAATCTTTGGATAGAGATTAAGATCGTTTATTGATTCGGCTGTAAATGGGCAGTAGGTATTAGCGAGGTCTTAACCCTCTAATGACCAATCCTCGGAAGGCTTTCATTAGAAATACGAGTTACAGCTTTAAAAACATCGTGCACATTGAATTTGGCAGCTATTGTCAAAAACCAGATTCAATTTTGGAAATTTGTGTTCTCCTGCATTCACCAGGATTATGGATACATGACCATATTTATTAAAATCACATACCTACAAGGTATTGCAACACTAGCTCGTATAGTCAACAAGTTTTTTTTTACGAAATAGATTATTTCCCCATTTAATCTGTTTGAACACGTTTGATTAAATGTCACGTGTTTTTTTGTTAAAGCATATTTCTTAAATGATAGCGACCGGATTGCAATTTAATGTCATCTCCATCGCTCTGTATAAAGAACTCCTTAGCAACGTCCTATGCTTGATCTAGAATCTAGATTATCCGGTTTAACTAAGTTGTCTGCTAGTTTATTTCATTATCTTTAATATTCCTTTTAAGACCCTTATTGGTACGGTGACGTACTGAAATATGGATTTACTAATTACAAACCATTGTAAAGCATTTAGACTAGGATTAACACAGACAAAAAAAAACTAATTTAACCCTGTCTTCGCTCAGTGACTGTATAAGCATAACAGCTAAAGAATCTTATACCAACTTCTAACAAAACACGACGAAAAGTTTGAAACGGCGTGAAAAAAGTCGCTCATTTTAACTTTATTATAATCGCTGCGTTTTTTTTCACGCCGTATAAAATTTCAACGTGTGTTTCAACTATAAGTGATCACTATTTTATCAACGATTTTCTTCTCTTAATGGTGAAAATATGAAGCCTTTTTATACTATAGTAATATTTACATAATATACCAAAATATGGTAGCATACTTAAAGATACCACGGTATCACTATGGAACGGCCTCTAAATTCCCGAAAACAATCGTCAACAATGTTCTAAAAGTAACAAAATCTCACACTGTTATGTACAAATGGCATTTACATATTCTTTATTAATAATTTCCCGCCTTAAATTAAGAGACCAGCTTCTTAATCTTACTTCCAAGCCAAAAAGTCTATACACAAGTAATTTTCATATTGATTGGGATCCATTGAGTTAGTAAAAAATGTTATGAATTTCAATATTTTTGCAATTTCAAATTATTACTTTTGTATTCCAAAATACCTCACAGAAATATTTTGTGATTTTAATTAAAACATATAATCTCAATTTGAACGCAAAACTAAGTTACCGTTTAGGGGATCAATTGATTCTTTATTTTGCTAACTTTGCCAAAAATACAACTTGATGTATAGACATACAAATACTTTAGGTTTCACTGTAGATTAGCCAAATACCAATATTTAACCCCTGATTCCCAATCAATATCTTAAGGGCAAGATCCGGCTCACTTAAAGAATATCCTACTAGGCTTATCATCATTAGGGAACTCAATAAAAGGATGTGTCTGTTTGTGCTCCAACATCTCACTCTCCGAAGCGAACTTATCACCACAAATATCACAGGCAACTTCAGAACTGTCCGACGAGTCACTATCTTCCCTGTCCCTTTCTCTCTTTCTCTTTTTCACTATATTCTCTTCTCTTTTACCCTCTTTCGAAGTAGATTGGTCTTTAAGTAAATGAGCGCCTGACATCAGAAACTCCTTCATATCTAGGTGTTTCGTTGAGAATTTGTGTTGTTTTAACCGATTTTCCGAACTGCACTGGTATTCGCATATAAAACACACGTATTTCATTATACCTGTGTGTATTTCCGCGTGCGCCTTCCTCTTTTCTGGAGTGGCGAAGCGGAAATCGCAGAATTTGCACGGATACTTCCTGTCTGGTGAGTGTAGTCTCATGTGGGATGTTAGTGCGTTCATATCTTTGCATATTTTCCGACATTCCACACACATAACACCTGTCTCTTCCGGTTGTGCCTCTTCAATGCTATCAGTACTGTGATGGATCCTTCTATGTGACGTTAGGCCTTTCTGAGTGAAGAAAACTCTGCGACAATCGGGACATTGCAGTTGCGGATCAGCTTTCAACTCAGGGCTGTGTTTTTCTATCTGATGTAGCGCTAGTTTATCCGCTTCGTGGAACTGAAGACCGCATTCCTCGCATTTCCAAGCTTTTACCAACTTGGAAAAAGCTTCCAAAACATCTAGAACTGATTGGCATTCAACCTCAGGGTGGTAAGTTTTCGTATGGTTGCCAAAATCAATTATTTTCGGAAACGTTCGTCTGCAATGGGGACAACTGTACGGCTCCTTATGATCGTCCATGACATGAGACTTCAAATCCGACAACTCATTATACGACTTGGAACACATAAAACAATTCAACTTCTGTTTACTCTTCACAACCTCCGATATCACTTTGTACTCCATCAATTGAACCTTTTGGTGTATTTGCAAATGCTTGAACAGTTCCTTCCGCGTGTTGTAGTCCGTCGGGCAAAATTTGCACGGAAATCGCTTCCTATGCACCCTTTTTCTGTGGGAAGTCAATTCCTCTTTGGTCTTGAATTGCCTGGTGCAAGACATGCATGGGTGGAAGCTAGTATCGTCGAACAAGTTGTGAGATCTCAGACAAGTTTCCATTCGACTTCTTCTGCGGAACAATTTGCCACAAGTGCATTCGTAGCCTTCCTTCTTCAACAATTGCTGTTTGCTGTCCTCAGCATCATCTTCATCTTCTATTTTAAGTTTTTTATTTCGGTTCTCCGTCCTGGTTCTCACACCTTTGATGAACCCCATAGCCCTTTTCTCTATACTATCATGTACTCGTAAATGTTTTTGCAGTTGAGCATTTCGTGTATACGCGTTTGAACATTTATTACACGCGTACTTTCTTTTCTTTAGATATTTCTCGGATTTCGTTTGTAATAAGCCGTATGCTTGCTGTTCTAGCGATAAAACATTTCCTGTAATTGAATTCAGCTGGAAAGTGTCGTCATAGTCCACATAACTATCGTTGGTTGGAAGAATTTCTTCAGGGTTGCCGAGTTTTAGTGGTATTGCCGTTTCGTTCATAGGCCTTATCTCCATCACTAGTGTCTTGGTGGTTTGCGACTCTATGATGCCGTCTCTAGGATTGGTTATTGTAGAAGTCGTGTTTATCAGTTTGTTTGATATCAAATGTGTCTCTGTTACGGTAAGATCAGACTCGTCTTTGATCACTTTGTAAAAGTTGTGAGCGTGCTGAAAGCAGAAAGACATTTATTATGTTAGAAAAGCTTTAAATGGGACTAGACGGGAAATTTGTATGCATTGAAATAAATATGGTATTTGAGGTAGTTCTGACTGTTTAAACAATTATATTTTGTTCCCTCTAGGTATTAACAAACTATATGACTTGGTTCTGATAAATACGTTTTGCTAAGTAAACTTTAAATAAAAACAATACTTCTGTAGTTCATTAATATCAATACATACATATAAGTTTACAGCTATTGCTGTTAACTTATCTCTGGAGGGGTTCTATTCTAATTACAGGAGAACTATGTTGCAAATACTATTAATATTTAATATAGTACAGATTTAGTTTTACAGATTACTTACATCCATATGCCCATGCATTTCACTTTTAATATTATCGTCTTGCAAACACGCCTCCACTTTACTCAAAGCCACAGCTTCATTACTGTCCATACTGTCGTCAAAATTTGGATAATCGTACGATACTACATCATCACACGTTATAATCTCATCTCTGTCTTCCTGCTTAATCATATCCAGACCTTTGGGAATACTTTCTTCTGGCGAAGGCGGTTTGTCATACATATCTTCTTTTAACATGTTCACAGTTTGGGCCGATCTTATTCTGATTGGAACAACTTCACTTTCAGCGTGTGCGGTATCTTTATCACTGCCAGTTGGAATTTCTTGTTTGACGTGCAGTTGGATGTTTTGAAACGGATTATCGGTTGCACTGTCTTCCATTTCGTCGTGAGTTTCGATTTCCGATTTTATTTCTATTTCATAATCTATTTCTTCTTTGATGTCTAATTCTTCTTGCGTGTATTCGTTCAGTTCCATCGTGATGTTTTCGGTGCCCATGGTCTGAGGAGCAATATTATGTGAGATAAATATAACATTATATTTTACATAACTGTCGAAATTGTACATCATCATTGTAGGCAATAGTTTGTTTGCCCTGATGTTGTCAAAACCTATGATCGGCGGTGATCGCTTACCATCAGGTAGACAGCTCGCTTATCTGCTGGTATAGATAATCAGAAATAAAAATACTCCTTAATAACGTAAACTCATAAAATTACATAAATTAAACACAATTAATGGTCATCAAAATAACTATGAATCAAAAAACGTGTGTGTACATGTACGCACGTAAGAAGGTATACTTCTTTGGCGTAACGGAAATAATATTTTTTTCTTAATCAAGATCATACATTTTGCTCTTTTTTAATTACTGGAATATTCTTCGATGTCGTAGGATGTTGATACTGCGCAGAATCGCTTGTATAAGCTTCAGATTTCACATTAATGCAGTTGTGATTAGCGTGGGTGGCTGTGGTCGAAGTTGGATCTATAAAAAAATATGACAAAGAAAATCAAAATACTGAGCATTATAAACATGATATATTAAATTATTAAAATGATTTTATAGAAAAATTAATTTGCATTTCTTTGAATTTTATTAAATAATAGAGTTTAGTAATTATTTGAATATTTAATTGTAATTTGTACCGGTAGTAACAAGCACAGGCGATGCTCCAAAAGTCATTGACGAGTTAGTAAAGGATGGGGTGTTTAGAACTTGATTCATAGATAATTGATTTCCTTGAGCAAGCATTTTTTTTCGCAACCTATACATCCGACAATTTTTTGCATTGTTTAATTTTTTTTTAGGTATTTCTGAAACATTTTTTATTTTAAGTTTTCCCTCTTTCTTTCGTTTGCGATATTCTCTACAAATTTCAGCATTAGATTTAGGCATCTGGAAAACTGAAAAATAAATAGAAAATTTTAAATGATATAGTGATCAGTAAAAAAGTTATTTTTTTTTAATATTTGTATATGGCATAAAGTGAGATGCCTAATAAAAATGGAATTATTTTTCAAATAATAATTCAATTAGAATTATACAAAATGCAAACAAATAAAAATAATACATACCGACAGTTAAACTTAAATCTATAAAGGCTTTAATAGTTTTTTTTTTAAGATAAGTAGTCACTTTTATCATGAATTTTCACAATGGCCTATGAATATTAACCACCATAAATACACATTTATTTGTAAAGAAATATTTTTTTAAATTCCCACTGATAGAGAACCATTGTAAGTTTATGAATTTTACTCATAATTTAACCCAAATGCACGAAAAGTGTAAAAAAAATCGTTTTAATGTTAAAATGGTACATTATGGCTAATAAGACGGTAAGATGTTGAGTAATATTATGATGCTTTCTCTGAATCATTTCATACTTAAGTTCTTGACTATATTTTTCTGGAGACATAATTCCAATTTATGTTTATAATTGACCAACATATTTGCATACATTGAGAACTTTCATGCTGTACTTGTTGGACAAAATGTTTATTATAGTAATGGTGTCTGCTTCATTACATATAAGTGACTGTTAAAACAAGTTTTTTTTTTTATGATGATGTTGTAAAATGAGAATCTAAATAGGATGAAATATGAAAAACTACAAATTATTCAGAATAATGTCACTCATTTTGTTTAAATAACCTACATTAATGTGTAAATATTATATGTTATTAAAAACTAACTGCTAGCCCAATTTAAATAAAAGCTATGGAAAATGTCACATCATAATATAATATATTCACGTTTAACATATATGTTGACCTTCAAAATAACTTACCTTTTAATTTATTGCTATAAAAACTTATAATTCATACTTCAACACTCAAATCTTTTCGTCAACTACACTGAGTTCGGAATAGTCGGTGTCGCTTTTTGATATGCGTGATACATGTAGCAATTATGGTTTCATATTCCAATTCGGTTGATATCCAGTATTAATTAGAGCTAAGGAATCACTAATTAGTTACTACTGTTCATTACGACAATTTGCACTGAAAGTTTAACATCGTAATTGTTCTCCTTACATATCAAATATGTTTATAATTACCGGCTATATAGGGATATTCAAAATAAATACCTGAAAATGTACGATCGTAACTTAATTTTAGTAAATAAATAGTAAAAGCTAAACAAATCCCCTCCTTACTTTTTATTTTTTTGACAATTTCTTGACATATGTTTGATTTTTTTGTGTTCCCGGGATTAGAGATACCAGTAGCTAGATCGACTAATTAAGTTATGGATCATAAAATCTTGATACAATAATTTTTAGTTTTTTTAATAGTTATGTACTGATAATACATACGAACCAGAAATATTAAGTAGAATAATTGCCAATACATCTATAAAATATTGCATAATTTTTTTTTTCAAAATGCATTCAAAATTAGTCGATCATTGGTTTATACTTTGCGGCAAGCAACCAACCATTTTAATATGGCGCTGGGCACACATTATTGAATAATCGTGAACGGATCTATTCACAAAAATCACTGTGTCATACAGAACGCATCTATAGAGAAATTGGTGGTAAATTCTGAAGCAAAACACAATGTCGGTGGTTTTCGTATGTAAACAAAAATGTATTTTAAAGTTATTTTTCAGGAAAGATCTTATAAACAATGGCAAGTGGATTGGACTTAAACGTGTTAGTGCAGCATTTAGTAAATGGCACATTGGGCGAGAGTATATGCATAATTTGCTTGACTCCACTAAATGATCAATACGAGAATATCTTCACGAAAATCTGTAAAGAAGATCGTGAATATTGCATTGCTGATGTCCTAGAGACAGTCTGCCAAATCAAGGTTGAGTATATTTTTATGAAACTGGTTTTTCGTTACTTCCGATCCTATATTAATTATATGGATCCGGCCAATAGGCCGAAGTGTAATTATACTTCTGCAGTGGTTTAGTCGGTGTGCCTGAAATACATCAGAATGCTATATTTTTAAATGCATTTATAATTTATAAATAAGATATTCCATAAATTAGTTCAAAGATTTTATTTAAAAAAATATATCTTTATTTGGAAAAAGCACCATACGTGGTGCTATATCCGAATCAATGCTGATATGTTCACTCAAATAGTAATATGTTTATAAAACTAAATCTGGTTTATCTATTTCAGTTCGAAAATGAAACTTCAAACTACAATGTATGCCTAAATTGCTTTGTGAACGCTTCACTTTCGTACAAATTCTTTTTACAAAGCAAAATGAGCGAGGAGATTCTCAACTATTATACCGATCAGCTGAACCAAAGCTTTAACTCAATTTGCAATGAAAACCCACCGTCATCCATCTGTTTACCACTGTCTACATACACTCCAAAAACATTGACTTTTAACTATGATATAGAAGGAATTGGTTCAGACCAATTAGTGGAAAAACCTGTACCATCCACTCAAAATACTACAGCCAAGAACGAAGATGATGTTGTCGTTATTGTACAAGAAAACGGTGAATTGCTATTCTATAAAATTGAAAATGGAGAGATGTTGTTGCTTGATGATTACGAGAAACAGAATTATAACGAGGTGTTGTCCCAGTCGGTAACAGTTGTCGGTAAAAAGAAGAAGCAGGTTAGGAAAAAGCGTGGGCCAATGGCTTTCAAATCTTGTAGTTTGTGTCCAGTGAAATATAGATTTGTGGCCAAATTGCAACATCATATGAAAGAGGAGCATAATATAAATTTGTTCGTTTGTAAGGTATGTCAATTGTATTGTTTTGATTTGTGAATTGATAGTTGATACACAAAGTATTGCAGCAACTGTTGGTGAACCAAAAATCACCAAATAATATTTAAAAGTACAGCTATTTCATATTATCTACTTGATGTTGGTCTTCTCAAATTTTTTGTGCATGGTAGAGTCTACACAATTTTGAAACCTTAAAATCATAATTTCTGGCAGTAGTTAGTTGATATTCGAATGTGTCTTTATGGATTTCTACATCTACCCATTTTTTTTATTGTATTGTATCAGCCCATATACGACCCACTGCAGGGCACGGGCCTCCTCTACAATCAAGAGAACGATTGAGAGTGGTTAGGCCATATAGTCCACCACGCTGGCCTAATGCATATGCACATCTACCCATATCTGCATTTAAATGCATATAAAACACAGGTGGTAGAGCTACACTGTTGTCAGTCATCATTCAGCATGAATGGACAGGCTCACCAGGCGCCATACCTAGGTTTACTGTCGTGTTTCTTTCCGTGAGTGAGATTGTCGGATGCCCATAACCTCTTTCCTCTTTCTATCCTTTTTCCTCCCGGCTGCCCTCCCAATTGAGCCAGCAACAGATCCATGATCCAGTGTTGTGGTTTGACTGGTGGTGACTTGATTGCTCGTTCACTGGACCTATGCAATAAAGAAAAAACTAGGAAAGCACATTCAAAATCCTATTTTTGTATACCCAATGGTTGGCTGTAAGAAATTGCCTGGATTGATAACATCTCAAATGTTTTTATGTGTGAAATCTTTATAGAACCTTCTGTGTACATTAATAATAAATTAACATATTTTACAGGTGTGCAAAGCAATAACCGAGGATGAATTAGAATACCACAATCATTTGAAAACTCACACAAATATACATCAGTGTGCCCACTGTAACACAGTGTTTAAGAAGCGAGACACAATCATCACTCATCTCAAATGGCACGAGAAAATGAGGAGGATTGGAAGGGTAAGTGAGAATGTTTTTAGAGTTTGTACATTACACTGGTAGAAAAATACGCTTTATGTTTTGATAAATTTTAGATCAGAAGCGTTTGTATGGACTTAGATATTTGTTCCTGCTTGGTGGCTAACGTTTTGATTAATTCAACTATACAGACTATACAGAGAAAACTGAAGTGAGTGGTGGCCTGTTGGTAACAGACCAGACACGGCTGGTTACATATTAACGGTGGCAGCGGGCTCAAATCCCAGGGCACACCTCTGACTTTTCGGAGTCATGTGTGTATTAAAAGTCAATCACCACGCACTATAACGGTGAAGGAAAACATCGTGAGGAAACCTGCATATCATAGCGATTTGTATAAACTATGGTATGTAAAGTCCGCCAACCCGCACTAGGCTAGCGTGGTGGGCTATATGGCCTAACCACTCTCAATCGTTCTCTCAATTGTAGAGGAGGCCCGTGCTCTGTAGGACCTATATGGGCTGATACATACATACAGACTATACAGAGAAAACTCCTTACAGTGTCCATGACTGTGTTACTCGATTTTCACTTATTGTTAATCCAATTATACCTTTAATTATACTTTTGACATGTACTTCTAGCTGTATAGCTGACAGCCTCCGTGGCGCAGTTGGTTAGACGCCGGCTGTGAAATGAGAGGCCGCGGGTTCGATCCCCGCACCGAGACAAATGTTCGTAAGGCCCACAAGTATTTGTCCCTTAATGTGGGATCAGGACTATGTATGTGACTGTAGGGTGTGTTTATTATTTATTTATTTATATATATATATGTTCAAAATGATAAAGATTTTCATGTATTACTTAGGGATGCTTAGCAAATTTTAAAAAATATTACTACTACAATACCACAATATGAAATTAATATTATTTATTGATGTTATACTTCTTAAGGGCCGGTTAGAAAAAAATATGAGAGTAAATTTTTAATTACAGTCAGACAGCTCCCACATCTGTGAGGTATGTGGGGTGATCTTGGAAGATGAGCAGAGTTTGTCAGAGCACTGGGAGAACCGCCACTACAAGAAGTACACTTGCTACTACTGCGGACGCATGTACAAGGGGGAAATCAGCTTCGAACTGCATATAAAGAAACACGAACAGCATATACAGGAGAAGGGGAACAAGTATGTATTACACCAGTTATCGTTTATTCACTTGCTATGTTTATCCATCATCCATCTATCAGCCAAAGGAAGTCCACTGCTGAACATAGGCCTCTCCCAATGATTTCCACAGTGACCTTTTGCAACACCATATGAAAGAGGAGCATAATATTAATTTGTTTGTTTGTAAGGTATGCCAATTGTATTGTTTTAGTTTGTTAATTGATAGGCAAAGTATTGCAGCAACAGTTGGTGAACCAATTCATACTTAAAAGTATGTTTATGTTTGTTAACTCAATAATATTTCTTGGTTAGCAAAATACAGGCTTGCCTAGTTTGAGGCCAAAAGATTTGTGAATGATTGTAAATCTCTAATTGTTATTAATAAAAATTATTATTAATATTTATACAGCGTATATCCAGACTGCTACCGAAAACGAAGCCAGGTTGTAGTATTAGTGACTTTAGAATTCAGATACAATGCAACTAAAAATTTCGCCACAAAAAGCGATTGTTTTTTTTCTAATTTTTTACTTGTCGTATTTGGGTAGTAAATACATTGTTTTCCCAAAATAATTATGTACACCTTTTTATTTTTAAAGACACAATGATAAGCAAGGGTTAAAGTTATAATTTTAGCACAAACTAGGGATTTACCATTCAAAAATGATGATAATTAAAAAATTGGAAAAAATAATGTTTATTTGAGAAAAATTTAGTTGCATTGTGTTTGCAATCACTAAAACTACGACCTTGCTTCGTTTTCGGTCGCAGTCTTGATATACCCTGTATATTTGAGGATTTTGATATTGGGTATTTTGTACGAGTTATGGGGACCGCAGCTTGAAGTCACTTTCACGTAAATACGATTTAGCACGAATTATGTACCGAAATTGTATAAATCTTTGCTGTATTTTAAACTCAAACATAAGGCAATAAGGTATATATTGTATCGACTTGCACAATGCTTTTTAGTCAGTGAAATTTTACTCCCTTCTGCAACAAATAATAATATTACTGTCGATTTAAATTACTCAAAAAAAAAGAATTTTTCAAGTAGGTTCAGGCGTCTTCGAGTAATCAGTGTACATACATAAAAAAAACAAAGATTCCGACCAATTGAGAACCTCCTCCTATTTTTGAAATCGGTTAATAAACAGTTATATTAGCCAGCGGAACGCGAATGAGTACTACTTTTTTATGAATCTGGTCTTTTATATGGCCTAACCTCTTTCAAACGTACTCTCGATTGTAGACGGGGCTCGTGCCCTTTATTGGGAAGTTATATGATAGGTACATGTTCTGATGTATCTTATAACGATACAGGAAAGATTCAGAAAGTCCCCGGAAGCCAGAAGCCAAGAAGCCAGTACAGGACAGCAAGCCTCGCTGTACCTGCACAGTCTGCGGACGGAACTTCGTCGACCAGAGGTCGCTGCTGTGGCACCAACGTCTACATAACAACGAGAGACCTTACACCTGTGATGTGAGTGACTAACTTAATAAATAAGTACACCCAATAATTATATAACGGTGAAAGAAAACATCGTGAGGAAACCTGCATACAATAGCGATTTGTATAAATTTCTATGGTGTGTAAAAGTCCGCCAAACCGCACTAGGCCAGCGTGGTGGATTATATGGCCTAACCACTCTCAATCGTACTTTCGATTGTAAAGGAGGCCCGTGCCCTGCAGTAGGACGTATATGGGCTGATACAAATATATATATATATATATATATATATATATATATATATATATATATATATATATACTCTACGTTTGTGCTGTGGTTAGAGGGCGTGAGAACTCGGGTCAGGCAAATTGATATTGGATTTTTCTATTAATTATCAGTGGAGTCAGGAATTTGTGCCTGATATGGTGATAGGCTCGCTCTCTATCACATCGTGGGACGGAACACAGTAAAAGTGGTAGAGCCACGCTGTTGTCAGCTATGAGTCATGAATGGGCATGCTTGTCCGGGTTGGTACCACTGTCTTACAGGGGATAGACGTGAAGCGACAGCTTTGCTGTAGCGTTTTCTTCGGTGAGTGAGACTGCCGGATGCCCAATACCCCTTTCTTGTTTCCATCCTTTTTCCTTCTCCCTCCTCTCTCAATCTGATGGTCCGGCAACATTTCCATGATCCAAATGTGTGGATGTTCATGGGTGGCAGTGATCTCTTACCAGCAGAACCTGCTTGCTCGTTTGCCGGACCTATGCTATAAAAAAACACACACAAGGCGAAACGTGGGTATCTTGGTAGTAACACTGCTTACTCGTTCTGGGAAAAGTGCGTGAGTTGATGTATGTATGTGTGTGCAGGAGTGCGGGCGCGCGTTCGTGTCGCTGAACCGGCGCAACCAGCACGCGCTGTGCGCACACACCGCGCCCGCGCGCCGCTGCCCGCTCTGCCCCGCGCTCTTCCATCTCCGCTCCATGGTCAACACGCACGTCAAGAAGGTAATGCACACGCACACTCCTACACACAAACACATGCGCACGCACGCTCACAGACACTGAGGCAAACACACACACATTCACGCACACTCCTACACACAAACACATGCGCACGTACGCTCACAGACACTGAGGCAAACACACACACATTCACGCACACTCCTACACACAAACACATGCGCACGTACGCTCACAGACACTGAGGCAAACACACACACATTCACGCACACTCCTACACACAAACACATGCGCACGTACGCTCACAGACACTGAGGCAAACACACACACATTCACGCACACTCCTACACACAAACACATGCGCACGCACGCTCACAGACACTGAGGCAAACACACACACATTCACGCACACTCCTACACACAAACACATGCGCACGTACGCTCACAGACACTGAGGCAAACACACACACATTCACGCACACTCCTACACACAAACACATGCGCACGCACGCTCACAGACACTGAGGCAAACACACACACATTCACGCACACTCCTACACACAAACACATGCGCACGTACGCTCACAGACACTGAGGCAAACACACACACATTCACGCACACTCCTACACACAAACACATGCGCACGTACGCTCACAGACACTGAGGCAAACACACACACATTCACGCACACTCCTACACACAAACACATGCGCACGTACGCTCACAGACACTGAGGCAAACACACACACATTCACGCACACTCCTACACACAAACACATGCGCACGCACGCTCACAGACACTGAGGCAAACACACACACATTCACGCACACTCCTACACACAAACACATGCGCACGTACGCTCACAGACACTGAGGCAAACACACACACATTCACGCACACTCCTACACACAAACACATGCGCACGCACGCTCACAGACACTGAGGCAAACACACACACATTCACGCACACTCCTACACACAAACACATGCGCACGTACGCTCACAGACACTGAGGCAAACACACACACATTCACGCACACTCCTACACACAAACACATGCGCACGCACGCTCACAGACACTGAGGCAAACACACACACATTCACGCACACTCCTACACACAAACACATGCGCACGTACGCTCACAGACACTGAGGCAAACACACACACATTCACGCACACTCCTACACACAAACACATGCGCACGTACGCTTACAGACACTGAAGCAAGCACACACACACGCAAGTACGTACACACGAACTCACGCACGCATACATGAACACCCACGCACGCACACACCATATTTTTACATATGTCGCGATGGGAAGTTTCGTTCGATCATATCGACAGACCCGGAAAAATCATATATTTCTTTTAAACTAAAATACACAAAATAAAACTCGTTAAATATGTATCTAATTTTTAATCCCTGTCTGAAAGTCTGCAGTGACAAAATTTCATCACAAATAATAACAACGTGGAATATTTCCAGGTGCACCTCAAAGCTCACAAGCGCAGGAACCGCACGAGCAAGTACCAGAACGTGTTCTGGCGCACCGAGCCCGTGCCCATCCAGGAACTCAGCGTCGCCATCCAGAACGACATCCTGGAGATGCAGGCCGCCAAGCAACTTGATCAGGACTGGGTGAGGACACAAATACATAAATATACCCATCAGTCACATACATCCTGACTCCGCTGTACTATACTGTATCAGCCCGTGTACGTCCCACTGCAGGGCACGAGTCTCCTCTACAATCGAAAATACAATTGAATAGGGTTACGCCATATTCCATCATGCTGGCCTAGTAGGGGTGACAGACTTCCTATACCATAGAAATTCTTACAAATCCCAATGGTATGCAGGTTTAACACGATGTTTTCGTTCACCGTTATAGTGCGTGGTGATTGACTAACAATACACATATGACTTAAAAGTCAGAGGTGAGCCCAAGGATTTGAACCCGCTACCACCGTGAACTTGTTGGCAGCCGCGAGTGTTCCGATACCAACAGGCCACCACACAAGAGTAATAATCTAGGTCTTCAAGGTTGAATTATCTCAGAAACCATACGACAAACTATTAATTTTAAATCATGTTAATCTCTTGTTATAATGTCGAGAAAGCAAATCAGCATATGTTACTAATGGATTTATTCCACTATTGGGCATAAGCATGGAGCCTTTTTTGCGATTGAATGGGGTTGGTGGGGTTAGGGCAAATCATCGATCAGCCAAAGGAAGTCCACTGCTGAACATAGGCCTCGTCAAACGCAAATAAAGATCCATAAATAATAAAGGCTCATAATACTGACTTAATTTTTATGGGTGGACTTTCAACCTCACGTTCCACAGCCGGCGTCTAACCAACTGCGTCACGGAGTGTAATTGTAATTAATTACAAATATTTTTAACTACTGGTTATACTTATATAATTTGTTTTTTTTTTCAGTCATGGAATGCACCAGATCGGATATAGAAAATCTTCGTAAAATAAATAAATTATTAACATCGTGTTTGTACAACATAATGTGGGTTTATTAAAATGATGTGATGGCTTTGTTGTTATAATTATTTAATAAATGGTTGACATACATGTGATTTTTTATTGTAAACCTCATTGACTCCCGTTTATTTTTGTAAATGTCTTACATGTGTGGATATCTGACATGAAAAAGTAACTAACCTCTAGACCTTATGGTAAGTGCAGTCTTTGTTTTGCTTAGTTACTAAATAATTTGTTTTGGCGTCCCTTACTCATGAAACTTTAATATAATATGAAATCAATGGATGTCACTAATGCGCGGCTAAATGCCACCTTATTCATTTTTGAGGGTAGGAAAAGATATGACATGGCGTGTGACGGCTCTAAGTTTCACTGCGTACAATGAGTACTAGGAGAACAGAGTTAAATAAGAGATCACCTCAATATTCTCAGCACCATTCACCAATGAAACGTAAGCAACTTGTAGCAGGCTCCTATTGGTTCATCGTGGATTGTGGGCGTGGCTTGAACTCGTAGCAGCTGCGGACGTAGCCGATAGATAGTCGTGTAAACATAAACATCTGTGCAAGCTTATGCGTTCCTGGTACTTTCAACACTAATATTCGGGAAATAATTGAACCAAAATGCATGTGGGGTTTTGTAAAGCATGGTGGAATTTTATTATAGCATTTGCCTACAAACTGCTTGATTTACTTTAATTAAAACATATATTATCCGTAAAAAATCGATATTTACTCCCCTGGTCCTTACTTCACTCCCATGTTTTTCCTCAAAATGAGAATATTATTTGTATAGCGATTAGTTATTTTTATACTATGTCTATAGATATGTATTATAATAACATTAATAGACAAAATAGATTAGTAAAAAAAAAATACAGTTGGGGATTTATAAACATGATGTGATGATAGCATTATTGTTACATTTTTTTACATAAATTGATAATACATAAACACACGCCTTTTTCCCAGAAGGGGTAGGCAGAGGTGCTACCAGAACACCCATGTTTCGCCTGTATATTCCGTCCCACGATGTGATAGGGGGCGAGCCTATCGCCATATCGGGCACAAATTCCTGACTCCGGGCTGATAATGAATAGCAAAAATCCAATATCACTTTGCCCGACCCGGGATTCGAAACCGAGACCTCAGGTTTGCAATCATACCGTAGTAGGTACCATTACGCCACCGAGACAATCATAAATTGATGAACAAGAAATATTTTTGTATTATTTATGAAGTTTTACTACTTTAGCGCGTTTGGATAAAAATATGGCAGTAACGTTGCATGGTTTTCACCTTTCAAGTACCAGGAATGCATGAAGTTGGTAGAGATATCTTTATTTATAATGGCGGCCTTATTCATAGGTAGTTAATCAACCTATTTTAGTATTCAAATATTTTGTCTTCTTCGCTCAAACTGAATTCATAAGTCGTTCGAAAGGGACGGAACATTTCATGAATAAAAAAGTTTTGTAAACTGCAATGAATAAGGCCGTGAGAAGCTAACTTCCTATTGGTTACACCGGATGCTCCTACTAGTTTAAGCCACGCCCAGCAACCACGAAGGCCCAATCAGGGTCTCCCTAATATTACGTCACACCATTGATATCAATAATGAATGAACTAGTGCAGTTTGAAATTTTGTTTTAAACTACCCTCGGTTCCAATTATCGCTGCATTGATAAACATACCGTAGTGTCAGTTATAAAATATTATGGAAAAGAGTGACTTTTCAAATGAGAAGCCAATATTTCTGGTGACCTGTGTAATTAAATTAACAAATATGTTATTACTCCGCTATGTAAGTACAATATTGCGTGACATATTCGCTTCGTTGCGTACTATAAGGTTTTTAATAATGTCCACTCATTTCGAAACTACAATAGGCTGTTTTGCGTTTTGAGAATAATATCCAAAACAAGTTTCAATCGTTACTTTATTATGAGAACAATAAAAAGTAGTATTCAAAGTATTTTCTTAAATATTCATAAATGTATGTGCATTTAAATTATGTGCGTGATGAATGATATGCCTCTCCCAAGATACGCCACAGAGCCCGGTCTGCTGCTTGGAAGAGAATCTTGGGAGAGGTCTATGTCGAGCAGTGGATTGCAACGGGCTGATGATGATGATGAATGATAGGCCTTGGTAAAACTTTGTGATACAACTTACTTATTTTGTTAAAAAGAAATAGTAACTTCTTACGTAGGTACATAAGAACACACACACTTTTATTCATGTTTTATGCGTGTGGATTATTATTAGACGGCTCGCTTTTATTCTACAAACATGAAAAATTTAAAATTTGGACTGCTGGTAATAGCAGTACAGTCCATTCTAAAGTTTATTTGTATCTTTTTTTCGCTTAGTTACCTCGGTTTTAATTACTATTTTAGAAAAAAAACTATGTATTTACCACCAAACAAATCGCTTTTTTGCGTTGTTATTGTTGGTTTATGTCTGAAGTCACTAAAACTACAACTAGGCTTCGTTTCCGGTCGCAGTCTGGATACACCCAGTATATATTAGACAGTTATATAAGAATATAATAAGCCCAGCGGATTAGTAAGTTGAAGTGGCAATGGGCGGGGCACATAGCACGGAGAACTGATGGCCGATGGGGCCAAAAAGTTCTCGAATGGAGGCCACGAAGCGGAAAGCGCAGCGTGGGACGTCCACCCACTAGGTGGTCAGACGACCTGGTAAAGGTCGCGGGACGTCGCTGGATGCAGGCTGCCTCCAACAGTTCACTGTGGAAATCATTAGGAGAGGCCTATGTTCAGCAGTGGACTTCCTTTGGCTGATGGATGGATATAAGAATTTAAAAAAACACGCGTTGGAATTAAAAATAAAATTTATTTTCACTTGAATCTCACAAACGCACACGCCAATGTCAACAGGCATCGGTCGGCACTACTCTAACGTTATCTTGAAACAAAGCTCATATATATAAATATATAACTACATTATTTAAACAGTATTATGTACTCTGGGGGCGCGCGCCGCCTTACAACATTAACATAGGTACATCAACAACATTTACTTCAATTCAATAATACATGTCTATTAAAAGTTTAAACAGTTGGGATAATTAAAATTGATGTACAGCTTACATTAGGTTTAAACAATGACAGGGACACAATGCAGAGAGCAAAATATAAATATTTTTTTACAATGGCACGGCGTTTAATACTATTGTTAGTATTACCGAAATGAAACGTTATGTAGAATCGAGTCACAAGACATTAAAAACAATAAAATCATTAAAATCAATTATGTCTACGCTTTGTAGAAATATATAAATCGACATAAAATAAAATACATTGGAAAAAAAATTTCAATCACTTAAGGCGACGACGGCACCCCCGAAACATCAGATTTGTGATTTCATGTAAAAGTATAACACTACCCTTAACTAATATTAAGATAGAAAAAAAAACGAAGGTCCATTGACGTTTTTGCCGCTCTGCGCACCGCATGCGTACAAACTTAATTATATTACATATATTATCACCTAGTAAGTATTGAACATCACACGCAAATTGACAAAAGAATAAAAACATAAAATATAATATATAGTACGAGATAAAAATTTAACAAAGCGTCACACGAAATCACGAAAAAATAAAGGCTGAAGGGAGTTTTTCCTTTGCGATATTTTACCGTCGACGATTGAGACTTTTATCGATAAAACTCCGATTCGATTATATAATTTATCGATGAAATCACTAAAAACTT
Organism: Theretra japonica; assembly: GCA_033459515.1. Classification (NCBI taxonomy): domain Eukaryota; kingdom Metazoa; phylum Arthropoda; class Insecta; order Lepidoptera; family Sphingidae; genus Theretra; species Theretra japonica. Next base: position 6,387,537 of record CM065950.1, read on the forward strand.
AACAAGTTTAGCGCATAACGAAATTACAACAACCAATTGGGGTTACGAAATTGTTTAAGTTAATCTCAGTACTGGCTTACAAAATCCTATTTAATTTTTAAAGTATTGTTCAGTAATTTAAATGTTCACTTTTATCAAATTATCGATACCCTTTCAACCGTCGACTTAAAAAAGACGCATCAACGTTCGAGACTGATGGCTTGACGTCAGAACCTTGTAGTGTCGTTTTTATCGATATTTTATCGGCATTTATTGCGAAGAGTATTTTTAAACGCAAATATAATGGACACAAACCGGTCCATTTACTCCTTTAGATGCTGTATTTATCGACAATCGTGAATCGATTTTCGATAATGCACGATATTTAACATCAATTAATCGATAAAAATCATTAATCGATTAAATTTTCGAAGACCCCGTCAGTTCAAGCCATCAGTCCCGTACGCGCAAGACAAGAAACAAACGTACATACAATCCGACACAATTCGACAATTATTGCTGTACAATCTACGTAATACTTAGATCTCGAATACACCATATCTATATTTATACCATTTAAATTGAAATCTATAGAAAATCGCTTCTAACTTTGAGGTGTGTAAAACTCTTTTAAACGTACGGGTGTTTGCTTTTTGACACGTTTGTATACTTCCGTAATACAATTTATTCGATAATTCTTATCAGGGCATGAAGCCAATAGTCCAGATATTTTGTGACTGAGTATCCCCTGTTTATTATTAATGTTTTGTTTTGTATTTTTTAAGATGTTATTATTAAATATATTTAGATTTACCTGTATGTACTTTGTTCACTTGCATTCATTAACGACATCAAGTTATAATGAGGTTTCTAAACATGTTTAAAGAATTAAGGAAGTCCAACTACGATCGATAAGACTACTCCAAGTTTATATTCTCAATCAGTTGATTTATTTTGGGCAGTATTTTTCTTCCTTTATTATCAACAAAAACCTAGTAATCGCCAAAATGCAAACACCCCGTACACAAATTTGACACTTTCTAATTCAGCCTTATAATTAGAAAGAGACAACAGCAGTGGGCGACCGCGTGCTCGTCGCCATTCCGAGCTGACGCGACGCGTCAGTCCGGCATGACGCGACACGCCAGTCTTGCCTGACGTTGCACGCCAGTCCATCCTGAACGCGTTCACCACAAATCACACCGCATTACACCGACAACCACGCGCACACTTCGTATATTCATATTTTGTCATTACAATAGTGAAAATAAAAACAAAAAAAAAATAAAAACAGGAAAACTTCACATACGTCGTACAAGTACAGTGAACAAAATTACAATTAATAATTAACGTATTTTTTTTTGTTTGTTTGTTTGTTTCGTTAAGCTATATGTATGTATTTAATATTGTTGAGCTTAAAAACACTTTGTACAATTATAAAATGTAATAGAATACACAATGTAGACAGTATATTACTTTTAAAGCGATAGCACGAACATACCGGCGGCCGCGTGCGCCGCAACGACTAACTAATGTCTTTTATTTTAGTACATATTTTATTTTACGTAACACTCATAGAATCGAGGAGAAAATTTTGTGCGAAATTCTGATAAAAGTTTGACACCAAATTTTAGATACCCAACGGCGAATATCAAAAAGTGGTTAGATAGCCATCGAAACAAAATATTGTTGAAATAGACGACTTACTGTAAAATGATATTATGAATGCTCCTTTTGATCAAAAATCAATTTACTAAATTTAAGGACGGTCGATATTTGAAACCATTTGCACTGGCGTACAATTTTTTCTCCCGACTCGCAACTAATATTGCATGAACACATCCCGCCCGCTCCCGAGGGACGCGACACAAAAACATCAACACAAGCGAAAACATACGCGGAGCGACATCACCACGGAACCGAACCCCGCGCCGCGCCCTCGCGAGCCGGCCAGCGCACGCGCCCGCCACAACTTATCTACACAATAAATCCACGAAACGTAAAATTATTATACAAAGAGGAGGCGCCTTAAATCGAGAGCGTTTCACTATTCAAAATTAACTAAACAATTATATATTTGTTGATTGATTTAAGTCGCGACGACTCGGCGTCGCCGGCAGGATCGTCGCGTCACTATCGATGTCGATGCTGAATCTCATCACTTGGCACATCACTACACACCCTCACAGTCCCGGCACGGTCGACGTCGCGTCGAGCGTCGACGAACATTCCTGTATATCGATCAGTATTCGAGTGACGGTAGACGTTCGTGTGTTCGCCCCCGCGGGGAGGCGACGAGTTCACGTCCAGTAGAAGAGTCGTGATGCCCGGGGCCGGCTCAGAAGTCGAAGAGCTCCGGCGGCGGTATGGGGTCGCGCGGCAGGCAGGCGCAGGGCTCCGGCGAGCGCGCGCGGGGCTGGCGCCGCAGCACGTGCGCGCTGCCCGAGCACGCGCGCGCCACGCCCATCATGCGCCCCGCGCGCGGCGAGTGCGCGTGCGCGTGCGTGGGCGTGTGCACGTGCGCGTCGCTGCGCAGGGACAGGGCCGAGCGCAGCGGCAGGCGCGCGGGCTCGGGGGGCTCGGGCGGGGGGCGCAGGTAGTCGGAGCGCGCCAGGGCCAGCTCGGCGGGCGTGTAGGCGGCCAGGAAGTGCGCCAGGGCTCCGGTGGAGGTGCGCGCGCCGCCGTTGGCGACGAGCACCATGTCCTCGGCGGAGAGGCGCAGGCTGTCGGAGCGCGGAGGCGGGGGCGGCGGCGCGGGCGCGGGCGGCGGGCTGGCGCGCTCGGAGGATGCGGGTGAGGCGGGGGAGGGGGACGCCGGCGACGCGGGGGAGAGGGGCGCGGGGGCGGCGGCGCGGGGACGGCGGCGGCGCCGGCGCGGGGCGCTCCCGGGCAGTCACAGCTTGAGTTCGTTGGCGATCTTCGATGCAATGTTCTTGAATCCGATGCTGGTGCCTGCAACAGACGAGGGCAGTGTAAGTGCGACGAACTCACTGAAGGTAGAGCTGTGTCGCTGCATGATGGTACTGACCGGATATCCGCTTGAAGCGCACGCCGTTGAGCGAGAGGCGCGGCAGCTTGCACACCTCGATCTCCCACTGCACGAGGGAGTCCGCGTTGGGGTCTCCATGCACGCACAGCAACAGGAAGCGCTCGCGCTGCTCGTAGTCGCAGTTGTTCGCGTCTAGCACCTGGGATACAACACAAATGACTTGAATCATTTTTATGCTCCAAACATTCAATATGCATTAAATGACTACTTTATTTCTCGACGTTGTAAATTTCCGAAAGGGCAGACAAAGCTACCACAAAGTACCACCTATAGATAATCTATGTAGCTTACTTCAGTCGCAATATGTGCTGAGGAGCATATCAGCATGCTAGACACAAATTTCAGGCAACTTATAAAACCTTCTCAAACCAAGATATTCAAACTAAACTGCTACTTAAAACTAACCCAGGATTATCACAATTCACGACTGCCACTCCAATCATCGGTACCTACTATCAATCCAATCCAATCCATCAGCCAAAGGAAGTTCACTGCTGAACATAGGCCCAATAATTTCCACAGTGACTTGTTGGAGGCAGCCTGCATCCAGCGATATCCCGCGACCTTTACCAGGTGGTCTGACCACCTAGTGGGTGGACCTAGGTACCTACTATACTACTAAGTATTTGACCGAATATAAATGTCAGTGTTCTCACCTTGCGTATCTCGGCCATGATCTCGTTGGGGTCTCTGGAGGATGTGGTCTTCATGCTCCACGTGAAGCGCAGCACGCGCGGCTTCACCTGCTCCTCGTTGCCTTGTCTGCAACGCACGCGCACACATACTTTACTACTTGACATTACATGGTACTCACAAATCCTTGAATCACTCCAAGATGTATAGAATGAACCGCCTTAAAAATTAAAAATATTCGCATGAAATAGTACCCTAACAAACCCTTGAAATCGTACCTAAACTTGCCTTTACATAACGGTTACAAACTCTTAGAAACGCTCCTAAAACCATACTCCTTCTCATTGCATAGTTTTTACAAACCCTTTAGAAAACACCCATGTTCAGGCTAGAAAAAATCAGCCTTAAAAAAATTACTTCTCCTTACATACCTTACAAACCCTGTACACTAAACTAAATAACTTTAAAAAAATGTAACCCTTTAGAATATTCAAAACGGTATAATATTCTTATATCACACAAAAATTCCTACCTAAAATCAATACCTATGATGCAATTATTTCAGTATTATCTAAAATTTTTGATTTCTTAATCCTTAGCACTAAATAATTCAGTGATATAGAAAATATGAAATCTAACCTAAACCGTAAAAATCGTTTTCAACCAGAATCCCTATTTCTCTTACCTTTTCCAAGTTATATTTTCATGTTTAAATTTATTTAATTTAAATACGGTTTCTAATTCTATTTAAATAGAGAATATTTTGATATAATCTGCGAGAGAACATAATTTATCCCCAATTGTCTTACCTATTCAATATTGTACAGCTATGAATTTATGTATTCAAAATTAATTCAATTTTTAACACCCATCCATGCCACACCAAATTATTGTTGTTGGTTAGTGTAGAAATTGTGAAAATTAATATAAAGAAAATCATAATTATGAGTTTCGCAAGAGAACGCTGATTAAATTGCAAGCAACTACTACTCGATTGTTTGAATAAGGATGTGCATATCACGACATAATTATCGATAAAGAAAATATTTTTAAATGTTTTTTTTTTATAAAGGTTGTATATTGCTTTCAAGCATTGTTTTGTAAATTAATTAAAACTAAAGGTATTAAAAATGATTTTATAAAATGAAAGTGAACACAAAAGAAAAAAAAACGAAATCAAATAATCGAGTACACCGCTTATTGTTAGTACTGCAAAAATAATATTAGTATTGAAAGTTGTAAAAGACAATGGTTATGCTTTGCCATAGACAACATATGTATGTGAGACTCCACATTTGACCACAAACTATACATAAGAAACAAAAAACAAGAAAATTCTACTTTAATTTACAATCGTATCCACCTTGTATTGTATTGTATAAAAGTGATATCTAACATCAAAAACAGGCAAAACGTTCATAAAAATAAGTTTCAAAAAAGTTATTAAAAACACACGTGCTACGTTGCAAACTAGTCAAGAAAAAGTATTTTTTAGTTTTTGCAAAACACTTTTACAAAGTATTTTAGAATTAGCCAATCTAGATTGTAGAGAAAAAAAAAACAATAAGAAATACGGTATAAATGAACGAGCAATAATTACCCAAGCATGGCTTGTGGACTAGCGCCTACTGCATGCTTCGGGGTGGTACCGTCCAATGGCCTAAAAACAGAAAAACATAAAAACTAACACTAGAGGGACACTAGCGGGAGTTCGGATACACGCACACCTTAATTTTGTTCGAGTTTCGTAACACGCTGATTTATCCATATCAATGTGGCCGTTTTATCGACTGTTGCACAAAAAACACCTTTTTTAAAACATGTTAGTTATTTCTTTTAAAACACAGATAATTTTAGCAGACTAAAATGTATTATGGTGGTATTAATACATAAATGATTTTATTTTTGGCGAAATTTCAGCCTGTTACAAAAATCTTTAAGGCGGGTAACATAAGTGCAACATAGGGAGATATAAAAAATATCTATAAAGCACACAACACACAAAGCGAGCTAACACTGAATAGCTTCACACAACTACATATTGACATGCCTGTTTTTTCCGCAACTTACCTGTCATGTTTTTTGTCATTTGTCGTATTTTTATTAATTTTCCTAACACTATGATGACGAGTTAAAACCGTTTCGTATTCACATTAGTAAGTTTTTTTGCCTGTTAGTTCACGAACCAAAAAATCAGTTAATCAGCTGTTATTAATCACGAAAATAAAACGTAATCCATCCAATTTTGTACGTTTCAAACAATTATTAAACAAAATTTAATAAAATACGTGTATTTTATTCTTTTGATAAATAATATTAAATGTATTTAACTATGTAATATATTTCAGTCATGTCACTTGTTAGGTATTAGAAAATAGTAAATTCCAAATCAATATTTAAATTAGAACCACTTTTTATAAATCCAATTGAAAATAATGACAAAAATCAGTTGTTCAGATCAAAAGGTACACCATGCCATTTTTATTACAAAAAAAAAACCGATGCAATCTTGGACATGCATGCTGTTAGACAAATCGGGGTAAATATTTTTGTATACCATGCTTGGAGTCTTTTTTAATTAAAAAAAAACGGTACAAATCGGTTGGACTACTCGGGATAAGTACACTCACACACAATTTAATAAGTTTCAACCAAAAAAAAAATGTGAACGATGTGCGGCTGTTGTTGGAGAGACATTTCTGTAAAAAATCTAATAAAAAAACTTCTAACAAGTACTAAGAAGTAATTTTAAATGCATTCTTAGTGACTTGAATCTCGACAAGTCCATGCAAATAACGTTATAAGTAATTTAAAAAGTTGAATAAAAATCTATCTCAGCATAACAAGTTATTTTATGTTTTAATTATGAAATTTAACATAAACTTATACCCCTTAAATGGGAAAAATCGACACAACAAAAAAATATATATAAAAAAATCAAAATTCTGCATTTTTAATTTATTAATCTCACCAACCAACAGAACCGAATCACCGCTCGCAAATCACCAATACTTTATCAAAATAAAATAAAAAAATCTTAAAAAAAAACAAGGGGGCGGTGCGCATATCGCGGCCCTACCTCCGTTGTATGTCCAGAGAGGAAAATATGCGCGGTTTCTGACGTCCGGTAGAATCGCCCAACACGGACAAACTGGCAAGAAAATACTCACCATGTTAGTACTGTTCTTTTATTTTTTACAAGAAAACGATGGAAAAATGTTGGAATATCGGTGATTGTATAATCGATGGAGCGATGTTATTTTATCGATTTTTTAGTCCGAGATATAGTGCATTTTATAGTTTTGTTTTCTATTCACTAGCGTAGTAATTTTTTCTCGTATCGATACGAGAATAGCGATGCAAAATAATATTTTATGACATGCTTTTTGTGTAGTATGAACAATTTATGAAAATGAAACTGAGAAATAATGTTATACTTTTAAAATTGTGTTTCAAATAATAAAATAATACATTGGGTGTATTGTGTATCATTTCATCATTATATCATTAATTTTTTTGCAGAATTTTATCGGTTTATAGATTACCTAAATTCAGACATGTGTATATCGTTCTTCAATCTCTAGAAAATATAAAATTACTAGTGTATATACTAAAATCATCTAAGTATATACTACTTAAATAACAAAGTGCCTAGACACAGACCAGTTTTAACTACTATTCTTTGTAAATTTACCTCCTAATAATGACTGTTGCGACATGACATAACATGTGCCTGAAAAAAATAACATTAAACCAAAATTCTCGGGAGCATTGTGTTTCTCATATTTTCTACCAAAAGGCGACATCAATTTTTCAAAAAAGTAACTTTTTAAATAAGCTATTTCTATTTTATAAATGACAATATAAGGTATAGTATAGGTATAGACAGGAAATAAAACAACAAATTGTTATTGAAAAAAACTGATTATTTTGGAGAAGCGCAACACATTCATTCGCGTATCGTAGCTAACAATACTTTCGATATAACACTTTAACACAATTAGTTACAAAAAACATGTATATTGAACAAATACAATTTCCTGTAAAACGCATCGTACAGTAATGCAAAACTTTTGAAAATAAAAGAAAAAAAAACAATATATAAATGCAGAAATAAAAAAAAAAACAAAAAAGCGATTTCCAAATTCAAACGAAAAAAAAAACATTAATAGAAAATAACATTAAACTAGTCTTACCCAAGCTAGAATGTATTGCATTTTTCCTATACGCAGTTACAATTATAGATACATTGCTTAAAATGTAAAGTAAAAAAAAATGCTCACAGGAAAATAAAAAAAAAAGAAAAGGAAAATATTATATGCACTGATTGTGTGCGTTCATTTATATATATTTATTTTTTCCTATGCAAATATATCGATACTTTGACTGTGTGAATAAAACATGTTTTTTTCAACACAGCATGTCAATGTTTTTATGGCACTGTTCAAAAATTTGCTTGTTTAAATACAGTTATAATTTGCCTAATACTGGGATTTTCATCTGGGAAGATGCCATTGATACTGAGAAAATTTAAGGTTTTCAACAATTTTATTCGAGCACTTTGCCGTTTACAACACTACAGTGTGTTCAAGCCAATTATAAACCGTATAATCCTTTTTTTTTAAAGCAACCGAACTACACGAGGTCAGTTTGGACAATCTATCGCAAGTTATTAATGATCCTTTTCATTACGGGAATGTTCGAAAAGGAATGGAAAAATGGAAGATCGAGGAAGAGTGGCGTAAGCATCGGGTCTGTCCTAATAATATACCAGATATTGTGGCCGAGTTGGGTCCCTTACAAAAAGAAAGGGCTGGTAGACCAGCTAGACTGACACTCCTTTCGACCTCTTCCGGGGTACTTAACAGCTTTTCCTCTTGACCCAAAAAACATATATCAGATAACTTATACTAAAAAAAATTACTATCCCAAATTAGGTCCTCATTCTTTTCCTATAAAACAAATTTTTGAACAGTGTCAAGTCAACGACTCGTATTGGTCAATACCGGCATAATCATGTCAAAAAACAAAACTAATCCAAAGACTCCTACCACAGCACCTACGTTAGAAACGTAAATTTGTTCAATAAGCTAACTCGTAGTTATACATATAGTATATATAAAAATGAGACAATACTGGACACGACTTACATTTGAGATTTGTCCAAAAACTGTCGATATACTGCCCTCTCTTTCTTCTTAATTACAAAAAGGAAGGAGAAACAAGGACGGCTATGTATCTCGACTGTTCGTTTCTGAACAAAAACCATTGAATTTTAGGCCGCTACGCCGCGTATGCAAGAATCTAAGACTGAATGATAATCCTTAAAAACAATAAACATAATAATAAGTTAATAAATGAAAATATATGATTTTTATACAAAAAAGGTGTACATATAACTTTGAATTTATATAAATTTAGATTTATTTTGGGGTCCAATAGTGTAGAATTTTTTATGAAGCAAAATTACAAAAGTATGTAGAAATTTGAAAAATACTATTTTATAGGTAATCAAATTTTGACATCCAAATAATGAATATAAAAAATAAATACGAATATATGTTAATTTGAAATGAGCGAAACTCGACAAATTCATCGACATCGATAAAATTACCAAACACGTTCTAGGAAACAATCGATATCGAGTCATGTCGATAATTCCATGGCTTTTTAGACCGATTAATAGCATTATCATAGAAAAGTTAGGAAAAATTAGATACACGTTATAATGGATCACATGCGTTCATTTTTTTATCATTGACACATCCACGCTTACACGAACAAACGTACATATGTACAATATTTTTTTAAGCTAAACATTATTAGTAATTATATGAAGACAATATTGCTGATAGATATAAGTATGTACCGTTCCATCTCTTAAATTTGAAAACTGCAAAATATCAAATTATTAGTGATATTTTGATACTATTTGAGCACGCTTAGTAGTTCAAAATATTGGCAGGAAATCTCTTTATCTATTATCTTTTCCAGCCACATGGGGTAGACAGAACATAGGTCTTTCCCAAATATTTCTAGTGTTGGAGGCGACATGCATTCAGGTTCTTTTATCACCTCACCTAGCCTCCACTACCTTACCTAAGTTTTTGATTAAAAATAACTATATATGTCGCAATTAATGCTAAATCGGACGCGAAAATTTATTTCTTTTGAGTGTTCATAAAGTTCCTCTTAATTTCTGACTCTTAAAATATGACTACACGAAACTCTCCTCTTCAATCGAGACTATGTATTTAAAATAAAAACAGTACGACCTTATGAAAAAAAGGTAATTAAAAGTTTCAAGCCTTAAAACTTTGTATCAAACACTGAATTAATCTTTAAAAAAGTTTTTCTTATGACATACCTACTTATCAACATCCTACTTCTTGAATATTAATGATTAACATATAACACTATCTCTCGATTGTACCACGGAGTGTATATTAAGAAAATTCGACAGAACGGTACACAACAATAGATTTATAAAAACAAAATAAACGTCACAGCATTGCAAGGACGACAAAATAATGGACGAATTGTCTGTTGGCAGCACTGTGTTATATTCCATAGCATTTCTTCTAAATAAAAGAATTTTGGAATATGATTTTTATAATATAGACCAACTTTTGACTAATTAATAGTATTAGAGTTCCGAAACGAAAAACACAAAATTACAAACAAGTTTCATTTTATTTTTTGTTATAAAAAGAAGTAATTTTACTTTTTTGTACGATTTTATAAAATTCCATTAGGCCAAGGTCACAAAAACTACTTACAAAAATACTGTACTTTTATTTTTGTATTCTTTACAAAGTCTATACTAACAAAATCACATTCCCGAGCTCCTTTAGTACCAACAGTAAACCAGCTAATAAAATCACCAGTACAATTGTTTTAGAGGGTGTAACGTTAATATTTTTCTAAACTATGTTATATAAATACAGCTGCCCTGGTTGTCGTAAGTGGTAACATCTACTGAGTATTTGTACCAAAGCTAGGGATGGGCCGGCTTAACACACTACACGTTAAACATTTTAACATATACTGGTTCTCACTCGCACATTATACGTAACTACGATTTTTTTAAAGTGGACCATTTTGGAAACGAGCGAAACATTATTGCATTTATTAACAGTCGTAAATTTTGGAAAATATTTTTGATTCGTATTTTTTTTTGTAATTCTTAAAGTAATGATATCCATTATAGAATTATTTAATAGTTAAGGGTACAAAAAAACATGTCGTAATTTGAAGAGTAAGTAAATTTTGGAAAATATATTATTCTGTATTTATTTTTAAATATAAATTTTATAGAGGTAATTCCAAAATGAATGGCATCAAGTTTAAATTTTAAAAAGCCATTCGTAACCGAACCAAAGAAGTGTTCAATATATTTATTCACTAAAATACTAACGCAATTATTCAAAAATATGTAATTTCCATCTGATTAATATAGTTTCAGGCACTGAAACATTTGAACAATGGGACAGTTACTAGAAGACATATACTTCCAAGTGGTCCACATTACACCGAACAAGAATCACAAACTACCGTCATATGTTATACAAATATACAAAATATTTCAGTCGTCAATTTTTTTAGGATCTGAAAAACAAAAACAAAGTTTGTGCATTTTTTTGCGAAGAAAAAAAAGAGATAAATACATACGGGAACCCTGGAATGTTCAAAATTCGTATGATAGCATTCTATAGTCTTAACACCTAATATGAAATGCGTCACGCGACGGGACTAGCACTGCGCTACGTGTTACTTTGCTGTCAACGAAATTATCTCACAGTGTGTACTTTACCTTAATCAGATTTTGTACGATCATTTTTACTATAGACGTAACTCTACTTACAATATATTGCAATATATAAAAATATCTCGATTGAGGATGCACACGGAGACATTTTATCGACATCGACGCGCGGGCCATCGACAAAAACCTCGACTATGCGAATAAGTTATCAATAAACACACTCTATAGAAAAAAACACATGTACGCTGATTAAACTGTTTAATATAATTCACTACTACACAGATATATTTAGACTATCGATAAAAACATTCCGTCAATTGGCGAATGTCGAAGTCGATAAAATTAATAGACGCATCCTTTATAAATTCTATTAAAAATAACACGTAAACAGAAAGGCCGTCGCGTTCTATTACTGTAATGAATTCCAAACATCAAATTCCTATGAAATTATAGCTTAACGGACAGTTACTGTTGATTACCAATTGAAAAAAAAATGTAGTCTGACCAGTTTACTGACAAAAAATACAATGCAGACTTGAAGTCATTTGTCACGTAGGTTTTTTGTCAGCAAACTGTATATTATTTCTAGTTCCTAGTTTCCGTCACGTTCGACGGTCACTGTTGAATACAATTATTCCTAGGTTGTCTTAAGTTTAAATCTTCTCTGTAAACGGTTGTCGGCAGTTCGCAACGGCGTTCGCTTCATGGGTTCTGATTCAACCTGCGCACAACAGAAAGGGGCGTGTGAGCGACACCACTGGACGCAAGTCGAATCGCCCCCTCTTCTGCCTCCGGCTCATTATTTTTTCTTGTCACACTTTGCCAGTTATCTTTTTTTTTACTTTGGCAATCATTAATCGATACAAAAACGTCTCTCGCGCCGCAACACAAGATGCACAATACTATAACACTAGCTCCCTCCGTGAAATTAAAAAAATAAACATCGATAAAACACGTGAGTCACGTCGCAACAATCGTTAAGGGTTGTGGATAGACTAAAAAGCGAATCGGTACTGTAAAAAGACACGCGTACGTCGACGTTTCGTTAGTAGAAGCGTACGGTTAGATCATAAAAAAAAAAACAATTAGTCGTAAACACGGGGATGCACGAAACACGTTTACCGACAAAACAATTCGGTTTCATCACACTCCGTACACCTCACGAGGTCGACGAGGCAAGAACCGGCGGTGCTTACTTTAAATTGTAGAAAAAAAAACGCGTCTATCGATATCGATAAAGCACTACGTACAACACTCAAAGCGTATAGGCAATGCTTCTTTCGCCTCAGCTCACACTTTTAAGTAGCAAAAATAAAAAGTTTAAAAATTAAAATAAACAGCTCATTGAGTAGGGGAATACAACATGCTTTGACACTAATATCGACAAGGGGAGGGTACATTCAAGGAGAACTTAACGCGAGTCAGACCGGATGGAAAAACTGTGCTTATCTTTTACGTATTTTTAAAGGGAGGTAGGAGGTTCTAGCAACGTGCATCCCCTGTGTTGACGCGAGATTACGAAAAAAAAATTGAAGAGCTCGGAATCTCGAGAGGGAGACAATTTCGATAAACAATATTTCATATAAAAAATAATATAATAATAATAAAAAAATATATAAACACACATAGAAAATGATCCACAGTACGAGACATTACGAGTGGGTTAATAGAGTGACCAGTTAGAGGAATAGTGTCTTTATGGTGTAATAAATTATTTACAAAAAATATATATAACCATAGAGAAAATTGTGTAGATTTTGAAAAGCCCTTTGAGTATTTTTACATACTTTTCCATTCCGATATACAATTACTTCTACATATTTTTTTAATTGTATTGAAAAAATATATACTATTTTATTAGATTTGTCAAAATTAATACATAGACAAAAACAATTCGTTAATATTTTTTTCATCAAAAGACCGAGCCATGCAAAGAAAGGCTGAATTAGGATGTGGCAAAATATCATCTATCCTTTTCCAACAAACATATGAAAGACAGAGACGCACAAATGTCTACATGTGTGAAAGTAAGAGTCGATAGAAAAACACAAACAGAGGCTGGAAACAAAACTGTTCTTTTTTTTTACTGACTAAACATTTAAACCACGAGTCTTTCTCCACAACCCTTTGAAATAAAAAAATATTTGGCCATACACGGCGCTGTAGGTCTATAAAAAAGGCTATTTCCTATTGATATGGATGGAGTCAGAATGAGACACAAAGTGCGGAAGCTGTGCTTGTTTAACATATAGGCGTGCCCGTGAGATGAATATACTTAGCCATGATGTATTTCCACTATTTATAGAAGGCATTTTGTTTCTTTATTAGCAACTGACATAAAAAAAAATTTTTTGAGTATGTTCTTTTTTTTTTGTGAATAGTTGTAGCACCAAAAAAAAAAAACAAAATGCCTTCAATATTATGAAATATGGGTCTACCAGCAGGCTCAAAGCTTAGCGTAATGGAATGTGTTATGATAATAATAAAAAATAATAATAATATACATCACCACCGAAATTATTATGTGGATAAATTGGATATTAGTCACGTTTGATGATAATTATAATGTTAGCGTATCGTCCATGTGTATTTTGTAAATGGGCGGTTTATTGTGGATTTTGTATTGAGTTAGTTGTTAGTAGATAAAATGGCATCGACTTTGTAATTTTTAGAGATATTTTTTTAAAGTCTGCCGCCAAAGTTTTAAACCTTTTTTGTGGGAGGTGTGACGATAATAATAGTTTTTACAATTTTAAACTCTTTATTAATTGTAAAAAAAATACAAATTTAACCACATTGTAATACTTGTAAAAAAATACTAAACGAAACCTTCGGTACTCTTGATTTATTTTTATAAAAAAAGACGCAAATTAAAAACATATCAGTACGAGGTATTAAAAACATCTAATCGCTTTTTTCTATTTTAACAAATTTCCCAATAAAACTTCGTGACATCTCCCACGATACACATATGAGTAGGATGGCAGTGTGGTGGGGCGATGGACTCACCGTTTGGAGAACCTCGACGACAGCTTGGAGAAGAAGGAGGGGCGCGCCTGGTGCGGCGAGCCGCCGTCGCCGTACGCGCCGCCCGCGCCGCGCGACCGCGTCTGACCTGTCGTCCGGGGGCGTTACGTCACGTATTGCAAATATTTTTTTAGTACCCCTATCGTAACTGACTGTTTTTGAAATTATATTTCAAACTCCTAACAGCTTTTTGTGATAATTTTATTGCAAATAATGATTATACTCGTAGCATATATGAGGTTGGAGAAAAATGGAGCAAAGTGATATGATAAAAGATTATAATTAGAGAAACGATGGCTGAAGAAAGAATTGTGACGAATTTCATCGCGACTTTGCGAGTAAAAGACAAGCTAGTGCATTTATAGAATGAATCAATGCTTGTTCAGCAATATTGCCTGGTGTGTAATTATCACCACAGTGTTGTGATGACGCGAAGTTGAGTGATCAGTGCAAGAGGAATAAAAGAGCAGTAAGCCTAATTCTATTGTTTTTTTGCATGGTTTCGAATGGCACATAGGAGGCGTCTTAAAATTATCTCCCAGAGCGCTAGTAGTAACAAATTCGCTAATATATCCCCATCGTTTTTTATATGTTCAAAGGTGGCCATGACCCTTGCGAATCTTCGGACTTATTACAGGCGTGGGGAGAATACATCAGATGACCAGCTGTCCTAAATCTAGAAAAGTATGTAATGTAATGCACCTGAGTGGAAGGTGGAGCGCGAGGGCACGTTCCTGGGGAACACGAGCGGGTTGGGGAAGTCCCGGCGCGCCGCCGAGCCGCCCGCGCCGCCGCTCGACACGCCGCACGTCACACTACTCAACACCACAACGCACATATCTAAGTTACACTCTTTACAGAACGAAACAAAAAAAAACGCCGTACAAATACAAAAAATCATCAGAATTAAAAAAGTTTATGTAAACACTTTTTTATATCTTATACATAGTTTTTTTACTAAAGAATCCAAAAATTGAACATTTTTGTAGATAAAAATTAAATGATATTGATTTACCTAAAATCATACAAAATTCGAAATAAAAAATCTGATGAAACTCACTACATTGTCTACAATAAAAAAAAGCATTTTAAATACTATTTCATAATAATACCAACATTTATCCGTGCGTCAACTAAACACATGTAATTTACCAACCAAAAAATAAATCTAAATATTAATCCAACCAAACGTAAAAAAGTGATCTACTACATTTTAAAAAATCATACAATAAACATCAATTACATTGAAAAAATAATACATAAGCTTAAATACATCTTTTGTGTCTTACGAGATACATCAATATACAGAATAATTTATCATACAAAATAAAAATAAATAGTATAAATATAAAATAGTCAAGTAATAACAGAATTTATATATTTTATCTATCCATAGTGAAGATTTGTGTGTGAGAATTATTATATCGTATATAATTTACCTGATGCCAAGTTATACACAATAATACATATCTAATTAATTTCTACGGTATGTAAAGTCTGCGAACCCGCACTAGGCCCGCTTTGTGGACTATATGGCCTAACCACTCCCAATCGTACTCTCGATTGTAGAAGGCCCGTGCCTTGCAGTGGGACGTATATGGGCCGATACAGAATCAATTTACCCAAAATACTTACCTAACACAACTCTGATTTTATTTAACTAACTAAACAATAAACATTACAAAAAATATTTTCAATATAAATATTATTAAATCTATAACCGCAAAAGGTTGACAGAAAACAGAAATTATGAGATAATCAATATTCAGTCAAATATCCAAATATTTGTGACCCACTATGTTACCATTGTAAGCAAGCCAAAGATTTCTTGAATAAGTAAAAAAAACTTATAGATAGAATATCCTGGCATTAAAATATAATCTGAGACGGGTAATGATAACTATGATGGCATCAGATAAATCAACATTAGTACATAAAATTAAAAAGCAAGTGTTAGTGACATATAATGTTAATAAAAAAACTATTAATTAAAAATCAAAACTAACAAAACCCGGTGCAAACAATAGTAAATTTAGTAAAAAAAAAAACAATACGGTGGCACGTAATAAAAAAAAAACTTTTAAACCCAATCGAAATCAACGTGTGAAATTAAAAAGCGTTTTTTTTTTAATTTATTGCATATAAACTCTTTGAAAATAGCCGTAAAGCGTATAGCAAATGTGACGCGGCAATATACAGTGGGCAACACCAGTGCTCGATGACAGCAAATAAAAAGAATTGCCAATTGCGAAAAATAAAACCGAAAGCTCTAATCGGCGTGGAAAATCGATACACGTACGGACACATTAACAATTTTTATAGTACCAATAAAATTTTAAAAAAACATTATTTTGTGTCATTTCTTTTGCATTCATCGATTATAAATTGGTACGCAAAAGCATTTTAATTATATATTGTTGGTGCTTGCTTGGGGAGGCCTACATCCAGAAGGGGACGGCAACAGGCTGAGTAATTATATTTCCACAAATGTAATTGTCATCATTGACAGATATATTAATATGTTATTGGATTATAACCAACCCAGTAATCACTAGATTTCTTTTTCTCTTTTTACATGGAGTTATAATCCCTACCGAGTCTATTAGTCATTTACAATTTAACAATACTCCCAGTGTATCAACGGTGTGGTGCATAGGCTATAGACTACCGTAAAATGGGGCGAATAGAAATCGCAGGGCGAATGGGAATATTTTTACAAATTATTTCGAAAGCAAATATTCTACTGAAAACTCTATTAATTTTCTTTTATAAACAATTTTTAAACAGAGCAATATACTGTTTTAAACATACAACATTAGATTTATTTCAAGCTCAAGCAATCTCAAAGAAAATATATGTACAAAAAGTAACAAATTTTACCAGTAAAATGGAGTCGTACGAAAATAGTATGTTCCTTTAATTTCTTGGTGTGATATGTTTAAATTTCAAAAGAAAATTGTAGAAATCCATTCATATTACTGATTAAGTTCGGAAAATTCCTAGTATTTAAATATTAAATAAATACATAAGTGTATACCCATTCACCGCGACGAACATTTCGAGTTTTTCACAAAGAAGGAGTAAACAATTTGTTAATGTGAAAGTGACGAAGTCGGAAAACCACTCAAGACGCACTAAATAAAACCAATCCTTAATCCGTACAAGTAAACATCGTACAGGGTGCAAATTAAGTTTGAAATTGAAAATTGTTTCCATCCACCCCTTTTTACGGTATAGAGTGTGGTCCGTACGTGCATCAGTGGCCGCTAGGTTGCTGTGCATCGGTACCTGGGTCGCGGCTGCGCCAGGTCCCTGGCGGACGCGTTGTGCGGGGCGGAGTCGGCGCCGAGCGGGGGCGCTCCGCTGCCGGACGATATGGAGGCGCTTTTCACGTGCGTCTTGCCGGCGGCGGGACCCGCGCCCCCCGAGCCCGTGCCCCCCGCGCCTGTGCCCCCCGCCGCACCGCCCGCCGCCCCGCCCGGCCCGTTACTGGCGCTCGCGGTGCCGTTCTTACTCTCCGCTTGTACCACCGTGCTGTCGCGCGTTTACGCATGCTGTTAGTCTATCGTATACATGCTGTGCAG